>CM046880.1:329953431-331215427 GCA_025667525.1 Glebionis coronaria
CAAGGAAAAATGTAAGCTCTCCCATAGCACTCATCTAAAATTCACCCTTCATCAGTTGTTCAAACCCATCACACCATTCCTTTTTAGTAGAACCAAAAATAATATCGTCCACATACACTTGAACAAGGATAATGTCCTTAGTGTTCCTCTTAAGAAATGGTGTTTTGTCAATTGTGCCTCTTCTATAGCCATGTTTCAACAAGAAAGTTGAGAGACGCTCATACCAAGCTCTAGGAGCCTGATAAAGTCCATAAAGAGCCTTGACCACCTTGTAAACTTTCTTGGGATGAAGTGAATCTACAAAGCCCTTAGGTTGAGTGACATAAACTTCCTCATCAATCTTGCCATAGAGAAATGCACTCTTGACATCCATCTGAAAAACTGTAAAGCCCATATAGGAAGCAAAAGCAAAAAACAGACGAATGGCCTCAATTCTAGCAACAGGAGCAACAACTTCAGTGTAGTCAATGCCTTCAAGTTGTGTATGACCCTGTGCAACCAACCTCGCCTTATTTCTCACCACAATACCCCGTGCATCTTTCTTGTTTTTGAGAATCCATTTGGTACCAATGGCTATCTTTCCATCTGGCAAGTCAACTAGGATCCAAACATTCTGAAACAAGAATTGCTGCATTTCCTCCTGCATAGCCTCCACCCAACTTTGATCCTCAAGAGCATGAGAGACTGATATAGGTTCCACCTGTGAAAGAAAACAAGCAAACAAACAATGTTGAAAGTCCGTATGATTATTACGCTTTTGATCTTCAATATAGCTCACAAGAGATTGATGATCAGACGAGGCCTTCTTATGCATTTTGTGAGTCTTGACAGGAGAACCAGGATCTCCAATGATTTGAGTAGTAGGATGATCTCTGTGTGACTGCAACACTGGATTGGAAGCTACTTCCACTTCTGGTGACAAGTTATTAAGATCCCCAACAAAGTCATCATCATATGAAGCAGCGTTGAAAATGCCATCTATTGGTTGTTTATGAATATCATCCAACTTGGTAGAAGACTTCTTTTGATGGTTCCCCAGGTCAGAAGGACTTGAGAATCTAGTATGGGAAGTAGAATCACTAGCCGGACTGCCAATAGGTGTTAAACTAGCACTAGGAGCAGCTTTGTCAACAGGCATATTCAAGGGAAACTCAAAGCCACCTTGAGCAGCTCCTGTAGTAGCTTCTTGTTGTTGTTTGAGTAATGTGTCAAGAGCTACTTGTGAATCTAATCCATCCAAAGGAGTTGCATCACTAGGAGGAGTAGGAGAGACTGTGGTGGAATAGGATGGAACAACAAAAATATCATCCTCGTCATCTGAGTCGGAAAGACTAGAGTGAGCACCTGTACTAGAAGTTGCAAACACTTGTGGACCTGCATCATGGTTAGTTTTGAAACGAAAACATCCTAATGAATCACTAAGATAATCAAGATCAAAATACCATTCAGGACCCTTGCCTTGGATGTTTGACTTCTCCTCAAAATACCTGAGATTTATAGTTTCAATTACTCGCTTGGCTTGGAGATTGTAGACACGATAAGCCCGAGAGTGAGCTGAATATCCCACAATGTATCCTTCATCTGCCTTGCCATCAAATTTCCCCAAATAGTCACTAGTATTTAGATGGTGACAGGACACCCAAATGGCTTCAAATGAGCAATATTTGGAACTTTGGATGTTAGGAGCTCATAAGGAGTCTTCTTGTGAGGATTTGTAATAGAAACTCTATTCAAAACATAACTTGCAGTATTAACAGCTTATGTCCAGAACATGGTTGGAAGCTTGGAATCGGCAAGCATTGTTCTTGCAGCTTCTATTAGAGTCATGTTCTTTCTTTCTGCCACACCATTCTGTTGAGGAGTTCTTGCTGCACTATAATCTCTTTTAATGCCTTTAGAATTACAAAGTGCTATGAGGTCTGCATTTTTGAATTCGGTTCCATTATCACATCGAATACCTTTAACCTTCTTGGACAACTGATTCTCTATAAGTGTAATAAAATCTTTGAGAATTAAGTAGGTCTCACTCTTGGCAGCCATGAAAAAAACCCACGTAAACCTGCTATATCCATCAGTTACCACCAGACAGAATTGTTTGTGGTCAATGATCCTAATAGAGGTAGGACCAAATAAATCCATGTGTAGTAGCTGCAATGGTTCAGTTATAAGACTGAGAGCAGTAATGGCCTTGAAGGATGCTTTATGTTGTTTGCCTTTGCTGCATGCAAGACAATTAATATCATTTCTGAATGACTTGGGAGGTAAACCAGAGACCAGGTTCATATTTGCTAGTTTGTGAATGGTCTTGAAGTTCACATGTCCCATCCTTCTGTGCCATTGAGTGGCTTCATCTTCTGAGGCTTTAGCAACCAACCATGCTAGTTGACCAGTAGGGTTGACTTCATTCAGCTTGATACTATAGAGATTGTGTCTTCTAGGGATTCTGAGTAGAACCTGTGAGTCATCCGGAAGTTTAAAGTCTTTGGATAGCACAAGTGCATCAGTATTCGTAAAGAGGACAAACTGCTTTTTGTCACAAATTTGAGAGACAGATATCAAGTTGAAGTGTTGAAGTGCTTCCACATAGTAGACCTGCTCAAAATTAAGATTGGGTGTCTGAATCGTTCCTTTGCCAGTGATCCTGACTTCACCTCCTCCAAAATAGACCTTTCCGCCTTGAAATGGTACAAAGTTAGATAGAAGAATTTTATTTCTATAGTCATGCTCCTAGAGCATCCACTATCAACAATTCCTAGAGTAGGATCTTGGTATGGAGTAACCTACAACAACAAGATAAGAAAGATGCAAAAGTTAGTGTCTTAAGGGGACCCAAACCTTTTCAGGTTTGAGCCTGCCTTGTGGATCTTTAGAGGATAGCCAAGAAGATTGATGAGATCCACCATTGTTCTTTGGTTGCCTATTCATCATATTGGTGTTATTGTTTGACCAAGAACAACCTGTTGAGGGCTTAACAGCAGTTCCCAAGTATCCCAATCCAAAATACATGTGGTCAAAATTATTTGCATAATTTGGATCAAAATTCTGAAAATAGTTACTGGTTGGTCTATTAGATGTTAATCCAATGTTTCTCCAATGATCAGAAGCTAATGGAGAGGTCCTTCTAGAAGAAGAAAACGATTGAGCACTTGGGTTTAGTCTTCTAGAAGAATATGGAACAACTCCTGGTGGACCTGGAGCAGAAAATGCTTGATGAACAAAAGAATGTTTGTCATAAAAATCACAATCTTTAATGAAATGAAATGCACTCCCACAAACAAAACATGTTTTAAACGACCTTTTATTAGAATGACATTGTTTCATACTGCTAACTTTATTACACACAATTCTAGGAGAACCAATCTTCCTAGGACTCAATAAACCAGGACTAGACACTGTAGAATTAAAAGCAACTCTCTCTTCACACTTCCTAGCACCAGTAGCAGCATGATCATTCGACTTGGAACTTGTAGGTCTCGACTCTTCACTTGAACCACTTGATGCAGAGTCACTGGCTTTGTCACTGAAAGTACATGAGACAAAGTCATTAGAATTAGTAGAACTTTTTGGGGACTCATGCTTCTGTGATCCATCCAAGTCATTATGCCTAGAAGTGGGCATGAAAGTTCTAGTAAGAGGTGGAGGGACAGCGTGCATTTCTGCTGCTGGTTTAAACCTATTGTAACTAGGTTCTCCCTCTTCCTCTTTGTCTGGATCAAAGACACTCGAAAAAGATAAATCAAACACATCTTATGAATCAATATATTTATTAAATCCTAACCCTCTTTTAGTCCTACCAGACATGCTACTATTGATTAATTTTGAAAGATTTTTAGGTGCCTTTTGCCATTTTTCAAGTCTCAAAAGTGTAGCATCTAATCTTTCTTTCATCTCATGTTTTTCTTTGATACTGTCATCTTTTACCTTTTCTGTGTATTTAAGCATATTTGTTGTGTTTTCTAAATCAATGTTCAGTATCCTAATTTTATCCTCATACTCACATTGAGTATCTTGAAGCCACCTCTTTTGTTGTTCCAATGTGTTATAGAAGCCTTATAGGCTTGAACCTCTAAAAAATACTTATCATTCTGATCATTTAAGTCATTATATTGCGACAACAATTCTGACTCATGACAACCAAGAGGACAATGTTGTACCTGAGGTGAGATGCCCATAAGAGCAAACTCGTCTGCTTCCTCTGCATCAGATAGATTCCCAGCAATCATTGCAAACACGTCAGTAGAGGGCTCAGCTGATTCCAGTGTAGTAGTCTGATGATCATTCCAGTTGACCATAGAGTCAACAGACACCGATGCCTTCTTGTCATCCTTTACCTCCTGAACCTTAAAAGCTGAATATCTGCTCTTCTCCTGGTCATTCTTGTTAGGGCATTCCCTTGCAAAGTGACATTGCTGCTGGCAGTTATAGCATCGAACCTTGCTTCTGTCAAACCTTGCTGGCTCTCTTGGGTTGTAATTAAACTTTCGACCGACTTTCTTCTCAAACTTGTGAACCCTAAGAGTGAGCATGGCCATCTGCCATTTGAGATCCATTTCATCCAGGTCAAGTTTATCAACCTGTTTGAAGTCATCAAAAGCAAGTTGTTGTTGAGCATCAACGTCAGCAACAAAAGAATGAAGAACAGCTTCTACAATGCTACCAGACTTGGCTGTTGGTTCAGGAGCAGAAGTATGCTGAAAAGTATGTTGAGAAGACACAATATTGCTTGGGCTACTAGCATAATACATGGGACTGGATCCCATAGAACTCACAAAGGCAGAATTAGCAGGAGTGGGAAAAGAATCACTTGAATATCCCCTCACATGAGGCTCAAAAGTTTTGAGCTTATGAAATAAATCATCAAAATTGAGATAGTCAAGCCCACCTTTTGCTTTGAGAGAGATTACCACCTGATTCCATGAGTAGGGTAAGGCTCTAAGAAATCTTGCATTAATATCACCATCGTCAGGTTTCGACCGAAGTTGATTCAACTAGCTCAATATCTTTTGGAACCTGTCATACCCTGGATGGATACCTTCAGTTTCTGGGATCTTGAATTCTGTGAATTCATCTCTCAGCATGGATCTTCGCATATTCTTTGACTCCTCATTCCCACCAAACCTTGCTTTTATTCCATTCCAGATCTCTCTAGCATCATCCAAATGGTAGAAGTCACCCATGTGATCATCAGGAAGGGATTGAAGCAAAATAGTTTTTGCTTTGACCTCCTTCTGAATGGTTGTGATTTCTTCATGAGTTTTAGGGTCAAGAAGAGTAATATTACCATTCTTGTCTCTTCCAGTCAACTTCCTGCTGTTCCCATTCAGAATAATCTTCCAAAAGTCTTGATCAGTGTTGGTGATCCACCATTCCATCTTCATTGCCCAACTATCATACTCGTCCTTTTTCAGAAAAGGAAACTTACCATTTGTGTTGGAAACCGTAGCAACGATCTGCTGAGGTTGCAGAGTTTTAGGAGTACTATCTTCTCCTGTTTGAGTAGAACTTGAGGCAGACATGATTAAACAAAAATGTTAGTAATGAGAAAAATTCATTCTTCTTGTACAGAGACTCTCCCAGGCTCTGATACCACTTGTTGGGTCCACTAGATGTGGATCTTGCAGCCTGTCAGGAATGGTGAACGACTTCTGTAATCACAAGTCTATTCACAGAGAGACTCTATACACAATATAAGTGTGGAATACAAATACTATAAAGAAGAATAGAATAACTATAATGACTTGATCCTTTTCTAAGGATTTCTAATATTAATTATCACTAGAATTACGTTTGATGAAAGTGTGTATAACCCTTCTGCCTAAGGTTCCTTTTATACTACAAGAAAACACTAATACATCATTAAACAAAACGTGTAAAACTGATATGCATATCCTAACAAAATAATAACTAAATAATAAAGTTTGACTTTAACTAAGACCAGGAGCACGACTTGCTCCTACTACTACTATGACCAGGAGGAACTACATACCTCCTAGTCTACCTATTACAATTAACTATTCCAATGGTCCTAACAATAACCATAACGGCTATAATCATCCGTAAATGTTAAGAAGTAGCTAGCACCTTTCCTTGACGTATGTCTAAGTGGTCCACATACATCAGTATATATAAGTCCAAGTAGATCAATATCCCTTTCAATATTTCTATTAAAAGGTTTCTTGGTCATCTTTCCAGAGATACAAGATTCACATTTATCAAATGATTCATCATTGATATTTTCCAAAAGACCTTCACGTTGAAGTTTTTGTATACGAGTCTTCCCAATATAGGCAAGTCTATAATGCCAAGGATAAGAAGAGTTCTTGTCAAACTTTCTCTTCTTACTCATGCTAAATACAGATTTATCGTTCTTGGATTCATTATCATGCATGTCTATTTCAAATACACCATTCACAGAAATTGCATTAAAATAGAAAATACCATTTTTCCAAACAGAAATTCTATTATTATCAATCGTGTGAACGAATCCATTATTTAACAAACAAGAAAAGGAAATAACACCCCTAACAATTATAGGTGCATAATGACAATCATTTAATCTCAGTACTAAACCCGAAGGTAAAACTAGATCAAAAGTTCCTATAGCTTCAATCGCTGCTTGTGCGCTATTGCCAACTTGCAGGTATTGTTCCCCATAACTTTCTTTCCAGATTAAATCCGTGTAGCGTATTACAAATGTCAATACCTCATCCGTATCATATACCAAGGAATTTAATTTGTATGTTAAATTGAACAATTCAATCATAAATAAATTACCTGAAGCTGCAGCGCTCTACTCAGACTTCTTCTTAATTTATCGCAATTCTTCGAGGTAAAGAGGGTAATTCCTCTTCCAGTGACCACTTGCCTTGCAATGGTGACAAGTATCATCCTTTTGAGATTGAATCCTATTGACAAAGTTCTGCTTGGGTTTCGAATAAGTCGTAAATTATTTGCCCTTATTACCCTTGCCTTTGCCTTTATTCTTGTTCGCTTGCGGTTTCGGCTTACTCACTCTACCCTTTTGTATGGTTAGTACAAAAGGCGTAACGGTAGATGACTTGTCTTTTAACCCCTTTTCATAGTCAATGAGCATTGCATGCAAAGCATTAAATGTCTTCCCCGTGCAATGTATATTATAGTTTCTAACAAAATCATTGAAGTCCTTGTTAAGGGACCTATTGATCAAGTTGATAGCCATATTATGATCATAGGGTTGTCCTAGTGCAATGAGCTGTTCTATAACCCCTCATCTCTAAATAATGGGCACTTACAGACGTTCCTAGAGCTTGTTTACAACTATGCAAAGCATCTACCAAGTCGTAGATCTCCACAGCTTGCGACTTTTCGAACATAGCCTTGAGCTCATCAAGCATTCGCTTAGATGAAAATAGCTCATACTTCTGTTGAAGTGCAGGAGCCATTTTTCCTAACATTAAGCAAGCAACCTCAGAGTGCTTCTTAACATTAGTAGCATGTTCAAGCTTTTTGCGTATCACATGCTCCTTCAGCAAGATCCTCCGGATAGGGAGTAGTCAAGATGTCGATAGTACCTGCTGCTCTCAAGACAATTCTTAGCGAGCGGTACCAATCATTGAAGTTTGGGCCAGTAAGTTCAGGTCGTTCAAAGAAATCTTTGAATGCAGAACTTATAGTGTTATTGGTGGGTTGGGCCATTTCTACAGAAATAAGTTCAAATATTCGTATTTTCGATAACAAAATACTTTTAAGAAAATATTTTACCCTGGTAATAAAACCATATTATTTTCTTTGAATTCTAGAATGTTGGAAATACGTTTTACGTATTAAGAAGGATCGGTCACTCCAACAATAGTCCATGTAATAGCTCGTAGTTTAGTTATTTACACTTATTAAACAAATCCCAAACCGAGCCCATAAGTTGTATGGGCTGGCGGCCAAATGTAAGCCCAAGCGCATGACATGGGCTTCGGTATATAAACCCTCTCCTTAGATGGAGAGGGTGGTGGTTTTCATATTTTACACATAGTTATCTTTCACTTTCTCTCTCTAGAAGTGTGTGAACTCTATCATCTCTCTATCTCTTTCTCTCTCTAAAACATAAGCAAGATTTACATATCCTACAAATGGTATCAGAGCCATGGGATGATTGTATTGTTTATGTGTTTGTGTTCTTGATTTTTTTAGCTTTTTGATCTATTCAAACCCACGTCCAAATTTTTTTGTGTGTTTTATATGGTTTTTTCTTGATACAAATCATCTACATAGTTGTGGTAGAGATTTGGTATATTTACTTTGGCTAAAAACACAAAATTTTTGGGTGTTTGGATCATTTTTTGGCTTAAAATCTCGAATTTTGTGTGTTTTGTCCGAGAAAAGTGGAAAATTCATATACTGCTTGTACTATTGCGACAACTCCCATCGCAATATCTAGGGTTTTGGATTGCGATCCATATTGCGACTGGTATTGCGATTGGATTTCATCTTGTCACAATGCGATCCATATTGCGATTGGCATTGCGATTGGAGTTCATTTTGTGATATTGCGACAGGGTATTGCGATTGGGATTGCGATTGGAGTTCTTTGTTATTGCGATCCATATTGCGACAGGATTGTTTTTGTGATATTACGACTGGAGTATTGCGATAGGATTGCGACAGGGTATTGCGATTGGAAGTATTGCGATTGGGAATATTGCGATTGGACTTATTGCGATTGGACTTATTGCGATACGAGACATTGCGACTGCATTCCTTTAGGCATTGCGATAGAACAACAAGTATTCCAAGATTTTTCAAAAACGTGTTTTTGAAATTTTGTGCAATTTCATCTTGGATTTTTTTGGTTTATCGAGAACATAATTTAGGGGATTTTAACATTATTTCTCGACTTCTACACACAACAACAAAAACATTTAATTTCTCTCATTGATCGATCAACTTTGTAAATCTTTACTTATAGAAATGGAGTACACATCTCTTACGGATAAGTCCATCCTCTCGGGTACGGATAATCGTCCACCTATGTTGGAGAAGTCTATGTACGAGGATTGGACTTCCGGAATGGAACTTTACATGTTGAACAAAGAGAATGGACATCTCATTTGGGCATCGGTGCTCAATGGACCATTAGATTATGGTACAGTGACGGAAGGTACGACTACTCGTCCTCGCACAACGGGCGAATTGTCTGGAGATATGAAGATTCAAGACAAATGTGATAAGTATGCTACAAACATCATTCTCCAAGCCCTTCCTCTAGATGTCTACAAACTCGTCAGCAAACATAAAGTTGCCAAAGAGTTATGGGATAGAATTCGTGTTCTAATGCAAGGCACGTCGTTAACTAAACAAGAACGAGAGTGTAAGCTTTATGATACTTTTGATAAGTTTGCCTATGTGCCAGGGGAGACTCTCAATGATTACTATCTGAGATTTACCCTATTGTTGGATGAGCTCAATATATATGGCATGGCAATTCCTACGTTTCAAGTGAACACCAAGTATTTGAACACTCTTCCTTTAGAATGGAAAAAGTATGTGACGGATCTTAAATTGGCTAAGGACTTGCATAAAACCAATGTGGATCAACTTCAAGCTTTTCTTCAACAACACGAATGCCATGTGATCGAGGCTCGGTTGTCTAAACCTCAAGTTCATGATCCACTTGCCATGTATGCTTCTCAACAAAACATGGCTTATACTTATCAACAACCATCATACTTGTAGCAGCCACCACCACACACCTATCAGCAATCACATCAACCATCTTATCAACCACTAATGATGCCACAACAAGCATTTCAACAAAGTGTTCATCAACAATCTTTTCCATAACAACCACCATATCAGACATCACCATCACAAGCCAACACTTCTCCAATGGGCTATACTCCTCAGCAAGGATATTTTCCAATAGAAGCACAACCAGCACAAGCTTTCTACTCTAATGAACTTCCACCAATCCAAGCACCGGTATTTACTCTAAATGATACGCCAGCTGATGTTCTAAACCATATCACTGCCTACTTGTCAAAACTTGTTGCAACTAGAGGATTTCCACCAACAAACAATCAGCTCCGCACCTCTTCAAATCCTCGACAACAAGCTACTGTTCAAGATGGTCAAGTAACAGTGCAACCTATTCAGGGAAGGCAAAACTCATAAGGACCTCCTACAAGGACTGTGAATGCTCAAGTTGTGAATTCTTAAGCTAATGGAAATGGAAGCCCCATTGGTCCTCAAAAGGTTGTGACTTGTTACAATTGTCGAGGACAAGTTCATATGGCTAGGCAATGCACTCAGCCGAAAAGGAGAAGGGATGAAGCGTGGTTTCGTGAGAAAATGTATTTTGTTGATGCTCAGTCTGAGAGAAAGATTTTGGATTCAGAGGAGTTAACATTTATTGCAGACCCAGGGGCAGCAGATACTGAAGGCATTGCAGTCGTTTCCACTTCTAATGCAGCTTATCAAGCATATGATCTTGACGCATATGATTCGGATTGTGATGACATTCACTCTGCCCAAGCTGCTCTCGTTGCTAATCTCTCTCACTACGGTTATGATGTCGTCAGTGAGGTACCCACCACAACCAATCTTGGTAATGATGATAACCCACATCAAGTTGGGCATGAAAATGACAACCTCGAACAGCATTCGGGAACTAGTAACTCAAATGATGTGGTACCCAATCCTACACATTTGAGTGAACCTCAACCAAATGCTACGACGGGCATGAAATCTTATGCTCAACATGATTTGGTCATGGTGCCTAAACATATTATTGATCCAATGCATATGGCTCTCAGAAAATCCGTAGATACGAATTCCACCCTAACTGCTGAGCTTGCGTTGCATAAAGAAATTGTCAAAACTTTTGAAATGGTCCCTCAAGCAGAGAAAATAACATGTTCTGATTTTGACCAATTTCGTTTTGAAAATATTGAACACTTGAAAGAAATAGAATCATTAAAAGCTAATCTTTCCAATGAATTAAAAGCAAAAGAGTCGGTTGTCAATGATTTTCATAAACTTAAAATGGATTTCGAAACTCTCGAGTCTAAAAAGTTTGAATCAAAAATTAATGCTACCAAACTTCTTAAATTCAAGGAACAACAGCTTTTAAAACAATACGCTTCCACAGAAAAGGTTCATCTTTTAACTAAATCAATTAAAGAACTCGAACTTAAGCGTCTTCAAAATTTACCACCTAATCTCGGTTATGCAAAACAAGCTCAGGAATATATTCCCGGTCTTTATGATATGACCATAATTGCCAAATCGAAAGAAGCACCTTATGTTCGTAGTTATAAGGAGACACAGTCACTTATGGAAGAAACTCATTCTAAAATCTTTTCAAAATTCCATACGATTGATTATGATAAGCATAATAAAGATCAACTTTCTAAAAAGACACGTATTCGCTTACAAAAGGAATTAGCTGAACTAACAGTTCTTGTGCCCCCAAGTTTGTCAAATGAAAACCCTCCTAGTACGTCTCCTACACTCGTCAAAACGGATTTAACGAAGTTACTTCCACCGGTAAGTAAGGCGTCCGTTAATTTAAAAGTGGTACACCAACACTTAGCCGATTTTGACAAGGTCATTTTGGAACGTACGACAGCTTCGGCCATAACGGAAGGTGAATGGAAATTTGAGCACACTAGAGCTGCGTTCTGAGACGAAATTGTTCCGTTTGTAAAGAATGTTAAAGCTTGTCTTAGTAATCTTGATCAAGATTTGCATTCGGAAATAGAAGAAGTTAAACGTGTTTTCAATGAAATGGATGATGCTTATGAAAACAGTTTACTTGCAATAGAACGGGTTTCTCGCCCAAATGATCAGCTTCTGAAAAAAGTGATGTCTCATGATATAGTTTCCGTCTGTGTGAATAAGTGTGTTGATAATGATTCTATTGTGCATAATGTTGAATCTATGGATAATGTGGTAGATAGTACTTGTCACGAATCTGACGCTGAATTTTAAAGTTTCAAGATTCATATTCTTCGCTTTCGAAACGTTTTGATGAGATTCAAACACATTGTATTTCGCTTGAATGCAAGCAACACGTTATTCAAGAAATCTTTGAAACGTCATTCGAAGGTGTTAATATCGATGATGCAAACTTTGAAAAAAAAATTCGATTGAATTTACAATCTAAACAGCGTCAGCCAAGTGACAAAGTTGCTAAATCTTTACCGATAGACATAGAGAAATCTAAGAAGCTTAACTGTGTGAACGTACTTGAGGCCGCTGAGAATTTTCAACTTGATCTAGATAATCGAGTTTCCAAGATTTTGTCCAAAGTTGATAACTTAAAACAGAAAGATACACGACTCTTCGATTCAGTAAAGCCCGCATGTGTTGATACCACTGCACAGAATCAATCATTGATTGAATAATTGAATCGGAAGTCGGTGGAAATATCTGATTTGAGGGAACAAATTTGTGATAAAAATCTGGTCTTGGCGGAGTTAAAGGAAACACTTCGTACTCTAAAAGGTAAGAATGTTGTGGATAACGCAGCCACTGTCTCAGCATCGTCCTCTAGTGCAATCAAAAGGAACCTTATAGTCGTTACACCATTTGATAAGGGCCCTAGGACTAAACCATCTCAAACTTTGGTCACTAAAGATAAGGCGAAATCAAAACCAGCTTCTAATATTCTCGTGTTGCCTTCTACAAGAGTAAGCACCACTACTAAGGCTCAAAGATCTAAGCTTAAAAGAAACAAGAAGAGTGATAGGATCTTGCCTCCATCTAGTAGTCCAGTGAAGAAGAAAGTAGAAGACCATCCTAGGAAAGTTATTTCTGTTTTGAATAAAAAGAATCATGTAGCTAAACCTAAAGGCTATGCGGTTATGCAGCGTTCTAAGCCTACAGTGAATTCTAATTTTAAATGTTGGAATTGCAATGAATGTATGTTTTCTAGTCGTCATGATTCTTGCCTTATTGACCATGTGAGTGAGATGAATGCCCGAAAAAATGGATTAGAATGGAAACCGACTGGCAAAGTGCTAACCCAAGTTGGTTGGTTATGGCGCCCCACTGGTAGAACTTTCACTATAGTAGGAAATATGTGCCCTTTAACTAGGATCACTCCAACTGAAGCAAAGAAAGCGTGCCCTTTAACTAGGAGTACCAAGGCTACCAAAACACAAGCGTGTCCTTTAACTAGGAACACTGACACTACTGTAGGAACCAAGTGCCCTTTAAACAGGTCTACTCCCACTGTAGTGCCCGCTAATACTCCAAAACCTAAGAAATTTGGAACAGTAAAACATGTTAGTGCTAAAACTCACATTAGAAAACGCAAGAAATCTAAGGGTCACAAAAATGTTAGCACTTCTGATAATCTTATATCTGTATCTGCTAACACTCCGGAACCAATAGTTTCCAATGCATTGTCTACTGTTGTTATTGAAAACAGGTGGTCCAAATTGTTCTCTGGTATTTGGACTCTGGTTGCTCCAAGCATATGACCGGAGATCGCTCTCAGCTTAGAAATTTCGTCAACAAGTTTCTTGGTACGGTTCGATTTGGAATGATCATATTGCAAAGATAATGGGTTATGGTGAATATCATATTGGGAATGTTATAATTTCAAGAGTGTATTATGTGGAAGGTCTCGGTCACAACTTATTTTCTGTGGGACAATTTTGTGATGCAAACCTAGAAGTTGCTTTTCGAGAGCATACCTGCTTCATTCGTAATTTAGAAGGGTTTGATTTATTGAAAGGTACTCGAGGGAATAATTTGTATACTTTGTCTCTACAAGACATGATGGCCTCTTCTCCCATATGTCTTCTCTCCAAAGCATCGAAGACTAAGTCATGGTTATGGCATCGACGGTTATCTCATCTTAACTTTGACGATATTAATCATTTGGCAAAAAACGAACTTGTTCGTGGTCTTCCTAAACTTTCATTTCACAAGGATCATTTGTGTTCCGCGTGTACAATGGGGAAAAGCACTAAGAAATCATACAAACCCAAGACTGAAGACACCAACCAGGAGAAACTTTATCTGTTGTATATGGATCTTTATGGGACAATGCGTGTTGAAAGTCTTAGTGGCAAAAAGTACATCCTCGTAATTGTCGATGATTACTCTCGGTTTACATGGGTGAAATTTCTTACAACAAAAAATGAGGCACCTAAATTCATCATCGGATTTCTCAAGATGATTCAAGTGCGTCTCAACACTACTGTCTGACGCATTCGTACAGATAATGGAACCGAATTTATGAAACAAATCTTGCGTGATTATTATGAAGAAGTTGGCATTTCTCATGAAACATCCGTTGCACGCACTCCACAACAAAACGGTTTCGTTGAAAGGCGAAATCACACACTTATGGAAGCTGCTCGAACGATGTTAATTTACGCTAAGGCTCCATTGTTTTTATGGGAAGAAGCAGTATCTACAGCAGTGTACACCCAAAACCGGTCGCTAATTCGTAAACGCCATGGTAAAACACCTTACGAGATTCTCCATGAAAAAGTACCAGATTTATCATATCTTCATGTATTTGGTTCTCTTTGCTATCCAAATAATGATGGTGACAATTTGGGAAAACTTCAACCTAAGGCTGATATTGGTATTTTCATTGGTTACGCACCCGCAAAGAAGGCATACCGAATCTACAACCGTAAGTCTCGTAAGATCCTCGAAACTATGAATGTTGATTTTGATGAGCTGACAGCAATGGCTTCTGAGCAAAGCATCTCTGAACCCGCACTTCATGAAATGGGACCCAGTAACATTAGTTCTGGTCTTGTCCCAAACAACCCTACTTCATCATCATTTACACCACCTTCTAGGAATGAATGGGATACGTTGTTTCAACCGTTCTTTGATTAATTCTTTCCTCCTCTAAGTAATCTTGCTCCAGAACCTGAGGTAATAACTCCGGTAACCGAAGTTGTCGCTCTAGCAACCGAAGCACAATCTGATATGTCTGCACCTTCAATTGGTCAAGATATACCATCAACTAGTAATTCTCAACCAACACCCGAATCAACTACCCATGTCATGCCTATTGATGATGAAGAGGATGATGATGATCACGATTTGGAATTCGCTCAAATGCGTGAATTCCGTTCTTTGGTGTACCTATTCCCAACCCTAATCAAGCCGGGTCGTCCACCTCAGAGGAAGCTCCTTCTACAGTCTACTCCAATCCACGGATTCGTGAACATGACAGCAAGTGGACAAAGGATCATCCTATAGATTCTATTATTGGTGACCCTAATCGTCCGGTATCCACACGAAGTCAGCTACAAGAAAATGCAATGTTTTGTCATTTTGATGCTTTTCTCACTGAAGTTGAACCTAAGACATGGCAAGAAGCTTTTACTCAATCCTGTTGGATAGAAGCTATGCAAGAAGAACTTAATGAATTTATACGTCTTGAAGTATGGGAACTTGTCCCATGCCCAGATCAAGTGCAGTTACTCACTTTGAAATGGGTATACAAGGTGAAACTCGATGAGTTAGGCGGAATATTGAAGAACAAAGCTCGACTAGTAGCTCGTGGATACAAGCAATTATTGGGCATCGACTTTATGGAATCCTTTGTACCTGTTGCCCGTTTAGAAGCTATTAGACTATTCCTCGCATATGAATATGATCGTCTATCAGATGGATGTGAAGACGGCATTTATTAATGGTGAAATCAAGGAAGAGGTCTATGTTCATCAGTCAGATGGTTTTGTGAATCTTAATTATCCTAATCATGTGTACAAGCTTAAGAAGGCTCTCTATGGGTTGAAGCAAGCTCCACGCGCATGGTATGATCTATTGTCACAATTCCTCATTACTCAAGGCTTCGCTAAAGGCAAGGTGGATCCCACGCTGTTTATTCAGAAACGAGGAAAAGATATGATTATGGTACAAATATATGTTGATGATATTATATTTGCAGCCTCGACCCAAACCTTATCCGATGAGTTTGGGACACTCATGTCTTCCAAGTTTAAGATGTCAATGATGGGCAAGGTATTATTCTTCTTAGGTCTTCAGATATCTCAGAGTCCTAGAGGCATCTTTATCAATCAATCCAAGTATGCCCTTGAATCTCTTAAGAAATATAAGATGGAATCTTGCGACCCCGTAGATACTCCAATGGTGGAACGAACAAAGCTTGATGCAGATCCACATGGAGTTGTCGTTGATCCGACACTTTATCGTGAAATGATCGGTACTCTTCTGTATATCATAGCTAGTCGTCCTGATCTTCAGTTTGTTATATGTATGTGTGCTCGGTATCAAACTCGACCTACCGAGTTACACTTGGCCACTTTGAAATGGATCTTTCGATATCTTAAAGGAACCATTAATCGGGGACTTTGGTATTCGAAGGACTCTTCGATTGCACTTATGGCATATGTAGATGCAGATCACGCGGGTTGTCAAGATACAAGGCGTAGCACGAGTGGAACTTGGCAATTACTAGGAGATCGGCTAATCAGTTCGAAAAGGCAGAAAAGCGCTGCAATTTCAAGTACGGAAGCAGAATACATAGCTATGTCCGGTTGCTATTCTCAAATTCTTTGGATGAGATCGCAATTAACCGACTATGGTCTTGGTTTCAACAAAATTCTGATGACTGCGACAACAAAAGTGCAATTGCCTTATGCTGCAACAACGTTCAATTCTCCCGGTCGAAGCATATTGACATTCGCTACCACTTCACCAAGGAGCAAGTGGAAAATGGAGTGATCGAGCTTTACTTTGTCTGATCTGAGTATCAATTAGCGGATATTTTCACGAAGGCTTTAGATCGCGCTCTAATGGAATTTTTGGCCTATGAGAACCTTCTCGCCTGAGACTCTTAAGGAACTGGCAGATGAAGCGAAGGAATAGTGATGGTAAACTATTCTCCGTATCCTTGGTGATCATCTGTATATATTGTTTATATTTTTATCTACAAAAGCAAAATACAAAAATATAAAACCATATAAAAACCACAAAAATTGAAAAATTCAGAAAAATCAAAAAATATTTTTCATTTTAAATCGGGCATGTCTTTTAGTACGGTAATATTTACGGCCTTAGAAATGCCGATTAAAAGTGACACGACGCCATAAATAGAGTCCGTATAAAAGTTGTACATCTTTTAAAACATGCCCATTATGGCTTGTAGTTATTTCTGACTGCAACCCGTTTTTCACATTAAAGTCAAGTATTTCTTATGAAAGCTTTGGCTCATAACAGGAATTAATTTTCTCGGTCAAGGTTTACTTTAAAACCTTGTAAGGGATCAAGTTTACTTTATAACTTGGTCTAACACAAATATATGTACGCATCAGTGCATTTATTTGTTAAAACAAGAGAAGTCTTGTATTCAGGAAGTTATCATCTCTACAACCATAGCAATCTACAATTGGTATCTACATACTCGACGATGTGACTACTCAACCGACGACTACAGCTCTTTCAATAGAATACGGGTCAATAATTGAGGGGTAGCAATTGTCAAGCATTCAGAATCTTCGATGCTGAACGTGCCAAGTTCACAAGTTGGTGTCAAGACAACAATACCAATCGTAGACGTGGTGATAAGAGATGACTTCAGACGTGACGAGGCGACCAACATGTGCTGACAAGAACCATTTGATCTTATCATAGGATGTTCTCATCAATCAGGTCCAACCTTGTCAATTTTTTTTCTAATATGGTGAATATGTGATCATGTTACAAGTCGGTATCATATCTCATACTTTTGGTATCATGGAGATAAAACGGACTTGCATTTTTCTTCCCAAAACCTTTGTTAAAACTTCATTAAATCAATTGATATTAAAAACATCGATTGGGTTAATATTTTTAATATGGGGGAGAAAATGTTATTTAATATGGGAAATTATCAAAAATGGTTTGACTTAACGTGATGGCTCATCCCGACATGTGCAAAATGTTTTCGAATATCGTGGCATATGTTAAGGGGGAGCAAAACGGATTTGCATATCAAAATGGATTTTCATGGTGACATATACTTACCCAAAAACCCATTTATTTCACGACGATGAAGATTGTGGTGTCATAAGGATGGTAGGATAGGTTAAGTCCAATGATTCTTCTTAAACCGGAGGAATCTTCCCAAGGACATTCCATAACTAGAAATAGTAGTCCTTAGGAAAGTTGGAGAAAAGATTGTGAAAGCAGCTGAATGCCGACCAAGTACTTAAGTTAGCACTGGAACAATCACAACAAGGTGCTAGTTATGACGTATTGGTAAGCATTAAAGGGGTTGAAGAATGAAAAAGAATTGTAAAGATAAAGGGTGTAAAGAAAGAAGCCCTCCTTACAACCTTAGGCAGAAACCGGGTCAATACATATGCTATTGAGATCATTTTTAATGATTCTTGATATTGAAGATAGACATCATGGACCCAGTGATGCAATGCACAACCCATCCCAGCTAACTCAGATATCTCTTAAAAGATATTTGTTTTAATCACACGGAGATCAACGCATTATCTATTGATTTATTCACTCCGAATAAATTGGTATTGAAAAGGTGGCACTCCTCTCTAGCCTCCGATCACTAAAATCCAAAGTACACGATCGAGTCTAGAGCCATTTGAGATCATCAAATATCTCATTAGGACACACTTTCATAATTCCTTGCTTTTTCACACACTGTGAAAAGTAAGAAAGATCTTAAGAGTCCTACGCAAAATTTTCATGATCTTGCCTGAACATCCGAGTAATACGAAAGTATTTACAATGAAGATGGAAATCCTTCTTGAGCAAATATCAAAAAGCTCATGGTAGGTGACTTGTGTCATTCTTTATGAATTAAACTTGTGATAACTGGAAAGCAACAGTGGTTTAATTCTTAGCTGAACTTAAACACGTTCTAGGTCTCTACGCAATATCTAAGTGATCTTTCCAGAACACTCAGAGTGATACCTTAGTGTTCACAATGATGAGTGGAAATCCTTCTAGTGTTAACCTCAAACAGCACTTGGTAGGTAACATGCAAGATTCAATATGAATCAAGCTCGTGACAACTGGAAAGCAACGATGGTGCGATTCTTTAATGAATCAAACTTGTTCCAGGAATCAGAATTGACGGCTTCAATCATGCGGATAACTTTATCCAAATGATTCACTCTGTACGTTCGCAGTCAGCTTTGGACGGTCGAGTAAAGAGAACGGGTTTACCCGTGAAATCTTGTCAAGGATATTTTTAATTAAGTCTACCTGCCGTCCAAAGCTGTTACTTATACTTTATGCACTTTACTCGACCGGAGGTAAAATGCTACCGAATTAGAATGAAATGTTCAAATCCATTTTGTTCGTGTCTACTTATGTTGCGGCATTTGAAGACGGTGGTGTTGCGGAATCCGAGAAGAAGTCATCCCCGCATGCTTATACTTTATGCACTTAATACCTCATCTAATTCAAGAAAGCCTAAAAGTTAAGTCTTCCGCTGTATCGAAATCTGAAGCTTTCAAGAATTACAAAGGTATAAGTATGTGGGACATGGTGTCACGAGGAGGCGAAGATCACAAGTGATGGATGCACAAGATCAAGGCAAGAGATTAATGCTCAAGATTGATATCAAAGATCACATTAGCATGTTCACCAGAAAAGAGAAAGAAAAGAAAGACGAAGACTACGAGCTCAAGACAAGCATAGTATGCTAGGTTTATTTTATTATTGTAACTTGGGTAACGCCCTTGTTTGGAGTGACCTCCCTTAGGGGGAGATTGTTGGAAATACGTTTTACGTATTAAGAAGGATCGGTCACTCCAACAATAGTCCATGTAATAGCTCGTAGTTTAGTTATTTACACTTATTAACCAAAGCCTAAACCGAGCCCATAAGTTGTATGGGCCGGCGGCCAAATGTAAGCCCAAGCCCATGACATGGGCTTGGGTATATAAACCCTCTCCTTAGATGGAGAGGGTGGTGGTTTTCATATTTTACACATAGTTATATTTCACTTTCTTTCTCTCTCTAAAACATAAGCAAGATTTACATATCCTACGTAGAACTATATTGACATAGATCCATTACATCAGTTGATCTGCTAGAAATGAATGTACTCAACACAGCGACTTGTCGAACAATTCAGTTGACAAATAATTTTCAATTTCTAGATATGTAAGGGATTTACATTGCCAAAAAAAGTTTTGCATTGTAAACATGTTTCATCCCTTCTAAATGCATTAAGTTTCCAGATCTCACTGAGTAACTTAATTAAGTCGTCTAATCTGAGTAACGTAAAACCATCATACGAATTCTCATTCTACAAATGGTTCGTCAATTAGGAGCATTCGACTTAAATTTTAAGGGTATAAAATTTTGATGTCAAAATCAATGTATGGAGAAGCATGCATACAATCTTCATAGCATAAGTTTAATAAATATTTAATAAACTTTTTCATGAGATTAAATTTCTTCGTAAATTATGTTGCGGTAGTGGTTAAACCAACTAATGAATTTACCCACAACTCATCACATCGTACTTTGCTAGAAATCGGCTTTGCACAACGGAATACCCTTATTCATTTTGGTTCGGATGTGAATTTGTGGTTGTAACACCCCACTTGGATAAGTGGACTGTTACGTGTATTTATGGCGTGTCATCAAAGCATGCAAGGCAATGTATTAAACATTAACTGACCATAACGGAAATACCGGAATGAAACATCGGTAGTCCAAACATAAGCTTAAAATATAAAGATTAAGTACTGAAAGAAAAGGATGAAACAATGTCCAAACAACCAAAGTAATGTATGTGTGCATAAAGTAAAGGAATCTGGATAGCTCCCATCCAATGCACGTACTCTCTTAGAAGTCCTAAGGTCGTCCTTGTGTACCTGCCGTTTGGAAACATGAAAGGAAACTACAACTGAGCATAACGTTCAGTGAACGGATATGAAGCATATACTGGAAAAGAACCGGTAACAAATACTGAAACTAAAACTGTTATGAAAATGGGAGCAAACTGTGTAAAATCTTATATATCTGATTTATAAATAATAAAACTGACTTATTAACTGTTAAATCTGAAGACATACATTTACTGTATTTTAATTGCTAGAGCTTATATAGGTCATGTGCTGTACAACTGTGCATGAATAACTGGAGGGGTGACCTCGTCATGCTGTAGAGGGGTGACCTCAAAATAATATGTTGGGTGGAGGGAGCAGCTCCAATGTGAAGGATGTAGAGCATACACCACATTCACCTGATAACTGTAAACTGATAAGCCTAGGATGCATCCATACGCCCCACTAATAATACTGATAAAATGGCCAAGCTGAACTGAGTGGAACGATGCGGGATATCACTCTCCCGCAGGTGATTCATGACACCGGTGCCTCAAGTGTCATGGTTACGGTACCTCCGTAACTAGTACTAATGACTGGTCATGCTTGTATATAATGCTCAGGCAATATCTTAGTTATTAAAATAATTTCAGATTATTTATAACATGTACTGGGAAAAACATTGGGCTGCAGACGAGAAATCCTAATCATGCATAGAAGGGAAGTCCTTACTGAAAGGACGGGAACTCCGTACCCCGTATCCAGTAACCGACCAAGATCAACTGACAGAAAGTCTACTCTGATTTCACGCGAGCTACATGAATAAAGAACGCAAATAAGTTAACTGATATTCGTTTATTTTATTTATATCAATAGTACTTAGTTAGTTTATTTATTTTGTACTATTGTTAATATATAAACGGATATGTCTGAATGTTATAATATTTCTTATTAACGTATTTTTGTTCTATTATTAATTACTGTATAACACGTATTCCGACGTTATAATATTTCAATATTTAATAACCAGTTAATAACAGAAGTTTCCTAAATTAGAACGTTTCCAAAATTATTGAAATTATTTAATAAGTTATACCCTTTTAATTTTATAAAACTAATTTAATAAAATGGAATTAATTTGCTAATTAAATCATTTAAACATTCGTTTATAAAAGTGAATAAACAAGGTATAATTAAGTCTTCGTATAAATTCATTAAATCTAACCCGAGCCTACCGAGATACCCCTTCTCGGTCACACTAAAACAATTCAACTAATATATAAATATAATCTCTCCATATGGATTAGTGACAGAAAAACTGTCACTAAAACGTGTAACCAAAAGCTGAGTATTTAAAACTGTCATTAAATGAATCTGCGACAGAAATTAGCGTCGCTAATCTGTCGCTAATTTCAGCACTAACACTTTTATTTTCTGTCTAAAAATGTTCTCACTGCTTCTTATATATTACCACTGTTTTCATAACACTTCCCATTGTTGGACAGTCCCAAACACCTCCTTTAACAGTTTCACACCCGATTGGCTGTTTTGGCTGATTTTTGGGTCGAACACCACCCAAGCCGCTCCTGTGTGGGTCACGGCTGGGCAGGGATGAGGCCACCGAGACCTTAGGGTCTCGGTTTCATTAAACCAACACCCCTCGATCACATAAGCTAAACAAATAAACCCCGTTGGGGTCTTTCTGCCCTCGGTAGACCACAAGCGACACCACCGAGACTCTTTGAGTCTCGGCTGGAAAAAATCCCCACACCACCGAAACTTGTGATGTCTCGTTTACTTGCAGCCCCAAAACCGAGCCCCCTTTTTATCATTATTTCATGTTTAACATGTAACCTCCTTTTCTTTTAGATTAAAACCCTAATTCGTGGTCTACAAAAAAAAGGAAGGAGATCAATACTATTGTGGGATTTGTAATGAGGGATGAATACACACCCGAATTCTTGAAGAAATTAAACCCGAAACCCCCTTTTCTTTGTCCTATAGCCGGCGGCCTCGAAGGGTTGTAAAACCCTAGTTTTTTTAAACGTAAGGAATGAAGTGAAAAAGCTGTGGTTTGTTTTTTATGTAGTGAAGTAGTGGGATGGGCAGGGCCAAGCCCATAATTCTTTTTATTTTATTAAAGTTAGCCGCCCCCTTATATACATATGTGGGTTTCGTTTTTTTTTCGGTTTAACGTTTTTATTCACGTAACTCGTAATTTATTTCCCGTGTTTATATTAGAAATGTTAATTACTCTTTTCTTTCTGTATCATAACTATTATATACGTAATAGTTTTCCGAAACAACCTATTAATTATTTCTAAATAATTAATATATAACATTTCACTGAAACGGAGTTTGCGTATTTAATATTCTGAAATTCTTAAATACGGGTTTTACAATTCTTCCCCTCTAAAAAATGATTCGTCCCCGAATTAAGGATACGACTGTACTGGGTTTTACAATTCTCCCTCTCTAAAAAAATAATCCGTCCTCGAATTTAGGGTAATTTAAGCTAGGAAATATGTCTAACTGACCGACATATGAACTGAAAGAATCATGAAAGCTGAAACATATAAGCTGAGAGATGTATAACTGAAAGACATACCCGAATCAAAACTGGAAGTGAGGATAAGAAGTCCGTATAGACTCCTCTGTTTCCCACGTGGCTTCTGGCTCGGTACGGTTCCTCCACAGGATCTTGACGAAAGGAATGGTTTTCCTTCTCATAACTCGATCCTGGCATTCTAAGACTGCTTCGGGTTCTTCAATATAAGATAAGTCCTCCCGAATCTGATCGAGTGGATAATTCACTTTGTGAAGCTCATGCTAGTTGTACCCTCTGAGTAGTGATACATGGAACACGTTATGAACGTGTGAAAGCTGAGGCGGTAGCGCCAACCGATATGATACCTCACCGACACGTTCAAGGATTTCAAAAGGTCCGATGTAGCGAGGGCTGAGCTTGCCTTTGAGGCCAAAACGTCTGACGCTGCGTGCGGGTGATACATTGAGGAACACACGATCCCTAGTCTGAAATGATAGATCTCTGCGATGCTTGTCGGCGTAACTCTTCTGGCGAGTACGCGCTTCTTGCAGCTTTGCCCTAGCAATGGCGAACTTTTCATTAGTCAGTTCTATTAATTACGGCCCCTCAATCAAACGTTCTCTAACCTGATCCCAACAAATAGGGGCACGACATTTTTTGTCGTATAACATCTCGAAGGGAGCACGCTTGATACTGGCATGCCAACTGTTGTTGTAGGCAAACTCGACCAAGCAAATATAGTCAACCCAGTGTCCTGTCCATTCTAATGCACAGACGCGTAGCATGTCCTCCAAATTTTGGATGGTACGCTCTGACTGGCCGTCCGTCTGCGGGTAGAAAGCTGTGCGGAGCTTGAGCTTGGTTCCCGAAGCTTTATTCAAACCTCCCCAGAAGTGAGAAGTGAATCGTGGATTCCTATTTGATATAATTTCGGAAGGTGTACCGTGTAATCGTACAATCTCCTTGGTGAATAGATCTGCTAATTTACTGACTGTGAAATCTTTACGGATAGGAATGAAATGTGCTGACTTGGTCAAGCGATCGACAATAACCTATATTGCATCATGCCTCCGCTGAGTCTGTGGTAATCCGGTGACAAAACCCATAGAAATCTTGTCCCATTTCCACATAGGATCTAATGGCTGGAGAAGACCGCTGGCACGCTGATGTTCTATCTTAACCTGCTGGCAGGTTAGACATTTAGAAACAAAAGTAGCGACATCCTGTGTAAAACCGCAACATTATTGCATCCTTAATTCGAGGATGAATTATTTTTTAGAGGGGAAGAGTTGTAAAACCCGCAAATTTTATGTTCAATTTCAAAAACGAGCTTTACTTTTATAGAAAACAAAAACGCTTCGTCATAGAAAATAACATTTTACAAAATCAGTATTTGATATACATTCTTATTATACACGTGAGCCTCGGTCATGATTAATGGCAAAAAAATCATTTTCTTTGTTAGACATCTACATATTTGACTAATGATCAACAATATCAAGCTCCATATCCCGTGATTATCAAAGAAAGTCGTTCATATTTATTCTATATATTCAGTTGCAAGCATTTCAATCAAAAGAAACGAAACCTAATAAAAAAATATCTTCATTAATATGAGTCTTGACCGATGAATAGCGTAACCCAACTTTTACTACCGTTTAAATCAATTTATTTATTTGATTATGTTAGACAAGCGACACCAGTATCGATCATTCCATAAAATTTCCACCAGTGCCATGTACATTATTCCATTTTTACCCCATATACAGTGTCTCAGTTATGCTCCATCTACAGTATTTCATGAGTACTCCACGTACAGTGTCTCAGATATGCTCCATGTGCAGTATTCACTATGTACTTCATGTACAGTAGTCCAGGTGTACTCCAGGTACCCTACTCTATGGATATTGCTAATCGATCCTAAATCATCTCAGGCGTTTCCACTTGTCGATATTCTACCAGATGCTGATGTTGCTCGTGCGTTGAAGATTTTACCAAATACTGATGCTGCTAACACTTTGAAGACCTCACAAATGCTGATGTTGCTGATGCTTTGGTGATTTCTCAAGATGCTGATGCTGTATATACTATGAAGACTCTACAGAACAAGGACGAAATCTATAAATTTGAAATTTCTGGCAAAAATAAACTTCAATCATCGGACACTACCATTCTATTCTATGCTTTTACTTTCTCAGCTAGATTTCACACAGCAAACCTTCATTTAGAAGAGTGGGAACCGGCCACTCAACAGAATAGTTACAGGGATCCCAGTCGTAACAATGACCGTCATGAAACTGACTGACAAAGCGGTAATGACAACCACCATGCTTATATTAACCAATCAGTAACCATCGAAACTCCAGAGCGGACTTGACTAGTGATACAGAGGTCAGCAGTCTAACCGGTCCGCCAACCCTAACAATTACCAGAAATTCTTAACCTTATTCATAGTCACCATTAAAATACATGTCCAGACAATAGTCAAGACACAAGTCTTAAGTATCATTTAGAAAACACATGTCAGGACACCAGTCATGGTACACGTCATGCGAATATCTTCTCAAAGTACGAGTAAAAACTCATATCTCCATCTGTTTTCTAAACCATGCCTTCGGAAATTCAGGGTACCCTCCAAGGGGGTATACTCGTTCTGTTATGCCACGCATAAATCAGACCATTACAATTCAGTTACCACCACCGGAGTATTATTCAAGTTAGACACGTAGTGTTCATTCTGTGAGGTCAGTGAAAAGTCACCATGTTTACTTCAAGTATTCATATGTCAGCTTTATCTTAAATCAGGTATTACCTACCTTCCAGCCAGAAGGACTCCAGAGTACCACCCATATTTATTAAGGTTTTCCTTTCTTTCAGTTAACGATGAGATCCGTCTTACAAAGTCCCAAATATAGTCATTGTATTTTCTGCCAGAAAGTTTGTACAAGTTGTTATACTATACAAGAAGTGATTTATTATTCTAAGCTACGAAGACTTTTCGGCTACCCGGTTATAAAGTCACATCTGAAATTCCTTAAATACATGACCAACAGATTTTTCCAGATTTCCCAGATGTAATTTCAGAAAGTTTCCCAGAAATTCCTTCCTAACCACGAGGCAGAATTTAACATCAAGCTTGTCTCAAGAATAGAACCTGTTCCAAAACTCTTTATTGCGGGGCTTCGGCTAAGTTAAAAGAGTTGCAGCATTTGTCGTAAGAATTACCGGAACGAGGCCTTATTCGCCCTAGCGCACCATCAAGAGATGCACTGTCTCTTTCTATCAGGAAGAAGGTCGGTAACGTGAGATCATGTATTGATCATCGAAATTTTACGAGATCACCATGCTTAATCGATGTTCATTCCACGTATAGAAATCTTATCTGATCTGCTACGATGTCTTAAAGATTTTCAAAACAATTCCCGATCATGCTACCATCAGTGGTGAGAGGAAGAACATGATGTTTTCTAGATTGCCGTCGTACATATTATATTCTCTCTAATATTTTGATTTATACTTTTGAGCTCCTAATTGCTCCAGATATAGTATGAAATTGATGAGTAAATATTTCTATGAATTTTCAGACAAAATCGTCAGTATAATCATTGATAACATTTTGATCTGCTAAACTCTAGATAAGAACACGAGAATCATCTTCTCACAGTGGTACAGATTCTCTAATAGGAGAAAATTATATACGCATCTTCCCAGATGTAAATCCCAGTTGAACTATGTGGCGTTTTTGAGCCACCCTATTTCAATAGAAAGAAATTTCAGACAAACCTGCGAAGGTGAAGGTTGTTGGAAATTCACTTTATGTGACGACATTTAAGAATTCCCATTAGTTATCATAGTCACACACGCTTAGACTAGACTAGGAACGTGGTATATTTTAAGTAGCGTGTGTGACTATATATACCCCTCCTAGGCTTCCAAGGAGGGGTGTTGCTTGTGTTTCTTTTTCATTTATCATATTTTCCTTTCTTTCTCTTTACACACACAACCACTCTCTCTCTCTAAGCTTCAACAATGGCTTCCACTACCATCTACCACCATGTTAGACCACCGGATTAGCTAATAGCAAATCCACAAAGGCCATCATTAGATGGTCAACACCGACGTACGTGACTAAAGTACGAAAATTTTCTGGAACTCAGTTGACTACTACCGTAGAAATTTCTGACGATTCTCACGATTAACTTTCCATAACTAAGCTTACACATAAAGGAGAGGACCTACACTAAAATTTTGTATTCCATAAGATCCTACGCTAGGAGAAACCTAACTTACCGAGACTCATAATTCTTTCATGAGTACTCACTAGATTCCACCAGAATGTTCCTCAATTCCAGACATAATTTTGGTAGAAACAGTACGACACAATTGATGCAGCTATGTTCATATCTAGATGCCTGACATACCACAGGTTCAAGATAGAATACCGACATGCTGGTGAGTTATCACAACCATTAGAAATTTCTAAACAGAAATGAGACAAGTTTCCCATATAGTTGTTATCAGATTTTCACAAACTCAGAAGAAGTATGATACTACTTAATTCATGGTCGGCCAGTTCACCCAACCTACATGTCTTCTTTAATCCGAAATGATGACGTAGTAACAAATCTACAGGAAATTCAGCAATAGATCGTGTGATTCCTAGGTATTCCGTCAATAATCTTGTCAAATAGAAATTAGCGTTCGTGAACCGCGCTCACGTTCATGTTCACGATCACATGTATGTTCGCGTTCATGTTCACGTTTATTTCCACTTTCACGTTTATGTCTCATTCGCAGTAAGATGCTGTTTCAGTTCATGTTTGTGCTATCTCAAGATTTAAGCTCACGTTAGCGTTCATAACATTGTTCACGTTCACGTTCATGTTTCATCTCGCGATACGCGTTTCACAGTTTATTACCGAATACGGTTACAGAAAGCTTGAGAAACCAGACTCAAGAATTAGCACAACTTTTCCATATCCAGTCAGACGTTTTACGTCTCAGTCAGTACCGTTTGGCATTCCTTCCTCAGTCAGCATACGTCCATGATATGTCTAGTATCACGTTAACAGTATGTTTCAAGTATCACGTTCTCAATATATTCCATACCCAGCGTTTATCAGATGATCGCGAACCACGTCCAAAATTGCTCATGTAGCACGTTCACAATTATTTACGTAGTTCGTCCCTATATGTTTTCAGCAACTTGCTCAGAGATATACATGTTATCTTTTCAAGATAGTTGTACGAACCGTTTCATGTATACTACATGCTATAGCTTATTCATTCTATCAGATTCAGAAAATCCATCTTAAGTATGGAACCAAAACCTATTCAGCATCGTCAGGACAGGGTCATCAGGACCAAGATCTTCATTGTGTTAGATATTGAAGGAGACGTTTCGAGCGAGAAGCCACTTGGAACGGAGGAGTCCATCCGGGACTCTCATCCTTCCTTCAATAATTCAGTTAAGTTCTTTCAATCATGTTATGTTCCATGTCCTCTTCAGCCACGTCACATTCCATGTTCACGTCAGTCATGTCATGTTTATACCTTTCAGAAACATTATGTCTTAATTAGAAGACGAATTATCCTTCAGCTTATTTATCTTTTCAGTCTACGTGTTGTTTCAGTTCTTATAACTTCATCAGCTTATTACCTTTGATTCGAGGACGAATTTCTCCTTTTAGAGGGGATGAATTGTAAAACCGCAACATTATCGCATCCTTAATTCGAGGACGGATTATTTTTTTAGAGGGGAAGAGTTGTAAAACCCGTAAATTTTATGTTCAATTTCGAAAACGAGATTTTATTTTATAGAAAAAAAACGCTTCGTCATACACAATAACATTTTACAAAATCAGTATTTAATATACATTATTATTATACACGTGAGCCTCGGTCATGATTAATGGCAAAAAAATCATTTTCTTTGATAGACATCTACATATTTGACTAATGGTCAACAATATCAAGCTCCATATCCCGTGATTGTCGAAGAAAATCTTTCATATTTATTCTATATATTCAGTTGCAAGCATTTCAATCAAAAGAAACGAAACCTAATAAAAAAAACATATCTTCATTAATTTGAGTCTTGACCGATGAATAGCGTAACCCAACTTTTACTTCACGTTGGCATTAATCTGTTTTTAGTTTTTTTTCGTATACGTGAGCACGTCTCAAAAGTTGTGACTTCATGATCGAGCTCCCTGCTCGATATTGTCCGATCAGTTCATGTCGGATAGATATACTGTAGATCGAGTTCATGATTGGGTTCTGTCTTACGAACAGATTCCATTGATGTTCATGTTTTGATTTGTCGACTGTTCGTATGTGGGTTGCGATTTTGGTTTGTTCCCTGGTGGTTTGCTAACTTGCGCATGGGATCGTGATCGGTTTGTGTTCGGTTGGATGTGGACTTTGATCTCCTATCTGGATTGCATCAAATCATAGCATTGGTGTTCGAGTGGACGTTCGTACTCGAGTCGGCTCCTATCAATACTCATTTGGATGTTGGTAAACCCTAAGCCTTATATTATCGTACGTTATGCTTGGTCATAATTATCGGTTGCTAATATGATTTTGTATACGTCGCATGACATGCTACTATAAGGATTATGTTTTATGATCTAAGATAAAAAAAATCAGTGTTCCATGGAATTAAAGAAGACCTTATTAATGATGTCAAATGTAGTTTATATAATATATTCATATGCGCATCAAAACTTTTGGTACCATTAATGGTCGATCTAAAATGAGAACAATTTTCATCGATACATGTGTGTATACATCAGATATGAACTTTTGTGGAACTAAAATGTGACGTAAAAAACGGAGTTAAGATTTTCCATGGTTGCAAGTATATATAAGAAAGAGGACATAGTGTCATGTATGCGTTCTATATATCAAAATTAGGTTTATTATTTTTATAACATTTTACCAAGGTCTTGTATGGAAAAGTTTTTAAAAGAGGTCACTGATTTTACATTAGTTAAATGAACTCATAAATAAAGAAAAGTTAGTAATGTATTAGTTATCAAATTATTGTAGATCACGTGAAGTGGGAGTAGTACTCTTCCGTTATCTATCTCTTTCTTCTTGCTGGACACAAGGTATGGATTTTCGTCCTTCAGTAAGGACTTCCTTCTATGCATGATTAGGATTCCCCATCTGCAGCCAAATGTTTTCCCTAGTTTATGTTTTAAGTTTATCAGTAATCACTTTAATAACTAAATAAATTGTCGGAGGTTTATATACAAGCATGACCAGTTCATAAACTAGTTACGGAGGTACCGTAACCATGACACTTGAGACACCGGTGTCATGACTCACATGTAGGAGAGTGATATCCTACAGCGTCCCATTCAGCTTAGCTTGGCCATTTTATTAGTATTATTAGTGGGGCGTATGGATGCATCCTAGGCTATCAGTTTACGGTTATCAGGTGAATGTGGTGTGTGCTCTACATCCTTCACATTGGAGCTGATCCCTCCATCCAGCACATTATTTAGAGGTCACACCTCTACAGCATGATGAGGTCACCCTTCTATTTATTCATGCAGCAGTCGTTACAACACATTACCTATATAAGCTCTTGGCAATTAAAATATAGTAAATGCACGTTTTCAGATTTAACAGATAACAGTTCAGCTTTATTATTTATAAATCAGACTTTTCAGATTATACATAGATTTCCGCTGCAACTTTACTTATCAGTCTAACAGCTTCAGTATTTAATCATCTGCTTCATTTCAGTATTTTCTTATCATGCTTTATATCTGTTCACTGGGCGTTATGCTCAGCCGTAGTTCCTTTCATGTTCTAACGGCAGGTACACCAGGACGCTCTTAGGATTCTGAGTGCATGTGAATTTGGATGGAAGCTATCCGGACTTCCTACTTTATGCACTTCTTACATGATTCTGCTTATTTGGACATTATTTAGTCCTTTCCTTCAATATTTACTTTTCATGTTTCGAGCTTATGTTTGGATTACCGATGTTTGATTCCGGTATTTTCTTTATGGTCAGTTAATGTTTTAGGACATTTACCTTATGCTTTGATGACACGCCATAAATACACGTAACGGTCCACTTGTTCCAAGTGGGGTGTTACATCCTGTTTCATGTCACTCCACCAGAATTGTTGCTTAAGATCGTGGTACATCTTAGTGGAACCTGGATGGATAGAAAACGGAGAGCTATGAGCCTCAGTCATTAAGGCTTCTTTGAGAGCAGGGTCTTCTGGAACGCAGAGTTTGGTACCCTGCCATACGATACCATCGTCATCGATACGAACTTCAGTCTGTTGGTCAATGTTCTGGACAATCGCCCAGATTTCACCATCATCCTTTTGTGCGGCTTTAATCCTAGAGAGTAAATCCGGTTCTACCCTCAACCTTTATGCCATTTATCATTCCTGACTTTCTGCTAAGGGCATATGCTACTACATTTGCTTTACCTGTGTGATATTGAATATTAGTGTCATAGTCTTTCAGCAGTTCCAACCATCGCCTCTGTCTCATGTTCAGCTCTCGTTGTGTAAATATGTACTTGAGACTTTTGTGATCGGTGAAGATGTCACACGACTCACCATATAAATAATAACTCCAAATTTTAAGGGCGAAAACGACTGCTGTGAGTTCCAGGTCATGCGCAGGATAATTTTTCTCATACGGCGTTAGCTAACGCGAATCATAGGCAATGACTTTCCCATGCTGCATAAGTACACAGCCTAAGCCCTTTCTTGAAGCGTCACTATAAATCTGATAACCACCTATACTAGATGGGAGAGTAAGGATCGGCACTGAAATTAAACGATGCTTGAGTTCCTCGAAACTATTTTATCTCTCCTCGGTCCATATAAACTTTTCCCCTTTACGCATAAGTTTGGTCAACAGTAATGCCAAACGTGAGAAATTTTCTACAAATCTGCGCTAATATCCCGCTAACCCAAGAAAACTGCGGATTTCTGTAACAGATGTCGGTCTAGGCCATTTAGTGATAGCCTCCACCTTTGCAGGATCCATGTGATCCCCTCTACAGAAACAATATGGCCTAAAAACGCCACTTTATTCAGCCAAAACTCGCACTTAGAAAATTTAGCATAAATCTTCTCTCGTCGGAGAATCTGCAAAAACTGTACGGAGATGATCCTCATGTTCCTTTTTAGATTTGGAGAAAATAAGGATATCGTCGATGAATACAATCACAAACTTGTCTAAGAACTCGTGTAAGACACGGTTTATTAAGTCCATAAATACTGCAGGCGGATTCGTGAGACCGAATGGCATAACCACAAATTTGTAATGACCATACCTCGTGTGAAAAGCAGTTTTGGATATATCTTGCTCTTTTACACGCAACTGGTGGTAACCTGATCGTAAATCAATTTTTGAGAAGTGCTTGGCACCTTGAAGCTGATCAAATAAATCGTCAATACGAGGAAGTGGATAACGGTTACGAATAGTGAGCTTATTCAGCTCGCGGTAGTCAATACACAGCCGCATACTACCGTCCTTCTTTTTGACAAACAAAACTGGCGCGCCCCAAGGTGACACACTTGGACGAATGAAACCTCTTTCTAGAAATTCCTAAAGCTAATCTTTCAGTTCCTTAAGCTATACCGGAGCCATACGGTAAGGAGCTTTAGATACTGGTTCCGCACCCAGAATGAGATCGATACCAAACTCTACCCTTTGGATGGGAAGTATGCGTGGGAGTTCCTCTGGAAAGACATCCGGAAAATCTTACACAACTGGTTGATCAGGAAGTGAAGATGTCTTGGAAGTAGTGTCATGAATTATAGCTAGAAAACCCTCACAACCATGGTATAATAGAGTACGGGCCTGTAAAGCTGAAATGATTTGAACATGTTTTCCTGGCAGAAAACCACGGTGAATAAACTCTGGTGTTTGGACATCACCGAAGATGACCCGGTGTGCATGACAATCTATGGTGACACGATGAACTGACAACCAATCCATACCCAGAATACTATCGAACTCGCACATATCTAGAGGAAGGGCACTGACTGGACGGATTTTATCGTCAAACTCAAGAGGGAGGTCCTTGTACACCTGGGTAATGAGTACCGAGTCTTGCATAGGTGTAGATATACTAAGTACATTGTATTGTGGCGTAGGGGTCATTTTTATTCTAGCAGCATATGAAGTAAATATAACTGAGTGTGTGGCGCCTGTATCGAAAAGAACGCAGGCAGCCTGTTTGTGTATAAACAAAATGCCAATAATGTTACCTGTGGTCTTATTTGCTTGTTCACGGGTAGTAGTGTAGACGCGACCAGTGGTTGGTGTTAGTGGTGGTGGTGGAGGTAAAATATGAGGAATCTGGCCTGAGGTACCGGCAACATCCCCATTCTTGTTATCCCTCTTCATATGGCCCGACTGACCACACTTGTAACAACCACTCGAACCACGATGGCAAGGTCCTGGGTGTTTCTTTCCACATGTGATGCAAGTGGGATAATAATACCCGGTAGAAGCAGCTCTGGTTTGCTGAGAACCTGATTTACGAAGATGTACACATGTCACGATTCTGATAACATAATTGAAATAAGGCTTTTTGGCTGAAGTTTAAAATTACCAGAATTTGCTGGTCGGGCAGGCTGTTGACCTCTATAGTTTTGATCACGCCCCTGTCCAGCATCTCTGTTGTCATACATAAAGTTAGAGTCTGTTTTACACTACAGTTTAGTGTTTTGGAGCTTAAAGAATTGCCTTTAGTTGCCAGTTGAGTTTGAGCTTCCGCGGTAGTCATCACCACCGCTTTTCTTATCTGATCGATTGCGGTCATAAGACTGACCGTGGTTTCTGTAGTTCTACTGTGGAGTAGCCGATTGGGATCGGTCTCCTCCTCTGTGTCTGCAAGATTATAATTGGATAAGGCATGATATAAATTTAACAAGTAAAATCGGAGTTAAATTGTTTTAAGTTTGCTGAATGAGATATACCTCTTCTCAGGACGCTCTACATTCTCGAGCTCATCCCTCTCGAAAAGCATCTCAATATCACGAGCTGCATTAGCTACTTGTGACACGTTAGTGAACGTGGCACTCATCAGCCTATCCGCAGTCCTAGAGTGAAGGGCCCAACGAAATTGTTTCACTTTCTCCTCCGCGGTACCCGCAACCTCTCCTAAGAATCCAGCCAACCTGAGTTATCGGTGCATGAACTCTATACTGTTCTCGCCATGATTTTGATGAATGATGTGAAAGTCCCTCTTCAGTTTAGCTTGCTTAGCATGCGGGAAAAACTGGTCATAAAACATTGCCTTGAACTGTGTCTAGGTCAATGTAAGCACCCACTCATCTCCCCCATTTGACAACTTCTGAGCCCTCCACCAATGTAGAGCATGACCCTCCAGTTTGTAAACTTCAAGCTAACTTTGAAAGCATCACCACAACCCATAGCCCCAAAAAATTTCTCTACATGATAAATCCAGTTTTCGGCGTCTGTTGGAGCTATAGTTTGTTCAAAAGGTCAGGGTTTCTGTTTGTTAAACAAATCTAGCCAGGTGGCAGGTGGAGGAGGATGAGGGTTGTTATTCTATTGAGGTCCGTTTTGGTATTCAGCTCGGATCTCATCATGCATCTGGGGTATCATGGCTTGTACAGCCGCCTGAACAGCAGCTGCGCTAGCATGATTCTCATTTACGCGTCTGGGTGGCATTTGAAATGAAAGAGGATAAGTTGATAAATCTATTAGAACTCGGAGTAACAAATCTGAATATGCATGGTGTAGTTCATGAAAGCATAGCCAACAAAATATGACATGAATACTGGTGAACACCTATGGTCAGTTCACAAAATGACATTTACTGAAAACATGAATCTGACATGAGTAAGGATGAATGCCTATGGTCAGTTCATCTATAAAAAATCTGAACGGGCAAGGGTGAACGCCTATGGTCAGTTCACCAAAACGAAAATTCGTTGAAAAGTACATGCGACTAAGTATGGTCAGTCCTGTACCAACCGTTTACTTAGTTAAAATTTAGGAAACCGACTGATAAAATGCATGAGTAACATGAAAGATAACGACGCCAAAATACAGGAAGTTCTTGGTGACTACCCACTAGTCACAGGTCAAGTGTTAGAGCCTACAGGTCGAACCTTGCGCTCTGATACCATAGTAGTAACACCCCACTTAGATAAGTGTACCGTTACGTGTATTTATGGTGTGTCATCAAAGCATGCAAGGCAATGTATTAAACATTAACTGACCATAACGGAAATACCGGAATCAAACATCGGTAGTCCAAACATAAGCTCAAAATATAATGATTAAGTACTTAAAGAAAAGGACGAAACAATGTCCAAACAACCAAAGTAATGTATGTGTGCATAAAGTAAAGGCGAGTCCGGATAGCTCCCATCCAATGCACGTACTCTCTTAGAAGTCCCAAGATCGTCCCTGTGTACCTGCCGTTTGGAAACATGAAAGGAAACTACGACTGAGCATAGCGCTCAGTGAACAGATATGAAGCATGATAATAATATACTGGAAAAGAACCGGTAACAAATACTGAAACTGAAAGTGTTATGACAATGGGAGAAAACTGTGTAAAATCAGATATATCTGATTTATAAATAATAAAACTGACTTGTTAACTATTAAATCTGAAGACATGCATTTGCTGTATTTTAATTGCCAGAGCTTATACAGGTCATGTGCTGCAACAACTGTGCATGAATAACTATAGGGGTGACCTCGTCATGATGTAGAGGGGTGACCTATAAATAATGTATTGGGTGGAGGGATCAGCTCCAATGTGAAGGATGTAGAGCACACACCACATTCACCTGATAACTGTAAACTGATAAGCCTAGGATGCATCCATACGCCCCACTAATAATACTGATAAAATGGCCAAGCTGAACAGAGTGGAACGCTGCGGGATATCACTCTCCCGCAGGTGAGTCATGACCACCGGTGCCTCAAGTGTCATGGTTACGGTACCTCTATAACTAGTACTACTGACTGGTCATGCTTGTATATAAGGCTCAGGCAATATCTTAGTTATTAAAATAATTTCAGATTATTTATAACATGTACTGAGAAAAACATTGGGCTGTAGACGGGAAATCCTAATTATGCATAGAAGGGAAGTCCTTACTGAAAGGACGGGAACTCCGTACCTCGTGTCCAGTAACCGACCGAGATCAACTGACAGAAAGTCTACTCTAATTTCACGCGAGCTACATGAATAAAGGACGCGAATAAGTTAACTAATATTCGTTTATTTTATTTATCTCAATAGTACTTAGTTAATTTATTTATTATGTACTACTGTTAATATATAAACGGATATTTCTGAATGTTCTAATATTTCTGATTAACGTATTCTTGTTCTATTATTAATTATGGTATAATACGTATTCCGACGTTATAATATTTCTATATTTAATAACCTGTTAATAATAGAAGTTTCCTAAATTAGAACGTTTCCAAAATTATTAAAATTATTTAATAAGTTATACCCTTTTAATTTTATAAAACTAATTTAATAAAATGGAATTAATTTGCTAATTAAATCATTTAAACGTTCGTTTATAAAAGTGAATAAACAAGGTATAATTAATTCTTCGTATAAATTCTTTAAATCTAACCCGAGCCTACCGAGATAGCCCTTCTCGGTCGCACTAAAAGAATTCAACTAATATATATAAAATCTGTCCATATGGATTAGTGACAGAAAAACTGTCACTAAAAAGTGTAACCAAAAGCTGAGTATTTAAAACTGTCATTAAATGAATATGCGACAGAAATTAGCGTCGCTAATCTGTCGCTAATTTCAGCACTAACACTTTTATTTTATGTTTAAAAATGTTCCCACTGCTTCTTATATATTGCCACTGTTTTCATAAAACTTCCTACTGTTGGACAGTCCCAAACACCCCCTTTAACAGTTTCACATCCGATTGGGTGTTTTGGCTAATTATTGGGTCGAACACCAACCGAGCCGCCCGTATGTGGGTCACGGTTGGGCAGGGCTGAGGCCACCGAGACCTTAGGGTCTCAGTTTCATTAAACTAACACCCCTCAATCACATAAGCTAAACAAACACACCCCGTTGGGGTCTTTCTGCCCTCGGTTGACCACAAGCAACACCACCGAGACTCTTTGAGTCTCGGCTAGACAAAATCCCCACACCACCGAGACTTGTGATGTCTCAGTTTACTTGCATCCCCAAAACCGAGCCCCTTTTTTTATCATTATTTCATGTTTAACATGTAACCTCCTTTTCTTTTAGATTAAAACCCTAATTCGTGGTCTACAAAAAAAGGAAGGAGATCAATACCGTGGTGGGATTTGTAATGAGGGATGAACACACACCCGAATTCTTGAAGAAATTAAACCCGAAACCCCCTTTTCTTTGTCCTATAGCCGGTGGCCTACAAGGGTTGTAAAACCTAGTTTTTGTTTTCTTTTTTTTAAACGTAAGGAATGAAGTGAAAAAGCTGTGGTTTGTTTTTCATGTAGTGAAGTAGTGGGATGGGCTGGGCCAAGCCCATTATTCTTTTTCTTTTATTAAAGTTAGCCGCCCCTCTTATATATATATATATATATATATATATATATATATATATATATATATATATATATATATATATATATATATATATATATATATATATATATATATATATATATATATATATATATATATATATATATATATATATATATATATATATATATATATATATGTGTGTGTGTGTGTGTGTGTGTGTGTGTGTGTGTGTGTGTGTGTGTGTGTGGGTTTCGTTTGTTTTTTTCGGTTGAACGTTTTTATTCACGTAAGTCGTAATTTATTTCCCGTGTTTATATTCGAAAATGTTAATTACTCTTTTCTTTCTGTATCATAACTAATATATACGTAATATTTTTATGAAACAACCTATTAATTATTTCTGAATAATTAATATTTATAATATTTCACTGAAACGGAGTTTGTGTATTTAATATTCTGAAATTCTTAAATACGGGTTTTACAGTGGTAAATCACCCTTAAGGTATAATTCAATTAATAATCGTAGGTAATTTCAATTTGACGCACATGCGAGCCGAGAATTTGATCAGTGACTAATGGCATAACACCTCCTTTCTTAACCGGGTACATGACCAGCGGTGCGTTAAAGCCACTTTATAGTTTGTCAAAATTGAGTAGGCCGTTAGATTATTATTGCAATTCACCAATCGACATAATCTTATGTAATTTAAAATTACTAACAAATCATTATTTTTAATATGATTTAGTCCATATTATTTCTTTTCATAAAAAAAACCCTTGTTTACAACAATTCACCAATCTTACAAAAATAAGTAAAAAAAACATAAACCATAAACACATAATAACAATTTATATGTGCAACAAATAAATCAAATAGCCACATGCATGCGATTTATTCAATAATCATCAAATCTAGGTCTTTATATCTCTATATAAAAGTCATACAAACATATAATCTTACGATCCATGAAAACATGCACGTAATCATGGATTCCCCACAAATCTTAACAATTAAATCGCTATGGATCGTGAGTATACATGACATAACAATTAATCATGAAATTTATCTAAAATTATCCCACCTGTAATTTAGGGTTTTAAAACAGTTCTTTTTTTTTATTAAAAATAGAGCCAACACCCTAATTTTTAAAAAAACAAAACCCTAATTTAATGAAAATCTAAAATACATGTAGTTTTTAACTCAAAACAATTATCGTTAAAAAACTTTAGATTTTCGATAATTATAACATGTTAAAACGGCTCTCGATGCCACTGAAGGTTTATTACTATCATAACAATTATATAAAACCCTAAACGAAATCAAAACACATATAGCGGAAGCAATTTAACAAGATCATAATTAATAACATAGTTATAATTAATAGAATTAGGGTTACATACCTTTACGCTAAACCAATTCCTCAAGACCAAGAACGATTCACCAGTTCGGGTTTTTACCGTATATACCAAGATATAGTCTAAAGTAAGACTATATTACGATCTTGTACACAGGTAATACAATGAGCTAATCGTGATTCTAGCACGTGAAAACCAAGCTACAACGCTTGTAATTAATCTACCTAACAACCCTAGAGAGGGGCTAGGACTAGATTACGTATACAATCGATCAACCAAGAAAAACCAACCGAAACCCTTCGTTGGAGAAGGCTTGCGATCGAACCAAGAGAGAAGGAGGAGAAAGATTTATGATGTTGTGATTATGAGGGATTAGAAGTTGTATTTATAGACTTCCAACCCATTGTAGCCCAATAAATATAAGGCAACTTCCCCCCCCCCCCCCCCCCCCCCCCACCCCACTTAGCCATAACCGACGGTAGGGTGTTCCGGAACCTTCCATCTTTCTTTCCTTTTGTTTACATACTATATGTTTATTTAACGCTCGTTATAACTTAATTATTAATTAATTAACGATCGTTAAGGTTATATAGTTACTTGCTCGGTTAAATTAATAAATACATAAATATATATTTTAAATAAATTAATAAATACGAAAAATATATTTATTAATTAAATTAACTCTTTACGTATTCTGTGCAATCCCGTAATCTCGAGTTCGATCCTATCACATGACTATTAAATATAAGTCCATAAACTTTCAGTTTTGTTATATAATCCGAAAATTGTGTTTCTTCCCGTGTAAGCTTTACAAATTTGCAATTATTATTAAGAATGTTACTAAAAATAGCCAAAACACTATGTAAAATTACTAAGTTAGACATCTTGAAAATACAACATTTTTAGAGGTATATTTAACGTCTTTTTCTGCTCTCATTTATTATAGTATATAAATGAGAAAATAGGTTTTAGTATGGGCTATGATAGATGAGGTTGGAAACGATGACCTAGTATGAACAAAGAATAAATATATATTTAAAAATATATGTATAACAAAACTTTAATTAAAAATTCAGATAGGAAGTAGATTAATGATTGACATGTACGTTGACATTTCATATTCATCTAAATTAATGTAATGTTTTTAATTTTTATCTAATGTTTTTATAATTTTAATGTAATATTTTTATTTATTAATTAATAACCCTAGTGACGGGGAAAACTGAATAATGAAAGGGAGTAAATATGAAAAGTAAGAGAGAGAAAATTGATTTGACGCTGACGTATCTGGTGTGAGTAAGGTTCAAGATAACGTGAGGTGTGCCGTGACGGCATGACCAAATATCATGCCTTTTCGAGCCATGGCGAACGTGAATTAAAGCGTCACAAAATAAAATATATAAATTTATATATTTATATCATATTGTATATATAATGAGGTCACAAAAAGTGTAATCCATAAAGAATAAAGTTAGGAAACTACTTTTAAATTTAATCTTTCTCATTTTATATAAAAAATACAATTTTTATCGAAATTAAATTTCAAATGTCATCCTGTTTTATCGCGACTTATCACGTTTTTTCACTTTTTGTCTCAATTCAAGCTTTAAGCTCAAGCCTTAATTTATTGTGTGATGTGAAAGTCAAGTTTCATGCACTTATGAAGTCCTTGCGAGCCTTTTAAACTTTATGGGTGAGGATAATTTTTGATATGACTGATAAAAATAGTCTTTAACTTCCAACAACAATCATTAACTTCCAACAATAATCACATATCAGAATTAGCCCTCCAAATTATGTTTGATCATATAAAACACGAATTGAACGTTCATTTTGTTACATCTCAAATTAAAATTGTACTTTAAACCGGAAAAACATGCACATGATAACAAAACTCGGAAGACGAACAAATAAATACAAACTAGCATTTTATTTATTGTTTAAACAAACAAGAAAGATTAGGTTTGGTCTCAAATCAATCGAGTCAACAAAAAATACAGAAACACCGAGTTCCCTCGCATTTTCCTGGAACGGCAGTACCCCACGTCTTACATCTTTTGTCACAACAACTGTCGTCGCAGTCAGGGCCGCAATTCCCTTCGAGTTTTTTCCAACAATCATTAGGGTTTATCAATATATCTTTTTGATCAACATCTTGCGCCTTCAACATGTACAGTTGCTGACTAACTGTAAACACATATATTAACACATGTTTATTTCTAACGATAAAGTCATGGGTATCAAATAATTATAGGAAAACAGGAGTTAACATTTCACAAAAATTATGGTCCGGTTAGAAGCCCACAAAGAACACTTTAATAATTACGTTGAAATAGTGTAATAAAAGATAAATAAAATATTGGTTCGTCATAAATTTTAGCATTTTTCCGCAACTTTGCATTAAAAACGTATTATTATAAATGTAAAAGGTGAAAAACAGTTGAAAACAAACAGAAGAAGAAAATATATCATTACCGAGCAAGCAAAAAATTACAAAAATCATCTGGGTACTCATGATCAGATATATTTCTCGGAATTTCTTCTACTTTTCTTCTTACTCTACTTACTTGATGAGCAATGGAACAGCCTCTGGTATCGTTATAAAGTTATTGCTAATTTAAAGCCTTTGATAGTGTATTTATATCACAATTAATCAATTGAATGCACACAATCTTTTATTTCCACATTAAATGTTTTAACTTCTCGATTATTTTTTTTTTTGTTGGAAAGAATTAATATTAAATTGACTAGCAGGGTACTCATGCGTTACGGCTACGGATGCTCCGAATTTAAAATTTTACGAGCGCAATGTTTTTATGATTATACTTAAGAGTATTGATGATAACTTTAACTTGAAATAACATTAAGAATAATAAACCGTTTCATATAAAAAATAGTATTAATGGATTGTAATGATTAATGGAGAAATGTATTTGCTAATTTGTCTAACATTTGTCATAATATTATATAACGTGTAAATATAGAAAATTTTCGTAGTTTGTATATGTTTACACTAGACTATAAACCTGCGGGTTTCGCGGGTGTCAATAAAAAAAACTGTATCGTAAAGTCATATAAACGGAATTTTAATAGTACACTTGTAATCATTAATGTCATAATTTTTGTTTTATACTTTTATCAACATGACCTCTATAAAATGTTTTACACACATGGAGCGGCTTTGTGCAGCTAATGCATTTACGTTTGTGTATTACCAATAGAAAAGCAAAGCTCGTTACATTTGAATTATGTCTTATATAAAATTGCTAGAGCTTTTGGCATCGATACATATTGTTGATATTTTCTTTCATTTTGTTTGGTAGATAACAATATAACGGTCATTTCCTTTTTGACTTTTGTAGTCAAAACTTTAAAAGTGGACATAACTGGTGAAAAAGTAGAGCTAGTCTTCAGGAAACAATGAAGACGACTAATGGCATCAATTGGTACTATACCGAAGTTTGTAAAACTGCTTACGTACTTCACAATATGTAGTAGTTTAGGAGTATACTTTGTTACTTCTAGAAAGTTCTGTTCGAACATTTGAGTAGGAGCTGGTAGTTCATATACAAGCTAAAAAATATTGGTTATATAGATGAAGTAAGCATTAATGGTCATATTAAAAGAATTAAAGATTATATTATGTATCCTGCTAATAGCCTATTTTTAATATATGGTATCAACAAAACGAAATAGAAAAGAAAATACAGTAATGATTTTGTCACGGACCAGTTTGGAAATAGCTTATATTTCTATGTATCCTGCAGTAGCTTTAGGTTCGGTGATCACATCTTGTATACTCCTGAGCAAATTCAAACTTAAGTAGTCAAGTATCCATATTACACCTGGACAAAAAACTGAAAATACACACCATATCTATGAAAATTACTTAATAAAATAATACCAGCTCACAGTATACACAACTCATTTCAAATTGTTAAAATATTTAGGAATTTTGAGTTACTTATTTCTAACATTGTTAATCATTTCAGATTCTAACTTTATGCTAATGAAGCATGAGCTCATTGACCAAATATACAACTGCATTTGAGGCGGATGTTATCAAATACATTTCAAATTGATTCGAGTGGGTTAATAATCATTTATGGATTTATTACTAACAGATAGTGTGCATCACTACATGTCTGTATAATGTGCGTTTCTTCTTGACTAACCCGTGTTTATGTCTACATGTTATTGTTGATAACACTTCACAGTTAACACAATACATCAGATGTAACAAATAACTATACTCCTAAACACTCATTTAATTTATTTCAGCTTCAAAACGGTTAAACTTTTCAAATTCACCATCCAACATAAATATCTTGTAGTGATAGTGTCAATATTGGCTTATATGTTTAAAATAGAGTGGCATGCTATCATGATTATATTTACTTAGGATTACTATACATGAACAACTAATTACTAAATAATGAACAAACCAATAACCAATAACCATTACTGTTAACCACCGGGGAGCTCCTACTTTCTTTTAAGAATATATAATCGCACAATGGTACTAATATAATCACTAAAAAAATCTTTAAATTTGTGGAAGTCTTTTAGGTTAATCCAACTTGCCTGGCATGTGCAAAAACTTACCCATGTTACCCAACCCGTTCATTAAGCCTGGTCTAAATTTACTAATAAATTGCTACAGAATTGTATTGCTTTTATAATAGAAGAGGAGTACATTGTACCTCGATCTTAATTCAAATAAAATCCTCTTATCTTCATAAGATAGTTTGGCCTGGCTTTTGACCCGGGTAAAAAATAGCCATTTTCACCCATTTCCGACCCACCCACCTTTCCACCTCTTTTAAAGGCAGTGGACTGGACAATAAAATCATACCTCGTCATCACAGATAATGGCATATGCCTGCTTTGTGTGTCTTTCTCTCATTTTCAAGCGGTCAAGATAGTCAAGTGTCTATAATCCCTCTCAACATGTATCTACGTGCTTTGTGATGGAACCTAAAATACTACTTCCATCATAGCTATTAACTCCATATGAATAGATATCGTTGATACCTTAGCAGAACCTATGTATATAGATCCATTTAACTTGAAGAGCACAAACAACTACAAAATAAAATAAATATTAGAGGAAGCATGCTAATTATGACACCAAAACTTTTCATACATACCACTATGTCATTCCTTATGATACCTGAGAATCGACACAAGGCACAGATTCAAGTATTATACCCTTATTAGTTGCATTGCGGAAACCATTCAAGTATTATACCCTTATTAGTTGCATTGCGGAAACCCTCCACCCTGAAATTAAACGAAAAAATTATTAGCCCCTCAACAAAGTGAATGACTAATTTAGAAAAGCCACACACACAAAACTGGAAGTAGTGAGATAGGTAGGTCAAACAGGGTTGTAACATGTTAAGGTTGAAATGATTTATGTAAACATCTTAACTCATTAAACATTGTTTAAGTTTTAGGAAAACTTGTTTTACACATATATCCACACCATTTAAAACAAAAATTACACACTACAAAGTCAGAAATCTCATGAAACACAACATAATTTTTTCAAACAGATAGTCTACACATATAATCCGCAACATTTTTCACACATTCAAACACTATATCCAGACTCATATCCTAATTGCTTCATAACATTTGAAACATCAGTTAAAAAAGTTTGTATAGTAAAACACCCAAATTAAAATCATAGAAAGAAAATGAAACTGCAAATTAACAATAAAGTGAAACAATAATGCATAGTTAGCCACAAGATATGTTACAACCCTCATGAAGTTAACAAACTATCATATGAGTAATGGGAGTATTTCGTTTATAATCAATTTGGGTAATGGCAAGTGGCCACAAATTTTGGGGTGCGATGATTAATGAATATCGTATCCCAAATAAATTGATTTAGTAATCTAAAGTTTAGAAACTGTGGTTAAGAAAAAGAGTAAAAAAACTAAAGATTAGGAAATGGTTTAACCAGTAACTGCAGGGAGATGAATGTGGATAGAAAAGTGGAATGTGCAAATATGTCGTCAAAATAGGTTAAGATGGAATTCAAAAAGAGTTTCATTTATTAGGAATATAGATTTAATCAGCTCTAGAAAAAAAAACATTGTCAATTTATCATACACTCAATTTGAAACACATACAACCTTCTTTTATAGTGTCTCCTCTCACTGAATAGTGCATTGTTTTATTGATTGTGTCAATGTAGTAAATAGCTCATTAGCAAATTGTCTTTTGGCAGAATCCTAGAGTTTTTCATTTGAGAATATGTTGCAATTTTGAAAGATGCTATTAAAAGTTATTTATACGTAGGACATCAGTTAGATAAAATATCTTACATTTCGTAGTAACGCTTACCCTTCAAAGTGAGCATCAACATATCTCACCAACTCTAAGCTCATTCAAGTGATTTTGTAAAATGTGTCAAAAAGGCTCAGGGATAAAAACATCTCAATTTGGAACGGACCGAAACATGTTTTCGTTGAATTAGGAGGTTGTATACGTTAACGGTACATCTAGGCAACTCATCTCTTTTTAAACATTTTTTTATTTGAATCATTTGAGATAAAAGTCACATCTCAAATCGACCCATTTATAAACAAAATGTTTGAAATTGACTTATATGTTTTATAATAATAAAGCTAACAGTCGAAGGGAGTGAAAAACATGATTTACATGCTTCAATTATGTTTTCTTCAAAGATGATAGTTCTCATTAGCATAACTTAATTAAAATGACTTACAAAAGATAAGTCATATCATGTGGCTTTTGTAGGCTTCTGAAAAAGTCCAATCGTCGTAGCCTGCTTACACGAACCTAACACACCACCAATCATCCCTAAAAGAAGGTAGTTCTCAAACTTTGCTTACTTTGTTATTCATCTATGAAATTACGAAGAAGAGTTTGCGTGTGCAACCTACTACACAAACAGGCTTTTCTCAAAAAGAGGATAATATTAATTGAAATCACAGTAACATAAAAACATTAAAAATTCAAATTAGCAACACCCTAATTAAATCATCATAACGAAAACCTAATATAAATAATCATGATAAAAACTTCAAAACACACAAATTAAAATAACCAAATCATACAAATTAAAATGAATAGTCAAACAAAGGCAATAAAACAATTATGCATAAGTGCTTATTGAGCATAAAACTAAACAAACAAAGGCAATAAAACAATCCAAACTCTCAAAAAGTGCTTATTGAGCATCAAACATCTAACATATCAATTCGGTATCTCATAAAGATTATTGCTTCGTATAACACAATAAGACAATAACTTATGCAACCCCAAACAACCCAATATCCCATATGCGTAAGAGTTATACACAATAAAAACAACGATGGATTAAAGATTAAACTCATAGCACAAAGATTGGAAATAGAGCTTCTATTTATTGAATATAAACATTTGGTGCGCATCAAAATAAATCAAATCAAAAACACTAATAATGCATTATGATAAAAAAAATTAGTGACAGATTAACCTACCTTCAATCTTGGGATGTGTGGATTATAATGCATCAAACACTCCATCAGTTATAGTTTTTTGAAATTGTAAGAAAGAAAAAAACGGAGACGAAATAGGGGTAGTTGAGATATGGGAATGGGAAAGTGGCAGGTTGAATTATGACGTTAATATATGACGTCAGAAATGAGGTTTTTGACATTCAAAAAGTTTTTCATTTATTAGAGTATACTAGCCGGGTACCCGCGCAATGCAGCGACGGGTACCGTGTGATTATATTTTTCGACAAACACTTTCTCGAAGTACATTTTTTATTTAACGCATTTCAGCTCTATCAAAAGAGAATGTACTAACGAATTTACATTGAACTAATGGTAACACTAAGTATATTAAAAGAGAATGTAGGATGAAGGTATCTTTAATGTGTTGTAAAAGAGAATAGCGGGATTTGAGGTTGATCGTATTTTTAAAATAAGAAAAAAAAGCAATAAGTATAAATGATAATTCTCTCTACTTTATACCGTAATAAAAATCAATCATTCCATATTTGTTTATCAATTCATTATCTAATGTATTGATGTACCACATTTACGAAATCTTTATTGCACAAATCAGCCCAATTCTTTAATTGTTAAAAATAGCCCAAAACAAATTATCCTAATATAAAATCCCAATTATAGAAGAATATAAAAAAACCATAATTATATTTTCCAATAGGCAGCAACATCATATTCATATTACTCACAAAAAGAAAATGGTGATTAAAATCATAAACATTCATCAGATTATTGTTCCTATTCACTTTTTCTTGCAATCACTACTTTCTTTATAAAATATCATTCCCATTGTCAAGTGATCTGACAATGAATTTTTTATAATGCTCCAATATATGTAAAGAATATTGTTGACAGCAACATTATTTGCTTGAAACAAAAGCATGTATATATTTTCTTCATACATATGGATGTTTTGATATTTGATTTATGAATCAAACATTCCTACAAGATGCTTTTTAGTTGTGTATCTTCCTTTCTTCTCACAACCTAACCAAAAACACAACCAAAATGAACAAAAAGGTTGTGACGGTGTAAACTGTCGTAACGACAATCAACAAAGTTTGGCGCGGCAAAGAAGGTTGATTTTCTTCTTTTTTTTCGTGGGATGGAGAGGTCTGGTGGTGATGGCTGGATGATGAAGTGTGTTGGAAGAGATGTGAGTGTGTTGTGGATTGATATTTTGTAGGTATTTATATGATATTTTGTTGGAATCGTAACAGTTTTACATTTAATTTGTAGAATGTTGTTACTTTAACTACATTATTACTTTTTCTAATTTTATGACTCATTAATTTAAATAAATATTTATAGTCAATAACAGTTCAGATTTTATAACCTCCTATATTTACCTTACAAAATGAAAGTTCGGAATAACGTATGCATTTAGTTAAAAAAATAACGTATGCATTAGAACATGGATAGAAAATTTAAAAGGTTTTGTATAGAAGTTTCCAAAAAAAGAAATGTTTTAGGCTGAAAATATTAAGACTTCTAAATTTAGAAAAAGTCTTAAATCTTTTATAAAGTAGTAAGATAGATATAGATGTTTTCATGCATTATAATAACCTTAAAATATTGCTACTTTGATTTGTACGATTTAATCCTACAAATTAAAGTTGAATTCTCAACGGTTTTTTTGTCTTGATATAGTCAATCGTGAATTATTTTTTATATAAATCATAATTTTGCCATATTTATAAGTGTCATAAATATTTAAAAAACAATTTACTCATATAAATGTGTATAATTATGAAAAGCTACACTCATAAGTGAAGAAAAAAATGTTTATTAATATGTAATAGTTAAGTGTGCATATCTTTACACTTGATGATACTTCTACGTATGAATATTTAACAATGTTTAATTTTCTTTTTTTAATTTTATCACACTTCTAAGCGTGGACATTTAAAAAATGTTTTTACACTTTTAACTATATGCATTTTGAAAATATTCCCACACTTATATGTGTAAGAAAATTTGTTACGCCCATCATTTATGTATAAATTATATATTTTCAACCGTGTCTATTTAACCTTAGAAATATGGAGAGTTTAACTAATTCTTGTAGTGTAATTAGCAAAATGATTAGTATATCACTAAATTTATACTAAATCCGTACATAGGATATATGTTTTCGAATATTCAAATTTATTAAGAAGTTGAATGGTTCAAAATCAAACACCAATTTGATATTATACTTACATTAGTGAACAATTTAAATAATTGTATGCAAAAAGTTACTTATAGCATTAATCATTTGTAAATGTTGCATATTAATTTGTATTCATTTTGTCATTCAATATCTATTGCTCATCCCCTAATACATAAATAATTCTATCAAGTTTTTGTGTTGCATGCGAAACTACAATATGAATTGAATAGACAATGTGTGTTTTGGTGATCTCCTCATAAACGAATAATATCAATCATATCGATTAATAGTTAGACGATTAAGTCAACACGAGTTTGTAATACAAGTGCTTTCTATCGTATTTGATAGAGAAAATTTCATTTGTGAATGTCGAAGCAATAAGTGCACAAACTTATTTATTCTCTCTTTTACAATGCATCATATTTATAGACCTAAGGCTAGGTACGAGACAAAGAATTGCCATGTGCAATTGTTGTCTTTAACTGCGGTATAAGGTATAGACTTGTCATTAGCCTATTCTGGTAATAAAGGTTTGTCTGGTTTTAGTTTTTATGGTAATGGTTCAGGTTTTTGGTTAAGAAATAAGATCTTCATTATTGATAAAGGTTTCGAGATTGAGTACTGAAGTTTATGGATTCTACATAATAAGAAGTCTGTTGATATTACAGATGATGGTTACATGGAAGTTTTTGTGAATATTGGGTCAGTTTGATTATGGGTCATTTTAGTTTTTGCTATGGGTTATTTTGTTTCAGTGAGATTGGGACAATGATATATACTTTGTTGATTTGGTTAGCAATCAATTCCATGCTAAGAGTTGAGATTTGCAAGCACAACAACAAGGAGATTGCTGTTATTAAGTTAAAGATTATTCAAAGTTTTGAAATCAAGCTGTTTCTGGATTATAGTATGGTTTGTGTATTAATTTTGGTTTATGATAGCTTTTATACACTTGTTTTGTAATAGGTGGGGAAATGTCCCTAGCCTTAAGTTTTTATTTCCTAGTCAAGTTTTATCTTAGTGAGGGTTTGTCTCACTTAGATAAGTACTTGGACTTTTTGTTGTAGTTAACTCTAATTTTATTTAATATATTTTACCTTTGTAAAAAAGAGTCCTTTACAAGCTCAGTAACCCTGTCTAACCTAAAAGGGTAAGTCACGATATGCATGTGTGTACTACATCTTATCTTCTTCAAACTTATCCCGCCTTTACTTCAGTCTTCAAGATGACATTGTTCCTTCAAAGAGATCGTATGGGGCTTAGTGAGTATTGCCACAAATCACTGAACCCATCACCTTCTTCTTCATCTCGGGTACATTATTCCTTGAGTTTTGCCTCATTGAATACTCGAGTCTTTCTCTTAGACTCAGGCTGAGCACTCGAAGGCAACTCACTGAGTGATTGTTCACTCACTGACTTCTTCATGTTCAAGGGTAATATATATACTTAGGCTTATTGATATTCAAATCCATTAGAGAGATCATCTTGTTCAGATATGACCATCAATGAGATTAATCTGTACAAAGCTGACCTAACAATCTCCCCTTATTTGGATTTTAAATATGCCTAAGTCTATTTTGTAATAAGTGAACAAAGAGGCTTCTTCTCATACTGACTATACTAAAGATGAAGAGTCTTGTTTTAAACAAAGTACATCTTTTATCCATTATTACATGTACCTATCAATCTATTAAAAGAATTTTGTTTGAAACAAAATAAAGAAACACCCAGGCTTCCATTGCTTCCCTCTTTACTCTTGAAGAACGTAACACCTTCTCTTTATCAGGCATATGTGCAATCAGCTCTCTAACCTGGACTACAAATATTTTGTTCTCCTCAAACTCAAACTGTCCAGCCAGGACCAGGTAGATGAAAATACCTTCAGTAGTTCATTTATCAATGTCACTCATCCTTCGAAAAGCATAATCACTGAGTTCATCTGTGAAGAAGATTCCCCACTCAGGATCTTTATCACCATGTTGTTCACAATGGGGACATTTTCAGCCAGTGTCATGTTGCACTATAAGCCATAGATTCTTGTTTTAGGTTCATACTCAATTCTTCTCCTCTTTCTTCCCTGAGTTCTTGTTGGATCCTATTCAGCTAAAGGAAGTTCCTCAAAAATACCCAGTTGTTCCTTAACTTGCTTTAGTCTCTCATATCTCTTGCAAAGGGAGTTTAGAAGTTCATGTACACATTTATTTGTCTTGGTCCTGAGAATCCTTCCCATTTCGTCCCATTTCCTCATACCAAAATCCCCAAAAGAGAATTTTTTTTCATGACTTCAAATTCCTTTTATCATTATCCTTGAACATAGTTATTGAGACTGGTTTAGTGTGTGGGATAATTTGAAGGTTTGTGATGGGTTCAGTTTTCCTTCTTTGAGTGGTATTCCATGTGTACTAATCAAACAACCTCTTTAATTGTGAACTTCTTTTTTGTTGTTTCTTCATCATAAAATCCTGAATGGCTTTATGTGCTTCATAATGAATTCCACCAGCCAAACTTAGAAGTTCCTTTGGATCACCACCAACCTCTTTTACAAGATCAGTGGATCCCTTGAGAATTTCTGTCTTTGTTGCCTTATTTAGCTCTGCCTTCTCAGCCTTCTCCTTCCTGTCCATATACTCCTGAATTTGTTCAGCTTTCAGCTTGTACATCTTTCCATTAATCTCATTAGGAATCAGGATTGGAGCATCAGGATCAGGCCTTGTTGGTCCCTTGTAATTCGTTATTACTTATTATCTTAAGTAATAACTCTTACTTCGACTCAAGTGAGTTGTTTTAACAATAGATAAGAACTATGAAAGATTAAAACAACAATACCAATATACTTTTCAACGTATAGACTTGATTAGAATCAAATAAAGAATCTATAACCCACTTTATTTGCGGAATAACAAAGTGGTTGAATGACAATGGGTTTTGATCTCCTCTACTTAAACGTCTAACCAAAGTTAAAGTCTAAGCTCCAATCTAAACGTTCATATGCATCTTGGCTATATGGTTTAGTTGGTATCGAGAGAGAAAGGTTTTTGCAGAGTTTAAGCTCTTGTATTGGTTAAGCTTTTCTCTCTCAATGTACACTCCTTTTATAGGCAGTGTAAATTAGGGTTTGAATTTTGCATGTTTCAATGCATGGGTTTATCCAGTGGGTGATTGATGCCCATGCTAGATAAACAGTACAAAGTACATATTAAACTATTCTAGAAAAGATAAAGGTTGTACTTATATCTAAGTATACAAGCAACCTACTTTTACTTAAAGTTATCTTTTCCCGCCTAATGCAAACCATCAGAATACCGAAGAGTCTTTAGTATCCTAGAGGAGATCGACATAATTCAGTTTGGTATTGTTAAACAAAACTGACCTGAAAGCCCTTCTTCAGTCCTTGTTCTTTAGCAACTAGACAGCCTAGTATTTGAAGCGAAGACTCCTTTGTCTTCTAAGTTCACTAGAAGGGGAGTGCTGAACTTTCTTCAGCTATAAAGTCTTCAGTAGGAACTTTGTTCCTCTGGTCATCCTTCAGCAGACTGGCCTTACTGCTGAGCATGAAACACTTAAGGGGATTTTATATTCAAATCCTAGAGTTGCTTCAGGGTCAGTAAATATTGACCCAACAATCTCCCCCTATTTGGATATACAAATAGCCTAAGTCTAATGTCAGTAGTAAGTGAGCATAACAACTTCTTCTTACTTGCACTGAACCATTAATAACTTATAAACATCAGATAATCATTTATTCAATAATTATTACAAATTACAACAAGATTAATACAAATGATTATTCAATTCTCCTTAGGCCTAAGTTCTTCAATGATGGAAGTCTGAGTTATTGGATCTGAGTTTCTATGGTCCAATAAAGCAAGCAAGCACATGCTGAAGGTTTTAGCAGCATCAGTAAGTGCTAGACCACCATGAAGAGAGTAAAAGATCCTTTGAACATTCGAGAGAAGTTCATTGTTCATTTCATCAAGATCACTTATGCCCACAAAGTCTTGACGTTCTTGATGATTGAACATAATCATTCCTAGTTCTAGTTCGTCCAATACATGACCAGGGAGATGATTTTGAAACTGAACAACGCCTTTGTATTTCTTTGTAGTGACAAAGATGTCACCAACTTCAGGTTGTATCAGATTTGCTCTTTTGTTCAGCTCTAGTATTGGATCTTGATCTTCTAGAGAAACTTGAGTGTTGATGTTCAGAATTTCACCTAGTCTTTCATGATTTCTCATATAGTGCTCGATTCTAGAGCGAACTTCATCCCATCTCTTGGATTTTATTTTCTCGATCATCACACTCATTTCCATCCATTCAGTGTAAGAATGTTCTTTTCCTTGAAAGTTTTCAAGTATCTCATCAGTTCCATCACCCCTATAGAACTTGAGATTGATGCCGCCTTTGCTGGTCAACATGTCAACATTGGTGATTGGTGATATATTTCTTCTGTTAAGCCTTGTTATACAAAACTTTCCGTATAACACTTTCTTCTTGAAGACACTTTCTACTTCAACTTTTCCAATTTGTTCATACAAGCTTAGCTTCAGATCTCTTAGTTTCTCCTCTTGCTGAAGCTTGTATAGATTGTTAAGTTCTTCCTAAGTGGCCACTCCAGCGCTAATCAAACGATCATTCATTGTAAGGTCTCCTTTGTTTTTGGGTATAAAGGGAGGTGAACCACTATCAGTTGTTTCCCCACTTGTGGTCAGCCCTTGCATATGATCATCTTTGGCTGTTGACTCCCACTTGCCCTTTGCTGGGCTCTTTTCAGTGACTGGTGACTCATAGACAATGGATTGTTTCTGAGCCTTCTATTGGGCATGTTTCTTAAAGAGCTGTTGGATTGTGTTTTTCTCCCCCTGAGCAGAAGACTGCCCAACAGCTTCTGATGACCCACCAGCAGGGAAGAGGCCACAAAGATGATCAAGAGTGGTAGTTACCTTGGCCAGCATTGCTGGAACAGTTTCAAGAGCTTGTAGCTTCTGATAAACCTCATCAGATATGGCCAGCTTTAGTTTCTCCAGCAACGCCACTCTATCTTTGATCTTGGACACAGAATCACACAAGGTATTAACTTGGCCAGGAACTGGTGTGAATTCTGGTGGAAAATCCATGGAAGCACCGTTGATGGAGTCCATTAGAGAGGACATCTCTTGCTTTAAGGAAGTGGTAGTGGCCACATCTTGGACTAAGGGCTTCAAAGCAGCAATGATGACATCCTTAATTTGTTCAGCAGAAGGAGGAGGTAGTCTTGCTTTGAGAGTTGAGATTTCATTGTCAGCAAGCACCTTTTCTTCCTTTAGTCTGGCCACCTGTGATTGAAGAATCAACACTTGATTGGTTAATTCTTTTACCTGCTCAGTTCTAGGGGAAGGTGTCTTTTGTGTTGCATCAACAGGCTCTTCATCACTGTTATCTAGATTGACTGGAATTCTTTCATTGAACCCAAGTTCTTTCTCCAAATCATCTCCAGGCATGCTGACAACAAACGTAGGCAAGTGTCCCACCTTGGCTCCAGTGCTGAGATGCACTTCCTTGGGAATCTTTGGAGCATCATCATGAGTGTGTGGATTAGTTTCAAGCCCTTCACCACCAGGGTTGGTTTGACGTGATGGATCCTAATAAAGAGTCCATGATAAATTTAGATCAATGATAATGTTTTTTGTTCCTTCAGTAGAACCCTGATGTGGGGGAGCTACATCGTTAGAAACAGATAGGCCAGGGTCAGCATCAGCTGTTGGATTTGCTGACACATCATTCCCTGATGCATACTCAGAGTGACAAGTGATAGAAATTGGTAATGAAGTATGACTTGTATTCAAAATGAAATTACTTACCAATACTGACTCCACACTACTGAGCTGAGGGTGAGCTCCATCTTCACCCTTCTCTCCTAAAGAAGTTAAGAGATGGGTTGCTTGATGGGCCTCTTTATGCATATCACCTCTAGCAGAGACTGAAGGTGATGGCTGGATGGGGTTCTTGTCCTTGGCCAGGGACTTGGTCTTCTTCAAAGCATGGCCTTGGGAATCATCATCAATCTTCTTTGAGGAAGATTGTGTGAGGGTTTTCCTCTTTTTGGACTCACGTCTAACTTTCTTGGTATTAATAGACGTTTGCTTCTGACGAGGTCTAGATGAAGCTCCAGGCTTTTTGCCTTTTAGATCCCCTTCTCCAGTTGGAGAAGTGTCTTTGGGAGCTTTGTACACTATTGGACCATCTGCTGAGCAGATGTCCAACATGGGTTGTGTAAGAGGAGCATCAATGGTGCTGACTGAAATTTTCCTGCGAGTGATATGAAAAGGCTTAAAAATTAGTTTCTCTCCTTTGATTTTTGAAAAGTCATTTCCAAGATGGACAGCAAAGAGGAGAGATATAAATCTGGTGTACACAACATTTTTCTCTCTAGTCTTTTTCTCTAGTTTCCCATAGAGATCTTCAAAAATAAGCCTCCCAAAATCGGCTTTGACACCCTTGGACAGACAGTATAAAATAATAGCATCTTTTTTGTTGATCTGGTCAAGACCTCCAGTTTTCCCCCCCAAACATTCAATGAGAATGGTCATCAGCAATTTCCATCTTGGTGGCAAAGAACTTCTTTTTAACCCCCCCTTTTCAGTAATTTCTTCAGTATACCCAATCTCCTTTTAGAAATTTTTGACAACCATAAAATCATCAGGTACTGCTTCATAATCATTAGGGTTTTCCAAGTAATCTATCCCCAAAACTTTTCTAAATAACTTTAACCCAAATCTACGATGAATCCCAATCGTGGTAGAATCAAACTCAATGGACTTCTTGTTGTTAGAAGCCTCTGCTGTGAACCAAAATTCTTTTAGCACATTTTGAAACATCATACCAGGATCCTCAAATAAAGCATACCTAAAAACACTGTTGGATAGATAAGTCAAAACTTGTTCCCCAGGAACAGACTTAATGGATTCCGGTTTGAGCAAAGTGATGTTGTTGGGTTTGAAGAAGATATCATCAATGGGATAGTTAACATGAGTGGATGGTTTAAGAGTGATCTTGGAAATCTCTGGGGTGGAAGATGATTCAACAATTTATGTTTATGTGTGTGTTTTGAAAGAGAGAGAGTTTGTGTGTGTGTGTTTTTAGATAAAAAGATTTGTAAGTGTGGAATGAAATCTAATTGTTAGGGATTATATAAAAACTTTAACTGATTTGTAAAATGTTTTTAAAACCATTTGAAAAAATTATAAATCTTTTAGGGTTTCTTTTGAACATTTGGCACAAACTTTCTCATTAATGTTCTACAAAAAGGTATGATTTTCTGTTGCTTTGAACAGTGAAACGCCCCATGTGTCAGGGAGTTGTTCACTGTGGATGGAGACGTTTGAAATTTCCTTAATTAACAAATGAAACCTTTTTGAAAGAATGTTTGTTTTATTCACAAGAAATTTAATGCCATTAACTCTTTTGAATCACATGATTGATAGGTTTTAAATGTTGTTGCTCAGATATGCTGAAACTGATGGCAATACTTGTGAGCTTCAGTGCGTCAGATGAGGCGACAACACCCCATATACATGTTCACATAAGTGAACAAGACATATGACATTGCACGCTCCTCTACTCAGGCCAAGCTACTCAGTTGTATTTTAAAAAATGTGTTCAGCATTGCTGAAGGAACCTTGTGATGATTGGTGATTATTTGTTCAGCTTTAGTGAATCAGATAAGGCGACAAAACATCATATACACAATCACATAAAGTCAAATAGACACATGACATTGCACACTCTTTTACTCAGACAATGCTACTAAACAATAATCAAAAAATTTTATGAAATGATGAGCCTTCAAGCTTCTTCAGTGAATGCTAAAGGTTCAGGTTTTGTATCATCAATGTTCAGCATACCAAGATCCATTATCAATCTTTTGAAAGTTGGTTCATCCAATGGTTTGATGAAGATATCAGCCAATTGGTATTGAGTGGAGATGAAATGTAATTCAATGTCCCCTTTCACAATGTGATCTCTGATAAAGTGATATCTGATATCAATGTGTTTTGTTCTTGAGTGGAGGACTGGATTATTGGATATTGCAATACCACTAGTGTTATCACAAAAGATTGGTACCTTTTCATATTCTATGTCATAATCAGCCAGTTGGCTTTTCATCCAAAGAACATTGGCACAACATCCATCAGCTGCCACATATTCAGCTTCTGCTGAAGACATGGCAACTGTTTATTGCTTTTTAGCACTCCAACACATAAGTTTTCCACCTAGCAATTGGCATGCACCAGAAGTGCTTTTTCTGTCCAAATTGCATCCAGCATAGTCAGAATTTGAATACCCCTTTAGATCAAATCCTGAGGATTTGGGGTACCAAAGACCTAGACTTGGTGTACCTTTTAGGTATCTGAAGATTCTCTTTACAGCAGTAAGGTGTGATTCCTTTGGATCTGCTTGGTATCTTGCACAAAGGCATGTAGAGAATTGAATGTTAGGCCTGCTTGCAGTTAAGTACATGAGTGACCCAATCATGCCTCTATACTGAGTTTCATTGACTGATTGTCCATTGAGATCAGGTCCTAAGTTGTTATGGGGTACCATTGGAGTCTTTATTGAAGCACAATTGATATCATACTTCTTCAGCAGATCCTTGACATATTTTTCTTGATTGATGGAGATACCTTGGTCAAATTGTTTAATCTGAAGACCAAGGAAGTATGTGAGTTCTCCCATCATACTCATCTCAAACTTGCTGGTCATAAGCTTGGAAAATTGTTTCCAAAGTTTCAAGCTTGTAGAACCAATGATTATGTCATCCACATAAATTTGTACCAGAATGGTGTCAGTTTTAGATTTATAGATAAACAAGGTGCTATCTATTTTTCCTCTGACAAATTTATGTTCAATGAGAAATGTTGAGAGAGTTTCATACCGTGCTCTTGGAGCTTGCTTCAGTCCATACAAAGCTTTGTAAAGCTTGTAGACATGATTTGGGTATTTACTACTCTCAAAGCCAGGAGGATGAGTAACATAAACTTCTTCTTTTAGGTCACCATTTAGGAATGCACTTTTGACATCCATTTGGTAGATGATGAAGTTCATGTAAGTGGCATATGCAAGGAAGATTCGTATGGCTTCCATACGTGCAACTAGAGAAAAGGTTTGATCAAAATCAACACCAGGCTCTTGATTGAATCCTTGAGCCACCAACCTAGCTTTATTTTTGGTTACTGCATTGGTTTCATCTCTTTTGAGCTTGTAAACCCATTTGGTGCCAGTGGTTGATTTACCATATGGAAGAGGAACCAATTTCCAAACTTCGTTTCTTTCAAATTGATTGAGTTCCTCTTGCATGGCATCCACCCATCCAGGGTGTGTGAGTGCTTCAGAAACCTTTGTAGGTTCAATTTCTGAGAGAAAATTTGCATAGAGGCATTCTCCAGATGAAGCAACACTCAGTTTCTTTGCCATAGATCTAGTGACTCTACCTTCACCAGGATTACCTATTATGTTCACCAGCTGTATGTGACTATTTTGAGTCCAAGATTTTTGTGGAGCTAAAGAATAGGTACTGGTATCATGATTAGAGATAGAGCTTGGAAGTCCATGACATGGACTTGTACTTGGAATGTCTCTAGTGTCTACTGAAGGATATTCAGTGGACAAGGGTTCAATCATTGGAGGGCTTCTTTCTTGGTCTGAAGCAACATATCCAAGACCTAATTCCCTAGAGATGATAGGAGAGCTTTGAGCAAAGGGCTCAGATTGTTCCTTAGCAGCTGCATATGATTGATCATTTTGATCATGTGTGTCAGCATGCTGATTGTTTTGAGACTGACCATTTTGGTCATTTTTATTGCCTTGCTGATCATTTTGCTCATTTTGAGATTGATCATTATTTGATTGACAGCCATTAGTATGTGATACTGAAGGATTTCCTTTTGTAGGACTTGTCATATCTTCAAATGGATCAATATGAGGGACTAGGTTACTTGTTTGATATTTTTGAGAAGGCTCATAGTAATGAAATTCATCAGATGGATAATTGTGAGATTCATGTATATGAAGTTCGTCATCTGATGGATTTGAAAAAGTGAGAGCTTCAGAACTTTCATTGAAGGAGATGTGATAGGTTTCTTCAATATATTGTCTTCTTGTGTTGAAGACTCTGTATGCTTTAGATACTAGGGAGTATCCAAGAAAGTACCCATCATCAAATTTTTCATCAAACTTTCCAAGGTGATCCTTGTGATTGTGAATGAATACTGGACACCCAAACACATGTAAGAATGAAATGTTTGGAATTCTCCCCCTCAAGACTTCATAGGGAGTCTTCACGTGTCTCTTCACAATGATGGATCTATTTTGAGTGTAGCAAACAGTGGCTACAACATCATTCTAAAAATGCTTAGAGAGAGCAGATCCAGCAAGCATTGTCCTTGCTGCTTCAATCAAAGTTATGTTCCTTCTTTCAGCCACGCCATTTTTGTTCAGGCGTGTAAGGATATGCGAAATTTTGAGAAATTCCTTTGTCATCACAGAATTTGATCAGTGAGTGATTTCTGAATTCAGTGCCATTGTCAGTTCTGAGTTGTTTGACATGAGTGTCATTTTAATTTTCAACTCTTTTGATGAATGACATGATGGCTCTGGTGCATGGCTTTTCTTTGTCAGAAAATATACCTAGGTGTACCTAGAGTACTCATCAACAATGACAAGTGTATATTTTTCATGATAAATGGCCCTAGGTGATACTGGGCCAAATAAGTCCATGTGAAGCAAATGAAGACTTTCTTTGATTGAGAAAGTTTTCTTTGTTTTGAAACTGGCCCTATGGTGCTTCCTTTTTCACATGCTGAGCATGGTTTGTCCTTGGAATAGACAAGTGAAGGAAGACCAATAACAAGATTTTGTTTTGCCAGCAGAGTTATTGTTTTGAAATTGAGATGTGAGAACCTCTTATGCCAAAGCCAATTGGTAATATTTGAGGCTTTAGAAAAGAAGCATGTCTCCTGAGTAGAGTTCATGTTCATGACATAAACATATTTGACTCTTGAAGCAATCATCACAATTTCATAATTGAAGTTGAAGATTCTACCTTTTTGTCATCAAACAGCACAAGATACTTTGTATCACAAAGTTGACTTATGCTGATGAGGTTGTGCTTCAATCCATTGACATATGCTACCCTTGGGAAAACTATACCATTGCATTTTACTGAACCAAATCCTTCAGTAGTAGCTGCTGAGTTATCACCAAAAACAACTTTGGGACCTTGTTCCTCCTTATACTTGTACAGATAACTTTTGGTGCCAGTCATATGCCTTGAGCAGCCACTATCTAGGTACCAAATAGGCTTCCTGAGATCACACTGCACAAGTTAAGGAAATGGTCAGTTTTGTTTTGAAACCCACCTTTGTTGGGTGGGGGTTTTAGATCTAGAAGTTGTTCTAGATCTGAAGGGTCCTCTTGTAGAGGGTATGGGTGATTTCTTAGAAGAAGAAGAGGTCTGAATAGCTTTTGCTTTCTTAGCCTGAAGGACTTCACCTCTTTTGAACCACTCTATATGGTTGTGATCAGATGTATTATGGACATAGCTTCCACAAGTCTCACAACATTTGGTAATAGAGTTTGGGTTTCTTGGTTTAATACCTCTTCTAAGTGGGATGATACGATTATGTCCATGAGTGTAATGGTCATAGCTTCCAGAAATATTACAAATAGGGTAATAGTGGCATTCATCTGAGTGATGATTATCCATACCACAATGAATGCACAGTGGGAAAGGCATATTTCGCCTGGAATGAGAAGCTTCAGTTTTGTGAGCATCAACACTTGTTTTGGCCAGCATATACTGAGTGTGTTCACAAGTGCGATGGTCAGTCCTTTCACATTTGGTACAATAAATCATTCTTAGGCAAGTTTCAGTGAGATGGTTGTTTAGACCACATAAATCACAAGCCTTTTTAAATTGTGTCTTGTACTTGAAATGAGGAGAATTTGAAGGTTTATCTCTGAATCGTGTTGGTGTTTGCTGCTGTCTGAGTTGCAATTTAAGATCATTGATCTCTTGCATGACAAGAGACATTCTCTCATCTTCCTCAGATCTAGCATTCTTCAGTTTATTTATTGAAACTGAAGAGGTAGTTCCCATATATGAGCCTTCAGCAGGAGCTGAAGAGTTCTTTGAAGTGTCAATTTTGACATGTTTGGAAGAACTACCTTTGTGTGTGGTGTGTGACTTGATGATACACTGTATAGTATTGGGTCCAGTAGAGGGTTCAGCACCAGCCAACTTCTCCAAAGGTGGAAGTGGGGTACTTACTTCATTCTCTATATCATCATATGAGTCATCCGTTATAACTGAGGACTCAACTGGTGCTGAAGTGTCAACACTTGCTTGAAACTCAGGAAGAAGGATTCGTCCAGTGTCATGATTTGGTAAATTCTCTTCACCTGACCTTTCAATGTCAGGGATCGAGCTACCATCCTCATTTGAGGCTTTGACAAAGACAATAGATTTGGTGCTGGAGGATCCTTCAGCACCAAGCATTTTTCTCTTCAGAGCAGGTATTTGTTCACTTATGCATTGATTTACCCTATCAGAGTTTCTAAGCCAAGATTTAACAATATCTTTTGCTTCTTTTAATTCAGCTCTAAGGGAGTTATTTTCCTTCAAAATTTCTTTGTTCAATTGTTGAAAGGTAAGAATATCAAGTTTAGCTTCTTTTAGCTCTATTTGCTTACTTTCAAAATCTTCAAGTTTTAGAACAAGTTTATGAAATTTTTCAAGCAAATTGTTTCTTTGCTCTTCAACAAATTTTAGATCAATGCACAAGTAATCAAAGACAAATATAATGTCATCTTTATCTTCTAATTCAAGAAGAGTTTGTACCTTTTTTATTGTGACAAATTCACCCATTCACCATTTCTGGCACTTTCTCTGGCCACCACATTTGAATTGACCCTTTCATCATCAGCAAGTGCCATTAGCACTTTCACATTCACCATTTCATCATCATTTGAAGAAACATCTTCTTCATCCCATTCATAGGCTTCAACAACAAGCCCTTTGTTCTTGTCTTGCTTGGGAGTCTTGGATGAGGAGCTTTCAGTGCTCATTAAGGCTAATCTTGATTTGATTTCTCTGTATTTGGCCTCAAAGTCTTTTGTTGGTCTGAGTTCAACCCTGTTTTGCTGAAATGAAGTAGAAGCACTTTGTTTTGGTTGAAATGATGACTGACCAGATGGTCTTGGTTGAGCTGGTGAGGAATATGAAGGGAGCGATGTTTTTGAATAACAATCCCTAGCATAGTGACCAGTCTTCCCACATTTGTAGCATTCAGTGTCAACTGAAGCTTTTGTGGAGCTAGAGAACTTGCCTCCTTTCTTAAAGAACCTTCTAGACTTGGCCAGAAGTGCTCTTTTATGAAATTCCTCTTTGAGGTCATTCAGATATTCCTCACTAGATCTAGTATCTTCCTCATCATCAGGACTATCTTGGTAGTCTTGAATGACAGCCTCACTAAAGAAGGTTGTGGACAAGGGTGTAGCAATGGTTAATGCTTTACTCTTGCTTGAGCCTTCATAAATCCTATCAACTAGGTTTTCTTCATATTTCAGTTTCCCAAAAAGTGAGGCTAGATCACAATCTTTAATGTGATTAGCATTTCTCAAGCTTTGGCAGAAATTGAGCCACTTCTTTGGCAATGCAGTAACAAACTGTGTTGATTTCAAGTTTTCAAAGCTCAACACCATCATTCACAAGTTCATTCATTAGTGCTTTGTATCTGGTGAATGTTTGTGTGAGGGTTTCCCCTTCTTTGTGCTTGAAGGTGTTATATTGAAGCTTTAAATCCATAATTCTGGTTTCTTTTACATCAGAGGGTCCCTCATGGTAAAGAATAAGGTCTTCCCATGTAGCTTTGGCTGTTTTGCAATTTACAACAGAATTCATTTGGTCATCTGGAAGTACAGACATGATGAGACTTTTGAGACGTTGATCTAGGTTAGCAGCTTTTCTCTCATCAGCAGTCCATTGTACTTCAGGTTTTTTATTGTCCCCAACCATGGGAACAAAAGGACCATTTTCAATGATTCTAAGGAATTGAGGTTCAATCCCAACCATGTGGACAAGAAACCTCTTCTTATAATTTGTAAAATTTGCTACCTCTAGTACAGGAGCAACATTGAGTTGGCCATCCTTATATTCTAGTGTTTGTGGTATAACTTGAGCCATTTTTGGATCTTGATTTGAAAATTTTTAAATGAGCAACTTAATAAAATAAGAGTTTAGCTAATCAAACTGCTCTGATACCATTTGTTGGTCCCTTGTAATTCGTTACTACTTATTATCTTAAGTAATAACTCTTACTTCGACTCAAGTGAGTTGTTTTAACAATAGATAAGAACTATGAAAGATTAAAACAACAATACCAATATACTTTTCAACGTATATATTTTTATTAGAATCAAATAAAGAATCTATAACCCACTTTGTTTGCGGAATAACAAAGTGGTTGAATGACAATGGGTTTTGATCTCCTCTACTTAAACGACTAACCAAAGTTAAAGTCTAAGCTCCAATCTAAACGTTCATATGCATCTTGGCTATATGGTTTAGTTGGTATCGAGAGATAAAGGTTTTCCAGAGTTTAATCTCTTGTATTGGTTAACCTTTTCTCTCTCAATGTACACTCCTTTTATAGGCAGTGTAAATTAGGGTTTGCATTTTGCATGTTTCAATGCATGGGTTTATCAAGTGGGTGGTTGATGCCCATGCTGGATAAACAGTACAAAGTACATATTAAACTATTCTAGAAAAGATAAAGGTTGTACTTATATTTAAGTATACAAGCAACCTACTTTGACTTAAAGTTATCTTTTCCCGCCTAATGCAAACCATCAGAATACTGAAGAGTCTTCAGTATCCTAGAGGAGATCGACATCATTCAGTTTGGTATTGTCAAACCAAACTGAACTGAAAGCCCTTCTTCAGTCCTTGTTCTTCAGCAACTAGACCGCCTAGTATTTGAAGCGAAGACTCCTTTGTCTTCTAAGTTCACTGGAAGGGGAGTGCTGAACTTTCTTCAGCTATAAAGTCTTCAGTAGGAACTTTGTTCCTCTGGTCATCCTTCAGCAGACTGGCCTTACTGCTGAGCATGAAACACTTAGTGGGATTTTATATTCAAATCCTAGAGTTTCTTCAGGGTCAGTAAATACTAACCCAACAGGCCTTCATTCCCTTGAAGCTTGTACTAGCTTCTTGGGTGGTTTCTCATTACCATCAGCAATCTTCTTGCCTTTATCAACTTTGGACACTGATGATTTAAGGACACGTGCTTTAGGGATTGGTTTATGGAATTAAGTGGTGTGGGATTTGGTATTTCAAGTGTCTGAGTTTGTTGTTCAGTTACCACTATCTCTAAATTCGCCTTCTTCGGTTCATCAACTCCATCTACTCATGCTCCCCCTCAGTTTCAGAGAGAGGTTATTCCCATGTTTGGATCTTTGGAGCTTCATTCTCCCCCTCAAAAGTCGAAGGTTCAGGTATACTGATTCTAACTTTTGGTAAAACAAAAGGTTATGAGGGGAAGGGTTTGGACATTCCCTTGAATGCTTGGAACATCTTAGTGACGATTGCCTTTATAGACTGAGTGTCAGAGTTAATCGACTTGACATCTTCTTGAATAACTGTCCGAGAAGACTCCATGACGGAAATGCGTGTCCAAAGGCTTGGAATATCAGACTCTCTAAGATTTTGAGTAATTTTAGAGTGATTCGCTGCATTAGCAATATATCATTTGGCAGCCTTGTTCAACTGATATTCAACCTCAGGATCTATGTGTACTGCTTCATGAATTTCAGCACACTTAGTCTTAAGTTCTTGAAGCTCAAACTAATGATCTATAAGTTTGGCCAATACTTTAGTCATCTTAACCTCCTTAATTTTGTCCAAGATTTGACCAACTTTGGAGGTAGTCTTAGCATTACTGGTAACAACCTGCTCCAAGATCCCTTTGAGAGAGACATGATCATCAACAGATTTAAGAGACTGAGAGACCAACTTATTCAAATTTTGTTGAGCTTCATGATGAGTGGCATTAATGTTAAGGATAAACTCCATTTGATTATCTATCAGGATTATCATCTGATTTTTATTCTCATCAGTTCGATCACCATACACTTTTAGTTCCTCAAGTATGGATGATGCACAGGTGGACGGGTCTATGTGTTTGTTTGCGACATCCTCAGTAAGTTTCTCATAAAGGTGTTTAAATACCCCTCTAAGAGTTTCATAAAGGACTTATCGGTGACGGGCTTGATGTCGTCAAACTTAGATGCTAGAGCCTCAGTCTAGGTCCCCATTTAAGAGGTGTCATGTTGTGCCTAATGGGAGGGCTTTTGTGGTGACGTCTCAGGGGAGGTATTTTGTTGAGCCGTAGGGGAGGGCGTGGCTTCCTTGAAAGGAGGGGACTGAGGCCACTGGTGTTGAGGTTGAGGAGGAATAATTTGTGTATCAATGTCCATGTCATCTCCAGCCTCATCCGTGTCAATAGTGTCACTGAAACCTTGGAGTTCATCATCAAACTCCTGTTACAAAGTTGCATAGTCCCCAAAGGTTAGTGACAATTTTGGTTTATCCATCTCCCCTTCAAAAGAAGGATTTCTTTTGTTTAGGTCACTCCCTGCCTCAAATCCCATGGATTGGGTTTTATCTAGCTGATGCTCAGAGGCAGTTTGTGATTGATCAAGAGTGAAGGTGAGATCCCTATCAGTGAGGTATGTTACCCGTGGGCGGGTCCCTGAGTCTTGGGGATCGATATGGGTTCCCTCAGGTAGTGACTATGGATGTAGTGTGCCTTCATCAAGAGTGGTGGAAGCAAGATTCCTATCAGCGGGGTGTTTTACCCATGGGCGTCCCTCTGAGTCTTTGGGATCAGTTCCAGTTCCCTCAGGCAAAGACTTTTGAGTTAAAGTGCATTCATCAGGAACAATGGAAGTTAAAGGCCTATTAGCGAGTGTGTTACCCGTAAGCGTCTCTTTGAGTCTTGGGCCTTACTTGTTGTGTCCTCAAGCAAAAGCTATGATTTGAGAGTGCCTTCATCAAACTGGTGGATAGGCAGTCCTATAGCAAAGGGTTGTATATTTCCCTCCACATCAAGAGGACGAGTAGGTTGGCCCGTCGACCCTGACTATGATGTATCAGGGCCTCCCGTAAGCTCTTTCTCTTAGGTCAAATGAATCTTGGTCTGAAAAAGGTAGGTCTTTTTAGTCTTAACATTTTTTGTACGTGTCTCGGAAGCCTCAGGGCCCTGTGCCTTGGGTTTGGTTTTTGGCACAGTCTGAGTCTTCTTGTTCCCTTTCTTTGGAGAGAAAGGAATAGGAGACACAGATGATGCACGACTGATCACCTCGGTCATATGAGCCGTCAATGCAATGGGGGTAACTTCATATGGGTTCTTTGAAAAATTTATGGAACTCAAGATGGCTGGTGAAGACCCAGAAAGTTTGTCCTAAGTGTAAAAGGAACCCAGTAGCCGTTCTAAGGCACAAGATATGAATCTATGGTAAGAAACATACTTTTGCATACACTCCTTCAGGAGCCTGGTTACGAGATCATTGTAAATGATCTCTCCTATGTCAACCTTCAGTCCATTAATAAGACTGCAGATTAGCATCTGCTGAGTAGAACTAACTTGCTTAGTAGATGAGGGATTCCCACCGATCACCTGAATCACAAAAGTGACCAACATCCTCCACGCCATAGGGAAAGCAGTTTTAATCAATGGGGTTTATCCGCAAGAAGTTCAGGGACCCCAATACTTTTAAGTCCATTTTTAACTGACTCATTGTCAGGATGTTCAAAATATTCCCCTTTATTATAATCAAGTCCACTGGCTTCACAAAAAGTTTTAAAGTCTAAAGTCAATGGTGTCGTCTCATTGTTCATAATGAACTTGATGACTGATCTTTTATGTGTCTTGGTCTTAGACCCTTGAGACCCTTCAAGCCCTTGGGTTTGGGTTACAACCACAACAGTATACCTGATGCGTGTTCACAAGTCTTAAATTTATATAACAAGTATTAGCTAGACGAGGGAATAGAACACAAACATGGGCAAGTATACCCTTTCGTTTGTAGTGTAGTTTTGTAGAGGTAAGCCATGATCGTTCGCAAGGACTTAGTTTCGTTTTGACAACCAAAATAATAATCGAAGATAAACGTAATTGAGATTGAAATAATATGATGAAAAATATGACTACGAATGAGATAACTCATATAACTTCATGATGATGATAATAATGATCGTGATTTGATAATGTAGGTAAAGAGTAATAAACCTTTTTCCGTCAAAATGGCATTTTACAATTCACTTGGTTTGATACAAGACTTATGTCTTATAAGCGACTAAGCTTACACACGTTTCCAATAAGTTCAATGTTTAATAAAATTATCTAACTAGATCTCTCCAACCAAAGATTCAAAAACCATAGAAAAGTTCGTTAAAAACTTATTATAACAACTTGACCCTTTCGGACCGTAAGTTATCGTAACAAATCTAATTTGATAAAACAAGGCGATAGAATTAAGTGGAAACGTGGTTCTACGACATTAGCTTGAAATTAATTTGTAAAAGATCATACCATATCATCATCAACTAATTATATTTACATACCCATGTAGTCACAAATAGCTTAGCCTAACATAGCAGTCAAGTATAGAATATCAAATGTAAAAGAGTAAAAGAAAATCATACTTAGATTATAAGGAGCGACGAATACACAAGTTTCACGATTGTATCGACTTTCCGCTAACCAAAACAGTAGGATACTCTTATTACAAATATTTTCCAAAAGTGGAAATATACCAAAAAGATGCAAAGAGAGCTAAAATACTCGGACTAGAGAGAAGTGTGCGAGAATGGGATGATTAAAATGAGAGGTGAGACTCTCTAGTTATAGTGTTGTCTAGAGGTCAATGTGCGCCGCACCATAGAAAATATGAGCCACACATTGTAGGTAGTCATTATGCGTTGCACGTACTAACAAGTGCGCCACACTTTCGTGCGTTCAGAATGTTCTTTTCTATCTATTTCTTCTTTATTGCTTCTAAGGACAAAACTTTATCATCTTTCATTATGGGCCTTCAATCTTTAAATCTGCATATAAAACACAATGTTTAAGTATCGAAAGTCCTTATTTAACATAGAAAATGGAATAATAGTAACGGTTTGAATATGTATAATTTGGGTGTTATCAAATTACTCCACACTTTGCTATTGCTTGCCCTCAAGCAATCAAAGCGAGAAAACAAGATAAAGTTTTAAAAGCATAAGTTCTTATGAAGCATGATAGGAAAATGATTAGGTTTGTAAGTAGCAAAAGCAAACGACATAATAATTTTAGCACCTCAGTTGGGATTAGTGTTTAGATTTAAATTCATACAATGTCACTCACAAGAGGAAAACGTAAGATAACATCAAATAGCTCGGGCATAAAATAGATAGCTACCATATGCTTGTTCAAGACACGTAAACATAACCGTTGCGGCGTGAGCACCAGATAGGTTTTCAAAGAGGCAAAACGTGATATAGATGAGGTTTAGTAACACAATATTCCATGCCAAAGTCGTAGAACAAACTATGCTGGAATACTTTATTTCTTTTTTATTATGATTTTTTTTAAAAGAAAAGAAAAGAAAATCATAACACTTACGACTTGGCAACGGAAGGTATAAATACAAGGATATCGGCACAAATGATAATATAGCACATCGGTACGAGTGCCACATATTTTCGCAAGCCGGTGTAGCTCGACTAAAATGATATAAAGGGGGTTTGTTTTGCCTTTTCTCAAAAATATCTATAAATTAACCTCACTACGGTTTAGTAAACGATGATCAAGCACAAGTTTTGAAGATCAGTAAATTATCGACTTTCACACAAAATAGAGAAATATAAAGACTAGGTTTTTCTCACATATATGGTGGATAATTTGTGCTTCGTTATAGTGTCAATCAATGAGATGTTTTGCTTTGCTAAAAACACTTTATTTATTGCAAAACATCTTTATTTTTATTTTTGAAAAGATTTTCTCTTTTTTTGGTGTGGAGAAAAATGATTTATTTTTATTTTGATTTTTCCTATTTGACTCCTCCTCCACACTTAAGGTGAACATCGTCCTCGATGTGAGAACAGATAAAATTAAAAATAGTGAAAATGCAAAGGAACGAGAACTTACCAGGGCTTAGTAGAAAATTGCTGGACTTCAAAAGAGGAATCCGGCTTAGAGCTACAATTTGCTTTTTACTCCATGACATAACAAACAAACACACATGCAAAATATATACAAGGACGGTTTTATTTATTTACAAGTCATACTCCACACTTGAGGTGAAAAGTGGGGAAACTACATGGATTTCCTTCCGAGAAGCGCTAAGTTTAGAATCTTCAGCCAGACTCGGTTACTCGGATTTATTTCACGAAGAATTGTACATACTCTCCATAAAAATCATTGCAGATTTCTTCCTCGTGGTAGAGCTTAAATCTATGTCCATTGACTATGAAAGTGGTGTTGTCTCCACAATATAGCATATCTGGATGGATATTGGTATTTCACTATATATGGTCTGGTCCATCTCGAGGTAAGCTATGGTTGTTTGAATTTGTACTTCTAGATAAAGAGGAGTACTTTATTTCCCTTTTGGAATTCTTTTCTTAATCTTAACTTTCTACCATGCTAGACTTTGGTTCGTGCTTTGTATAAACGATAACTTTCATTAGCTTGATGCCTAAACTCATCTAACTCATGAAGTTGGAATATTCTCTTTTCTCCAGCTGCGATAAGATCTGGGGTGCAGTTTTTGAGTGCCCAATATGCACGATGTTCAATTTCGATCGGTAAATGGCATGTCTTTCCATACAAAAGCTTGTATGGAGTAGTTCCAATAGGTTTTTTGAATGCGGTATGAAAGGCCCATAGAACGTCTTCTAACTTCTTAGACCAACAAGCGGGGTTGTTTTTTACGGTCTTTTCGAGAATTCGCTTAAGAGCTCTATTAGTTTTTTCAATTTGGCCACTCGTTTGAGGGTGGTAAGATGTGGAAAAACGATGGTTAACTCCATATCTTTTCATGAATTTATCCATGAGTTTGTTACATAAATGAGTTCCTTTGTCTCTTATAAGAGCTTTTGGAATTTCAAAAAGACAAAATAGTTTCTTTAAGAATGCAATAACAACCCTTGCATCATTGGTTTGCAAGGCTTGAGCTTCGGCCCATTTTGACACATAGTCAACGGCAACTAAAATGTATTCACATTTGTATGATTTGGGAAATAGTCCCATGAAGTCGATACCCCACACGTCAAATAATTCATAGACTTGGATGTTGTTGAGAGGCATTTCATCTCTCTTGGAAATGTTTCCAGTGTTTTGACATGCTTCGCAAAGGCGGACTAACGTATGATCTTCACTAACAATTTTAGGCCAATAAAAACCTGCGCCGAACACCTTTTTAGCGGTTGTGTTCGCGGCATAATGTCCTCCGGTGGGTCCGTAGTGACATTCATCGAGAATTTTACGAGTCTCGGTTCCAAAAATACAACGTCGGATCATTCCATCGGGGCATACTTTGAATAGATGAGGTTCATCCCAAAAGTATTTCTTGAGTTCAAAAAAGAATTTCTTCTTTTCTTGGTATGTCATCCTCTATACCTACAGCCCAATAGTTTGCAAAGTCTACGACCCATGGTGTTTCGTTAGTACTTACTTGCATGATATGTTCGTCGGGAAAATAATCGATTTCATCATCGCTTGATTCATCATTCACAAGGCGAGATAAATGATGGGCAACAACATTCTCTACTCCTTTTTTATCTTTTATTTCCAAATCAAATTCTTGTAAAAGGAATATCCAACGTATGAGACTTGGCTTTGCGTCTTGCTTTTTGAACAAGTATTTTAGAGCTGAGTGATCGGTGTACACAATTGTTTTGGACAAAACGAGGTATGCTCGAAATTTGTCAAACGCGTAAACTACAACCATAAGTTCTTTTTCCATGATGGTGAAATTTTGTTGAGCTGTGTTTAGACTTCTACTCGCAAAGTAGATGGGGTGAAATTTTTTTCATCTTTTTTTCTAAGGACGGCTCCAAGGGCATATTCACTTGCATCGCACATAAGCACAAATGGAAGGTTCCAATTAAGACTTGCAATTATTGGTGTGCATGTAAGCTTTGCTTTGAGATTTTCAAATGCTAGACGGCATTCGTCATTGAAATCAAATGTTCTTTCTTTCTCTAGAAGTTGGGTCAGAGGTCTCGCAATCTTTGAAAAATCTTTAATGAATCAACGGTAAAAACCGACATGACCTAAGAAGCTTCTAATTCCTTTAACATTAGGAGGAATTACGCTTATTTTTTCTTTTTGACTTCTAGGCTTGCGCCAGACACTTTGTGTCCAGCCACAATTCCTTCTTTTACCATGAACTGACATTTTTCCTAGTTGAGCACAAGATTTGCTTCTTCACAATGTTCTAACATTTTGTTGAGGTTATTTAGACATTTGTCGAAAGAGTTTCCAAAGACGGAGAAATCGTCGATAAACATTTCGACTGGTTCTTCGATTGTATCGTGAAAAATAGCAATCATACACCTCTAAAAAGTAGCAGGTGCATTGCATAGGCCAAAGGCATGCGCCTATACGCGTAAGTTCAAATGGACAAGTAAACATAGTTTTCTCTTGATCCATACAGTTGATTCGGATTTGAATGTAACCAGAAAAACCATCAAGAAAACAAAAGTATTCATTCCCTACATGTCTTTCTAACATTTGATCCATGAATGGAAAAGGAATGTGATCCTTTGGGGTTGCGTCATTTAACTTTCGATAGTCAATAGAAACTCTTCATCCGGTGGTGGTTCGGGTTGGTACTAACTCGTTAATTCGGTTAGTCACTACAGTGATACCTCCCTTTTTAGGTACACGATGAATAGGACTAACCCATGGGCTATCAGCGATTGGGTAAATCATTCCAGAGTCGAGGAGTTTGACTATTTCCTTTTTGACAGCATCCTTCATGTTAGGATTTAGTCTTCGTTGTTTTTGTACGACTGGTTACTTTTCTTCCGAAAGTTCGATTTTGTGTTTACAAAATGATGGACATATGCCAGGAACATCTGAAGTTTCCAAGCAAAAGCTTGTTTATGCTTCTTGAGAACATCGATTAGATCGGTTTTGTTTTCTTCCAAAAGCTGAGATGAGATGATTGCTGGAAGTAATATCTCTTCATGAAGAAATGTATATTCTAAGTGTTCGAGAAGAGGTTTAAGTTCTAAATCTGTAGGAGGTTCTTCCACAGATTTCTTAACTTTGAAATCAGTTTCAAAAGTTATGTGTTTCAAAAGGTATTTTTTTCTTCGTCGGGGATTTCGATTGTTCGGTGGTGTGTACGGCAATGAAAGCGTCAAATTCGGCAAAGAGTTCTTCTTCGAGGACGGTTCCTTCGATAGAATAAAGAATTTTGCTTCCTTCATTAAGAAGAGCGTCGAAATCGGCTTCAACGACTTCGTCAATGACATCGATACTAAAGCAAGTATCGTCATTAGAGTACGATTTTTTCATTGCTTCGTTGATAGAAAATGTGATCCTATCTTCTCCAACTCCAAGGTTGAGTTGTTTTTTCTTTACTCGGATTACAGCATCGGTTGTATGTAAGAAAGGTCTACCAAGAATGAGTGGAACTTTGCTGTATTCTTCCATTTCTAAAATAACAAAGTCGACGGGAAAAACGAATTTTTAGACTTCTACTAGCATGTTTTCGGGTATACCCATATGTATTAAAAGATCGATCGACAAGGCGAACTTTCATTTTGGTGGGTTTGATTACATCTTTTGATAGTTTAGCGTATAAGGAATACAAATTTAGCTTGATTCTAACGCCAAGATCGGCCAAGGCGTTGCACAAGTACGAATGATGGAAAGTACAAGGAATTAGGAAACTTCTAGGATCTCCAAGTTTGAAACTTTGTTTTGAACGATGGAAGAGAATTCAGTGTTGAGAAAACCTGAAGAAATCTCTTCAAACTTATGTTTATTCTTGATTAGATCTTTGAGGAATTTCCCATAGTTTAGCATTCCAGCCAAAACATCGTCTAAGGGCATGTTCATTCGAACTTCTTGAATTATGTTGAGAAATTTACCATACTTAGATTGCATCTTTTGCTTACGTAAGCGTTGGGGGTATGGTACTTTTTGTTGCTATGGTTTTGGTGTTAGGGTTGGTGTATTGTTTTCAATGGACTTGGTTTCTTTGGTTGTGGTTCTTCTTCATCGTCACTGCTAAGTTGGGTTTCACTGGGTGTGTCTTGAGTTGGTTTAGATGGTGATTCGTAAGATAAACCATTATACGTGAATACTACATTCACATACTCGTTGCGAGCTCGCGGTGGTTGGTATTTGTTGTTATTTGGGTTTGGGTTGATCTTGCTTGGTAGTGAACTAAAAGAACGATTAGATTGTTTGTCGGCAAAGCGATCAAACATAGCTTCAAGGTTTTGAATGGATGCTTAGTGGTTTCTTTTAGGTTTCGAATTTTGTCTTAAGATCGGTGAATGTATCTCTTATGAAAATGTTTGTTTTCCTTTGAGATTAAACGAAGTTATCGATCTTGCTTTCGAGATTGGGGTTGTCTTCGGTTTTGGTTGGTTTCTTTTCATCTCGCTTGTAACTTGGTTTATCGTTTGATCTCCAAATATCGCGATCACGATTGCGAAAATCATTATAGAAGCGAGTACGTCGAAAGGTTTGCATGAAATTTTCTTCTTCCTCTTTCGTCATTGGTGTGTCATCTTCATCACACTCACTAGAAGGATGGTTTCCTCCACAGTGGTTACAATGCTCGCGAGATTTGTTTTTCATCTATTTGTATTGGGTATCCATTTTAAGAGACATGGCATCCATACGAGCCATAATTTTTTGGGTGTCAATTGGCTGTTGCTTTCCTCGTCAAAAGCTACAGTATTTCGAGTGGTTTTTGCTTTGTGGTTCTTTGACCAATCAAGCTTAAGTAAGATTTGTCATCCAAAAGTTGGTAAGCTTGGTTTGGTGTTTTGTAAAGGAACATACCGCCCGCTGTAGCGTTCAAGGCATCTTGAGTAGTATCATCGAGACCATGATAAAAGATCTTGATTACACTTTCTTTCTTGAGTCCATGACCATGGCAGTTTCTGAGTAGTTCGTTCATTCTTAACCATGCGTCAGTGAGAATTTCTCGATCTTATTGAGAAAAGCTTCGGATTTCTCCAAGGAGTTTTTAAAATAAGGCAAGAGGAAAGGATCGACTAATAAAATCAGTTCTAAGACCTTACCATGTTCGAATGGTTACTTTGTTAAGTTCGTCAAGCCATGATTTGGCTTCTCCAATGAGGGATGATGGAAATATCATGAGTTGGACAGTTTCAGCTTGTCCATCTCCATAGTTGAACATTTTGAAAACGTTACTGAATTCGTGGATGTGTTTGTGAGGATCGGTTTTGATTCGCCCATCAAATTGATTGTTCTTGATAAGGGTCAAGTGATTTCCTTTGAAGGGAAATTCGTTTGCGACTTTGGGTAAAACTATTGCGGAGCCAGGAGTTGGAGCGACAACTCTTTTGGCTGACCACATAGGTTCATCATCGGTGTCCGACATCGGATCGTGACGTTCGATGAGTCTAGTGAAGAATAAGGCTTGGGATAAGTTATCAAATGGTGGATAAACCACACAAGGTTGTTGAGGTTGCAAGTGTCTCTTATCGAAAGGTATACCGCGATGAAGTCTATGTAACCTTCGGTTAAGGGTACCATCAAGTTCAAGCAATGGTGGTATGGAGGTGGTTCCGGATGAACGTGTGTGCATCCAACAATGATTTTGGTTAACAGTAGGGTTTGTGCGGCACACTTAGTTAAAAGTGCAACGTACTTGGGAACACTACAGGAAGTGCGACGCACTTAGCTAAAAGTGTGGCGTACTTTCCGTACTCACATAAAATATTTGAGTTGTTTTGGTGGTGAAATGATTCAATCTTCGAGGATAATGAAAGTCTTGGTTATAAAACAGGATGATAAGTCCCCGATAATGGCGCCAAAAACTTGATGCATGTTCACAAGTCTTAAATTTATATAACAAGGATTAGCTAGACGAGGGACTAGAACACTAATACGTCGTTTTTAGTATCGTTTCTCTCGGTATCTAATCGAATTCATCTCCGGTTTTCAAGTTCGACTTAATTGTTTTTGGTAAACGAAAGTTTATTTGGTATCTATGTCTAATTATCACAAAACACATATACGTACTAATCTACAAAAATATGATCTAATACATATACGTACTAATCTACAAAAAAAACAAATTGCAATTACCACAATTAAATGCACAAAAAAATATCAAATAACAAAATAGAAAATATAAAACTAAATCTATTTTTATAAAAGTAAAAATGCAATCTTATTAAAACTACAATTTTATATTCGGTATTATTGTAATTCCATTACTAATTTTTAAACTAATTTTACACTAAAATTCAAATGACAAAAAAAAATACACTAAACAAATATCCGCGGGCCTAAACTATTAGAAATGTAAAGTGCTTAAAAGCCTATTTAGCCTAAGTTTCTAAAAGTTTAAACATGTTATAAGCCCAATATACGAGCCCAGTAAAACAGTAATTCAACTACACTTATTATTAATACAAAATCAAGGGGATACAAACGTAACTGATGTAACTAACAAGGATTAATAGGCACTAACAGGTAGAAACCGTTATCTAACTAAGGACCGTGATTGAAACAAAGTATATCAAAGTAAAGGACTGAAATTAAACTTTTTCCAAACTTGACCAAATCAGACTTATGTTCACAGAGATTACTAATAGAAGTAAATACAAATCTTTTTCAAGAAAAACTCAAATTTGAATCCTAATATGAACTCATTGACTAGTTGACTGTGCAAACTTATTCCTAACTTTAACTAGCTACTGACACTGCCTCTAAGTCAATCTACACTTACAACATAGAAATGAAATTTACTAAGTTCAAAATCTACTACTGTTCTAATAGGAAATCAATGAGAATTCACTAATATCTAAAATGCTAATGCCGGCACTAACTCTCCTAAGTTGATTGCTATTACTTACAGTATGTAAAAATAACTCTCGCCCAATATTTCTAAGCCTATCCACCTAAATCCAGCATCTGAGTATCACAATTGGCTCCTGAAATGGACATAACCAAACACTAGTTAAGAAATTCAAAGCTAACATCTACAAGTACAGATTATGCAACAATACGATGAAAGCACTTCATTATCTCAGAATGATCAAAATGAACTACAAGAACGCACTTAAATTTCTATTCAGTCTAAAGCTAAGAAAGTATGAAAGTAGAAAGTTGTTTACAAATAACTAATGCAAGCTAAATTACAGTATCCTCTACTCTACAATCACAGAAAGCAGATTATACTAAGAATAAAAAATGTGACCTGCAACTTCCCGGCCTGTCCGTTGAAGAAGAAGCTATCTGTCATTTCGAACATACGCTATAAGCAGCTTATAAATCCTGCAACCCCAAACGCATCTCGCTGAACTGAAACTTGAACCTCGTATCTCACTGCAATACTGTTGAACTACGCTAACACTTTCACTTGTTAAAACTGTTAGTCATAAAAGCTTTCTCAAGAAACCTCTCAAAAGCTACTGATGAGCCTTTGAGCCTATGGCCTTTGGAAACGCTTAAAAATAGAATGAAAAGTATAATAGTGAAACTGAAATCAAATCAAAATCTAAGCTTTTAACGGACTGATGATCAAAAAGGTTTCATAGAACATATTAAAGACAGAAAGAAGAATCAAAACTATACACTTTCATTAATAGAAGAAAATCAATTACCCTTTAACAAAGTTCCAACTGATTTGTTAATTAACTAGAATAGATTTTAGAGAAATGTAAGAATCAAACTACACTTGTGAATTACACTATGGCTAACTGCCTAATGCTAACTATATCAACAAAACCAAACATACTTTCTAAACTGCAAAACCTGCACAAACTCAACGAAACTGCTGCAACTGAAACACTGTTGAATTCTCGAGCTCGTAATGTTCTTATGAACAGAACGAAGACAGAAGCTTAAGAACAGTTGAACTGATTATTCAATGAACAATAAGGAAGATGAAATTTGAGCAAAATTTATAAAGTTTTTGTTAACAGAAATCAACTTTTAAAACTAAAAGAATGAATCGGTTATAACTGCTTTAATAAAGAGTAACAGAATGATAAAAGTAGTAAAGACAACAAGAGTTAAAAGAGAACTTAGAACTCCATTAATGGTAACAAAAGGAAATTGTTATAACAGAAAAATGTAATCGGTTACAAGTTTGAATACTAACTGAATTAAGAACTACTAACTAATTCCTAAACAACTAAGTGTACTACACCTACAACTAATTTACAGCTACTCCTAGTGCTAACCGTCTTCAAATGAGGGTGTCGAGTCTTGTATTTATAGAGCTCGAGCGAATGCTGGGAAGGATGGCGTGGTTCCACCAATTTCCATCTACCACGTGTCTTATTAATGTTCTTCATGAATTACCCGAATTGGGGGTTTCTTTAATAGTTTATCTTGATCAAATTAGGTAGCACCATCTTGTGTAGAATCTTATGATGAACGATTTTGCTTTTATACTCTTTTCTTTTTTTTGAAATCTTGTGTATCCTACTTGAATCTGCCTTGAAGAATTGATGGTAAAGAATGGCACCACCGGTTGTCTTTCTCTCTCTTGGTTTTGTTGGTGAAGAAACCTATGAACCACCTTTGACCAGATAATATAAAAAGAAACTTTCACATTTAGTCCCTGAATTTCCCATCATTTATAATTTGTATTATAAAAACTTTTAGCCTTTAAACAAACTTCACTTCAAATCCTTGTCTTTGTGATTATGGCGATATTGGTCCTTCAAGGCTTGATTTATCTTATTCTTCGTATTTTCTTCAGATATTTCCGTTGAAGCTCGTGTTTGCTTGAAAATGTATCTGCTTTACCTGAACACACATAAACACCAAATACACGCGTAATTATGATATTTTAGAGTATAAATTGACATGATTGGCGGTGTTTTAAGTATTTTTAGGTTATTAAGGATAAGTGTTTTCACACTTATCAAACACAAACACGGGCAAGTATACCCTTTTGTTTGTAGTGTAGGTTTGTAGAGGTAAGCCAGGATCGTTCGCAGGGACTTAGTTTCGTTTTGACAACCAAAATAATAATTGAAGATAAACATAATCGAGATAGAAATAATATGATGACAAATGTGACTACAAATAGGATAGCTCATATAACTTCGTAATGATGATAATAATGATCGCGATTTGATAATGTAGGTAAAGAGTAATAAACCTTTTTCGTCAAAATGACGTTTTACAATTCACTTGGTTTGATACAAGACTTATTCTTATAAGCGACTAAGCTTACACACGTTTCCAAAAAGTTCAATGTTTAATCAAATTATCTAAGCGGGTCTGTCCCCAAAGATTCAAAAACCATAGACAAGTTCTTTAAAAACTTATTATAACAACTTGACCCTTTCGGACCCCAAGTTATCCTAACAAATCTAATTTGATAAAACAACGAGATAGAATTAAGTGGAAACGTGGTTCTACGACATTAGCTTGAAATCAAGCTGTAAAAGATCATATCATAGCATCATCGCTAATTATATTTACATACCCATGTAGTCACAAATAGCTTAGCCTAACATAGCAATTAGTTTAGAATATCAAATGGAAAACAGTAAAAGAAAATCATACTTAGATTATAAGGAACGACGAATACACAAGTGTCACGATTGTATCGACTTTCCGCTAACCAAAAGAGTAAGATACTCTAACTAAAAATATTTCCCAAAAGTGGAAATATAAAAAAGATGTTTAGAGAGCTAAAATACTCGGACTAGAGAGAAGTGTGTGAGAATGGGATGATTAAAAAGAAAGGCGGGGCTCTCTATTTATAGTGCTGTCTGGAGATCAATGTGCGTCGCACCATCCAAAATGTGTGTCGTCATTGTGCGTCGCACCTACTAACAAGTGTGCCGTACTTTCGTGAGTCCAGAATGTTCTTTTCTCTTTATTTCTTCTTTATTGCTTCTAAGGACAAAACTTTATCTTTTTTCACTTTGGGCCTTCAATCTTTCAACCTGCATATAAATGCAATGTTTAAGTATCAAAAGTCCTTATTTAACATAGAAGATAGAATCATAGTCACAGTTTGAATATGTATAATTTGGGTGTTATCAATACCATAACTCCCTGAGATTGTCATGGTATAATACAAAGGGGGTGTTTGAAAATGCATCAGCCGAGTCACAATTTTTCAGAAATTTGCAAATAGGTTTGTAGGCTAATGTATTACGAGGGTGACTGAAATTGCCCCCATAATTGTTTCTAGAAAAGTAGACCCTCTCACTAATCAAATGTCTAGCCTGAGGAGCATATGGAATTATGATGAGACTGCTTTTATACATAGTCTCATCGTCCAAAAAAGGGCTTTAAATGCATTAAATATCATGAAAATGGCCAAATATATGCTTGTATTTGTTACTTGTGTATTTTAGGTTCGGTTATTGAGAAAATGACAAAAGATCACAAGAATCATGCAAAAACGAACACGGGAAACGAAGCTGCACAATGAACCAAGCCCTAATGAAGATTTTCCAAGAAATACCCTTGAAGATTTGAAGATTATGCAAGAAGGGTCCTCCAATATTAAAGAATTGACACTTTAAACCCTTGTTTATGCATAATTACAAGTTTGGTCCTTAAAGTTTGTCAAATTTAGAAAAAAGGCCCTCCATTTTGAAGAATTGGCAAGAATGGTCCCTCAACAGTCATTACTTGTCAATATTAGTCCTCTAAAATGTCAACCATACAAGTCAAGACCATTATCTATGAAGAAAATGCCAAATCAGCCCTTCAAGAATCAACAAATGTTAAGAAATACCCCTGAAAATACTTTGGAAAAGTATTTGGGGCAAAAGTGTGAAAAGTGAAACTTGTATAACAAAGGAAATCAAGTTTTGGCTGTTTAAAATGCAAGTGAAAGGAGTTAAAGAGTTGAGGGGTGAAAGCTGGCAAACATCAAAGATACCTAGACCAACCAGTGTTTGACACGTGCCCCACTAACACGTTTTAACCAATCACCACTCACCATTCCACCACGTCACTAATCCACTCACCCGGTTTAACTAATTATATTAATTAGTTACTTAATTTGCGCCATAACAGATATTCAAACATTAAACCAGATCAAACCCTGAGTTCTTCAAGTTCATATTAAAAATTGGGTATTCCCTAATTATTGAGAATTAAGTCTTAATCTGTTCCAGATTTATGATTAAGGTCTTAATAAACATAACCCAACCCTTAAACCCTTTGCCACATCACCACATTTCTCACATGATACACCCCTGCATATACCTTTGGGGAAAATGACAAAACTATGCAGAGAATCAACAACCCACAATCCAGCTTTCATCCTAAGCATTATTTGGACCCTTTGATCAACTTTTCACCAGCTAGCATCAACAAACGTCCAAAAATTCTTCACATGGCTTGAAAGTTCAAAATTTGACAAGGGCACTTTAGGGACTTCATACATTAGGGTTCCTTGTATTTTCTTAGCTTTCTAGATGACTTGTAAGCCTATATAAAGGCCTTAGGGTTCTACATTTACATTTGCCCTTGAATTTTTCCTTTTTCACTTTTCTGTAAATCTCATATTCAAGTTAATGAATTGTGTTTGAAATTGTGAAGAAAAGTCAAGTGCCAATCTTTATATATGTTTGTTAATGTTACATGTTTGCTAATACTGAATCTCAAAACATTTTCTTAAGCTTTGTGCAAGAAATTGCTCAAAGTTCTTAAATCTTGATATTTTGCTAAGTTCTTGGTACACCTTGGAATTCTTGGGCTATAAGTGGATCATAGCATCCTGATATTGTGCATAATATAACTGTTATTGTGTTTGATTGGGCTTGGGTAACCTTGGAATATACATATACTTGTTTAAATTGTGATTTGAAAAAGATAAGGGGTGTTTAGGATTATCTGTTTAAGATCATAGCTTGTTATTTTGTGGTTGGAAGTTGTTGTTTATGGTTTTTATCTGCTATTCACTTGGTCGAGTGCTCATTGCTGCAAGTTATTGGCTTTAAAACATCAAATCTAAGATTGTGCTATACCTCACTTGTTTTAACTGATTTTGACCTAAGAATTTGGAAATACCTAGAGTATATGCATGCTTAGGGCTAAAAGGTGTTTAATCATAGTTTATATAACCTGTTAACAAGATTTGAGTGTTTGAAACTGGACTTGTGGTCAAGTATATCAGTAAGTGTTCATAACTGCTTGTTTAGTGCTCATCAGTAACTATTTTGTGCTTGAATCTTGATTTAGGCCTTGAACCAATGCATGAAAATTGTTAATTTATGTTCATTTGAATCAAATATAGCTTGTGTATGCTTTTGGTGCAATTTGGTTGGCTGAATTTTGCTTAAACAGCTTATTAAGTTCATAACTGCTTATTGCTCATGTCTGTGTGAGATCTGGTGATAAACTGAATTAACTGCACTGATTGGCTGATTGGAAGTGTGATTTCTTTGTTGTTTCTGACTCCTTGTGATTCACTGATCACAAGGGTGTCTTGTTTGTAACTTGAATCCACAAAAAAGTCACTAAAGACAAAAAGTCAATTAAGTCAAGCAATGGGAAAAGTTCCCACTGCTCAACACCCAAAACTAGCCCCTGCTAGTGTTAATTTTCATCCAGCTTATTTATAAGCCAAATTGGCTTATCCAGACTTGCAACAACTTATTTTTGTGATAGATTTTCCTTATTTGACCCATTAATTTGATGTGGAGCTTATCAGACCTTGGCTTTGACTTTTTACTAGAAAACTCATAAGGTTGACTTTAAATTAAGTGCTTATCTGCTTATTTCAGCTTATTGAGTGTGCTCATTGGAAAATTTTTTGATTATTTAGCTTAATTAAGTCATTTAAAAGCTTTTGAAAGTTGAATCAGCTCTTGAGGTGGCCTAGAACTCGAAAACGACTATTTTGTCGTTTTGTGAAGATAGCTTTTAGCTTATTCAGGCTTATTTCTTGTGCTTATTTCAAATTTCTTTTTACAGATCTCTTAAGTAACTCAAAAGAATCTTGTGTGTCAAATTTGAGCTAATGGCATCAGCTTATAGCTTAATGGGCCAAAAAGCCCATTAAGAATAAGCTGCCTTGAAATAAGCTAGCTTAAACATAGTTTCAGCATTTGGGCCTTTGGAGTTTTGTTCTTAAAATCAAATTTTGAGTCAGATAGGAGCTTTTGGGCTTATTTGGACAATATTTTTCTTATTGGGCCTTAAATAGCCCATTAAGGGGTCTGTTTGGACTTTTAGCCCATTTCTAGGCCCAATAGGGGTATTTTGTAATTTCAACTTCATTTCTGTGTTTATTAGGTTAAAATAAGCTAGTTTGCAACTTTTTAGAATTTTTTTATAAATTTTGGATTTTTAATATTATTTTATTATTAAAAATTAAAATTTATATTTTTCAAGTTTTTTCATTTTTCTTAGATCAAATGCCTTAAGTTAGGAATTTTACAATTTTTAGAATATTTTTATTGTCATTAGATTAATTTTTAGAATTATTTTAAATTTTAATAATTTTTAATTTTTTTTAAATAGTTTTTATTAATTTTAAAATTTTCAAAAATAGTTATAACTTTAGTTAACTCATTTTAAAGGTATACAATTGAAAAAATCTCATTACGTGTACGACTATTCGTCTTAGTTTAATCCATAATCGTAACCGTCATTCTCTTCTAATCTCTTTTCTATTTTCTTTCTTCATAAATTATAATCACAAACCATTAATCAATTCTTAACACAACGCACTTGCCTCCTTAGGAAACGAACTTGAACTTCATTGGTCATTAGTGCTTGGTTTTCCTAAACCGACACTTAATACTTTCCCTATTTTGCTCTATTTTCCTAAAGAGGGGTAAAAACACTACATCAATTTTGGCGCCGTTCCCGGGGAGGCGTGCTGTGTTTTGATTTGAAAATTGTTTTTTTTATATATAGCCATAATATCTATTTGTATTAGTAGCACTCTACTAATACGTATTATTGGTTTTTTGTTTTTTGTGTGAATACTATTACTATATTGTATACGTAGAACAATAAATTCACAAGTACTCCAAAAGTGTGAAAACACAACCTTGATTGGGAGGTCATTACTCAATCATTGTATTCCAATCTCAAACAAGAAATCAAAGGCAAAATAGATAAATACTTTCGTGAAGCTTGATTTTGAAAAACACAAACTATAAGGTGGGTATAAGGCGGGTATTATTAAATATACCCTAAGGAAAAAGGCTCTTAAGTGCTTCGCGCCGCCTCGTTTCCCCGCTTGCTTGTGCGTGTTTAGATAAAAAGGGCTAATCGAGGGTTTGCCAACCAAAGTATTATCTAAGTATCATATATATTTTATTGGTTTCATTTGATTAAACCCTCTTGAACGTTTTGGTGTTCCACCAATGTTCTAAAGTCATCGAAGGCGTTCACTTCACATGATCGTTTTCATTCTTTGAGGCTTCTTTAATCAAGAGATTTGATTAAGGAGGAGATTTGTAGATTTTTGTCTACTTAATACAATCACAAAAATCCAAAAAAAGTAAAAACAATCAAAAACCACAAAAAAATTGGAAAAATACAAAACATCAAAAAGAATCTTCTTTGCTCATCCCCACGTTATACGTGACGTTTATGCAAACTCGTAACCAAGCAAGACGTGCACGTAAACGAAAAAACCGAAAGGAGTCAACACCTACTCCTAATCTTTCTATTGAGGAGTCTCCTATTGATGAACCTATCGTAAGAGAAGAACCAACCATGGCAAATCGAACTATGATGGAGTTACTTCAAGCACCCACCGAGGGTTATGGAGAGGCTATTGTAATTCTCGCTATCCTTGCGGAGAATTTTGAAGTGAAAACGGGTTTGTTGTCGATGATCCAAAACAACAAATTCCGTGGTGATGAAAAGGACAACCCGCACAACCATATCCGCCAATTCAATCGTCTTACCGCCACTTGCAAATTTAAGGATGTTGCTAATGACTCGATTAAGATGATGCTTTTTCCGTATTCCTTAGCGGGGCCCGCTAAAATTTGGTTAGAGAAAGAGCCACCCAATTCTATATTGACGTGGAAGGATCTCGTTTCTAAGTTTGTGAACCAATTTTTCCCGCCCTCTAAGACTACGCATTTGAAAAACGAGATTTCAAAATTTTCACAAGAATTTAATGAGAGTTTTTCAACGGATTAGAATACGTTTAAGGAAATGTTACATGAGTGTCCTCATCACGGTTTTTCTGACTTGCATCAAATTGACATGTTTTACAATGGACTGAATGATCATGAAAGGGATTATCTAAATGTCGCCGCGGGTGGTAATTTTTTGTGTAAAACGGTTGAGGAAGCGTTGTTGATAATTGAGAATAGATCTAAGGTGTATATTCCTCGTAACACATCAAGTGTTCGTAAGGCTTCGTCTTCGGCTTCACCTTCTTTGTCCAATACCATCGATGCTTGCCAAATTGAGGCGAACTTGGAAAACAAAATCTTTGATAAGCTTAAAGGACTTTTAATTGAATTCAAAGTTGGAGAACAAAGTGCTCCCGCTACGGGTAAAGCGATTGAGGTTTCATGTATGTATTGTGGTGGAGGTCATGATTTCTCCGAGTGCATTACCAACGGTGGTAACACTTCGAGTGCCTACGCGGCCACGGGAACTTACAACCAAAACGGTCAAGTTACCCGCTCTAATTAATTGACTCCACCGGGTTTTGCTCCAAATCAAAATGCTAACAACAACTATCGAAACAATCAAGTTGGTTTCAAAAACAATTACAAAGGAAACTATGGGAATCAAGGGGCTAATAATCAAGTTTCAAACAAAAATCAAAATAATGATTTTCAAAACAACAACAAGAGTTTGCAAACTTTGAAAGATCTTCCAAATGAATTTGTTGAATACGCTAATGGAAACGATGCTAGGTTTGACAACATTCAATGAGAAATCATTAGCCTAAGATCCGAGTTTAAGAACGACTTGAAGAAGGAGTTGAAAAACGAGTTAGCAAATGAGCTTAAAATCCATACAAACAAAATGGAAGGGAATGTAACCAGGTTACAAAAAAACCAACAAAAAATGGAACAAGGGCAACATGAAATAAAACAAGAGATGATTAAGGCCGAGAAGAGGCAATCCATGTTTGAGGACAAAATTTCATCTATGTTTGAGGCTATTATGTACAAACCGTCTTCGAGTAGTCTTCCTAGCAACACCATATCGAACCCTAAGGGAGAGATGAAAGTGATTACCACACGTAGTGGTAAGACACTAAAGGAACCGACTCCTCAACCAATTGCTCCTACGGAGGATGATATTAAGGAAGAACCCGAGGTGGTAATCGAAAAGGAGCATCTCCAAATCCCACGAAGTACCGCTTATGCCACACCTACGGTTGACCCATTACCACATTTGGAACCCGAGATTCCAAAGGCTATGCCTATGCCTCAACCCACACCACCTTTGCCCTATCCATCGAGACTTAGAAAGGAGAAACGTCAAGAGCGCGACAACTACCAATTTGAGCTTTTTATGAAAATGTTTCGTGACGTTCATTTTAATGTGAGTTTTGCCGATGCTTTGGTCATGATGCCTCGATTTGCCACTAACTTTAAGAGTATGTTGAACAACAAGGATAAATTTCAACAATTGTCTAGGTGTTCATCGGTTTATCTTAACCGCATACCTCAAAAAGTCAGTGATCCCGGTAAATTCTTGATTCCATGTGCAATCCAAGATATGGAAGAATGCTATGCTTTGGCCGATCTTGGTGCTAGTATTAAATTGATGCCACTTGCAATCTTCAAGTCGCTCAATCTTCCTAATCTTACACCTTCACTAATGTCTTTCGAGTTGGCCGACCATTCCATGATTCCCGCATGTGGATTGGCGGAAGACGTTTTTGTGAAAGTGGGAAAGTTATATTATCCGGTAGCCTTTATCGTTGTCGATATTCCCACGGCTCCTCAAGTTCTTCTCATTTTAGGTCGTTCGTTTTTAGATACGTCTATGGCTTTAATTGATGTTCATGCTAGAAAGATCACCTTACGTTTCAACGACGAGGAACTTGTTATAAACGCAACTCAAAATACTCAAATTTCTCATGTTTATTCCGTTGCAACCATAAACCTCGTTGATATGATTGGCGTTGTTCGCGAGGAATTTTCACAAGAAGTTCTAGGTTTTGGTGATGATGAAAATAGTGGCAATCCCACTATGTTAGATCCCATTCTTGATAATTCGACACCAACCTTCACTCCATTTGAAGGTGGTGGTTTTACGTTGGAAGAATTCGATGTTCCACGTACTTGTGATGAAGACCTCGACAATGATGAGGACTTCTCGATTATCAAGGATTTTCTTAACGATTTCCCATTTCCCCCACCCGAGGAGGTTATGAGTATCGAGCCCAAATCTTCAATTGAGGAACCACCTATCCTCGAGTTGAAAGATTTACCTCCTCATCTCGAATATGTGTTTTCGGAGGAGGATGACAAGTTGCCGGTTATTATTGCGAAAGATCTTTCGGATGATGAAAAAACCACACTTGTCGATGTTCTAAAGGATCACAAAGGGGCAATTACGTGGAAGTTATCCGACATTAAGGGGATCGATCCCAAATTTTGTACCCACAAAATCTTAATAGAGGAGGATTACAAACCCGCAATCCAATGTCAAAGGAGGGTGAACCCCAAAATCACGACATCATCAATAAGGAAGTCCTAAAACTCCTTGACGCGGGAATGATTTACCCTATTTTCGATAGCCCTTGGGTGAGTCCTATCCATTGTGTCCCTAAAAACGGAGGAATGACCGTTGTGCCAAACGATGCCAACGAGTTACTTCCCACTAGACTCGTGATCGGATGGAGAGTGTGCATTGACTATCGTAAGTTGAATGACGCCACTCAAAAAGACCATTTTCCCTTGCCCTTCATGGACCAAATGTTGGACCGTCTTGCAGGAAACGATTTCTATTGCTTTTTAGATGATTTTTCCGGTTACTTCCAAATCCCCATCGATCCTCGTGAGAAAAAACTACGTTTGCGTGTCCATATGGAACGTTTGCCTATCGTAGAATGCCATTCGGACTTTGAAATGCACAGGGAACCTTTCAAAGGTGCATGATGGCTATTTTTCATGATATGATCGAGAAGACGATGGAAGTCTTCATGGATGACTTTTCCGTGTTTGGTAATTCGTTCACTTCGTGTTTGTCGAATCTTGAGAGAATGTTGAAGCGTTGTGAGGAAACCAACCTTGTGCTTAATTGGGAAAAATGTCATTTTATGGTTAAAAGTGGAATCGTCTTAGGGCACAAGGTTTCGAAAGCGGGGATTGAGGTAGATCAAGCTAAGGTAGACGTCATCACCAAATTACCTCATCCCAAAACCGTCAAGGGAGTTAGGAGTTTCCTAGGCCACGCGGGCTTTTATCGTCGATTCATCAAGGATTTTTCAAAGATCTCTCGACCTATTACACATCTCCTTGAAAAAGATGCACGTTTTGTCTTTGACGAAGATTGTGCACGAGCCTTTGAAATCCTTAAGAGGAAACTTACCGAAGCTCCCATTCTTGTTGCTCCCAACTGGAACCTCCCCTTTGAGCTCATGTTTGATGCTAGTGACTACGCTATTGGGGCCGTATTGGGGCAACGTCATGAAAAACACTTATTTCCTATTCACTATGCTAGCAAGACGATGACCTAGGCTCAACTAAAATACACTACAACGGAGAAGGAATTCCTTGCCGTGGTGTATGCATTTGAGAAATTCCGACCTTATCTCGTCTTGACTAAATGCATAGTGTATACGGATCATTCGGCTATCAAGTATCTTATGGCTAAGCAAGATGCAAAACCGATATTACTTCGTTGGATTCTCCTCCTTCAAGAATTTGATCACAAAATCGTTGACAAAAAGGGAGCCGAGAATCTAGCGGCCGATCATCTTTTTCGTTTGGAAGATCCTCACCAAAGTGTTTACGAGCCCAAGGAAATCACCGAAACATTTCCGCTCGAGACACTTGGTGTAGTGAATTCTAAGCTTGATTCTTCCACCCCATGGTTTGCGGACATCATGAATTACCATGCGGGCAACTTCATCATCAAGGGTATGACGACTCAAGAAAAACGAAAATTCTTTCGTGACGTCAAGTTCTATTTTTGGAACGACCCTTACTTGTTTCGAACTTGTACGGATCAAATTATTCGACGTTGTGTCTTTGGTACCGAAACTTCTAACATCCTTAGAGCTTGTCACGAGGGACCCACGGGTGGTCACCATGGTGCTAATCTCACGGCCAAGAAGGTTTTTGATGCCGGTTTCTTTTGGCCTACTGTTTACCGAGATGCACATGAACTTGTGAAGTCGTGTGACTAATGCCAACGACAAGGAAAAGCCTCACAAAAAGATGAAATGCCACAAAATATCATCCAAGTATGTGAGATCTTTGATGTTTGGGGCATCGACTTTATGGGGTCGTTCCCATCATCTCGTAGTAATAAGTACATCCTTGTAGCCATTGACTACCTATCTAAGTGGGTTGAAGCTAAGGCTTTGCCCACCAATGATGCTCGTGTGGTAGTCAAGTTTTTGAAAAGCTTGTTTTCTTGGTTTGAAACCCCTCGTGCGATCATAAGCGATCGTGGAACCATTTTTGTAACGACCAATTCGAAAGGGTCCTAAGGAAATATGGGGTTACACATCGTCTTTCTACGGCTTATCACCCACAAATTAGTGGGCAAGTCGAGGTTTCAAACCGAGCTTTAAAGAGGATATTGGAGAGATCTATTGGGGAAACCGACAATCTTGGTCGGATAATTTGGACGATGCTTTATGGGCCTTTAGGACCGCTCATAAGACGCCCATCGGGTGCACTCCTTATAAGCTTGTGTATGGGAAGAATTGTCACTTGAAAATTGAACTTGAATACAAAGCTTATTGGGCCCTTAAGCATTGTAATGATGATATGGAGACCGCGGGAAAACACCAAAAAATGCAACTTAATGAATTGGATGAATTAAGGGACATTGCTTATGAAAATTCATTGATTTATAAAGAAAAGACTAAAAAGTTTCATGATTCAAAAATTAAAAACCGGATTTTTAACATTGGGGATCAAGTTTTGCTTTTTAACTCTCGTTTGAAAATCTTTTCCGGTAAGTTGAAATCCTGTTGGTCCGGTCCATTCACCGTGACTCAAGTTTTTCCATATGGGACCATCGAGCTAGCTCAAAATAATGGCCCCAATTTCAAGGTGAATGGACATAGGTTGAAGCACTACTTTGGCGGGGAAGTTCCATCCTTGAACTACCTCGACCAAATCACCTTCCCCAATGATAATTAGTATTGAGGGGATCGAGTCGAGCTCATGACTCGGTAATCGAAAGCGAGGTGCCTCGTGGGGGAGTCCCATGCTTATTTTATGTATATATTATTGCTTTCTAATGTAGTAACGTGAGGGGATTTGTGTCCTTCCAACCTTTGTTTCGTGGTTGTTTGTGAATTGTGGATTTCAGATGATCATGATCTTCACGATTGGAGCCTCTCGTGTTCATTTTATGGGAGCACTCGATCGTTTGCTTTGAAGACTTTCTTAATATCCATGATATATCCTTTGATGTACTAACCTTAAGTTTATAGCACACTTCATAAACGGCTTTAAATTTAACGGTTACACCCTTTCCATGCTAGATTAAGCATTCGACTACGTCTCTAGTATGGGGGTTTTCCAACCCTTAGACTCGAAACATTAAGGATAATATTTAACTTTAGTATGGGGGGTGAATAGATACTTGCCTTGCCAAACCTTCACGCTTTCCAAAGTTCATATTTTTGTTTATCGTTTTTTTGCAAAATAAGGCTAAAAATGGCCAAATTTTAAAAAATTTCTCATGTTTTATAAGTGTTTGAAGACACGAATGTATATTTTCCGATGGCGAGAATAAGAGTAATTTTTTACTCGACCGTGCGTGTTGAGCACTTAGCTTCGATTCCTCAACTTTATATTAGGCTAAGTCTCTTAAATGAGTACGAGAAATGATAGAGTTAATTATAAGTTACTATGCTAAACGTAGAGTACTCGTATTCTTTCAAAAACTCATGTGTTCTCGTTGTTTGCTTATTCTCCCTTCGCTTGTAAATATTTTTTGCTTAATAAATATTGACTTAGCGGTTTAGTCTTGATTGTTGGTTTCTAGTCTTTTCTAGTAGCTTCCATGTAATTAAATTTGGAAGACATTAAGGTATCGCCAGCGTCACGGTTTTGAAGTATTGGCAACACGAATAATCGAAAGCTTCACCCAATAATAAGATTTCAAGTGCTCACCTAAATCAAGCAAACAATTTGAAGCTCACAAGGCTGAAAAATCTATGCAAAATTGAAAGTGAATCAAGCCTTAATCTTTGAAGCTTTAAAGATCCAAAATTCGCCTTAGCATGAGGATATACGTCTTTGTCCATAATAAAACCACCGATGAGGCGGATAATAAAAGGCAAGGAAAGACCGAAGTCATAATAAAAGCTTCATGGCGAAGTTGAATAAAAGATGGAGGTAAACCTATGATAATAAGGCCCTTCCGTTAGGGGACGTATAAAAGTCTTGGTAATAAGTCTCATGTTCAAAACCGTTATAAAACCGTGTTTATCGATCCTTCTTGTTGACTTAATTTTTTGACATCGTTGTCTATTAGGAGGGGTTATTAATTTAATGGTCTTGGTTACACCGTTAGGACTCTATTTTTAGACCTAAATCTCTATTATCGCATAAGTCAAACAATGTATCCTCGTGAAACATTCAAGACAAAATAAAATATAAGAGATACAACTTAGGAAAATGGGAGGATAAGTACGTGATTAGGGCATATGAGTAATGTTAGCATTACTAACTTATAATGACAATGATATCGTTGCACGCTTGGCATGGAATTGGGGTGAAAATAGAAGACGGTGAAATTATTTCTAACGAAGCATTCACGTGTTCTTTTTCTATGAACCTAAAAGTCCCATTTTGCGATGAAAATCATACATTATGTCTAAAACGCAAGTAGTAGCAATAGTAGTAGTGTAGCTAGTTTATCGTTCAATAAAAGTGAATAAAAATGAATTTTGGAGGTGCTACGATACTTTATTCTAGCATTGCGTGAGGGCACGCCAATGGTTTAGTATGGGGGAGTGATGATACTGCTTTTATACATAGTCTCATCGTCTAAAAAGGGCTTTAAATGCATTAAATATCATGAAAATGGCCAAATATATGCTTGTGTTTGTTACTTGTGTATTTTAGGTTCAGATATTGAGAAAATGACAAAAGATCACAAGAATCATGCAAAAACGAACACGGGAAACGAAGCCGCACAATGAACCAAGCCCTAATGAAGATTTTCCAAGAAATACCCTTGAATATTTGAAGATTATGCAAGAAGGGTCCTCCAATATTGAAGAATTGACACTTTAAACCCTTGTTTATTCATAATTACAAGTTTAGTCCTTAAAGTTTGTCAAATTTACAAAAAGGGCCCTCCACTTTGAAGAATTGGCAAGAATAGTCCCTCAACAATCATGAATTGTCAATATTAGTCCTCCAAAAATTCAACCATACAAGTCAAGACCATTATCTATGAAGAAAATGCCAAATCAGCCCTTCAAGAATCAACAAATGGCAAGAAATACCCCTGAAAATACTTTGGAAAAGTATTTGGGGCAAAAGTGTGAAAAGTGAAACTTGTATAACAAAGGAAATCAAGTTTTGGCTGTTTAAAATGCAAGTGAAAGGAGTTAAAGAGTTGAGGGGTGAAAGCTGGCAAACATCAAAGATACCTAGACCAACCAGTGTTTGACACGTGCCCCACTAACACCTTTTAACCAATCACCACTCACCATTCCACCACGTCACTAATCCACTCACCCGGTTTAACTAACTATATTAATTAGTTACTTAATTCGCGCCATAACACATATTCAAACATTAAACCAGATCAAACCCTGAGTTCTTCAAGTTCATATTAAAAACTGGGTATTCCTTAATTATTGAGAATTAAGTCTTAATATGTTCCAGATTTATGATTAAGGTCTTAATAATCATAACCCAACCCTTAAACCCTTTGCCACATCACCACATTGCTCACATGATACACCCCTGCATATACCTTTGGGGAAAATGACAAAACTATGCAGAGAATCAACAACCCATAATCCAGCTTTCATCCTAAGCATTATTTGGACCCTTTGATCAACTTTTCACTAGCTAGCATCAACAAACGTCCAAAAATTCTTCACATGGCTTGAAAGTTCAAAATTTGACAAGGGCACTTTAGGGACTTCATACATTAGGGTTCCTTGTATTTTCTCAGCTTTCTAGATGACTTGTAAGCCTATATAAAGGCCTTAGGGTTCTACATTTACATTTGCTCTTGAATTTTTCCTTGTTCACTTTCTGTAAATCTCATATTCAAGTTAATGAATTGTGTTTAAAATTGTGAAGAAAAGTCAAGTGCCAATCTTTATATCTGTTTGTTAATGTTACATGTTTGCTAAAACTTAATCTCAAAACTTTTTCTTAAGCTTTGTGCAAGAAATTGCTCAAAGTTCTTAAATCTTGATATTTTGCTAAGTTCTTGGTACACCTTGGAATTCTTGGGCTATAAGTGGATCATAGCATCATGATATTGTGATATCAAGGTGTTGTGAGGCTTATAACTTGGGGATAATCAAGTGTGGGGTACAAGAGTTGCATTAATCAAGGGTTTGTCACCTTTCTGTTTTTGATTTATATGCTTCTAACCTTGTTGAATCTTACCAGGATTGTTTGTGGAAGCTTGTGCTTATTCTTGCTAGCATATAAGCTCAAAAATTCGTGGGTGTGGATGTACATCCATGAGGTTTGAACCTTTCTACCCAAAATCTGCTTATAAACTTGATTTTTGGTGATTTTGTGTTCTGCTTATGTTCTTGTTTAATTTGTGGCTTAATCTTGCTTGATACTGCATAATATAACTGTTATTGTGTTTGATTGGGCTTGGGTAACCTTGGAATACACTTATACTTGTTTAAATTGTGATTTGAAAAAGATAAGGGGTGTTTGGGATTATCTGTTTAAGATCATAGCTTGTTATTTTGTGGTTGGAAGTTGTTGTTTATGGTTTGTATCTGCTATTCACTTGGTTGAGTGCTCATTGTTGCAAGTTATTGGCTTTAAAACATCAAATCCAAGATTGTGCTATATCTCACTTGTTTTAACTGATTTTGACCTAAGATTTTTGAAATACCTAGAGTATATGCATGCTTAGGGCTAAAAAGTGTTTAATCATAGTTTATATAACTTGTTAACAAGATTTGAGTGTTTGAAATTGGACTTGTGGTAAAGTATATCAGCAAGTGTTCATAACTGCTTGTTTAGTGTTCATCAGTAACTATTTTGTGCTTGAATCTTGATTTAGGCCTTGAACCAATGCATGAAACTTGTTAATTTATGTTCATTTGAATTAAATATAGCTTTTTTATGCTTTTGGTGCAATTTGGTTGGTTGAATTTTGCTTAAACAGCTTATTAAGTTCATAACTGCTTATTGTTCATGTCTGTGTGAGATCTGGTGATAAACTGAATTAACTGCTCTGATTGGCTGATTGGAAGTGTGATTTCTTTGATGTTTCTGACTCCTTGTGATTCACTGATCACAAGGGTGCCTTGTTTGTAACTTGAATCCACAAAAAAGTCACTAAAGACAAAAAGTCAATTAAGTCAAGCAGTGAGAAAAGTTCCCACTGCTCAACACCCAAAACTAGCCCCTGCTAGTGCTAATTTTCATCCAGCTTATTTATAAGCCAAATTGGCTTATCCAGACTTGCAACAACTTATTTTTTGTGATAGATTTTCCTCATTTGACCCATTTATTTGATCTGGAGCTTATCAGACCTTGGCTTTGACTTTTTACTAGAAAACTCATAAGGTTGATTTTAAATTAAGTGCTTATCTGCTTATTTTAGCTTATTGAGTGTGCTTATTGGAAATTTTTTGATTATTTAGCTTAATTAAGTCATTTAAAAGCTTTTGAAAGTTGAATCAGCTCTTGAGGTGGCCTAGAACTCGAAAATGACTATTTTGTCGTTTTGTGAAGATAGTTTTAGCTTATTCAGGCTTATTTCTTGTGCTTATTTCAAATTTCTTTTTACAGATCTCTTAAGTAACTCAAAAGAAGTTTGTGTGTCAAATTTGAGCTTATGGCATCAGCTTTTATCTTAATGGGCCAAAAAGCCCATTAAGAATAAGCTGCTTTGAAATAAGCTAGCTTAAACACATTTTCTGCTTTTGGGCCTTCAGAGTTTTGTTCTTAAAATCAAATTTTGAGTCAGATAGGAGCTTTTGGGCTTATTTAGACAACATTTTTCTTATTGGGCCTTAAATAGCCCATTAAGGGGTCTGTTTGGACTTTTAGCCCATTTGTAGGCCCAATAGGGGTATTTTATAATTTCAACTTCATTTATGTGTTTATTAGGTTAAAATAAGCTAGTTTACAACCTTTTAGAATGTTTTTATAAATTTTGGATTTTTAATATTATTTTTGAGTCAGATAGGAGCTTTTGGGCTTATTTGGACAACATTTTTCTTATTGGGCCTTAAATAGCCCATTAAGGGGTCTGTTTGGACTTTTAGCCCATTTTCTAGGCCCAATAGGGGTATTTTATAATTTCAACTTCATTTATGTGTTTATTAGGTTAAAATAAGCTAGTTTACAACCTTTTAGAATTTTTTTATAAATTTTTGATTTTTAATATTATTTTATTATTAAAAATTAAAATTTAGATTTTTCAAGTTTTTTCATTTTTCTTAGATCAAATACATTAAGTTAGAAATTTTACAATTTTTAAAATATTTTTATTGTCATTAGATTAATTTTTAGAATTATTTTAAGTTTTAATAATTTTTAATTGTTTCGAAATAGTTTTTATTAATTTTAAAATTTTCAAAAATAGTTATAAATTTAGTAAAGTCATTTTAGTGGTTTACAATTGAAAAAATCTCATTTTGGGCTTTTTTTAATTAAATTGATTTTTAGGGCTTTAATTAGCATTAAAAAATTATTATTTAATTAAATAAAAGGTTTGAGTGATTTTTGATTTTTTGTAAACTCTAATTATATTTTTTAGGATTTATTGCAGTTTTTTAGGAATTTTTAGGATAAATTTTTAATTTTGTCACTTTTTACGGTTTTACGTGTACGACTATTCGTCTTAGTTTAATCCATAATCGTAACCGTCATTCTCTTCTAATCTCTTTTCTATTTTCTTTCTTCATAAATTATAATCACAAACCATTAATCAATTCTTAACACAACGCACTTGCCTCCTTGGGAAACAAACTTGAACTTCATTGGTCATTAGTGCTTGGTTTTCCTAAACCGACACTTAATACTTTCCCTATTTTGCTCTCTTTTTCTAAAGAGTGGTAAAAAACACTACATCAAATTACTTGGGATAGTACCATGTATATGAAATTTTTTGAATCTTAACAAAGGGACAATGGCACTTGGGTATTCAACTAAAGACTCGTTTCTTGCTATAAAGCAACGGATGATCACCAAGTGATTTAGTGCAAGCTTTTGAATCTCAATCAAAAGAAAGATGTTATCACTAAATAACTTCGATTACAAACATGTATACGTTATATCAATAAAACAAGTAGATGATGTAATTACCAGTTTTGAAGATACTCTTTGCTTGAATTAATCTTTGAACACACACTTTTCTTTGGATAGAATTTTTGTATAGTTTAATTGCTAAAAAAATTATGTGTTTTTGTGAGAAATGGGGTATTTATAGGCTCAGATGTGAACATATGATTATACCAAATAAGTTTGAATTATTTTCGCATCCACATTAAACGCATTGTACCCAAGTGGTATCCTATTTTTCTCGGCAACTATTCCGTTAGTGTATTTCAAGCACTTTTTGTAGAGATGACATGGGGTCATGTGCAGTTGAAAAGACAGTTTTACAACGGATTATGTTTGAAATGGCAAGGAATAAATGCTTAGTCGGAATTTTTATCGCGAGGGACTCTTGACTAGTTGATGATAGTCAAACTAGGAATATTTGTTCCTTATTTAATGTTGTGAGTCACCAACCTAGGATATTAAGTAACTAAATTCTTAGAGCATTTAGTTACTCATTTAATATGTCTTAGTGTCAAGGGGAAAGCATAAGATTTTTCAGGGAGTCGATAAGAATATACACTATACTGAACACAACATCGTCAGGGAGCCTGATTAGTCGATGTGCAGCATACTGAGTTCAGCTTTCAGTCTAATGAACATAGTTTCAACCAATGATTTTGTGAATATACCAGCTAACTGATATTCAGTAGGATTGACATGTAACTCGATATCTCCTTTCATGATATGATCCTTGGGGAAGTGATATCTTATGTCAATGTGTTTTTCCTAGAGTGTCGGACATGGTTGTTTGATATGGCAATCGCGTTGGTGTTGTCACAAAATATAGGAACTACTTTGTATTCAACATTGTAGTCTATGAGTTGACTTTTCATCCATAGGATGTTTGCACAACAACCAGTTGCTGCCACATACTCAGCCTCAGCAGAGGACATAACCACTGACTGGTGTTTCTTTGCACTATAACAGACTAGCTTGCCACCAGACATGCACCTGAAGTGCTTTTTTGTCTATGTTACAACCAACATAGTCTGAGTCTGAGTATCCTTTAAGATCGAAGCCTGAGCAACGAGGACACCAAAGACCCAATGTTGGAGTACCCTTCAGGTACCTGAAGATTCGTTAACAGCAGTAAGGTGTGATTTTTGGGATCGGCCTGATTTCTTGCACATAAGATAGTTGAGAATTCGATATCAGGCCTGTTGCAGTTAGGTACATTAGTTATCCAATCATTCTCCAGAAGAGGGTTTGATTGACTGGTTTACTAGTTAGATCAGGACCTAAGTTGTTTGGGGGAACCATAGGGATATTCACTGAAGCACACTCAAAAAATATGTTAACTTACCCATCATACTCATTTCGAATTTCTTTGTCATATGTTTTTCAAACTTTCTACAAAGCTTATAGTCAGTGGATCCGAATATGATGTCATCAGCATATATTTGAACATCAAGACATCCTCTTTGGTTCTGAAGATAAACAATGTGTTGTCTATCTTCCCACTAACAAATTTATTCTTTATCAGAAAGGTATAGAGAGTTTCATACCATGCCTTAGGTGCTTGTTTGATTCCATACAGGGCTTTGTCTAATTTACAGACATGATTAGGGAAACTCAAAACTCTCAAAACCATAAGGTTGAGCTACATAAACTTCTTCAATGATCTTGCCATTCAGGAAGGCACTTTTCACATCCATTTGAAATACTTTGAAGTTCATGTATGTGGCATAGGAAAGGAAGATACTAATGGCTTCCATTCTTGCTACAGGGGTAAAGGTCTCTTCATATCTGATAACTAGGTTTTTGCCTAATTAAAAAGATTCGTTGATGTTGGTCTAATCGAATTGATCTAGGTTCTCTATGTGACTCTAATGTTCTTTGGTGAAACAAATGTGTGTCGTTGTAGTATATTAAAAAGTGCAAAACAATTAAAGTAAATGACTTAAAGTTAAAGTGTTAAAATAAAGTTGCGTTAACGTAAATCTAATTCTAATTAACGAAAGGGTGCAATATTAAAACTTTGAAAAGTAAATTAGTTAAATGACTTAAAATTAAAGCTTGACGAGAATTAAAAATGAACAAAGTATTAAAATGAGAATGTAAAAATTAAACAAGGCAAAACATAGAAAATAACCCACCATCGGAATACATTCCGATCAGACTCACCATCGGAATGTACACAAACCTCACAATCGGAATGTTGATCGGAACCTTAGATCGGAATACACCCTGTCACTTATTCAGATCAGAATGTCCAAACAACCCCTTTGATCGGAATGTCGCCTATCGAAATGAGGTCCAGATCGCAATGCAGTTCAGATCGCAATGTTGCTTAGGAAAATTGGGCAGCACTTCGACTAAGTAAACCTCAAGAGCCGTCGAAATGTGCGATCGCAATCCCAGATCGGAATGAGGGGGATGTTACTTCTATCGCAATCTCGGATCGGAATGCATTCCTTTGTCCAAATCTGTCACGATCAGAATGTGGAGAATTGCACCCGTCGCAATGTGTAGAAAACCCTTACTTTTCGATGGATACAAATTCGTAATAAGCACAAGAACCAAATAAGCCATAACTAATAAGCAGTAACAAAGAACTTGAATGAAATGAAAACAAGGCGAGACAAAAAGCTAAAAAGTTAAAATCTTTCAAAATTAAAAAGACGAAACTTAATGAAAATAGCTTGATAAGTAAAACTTTTAAGAAAACTTTAAAATCAATTAAGCCAAATACCAAATAAGCACATAAGATTGTCAAACTTATGGCTAATTTCGTATGAAGACTTAAAAGTAAAAAGAAAAGACAAGACTTTTAATCAAATAAGCAAATGGATTAAGCAAAACTTTGCTTAATCCGAAATTCAAACCGAATCAAAAGAAGAGTAGAATGAGATTGGTAAAAATAAGCTTGATCAAATGATAAAGAAAGATTAAAGACACGAATTTAAAGAACGCAAATTAAAAACTTACTTGGAATTAAAAGGATAATTAAAGTGCAAAACATGTATTAAAAATGACAAGAAATTAAAGGTGCATGAAATAAAAGTGGAAGAGCTAATTTGTCAAGTTAGCCAACAAAACTTAATGAAATGAAAATGAGAGGTATATATAGGAGATTAGGAGGGTGGTTAGAGGAAGCTTCCTCCCCTCCTTTCTTTCTTCTTAATTGCGTCATTAGGTCCTTAATTCTTCTAATCTTCTTTAAACTTGGACTCTAATGACTTGTGGCTCGGGATTGCTTTTGAACTCGTCTTTTAATTCTTCAATAAAATAGACTTGAGTTCCTCGGCTTCTAGTAAACTTCCGTCTTTTGACTATTTCTTCGATAAATCTTCAGAATTGGTCTTGGACTTCCGTTCTTTTTGCACTCTTGACTTCTCGACTCCGTCTTTCATCTTTTTCTTCAATAAAAGCCCGTGAATGCCCGTGTTTTCTCCACTTTTCACCTTTTCGTCCTAAATCACAACAAAAACACAAACCACGCATAATTCCGACATAAAAGACATAAAATACACGTTTTGGCTCGGTTATTATTGTAATTAAGTGGTAGAAAGGATGGGTGTTTACACACCTATCAAATCCCCTACACTTGACCATTGCAATGTCCTCATGCAATGCATTAGTTACAAAGCACGTTTACATTTTTCTTCATAATTAATCCACGTTGGCCTTTATTAAAGAGATAGAAACTATAAACATTCAAAGTAAAGAAATCAAATTAATCCCCGGCAGCGGCGCCATTTGATAACTAGGTTTTTGCCTAATTAAAAAGATTCGTTGATGTTGGTCTAATCGAATTGATCTAGGTTCTCTATGTGACTCTAATGTTCTTTGGTGAAACAAATGTGTGTCGTTGTAGTATATTAAAAAGTGCAAAACAATTAAAGTAAATGACTTAAAGTTAAAGTGTTAAAATAAAGTTGCGTTAACGTAAATCTAATTCTAATTAACGAAAGGGTGCAATATTAAAACTTTGAAAAGTAAATTAATTAAATGACTTAAAATTAAAGCTTGACGAGAATTAAAAATGAACAAAGTATTAAAATGAGAATGTAAAAATTAAACAAGGCAAAACATAGAAAATAACCCACCATCGGAATACATTCCGATCAGACTCACCATCGGAATGTACACAAACCTCACAATCGGAATGTTGATCGGAACCTTAGATCGGAATACCCTATCACTTATTCAGATCAGAATATCCAAACAACCCCTTTGATCGGAATGTCGCCTATCGAAATGAGGTCCAGATCGCAATGTGTCAGATCGCAATGCAGTTCAGATCGCAATGTTGCTTAGGAAAATTGGGCAGCACTTCGACTAAGTAAACCTCAAGAGCCGTCGAAATGTGCGATCGCAATCCCAGATCGGAATGAGGGGGATGTTACTTCTATCGCAATCCCGGATCGGAATGCAGTCCTTTGTCCAAATCTGTCACGATCGGAATGTGGAGAATTGCACCCGTCGCAATGTGTAGAAAACCCTTACTTTCCGATGGATACAAATTCGTAATAAGCACAAGAACTAAATAAGCTATAACTAATAAGAAGTAACAAAGAACTTGAATGAAATGAAAACAAGGCGAGACAAAAAGCTAAAAAGTTAAAATCTTTCAAAATTAAAAAGACGAAACTTAATGAAAATAACTTGATAAGTAAAACTTTTAAGAAAACTTTAAAATCAATTAAGCCAAATACCAAATAAGCACATAAGATTGTCAAACTTATGGCTAATTTCGTATGAAGACTTAAAAGTAAAAAGAAAAGACAAGACTTTTAATCAAATAAGCAAATGGATTAAGCAAAACTTTGCTTAATCCGAAATTCAAATCGAATCAAAGAAGAGTAGAATGAGATTGGTAAAAATAAGCTTGATCAAATGATAAAGAAAGATTAAAGACACGAATTTAAAGAACGCAAATTAAAAACTTACTTGGAATTAAAAGGATAATTAAAGTGAAAAACATGTATTAAAAATGACAAGAAATTAAGGTGCATGAAATAAAAGTGGAAGAGCTAATTTGTCAAGTTAGCCAACAAAACTTAATGAAATGAAAATGAGAGGTATATATAGGAGATTAGGAGGGTGGTTAGAGGAAGCTTCCTCCCCTCCTTCCTTTCTTCTTAATTGTAGAATCTTGATAACCTATGAATCTATGAAGGGGGTTGATGATTTCTAGAGAGAGAAACTAGAGAGAGAAAGTGAGAGAAAACTATTTGTAATTTTATTAAGTGGAAATGAGAAACATTCAACAACCAACCCCTTTCCAAGGAGGAAAGGGGTATTTATACTTCCAAGCAACATTGGGCTTGGGCCGGTCCATGACAAGCCCATGGACCGGTTCTTACTTAACTTAATAAGCATACTCTAACTACGAGCTATTACAACACAAATAATATTTGTGGAGTGACCGATACTTCTAAAATACGTAAAAACGTATTTCTAACAATCTCCCCCTAAGGGAGGTCACTCCACGTTACAAAGTTCTAAACCTAGCATACTATACTAAGTCTTCGTTCTTTAGCTCGTAGTCTTTTCTTATTTTCTTTCTTTTGTTGTGAATATGTTGGTTTGATCTTTTAGGCTTTGGCTTGAGAGCATTGTTCTTTTGGCCTTTCACGTGCGATCTTTGCCTTCTTGTGAAACTTGCCTCCTCGTGACTCCATGTTCCACACACTTATGTCTTTTTGTTGAATTCTTGAAAGCTTCAGAGTTTGGTACAGCGGAAGACTTTATCTTGTACTTTCTTGAATTTTTGCTGAACTTTGATGAAGAAAAACATAAGTATGTGGGAACGACTTCTACAGGTACACCGCAACACCACCGTCTTCACTGGTACACAACAACGCCACCGTCTTCAACAGGTACACAGCAACGCCACCGTCTTTAACAAGTACACAGCAACGACACGAATAAAATGGCTTTGAACATTTTATTCTAATTTGGTAGCATTTTACCTCCGGTCGGTGAAGACCGTTGGACGATATAAGATATCGTACCCGTGACGGATAGTTTCAATTAAGTAACTTCCTGACAGGATTTCGCGGGTAAACCCGTTCTCTTTATTCGACCGTCCAAAGCTGACTGCGAACATAAAGAGTGAATCACTTGGATAAATTATCCTTGTGATTTGAAGCCGTCAATTCATGAAACCTGGAACAAGTGAATTTCAATTAAGATTTTCACCATCGTTGCTTTCCAGTTGTCACGAGCTCATATCATAAAGAATCTTGCACGTCACCTACCAAGTGCTGTTTGATGTTAACACTAGAAGGATTTCCACTCGTCACTGTGATCAATAAAGAGTCACTTTGAGTGTTCTGGCAAGATCATATGATAATGCGTAGAGGCCTGGAACGAGTTTAAGTTCAATTAAGAATTAAACCACTGTTTCTTTCCAGTTTTTCACAAGATTGGTTCTAAAAGAACCGCACGTGTAACCTACCATGAGCTTGTTTGATGTTGGCTCAAGCAGGATTTCCATCTTCATTGTAATACTTGCGTATTACTCGGATGTTCTGGCAATATTACAGGAATACTGCGTAGGACTCATGAAAATCTCTTACTTTTCACAGTGTGTGAGAAAGCAAGGAATAAATAGAAAGTGTCCTAATGAGACTTTTGATGATCTCTTGGCTCTAGACTCGATTGTGCGTTTTGATTTAGTGAGCGATGGCTGGAGAGGAGTGCCACCTTTTCAATACCAGTCTATTCGGAGTGAATAAACCAATAGATAACGTGTTGATCTCCGTGTGATTAAAACAAATACCTTTTGAGAGATATTTGAGTTAGCTGGGAAGGGTTGTGCATTGCATCACTGGGTCCATGATGTCTTTCTTCAATACCGAGAATCATTAGCAAAAATGACCTCAATAGCATATGTATTGACCCGGTTTCTACCTAAAGTTGTAAGGAGGACTTCTTTCTTTACACCCTTTATCTTTACAATTCTTTTTCATTCTTCAACCCCTTCAATGCTTACCAATACGTCATCACTAGCACCTTGTTGTGATTGTTCCAGTGCTAGCTTAAGTACTTGGTCGGCATTCAGCTACGTTCACATTCTTTCTCCATCTTTCCTAGGACTTCTAATTCTATCTAGGGAATTGTCCTTGGGAAGATTCCATCGGCTCTGATGAATCATTGGACTAAACCTATTCCTACCACCCTTTTGTCACCACATTCGTCGTGAATTAAGCGTGTTTTGGGAAGGAATTGCCACCATGAAAAATCATTGAAAATCACCTAAAGTACTTGTGATATTGAAATCAAAAGTTTCGTACCTTAGGTGTTTTTGATCATCAAAAACGCTCCCCCTTAATACGTGCTTTACACATATTAAGTTGGATTATCGTTAAATCTTTTTCATCTTTTAGCCAAGTATCACTTAAGTCTCCTTAATCCCATTTTCTCCCCTTATCCAAAATGTTAACCATTAATATTTGGGATATTGAATGGATTAACCGGTCTTTGGGTAAAAAATGAAATCGATGTTTGAACATAGAACATGTGAATGCTCCCCCTTAAGTTAATAAGGGATAGTTGTAGTGCTTTAGTATGATATATTTTGAAAGATTTAGAATCTCGTGAGAAATTCTTGAAAAATTATCATACCTTAACACTACATCAAGCCATTAAAGCACAATATTCACAAATATACATATTCACAATTGAAAAACCAATATAAAGTGGACCTGAAATGTACGACCCATTAAATGGATCGTTGCAGTAGCTTGTGGTGCACTAAATATGGTCTACCACCAACGAATCTTTCCAAGCTCCTCATCAATCTACGTTCACGGAGCTTTTGATCAATCTTCTTGATCACGTACTTCGCCATTTGCCGATAACCCGGATGCCAATCCTCCGTCATCTCTGGCAAAGTCCCACCCGAGTTAAGATGCTCCAACTTTCCTCTGACTTGTAGAAGAGTCCCATCACTGTACTTATAAAGCTCACCCACCCTCATAAACTTCATTAAACCTCGACTGTTCAAGTAGAAAATGCCGCAATTCGGGACAGAACTGCCGGTATAGGGACATCTATCTACATGTTGAGGTAACACTTGATTCACTGGACGGGTTAGGTTAAGCTTCCTTTGATAGCTTTCGACTCCCAACTGAAGATCTTCAACTCGTTTCTTGATAACAACACTTCGTGTGAACATACGAAGTGTTGTATTCAAGGCAATGAGGTCTTCACGAGGAATATGTGTGAGTTGATCTCGGGTCATCAGAAGCAGCATATCTTCGATATCCTCAAGGCGAATGATAGAAAAATCTCCCTGCTGGATTTTGTATTCTCTGTCATCCTCCCTTTTCAAACGAATCTCCGTCACATGATAATAGCCATTCTTGGCTTCAGTTTTCAGCCCTAAAATACTGGAGATGCGGATATCGGATCTAACGTTGCTTCCTGAATTGACTAGGCAGCAACCCCTGTACGCCCTTCAGACTCGTTCGTCCCAATGAGATGCACCTATAACAGCATACATATCATAATTACGAGTTACCCTTGGGACCCAGAGTCGGTTTACCTTTTCCTCGATCCAGGGTATTGTCCCCCAGTTGGCAGCTTTCAGCAAGGTCAAGGAGGTTGCGTACTTTGATGAACCCTTCAGAAGATACTCAAGATCATAGGTGACGAAGAAGTCGAGAGCAATCTGATTATCTTGAGTAGGATCAAGTGGAGGTGGAGCTCTTTCTGATTCATGAATACCTGGCCGTTGAACGGTATTCAGAGCTTTCAGGATCTCATCAGCATAGTACTCGAACTCCATTTGAGTTAACCTGGTTTTGGCGCGAAGTCTTTTATCCTTTAGCGCTTTCTTCACCAAAGACGGAGTAACCGAAGTCTTATACTCATGAGCAAGAAATGCACACAAGTCAATCGGACTACGGATACGGAGATATAGAACATCTCTGTCAGCGTCCGTGATTGGATCATATTGCACCGCTGCCGTGATCCAAGCCTGTGGCGGTGTAGTCTCGTCAATCTCCAACGTGTCTGCCCAGTCTCGTGTGCTTTGTTCAGGAACCGTAGATTGTTGTGCTTGTTGTAGAGGAGTAGAAACGCGAACATCTGCTGGTTCTGATTCAGGCATCTCGGCGGTATCATGAACGGGTGAGTGTTGTGCAGCTTCAGGTTCGGTTACTGATTCTGCAATCACAGGAGCAACAACAACAGAACTAATGGGGTTAGTGGTAATAGGTAAAGATACAGCAATAGATGTACCAGGAATCGATGACGCCGTAGTAGCATTCACATCGTGGCGCCACTTGGATCGTCTTGATTCCGTTGATGTTGATTTGTCCTTCTGCGCTGTATCTTTCTTGGACTTGGTTCCAGACTTAGCCGGTTTCTTAGAGTTGGTAACCTTATCTCCCTCTTTAGGCCGTTTACCCCCATCATCATCCTCATCGTTATCCTCGTTGCTCCCCCTAGCACTCTCCTCATTACCATCACCACCATCATCGCCATCATCATCATCATCATCATCCTCATCCTCATCATCATCACCATCATCGTCATCTTCATCCTCCTTTTCTTCTTCTTCTTCTTCTCCACCTTCATCTTCACCAGTACCCTCTTCTTCTTCACTTTCTTCCCTTTCTTCCTCAGGTAGAATGTGGTATGGTACCACACTTCCAAACGTTTTAAATAACCTATCATCCTCCATGATAGCGTCATTCAGGGATTTGTAAAGAGCCCGTTGAATCCTAGATTTATCAAACGATCCAAGTTCCCTCATACGAGCTTTAAGGATCTTCTTCAATTCAAAATCCGTCAAGTCATAGGCAATTTTGTAGGCGGATTCAGAAGGATTGGATGACTTGATCATCAAGTTGTCAGCCGCGAGTGTTTTCAACTCATCACGTAGTTTAGGCATAATGGATTCAACATATTCTTTCACTCTTTCTTCCACAGAAGCTTCAAGTGCTTCTTTCTGCTCCTTGTATTTATCCCTCATCGCTTGAAGTCTAGTGATACGTGCAGCATGCTTATCCGCCTCAGCCTGCTTAACCTGAGCTAGTTCTTCTGCATGAGCTTTTCGCGTCAATTCCATATCTACAGCGAACTTAGCAAGCATCTCTTCTTGGGCTTTCCTAGATGCTTCTTCACTTTGAGCTCGTCTATGTAACTCTTGGCGAAGTTCATCCATTTCTCGTTTGTGATTATCCGTATGTTTATCCAACATTTCGGCCATCACCAATGCAGCCATTGTAGATGTTGCAGAGCTGCTCTGGGTTGAGTGAAGAGGCTCGGTTGTTACTACGGTACTAAGGATGGGAGTTATTGGTGGTGGAAGGAATGGTGTTGAAGCCGGTCTGGTTGGTAAGGGTTGTATTGTTGGAGGTTGAGTTGCTATAGGTTGAGTTACTAACGGTTGAGTAGACACCATGATTGTAGGAGCACCGGACTCCTTTTCAACACTTGCTGAAACAGGGATTGATGGCTCCTTCGAAGTAGAATACTGTTCAGGTGACCCAAACTCATCAATATCCTCTGGCTCCTCATACTCTTCTTCAATATTTATCCTTGCACCTGAACCACTACCGCCCGTATCTTTCCTACTCCTTTGAATAGCTATTTTCATCATTTTTCTCTCTGTCTTGTCAAGAGTAGGATCAACAACATCTTATTCGTCATGTAGAACTATCTCATCAGCCTTACCCTTTCCCTTCTTAACCTCAGTCTTCTTCTTCTTGGTTTCGGGTTCAGGTAACGCAGCTGGTTGCTTACGTTTACCTTTACTCTTGACCGTAGTAGACGAGTCTTCTCCAGTCTGAAGGTTTGCTTTTAACTTCTTGATTTCTAGCTGCAGTAGCTTGTAATCAGCAGAACCCTTAATTCTTTCCGTCAGAAGGTAATCGGGAATAGGACCAGGAATAAAACCACCAGCTGGTCCTTCATGCCTTAAATCCACAATATGATCAGCCTCTTCAGTGTGATGACGACTTGCTGCACGCCTATCAATTGTAACATCATTCTTCATACAATAGTTAATGATAAGCTTGATAAATCGAGGGTAAGCAAAGAAATTAGTCTTCAGCTTCTTGTTATGAAAGAGTTGAAAGGTGAATTCTTCCCATAACAATAACGCATAATCTGCATTTGCGCCTTTGTACATCCCATGGAAGATGTTCATTATTGGACTGCGCAAAGCATCATGCCCACTTGTTTTTGGTGTAAGACATCTACTGAGAATACCCAACAATGCTCTCCAAGGTTGTCCTACTTTAGCAGTGGTAAATTCAGACGCAACTCGTATTTCAGGACATCCAATAGCATCAAATAACTCCATAAGTTCGTCTTTAGTAGGATCCCTCGAGAATACCATACCTTTGGGTGAATCCCTAATGCCGAATATCTTACGGAAGTCTGATACAGTAAGTGTCTGCTGTTTGTTGTCGATGGTGAAGGTGATCTTGTTCGAAGTGATTTCCTTGGTAGCCCAAAACTCATACATATAATCATAAGGCACCGAGGCAGTACTCCTTAAAGCATTCTTGAAATGGGATTGATCAAGGATTGCTATGGCGACTTTGAAACCATGGTGAGTGGATTTTGAGACTTGCTTCAGCCGGTAGTTGTTTGGTATGAACTTGAGTGTTCTTGCTTCGGCAATATCGGCTTCTCTAGAGTCTTGGATTGCTTGTACTATTGGATTAGTCATTGTATCTGCTTAAGATAAGACATGAAAGGTTGATGCACAAAAACATATAGATATATATCATTCTTACTTCTAAGCATAACACATTTCATAACCTAATACAACAAGTACATATAACAGGCAAACAATATTAATCAAACAACTCTTCATCCGGGACATTCCTTCATTCGGAACTTCTTCATCCGGAACATTCCTTCATTCGGAACTTCTTCATCCGGAACATTCCTTCATTCGGAACTTCTTCATTCGGAAGTTCTTCATTCGGAACTTCTTCATTCGGAAGTCTTTCATTCGGAACTTCTTCATTCGGAAGTCCTTCATTCGGAACTTCTTCATTCGGAAGTCCTTCATTCGGAACTTCTTCATTCGGAAGTTCTTCATTCGGAACTTCTTCATTCGGAAGTCCTTCATTCGGAACTTCTTCATTCGGAAGTTCTTCATTCGGAACTTCTTCATTCGGAACTTCTTCATTCGGAAGTCCTTCATTCGGAACTCCTTCATTCGGAACTTCCTTCATTCGGAACTTCCTTCATTCGGAACTTCCTTCATTCAGAACTTCCTTCATTCGGAACTTCCTTCATTCGGAACTTCCTTCATTCGGAACTTCCTTCATTCGGAACTTCCTTCATTCGGAAGTCCTTCATTCGGAAGTCCTTCATTCGGAAGTCCTTCATTCGGAACTTCCTTCATTCGGAAGTCCTTCATTCGGAAGTCCTTCATTCGGAAGTTCGTTCGGAACATTCCTTCATTCGGAAGTTTTTCAGAAAAAATCCTTCATTCGGAAGTTATTATCCATGTTCATCCGGAACTTCAAAACACAGCCTTTGATGATTTAATCTATGCGCGTTTGTGAGTTCTAAGGCAAACTAAGGCAATTTAACATCTTCTAAAGACATTCCGAGTATATCCCACATATAACCCTTAATCAATTAAACCTAAATTAAGGAGTAACCCTAATCGTGATTGAACGAATTAATTAGCAGGACATAGTGATGATTTTAGACGAATTTTAAATCAAAGAAAGATGCTTATTACCTTATAAATCGAATGAACACGGATGGAGTTGATTAACAGGTAAAAACTCGTGTGTGAGAAAGCTCAAGTGTGTATGTTTTAATGGCGGCAAGTCAATATTAAACAGTGATGGAGAATTAGAGGGACGGGGGGTTTTGTTTGACTTAGGTCAAGTTTTTACAACTTTCACACATTGTCACTTTAAGTCCCCCTACTTTTCTATACTTTTCCTTTTTGTTTTATTACTCCTATTAGGCTAACTCCTTTTCTTTTCTAGTCACCCTAACCATTGTTAAATTTTGCCGACACAACTTAAACATCTCAACCTATTAGCATATCTCCAAGATCTTAAGGCAATGCCTATCATATTGAACGAGCCCAAGTCGTTTTCTAAAGCAATACCACTCATTTACCATTTAGCCATTAATTTTTCACAATCACTTTTGAAAATCAATTTAATGACGAAGATGATTTAATATTTTCTCCCCCTTAAACGATGACCCATTTTCTATTTAAAGAGCTGTAGTCATTATTTAAAGAGTCAAATATTGATGAAAGCATTTCTAATTGATGTCTTGAAAAAATTGATTCGTGGTGTCAATAAGATTTCTCTTATTTTAACAAATTAATGCACTGAGACGTACATAAATTCGTGTTAGACCAAGTTATAAAGTAAACTTGATCCCTTTGCATGATTTGGCTTGTAAATCATGCCCGAGAAAATTAATTCCCGTTCTGAGCCAACGTTTTCCAAGGAAATACGTGACTTTAATATGAAAACCGGGTTGCAGTCAGAAATAACTACAAGCCATAATGGGCATGTTTTAAAAATGTACAACTTTTATACGGACTCTATTTATGGCACCGTGTCAATATTGATCGACATTTCTAAGGCCGTAAATATTACCGTACTAAAAGACATGCCCGATTTAAAAACGAAAAATATTTTTGGTTTTTCTGGATTTTATAATTTTTATGGTTTTTCTAGGTTTTATATTTTTTTATGGTTTTTCTTGGTTTTATATTTTTGTATTTTTCTTTTGTGGTTTATATATGTACGATATACATGATCACGAACAAAGGATACTCTGAATAGTTTACCACCACTATTCAGCTGATTCTTCTGCCAACTCTTTGAGAGTCGCTGGAGTGAATGATTTCATGCCAAGCTTGTCGATCAAAAACTCGATTCGTCCTCGATCTAAGGCTTTGGTGAACATATCTGCCAGCTGGTACTCAGTAGTGACAAAATTCAGCTCGATCACTCCGTTCTCCACCTGCTCTTTAATGAAATGGTAGCGGATGTCTATGTGCTTGGCCCGGGAGTGTTGAACGTAGTTGCAGCAAAGGGCAATGGCGCTTTTGTTGTCACAATACATCGGGATTTTGTTAAATCCCAAACCGTAGTCAGTTAATTGTGATCTCATCCAAAGGACTTGAGCACAACAACCGGACATGGCGATGTATTCAGCCTCCGTGCTAGAAATTGCAGCGCTTTTCTGCCTTTTTGAAGACCAACTGATCAATCTATCTCCAAGGAGTTGCACAGATCCAGAAGTGCTACGCCTCGTGTCTTGACATCCAGCATGATCGGCATCTGCGTATGATATTAAAGCAATAGAGGAATCTTTCGGATACCATAGACCACGATGAAGTGTTCCTTTTAGATACCGAAAGATCCTTTTCACAACATGTAGGTGCTTTTCGGTAGGCCGAGCCTGATACCGGGCACACATGCATACAACAAATTGCAAATCAGGCCTGCTAGCAGTCAGATAGAGAAGGGTGTCGATCATCCCACGGTAAAGTTTTGGATCGACAATAGTCCCATTCCTATCTTCATCTAACTTGGATTTCTCCACCATTGGAGTGTCCACGGGGTCACAATTTTCAAAGTTATATTTCTTTAAAGATTCTAGAGCATATTTGGATTGATTAATAAAGATGCCTCTGGGATTTTGAGAAATTTGTAATCCTAAGAAAAATGAGATTTTTCCCATCATTGACATCTGAAAGTGTGTGGACATTATCTTCTCAAAGCGATTTGACAATTCTATGTTAGTGGCAGCAAATATTATATCATCAACATAAATTTGTACCAGAATCATGTCGTTGCCCTCCTTGAGAGTGAATAGAGTGGGGTCCACCTTGCCTTTGGAGAAGCCTTCCGAAATGAGATATGTTGAGAGGAGATCATACCACGCGCGTGGAGCTTGTTTCAACCCATAGAGAGCCTTCTTAAGCTTGTACACATGATTAGGAAACTCCGTGCTAACGAACCCATCCGGCTGACTAACATAGACTTCTTCCCTTAGTTCACCGTTCAAAAATGCCGTCTTCACATCCATTTGATAGACGATCATGTTCATATGAGCAGCATACGCAAGGAATAGTCTAATCGCCTCCAATCTTGCCACAGGAGCAAAAGATTCTTCAAAGTCTATACCCAAGGCTTGTTTATATCCTCTAGCAACCAATCTAGCCTTATTCTTCAATACCGCACCCATCTCATCAAGTTTAACCTTATAAACCCATAACAAAGTAAGGATGTTAACTTTGTCAGGGAGAGGAACTAATTCCCATACTTCAAGTCTTTGGAATTCATTTAGTTCCTCCTGTATGGCTTCAATCCAAGATGATTGAGTCATAGCCTGCTGCCAATTTTTAGGTTCAGCTTTAGAGAGAAATGCATCAAAGTAGCAATAGAGTGCACTCTCTTGTAATTGATGGCGTGTAGAGACTGGTCGATCTAGATCTCCAATGACATTCCTAATTGGGTGATCTTTTGTCCATTTAGTGCTATGGTTTTCAATCCTAGGTGGTCTGGAGTGAACAATAGAAGGAGCTTCTTCTGAGGTAGACGCGGCTGAAGGGTTTTCAGGTATCGCTACACCAAAGAAAGGAATCTCTTGTAGGTGAGCATATTCCAAGTCGTGATCGATAGAATCCTCTTCCACATCATTAGGCACAAGTAGGGGTGACGATTCCGGTGTAGTTTGAGAATTACTTGGTGAAGGTGCATCCGGTTCAATGTTAATTGAGGATGTATTTGATAAAGCTTCATTAGCTGGAGCAACAACTTCAGGAAATGGAGCTATCACTACGGGTGCTGGAACTTCATCATTTGGGGGATCAAAGAATTCGTCAAACAACGGTTGAAACAGTTTATCCCACTCGGGCCTTGATGGTGGTAAAAATGATGTAGAAGTAGGATTATTGGGAACTAATCCAGAACTAATAGCACCGGTTCCCATCTCATGAAGCGCGGGTTCAGAGATGTGTTGCTCAGAAGCCATGGCTGTCAGCTCGTCGAAATCTGCGTCCATAGTTTCTACAATCTTTCCAAGACGACGGTTGTAAATTCGGTAGGCTTTCTTTGAGGATGAGTAACCAATGAAAATACCTATATCGGCTTTCGGTTGAAGCTTGCCCAAGTTCTCATTATTAATGTTTGGATAACAAAGAGCACCAAACACATGAAAGAATGAAACATCGGGTTTACGATCATGTAGAAGCTCATAAGGTGTTTTTCCATGGCGTTTCCGAATGATAGAACGGTTTTGGGTGAAACATGCAGTAGATATCGCTTCTGCCCACAAGAACAATGGAGCGTTCGCATAAATAAGCATAGTCCTAGCAGCTTCCATAAGCGTACGATTCCGTCTTTCAACGACACCGTTTTGTTGTGGAGTGCGTGCAGCGGATGTTTCATGTGAAATACCAACTCCTTCATAGTAATCACGAAGAGTCTGGTTGACGAACTCTGTTCCATTGTCTGTACGAATACGACGGACAGTAGTGTTCAAACGTACCTGAATGAATTTCAGAAAAGTGATGATAGCCTTCGGTGCTTCATCCTTTGTACGTAGAAATCTAACCCATGTAAACCTGGAGAAATCATCCACAATAACCAGAATGAATTTCTTACCGCTCACACTTTCAGTTCTCATTGGCCCACAAAGATCCATATGCAAAAGATAAAGTTTTTCTTGATTGGTGTCTTCAGCTTTGGGCTTATATGATTTCTTGGTACTTTTCCCCCTTGAACACGCGGAACATAAATGGTCCTTGTGAAATTTGAGCTTTGGAAGACCACGAACTAATTCGTTTTTAGCCAGATGATTAATAGCATCAAAGTTAAGATGAGATAATCTGCGATGCCATAACCATGACTTGGTCTTAGATGCTTTAGAGAGAAGACATACTGGAGAAGCGGCCATCATGTCTTGTAGGGACAACGTATAAAGATTTGCACCACGAGAACCCTTCAACAAATCTTTTCCTTCCAAGTTGCGGATGAAACAAGTATGTTGTCGAAAAGCAACCTCTAGGTTGGAATCACAAAACTGTCCTACTGAAAATAAGTTATGACCAAGACCTTCTACATAGTATACCCTTGAAATCGTAACGTTTCCAATCTGATATTCACCATACCCCATTATCTTTGCTATATGATCATTCCCGAATTTAACCGTACCAAGAAACTTGCTGACGAAATTTCGGAGCATCGAGCGATCTCCGGTCATATGTTTTGAACAACCAGAGTCCAAATACCAGAGGATGATTTGGACCACCTGAAAATATCACCACACGAAAACAATGTAGAGGTATCGGAATCTGAATGTTCCTTGTCATTAGCAGGTACAGATTTAATAATCTTAGATTTGCTAAATTTAGGTTTCCTAGATTTCCTAGCCTTCTTCTTCCTAGTTGGTGGTGTAGATTCTAGTTGGCTTAAATCCTATGGTATTTCTTCACTGATAGGCACTATAGTGGGGGGTGACCTAATTAAAGGGCGCTGTTTCCATACTTGAGTGCGAGTGTTCCTAACTAAAGGATGCTCAGACCTAACCTCAATGGATGCATTCCTAGTTAAAGGGCACATTGTTCCATCTAATGTAAAGGTCCTACCAGTGGGACGCTATTGCCAGCCAACTTGGACACGAGTTCTACCCGTTGGCTTCCATTCAAGACCATTCTTAATGGCATTCATTTCATTCACATGATCAATAAGGCACAAATCATGACGTTGGGAAAACATACATTCATTACAATTCCAACAATTCAAATTAAAATTCACGAATGGTTTTGGCTTCTGCACAGGCGCAGAGCTTTTAGTCTTAACATGATTCTTTTTATTTAAAACAGAACTAACATTCCTATGGTGAGCTTCTACTTTCTTCTTTTTGGCACTACTAGTGGAGGGCTTGATCTTATCTTTCTTGAGTGGCGATCCTTTAGCCTTAGTAGTCTCTTTTAATCCTGTAGAAGGCAAAGTGGGAACATTAGCAACAGATTTTAAAGGTGTCTTACTTGATTATGCCAATGACGGTTTTGCTCCTGGAGTCTTATTAAATGGAGTTACAGCAATGGGCCTATTAGTAAGTAGTGCAGAACCTGGTTTACCTATGTATTGCAAATATGCTAAGCAATATTGAACTCGCTTAATATATTCATGAGCCGAATAATAGTAGCTACTTGAGGGATCTAAGGCATAAAGATCGTCTAAAATATCCCTAACAAGATCTACATGCTTAATGGCATTCCTCATATAATCATCGTAGGTAACCGGGTTTCTCTTATGAAGCGGGTTCTTATAAAGCACTACTGACTTGGTTGTTGGAGCACTAGTGGACGGTGCAGAGTCGGTAGCTGAGTTATCAACAACTTCTTGTCGGGTGAGAAGAAGTGTCTCCTTTAACTCGGCCAAAACCATATTTTTGTCAATGAGCATGATGTTTAAGTCAGAGATTTCCTCACATTTTTGGCAATTGTTCAACATAAGATTGTTGCTGTGCCGCATTAAAAGCGAAACGTTCTTCTAGTGAACCATAAATTTGAGACATTCCCTGTCTTGCACGATCCATCTCCCCTAGAATAGACGAAAGTCTAACTTCTAAGTCCTGGTTTTTTGACTCTGCGGCCTCTAGTTCCAATTTTAATGTTTCATTTGATAACACTTCTCTCTTCAATCTCATAATCTCTTCCTCTAATGCCTTAGCAATTGCAACCATCTTGTCACTCGTCTCAACACCGTTTTCACAACTATTTGATATCAAAAGATCCTCATTTTGAGTTTGTTGCTTTAATTCTAAAAATATACAATGTTGTTCTAGTTGATTAAAGCGTTTTGAAAGTAAATTGTAAGAATCTTGTAGCTTTAAAAACTCAGCGTTAGATTCGTGACAAGAATGATTATCTACCTCATTTACAGTATCAGCAACATTTACAGAGAGATCACACATATCATCACAAATATTCACATCTTCACATTTAATCATAGCGGATGTAAGCTCATTCGAATAATTAACATTTACAGTAGTAAGCACATCACACGAGATTACTTCGGACAAGAATCGGTCATATTCGGTTAAAATCTTTTCTTTTTCAATTAGTTGTAGTTCGTAAGCGGTGTCCATTTCATAAAACACTTTTTGAACTTCTCCAATTTCAAATTCAAGATTTTCCTTAAGAGATGCAAAACTTCCTTTTAGACTTTCGACAAATGGATTGATCTCATTTTTAAACACCTCTTTCATGTGTTTGAAAGCCCATTCTCCGACGTTTAGGCCATTTGAAGTCGTGCATTCCAAAATGACCTTGTCAAAATTAGTAAAGTATTGATTAATCTCTTGCAAGTTTAACCATACAGTACTAACAGGTGGGAGATCCTTTGGAATTTCCTTAGGACCTTCCATGTTGACAAGTGTAGGAAATGTACTAGGGTTTACTTCATTCAACATGTAGGTTGGTGCTGTAATGAGATCTTTGTCCATATGGAAGCGAATTCTAAAATCTATTTTAGCAAGCTCCTGATTCATTTTAAAATAATCACACTCGGGATATTTTGCAGAATTGTATGACCGATCCTCATCAACTAGATCATTACTTGTGCGATCATCGAAAATAACAATCGGGTCTAAGACCAATCCTAATTGGGTTGCATTATAAAGTCTAGGACTATGTTTTAAAGCTTGTTTTGCATACCGTGGGTTAGGGGGAAGGCCTTTTTGACGAGATAAGTTAAATTCTCTAAACGAAGCATCAAATAAGTGCACTAGTTGAGAAGCAGCGTATTGTCTTAAAAGCAAATAATCTAGACTTCTAATCTTATTAGCAGCATTAATCTCCATTTCATTCTTCTTAGACTCGAGTGATTCAAAATCCGTTTGAAGTTTTTGAAAATTAGTGACCACTAACTCCTTTTCCTTAAGTTCATTAGAAAGATTTGCTCTTAAGTTTTCGATTTCTTGCAAGTGACCCATTTGTTTGTTTCGAAAGTGATCATATTCGGGATTAGTTAGAACACTAGACGAAGGCACTAATTCCAAAGTTTGAACTTTCTCGTTGCTTAAGGCAAGCTCATCAGACAAATTCTTATTCTTAGCTAGGGTTTCTAAGAGTGCAGCATTCATTTGGCTAAGTAATGTAGCAGGAACCATGACCAAATCTTGTTGAGCAGGAGTAGGCGTATGCGAAATGGCTCCCGGTTGTGATTCACTCGAAGTCTGGGGACTCACATTGATATTGCTATCATTGATTGTCTCCTCATTTGAAAGACTCATCATCATCATCCTCATCCTCATCATCATCACCATCATCGTCATCTTCATCATCCTTTTCTTCTTCTTCTTCTTCTCCACCTTCATCTTCACCAGTACCCTCTTCTTCTTCACTTTCTTCTTCACTTTCTTCTTCACTTTCTTCTTCATCTTCCACACAAATCACTACCTTAAATCACCCCATAGCTCTTGATACCAAATGTAGAATCTTGATAACCTATGAATCTATGAAGGGGGTTGATGATTTCTAGAGAGAGAAACTAGAGAGAGAAAGTGAGAGAAAACTATGTGTAATTTTATTAAGTGGAAATGAGAAACATTCAACAACCAACCCCTTTCCAAGGAGGAAAGGGGTATTTATACTTCCAAGCAACATTGGGCTTGGGCCGGTCCATGACAAGCCCATGGACCGGTTCTTACTTAACTTAATAAGCATACTCTAACTACGAGCTATTACAACACAAATAATATTTGTGGAGTGACCGATACTTCTAAAATACGTAAAAACGTATTTCTAACAATAATTGCGCCATTAAGTCCTTCCTTCTTAATCTCTTTGTTAATCTTGGACTTTGATGACTTTTGGCTTGGGATTTCTTTGGACTCGTCTTTTAATTCTTCGATAAATAAGACTTGAGTTCCTCGGCTTTAAGTAAACTTCCGTCTTTTGACTTTTTCTTCGATAAATCTTCAGAATTGGTCTTGGACTTCCGTTCTTTTTGCACTCTTGACTTCTTGACTTCGTCTTTCATCTTTTTCTTCAATAAAAGTCCGTAAATGCCCGTGAATGTCCGTGTTTTCTCCATTTTTCACCATTTCGTCCTAAATCACAACAAAAACACAAACCACGCATAATTCCGACATAAAAGACATAAAATACACGTTTTGGCTTGGTTATTATTGTAATTAAGTGGTAGAAAAGATGGGTGTTTTCACACCTATCAAATCCCCTACACTTGACCATTGCAATGTCCTCATGCAATGCATTAGTTACAAAGCACGTTTACATTTTTCATCATAATCAATCCATAGTGGCCTTTATTAAAGAAAATAGAAAACTATAAACATTCAAAGTAAAGAAATTAAAAGCATACCTTGGGTTTTGGAAAGGTTGTGAATAATCATCATCCTCAAGTTTTCACTTTCTCCAAACCAAGCTTAAAAACGAGATCATTGTTATTATAAGTTAGTAGACTAACACAAACTCATGTGGGCCAATTATTCACCTAGACTCCCTTATTCCTAGGTGTATCTCTTATATTTTATTATTGTCTTGAATGATCACGAGGATGCATTGTTGACTTATTTCGATAGTTATTTAGTCCGAAAATAAAGTGAACGATTTAATCAATAGTTAGCTAAAGGACCAAATCTTTTAAAACTTCTTCTCGGGACCTCATAAAGTTCATATCTTGGCATAACTCGCTTCACGATTTGAGACCTTTCTCGGACCGATATTTGGCAGCGACTTCATACTTCAAACCTTGAGAGACGTTCATGAAATTATGGTCTTCTCTTCATATAGGAATTTCTTAACTTGAAGTTTTGAGAGATTCATACTTGGACCACGACTTCTTCATTTCTCTCCAATCTTTATTTTGGACTTTGATATACAACGATCCGCCTCCTTTTATGACTTGGATCTATTTATCCTCATACCATGCTAGGGTCTTTTCGGATGCACTTCTCCATGACTTTGAGGAGTTTTTGCTTTTCGTCGTGTGTCTCGATCCTTCATATTGATTTTCGATAAATGATTCTTCACATCACTTTGGATCTTTAGCAACAAAATTTAGTCCTCATTCCTTGTTAGGACCTTTTTGGACTCGCCAATCTTCGCGTCCCGCTTCAATAAGTTATGCCTTGGCTATGAAATCTAATCCATACCGAGCAACTTTTAAACGATCTTGGGCTAGAAGATAAGTAACTTTTCAAATCGTACAACCTTATTTATTGCAGATAAATTTATTAGCAAGCGATGGGAGAATAGGCTTATAATTAACTCACATAAATTCACGAAAGAATACCGAACTTATAATTGGCTCTATCATCTCTCGTTCTCCACAATTTAAAATCTCAAAGAATGAGACTCGTGGATGCTTAGCCTATTAAATCAAAGTTTTGGGTTTTCGAGTCGCCTATAGGATCTTGCAAATTCTTAGACTTTTTCAAGTTTAGAAATCGCGTTTTAAAGTTCCCTTGATAAACGACTCTCTAGGATCAATTATAGGAACTTGCGAAAAGTTCTTGTTCTTAACCCGTGAGAGTTAAGACTTTCGCGTTTTATAGCTCCCTATATAAAAGCCTAGCAAAACTTGACTTAAACACGTTAAGGATACTAGCTAGAGTAAACTAAGATAAGTAAACTCGGGTTGAGTCAAAAGATTCACAACGTTTGAAAATTAAAACCACTTTATTAAACATTTATTCTAATAAGGAAAGAAAATAACAATACAAAGAGAAAAACTAATAGGCCAAAATAGATCAAAAATTTTGAAAAATGTCGAAAAATTGATTTTCCGGTTAAAATAAGGACAAATACAAGGAAAAGGCCACTTAACTTCGATAGAAGTCCCCCCTACACTTAAGATAAACATTGTCCACAATGTTTAAGCATGTGGGAGTAAACTCCCCTACACTTAGGACATTGTGCACTTTGTTTAAATCTCGCTAAGGAAAAGACAACTAAAGAGATTCCTATTTTAATATTGAGAAAATATAAAATAGTGAATCGAAAAGAGTTAGGATAGAACCGGGAAGAAGTGAACACGGAATCACGGGTCGGCAAGAATCGTCACGAGTGGATCATTGAATCTCGAATCCCTGATTATAAGAAGAGAGGAGAGGAAAGCAAACCAACGGGTCTCCCCCTACACTTATGATAAAGAAAGTGAAAAGATAGATGCATGGGTTGCCTCCCAAGAAGCGCTTGGTTTTTGATTATCGAGTCGTGAGCCTGACTCGACCTTGATCATCAACGGAAGAAGCATGAAACATATCCACCAGGATCAAAGACATAGTTTTCGTCCATCAAATAGCAGAGGCTTAAGGCGAACAAGGTAAGCCAAAGAAGAGTAGGCAAGGTTCCCTTAAGCAGTGATGGAGCACGGTGGAAGCAAGGGTAAAGTGGTGCAAGCATGTCTTCAATAATTCCAAAGATTTTTCCTTTTATTTCATCAGGTGGATACTGAGATGGCTGTAGAATATCAATACCGGGGTCGAACACCTTTTCCTTTAAGGGAAAATAGCACTCAGGCTCAACATAATGGGAAGAAGATCCGCGAAGAAGCACAACCTCGTCCTCAGAAGGGGGACAAAGAGGTATTAACTCATACGTGCTGCGGATATTGGTGTCGACTGGTTTCTTCTCCTTTGAAAGAATGTTCTTCAAATCCAAAGTAGGATCAAGACGATAATCTTCAAAGTCCAAAGGATGTGCATCACTCTCATGAGGGAAGTAAGTGTTAAGAAATACAGAGAAGTCTTCCTCAAATGAGTAATCGTCCAAAGTAGGATCGAGTGATGGCGGAGGATCTTCATCAAATGTAGGTGCAATGTCATCAGTAGAAGAATCGCTCGAAATAGTATCAGCCTCATCGAAATCATCATACGTGGGCAGATCGAGATACTCAGAAGTAAGGTCATCATAATCATCCGAATCTAAGCTAGAATCATCATCATAAGCATCAAAGACCGGTGGAGAATCATAAATGGGAGAAGCGTCCAAATTGGAGCGAGAATCATCCATATCATCATGAAAAAGTGGATTATCGATGCAAGAATCGAATAGAGGATTGTCGTAGACGGTAAAGTCATCGAGCACATTAATCATATTCACTGATTCGCGGCCGCCAAAGGTTGTACTTGTAAGCTTCCCCATTTTGAAAACTTGTGCATCATCCCCGACTCTTAAGATTAACTCACCTTCGGCCACATCAACTAAAGCTCGTCCGGTTCTCAAGAATGGCCGACCAAGTATTAAAGGAATACGAGGGTCCATTTCATAATCAACAACCACAAAGTCAACCAGGAAAGTAAATGTGCCAACTTTAATAAACACGTCTTCGGCTATACCAACGGGGTAAGCGAGAGTGCGATTAGCAAGTTCAAGAGTCATCTTTGTTGGAGTGAGGTCGGGTAATGATAGTGTTTTCCAAACACTCAAAGGCATAAGATTAATACTGGCCCCGAGATCAGCAAGGGCAGTAAATTCTTCAGTTTTGTTGAACACGCAAGGCAACACAAAACGACCGGGATCTCCAAGCTTTTCCGGAAGTTCTTTGAGAATAACTGCAGAGCAATTTTCGTTTAAGCGTGTGTTGGCGAGTTCAATCAGCTTCTCCTTCTTGTTAAGCAATTCCTTAAATGCTTTAACAAATTTGGGCATGTGGACAAGTGCTTCAAGAAAGCTAATGTTGAAGTTCATTTGAGAAATCATCTTCACATAGCGTGTCACTTCGGAGTCCTCCTTGGTTAGCATTTTGGTCTTGCCTAAACGAGAAGGATAAGGGATATTGGGTTTGGGTGGTGAAGGTGCAGGTGTAGTAGGTACAGGTTTAGATGTTGAAGGGTCCTTGCTAGGTAAATCGTCATAACGAGGCGGAGACGGTAATGGTGCACTAATACTAGGTGTAGGAGGAGTAGGGATACATGGTGGTGGAGGAGGTGTAGATGATGGGGGTGGGATTGGTGGATCGACAATGGTAATTCCACTACACGTAGTAATAGCACTCACATTTGCTCGTGGATTAGTGACGGTGTATGAAGGTAGAGAACTCGTAGAAGAAGGTTGAGTTGCGGGCAAGAAACTAGCAAGCATATTCTTCAAATCAGTCGTTTGATTGCTGAAGGAGGATTGAATATTATCTCGAAGCTCGGATCTAATCTCATTTCCTTGCTTTGTGATATCTCCTTTAAGATTGATAATTTGGCTCTGCAGATTTTTGATTTGCTCACCTTGGGTTCTCATGATGGCTTCAACATCCGGGTTAATGGGTGGGGTTTGTTGAGCGGGTGGGTGATAAGGATTAGAAGCACGAGGTGGGATTTGGTTGCTTCTATTGTAGTTGTTGGCGGGGTTTTGGTTTTGAGGAGAAAAACCGGGTGAAAGGTAATTGTTGGATCGGTAACTCAGCAAATTTCTATCCCCTTGAGGTCGAGCTTGGTAATTTTCTGGTGAATAATTACCATAAGCTGCATACACATTTTCCGGATTTCCTTGTGTCGAAGGACAATCGGTGTATGAGTGAGGACCGCCGCATGTTTCACAAGGATTAGCAACCGCTTTAACTTGTTGTTGTTGTTGGTTTGAAGAGAGAAGCGTAATACTTTTGCTCATTTCAGTCATCATGCGGGTGAGTTCGGTCATATCAGGGTTTGCTGAGGTGGAAGAAACATTGACTCTCGGGTTGTTCCTTGAAGAAGCAGAGGAATCCCAGTTTTTGTGGTGAGTAGTCATGTTCTCAATTAGCTCTCTACACTCCTCGGGTCTCCTTTTCATGAATGTGCCACCGGCGGCTGCATTAATCGTATCACGATCTCGAAAAGTCAATCCGTTGTAGAAAGTATCAATCAAAGTGACGGGAAGCATGTTGTGGTTTGGACAACGATCAATCAATACATTATAACTCTCCCAAGCATCAAAAAGAGATTCATCGGGATCTTGCATGAAACCGCTGATTTGATTGTGAAGGCTCGTGACCATGGATGGTGGAAAGTAGCGCGACAAAAAGCGTTGAGTCATGTCATCCCAAGTGTGAATAGAATTCTTCGGGAGACGATCAAACCATTTCTCGGCATGATGCGATAAAGTATGTGGGAAGAGTTGTAGGCGAAGAACATCCATTGTGGCACCGGGCAACTTCATGCTTTGGGTGATTGTAATGAACTTGTCGAGGTGTTTGTTGGCATCATCATCAGGCAATCCTCTAAAAGGATTTGTTTGCACTTGCTGAATCATGTGGTGCTTCAACGAAAACTCAGGAGCGTTGATTTGCATCGGCGTAATCGGTCCTCCTCGTCCAAACATTGTAGGTTGACAAAGCTCCTCCATTGTCCGAAGATCGGGCTGTGGAAGAACATTGTTGTTATTATTGAGGTGCGGTGAATAATTGTTGGTGACACCTGACATAGCTAAATCTTCTTGAGTCTTGGGCTCTTGATAATTAGAAGATCTAGTACGCATACACCTGAAAATGCAAAAGAAAAAGAAACCAAACACAAAGACAATATATATACACAATAAAAATAAAATCTTTTTGGATTTTTGAAATTTTTAATTTTTATGTATTTTTATCAATTTTTATTTTTATGGTTTTTTGAATTTTTTATGCAAGAAAAATAACGCTCACAAGTGAACGGATCCCAAAAAGCAACGCGTCTCTCACAGAAAACCGTTAATCTTTACGAAAAGAGCCGGCAGCGGCGCCATTTGATACAAGGCTTTTGACACCCCGTATAAAAAAGATTCGTTGATGTTGGTCTAATCGAATTGATCTAGGTTCTCTATGTGACTCTAATGTTCTTTGGTGAAACAAATGTGTGTCGTTGTAGTATATTAAAAAGTGCAAAACAATTAAAGTAAATGACTTAAAGTTAAAGTGTTAAAATAAAGTTGCGTTAACGTAAATCTAATTCTAATTAACGAAAGGGTGCAATATTAAAACTTTGAAAAGTAAATTAATTAAATGACTTAAAATTAAAGCTTGACGAGAATTAAAAATGAACAAAGTATTAAAATGAGAATGTAAAAATTAAACAAGGCAAAACATAGAAAATAACCCACCATCGGAATACATTCCGATCAGACTCACCATCGGAATGTACACAAACCTCACAATCGGAATGTTGATAGGAACCTTAGATCGGAATACCCTGTCACTTATTCAGATCAGAATGTCCAAACAACCCCTTTGATCGGAATGTCGCCTATCGGAATGAGGTCCAGATCGCAATGTGTCAGATCGCAATGCAGTTCAGATCGCAATGTTGCTTAGGAAAATTGGGCAGCACTTCGAATAAGTAAACCTCAAGAGCCGTCGCAATGTGCGATCGCAATCCCAGATCGGAATGAGGGGGATGTTACTTCTATCGCAATCCCGGATCGGAATGCAGTCCTTTGTCCAAATCTGTCACGATCGGAATGTGGAGAATTGCACCCGTCGCAATGTGTAGAAAACCCTTACTTTCCGATGGATACAAATTCGTAATAAGCACAAGAACTAAATAAGCTATAACTAATAAGCAGTAACAAAGAACTTGAATGAAATAAAAACAAGGCGAGACAAAAAGCTAAAAAGTTAAAATCTTTCAAAATTAAAAAGACGAAACTTAATGAAAATAACTTGATAAGTAAAACTTTTAAGAAAACTTTAAAATCAATTAAGCCAAATACCAAATAAGCACATAAGATTGTCAAACTTATGGCTTATTTCATATGAAGACTTAAAAGTAAAAAGAAAAGCAAGACTTTTAATCAAATAAGCAAATGGATTAAGCAAAAATTTGCTTAATCCGAAATTTAAACCGAATCAAAAGAAGAGTAGAATGAGATTGGTAAAAATAAGCTTGATCAAATAATAAAGAAAGATTAAAGACACGAATTTAAAGAACGCAAATTAAAAACTTACTTGGAATTAAAAGGATAATTAAAGTGCAAAACATGTATTAAAAATGACAAGAAATTAAAGGTGCATGAAATAAAAGTGGAAGAGCTAATTTGTCAAGTTAGCCAACAAAACTTAATGAAATGAAAATGAGAGGTATATATAGGAGATTAGGAGGGTGGTTAGAGGAAGCTTCCTCCCCTCCTTCCTTTCTTCTTAATTGCGCCATTAAGTCCTTCCTTCTTAATCTCTTTGTTAATCTTGGACTTTGATGACTTTTGGCTCGGGATTTCTTTGGACTCGTCTTTTAATTCTTCGATAAATAAGACTTGAGTTCCTCGGCTTTAAGTAAACTTCCGTCTTTTGACTTTTACTTCGATAAATCTTCAGAATTGGTCTTGGACTTCCGTTCTTTTTGCACTCTTGACTTCTTGACTTCGTCTTTCATCTTTTTCTTCAATAAAAGTCCGTAAATGCCCGTGTTTTCTCCATTTTTCACCATTTCGTCCTAAATCACAACAAAAACACAAACCACGCATAATTCCGATATAAAAGACATAAAATACACGTTTTGGCTTGGTTATTATTGTAATTAAGTGGTAGAAAAGATGGGTGTTTTCACACCTATCAATATCCACACCCCTAAACAACAAGCATAACCTTGTTTTTTATAACAGTTCCACTTTCATCAGTCTTGTTCTTGAACATCCATTTTGTGCCAAGAGCTGATTTTCCCCAAGGGAGACTAGTTTCCAGACTTTGTTCCTAAAGAACTGATTGAGTTCTTCTTGTATAGCCTCAACCCATCCTAGGTGTTTTAGGGCCTCTAAAACCTTTTTAGGTTCAATTTCAGAGAGAAAGTCTACAAATAGACATTCTTGAGCTGAGGCTGCAGAAATTTAAGCACCTTGACAACGTATAAGCATCCCTTCAGATACATCACTAATTATATTCATAAGTTATATATGTTGATGTATTGACCATTTATCATGAGGACGTGGATTAGAATTTGTGGATAATTGATGACTATCATTGATTTGTTCTTTAGTACTTAGTACTAAATGATCGGCTTCCAGTAAAGCATGTTCTGTGGTTGTTAGGTCATTTGATCCATCTACTGCCCCTATAATGTTTGAAAAACTGGGTGAATCATTTAATTCATCATCCTAAGTGGATGGGATGATAAACTTAGGGACATGTTGATTGGTGATCAGATTTGTTATTGACCTATTGTGAGGTGAGATGTGGAATGATATATCAGCATCAGTCTGATACTGCCTTGAGGAATTATTTTCATACTCGTTAGGAGGGTATCTTGATGAATCATTAATCCCTATATCCTCCACTGATTGGTTTGTGAAAGTTATGGCATCCATACTTTCATCAAATGTAATATGAAAGGATTCCTCAATCTGTTGTCTCCTTGTGTTAAAGACCCTGAAGGATTTGGAGACAAAGGAATATGCAAGAAAGTTTCCATCATCATCTTTAGCATCAAATTTACCAAGATGATCCTTTTGATTGTGAATGAACACATGACATCCAAACACATGAAAGTAGCTGATATCTAGGTTCCTTTCCCTGAATATTTCATAAGGAGTCTTATCATGTCTTTTGACAATTATACTTCTGTTTTGAGTGTAACAAGCAATTTTTACTACCTCAGTCCAGAAGTGTTTTGAAAGACTGGAGCCATTGAGCATAGTCCTTGCATCTTCAATGAGAGTTTTATTCTTCCTTTCAGCCACGCCATTTTGTTCAGGGATGTAAGGAGAAGAGAAGTTCTGAGAAATTCCTTTATCATTACAAAAACTCTCAAGCTCTTGGTTCCTGAATTTTGTCCCATTATCAGTCCTGAGTTGCTTGACTTTAGTGTCATTTTGATTTTCTACTTGTCTGATAAAGGACATAATGAATTCAAGAACCTGACTCTTTTTCTTTAGGAAGTATACCCATGTGTATCTAGAAAATCCATCAACAATGACTAGGGTATACTTCTTATGATTTATGGACATTGGACTGATAGGTCCAAATAGATCCGTATGTAACAAGTGAAGATACTTCCTAATTGAGAAGTTTTGTTTTTGGCTCAAAGGAGGCTCTCTTGTGTTTACCTTTCTCACAAGCTGAGCAAGTTTTATCTTTCTAATACACAAGAGATGGCAAGCCAAGGAGTTTGTTTTGTTAAGCAAGTTTATTGATGTCTTTGAAATTAAGATGAGACAACCTCTTATGCCACAGCCAGTTGACTGAGTCTGAGGCTTTTGCAAAGAAGAAGGCTCCTAGGGAAGTCACATATGACATATCTAGGACATATACATAATTCCTTCTTGGAGAAATCAACACAAATTTTTTTGTTTGCATTAAATATTGTTCCTTGCTTATCATCAAACTAAATGATGTATTTGGCATCACACAGTTGGCTGATACTTACGAGATTGTACTTCAGACAATTTACAAATGCCACTTTTGAGAAAACTATTCCACCATATTTAATTGAACCATATCCCTCAGTAATACAAGATGAGTTATCACCAAACACTACCTTAGGACCTGGTTGCTCCATGTATTTGTGTAGATAACTTTTGAACCCTGTCATACTTTTGAACACCCGTTGTCTAGGTACTAGACAGGCTCCTTGAAGTGTTTCTACACAAATAACGAGGTGGATTAGTTTCTCTTGTGAGCCCACTTTCTAGTAGGCTCTTTGGCTCTTGAAGCCTGACGTCTTTCACCTCGTTTGAAATATTCAAACTCAGCATGGTCTGAGATGGAATGAACAGTGCTTTTACATGTGTTGCAGCTTAGTCCTACTGAGGATTCAATAGTTTGAGATGAATCAGCTAGCATACCTCTTCTGACCATGATGATCCTATTGTGTCCTGAGGTGGAGTGATCATTTATTCCACAAATTTCGTACTCAGGATAGTATAAGCAATCATCAGGTCGATGGTCAGAGATACCACAATGTATACATGGTGGAAAAGGCTTAGCCTTAGGTTTCTTGATTTTCGTAGAGGTGGGCTCATAGTTGTAAGGTTGAGCATTATATCTATTAGCATTTCTAATAAAGGCCATGTATACATCATGATCAGAAGTCCTGTGATCATCACCCTTGCATATCATGCAGAATAGAAATCTAAAGCAATTATCAGTGGTGTGATTTGTGTAGTGACAGAGTTCACAGAAAGGCTTCGATTTGGTTTTGATATTCTTGGAAGACTTTAGTTCTGATTTAGTACTTTTTGATGATTCAGGATATGAGGACACATATATTTCACCCTGAGTCTTTGAAGCTGAGTTCATCTTTTCTTCCATGAACATTTGAAACAGTTTAGCCCATTCCTCTTGATTAACAAGTGGAGTGGTAATAACTGAGTTTGTGGGAGTACTTAAGGAAGATGTGGGTTAAGTTTTTTTCAGTGATAGTTCCTGACTCATTATTACTGGATGAATCCTTTGGTTCAAGCTTAGTTGTTTTGAACAACCTAAAATAGATCTTTCTCTAGGTGAGTGCTCCTAATAAGATAAGGGCATTATCTCATAGCATGGACTTGCTCCTTGAAGAGTTTTCAAAGGAGGCAAAGGATTCTAAATGTCTATCTTAGTAACAAGTGATGATTCGGTGTTACTGGATTTATTTGAGACATCAGGCTTCTCAGTCAGTCCAATCATTTCATTTACGGCCTGAGTTTCATGAGTCAAGATTTTCTCAGTGTTGAAGTTAGGTAACACACTGTCAGGGTTTGATCTTTCAACCAAATCTTTTGATTTAGGTATCATTTCATGATCAAACCCCACTAAGGCTGGTAAAAATGCCTTTTCACACATTTCCTTATTAGGTGGCTTTTTAGTGAGTTGACTTGCCCCAAGAATCTTCTTCTTTTGGGCATGGATTTGACTATTAATACACTGAGACACTAAGGTGGAGCTATTGGTCCATTTTTCATTGATTCATTTTTCTTCCTTAATTTGTTCTTGAAGAGCATGATTAAGTTTGGTAAGTTCAGTGTTCTGAATTTGACAACTTACTGCTTCTAGTTTGGCTTGTTTCAAAATAAGTACCTCATCTCTACATTTGTTTAATTAAAAAACAATTTTGTTATACTTTGAAACAAGGTTTAATCTATGCTCTTCAACAAACGATAAATCAAGGTTTATATACTTAAGGTATTTTTGCCAGTCAGATTCATCATGCATAGATAAAAGTATGTTTACCTTTCTCATGGTGATGTCTACCCATTCTCTATTTCTAGCATGATTCTTTCTAACAGTGAGTTCAGTATCAGCTAGAGCCATCAACACTTGATATCTGACTTCTTCGTCTTCTGAAGACACTTCTTCATTATCCCAATCAAAGGTTTCAGCTACCAGAACTTTGGCTTTGTTTTGACTAGGTTTCTGAGCCTAAACATTTAATGGTCCAACTTCTAGTTGTGCAAACTTTTCTTTGACCTTCTTATACTCAGATCTGTAATCCTTTCCCATTTTCTTATTATTCTGAAAAATTTGATTATTTAAAAGAGCATGAATCAACTTTGGCGTAAATTTTGGTTAAAAATTATCATTCCCTGATGATGAATTTGGACTTTTGTAAGAGGCCAAAGGTGTTTTTAAACACAATATTTTGCAAAATGACCCGTTTTACCACATCTAAGACAATACACTCCCTCAATAGATTGATTTCTCGCAAATCTAGTTCTTTTGATATAATGTTTTGTGTTTGCCAAGAGAGCTATTTCATAAAATTCCCGATTTAAAATGTAATATATCTCAACATGTGATCTTAAAGACTCAAGTGAAACTCTTTCCTTCACATGCCAAACTATTTCGTATATCGATGCATGTGTGTAGGGGGAGCTTTTCGGAAATGTAAAACTTTCAAAATGTTAAAAGTTTTGATTTTTTTTATCAAACACTTTGAATGGTTTTCAATGGTTTAATGGTTACGATCTATACCCAAAACAACCTACTATCCATGATGGAATAGTCAAAAGGTGGTTTAGGATAGGAAACTAAGTCCTATAATCCAACCAGAATCGGAGGGATCTACCCAAGGACATTCCATAGCTAGAAATAGTTGTCCTTAGGAAATATGAAGTTGAATGAAGCTGAATGCGGACCAATTACTTAAGTTAGCACTGGAACAATCACAACAAGGTGCTAATGATGACGTATTGGTAAGCATTGAAGGAGTTGAATATTCTAGGCAACTTAGGCAGAAACCGGGTCAATACATCTATTGAAGACAAGTCATCATAGACCCAGTGATGCAATGCACAACCCTTCCCAACCATTCAAGTTTCTCTCAAAAGAAACTTGTCTCATTGTCACGGAGATCAACACGTATCTATTGACTTTCTCACTCCGAGATAGTTAATATTGAAAAGGTGGCAGTTTGCTCCAGCCTTCGATTACCAAAATGCACTTATTGAGTCTAGAGCCAAAAAGAGATCCATCTATCATCTCATTAGGACACAATCGATTCCTACGCATTATCCTTGTGATATTGCCAGAACATCTGAGTGATACGATTCACAATGAAGATGGAAATCCTGCTTGAGCCAGCATTAATCAAGCTCATGGTAGGTAACTTGTGCGATTCTACAAGAATCAAACTTGTGAGAACTGGAAAGCAACTAAGTTTCGATTCTTAATTGATTCAAACTTGATTCCAGGTTTCTTTGCAATATACGTGTGATCTTGCCTGAACATTCAGAGTGACACTCCTGAGTGCTCACAGTGACGAATGGAAATCCTTCCAGTGTCAACATCAAACAGCACTGCGGTAGGTGACTCGCAAGATTCTCTATGAATCAAGCTTGTGACAAACTGGAAAGCAACAATGGTGCGATGCTTTTAGAATCAAACTTGTTCCAGAAAATCTGAATTGACGACTCTAATCAGACGGATAATTTATCCTTATGATTCACTCTTTACGTTCGCAGTCTGCTTTGAGATGGTCGAGTAAAGAGAACTGGCTACTACCGTCGGGAAACCCTGTCAAGGATATTCTTAATCGAATCTACCCGATCACAGGTACGGTATCTAATACCGTCTAAACGGTCTTCACCGACCGGAGGTAAAATGCTACCGAGTTAGGATAAAATGTTCTAAGCCATTTTATCGTGTCTATATATGTTGTTGCATATCAAGAAGGTGGCGTAGCTGTGTACTAACCGATGTCGATTTAGAAGTCACAAGAGCACAAGATGGCGATAATCAAGATACCTAAGAATGTAAGAATGTAAAAGGGTTATCTTAGTCACAAGGAGCACAAGATGAAGATCTCAAGCACTCAAAGTCAAATGACAAAGGCTCAAGATAAAGATCACGAAAGCATGAAGGAACATAGCCGTTACAAACAAGATCAAGGACCAAGATACAAGACCAAAGCAGGAAGATCTCCTCTACAAGAATGTATTCACTCAATCATCTTATGCTTTTTAAGATGACCGATACATTGGGGGATATGTTAGCCCTATATTTTATATAGTCAAACAAGAATGTAATAGGTTATCTTAGTCGTTAGTGGTCTTGTATTGTAATGGGATTAGTCGGGTTAACCGGGCTTGGACTTTAAGCTAATATTGTATAAGTTAGGGGCGTAAGCCCAAAACAAAGCCAAGCCCAGCCCATGTTACTTAACCCACGGCCCAACAAAGCCTAGGGTATATATACCCTCTTCCATGTGTGGAAGAGGGTGTTGGTTAGCATTTGATTTCTCTCTCTAAAAGTGTTTAATCATCCATAATCTCTCTTATTTCTCTCTCACCTTTTCTACTCTTTACCTCTCTAAATATCATCTTATATTGTGTTATGGATTAAAGTGGGATTAACAAGTCCCTTATGTATTCCGTACTAGATCTTTAATCAACTTCATCATCTGAAGTCTCTTGAAAATCCTGTATAATTACATTCGAATAGAAAGCATTTGATATATGTCCATGATTAATAGGGGTTAGGTTGGCTGAGGTGTCGATAATTAGGGCTTTCTTAGACTCAGGATATCTCTTGGTAATTAGATTATCTTCATAAATAAATCTACCGTAGATACCTGCTAGATCCTGAGTCTGAATGTGATTAGCATTCCTTAGTCCTTGAGAAAAACCAAGCCACTTTTTAGGGAGACTATTCACAAAACCAACATTGATTTCATGTTTAGACAGTTTCACCCTGTCATTCGATAGCTCATTGAGCAAAGTATTATATCTGGTATAAGTCTGAGGAAGTGTTTCAGATGGTTTGGCCCTGAAAGTTTTATATTTCAGTTTCAGGTCCATAATCCGATTTTCCTTAGTGTCGAACGACCCTTCAAAGCTATGAACTAAGTCAGTCCATGTTTCCTTAGCCGTCTCACACTCGATGTCAGCCTCCGTAATATCATTTAGAAGACAAGATATTATGATGCTTTTGAGACGTTGGTCCTGATTGACCACTCTCATTTCATCGTCAGACCATTGGGACTCAGGTTTGTCATCACCTTGTACTATTTTTGGTTTGAATGGACCATCCTTAATAGAATTAATGTAATAGGGTTTTATTCCCATTAAATAGCACAACATTCGCTTCTTCTATTTTTTAAATCTTTAAACTTACAGTTTAGGAGTGTTAACTGAGTAACTCACTCCTTTCTTAATGACAATTTGAGGTATATTACTTTCAGCCATAATGGATCAAGGTTTTAGAAACTTTGAGACGGTAGTCAAAAGTTTTATAAGCCTACTGCTCTGATACCACTTGTTGGTCCCTTATAATTAGTGTTTGTTGGTCCCTTGTAATAAAACACAATTATATAACAAATAAGAAACAAAAGGTTTTTCATAGTTTAACTCTTATTATTCAAAGAATTATACCCTATTGCATGCGAAACTACAATAGGGATTCAATAGACAATGTATGTTTTGGGGATCTCCTCACTAATGAACAATAACAATCCTATCGACTCATATGTTCGATGATTAAGTCAACATGAGTTTATAACTCAAGTGCTTTCTATCGTATTTGGAAGAGAGAAATTCGTTTGTGAATGTCGAAGCGTTAAGCGCATGAACTTATTAATTCACTCTTTTACAATGCATCCTATTTATAGACCTAAGGCTAGGTTCGAGACAAAGAATTGCCATGTGCAATTCTTATCATTAACTGAGGTACAAGGTATAGACTTGTCATTAACCTATTCTAGGTATCAGGACAAAGTCCTTTACAAGCTCAGTATCCTTGTCTAACCTAAAAGGGTAAGTCTCAATATGCGTGTGTGTACTACATCTTATCTTCTTCAAACTTATCCTACCTTTACTTCAGTCTTCAAGATGACATTGTTCCTACAGGGAGATTGTATGCGGCTCAGTGAGTCTATTTCCACAACTCACTGAACCCATCACCTTCTTCTTTGTCTCAGGTACATTATTCATTAAGTTTCGCCTCACTTAATACTCGAGTCTTTCTCTTAGACTCAGGCTGAGCACTCGAAGGGCAGCTCACTGTGTGACTGTTCACTCAGTGACTTATTCATGTTCAAGGGAAATAGATATAATAAGGCTTATTGATATTCAAATCCATCAAAGAGATGATCTTGTACATAATTCACCATCAGTGAGATCAATGTGTACAAAGCTGACCTAACACGCTCAGTGAACGGATATAATATAAAGGAAATAAAGAAGAAGAGATATATTTGAATCTGTGAATCATAAATCATAAGGAGTATATGAAGTGCAAGAAAGATTAATGTCAAATGAAGAACAACATAACTTTAAAAAAAAGAATGCCCATGAGCTCACACATATCACATAATCATGTATATATCACGTGTAGTTGCACTGTTCTCCTAAATATAAATAGGTGGATCAGACCTAATATACCGAAAGCGATAGAGGGTGTATTGCGCACACACACACACACACACCAATCACTAAATAACATATCATAACATATTACCTAGGATTCATCCATACTCCCTCTTCAAAACAAAGTCATATATGTACACTAGCTCGATGACTAGTGCACACACACATAATATAGCATAATGGCCATCAGAAGGGAAAGCCGTTGACTAATCACACCGCCACAGATAGTGTCATGCCATTGGTTCATCAATGAGGTGGTCATGGTACCTCCATGACTAGTTATAAAAGCTCATGCAAAGGAATAAGTTAAAGGGTTCATATAGAATGTCAACAAAGATCATGTCCAAACGAAACAAATACGTTAATATCATGGCAGTGTCAAATGAATCATATATCGAATGAATTCAAAAGGCTTATGTCAAACGAGTAGCAAACAGATGTCGAAACAAATAATATGAAAAGAATGTCATGTGACTCCTTTTTAAAAGAAATGATAGAATATTTTTACCGATAGCGAATGTAAACGAAAATACCAACAAATCATACCGATAGCCAAAAGAAACATTAATTATCAAATAATATGTATCTAGGGTGAAATATAAAATATCGGTACAAACAAATAATGCTTAAAAGTAATGATTGAATATCAGTACAAATAAATAATGCTTGAAAAGAGAGTGGATATATCCGTACCTTAGCCAAACTCGGTACTTAAACAAAATCCAAATTATTTCCCGTCCAATAATCTACATTAATTATAAAACCAATTACTACTAATTAACTAGATTATGATTTCGGATTAACTTTTAAGGTCATACAAAATGACATGGGCCAAGTATGTAACTTTACAATTTGTAATATTTATTTGTAATTAGATTTAAAAATTAGGGACCAAATGTGTAAACTAGTGACGATATTGATGCTAGTGATGATATTGATGCTAGTGTAAAAGAAAGAAACAGATCAAATGATTGTTCTAGAATGGCTATTTCTCCATTTATAACACCATGAAACTTGTTATCAAGATTAATAAAACAAATTTTTCGTCTTCTTCGACCAATTTTAGCGAACACGTTACTTCGTACCTTTCATTCTTTAGTTGTGTTTTATTTTTGCTAGTAACTTAATGATATAACCTTCCATTAAGATATTAATCCAAAAGCTTAGAAATTATAAACTATACATGTAAATGTGCATTTTAGAGCATACCTTCCTAGCCGAACAAAAACATTTCGAGGCTGAAAATGAATACGGGTAGTAGCGACGAATCAAACTCGGACACGATTTCAAACTCGGACACGATTTCAAACTCGGACATGATTTCAAACTCGACCACGAACGGTAACTCGACTTTAAAGATGGACCAAAACCTCTTGCCCGAACAGACAGATCAAACATAAACCGAAACATGCTAAAAATGACACGAAAAAATAGCCAAACGTCAGTCAGGCATCGAGATCAAATACAACAGCGAACCAAAACCTGAATAAAACTCGATCTGGAATTGAACCATCGAAGCCAAAACCCATTTAAAATCATGCATACAAATGTTATTTGGGAAAATTATTAAAAGAGTCCATTTGTCTAATTTCTAATTCTGAGATGGGTCCAAAAGTGTTGTTAGGCACATTTAGGTTCAGGGAAATTGGGAAATGATGTGTGTTCGCAAGTCTTAAATTTATATTACTAGATATAACCAAACAAGGGACTAAAAACACAACACGAGAAAGTATACTCTTTCGTGTATAGTATAGTCTAAGGTAAGTCCAAATCATTCCACGGGATTGTTGTTAACAAGTAAAAACAATTATCTTTAGAGTGTCACAAGTTATAAAGATTTAAGCTTCTAACAATGATTTAAAGGAGTGTTTGGTTTAGGCTAAGAATCATGAAATTGACTACTAACAAGGATAGATTATAAGCACATAAACAAAGTATGAATACAAGTGGATGACTAGTCACACAAGCATCAATTATTTAACATAACAAGAAATCCTTTCGACCTATAGAACTCATTATATCAAATGCATTAAGATCGGTTAATGCTGGTTTAGATAATTCAAGTGCTCACAGAGCCACACTCTTTCGAACCCATGGCAAAGCGTTAAACAAAATCATACAAGAAATGATGTGTATTTTATCCGCTATTTTCTACAAGGCAAATATCAAGATTCATTGACTAGATGACATGAAATTCAATAAATCATATAAGCACAATTTATCAGTAATAATATTGAAGTATTTTTGTTATACATTTGTTCATAAAATTCATAGAATATTTGTAATATGAAAGAGTAGATTCTGCATACTCTTTGATATTATTTAAAAGTTCTACTCAGTCTATATAGGATTTATTCTATGTAGACTAAGTCTCCAAGCTAAGACTAACAAGATCATAAGGGATCAACAGTACCAACTATGCCGAATGGATAACTAAAGATTTGGGGTATGTTTGGTTGAAAGATAGAATTTACAGTGGTGTTGGACTAATAAATGACATGCATAGGAATTAGACCAATAATATCAAAACTTTGTTTGGTTATACGTAGGTTTGATATTTTAGAATTAAAATTCAATTAAAAAAGACACCTACTACTAAACAACACATTAATATACGTATCTATTAGTGAGAGAGAAAAGTAACATCTCTTGCTAGTTTTTCAAAAACCAATGTTAGAAGGTGTTGATATACTATTTTAAAAGTTAACCTCTCCAACCAAATATATTTTAATAACCCAATCCAGGTCTTTAGAATCCACCACCGAAAACCAAACTGGCCCTTGGTAATCTGTTCATATATCCCATCAAGGTTTTTAATACGTTTCAAACTTAAATTTCGTGTTGTAGCAGCATGTACCATGTGACTAAAAGTTTCATTGAGTAATCTTTTTGGCTTATATAGTTTTTGTGATTATAACATTAGAGATAATGAGAAATTTAGACTAAAATAAATTTATGAAATACGAAGTTGTTTATAAAATAGCAAAGTGTACAAGCAATAGTCAGTAATCGCTAACTAATATTAGGGTGACATAAATTCAAAGTTATAGTGGCTTGTATGAGGAGACAACATGAATTTATTTTATTATAGTTTCTAGTAGTAACAAACTAAACCAAATACTAATATTGTGAGCTTAGATATGGTTATCTAAATAAGTAAAGAAGCTAAAAACACAGAAAGGTTATAATAAAAATTAGCATTTTAAGCATTGCCATCAACCTCAATACAAAGCTAAAAAATATTCTTTAGCATTTTGTAGACCAACATCCGTAAGTCTCATTCAAAAACACTCGACACAACATAAACCATCAAAATTAAAAAAAGAAAACAAACATATGAGATCTTATTTTATAAAAATCCAAATCTTGCACCACCATTGAAAAACCTATAAGTATAAAAGCCATATTTTTATCAAGATTGTATGTGCAAACAAATGAAAAAACTATGAGATGCATAAATCTCCTCGTGAAAACAACACATACAAATAAGCACTACCAACCAACTACAAAAGAACAACACCTGATTATTGGATTTAGTAAAACTCTTTGATCTATTATTATAAATCATCAAAAATATATATAGACCATATGTCTTGCACAATAAGATAACTAATATGGGCTAAGCCTGATAAAAAATGCATGGACTAACAAACCTTCGACAAATACTCCCTCGTAATTAGAACGGGAGGTCTTTGTATGTTCAAATTTGAACGAACTCAAGAAATAAGGCACTAGCAAGCCCCTTGGTGAAGATAACGGCATATTGAAACCAAGACACAACATGTAAAACATGCACTTGCTCAGAAGCCACATAATCACTGACGTTATCACAATAAACAAATGTAGCAGTATGCAAAGGAGCATGTAATTCCAGCAAAAGATTACGAATCCATGCAGTTTCAGCAATAACATTCACAACACCCCGGTATTCCGCTTCTACACGAGATTGAGATACAATAAATTGTCGTTCAGCAGACCATGATAGTAAATTATCCTTAATAGATTCACAATACCAATAAATAGATCTCCGGGTGGCTAAGCAACCTGCCCAATTAGCAATAGTTTATGCAGTGAGCTAAGTGGTAATAGAAACATGTAGTTGAAGACCATGATCAATGTACCATAGACATACCAAAGAGTCCTCTTCAAAGCAGCAAGATGAGTCTCACAGGGATCATGCATATAAATACAGACGTCTTGAACAACATAAGAAATATTTGGTCGCATAAAAGAAAGATATTAATGAGCACCTACCAAGCTACGGTACAAGGTAGAATCAGAAACTGGGTCACCATCAGGACCTAACTTGGATTCAGTATCAACCGGAGTTCTGCAAGGATTGCAATGCTGCATATGAGCTTTCTCAAGAATCTCTTCAACAAATTTGGATTGTGATAAAAATAAACCAGATGCAGTCCGTTGAGCAGAAATAGTAAGAAAATAATTAAGAGAGCCAAGATCTGTCATCGCAAACTCGCTATGAAGAGAGCCAATAATATGTTGTAGTAATTATGTAGATGACGCGGTTAGTATAATATCATCTACCTATAATAACAGATAAGTGATGTCTGGTCCAAAATGATAAACAAATAAGGATGCATCAGTTTTACTCTACTGAAAACCAATCCATGTAGCAAAGCTAGCAAAACGCTGAAACCAAGCTTGAGGAGCCTACTTTATGCCATATAGTGATTTCTGCAAGTGACTTGCATAAGTAGGCCTGGCAGAATCAACAAATCCAGGAGGCTGGCACATATAAACCGTCTAAGACAAATGACCATGAAGAAAATCATTCTTCACGTCAAGTTGATAAATAGGACAACCACGAGAAACTGCGAGACTCAAAACAGTACAAATGATAGTCGGTTTAACCACATGACTTAATATCTCATCACAATCAATACCCTGTTGTTGACTTCGTCCATTGGCAACAAGATGAAACTTATGTTTGAAAAACCACATAGAATGAACAACATTAACATTAGCCAGAAGAGGCACAAGAACCCACGTTCCGTTAGTAATTAAAGCATTATATTCATCTAACATTGCTTTTTTTCAGTTTGGGTCACGAAGGGAATGAATATGAGACTTGGGAAGTGGTGAAGTGGTCGTGGCATGATAATTCATACGCTCAAGAGGTTTAAATATGTCGAATTTAGCACAAGTAACCATGGGATGATTGGATACGACTTGTGGTTCAGTTTGTATTGAGGGTGTGAGGTATGGTGCTTGGGATGGAGAGTGAAGTAGGCCTATACCAGTGTTGGGGGAAGAAGTAGATATAGGGCTGGTCTACGGGGAGTAGTGGGTCTAGTAAGTTAGATGGTTTTGGGAAGTAGTGGAACGAGGTATAGTGGGACCAGGAAGAGGATTGTGTGAAGGTGTCTCGGGTTGAGTAATAGCCTCGGGTGGTGTAAGCATAGGTTGAGGAGGAGGTAATGGTAAAAGGAAATCATAAGTCAGATGTGTAGAAGGCTGCACAGTCCCGAATGGGAAGACATCCTCATTAAAACAAACATATCGTGAGATAATGATTTTATTAGTAGACATGTCGAGACACCTATAACCATGATGGTTCACAAGGTAACCAAGGAATATGCAACGGTTTGAGCGCGGTTGGAGTTTATGTGTAACATCAATGTTAGGATAGCAAAGGCATCCAAAAACACGTAAATGATCAAATATAGGGTTTCGGTTATAATGTTTGGTAAATGGAATTTCATTATCGATGGCTTTGGAAGGCAAGATATTCAAAGGGTGAGCGGACATATAGAGAGATTCCACCTAATATGAGGTAGGTGGACGAGCTTGAAAAAGCAAGGTGCGGTTGAGGTTGTTGATGGTACGTAACATGCGCTCGGACTTGCCATTTTGTTGTGATGTTTGTGGGCAATAAAATCTATATTGTTTGCCATTTTGGCGAAAAAGGTCATGGAAACGGGTGTTGTCAATTTCTTCCCCATGGTCACATTGTAAAGCCTTAATGTCGACATGAAATTGTTTGTTAACATAAGCACGAAAGGCGATAATGTTATCAAACAAAACAGATTTTTTATGTAAAGGGTAGACCCAAACAAAGTACGATAAATGATCAAAGAATATAGCATAATAATTAATTTCACTTTCACTCGGAATCGGTGACGTCCATTTATCCGAGTGAATAATTTCAAAAGACGACTCGACAGAAGACTTAAAACTATAAAACGAAAGCTTAACAAGTTTACCTAATTGATAAGCGTGACACAAAGCGGACAACTTTGATTTATTACATGAAATTATATTACTTGATTCTAAGCGACGAAGCACATCATCCGCGGGATGACCAAGACGTTTATGCCATGTAGTGGAACTAAATAAAAGCAAAGCAACTGGAATTTGTAACGGAGGTTGCTGAGTGACCGGGTAAAGGTCACCCGTACTGTCACAACAAAGAAGAAGGTTTTGGGTTTGGTAATATTTTACAGAAAACCCATAAGCATCAAATTCAATAGAAACATCATTATCACGGGTAAATTTACGAACAACAATTTAATTCTTAATTATGTGAGGTGTGACAACAATGTGATTCAGGTGAAGAGGCTTATGAGATGTATGCAAGAAGCTATGTCCGATATGAATGGAAGGAATAGAGTTACCATTTCCAACAAATAGAGATGGATAAATACTTGAATTACTAAAAGAATTGAGTATACATGTATTGTCCGTCAAGTGAGAAGATGCTCCAATGTCCATGTTCCAAGCGGGATCTTGAGAAATTGTACTCTAAAATACTTGTGGGAGAGTAGAAGCATAAGAAAACGGAGCGGAACATATAAGTGCTCCATAATAGTGCATATGTGACTGTTGAATTAGAAGCTAGCAAACTGAACGGGTGGCTGATGAGCTGGCAAGTATATACACGGAAGCATTGACTGACTTGAAGTATTCACATTAAATATCATCGTATCACCGAACAAAGAAAAACAAATATAAAAAAAACGTTGCAGCGGCAGCAAGCAAGAGGCAGCAATGATTCGATGATAATTTAAAAATACCAAAATTCGGTTATCAAAAGTGTTGACTTAACAAAGAAGCAATAAAAACAAGCACTTGATCGGATGTGCATTATTTTATTTTTCTTTTTAAGCGTCTGCAACAAAAAGAAGAAAAATTTAGATCGATGATTTAGGTTTTTGTTTGGTGGGTATTTGAGGCTCTGATTACCATATTGGATTTAGTAAAACTCCTTGATCAATTATTATTAATCATCAAAATATGTATACACCATATGTCTTGCACAATAAGATAACTAATATGAGTTTAGCCCGATAAATAATGCATGGCCTAATAAACCTTCGACTAATACCGATATCCATACCTTTTCGACATCACTACCACCAATATTACCACTAGAAAGATTGATGGCTTCGTATATTATAAATGTAAAAAGAAACTTGTCACAACCGAAATACCTTCTATTTAAAAATTACATAAACCAAAATAAATAAAACTAAATCTACACATATAACTAAGGTTGAGCATGACATACCCAAAATCGACCTGGGCCAGACCATATAATTTCGATCCGGTCATCGGTCTTGTGTTTAGACCATTTCGTTACTCGTGTCGATCCGATCTGGTACGGTCTTATCAAAACGTCGTCGATTATGCTTAATGAGACTAAAGACCGGACTAGACCAGACCGACCCAGACAGGGGCGGGCCATTTCCGCCTGGTCCTTGGTACGGGGTTTTGGATCATTTCGGCCCTTGGTCCCGACCCGATGCTCAACCCTACATATAACGACACCAGATCTGATTGAATCTAAACCACAAACCACCGGCAAAAAACCAAAACCTCCTCGACGAATATACTGGTTTTAGAGGTCGACACCAATCATATCTATAGATCTAGAGATCCAACAAAACAAATCGACTATGATTGTGATTTTTTGCAGGTGGTGGCAACAAACAAAGTTAATTTCAGACGTTAGGGGTGAGCATGATACTGTTTGGTGTAGTTTTTGAGAAAAAATGAACCGCGGCCGCACTTGCGCTTTTTATAAAAATAAAAAATGTGCGAGCACCACAATTGTTGTTTCGGTGTTGCGGTTTCTATTGTTTTAAACCGCACTGCACCATCATTTATAACTTACATGATTAATCTAGGTTTTTGCGGTTTTTAATTTATAATGTCGTTCATTCGCTTATAAAAATACATAAATCTAATATAACAAACACATCCTTTGTGACTTATAAGAATCTTAATAGAGAATTGATTTGCACACTCTCTTAATTGATTTGCACACTCAAAAATGAGTGTGTCTTGACATATATATCCTTAAATCATGTTTAATCATTTCTATTTTATAAGGGTATAATTGTCAATACATAACAAATTTTAGTGTCCCAATCAATTAAGAGAGTGTGCAAATCACCTCCCATCTTAATAACAATATGCACCTGACGCCTTATAACTAGGGATGAGCACGGTATCGGTACTGTACCGATCCCGTACCGATTTAGTGGTACCGATTTTTTCCCAAACGTAGACTAGTGGTACGGTACCGTACCGAACGGGATTTGGATATCGGTACCTGAAAATCGGGGTTTCCACGTTTTTTGGGGAATTTTCCTATTTGGTACCGGTTCGTACCGAATTAGTGGTATTGATTTTCTTTTCACTTTATTTTGTAGTCCGGTACCATACCGAACGGGATTCGGATACCGAAATCGGTACGGTTCTGGTACGGTTCCAGGATTCGAGTCGAAATGCTCATCTCTACTATAAAACACATAAAATCATCATTGTGACGTTTTTCGATATTGAATAATTAATTTGCGATGAGGTGTGGTTTTGTGATTTAATTTTAAAGGTAAAATCGCAATCGTATCGCATTTTTCGTTTTTGTTTTTCTAAAATCGATCCACTAGTTTTTGTCATTGTGCGGCTTTTGTGGTGTAATTTTTTGCGATTTGTGTTGTGGTTTCTGCTCATCCTATTCGAGTAGTGGCATAATTTTAAGAAAGATTTTTAAAATTAAGTGTTGTCATTTGAAAAAATACCCCATATACATTACGCCGTATATATTAATCTAAATTAACTGACACTCGAAACTTTGTTTTACACCATATTGATTGACATTTACTTGATCCTAGTTTTTAGGATCTCATAATACTTCTATACCATAAGCAAAACATGAACATATTTCTTGGAGATGTTAAACTACACATCTTTTGCTCCCTCGATAATCTTCCTTTGCACATGCTACGTAATCACAAAAAAATTAAAATGAATTCTTTATATTAACCGACACTTTAACGTTAACCTATATTTTAGGAGCTCACATAGTCTCATGCTCTAAACCATAACCCGAAGATGAAGGATTTTCTTGGACATGTTAAACTACGTTTCTTATGGTCCTCATTTGCTGTCTCTATATTCTTCACTTCCATCATCTTCTTCGACTCTTCAAACCCTTTTAAAACCAACTTCAAACATGCACGTTTTGAATTTCCCAAGGGTATTCAGTTCTTTCATTAAATAGTTTACCATCTTTCTAAACCATCATTTCATGATAACTAACATTGGTTTTCTTTATAGATGATGGAATGGGTGAGTGCCGGTTATCCGAGGGTGAATGGGTACGAAAACCATATGGGGAATCGTCTTTGGCATATACAAATACGAGTTGTCCAACAATGCCGGATTGGAAGAATTGCTTCAAGCATGGGAGAGAGGACACTGATTTCTTGAACTGGAGATGGATGCCTAATGAGTGTGAGCTTCCGAGGTTTGATCCAGCCAAGTTTTTAGGGATCGTTAGAGGGAAGAGGATGGGATTCATCGGTGACTCGGTCTCAAGAAATCATGTGGACTCCTTGATTTGTCTCTTGTCCAAGGTGATTCACATTTTGTAGTCAATGTACATATCAATATACTTATTTACTCATCCCTAAGTATGTTTATATCATTTATTTTCATATTCAAAGTTAATCATAAGTTCATGACGAAATAAAGGAATAGTATTAGCAATCTTAAGGTGATCGATGGTACATATCCTTCAAAATTTGTGAACCCTTATCTTTGTAAGTCTTGACAATGTAATTATAAGATTTAGCACCACTTTGAAGCTTATATTTCCTGCACTATACACACAATTTTGAGCATTATGACATGTTCCTGGTTATATGGAAAATTAGCATTATTTAATCACACTTTCCAAAAAATGGTACTACTGAATTAAGAAGAAATATAATAAAACTTGAATCTAATTGTATTAATTCTTGAAAAAAATAGCATTATAAGTTTGTTTATGGTGTATCAGATATGTGATCTGATCTTATATAGTGATCTTATTATATACTTTATACAAATAAGTTGTCATAAAATACTAGGTTCGTTTTGCTAAACTTATATATTATTATTTTCAAAGAAATAAGCTCCTCAAATATATGCTACTCGAGAATGCAGCGTAAAAAATAAGTTACAACCAGGTAAACAATAGCAATATATCTTGTTAAGAAGCTAGTATTTAAGTTCACATCTCATTATAAAAATAAGTAGAAAACAAACGCCTTTCCATAAAAGAAGAAGCATAAAACGAATGATTTCCTTCATTTGCACCAAAATTTCTAAGTTTAGTTGATGTTATATAGTTGGTACAAGAGAAAAAAAAAAGAGTAAATTCAAATATCTTCTTTTTTGTAAAGGATTGTACCTGGTATTAAGTGAAAAAAACATCTTTGTGTCAAATTGCGTCCATACTTCTTCGAAAACGCATGTTGTCTTTGTGAGAAACCATCGGTGAGGATTAACTCTGTCCCAAAATGAAATTGACTAAAATGTCTTTGTTTTCGTGAGAAACCATTGGTGAGAATTAACTGTCTGTCCCAAAATGAAATGACTAAAATGTCTTTGTTTTCGGTAATTTGTTTTCGGTAATTTTGAGTCATTTTAGTTATTTTTGGGCACATGCATTTTATTTTCAAATGATGCATATCTTCTTAATTTTTCTCTACCTGTTTTAATTGTGTGACGGTAAATCTTTCTCACCTTCTCATTTTAATTCTTTCAGACCATTTCTCAACTACTAATCAAAACTTAATTATTACAGCATTTGTAAAAATCTGAAGATAATACATGATTTTACATAAGGCTGAATCACACAACCTATTTTCTACCTTTTCTCACAGATGAAGATTTGAACCGTCAATTAACGCCTTATACACGCCGGATATATACTACTATTAGGTCACAAATATGTTGGTATACAGTAATCGCAAGTAAATATTTGTGAAAAGTATTACACGCTAGTTTTCTTGATACCACTAACCTGTGAACTATTGTGAACTATTGTTGACTTAAATATATTGCGTATTTCAGGAGGAAGCCCCGGTAAACATACATAATGATTCAGATGATAGGTTCCCAGCATGGCATTTCCCTAACCATGACTTCACCTTACTGACCCTTTGGTCTAGATACCTTGTGGCCGCAGATGAACTTGTTGTAAATGGATCCAACTCAGGTATGTTTAACCTAAACCTCGACAAAATTGATGAAAATTGGGCCCGCCAACTCCCAACCCTAGACTATGCCATAATTTCAGACGGGCATTGGTTCTTTAGACCGGTTCATATATACCAAAACAACATCAAGATTGGGTGTGTTTATTGCAACGAACCTAACATCACCAATCTCAACATGACATCAGCCATGAGAATGTCATTTCGGGCTGCTCTAAGATAGGTGGTGAGGTCCCATATTGACTATCATGAGGTCTTTTCTTGTAGCTGGTACAGTCATAGGTTTTTCCTGATTCATTCTTCCATGAATTGCTGAAAGCGAAAAGAAGTTCATCAAACTTTAAGCGAATAATTCAAACTAACTCTTCAAATTAACGAGTTTTTCTCTCTCGAATATCCAACTGTCCTATTAATTCTTTATAACGTGCTCTGTTTTTTTTTGACAAATAAGCCAGCAGCCGTTGACGTTTTCCCAGAATTTTCCGCAGACCTCTCTGAGATAAATAGTCTTTTTTGTGTAATTCCAAATGTGAAGTAAGTCTCCGTATCTTGTTGGTGAAACTTACTACTTGAAATTCAACGGATCCTCTATTTTCTTTGTTTTCTTCTTGTTCTTGCAAAATAATTGAAATAAATGCATTTTTTACCATAAAAGAATTTCACACTCCCCTTTTTACAGATATTTATTTTATTGATCAGTAATAATAGTAATAATAATGTAAAAAATTTTAATTTAATGTAGTATACACAATAATCCAAAATTTTTTATAGATTCTTTTTTTTTTTTTCAATGAACATTAATGAATCCTTTTTTGGAGTTCATTTGTATAGTCATACAAAAAGAGGCGTTTAGTACGAAGATTCTGTTGATTAATTTATAGCTTACGTCATTTACTTATCCTAGAGGGGGATGGCTTGCTTTTGTAGTCCAAATAATCCCGTACCATGACGTATCTGGAATAGTAGTAATTAGTGAAAAAAAAATACTTGTGCAGACTACGGAAGTTACTCCATCTCCCACGGTCCAAAGTTGGAAATCTTTGGAATATTCTGAACCATTTATGAACATCACAGCAAAAATGATTAAAACATTTATGGCTCCTACGTAAATAAGGAGCTGCGCGGCAGCTACAAAATGCGAGTTTGATAGAATATAGAATAAAGATATACAAACAAAAACAAATCCCAACGAAAAGGCAGAATAAATGGGATTGGGAAGTAATACTACTCCCAGACCCCCTAATATAAGACCCAATCCCAGAAAGACTAAAAGAAAATCATGTATTAGTCCAGGTAAATCCATTATATATAAAATAAGAGATAAATAAATCAAAATCTTTCATAACTTTATTGACACCCGGTCAGGAAAAAAGAGGGAAATCTACTTTTTTATAATAGTTCTTAATTATTATGAAATTTAAAATTACATTTTCATGGATATGGATTGATGTAGATATAGTTATTGGCCTAATCTCTTGAAAGAGTAATTTCAATCTATATATTTGCAAATCCTCAATATAGTCATAGAGATCTATTTAATATAAATTAAAACATGATTCTCGTCTCCTAATCAATATTCAATATAATCAATATCAATAGAATTATGAATATATTAATAAAATTCTAGTTAGTCACCAAATAAAAAGCCTCGATCAAAATGCGTTATTAAGTTTTTATTTCAGGCAAATTTAAAATTGTTCGAATTGTGTAATCGTCAATTACTGACATTGGTAACCGACCCAAAGCAATTTGATTATAATTCAACTCGTGACGATCATAAGTAGAAAGTTCATATTCTTCAGTCATTGATAAACAATTTGTTGGACAATATTCAACGCAATTACCACAAAATATGCATACTCCAAAATCAATACTGTAATTAAGCAATCGTTTCTTTCTAATATCACTTTCCAATACATCAACGACTGCAAAGAGTGCAAGCCTTTAACAACAATCTTAAGGACATTCTCGCCTGCCCATTTTGAAAATGGGACGTGGAATAATGGCGGGAATTGCAAGAGAACAAAGCCATTGAGGGAATTTGAAGTTGAATCAAGTGAGTTCAATAGGGAAATTAGTGGGATGCAAAACGAAGAGATTGAAAGGGCAAACAAAGAGTGTTTAGGGAAGAAGAAAGGGTTTAAAGTGATGGATATAACAATGGTTATGGCAATGAGGGCAGATGGACATCCTGGAAGCCATTGGGGTAATCAATGGATGAAGGGGATTAACGATTGTCTTCATTGGTGTTTACCTGGCCCGATTGATGTTTGGAATGATTTCTTAATGGCTCGTCTCATTAGCTAAAATGTTCTCGGTAATTTTACCAAAAGAGAACACGAAAAACACACTGATTCAGATTTAGTTTCCATATCTTGCGAGAATAGGTGGATTGGAGATGTATCATACAGGAGAGTGGAAGCGTAGATTTATCACATAGATATCCATAGATTCTACTTATTTTATTTGTGAACACCAATGAGGTGCACATTAAAGCACCTTCCCAATAGGGACTTATCAGATTTACTGGAAGTTGTACTTTGCCTTGATACTTATAGCAATCTAAGTTTGTACTCTCTTAGAGTACCAAAATAGCATTCATTTGCTAGTTAAGTGACACATAAACTATCACCTCATTTACAGCATTTTAATTCTAATTAGCTAAATGTTTTTCCTTTATTTTGCAAGTCTTATTTCCTTATATCAACATACTACCTAAACACACCCAGATTTACATCATCCATAGTTTTGTGTTTCATTAAATATGAGATGGTTCATTATTAAGTACAAAAAGAAAACCACCACCTTATTGGATCTTCTGGGCAAACTTTCTCATCTTCCTTTCTAGTCCAACCCCGTACCCATTCTTATATCTATTTTCACACCATATATATCAAAATGGAACTCTACAGGCCCGGAACAAATTAGAGTGATAGGTAAGCTGCCTCAGAAAAACTTATGTACATTTCCAGAAGAGTAATGATAGTGGCTTGATAGTTGATATGGATACATGTGGCAAGCTATATATAAACATAATAAACACAGTAGATCAATCTGCTCCAAAAATGGTTAACTTCTGGTTCGGAATTCAATATGAACAAATAATTGGATAGCTATTTGGCTACGGAGTATTAAATTTACTTTCAAGAATAACTGCAGTGTGAACAACTCATAGATATCTAGCTTTAATCACAATGTTATCTAAATTCGTTATTACAAATCTTTTACATACAAACACCCCTCATCTTTGAGCAACTCATATAGCTCCTGAGTTAATTTCTCAGGAGTTCAACCCAGATCAACTTTGGTCTATTATTTCTTCACCAACAATCCTTACAACCTAACCCAAAGATAATCGAAGTATCTGAGTTTGATTATAAAGTTTCGGGTCGCAATTTTTTTTTACCAACACACGCAAAAGTATCCCATAATCCAGCTACTTAAAACCCTGACTGACTTTGGTATACAATTACCTTCGCATGTGCATTCAACTCAACAAGCATGAATAACAAGCAACAATCAATATATATAACCTTATAGCATGTCATCATCATATTATTACCGAAACAAATAACCAATGCTATTCTACAATAGGTTTTTTACAACATCACATCACATCACATCAAATTCAAAGAGTAACAATATAACTAAACACAAAGACAATGACAAAACACGAACACAAAAGAAAAAAACATACTGTATCTTTAAAAAAACCGCAAACCTCAAGATTCAACCGAGCTACCAAGCACGAAAGAAAACAGTTCACGAACCGGAGAATACTCAACCAATCCAATATCCATGGCATAACCATTAACCGGCAACTTCAAGTCCCTCAAAACAGTAAACGCTTCCGCCATTCTATTCTTCGGCACTTCCTCAGCAACAGGACAATACGGAATCCACGAATCCGGACGATACTCTTCTCCAATCTCAATCCCTTCTCGCTTCATGGCATCACACAACTGGAAATGAAATTGCAATAACGGCAAAGTAGGCGTGGGAGCAAGAAACAAGACATTATTATCATTGGCAAGGCTACCAATCGACCCAAACGATAAAGGCAAAGGATCTTGCTTGGAAGCAAAACTTTTAACAATATTCTCTAGCTTAGAGGGATCAACAAAGGGGCTCGAAAACAGAGTAATATGAGGTCTAGATTCAATCTCAATTAAATGAGTACTAATTTGTCTACGGGCCACAACATTCCATGCTTTCAGAACTTGATTCTCAAGTGCTGGATCAAAATACAACTCAATTGCATACCCTTCAGACATTATTATGATTACTATACTAAATATACAAAAAATCCTTAAAATGAAAACAAGGGTTTTGTTATTCTACCTTAATCAAACCTTAAAGAAGAAGAATTAGATGAAATCAGCAATAAAGATTGAATCTTTTTGTATTGGAATTAGCTTTAGATCAAGAAAATGAATAAAGATTTGAAATTGGCAAGTGGGTTATGAAATTAAAGGGTAAAGATTGAATCTTTTATAAAATTGAGAAGTGCCCAGATGAGATTGAGATTGAGTGAAAAGGGTTTTAGTTGTAAAGATGAAGAGGCGTGAACATCGGGTGGATTTTGGTGGCTGATGGATGATGATGGAGGTGATTGTTAATTTGGGGTTGTGAAGGTTGTTATGTATGTTTTGTGATTGGTCCCTCCTGTATTGGTTAAGTTGACTATTAGACCACACCATTCCCGTCTTTGGTTTGGGTTTTGAATCATTTCGGTCTTTGGTTCGATCGATTCGATTTGGTCTTATCAGAACTTCGTTGATAATATCTAATACGGTCGGATTAGACCGAAGACCGGACCAGACCGACCTGGACCGGACTAATTCGGTCTGGTCCTCGGTCTGGAGTCTTTGATCATTTCGATCTTTGGTCTGGTCTTGTCCGAGCCCGATGCTCAGCCCTAACGATAATAGTGCATCGTTCGAAGGAGTCGGTTGATTAACGTGTTAACGGGTCTTCCTCGTTACGGTCCTCCATGGGTGACGCGTCTTAGGAATCAAAAAAGGAAAATCTCGGTCGTATATCCGACAGTGTTGTTGTGAGTTTCCTTATTAAACGATTCTTGTGAGGTATCTTCATTCATCCTAACTACACTAAATTGGTCATGAAAATGATTATCGAGAGAGAAAGCTTAGCTGACGGTCATGACTCCGTCGTACATTACAACTAGCCTAAAGCTACCCCGTAATGGTAACTTGGACCGAGGACGACCACTGTCCTATCAACTTTCTGTTTTTTACAAGAACTTCAGGACCAACCAGCCGTAATGAGATGATCGAGAACACCACCAAAACCATACCCTACTTAAATACAAATGTACCTCACAAAAATCAATCAAATAAAGCTCCCACACGCAAACACCCCCGACGACTTAGTGCTATTTTGGGCTGATTGGTGCCCAGGGCTCGCCCATGAAGGGTCGTAACGGATAAAACGGGTCGCCCAAGGGGTCGACCAAAATGGACGACCTATGCAGTACGGGTCGCTTGACCTATTTTGGGTTAGCGATTTATTGGTTTGAGTTATAAATAGGTCAGTCTACCTTACACGTCTATAAACGGGCAATGTTTTAGTTGGGAGAGGGAATTTAAGAGTTAACTTGTTTAAGCATGTAAGTCTTTGTTGATTAAGAAAGCAATGTTGAAAGCTGTTAATAATGAGCCAGGAATTTCTTGACACAATTCAGAAATAGGTCGTTTTGTATATGTGTGATACCAACCTGCAAACCCGAATAAGTCAACTTGAACATGACTTGATTCCAATCATACTTTTTGTTTGTTACTTATACAAGTTTTCTGAATTATAATCTGTTTGATTTTCTTCAACTAAATAGTCGCTAATATGTTAAGTTAGAACGTTGTTGTAATTAGGAGGTGCAGGTGTTTATAAAAGTGATGTGCGACATACATAAGATATGTTCTAGTGTTTGATGTGTGCATCAGTCGAGCTCCTAAATTCACTTGGTTAATTAGTAATTAGTAATTATGGTCATGTAAGTGGAGTTTTTCGTACATTTCCAGCGTTCTATGAATGAATCAACCAACTACTTACTTTGTTCGGCATCAAATTCTCATGTTTGTGTACTGCAGTCGACTTATTCTATGGCATCATGGGCAGAACACGTTAAGTTTTTTTTCTTTTTTGCTCATTATAATACACTTGACAATTTACGAGTAACAACGACCTATCTGCTCTCCATGACTTCGTCCTTGTATTGAAGCAATGGTAATCTTGGTGTCAAGGACGAATCCAAGTTTATAACTTCATCTCTTGTGGTATCTTCTCTTGCTTTGCCCCACATCACCATATAAAACCCAACAGATATTATTGCTGCTCCAATCACACTACATAAATATACAAGTTTTTATGTTAACACACATGACTCTCTTTACAGAACGAAAACCCAAAAAGTTTTATAGTAACATTGGCAATTAGCTAATTGCCAAAGAGTCGTATTACCTTCCAAGATAGAGGCTATCCCCAAGGAAGAGGACGCCCATGACCACTGCGATAGCAATCGACAATGGCTTAAACATGGCCACAAACAAAGGTCCTTTCAAGTGCAAAGCCCACGCGTGGATACTGTTGTTCAGGCACGAACCAAATGCGCCCTGATTCATACGCAAGAAACCAAAATAAACTTACTACACCAATAAACTTATTACATAATGCTAATAATCACTACATTTGACACTCACCGCACATAGAATCGTGACCAAGGCTATATCAAGCTTGATTTTCCAAGCACTTGAATCAGGTTCAGTGAAACATGCCAGAATTGCAGAAAGAATGCACACTACTAGGTCGTAAAAGAACACCACTGTCAGTTTTGCTGGATACTCCTTCAAAATTTGTGTCTGCAGATACGGATTAAGCTACTCGTATTGAATATTTGTTCTATGCAAATGAAATAACTTATATAAACATCTATATCCAAATTATTTAAAATATTTCTAAGAGTAACACAAAAACACAATGGTTAGTTGGTTTGGACCATAGGATCAACTGAGACAGGTCCTTGTGCATCTTCAATAACATGAATGGGTGCGATCTTACCTGTAAGATGTAGAAGTATGTGAGCAAAATGTTTTCTGCTGATAGGAGAAGGCCTCCGAGTACCCACTCATCTTGCGAAGAACCAATGGAAACAGAACGAGAATGAGAATGCAAAGGCGATACACTCCATATAAGCTTGGGACCTTTGTAAAGTGTCACAACAAATGCACCAGTTATGGAAATAATTGTGCCCAAAAGCTTTGCACGGGTACTGTTCTTCGTAAAAGATAGTGTCTCCATTCTATTTTTTGGCCATAACCAAAGTAGATAAGTTAACATATTCTGAACAGAAGTCATATAATGCACAGAAAATGTATTGGTGCCTTGTACATGAGCGGTGCTATAAACTGCTAATATATACTTCAAAACCAAAATTCCCAAATCTTAGTGACGTTTTCTGTATGACACTTAGTGGTCCACGTGAAGCAGACACAAGTTTATTATGACCTACGGGTCTGTAACCTAATCGTAGCCATATGGCTCAGCAAGCAAGGGGTTGCGAATTAAATTCTAATGTGGGCAACATGTTTATTAAAAAGGCACAAAATAGGGTAGAAGTGTGTCATTGATGTTTAGAAAGACACTCGCAGATGATGCAAAAGGCTAATTTAAGACGGCTATTCTTATTAAGATCCAAAGGGAGCAAACCTGAAAATAACTGCAAGGATGAATGTAAAAGCAGGAAGAAGATTGCTGATAGCGGAAGCTAGTGTTGGCGAACTGTAATTAATTCCACTTAATCCCATTGTCATTGACACAAACCTGATCACATAATTTTAAAACTAAATAAGTACTCAGAAGTCAGAACTTCAACACTTACTCACCAATTTAAGATATACAAAAGTTACCCGATGATTCCCAAAAAGAAGATTTTGCTAACAATGGAGAAACTCACAGGAGGAAGCCCTATTGATCTGTTTTGGGTCAAAAGCATAGCCAAATAGTGTCATTAAGAGACAGTAAGTTGTCTCTACAGGCATTTTTCTGTTGATGATTAGGTATACCTATAAGAGAAGAAGGGTGCTGGAAGCAGGATAAAGGCGGCCACGCCATAGCAATAAACCATAAAAACATGGTATCTCATTCCTTGTAGCGTCGCTGCTTTGTACAAAGTGTTGAGACCCACGTTAACGCATTGCATAACGACCAGTGTGGCAATTGGTAGGACATCTTTGTAACATATGTATCTCTCATCACCGGCCATATTTCCCCCAGAGTATGTATGTTTTTGTTTAGAAAAAGTGGCAGAGAGCTTAATTGCTGCAAGTGGTTAGTTTAAAAAATAAGAACAAGTAATTAATTAATCAAGTGTTTGCTTAAAATATGACTAAACATTTTTGCTTAGGGACAAACAATTGACATGTCCAAGATAATGAAAGCTTTTGGTTATTAATTTATAAACATCATTTCGAGATTTATTTTACTAGTATCATACTAGTACTAATCTATGCTTAAAAAAAGAAAGTTGCAAATTTGCATACTTGTTTATGCAGTTTTCAAAGTTTGAATGACTTTGCAGAAAATCCGCTGGAGTTAATTACGTAGTCTAATGTCTTTCGTTACCAATTATTGAAAAATGATAAAAGTATACCAAAGTTTATAAGACTATTGCTTAGCCTGGTGAAACATTAATTCGATATTAATGGTGATAGCATCATGTTTGAGAGATCTATTTTTATCTGATATCACCCAGAACAAATGCTGACTAGTGATATAAGTCCATATATTGTTAACAAGAGGCGTGATCCTTAATCGTTTTCCGTTAAAAGGACTGTCACTATTTGCATAAACGGTCTCTAACTGCTATGTTTGTTTTCACTTCAGGTTTCTCGTCCTTTACTAATTATGGTTTATAGAGACCAAACATGAAAGTAAATGTTGAAAGTTGTTTGTTGAGTTGTAGCAAGTTCATAAGCCTTGAGGGGTTGGTTGTAGGGAAACTATAACACTTTTATTTATAAATCAAATAAATTAAATTAATTAAATTAAATAAAACAAATAACAGAAAAATAAATACAGACATAACTATAAACGATAATTAAATAAAACACTAAAATAATTAAAAAGACTTACTAAATCACCAGCAAGTCAAGGCACGCGTAAGACACGCTTAGAACTAAAGAGCTGAGGCACGTGTTTGACACGCTTCCCTTAAAACAGATTCGTCGTCTGTTTCCCAGGGTACAACAGCCGAAACAGTAAGTTGTACTGTCGGACTTAACCAAACTGCCCGGAATTTCATCTTTACAGATGCGTACTCCATATGTTGGAAATCAATAATAATACTTATTGATTTGATGTGTGAAAAAGCTATGGAATTAGGCCTCTATTTATACACAATAGACTCCCTTCTAGTTTACTCATCCCACCGATGTGAGACAAAAAATAAACTATTTTTCCTCTTTAAGCATGGTACCAAATGCCTAACTTTGAGACACGATATCCCATTCACATCACCTTCATTTTGGACACATAAATGCTCATTGCGAAGCTCTCTTCAAGGAGAACGCAAACCTATAAAGTATCACTAATATATATGACACATACATATACATAATTATGTCCAAAGTTGGTCAAAAGTTATTTTGCCAACAATATTTTCCAACAATCCCCCACATGAATAGAGATCGGTTGTAATACACAAAAGTTTCAATAAAATTCCAACAGTTGAATCTTGCATAGGATAGGTAGGTGTGACCCTTTGAACCTTCCCTTGTGAGATGCACTTAGTCTCCTAGATCTAAGTAGACGCGATGTCTTTGAACTTAGCCTCTGTTTACGTAGACGACAATACACACTCACACAAGACTCTCTCTGACATTGTCAAGTCCTCATAGTCGTGTTCATTATAGTCATGAACACTATCCTGGTTCTGCAAGAGCTCTTAGAAATTGCGCCCCCACAATTTCTTTCGAAGCGACCCCTACTTCTCTCTCACATAGGTGATTTCATCTTGAATCATTAAAAACATATGTTTTATGATTTCATCTTGAATCATCATGCTTTATGACTTCATCATGAATCAATTAAGCCATATGTTTAACCTCTCAATAAGTCACATTGTTCTAGGAATGAACTAGGAAAATTACTGTATTAAGTAACTCCCCCACATTGACGTGACTTCACCCACATTTCTATGATTAGGTTGTCCTATTGAACCCAGATCTTGGGATCTCCAGTCAACTGGGTTAGGTTTTCCTTCATAGAAACTCATTCTTTCAAGGGCTTTAGTGTCATTCCTTTAGACGACTCACTAACTAACTCTCTCCTTAAGCCTTTCATAAGCGGATCCGCGATGTTATCCTTTGACGTTACGTAGTCAATCGTGATAACTCTAGTTGAGAGTAGTTGTCGCAACAATCACAATCTATGATGGATATGTCTCGACTTACCGTTTTACATTTGTGATATGAGCTCTGTCAAATTCTGTTGACTATCACACTTTATAAACATGGTCGTTACCGGTATACACCATCTTGGTATGTCATTTACGAATTAACGTAAACTATCCTGCATATTCTATAAATTTATCACAAATAATAAATTCATATTTAATCATAGATTTAGCTATAATTGTCTCTTTGAAATACTTTCAAGATTCCTAGAACATAGCTTTCCACTTAGGATAAATGCATCCCCTCTAGTGGATTTAGATTCTTTTATGTAAGAATCTATATTTGCATTACTCTATCACTTGATAGTAGTAGGATATCTTCCATAATGCAATATTATTAGTATCATAGTACTCAAGTAATAATTATTCAAATGGTCCCCACTTGAATTACTAATATATCTGCTTGCCTGATTATAAGTTCTAAATCAGATCATACACACGTCATTAGACACATAAGATACCCAATATTCTTTGAGTATTCAAAATGGGAAACAATTTTACCTTTATTTTAAATAGATTTAAAAAGATGTCATTGGACTCTAGCTAGGCCGGAATCCCCCACATTTAACCTCTCAATAATATTGTTTTTCTTAATGTTTGACTTCAAAACAAATCCATATGGGTTCAACAAACCCAACAACTAATGAAATTCATGTCAAATATTGACTCCAACAGATCATTAGTGGATTTATTCATCTTGTTATCACTTCTAGTGATAAGTATATTCATGTATAAACACAAGAGTACATATTTACTATTGATCACACATACATACATCAATTTTGAATCCACATTCTGACATGATATGGTCAAAAAGTTTGATGTCATTGTTTGGTAGCTTGCCTTAAATCATATAATGACTTAATTAGCCTACAAACTTTTCTCTCTAGCATAGGAACTATGAATCCCTCAGGCTGGTTCATGTATAGTTCCTTTTTCTAAATCTCTGTTTAGAAATATCGTTTTCACATCCACATAAGAAACTTCCAAAATTTCTTAATGCGGTCAATAAAGTACCATCATAATTGAGGTTTTTCGTGTAACATGCAAATAAGCATCCAAGGAAGATAGACCTTCTCGCTTTTTTTAAATTCTTTGATTACCAATATTTCTTTGCACATGTCAATGGTGACATGCACATGTTAATGGTGACATCGAATTTATCTATTTTTTTAAGATCCATTTATAGCCTAGTGGTTTACAACTTAAGGTACACCCACGAGCTTCTAAGTTTACTTTGTAAACTATAATCTATTTCACTTTTGGATTCTTTTCATTGATACCATTTCAAAGAAGTTATTACTTCTCAGTAAGAAGTAGACTCATTTTCTACCATCAAAGAAACAAAAATCAAATCCAACCAATCTCTCGGTTCATGTCATTTTGTTTCTTCTAGGTTCAACCTCTCCTTGGGTCAATCTTGTCTCTCATCAAAGAGATCAATATCATCTCGTTGTCTCTGACCTTGGACAACCTCGTCATCTATTCTAGATGATCTTTCAATTTCCTTCATAAACAAGGAATATATTTCCGAAGAATGAATCATTCCTTAATTCCATTACTATGTCTATTTTCGATTCATGTACAATGAAACGATAAGCACTGCTATTCATAACAAAACATGTGAACATACAATCCATGGGTTTAGGTCCAATCTTTCGAACCATGAATTTCATACGGATATCTTAGCTAGATACCCCCCACATTTGTAAGTACTTATAAGATAGTTTTCTTCTCACCCATAGTTCGTAAGAAGTATCTTATTTTATTTACAAGGGATCTTATCTAAAAGATAAGCAATCGATATAATCGCTTTCCCCCACATGCCATGGCTTAAACCTGGACTTAAGAACATGGCATTAACCATTTCTTCTAAGGCATGATTCTTTTCTATATCAAGAGCAATGAATTTGTGTCTTATTCTAAGTTTAGCATAAAAATTTAGAAATACAGACACATATTCACCTCCAATAACTTCGAATCACCTTATTATCGATAATAAGTTGGTTCTCAACTTATGTATATAGATCAAGCTTGTCTATATCCTTACTCTCAAGTAAGTGTAAATAGCAATATTTTGTACCGCATTTAGCCAATATGGTGAAGTACACGATACTCTAGACCTTAGTAGGTATCAATTCTAAATCACATAAAACCATGTGAATCATATCAAAGTTTTTTGGTTATTTCTGTTCAACCAAGAGAAAAGACTTATCAATTTGGCTTTAACCTAAGTTTTGATTTTGTAATCCGTGTCAATACAAAAATGGGTATCCAATTTGGTTTAATTGGACAACATGTTGAGTAAAAATTTAAAACATGTCAAAGTGAGTCATAACATACATTTAAAAATGACCATTATAAAATATAATCAACTTACCCATTTTAAAGGCATAACCCGTATGCACTAAATTTATGTTATTCGTTAAATCGATTATTATTTAATTCAAACACATATGAAAGCCAAATTTCATTAAGCAACCATCCGGACATAAGATTCCTATGAATCTCCGGCACACACAACGTTGGTTAACTTAGTTTCTTTTCCAGATGTAAATCACATCTTTTTCCTTGATATTACCAGTTGGAGAGTTTCTGAAACTCGTTCTCTCCATTCTCAACTGCAATATAAGAGTTAATCAAACTCTTATCACCATATACATGACATGATACAGAAGTGCTGATGCACCATTATTAATAAGTGTGTAAACACTTATCCTTTTACCACTAAAATCAAGAAAAAACAAGACCTAATCATGTGTTTTATATCGTAAAAGTCGGAATTACGCGTGGTTTTGTGTTTTTGTATTAAAATAGGTACAAATTATCAAAAGAATATAAAACACGGGATTTCACGGTCAAATGTCGAAGAAAGGTCCAAGAAAGAGACAAAGACGAAGTCAAAGACCAAAAGTGTGCCAAGATCACGAAAACCGGCTAAACCGACACGAGCTTAAAGTAAAAGATCGAGAAAGCCAAAATCTAGTTCGTTTTTAGAGGATTAAATATTATTGGAGATTTTGGACTTAGAGGGTCCCACATTTGGGTTAATGGGCTCAAAGGCCCATTTGAAAGTATAATTTTACTTATTACTCGGCCCAAATTAAACCCAAATGTTTAAACAGTTATTTTGTTTTGGGACGGATAGAAATGTTTCATAAGCCCAATCACCTCAAAATTAAAAGCCCAATTGCTTAATAACGATTTTGTTGGATGGATGAAATGAAAATGTGTTCACTTGGTAAATAAAACATTTCACTCCTTACTCTACACCTCACCCACATCCGATCTCCCCTCACACCCAGTCAACCTTCCTTTCCCAGTCAACACAATAAACAATTAACCCCCCCTCACACGTGTGTATATCACACGTAAACTCATCCCACTTTCCCTAATAAAATCTGTTGTCCCTAATATATGATTGTTATACTACACGAATTAAAGAAAGAAAGGAAGATATGAGAAGAATTCTTAGAGAGAGAAAGTAGTGAGAGAAAGTAGAGAGAAAATGGTTGGAACTTGTAGAATATTAGATTAAGGAATGAGAATGAAATGAACAACCAACCCTCCTAACATGCTAGGAGGGTAGTATATATAGTCCACCCACATGCGGGCTTTAATGGACTATATATTGGGCCGGGCTTGTTGTTTGGACTTTAATTAGTTTAAATCCAAGCCCGTAAACCACGACTAAATAACTACCTATTACAACGTTCTAACTAATGTTACAATAATAACCTATGACCGAGCATTCTTGTTTGACTCAATATTTTGAGGCTAACAATCTCCCCCAATGTGAGGTCATACCCTTTTGATGTTTGGAGATCAATGGAGATTACGAATCTCGTCATAAATGAGTCTTGAACGTGTAACAGTAGTTTTGTTCCTTCATGCTGTGATCTTTGAGCCTTTGTCGTTGTCTTTCGACTTTGTCTTTAAGCTTGAGATCTTCAAATCATCCTTGACTTGTCTTTGCCATCTTGCGATCTTGTGTCTTCATCCACATGCTCACACTTTTAATTGTTGAATATGTCTTTAGGCATGAGTATGTGGTTTCCGAATCATTGACTTTGCTGTGTACACCGTGACGCCACCTTCTCGAGACAAAACATAGACACGGACTGAATGGCTTTGACATTCGTCCTAAATCGGTAGCGTTTTACCTCCGGTCGGTGAAGACCGTTATACGATATTAAATATCGTACCTGTGATCAGGTAGATTCAATTAAGAATCTCCTTGACAGGGTTTCGCGGCTGTACTAGCCGTTCTCTTTACTCGACCGTCTCAAAGCAAGACTGCGAACATAAAGAGTGAATCAATTGGATAAATATCCGCTTGATTAAAGTCGTCAATTCAAATTCCTGGAACAAGTTTGATTCTTAACGAATCTTACCATTGTTGCTTTCCAGTTGACACAAGTTTGATTCATAAGAATCTCACAAGTCACCTACCGTAGCGCTGTTTGAGGTTGACGCTAGAAGGATTTCCATTCGTCACTGTGAATATTAATGAATATCACTCTGAATGTTCTGGCAAGACCATAAAGATATTGCGTAGAAACCTGAAACGAGTTTGAATCAATTCAGAATCAAACCACTGTTGCTTTTCAGTTTTACATATGTTCAATTCATAAAGAATCTTACATATGACCTACCGCAGTGCTGTTTGATGTTAACACTGGAAGGATTTCCACTCATCATTGTAAATACTAAGTAGTATCACTCTGAGTGTTCTAGCAATATCACAAGGATATAGCGTAGGACTCTGTTGATCTTCATCCGTGTGTCCTAACGAGATTTGATTGATCTCTTGGCTCTAGACTCTATTTGTGCACTTTTAGTGGTCGGAGGCTGGAGCAGATGCCACCTATTCAATATCAACTATCTCGGAGTGAGAAAGTCAATATAAGTCATGTTGTTCTCCGTGACAATAAAACAAACTTCTTTTGAGAGAAGCTTGAGTAGCTAGGAAAGGGTTGTGCTTCACATCACTGGGTCCATGATGAGTTTGTCTTCATGATGAGTTGACCCGGTTTCTGCCTAAGTTGTATGGAGGGCTTCTTTCTTTACACCCTTTATCCTTACATTTCTTTTTCATTCTTCAACCCCTTCAATGCTTACCAAGACATCATTACTAGCACCTTGTTGTGATTGTTCCAGTGCTAGCATCAGTACTTAGTCGGCATTCAGCTACGTTCACATTCTACTCCATCTTTCCTAAGGACTTCTAATAATCTATTGGATTGTCCCTGGGAAGATCCCTCCGGTTCTGGTTGGATCATAGGACTTAAACCTAACCACCCTTTTGACACCAATAACGTCGTGAATTAAAGATGTTGTGGGTATTTGATCGTAACCATGAAAACCACTTTAAATTCTAACAAAGTGTTTGAAAAACATTTAACACCTTGCTAGTTTTGTCATTTCAGAAATGCTCCCCCTTCACATGTGCATCGATAATCGAAAGTGTTTTGCACATGTAGGTAAGAGTGAAAGTGCTTGAGTCTTATATTAGATCACATTTTAATCACATTTTCTCCCCCTATCTCTAATATATAAAATCTTTTGATATTAGAGATACCAAATTTGATTAAAATATATTTTGAAAAATAGTCTTGAAATCTATGGGAGAAAGATGTGTTAATCTTTTGCATGAAGTGAAAATGCTCCCCCTCAAAAATTGTTCCAATTGAATTGTCATTGTGAGGATATGATCCACATTTCGCTTTTTGAGGATGGGAGTTGTTGAACACACAATTTTTGAAAGATTTTGAATAATCATTGAGAAATTCTTGAAAAAAAAAAAAATTGTGTTCAACGCTTTTTGAAAAATCAATTCTTTTTGACGAAAAGGTTTTTCTAAAGCATAAACTTGAGTTCATAGACTTTGAATGTCTTGACGAATCCACTCAAGTGTAAGAAGATTTAACTTCTTTTGCTAAGGGTAAGAGTACAAAAGCGTACACTCCCCCGTGAATTTAGATCCGGGTTGCAATCTGAAAGTGATTACAAGCCATTGTGTTGAGCTCAAAACGTTGAATGTTTTGTGACAAGCTCAACCCGTGATAGATTGCTCTACCCGTTGTTTGGAAATATTTGTCCAAAATAGACAATTTCCTTTATTAAAAGAAGAAATGACATGTTTTGAAAAATATTTACAACTTTCATTCGAGCTTTATGTACACACCCGTGTCGTTATTGAGCGACATTTCTAGGCACGTCCATATTATCGATACTGAAAGACATGTCGAGAAGAATATTTTTGGATTTTAAAAGATTTTTTAATTTTGTGTTTTGCTTTTATGTGTTTTATTTTTTGTATTTTGCTTTTTCAAAGATATTTACAAGTTGATGTTTGATAGATAAATCAAGCAGGCTTCTTTGCCAGAACCTCCAGTTCTGCTGGAGTCAAACATCTCATACCAATTTGCCTAACTAGATACGCAAACCTCTCTTTCGAAAGAGCTTTTGTAAACAAGTCAGCTAATTGGTAATCCGTTCCAACAAAGTATAGTTCAACGATACCTCTTTCAACTTGTTCCTTAATGAAGTGATATCTGACATCGATGTGCTTCGTGCGGGAATGCTGTACCGGATTGCAGGAGATGGCTATGGCCGACTTAGAGTCACAGTACATAGGTACTTTATCAAAGTGGAAGCCATAATCCGTGAGTTGTGTTCTCATCCAAAGAACTTGAGCACAACACGCAGATAGAGACACATACTCCGCTTCGGCTGATGAAAGTGACGTGCAATCCTGCTTCTTGGAAGACCATCCCACAAGCTTGTCTTGACCTAGAAATTGTGCACCACCAGAAGTACTTTTACGTGTATCAAGACACCCTGCATGATCAGAATCTGAATAGGCCGTTAGAAAGAAACCGGTTTCCCTCGGATACCAGAGTCCCATGTGATTGGTATTCTTAAGGTACCGAAAGATCCGTTTAACCTCCTTGAGGTGCTTTTCAGTGGGTCGTGCTTGATATCGTGCACAATAGCATGTAGCATGATGAATATCTGGTCTGCTTGCTGTCAAGTACATGAGGGACCCGATCATGGAACGATATCTCGTTTGATCTATGGGTAATCCCTCCAAGTCAGCATCTAGCGATGTGGTTGATAATGGTGTCCCAACGGGGTCACATGATGTCATTCCATGCTTTTTGATTATCTCTTGACAATACTTAGCTTGGTTTATAAAGATACCACTTGGGGATTGGTGAACTTGAATTCCTAGAAAGAATTTTAGTTCGCCCATCATAGACATTTCAAATTTGCTGTGCATTACTTTTTCAAACCATTTTGAAAGTTTTGGGTTTGTAGACCCGAAAATAATGTCATCAACATAAATTTGCACAAGCAAAATGTCATCCCCATATTTGTAAGTGAACAAAGTTAGATCAATGGAACCTTTTGAGAAACCTTTGGATACCAGAAATTTTGAGAGCTCGTCGTACCACGCCCTTGGAGCTTGCTTGAGTCCATATAGTGCCTTGTGGAGACGATACACCTTGTCAGGATAATGAGGATTGACGAATCCTTCCGGCTGCGTGACATAGACTTCTTCCTTCAAAGGACCGTTAAGAAATGCTGTCTTTACGTCCATTTGATAGACAGTGAATCCCTTATGTGCAGCATAAGCAAGAAAAATCCTGACTGCTTCCATTCGAGCTACTGGTGCAAATGATTCTTCAAAATCAATTCCCTCTTTCTGGCCATACCCCTTAGCCACTAGCCTAGCTTTATTCTTGATGATCGTATTCTCTTCATCCATCTTGTTTTTCCAAATCCAACGAAGATTTAATGGAGTCACATCGTATGGTCTGTCAACAAGTTCCCAGACTTTAAGTCTTTCAAATTGTTGAAGTTCATCCGTCATCGATTCAATCCAAGCATGATCAGCCATGGCTTCTTTGATGTTTTTCGGTTCGACAGTACTCACGGCGAGTGCGAACATACAAACATCGCCATCAGTGGCTAGTTGTCGTCTTGTACGAACAGGCTGTGAAGGGTTTCCAATTACGTGAACCAAAGGATGATCTCGGGTCCAATGATGTGTTGAAGGATGTCGTTGATAAAACGTATGCATATTTGACGGATCAACATGGTAAGTAGAAGACTCTCCAGATTCGTGTACCGGTGTACCGAATGGGTTGATAAATTCGTCATCGTCAGATAATGCACCGTCTGCTTGATTTGTGTTCTCTGGAGCAATGACAGTAGTTGTGGATGTTGTAGGATCGATTGTTGAAGTGATATTCTGAGGAGGTAAATCTGCAACAACCCGTGTTGAAGTAGATGAAGTTGTATTCTTTTGTTGATGATGATCGATATCATCATTCGTATCATGAGTGACAGCGGAAGACTTCGATACAACTTGTTTCTCCCCCGTGAAATATTCATCATACATTGGTCCATATAACATTTCCAACTCTTCAATTGTCGTGTCGACTGTCATATCAGCTCTAGGAACATGTTCAGGAACCAGCTTTGAACTTGACGGTTCATTGCTGTGGTCTTGAGTTCCGAGTTCCGTGCGGTTGTGAACGGAAGTCGTTTGTCGTTGTGGATCGGGACTTAAACTGTTTTGTTCAAGTGCCATTTCTTGAGATTCATCGAATCGGATGTGAATAGTCTCGACAATCAATTTTGTTCTTTTGTTGAACACTCTATATCCCTTAGACTGAGTTGCATATCCCACAAGAATACATGCATCACCTTTTTCTTTCATCTTATCCAAATTGTCACCATCTCGTATAATGTAACAAGTACATCCAAAAACATGAAGGTGTTTGAGTGAAGGTTTTCGATCATGAATTATGTGATATGGTGTCTTTTCGTGTCTTGGGATAATTAAGGAGCGGTTTTGTGTGTAGCATGCGGTTGACACGGCTTCGGCCCAAAAGTATAGTGGAAGTTTTGAAGCGGATAATAATGTTCGAGCAGCTTCAACCAAAGTACGGTTTCGTCTTTCAACAACGCCATTTTGTTCGGGTGTTCGAGCAATAGATGTTTCATGTTCAATCCCTTCGGCTTCAAAATACTTTCTCAGATTTGAATTCAAAAATTCTGTACCTCTGTCAGTACGAACCACTTTAACTTGAGCTTGAAGACCACGTTGTATCAGTTTAAGAAAGCTGATGAGAACTTCAGGTGTTTCATCCTTGGACCTCAAGAAGTGAGTCCATGTGTACCTTGAGTAATCATCGACAATTACCAGAATATATTTCTTTCCATTTATACTCTGAACACGCATGGGACCACACAGATCCATGTGAAGAAGATCTAACCGTCCTTTAGAGCTTGGTGTGGTCTTTGTTTTGAAGCTACTTCGTTTAGCTTTACAAAGTTCACAAGAAGAACAAAGATGATCTTTGATGAATTTCAAGCTTGGAAGGCCTCTCACAATATCTTTCTTGGAAAGCAAGTTAATGGTATCAAAGTTGAGATGAGAAAGACGTTGATGCCATAACCATGCCTGAGTCGTTGAAGCTTTAGCCATGAAGCAAATTGGAGTTGATGAAGTTGTGTCTTGAAGTGAAATTGTGTAAAGATCAGTACCCCGTGTACCGCTAAGTAAGTCATTCCCATCATAATCACGAACAAAACATGTCTTCTTTCTAAAAGCAACTTCCAAATCCGCATCACAGAATTGACCAACCGAGAAAAGATTGTGATTGAGCCCTTCGACGTAGTATACCCTTTTAATCGTGATATTCCCCTGAACCAAATCTCCATATCCTAGGATCGGTGCAAATTGATCATTTCCGAATCGGACCGTACCTAGGAACTTCTCCACGAAGTTAATTAGAAGCTTGAGATTCCCCGTCATGTGCTTCGTGCATCCGGAGTCCATTATGAAGAGAATTATTTTTATCACCTGCAGAAGAGTTAGAACACGATGGAGCATTTGCTAAATTGGATACCACAGTAGTTGTGATAGTAGAATCATTAGTGTCCTTATCAACATTTAAAGGCAAACTAACACTCGTTTTCACATTTTCTGTCCTAACTTTAGGCATCCATTTATATCCGGGAGGACATTGATTAGCAAACCACCATTTCCAAGACTTGCTAGCAGACTCATATAATTCCTTAATTTTGCTTCTAGGATTCTTAGTGGTGGAGTCTGATGCATTACTATTCTTAGTGGGGGTAGCACCAGAATGGTTCACTTTGCGTTTGGGTTTACTAGCACTAATAGGCATCACAGTTTGCTTCTTAGTTCTAGTTTCTACGCCTTTGACATTATTCATAGCACACATAGAATGATTAGCATTAGCACATTTGCCACATTTGACACAAACAAATTTCACATTCATAGCATTCAAAGTCGAATCATTCAAATCGTCATGACACGCGATTACAGACGTTTTATTCTTAGAAACATTGAAAATCCTAGGGTGTTCTTCTACTTGCTTCATCTTCCCTTGATTCTTGTGTTTCCAGACCTTATCATTCACTTGAGTGCTCTTAAGCTGAGGCCGGCTAACACTAGTAGTGGAGACTATTCCTGTAGTAGAAGACACACGAATATTAGTGTTTCTAGAAGTCTGAGGCGAGTGAGTCTCTTTGTTTGTGGGCTTAGTGGGCATTCTATACATCCCTGGTTTAATCACATTATTGTGCTTAACGCTTGGTGCTACAGGATTCCTTATGGTTTGAGCTTGTGGTAACCTTTCCTTTCCATCCATCTTGGGGGCAAACACAGGTTTTGCAAACGAGGAATTAGATAAAGCAGATGGTTTTCCCAAGATAGAGGATCTATTCTCTTTAGAGGCATTGGGTTGTCTAACAACATTTTTCTTAATGCTGGGTTCCACAATTTTCCCACCCATTTTAGCAATGAGTTTCTGCAACTCAGCTATCGCTCTGTCCCTGTCTTGTAATTGAGCTTTCAACCCTTTAATTTCCAAATTCTGTTCATTCATTTCTCGAAATGTTTGGGAAAGTTTTTCTTGCAATTTATTATCATGTGGAAAACGACCAACATCTTTTTGCAAAGCAAGTTCAAGTGAATGACAATGTTTTTGAAGGAAATCAGTTTTGTGTTGAAGTAACTCAAAAGCCTTTTTGTCAACATTTTCTTTACGTTTCGAAAGCTCAATTTCAAGACGTTCACATTCTTTGATCTTATCAAGATATTGGCATGCAACTTCAGAATATTCATCAATATCAGCACAAGATGTAAAATAAGCACACATAACATCTTTAGAAACGCATTCTTGCAAGAGTAAATCATATTCATCTGAGAAATCAGACTTCTCCATTTGAAGATCATCAATGTGTTTCTCAATAGATTCAACATATTTTAAATCATCAAACATTTCAGTCCGAATGAACTCCTCAAGTTGAAGAACAGTTTCTTTAATCAAAGCCGTGTTTGGAATTAAGAGTTCTTTCACAAGCAAGGTAATATCTTGAGGAATCGGACGTGTCCACTCAGCATTTTCACGTTTGGCCTAGTCTCTTTCAACAATAGATTTAACATTATCTATGTGGTGTTTAAGAATACCTAATGTTTTCCTACTCTTGCTTTTAGATTCATCTAGAGGGAGGTAGTTGATGTATTTGTAAACATTAGATTTCTTAGGGGCAAATGCTTTCTTCCATTGAATTCTCTTTTGTTTACATTCTAGAAACACTTCCTCACGAGTTTTCTGAGTTTGTTTGTTGAACAGGCCATAGAGACTATTCTCATAAGCATAGTTATAAGGTTTCACAAACTCCTTATTAACAAGTGGTTGACTATTGGCATCCCAAAGGGCAGTCTCTTCACTATTAGCACTAACAGGCATGCAATCAAGATCTGTCCTTTCAGTCTCATCAAGATAAAGATGCGGGTTCGCAGCTTGAGCTTTGGCAAGGTACTCAGGACTTGCAAAGCTAGCTTGACCCTTAAACATCGATGGAGGTGCTAGCATTCTTACGGATTGAATAGAATCATGCGTTTTATGAACAACGTTCTTCAAAAAGTCGACTTGAGCTTCTAGTTTTGTAACTTTTTCGGTTTCTTTATCATATCTACTTTTGAAGTCTTGTTTTAACGCATCTACCTCTTGTTTCTTATCCTCTAGAATTTTAGCAGAATCGGTAGTGGTCATAGAGAGCTTTTGTTCAAGTTCATTAACTTTGGTATTGGCAAGGTACGTTTTTTGACGTTCATCCATTAAGAAAACATTATATTGACGCTTCTCTTTAGCTAATAACTCAAGAGTTGTATTATATTTGTTTTCAAAATCGTCCTTTTGACTTTTTAACGCACTTCCCTTGTACCCCTCAAGCTCTTTGGTTTTCTGAAGGAGCTCATCTCTATAGGTTTCAGTCATCTCAGTAGATTTGATAAGAGCAGCTTTGCATTCTTCAAAGCTTTGAGTGAGCGTAGCGTTTGCCTTCTTTAATTGCTTTTGACTCTTTTTATTTTCAGTGACATCTTTTTGTAAAGTAGCAATTAAATTAGCAAGCGCAATACGTTCCTCTTCATCATATTCATTTGCATGTTGATCATCCTCAGACTCATTATTGCACATGTCTGATGAATCGGGTGTGGTATTGCTATCAACCGTTTCCATCATACACGTGTCATTAATGGCATTGGGTAGATCACTATGCTCAGGAATATCACCAAACACATTATATTCATCAGTAGTGTGTACCTTATCGATTGGCTCAGTGTCAAAGATAGGACCATTGTCATCTTCAGTGACTTTGAGAACTTCTTCAACCTTTGCCATGTACGAGTAATGTGCATCAAGCTCTTGATCAGAATCTTCATCATCAGTATCATCAAGCATGGCTCCTTCCTCAGCTGACAATTTAACCCCTGCTTCCATTTTCTTGCATAGCAGCATCTTTTCCTTGTGATAGCTGGAGTCTCTAACCCTTTTCGGCTTCCTGCATTCCTTTGCCATATGCCCATAACCTTGGCAATTAAAACATTGAATCCCACTCTGCTGAACCACTTGACTTCCAACCGTTTCCCTATTCCCAGTAGCAGCAGCAATCCTCTGAGCATCATACTTAGCAGTTTGTCGATCATATCTTGCAGAACCCTCAACATGTGTTGGATTATGTCGATCATACCTAGAAGGACTTTCACCACGTCGACGTGTGTCATACCTTGGAGGACTCTCAACATATCGGTTCTTTGTGTTAGATGATGTGCGAAGATTGTTGTTGGTGGGTTTGTAGATTTTCTTGTAAGTCTTCATTATGTAAGCAATTTGCTGTTTCATCTCTCGGTTCTTTTGAGCTTGGTCTTCATCACTATCTTCTTCAGATGAGGACTCAGATGGTGGTGATGGTGCTCTTGGCGCTTTACCTCGAGATTTTGTGGAAGATGAAGACTTAGATGATGTGGAATATCGTGGTGAAGATGATGTATTGGAGTATGGCTTAGGAGCACGAGAGTGAGGATCTTGAACATGTTGAGTGGTAGTCACTAAAGCAAGTGGATTAGCCGTCTTGGCAACACGTTCAGCTCGAATTTCATTTGCTTCATTCTGAAATTGCTTCAAGATGTCAAAGAGTCGATGATATGAGACCTCGTCTAACTTTTCTTGTTGTTTCACCAAAGTGACAAACCGTGTCCACTCAGGTTGAAGTTGTTGAAGAAATTGGACATTGACTTGCATGGTGGATACTTGCAGGTTATTTCTTGTCATGTCATTCATCATTTTATAAAACCTGGAGTAGTATGAATCAATTGATTCTCCATCCCTTGAAGTAAACTTGCCAAAATTCCAAAACAAGTTTGTTTTGACATCTTGTTTGTTGAGTGATTCTCCTTGTTGCAAGCGTTCAATAGCAGTCCACATTTCATGTGCTGTCGGGCATGCATCAACCGTGGAGTAAATATCATCTCCAATCCCACTTAAAACCATATAAATGGCTTCCTTCTCCGCATCATGCCAAGCACAATTTTCAGGTGTGAGATCAGCTCTTGTCTCATCACGTTCACTTGCAGGTATTGGATCAGTAGTATCTGTGGCTGCTCTTGGAGGAACTGATATCTTCTTAAATATATATGGTCCATGAGTAATACATTTCCTCAAGGCATCACCATTAGGTCTTGTATCAAGATATCGTATGAAACGTGATTGCCATTGAGCATACCGACCAGATACAAGCATTGGTGGTCTCTCTTTGTTACCTGCCACCATTATGTTGTTGTTCGTCACACGATATTCGGCAGTAGAATCCATCTCAATATTCTCTGAAATGATGAAGTGAATATGGATCTTAAGTAGATTTGTTGTGATTGTTTGGTTGTTGAAATTCCGAAAATTGCAATTTTTTTTTTTTTTTTTTTTTTCAGCCCGACAATAAATTCCTCAGTCCGACAAAACGGTAGACCTAAAAAATTTGTAATCACCAAATTTTGAAATTGAGCTAGAAATGTCCTAAAACGAGTATGGAAAAAATTTGATTTTACTTGACCTAAATTTTTTAACTCTTTTTTTTTTTTTTTTTTTTTTTTTTTTTTTTTTTTTTTAATCTTCGTGTAAACTACGTTCCGAAACTAGTCTAGATGGTGGCTAAGTCTAAAAAATACTCAAACAAAAATTTGGCTAAACATGTCATCGGAATGTCCATCAGAATGTGCCATCGGAATGCCCATCGGAATGTTGTTTAGATCGGAATGTCCTGTAGATCGCAATGTGCACCTGTCGAAATCCCAGATCGGAATGTGTACCTATCGAAATCCCAGATCGGAATATTCAGATCGCAATGTGTACTTATCGAAATCCAGATCGGAATGTGCACCTATCGCAATATGGCTGTCGCAATGTGGGCAGAGTAACGTTTCAAGATTGCCTTAAATCCATCGCAATCCAGATCGCAATAACGATCGGAATGTTCAGATCGGAATAAGGGTCTATCGCAATACAGATCGCAAAGTAAAACCCTAGGGTTATTGCGATCGAAATCGTACTCTCCTTTCCGAAATTCTAGCTGTCGCAATAAGGGACTTTTTTCCAACTTTTTAGGCAATGGTTTTTGGCAACTTTTAGGCAACAAATTAGCAACTTTTAGGCAACAAATTAGCAACTTTTAGGCAACAAATTCGTGATTTTTACCAAACCAAAACAACCAAATCTCTACAACAAGTATATAGATGATTTGTAGCAAGATAAAGAACACGAAAACCACAAAAAATTTGAATTCGAGTTGATTTATGGAAGAAATCACACGAATCAAATATAAGAAGAACAACCAATAACAAATCTACCCCGTGGCGATTGATACCAATTGTTGTCCCTAATATATGATTGTTATACTACACGAATTAAAGAAAGAAAGGAAGATATGAGAAGAATTCTTAGAGAGAGAAAGTAGTGAGAGAAAGTAGAGAGAAAATGGTTGGAACTTGTAGAATATTAGATTAAGGAATGAGAATGAAATGAACAACCAACCCTCCTAACATGCTAGGAGGGTAGTATATATAGTCCACCCACATGCGGGCTTTAATGGACTATATATTGGGCCGGGCTTGTTGTTTGGACTTTAATTAGTTTAAATCCAAGCCCGTAAACCACGACTAAATAACTACCTATTACAACGTTCTAACTAATGTTACAATAATAACCTATGACCGAGCATTCTTGTTTGACTCAATATTTTGAGGCTAACAAAATCATTTTTTTTATTTCTTCCCAATCCCTCACACAAATAAAACGTTTTTACTTCACCCACTTTCATCTCTTTCCCCAAACGCAGCAACCATCTCTCTCTTTACCCCAATCTCATAAAACCCTAATTTAACCATCACACAAAAATTAACCATAAAAATTGGGGGTTTTTATTCACTCGTGTAATTCACATGAGTGGGAATTAAATCCCCATAAGAATCGGAGCAAGCACTTGGTGGTCCTCATCTCTCCAATCCTATGTGGCTTAATCTAATTGGTTTTCACACCTCACCACCAAAAACCCTCCAATAATATGCCTCCACATCAGATTCAAGAAACACAAATCTGCCACTTTGGCAATCCATGTGATGCAAAGTGATTTTCCACCGTTGGATCGAAGAGAAGAAAGAGAAAAGATGATGGATGGCCATGATTTGAAGTCGTGGGCACCAAGGTGATCAAGAAGTTTTCTAGGGTTTGCCTTTAAAAACCCTTTCATTTGTAATTTTGAGAAAGAGTTTTTCTTTAATTTTTTAGTTTTTTAATTAATTTTAGGAGTAGGGTAATTTAGATTTAGTTTTCTGAAAATTAGATTAGAGTTATTGTATTTTTAATTTTCCAGTTTTTGTAATTTTTGATTATTAATGAAAAGTTCATTTTAATTGATTTTCGTATCATTTAAATTCTTGCAAGTCTAATTTTAATCTGCTTTCTGTTTTATTTAATCCTACTGTTCACGTTCATTATTACTGTTATAAAAAAAAAAGAGAGATAAAGAAAGTAATAATATATTTTCCCCACTGGAAAATATTGAGGTTGCTGTTTGCAAAGCTTTGTTCGGATCCTGTTAGAAGTTAAAGTTCATGGTTCGTTTGGGTTTGTTTGGATCGAAGTCTGATTTTTGGTTCAAGCTGTTTCGGTTTGACTCAAAGGTGGTGATGGTGTTGTTTCGATTCATAAGACGGCTCAGCGCCTTGTCTTCTTCCCAATGGATTTCGACAAAAGGTTCTAGGTTTCTTTTTTAATTTTATTGTTAATTTAGTTTATTGTTTAGAATCTGCTTATTGTTTATTTTAAGATTTCAGTAGCTTATTTTGGTCGTTTGCTTATGCTTATTTGTTCTAGCTTATTTTCATTATAGCTTATTAGTTTATTTGTTTACTGCTTTTCTATATTTGTAGCTTATTTGATTCAGTTTTTTTTTTGCCTGCTTATTAGTATTGTCTGCTAGATAGGATTTGAGTATTTTTGGGTTTGGCTTATTGTTTAATTGTTTCAGAAATATCAGCCTTATAGCTTATTCTGTTTTTTTATTTGCTGATGTTTTTTTTATTTATTTGGGTTTAATCATTTGCTTATCCGTCTAGCTTATCTGTTTTCTTTTTTTAGTTTTACTAGCTTATTTGGTTCCTGTTTGCTTAAAGTAGTGTTTGATTTGCTTATTTTATTAATTTGCTTATGCTTTTGCCTATCTCGGTACTACTTATCTGCTTATTGCCATTTGTTTTTTTTACTTTTATCTGCTTATTGGATAATGCTGTTGCTGCTTGTTTGGTTTGTTATTTAATATTGTTGAGCTTAAAGACAGATTCCACTGATCTGTTTTGTTTCTCAAATTCCAAAAACAAATTAACAGCAAAAATATTGGTCTTTCTAGGGTTTGAACCCAGGACCATTCGTCCAGCAACAAGCGCCCATTCCATCTCCTCTAGACACTCTTTTGTGTATTACTTTCAATAGTTTGATTAATACAGGGTAATTCATCTTGGCAGTTTTATTTAAAAGTTTAATTAAGAATAGTTAGTTTACATTTTATTTAAAAAGTTTATTTTAATTTTCTTTTTAACTCAGTTTTTTTTTATAAAATATAAAAAGTAAAAAAATATTTTAATTTAGTTATTTTTATAAGTTTAAAATACTTTTCATTTTGTTTTGTTTGTTTTAAAAAAAAAGTTTTTATTAAAAAGTCTTTATTTTAGTTTATATAGATTTTAAAATTAGTTTCATTTAATATAATTTTGTTTTATAAATTAAATATAGATTTTAAATTTAGTTTTAAGTTTTATTTTAAAATTAGTTTTATTCAAATTTTAGTTTAAAATTAGTTACTTCAATTAAGCTTTATTTTAAAATTGTTTTTATTTAAAAGTTTTTAGTTTAAAATTAATTATTTTTCAACTTAGATTTAAAGTCTTATTTTTAAAAATAGTTTTTTTACATTAGTTTAAGTTTTATTTAAAAATAGATTTCAATTAAAGTTTTTAGTTTAATTAGATTTAAATTTTAAATAGCTTTTATTTTAAATCATTTTAAATTAGTTTAAAAATACCAAAAATACTTTTCACCAAAAACAAAGTTAAGTCGATACGTTAAACGGAAATCAATTCGAGTGAGTCGAGGAACGATAAAAGTAATATATAAAGGGTAAACAAAAGCTCTTTTTCAAATGGCGCCGCTGCCGGGGAAACTTTTTCAAAATGGCGCCGCTGCCGCTTCGCTCGTACGATTGACGATTTTTTCGTGAATACGTTTGGATTTTGGGATCCGTTCGCTTTGAACGTTAATTTTCTTGCACAAAAAATCAAAAATACAAAAAAAATCAAAAACTTTAAAATACAAAAAAAATTAAAAAATCATAAAAGCAATTTCTTTCCTAAGAATTGCACCAAAAAAATTAAAAAATCAAACGTAATACTTTTTCCTAAAAGTATTACACCAAAAATATTACGTATTAGTGTTAAATTTTTAGTTCGATTTCTTTCGTTTTTATTGTAAATATATATTTTTCTTAAAAAAAAAACAAAAAGATTTTTCTTTTATTATAATATATTACGTAGCATAATAATTATTGTTCTTTCGATTTCTTTCGACACTACCATGGATAATCGTCCGATTTGGGAAATCTTGCAAGAAGAGCGTTATAAGATCATGTCCGAGGAGTGTTCGACTTGTGGTGGGCCTCATGCTTATTTTAATTGTGACAAAACTTATGAGGAGGTTTATAATATTGAGGAAAGTATGTGTTATGATACTAATACTTATTTTGGCTCCCCTAGTTTTCCTACAACTAGTGACCCACCACAATATGATCAAAGGTTTTATGGGGAATTTCAAAATCAAGGGTTTTCAAATAATGAAGGTTTTCCAAATGACGGCAATTTTCAAAACTTTAATCAAATGGACATGTACAACCCTCAAATGGACTTGATTCTAAAAAAATTGACCGAACATGAGAAAATCATGGAAGAAATGCAAGAATCTACTAGACAAATGCAAGAGTCCACCAATAGGAAATTCATGCTCATTTTAGAAACCTATCAAGATCAATTTGATATTGAGCCGTCTTTGAGTGATGATATTGAGGCTAACACCACTACTAGTAGTGATGTTCCCACTGTGGATCCTTCCATCTCTCCGCCAATAAAGGAGAGATAAGGCCCGAAGATTATCATGAGTTTTACTCACCCTCCGGTGTTGACACCCACGGATACTATTAGCTCTCCTAGGGATGAATTATCTTGTGATTCCGACTACATTTTTAATTATTCCTCGGGATCGGATGAGGATGATTCGCCTATTTTACCAAGACCGACTTTTGAAAACCATGATACTAATGATTTATCGGATTCTTTACTCCTTAGTGATGACTTTTATACCCCGAGTATCGAGAAATTCCATCACGAGGATGCTTTTTATGATCCCGTGTTATTGGAATTCTCGCATGAGCTTAATTGTGATCATGGTATTGATGAGAAGGCAAATGGTGTTTTAAAACTTGATATTGATATTGATTTTGAGAACTCGGATTTTGATAAATTCACATTTGCCTGTTCGCCAATTACTTTTGATTCTACCATCGATTCTCATCCAATTCTCGAGGAGTTACCTAATCAACACTCCTCTAATGAGAATTACGTTTACCACATTCGTGAGGATTTAACTTATCAACAAATCCCACAAATGAATGATGGTTTCGTACTTGATCGTGATATCTTCGAGAGAATTTCTAAAATCCTCAATGAGGGGAACGACAAACCTTTGTTTGACGAGCCTATCTATGATGAAGAAATCGAAGAGATTCACGTTCATGAGGATGAATGCTTTGACCCGGGAGGTGACATCGACCATTCTATGATTGATACCTTTACGGCTTTGCCGAATAGTGACCATCCATTGTCTTTGGGGGATGACAATTTGTCTCCTTTACCCATTCCACCTCCCGTGGATCACGACCTCACATACTTTTCGTATGTTGAGAGGACCTTTTTACCTTTGATGACTTATCCTCCTGCCTCTCATTTATTATGTTCATCCGGGACCGAGGATAAGATTTTTGATCCCGGTATTACATTCGAGGCTTCCCCATGGACCATTTAATTCGGGGTCGAGTCAGGCTCGTGACTCGGTTAACAAAAACAAGCGCTTCTCGGGAGGCAACCCGATTATCTATCTTTTATCTATTTTCTACAATAAGTGTAGGGGGAGCCATGTAGGTTGTTTATTTTGTGTGTTGTGATTGTGTAGGTACATGCGCTTTGATTATCCACTTTTGGTACTTTTGACGAGACCCGTGTTTCCCGTGTACCCGGTTCCTTCGATAAGTTTTTGCTATTGTGATTCAATCTTGTATATAAATAAAACGAATAAATGTAATCACTTTAGTTGTCCTTTCCTTAGCTCGATTTTAAACAACGTACTCAATGTCCTAAGTGTAGGGGAGTTTATTCTCCCACATGCTTAAACATTGAGGACAATGTTTATATTAAGTGTAGGGGGGATTTCTATCGAAATTTTAGTGGCCTTTTCCATGAATTTGACCCTATTTTAACCGGAAAATTTTTAAAATTTTCAACGTTTTTCAAAATTTTGATCTATTTTGGCCTAGTAGTATTTTTATCTATTTTCTTCCCTTTTATCATCGCATCTTATATTTTCCATTTCAAGAATAAAGTAAAAAATAAATAAATAAATAAAATGGTTTTAATAAGTTTAGATGTCTTTGATATATTAGGCCCGTCGTGAATATTTTGACTCAACCCGAGTTTACTTATCCAAGTTTACTCTAGCTAGTATCCTTAACCATATGGACCTTAGTTGGTTTATTAGGCAAAGCATTCACGAGTCTCATTACTTGAGATTTTAAATTGTGGAGAACGAGAGATGATAGAGTTAATTATAAGTTTGGTATTCTTTCATTAACTTATGTGAGTTAATTATGAGCTTTTTCTCCCATCGCTTGTTAATAAATATATTTGCAATAAATAAGGTTGTACGATTTGAAAAGTTACTTAGCTTCTAGCACAAGATCGTTTAAAAGTTGCTCGGTATTAATTAGAGTTCATAGCCAAGGCATAACTTATTGAAGCGGGACGCGAATATTGGCTTATCCAAAAAGGCCCTAACAAGGCATGAGGATACCCGAGTCCAAAAAGGCCCTCACAAGGCATGAGGATTCACTTTTTTTGCTAAAGATCCTAAGAGATTGTGAAGATCATTAATCCAAATCAATATGATGGATCAAGACACACGACGAGAAGCAATTACTCCCCTAAAGATCATGGAGAAGTCTATCCAAAAAGACCCTAACAAGGTATGAGGATAAATAGATCCAAGTCCGAAAAGGAGGCGGATCGTTGTATATCAAAATCCTAAATAAAGAAGAGGATAAATGAAGAAGTCGTGGTCAACGTTTGAAGCATCTTTCACTCCTTATGAAGATGTATACCAAAATGAAGAGAAGACCATAATTTCAAGATCGTCTCTCAAGATTTGAAGTTTGAAGTACAAGCCAAATATCGGTCCGAGAAAGGTCTCAAATCGTGAAACGAGTTATGCCAAGATATGAACTTTATGAGGTTTCGAGAAGCCGTTTTAAAATATTTTGTCCTTTAGCTAACTATTGATTAAATCGTCCCACTTTATTTTTGGCCTTAATAAATTATCGAAATAAGTCAAAAATGCATCCTCGTGATCATTCAAGACAAAAATAAAATACAAGAGATACACCGTAGGAATAAGGGGGTCTAAGTGATTAATTAAACCACATGAGTAAGTGTTAGTTGTGCTAACTTATGGTAAACAATGATCTCGTTTTTAAGCTTGGTATGGGGAACGTGAAACTTGAGGGTGAGTAATATTCATGACACCAAAGCCCTAATTCAAGTCTTAGATTTCTTTACGAGTTTCTTCCATCAAATAATTTCCAAGTTAATAAATTGTTATAATTTTTGTCTCCTTTTAGAATTTTTATTTTTTATTTTTTCGTCATAGTAGTAGTAATAATAATAAAGGCCGAGATGGATTAATAATGAGGAAAATGTAATCTTATGCTTTAAAATAATGCATTGCATGAGGTCATTGCAATGGTCAAGTGTAGGGGATTTAATAAGTGTGTAAACACTTATCCTTTTGCCACTAAAATCAAGGAAAAGCAAGACCTAATCATGTGTTTTATATCGTAAAAGTCGGAATTACGCGTGGTTTTGTGTTTTTGTATTAAAATAGGTACAAATTATCAAAAGAAGATAAAACACGGGATTTCACGGTCAAATGTCGAAGAAAGGTCCAAGAAAGAGACAAAGACGAAGTCAAAGACCAAAAGTGTGCCAAGATCACGAAAACCGGCTAAACCGACACGAGCTTAAAGTAAAAGATCGAGAAAGCCGAAATCAAGTTCGTTTTTAGAGGATTAAATATTTTTGGAGATTTTGGACTTAGAGGGTCCCACATTTGGGTTAATGGGCTCAAAGGCCCATTTGAAAGTATAATTTTACTTATTACTCGGCCCAAATTAAGCCCAAATGTTTAAACAGTTATTTTGTTTTGGGACGGATAGAAATGTTTCATAAGCCCAATCACCTCAAAATTAAAAGCCCAATTGCTTAATAACGATTTTGTTGGACGGATGAAATGAAAATGTGTTCACTTGGTAAATAAAACATTTCACTCCTTACTCTACACCTCACCCACATCTGATCTCCCCTCACACCCAGTCAACCTTCCTTTCCCAGTCAACACAATAAACAATTAACCCCCCCCCCCCCTCACACGTGTGTATATCACACGTAAACTCATCCCACTTTCCTTAATAAAATCATTTTTTTATTTCTTCCCAATCCCTCACACAAATAAAACGTTTTTACTTCACCCACTTTCATCTCTTTCCCCAAACGCAGCAACCATCTCTCTCTTTACCCCAATCTCACAAAACCCTAATTTAACCATCACACAAAAATTAACCATAAAAATTGGGGGGTTTTTGTTCACTCGTGTAATTCACATGAGTGGGAATTAAATCCTCATAAGAATCGGAGCAAGCACTAGGTGGTCCTCATCTCTCCAATCCTATGTGGCTTAATCTAATTGGTTTTCACACCTCACCACCAAAAACCCTCCAATAATATGCCTCCACATCAGATTCAAGAAACACAAATCTGCCACTTTGGCAATCCATGTGATGCAAAGTGATTTTCGACCGTTGGATCGAAGAGAAGAAAGAGAAAAGATGATGGATGGCCATGATTTGAAGCCGTGGGCACCAAGGTGATCAAGAAGTTTTCTAGGGTTTGCCTTTAAAAACCCTTTCATTTGTAATTTTGAGAAAGAGCTTTTCTTTAATTTTTCAGTTTTTTAATTAATTTTAGGAGTAGGTAATTTAGATTTAGTTTTCTGAAAATTAGATTAGAGTTATTGTATTTTTAATTTTCCAGTTTTTGTAATTTTTGATTATTAATGAAAAGTTCATTTTAATTGATTTTCGTATCATTTAAATTCTTGCAAGTCTAATTTTAATCTGCTTTCTGTTTTATTTAATCCTACTGTTCACGTTCATTATTACTGTTATAAAAAAAAGAGATAAAGAAAGTAATAATATATTTTCCCCACTGGAAAATATTGAGGTTACTGTTTGCAAAGCTTTGTTCGAATCCTGTAGAAGTTAAAGTTCATGGTTCGTTTGGGTTTGGTTGGATCGAAGTCTGATTTTTGGTTCAAGCTGTTTCGGTTTGACTCAAAGGTGGTGATGGTGTTGTTTCGATTCATAAGACGGCTCAGCGCCTTGTCTTCTTCCCAATGGATTTCGACAAAAGGTTCTAGGTTTCTTTTTTAATTTTATTGTTAATTTAGTTTATTGTTTAGAATCTGCTTATTGTTTATTTTAAGATTTCAGTAGCTTATTTTGGTCGTTTGCTTATGCTTATTTGTTCTAGCTTATTTTCATTATAGCTTATTAGTTTATTTGTTTACTGCTTTTTTATATTTGTAGCTTATTTATTCAGTTTTTTTGCCTGCTTATTAGTATTGTCTGCTAGATAGGATTTGAGTATTTTTGGGTTTGGCTTATTGTTTAATTGTTTTAGAAATATCAGTTTTATAGCTTATTCTCTGTTTCCTTTTAAATTGCTGTTGGTTTGTTTGATTTACTGTCTGAGAATAAAAATTCCAGATAGTATAAGCTGATAAAAATATTAGCCAAAAAAAAAATGTCTGTCAGGGGACTCGAACCCCTGACCTCTTGTTCATTAGCCAAACGCCCCAACCAACTGCTCTATACTCTTTCTTGTGTATTCATTTGCACTTCTAAATTAATATAGGTTTAATTCGTAGTGGGCTAGTTTTAATTAAAATTAGTTTAATTCGAGTTTTAGTTTTATTTAAATTTTAATATAAAGTTTTATTTTAAAATTTTCTTTAATTTAAGTTTAGTTAAAAAAAAAGATAAAAAATATTTTTCATTTATTTAAATTTACTTTTATTTAAAATAGTTTTATTTTAAGTTTAAATTTAGTTTTGAAATTTAGTTTTATTAAGTTTTCATTTAAGTTTTTAAAAGTTTTCATTTAATTAGATTTAAAAATTTTAGTTTTCAAATAGTTTTTTATTAAGTTTCATTCTAAAATAGTTTTTATTTAAAGGTCTTTATTTTCAATAAATTAGTTTAAAAAGTTTTTTTTTAAGTTTTATATTTTCAACTAGTTTTAAATTAGTTTTTTTTTAAAATTTAATTAGTTTTAAAATAGTTTTATTTAAATTAGATTTTAATGTTAAATGGTTTTTAATTAGTTAAAAATACAAAAAGTTATCGTTTACCAAAAACAAAGTTTAGTCGTAACGTTAATTGGAAATCAAATTCGAGTCGATCCGTGGAACGAAAATAGAAAATAAAAAAGGGTATACAAAATCCCTTTTTCAAATATCTATGGTTGGATTCACTCATGACCTCAATTTTCATGTCATTCTAGCCATTTAACACATAGTTACGACACAAAAGGTTTCTGAATGCTTTAAAGCATCTACCGTACACATAAATCGAGTATCGGTCTCCCATTTTACAAGTAAGGGAGCAGATCCTTTAGATGTCACTCATGACATTCCAAATAATTTGTTAATCCGATGTCTCATAATGAGTTTGAAACTAATTTTTGTTACTATTAACAACGTTCTAAATCACATAGTGTTTCTTATCCAAAACGAATTAAATCAAATTTTGATTCAAACCACTAATATTTTGTACGATCCGTTACACAAAACCACTTTAAAGAAAGTCTTTCGACTAAACAATTAAAGAATGTCTCCTATGACATAATCTTTCTAACAAAACCACATATGTTATCAATCTTCATCACAAAGATCTTAATAGATCAATTTCATATGATCAATTTCTACAACGAAACTCAACAAGGTTTCAGTAGATCCATTCTTTTTAAAAAAAACTCAACAAGGTTTTAATAGATATGCCTTTAAACTCAACAATGTTTTTATAGGTATATCTATAAACTCAACAAGGTTTCTATAGGTATATTTATAAACTCAACAAGGTTTCAAGAATATATATGTTTTATAATTAGACTCGGCCCAATTTACAATGAATTACACAAGTCAAAAACTCTTCCACTAATTTAATAAAAATAGTGTATGTAATCTGATATTTAATGATAACTCATACCATTGTCAACATCTTATTTCAAAGAAATTCTTCTTGATTTCATTGAACACGTTTCAAAAGTCTATAAAATAAGATCTTGTACTTTATGAGATCAATGAATACGTTCTAATAATCTCATAAAATAGCAACTTATTTTTTATGAGATTTGTGTCAAAGAAACTCCACTTGGTTTCAATGAATCTAAATTCACCATGATTCCAATCATGCTGTAACTGGCGCACCAATTACATTTACAAGATTCACTAGGGTCACAATTGTGTTACCACAAGTAAATTTGTCAATATTCTAACGGAATACAGTTAAGAACTATTAAAACAATTTGGTATCTAATAAACTCAACATGGTTTACATAAACTTGTACGAAATCCGATTCAAAGAAACTCAATCGTGGCTTCAGTAAATCTAGGTTAAAACTATAACATATGTAATAAACAAACTAAACGATCAGTTTGAACGCAAACTCATCATGGTTTCAAAACAAACTGATACGATAAACTGTTTTAAAAAATTGTTTATAGATCTGTAACACCAGATCTGTTAATTAAAATTCTATTTACTTAAAAACTGATTTCCTAAAGAAACAAAATCTTGGTTTCGGGAGAATACAGTTTGTATAAAAATAAGTTAATTAAATTAATATGATTTTAGCAAAAAAGTGTTTAATTCTCTTACACAGAATCTGTTTTAAGACTGTATGGAAACTATAACACTTTTATTTATAAATCAAATAAATTAAATTAATTAAATTAACATAAAACAAATAACAGAATATAAATAACAGAAAAATAAATACAGACATAACTATAAACGATAATTAAATAAAACACTAAAATAATAAAAAAAAGACTTACTAAATCACCAGCAAGTCGAGGCACGCGTAAGACACGCTTAGAACTAAAGATCTGAGGCACGTGTTTGACACGCTTCCCTTAAAACAGATTCGTCGTCTGTTTCCCAGGGTACAACAGCCGAAACAGTAAGTTGTACTGTCGGACTTAACCAAACTGCCCGGAATTTCATCTTTACAGATGCGTACTCTATATGTTGGAAATCAATAATAATACTTATTGATTTGATGTGTGAAAAAGCTATGGAATTAGGCCTCTATTTATACACAATAGACTCCCTTCTAGTTTACTCATCCCACCGATGTGGGACAAAAAATAAACTATTTTTCCTCTTTATGCATGGTACCAAATGCCTAACTTTGAGACACGATATCTCATTCACATCACCTTCATTTTGGACACATAAAGGCTCATTGCGAAGCTCTCTTCAAGGAGAACGCAAACCTATAAAGTATCACTAATATATATGATACATACATATACATAATTGTGTCCAAAGATGGTCAAAAGTTATTTTGCCAACAATATTTTCCAACATTGGTTGTGTAACTTATTTCTTTGTTTATTGCACGTTAGGCTTTGTTTGCTTTCTTTTGTATTGTGCAGGGTTCAAGATGGAACTTTGCAACGTTTATGTTGACTAGTGGTCACTCTTTGACTTTGGCTACGCAGCTTCTCACACTATCTCCCTCTCACTCACCTAACTTCCTCTCAAACACACAAACCTGCTTCACAATCAAATCATTACCTAAATAGAAATCAAACGTTATAAAATGTAAACGTTTGATTCTTAGTTTAGTTTTTTTTTGGTAACCGTGATTTCCGACTCATTAGCCGACTAATCAACGGGGTTTGAGCCCACCGCCACACAGACTCAAACCAGGTAAAGCTCTCCCTTTTCAGGAGGTTGGCGTAGCCACTTCAAGTTTGTTTGCACTAATTGAACTTGAGACCTCACACACTTTAGAGTGATAGCCACAAATCCTTTTGTCACTAGGCCACCCTTGAGTGGTTTTCTTAGTTTAGTTTTAGTAGTTGTAGTAGCATCCATTTTGGGGACTATCTTTTCTTATGTATGTAGAGTAGCATCCATTTGGGGACTACTCAGTTTATTTATTTAAGTTCAGCAAGTTTTGGTGGTTTTGATTCTTTAAATTTAACATGGTATCAGAGCTTTTTGGCTCTGTTCTTGGGTAAAACCTTTCAAAATTTGTTTTCATAGCCGTTAATTAGGTGGATCTTGAAGATAACATGACTAATGTGATTGACATCTCTGAGTTAAACATAACTGTTGGGCATCCTAATGGTACTTTCGCTAAAATTAATTATGTTGGTAATCTGAAACTTACCAACAATGTGGTTCTTTTTTATGTGTTGGTGATACCTGAATACACTGGTAGTCTTTTGTCTGTGAATAAGTTAATTAAAGACAGTAAATTACATGTTGGTTTTAGTGAACATAACCGTGTTATTCAGGATTTGAAAAGGGAAAGTACTCTGGGGATTGGTAATGAGTGTGATGGCTTGTATTTGTTTGATTCTGAATGTAAGTTACCTAAAAAAAAGTAACTTGTCTGTCATATGTTTCCATGCTTCTAAAGGGGTTTGGCACAATCAGTTAGGCCATCCATCTGATAATGTGTTAAAAAAATTTAAAAACGCTCATGGAATCAATAAACCTGAGCATATTAGTCCTTGTGAAACTTGTCATTTCTATAAGCACACCAGAGAACCATTCCCTTTGAGTAACCATAAGTCGACAAAGGTTGGTGACCTCATCCACCTAGACTTATGGGGACCCTATAGGGTTACCTCAAAGGAAGGGTTTAGGTATTTTCTCACTATTGTTGATGACTTTTCTAGGGCAGTTTGGGTCTATTTGATTAAATTTAAGGATGAAGTGTTCAATTACTTTGTGGATTTTGTGAATCTCATTTTAAATCAGTTTCAAACAAGAGTTAAGATTATAAGATATGATAACGGAACTGAATTCATAAATAACAAAATGGATAGTTACCTAAGGGATAACGGTATTGTGCACCATTCCTCTTGTGCTTATACTCCTCAGCAAAACGGTATTGCTGAGAGAAAGCACATGCATCTTTTAAATATGGCTAGAACTCTTTTGTTTCAAAGTAGTGTTCCTTTGTGTTTTTGGACTGATTGTGTCTTAACTGCTGCCTATCTGATTAATAGGCTTCCGTCATCTGTCCTTGCTGGTCATTCTCCTTTTTTATGCTTTATCGTAGAGAACCATTCGTTTCCCATTTACGATGTTTTAGGTGTTTATGTTTTGCTACAATTTTGAACAGTCATGATAAATTTTCTCCTAAATCAGAAAACTGTGTTTTGATTGGGTACTCTAGTACCAAAAAGGCTTACAAGCTTTTAAGTTTAGAAAACAGAAGTTATTTATTTTCTAGAGATGTTAAATTTTATGAAAATGTTTTTCCATATAAAATGAGTTCTAATAATAAAGTTTTTAATAAAGATATTAGTAATAAAACTTTTTTTGATATTTTTGACTCTCAACACCAAAATGTTGTAAGTCCCGATGATGATGGAAGGGGTTCATCTGGTGATGCAGGACCGATAATTGTGGATCAACCCTTTACTAATACTGCAGAGGAGCAGTCAGTTGGGAATGATGACCATACTGCATCATCAATGGATGACACTATACACATATCTGAGGGCAATGTCCCAAACAACAACAATGTTCCTACATTCAATTCTAGCAATGGGACAGATGATGAAAGCCCTCCGATTAGTCCTAGAAGGTCTAGTAGAGTTCCTAAGTTACCTGAGAAATTGAATAAGTTTGTTTTGGATAACAAAGTCAAGTATGGCTTGCACAGATATGCTAATCATACCAAGTTATCTGAAACCAATAGGTGCTTCATTTCTAACTTGAATAGAACTTCTGAACCTTCTTGCTTTTATGAAGCTGTCAAAAATGTTAATTGGATTTATGCTATGAATCATGAAATGGAAGCTCTCTATTTAAATGATACTTTGACTCTTACCACTCTGCCCATTAACAGGAAAGCTATACCTTCTAAATGGGTTTACAAAATTAAATATAAACCTGATGGTGAAATTGAAAGATATAAAGCTAGATTAGTGGCTAAAGGTTGTGGGCAGAGAGAGGGGATAGACTATGATGAAATTTTCAGTCCTGTGGTTAAGATGAGTACCATTAGATATGTTATAAACTTGGCTGTGCAAAATACTTGGAGTATTTTTCAAATGGATATTAACAATGTTTTTTTGTATGGGGATTTAAGTGAAGATGTGTATATGCTTCCTCCTCCTAGTTTCTTTGATAAAAGTGAAAAAAGGGTTTGCAAATTAAAAAGGCTCTTTATGGTTTAAAATAGGCCCCTAGACAGTGGAACATTAAACTTGTTAATTTTCTTACCAAAGCTGGTTTTTTGCAAAGTAAAAATGACCATTCTTTGTTTACAAAAGACAAAGATGGTGTATTTCTTGTGCTGCTTGTTTATGTTGATGATATTATCATCACTGGTAACAGTGGCGGAACCAGAAAGTTTGAGGAGTGTGGATAAAAAAGTTTTTTTTGGACGATAATCGTTGTATACACCGAATAAAGATACAAATATAAGGTTTTTACATTATTTTTTTTCTTTTCAAGGGGTAATTTGAAGGTTTTTACATTGTTTTGTTTCTGAGTGGGGGACAATTCGAATTTACGATGGGGTTCACTTTAATAAAATGGTCCTAAAAAATTTTTTTACACTAAAATTTGATTTTTTTTACGAGCCATGGGGGGGCTGCCCCCCGCACTTCCCAAGTAGTTCCGTCCCTGACTGGTAACAATGATAATGAAATTAATAAGTTTAAGTTGCTTCTTAATCAAAGTTTCAAGATTAAAGACCTAGGTGAATTACAGTACTTTCTGGGAATTGAAGTCCTAAGACTTAACAATGGCCTGTGTTTGAACCAAAGAAAATATTACATTGAGCTTCTTCATGAATATGGCATGCTTGCATGCAAACGTGTTTGTACTCCTATGACTAAAAATGGCATCATTGCTCACAAAGAGAGTATGAGTGATAAGTTTTTAACTAATATCTGTTAGCCTCAAAATATTGAGTCAAATAAGAATGTTCGGTCATAGGTTTATATTGTAATATTTATTAGAACGTTGTAATAGTTAGTTAAAATAGTCGTGACATTACGGGCTTGATGGTTAGCTTAAAATGCCTCTTTCAAGGTACTAAGCATTTATTCAAGCCTGGCCCAAAACAATATAGTCCAAAAGAAAGCTCGCATGTTGGTGGACTATATAAGCACCCTCCTAGCATGTTAGGATGGTGGGCAAGGCATTTCATTTTTAAAAAATCTAATTTCACCTAGTTTTCTCCACCTTCTCTCTACTTTCTCTCTCTAGAATCCATCTATTTTTCTATCTTTAATTCTTGTTTAATCATATAATCAACCATGGTGAAGTGAATAATTATGGGAACAACAATTGATATCAATCGCCACGGGGTAGATTAGTGATTGTTTGTTTAGTTTTAAATTTGATTCGTATGATTTCATCTATAATCATCTCGAATTAAAAAAAATTTAGTGTTTTCGGGTTATAAATCTTCATATATATCTTCTATATACATGTGGTAGGGATTTGGTATAATTTTTGTGGGTAAAAACGCGAAGTTTTTTGGTGTTTGGTTCGATTTTTGGGTTAAAATCACGAATCTGGTTTACTTGAAGCGAAGAACACAAAAATTACCAAACAGATTGATTTACTTCGGAATAATTGTTGATATTCCGAAGTAGTGAAGAGGGTTTTACTATTGCGAAGTGATCCTCCAAAACAATTCTGAAGATCTCCACATTCAACAAAATTCCGAAGTTCTCAACAATTTCATATTCCGAAGTGAAGTATATATATATTCCGAAGTCACAAAGTTTATTATTATTCCGAAGTGCTCATTCACCAAATTACAAAGTAATATTTAAACCATATTCCGAAGTTCAAGACAACAATATTCCGAAGTACTCCATTTCAATTATTCCGAAGTTATCTTTGAAGTTATTCTGAAGTACACTAATCTGGTTTTCCGAAGTTATATAAATCAAGATTCCGAAGTGGAATTCTAAAGAATTCCGAAGTTAATATTTTTGGGATTCCGAAGTTGATTGCGAAGTTCCAAGTTTTGCGAAGTTAAGTTAATTCCGAAGTGAGTAAGTTTTCTGGCATTATTCCGAAGTGAATTTTGTGTTCAAATATTCCGAAGTTGGTTTTTACTTTTGGGATTCCGAAGTTGTTCTTCTTTTTGGATTCCGAAGTGTGTTGGAAAATTCTATTCCGAAGTTCTTCTTTCACAGGATTCCAAAGTTCACTTGTTTTTTAGGGGAATTCCGAAGTTGGTTTTATTGGAATTCCGAAGTGGCTCGGGAAGTATATTGCGAAGAGAGTTTGTTGCTATTCTTAAGATCAACCATTCCGAAGTTCACACCGAAGTGAACATTTTTTTACACTTAAAAAATTTCAAACAAAACTCGTGTGTTTTTGTTTGTCTTGGAATTTTTTGGATTATTGAGTACATTTTTAGGGGATTTTAACATCTTTTCTCACAACACATCTACTTAAGATCCGTTTTCACTTCAACAATTTCAAGTTTCTCAAAATAGATTCTACTCAAGAGTATCGTGTGACAAACAACAACATCATAGTGGCGGGTAACAAAGAGAGACCACCAATGCTTGTAACTGGTCGATATGCACAATGGCAATCACGATTCCTTCGATATCTTGACACTAAACCCAATGGTGATGTTCTTCGACGTTGCATCAAAGAAGGACCCTATACTCTCACTACAATAACCATTCCTACAATTCCAGCAACCGACTCGAAGACCGGTTCCGATGAGCAAACAATTGATAAAACATATAAGAACACTTCGAAAGAGAAACATGCGTGGATTGATGCAGAGAAAGAAGCGATCTATTTGATTCTCAGTGGAATTGGGGATGATACTTACTCGACGGTTGATGCATGTTCTACTGCAAAAGAAATGTGGTTTGCCATTGAACGCTTGCAACAAGGTGAATCACTTAACAAGAAAGATGTCAAAACTAACTTGTTCTGGAACTTTAGAAAGTTTACTTCATTGGATGGGGAATCAATTGATTCATAATACTCAAGGTTATACAAGATGATGAATGACATGACAAGAAACAATTTGCAAGTCTCCACCATGCAAGTCAATGTGCAAGTTCTACAACAACTTCAACCAGAGTGGACACGATTCGTAACTTTGGTGAAACAACAGAGTAAGTTAGACGAGGTCAACTATCACACGCTCTTTGACATTTTGAAACAATTTTAGAATGAGGCGAATGAACTTCGAGCTGAAAGGATAGCATAGACTGCTAATCCACTTGCTTTGGTGTCTACTACTCAACACGTCCAAGATCATCGCTCTCGTGCTCCAAAGTCATACTCCACTACATCCTCCTCACCAAGGCACTCCACTACATCCTCCTCACCAAGATACTCCACTTCATCTAAGTATTCAGCTCCTATAAGATCACGAGATAAAGAACCAAGAGCACCATCACCATCACCTGAGCCATCATCTAAAGAGGGCAGTGATGAAGAACTAGCTCAGAAGGATAGGGAGATGAAGCAACAAATTGCTTTCATTATGAAGACCTACAAGAAAATCTTCAAACCCACCAACAACAATCTTCGAAAATCATCAAATACAAGGAACCAATATGTGGAGAGTCCTCGAAGGTATGACACACGTCAACGTGATGAAAGTCCTCCAAGGTATGATCGACGTAATCCAACACATGTTGAGGGTTCTGCACGGTATGATCGACAAACTGCTAAGTATGATGCTCAGAGGATTGCTACTGCTGCTGGGAATAGGGACACTGTTGGTACTCAAGTGGTTCAGCAAAGTGGGATTCAATGCTTTAATTGTCAAGGTTATGGGCATACGGCAAAGGAATGTAGGAAGTCGAAACGGATTAGGGACTCTGGCTATCATAAGGAAAAGATGTTGCTATGCAAGAAGATGGAAGCTGGGGTTAAACTGTCGGCTGAGGAAGGAGCAATGCTTGATGATACTGATGATGAAGCCTTCGACCAAGAACCTGAAGCACATTACTCGTACATGGCAAAGGTTGAAGAAGTTCTCAACGTCACTAATAACTATCGTTTTCACTTAGTTATGAAAGTTCGTTCAATCCGATCTTTTCGAATTGATTACTGTTAATTAGTGCGACTCAGTCGTTCTTGGTGGAAAATTAAATGGTTTGGTTGTCTAAAACTAATTAAAAGAAAAGGCGTCGTTGAGTAAAATTAAAGCTTTAAAAATTAAACTAAAAATTACTAGAAAAACACTTGGTAAAAACAGAGATTTCAGGAAGCGTGCAATTTTTAGAAATTAAAACGTAATGAACTTGAAACTTAAAACTTTATAAAACTTAAAAACTTAAACTATCGGAATAATAATAAACCCAATCTGTCGTAATGTAATGCAATCAAACCTATCGGAATATCAAAGTGAAGTCCATCGGAATAATCCATCTGAATAACCATCGGAATGTAACAAAGTTGAATCTATCGGAATGTATGTCTATCGGAATGTTCAGATCGGAATAATAGAAACACTTTTGTCGCAATACACTTCTATTGGAATGTCCAGATCGGAATACAAGGTTCAATCTCGTCGGAATGTTGTTAACAAAATTTCGGCAGAGTTTCGACTTAAAATGACCTTAAGACCCGTCGGAATATGCGATCGCAATCCCAGATCGGAATAAGGGGGATGTTACTCTAGATCGCAAAGTAGAACCCAAATGGTTATTGCGATACAAACAAGCTATCGGAATGTGCAAACCCTCAATATTGCGATGGAGAACAAGTAATCCGAAAATGGAGATAAGCTAAAAATACCAATAAGCAGTTCCCATAAGCATACTTAACCGAATCTTAAACAACTCAATACGAATAAATTTGACAACTTTCAAAACTTCAAATAAACAAACTTTATAAATCGAACCTTTTAAAACACTAAACTTTTTAAGAAATCTGAAAAGCAATAAGCTATATATATATGAAATAAGCCAATAAGCACAATAAGCTTATAGCTTATACCGTATAAAAGCTTAATAATTAAACACTAAAACATCAAAATCAAACACGAATTAAGAACTATTCGGATCAAAAATGAAGTTTCGGATCAAGGACAAAGAAAAATCAAGAAAGGTAGAAAGAGATAAAAGATTAAAAGCTTAAACTTGAACTTTTGATTAATGAAACTCTAATACAAAGATTAAACAAAGCTTAACCTGAAAGAAAAGATGAAGTTTTAGTGAGAGAAAGTTAAACACTTTCTCTCTCTAAAATGAAAACTAAAACAAAGAAAATTAAACTAGCTAATGACAAACACCCTCCTAATGTGTCATTAGGAGGGTATATATAGGGAGTGGGGAATGCATGTGTGCTTCCTTCCTTCTTTCTTTTCTTCTCGACTCGATCTAAATTCTTTGTTTTTCTCGACGTCGTCTCGGGATTTGTCGATGTAAATTGAACTTGTCTAGTAATTTTCTTCTTCTATAAGACGTGAGTTCTTCGACTACATTAAACTTCCGTCTTTAGACTTTTTCTTCGATAAATCTTCAAAATAGGCCTTGGACTTCCGTTCTTTTTGCACTCTTGATCTTTTGACTTCGTCTTTTCTCGTTTTCTTCGATAAAAGCCCGTGTTTTCTTCCTTTTTCATCTTTTGGTCCTAAAACACAATAAAAACACAAACCACGCATAATTCCGACTTTTACGACATAAAATACACGTTTTGGTCTTGTTATTATTGGAAATAAGTGGTAAAAGGATAAGTGTTTTCACGCTTATTAAATCCCCTACACTTGACCATTGCAATGCCCTCATGCAATGCATTAATTTTAAAACACGGTTTACATTTTCCATCATAAATAACCCACCTTGGCCTTTATTAAATACTAAACATTAAGGAAAATAAAAATATAGAAACAAGTAAAGAAATCAAAGACTTACATTGGGTTTTCGGCTGCCATGAACGTTTATCATCCTCAAGTTTCACGTTCCCCATACCAAGCTTAAAAACGAGATCATTGTTATTATAAGTTAGCAAACTAACACGAATTCATGTGGGCCAATTATTTACTTAGACTCCCTTATTCCTAGGTGTATCTCTTATATTTTAATTTTGTCTTGAATGATCACGAGGATGCATTGTTTGACTTATTTCGATAGTTATTTATGCTGAAAATAAAGTGGGACGATTTAATAAATAGTTAGCTAAAGGACAAAATCTTTTAAGACCGCTTCTCGGGGCCTCTTAAAGTTCATATCTTGGCATAACTCGCTTCACGATTTGAGACCTTTATCGGACCGATATTTGGCAGCGACTTCATACTTCGAACCTTTGAGAGACGTTCCTGAAATTATGGTCTTCTCTTCATAATAGGAATTTCTTCACTTGAAGTTTTGAGAGATTCTTCATCTTTGGACCACGACTTCTTCATTTTTCTCCAATCTTTATTTTGGAATTTGATATACAACGATCCGCCTCCTTTTAGGACTTGGATCTATTTATCCTCATACCTTGTTAGGGCCTTTTGGATAGACTTCTCCAAGATCTTTAGGGGAGTATTTGCTTTTCGTCGTGTGTCTCGATCCTTCATATTGATTTTTGATAAATGATTCTTCACATCACTTTTGGATCTTTAGCAACAAAAGGTAGCCCTCATGCCTTGTTAGGGCCTTTTCGGACTCGCCAATCTTCGCATCCCGCTTCAATAAGTTATGCCTTGGCTATGAACTCTAATTTATACCGAGCAACTTTTAAACGATCTTGTTGATAGGTGTGAAAACACCCATCCTTTTACCACTTAATTATAATGAAAACTAGACCATAACGTGTATTTAATGTCGTAAATGTCAGAATTATGCGTGGTTTGTGTTTTTGTTGTGATTTTAGGATCAAAATGTAAAAAGGGAAGAAAACACGGGCTTTCACGGGCTTTTATCGAAGAAAAAGACAAAAGACGGAGTCAAGAAATCAAGAGTGCAAAAAGAACGGAAGTCCAAGGCCTATTCTGAAGATTTATCGAAGAAAAAGTCTAAAGACGGAAGTTTAATAAAGCCGAAGAACTCAAGTCTTATTTATGAAGAAATTTCAAGACGAGTTTAAAGAAATCCCAAGACAAAGTCGTTAAAGTCGAAGAACTTAGAAGAACTTAAAAGACGAGACAAGAAAGAAAGAAGAAAGAGAGGAGGAAGCTTCCTCCCACTCCCTCTCCACCTCCACTATAAATAGGATCATTAAGCTTTCATTTTTTTTCTTGTTGGCTAATTTGACACATTAGTTCTTCCATCTTTAATTACTTGCACATTTACTTAATTGCACATTTAATTACTTGTCTTGCACCTTAAATTTGTAAGCTTTTAATTCTTGTCTTTACTTTAATTGTTGAATCTTTATCTTAATCAAGTTTTATTTTAATCTCTCATTCTACCTTTCTTGATTTTGTTAATCTTTGTGCTTATTATCTTATTGTCATGCTTATTTGATTACTTGTTATGCTTTTATGTTTTTGATCTTGTTAGCTTATTGATTTTATAGCTTATTGTGTTTTTCTTAAATTTAATCAAGTGCTTATTAGTTAATTTTTATAAAAAGTTGATTTCTAATATTTTTATTGTTTAGTGTTTTTAAAAGTTTTTAATTTTGGCTTATTTGTCTTTTCTGAAATTTAATTTGGTTAAGTTTTTAGTTAAGTGCTTAATTGCTTTTAGCTTAATTTTAGTTTGTAGCTTATTTGAATTTGATTGTTATCCGGGTTAAGTGAAAACCCTCATATTCCGAACAGAGCCTCAAACCCCTTTATTCCGGATATAAGCCAGAAGAGTATTCCGAATATCCATCAGGTAATTATTCCGGATAACTACAATCTAGTTATTCCGGATAAGGACTCGTTTGAAAACATTCCGGATATAGCTTTCACAGTGGATTCCGGATAAGGAGTATAACTCCAAATTCCGGATAAGCAGTCAGGAGTTATTCTGGATAGTGGTAAGTTCTGAGTATTCCGGATAAGTGGTTATTCCGGATAAGCAAGTAGAAATTTATTCCGGATAAGGCGACTTTCGAGTATTCGGGATAAGCCGTCTAACCATTAATTCCGAATAAGCTATTTGAAGGTATTCCGGATAAGCATCTGGACAATATTTCGGATAGTGTTGCGAACAAGGAATTCCGGATAGTTCTCATTTCACGGATTCCGGATAGTGACAGTTTCTGGATTCCGGACAAGGGAAAGGTAAAGGATTCCGGATAAGCAGCTAATTAACATTCTGGATAAAAGGTAGGAGTTTATTCTGGATAAGCATACTTTGTTGGGTATTCCGAATAGTGACAGTATTTGGGATTCGACTCAGGTTTTGTTTATCCTCTGTTTATTTTCAAGCATTTATTTTTTTACTTTGTATTAGTTTAATTTTCAAGTTTTCATTTTTATTACATTGTCAAATTTAATTTTTCGTCACGCTTTAATTTTAAGTCATTTAATTAATTTTCTTTTAAAAGTTTAAATATTGCACCATTTACTTTTTAATTAGTTTTAGATTTAATTACCCGCCTTTTACTTTAAAGTCTTGCAATTTAATTACACTACAACGACACAACATTTGTTTCACCAAAAGACGATTGAGTCGCACTTAAACCGGAGATCAATTCGATTAGACCACTTCAACGAACTTAATTTTTATACAGGCCAAAAGCCTTGTATTAAATGGCGCCGCTGCTGGCTCTTTTCGTAACGATTAACGTTTTCTGTGATAGACGCGTTACTTTTTGGGATCCGTTCATTCGTGAGCGTTATTTTTCTTGATTAAAAATTTTCAAAAATCCAAAAAAAAATTATTAAAAAATTTCCAAAAATCCATAAAAATTAAAATTTTTCAAAAATCCAAAAAGATTTTATTTTTACTTTTATAGTGTATATATATTGTCTATTGTTTTGGTATCTTTTTCTTTTGCTTTCGCAGGTGTATGCGTACTAGATCTTCAACTTATCCAGAGCCTGAGACTCGTGAAGATTTAGCTATGGCAGGTGTGAACAACAACAATAATCCACCACACCTCAACAATGTTCTTCCACAGCCCGATCTTCGGACAATGGAGGAGCTTTGTCAACCAACAATGTTTGGACGAGGAGGACCGATTGCGCTGATGCAAATCACGGCTCCGGAGTTTTCGTTGAAGCATCACATGATTCAACAAGCGAAAACTAATCCATTACGCGGATTGCTTGATGATGATGCCAACAAGCACCTCGACAAATTCATTACTATTACTCAAAGCATGAAGTTGCCCGGTGTTACTATGGATGTCCTTCGCCTTCAACTCTTTCCACATACTTTATCCCACCACGCCGAGAAATGGTTTGATCGTCTCCCGAAGAATTCCATTCATACTTGGGACGACATGACTCAACGATTTTTGTCGCGCTACTTTCCACCATCCATGGTCACGAGCCTTCGAAATCAAATCAGCGGTTTCATGCAAGAACCCGATGAATCTCTCTTTGATGCTTGGGAAAGATATAATGTTTTGATCGATCGATGTCCAAACCACAACATGCTCCCCGTTACCTTAATTGATACTTTCTACAACGGTTTGACTTTTCGTGATCGTGATACGATTAATGCAGCCATCGGTGGCACATTTATGAAAAGAAGACCCGAGGAGTGTAGAGAGCTTATTGAGAACATGACTACTCATCACAAAAATTGGGATTCCTCCGCTTCTTCAAGGAACAACCCGAGAGTCAATGTTTCTTCTACTTCAGCAAACCCTGATATGACCGAATTCACCCGCATGATGGCCGAAATGAACAAAAATATCTTGCTCATCGCTTCAAACCAACAACAACAAGTTAAAGCGGTAGAAATTTCTTGTGAGGCATGCGGCGGTCCTCATTCATACACTGATTGTCCTTCCACTCAAGGCAATCCGGAAAACGTGTATGCGGCTTATGGTAACTATTCACCGGAAAATTACCAAGCCCGACCTCAAGGGGATCGAAATTTGCTAAGTTACCGGTCGAACAACTATCTTTCACCCGGTTTTTCTCCTCAAAACCACAACCCCAACAACAATTACAATAGAAGCAACCAAATCCCACCTCGAGCTTCTAATCCTTATCACCCACCCGCTCAACAAGCCCCACCCATTAATCAAGATGTTGAAGCTTTAATGAGAACCCAAGGAGAGCAAATTAAGAATCTGCAAAGCCAAATTATCAACTTGAAAGGGGATATCACTAAGCAAGGGAATGACATTAGATCCGAGCTTTGAAATGATATACAATCCTCCTTCAGCAATCAAACGAATGATTTGAAGAATATGCTGGCTAGTTTCTTACCAACCACTCAACCCTCTACTTCGGGCTCTCTACCTTCAAACACCGTCACCAACCCGAGAGCGAATGTGAGTGCTATTACTACCCGTAGTGGAGCAACTTTAGTAGGACCATCTATCCCACCCCCAGTTACACCATCTACACCTCCTCCGCCACCATTTATCCCTACTACTCCCACACCTAGTATTAGTTCACCATTACCGTCTTCGCCTCGTCATGAAGAATTACCCAAGAAGAATCCTCCACCAACCCCACCTTCCACCTTTAACCCTTCAACATCTCAACCTTCACCTTCTACACCTCCACCACCCAACCCAAGCATTCCTTACCCTTCTCGACTCAACAAGGCTAGAATTTTGACTAAGAATGACATTCAAGTCTCTAACTTTTTGAACAAGATTGCCGGCATGACCGTCACCTTTCCCCTTGTTGAAGCTCTTGCCAAAATGCCATAATTTGTCAAGATGTTTAAGGAATTGCTTAGTAAGAAGGAGAAGATGGTTGAGTTTGTTAATACTCGCTTGAATGAAAATTGCTCTGCAATCCTTCTTAAAGAACTTCCGGAAAAACTTGGAGATCCCGGTCGTTTTGTGCTACCTTGTACTTTTAACCAAACCGATGAATTTACTGCCTTAGCCGATCTCGGGGCAAGTATAAATTTGATGCCTTTAAGTGCTTGGAAAAAGTTATCATTGCCCGACCTTACTCCCACCAAGATGACTCTTGAGCTAGCCAATCGAACTCTCGCTTACCCCTTGGTATCGCCGAAGATGTGTTCATTAAAGTTGGCACATTCACTTTTCCGGTCGACTTCGTCGTTGTTGATTATGAAATGGACCCTCGTATTCCGTTAATACTTGGACGCCCATTTTTGAGAACCGGTAGAGCTTTAATAGATGTGGATAAATGTGAACTCATCTTAAGAGTCGGGGATGATGCACAAGTTTTTGAAATGGGGAAGCTTACAAGCAAATATAATGGAAGAGAATCGGCGCATATGATTAATGTGCTTGATGATTTTGTTGTCTACAACAATCCTCTCTTCGAGCCTCTACATGATAATCCACTTTTTCAAGATGATGTGGATGATTCTCTCTCCAATTTGGAACCTTCATCCATTTATGATTCTCCACCGATCTATGATGCTTATGATGACGATTCTAGTTCTAATGGAGATGATTATGATGATTTTACTTCCGAGTATCCCGACATGCCCACTTATGATGATTTTGATGAGGTCGATACTCTCTCGAGTGATTCTTCACATGATGAAGATCCTTCGCCTACAACACTTGATCCTACTTTGGATGACTACTCATTTGAGGAAGACTTTGCTACTTTTCTCAACACATACTTCCCAAATGAGAGTGATGCCCCTCCTTTGGACTTTGATGATTATGGTCTTCATCCTTCTACGGATTTTAAGAAAATTCTTTCAAAGGAGACGACACCGGACGACACCAACATCCGCAGCACGTATGTTTTGACACCTCTTTGTCTACCTTCTGAGGACGAGGTTGTGCATTTTCTTAGCGGATCCTCTTCAAATTCTGCTGAGCCTGAGTGCTATTTTCCCCTAAAGGAAAAGGTGTTTGACCCCGGTATTGAATTTTAAGCCATCTCAGTATCCGTCTGATGAAATAAAAGGAAAAATCTTTGGAACTTATGAAGATATGCTTGCACCTCTTCACCCTTTCTTCCACCGTGCTCCATCTTTGTTTAAGGGAACCTTGCTTCTCGAGGCTCCACTCTCCCCCCTGAATAAGTAAGGCCCCGTTAGCCTGGGCGAAGATGAGGATAAAGAGCCTACTCTTCTTTGGCTTGCCTTGTTCGCCTTAAGCTTGTGTTATTTGATGGACGAAAACTATGCATTTGATCCCGGTGGATGTTTTTCAAGCTTCTTCCTATGCTAATCAAGGTCGAGTCAGGATCACGACTCGGTGAACAAAAATCAAGCGCTTCTTGGGAGGCAACCCAAATATCTATCTTTTAGCTATCTTTATCCTAAGTGTAGGGGAGACCCGTTGGTGTTTGCTATTTCCTCTCTTCTCATATTCAGGGATTGCGCTCAATGATCCACTCTTGATGATTTTTGACGACCCGTGATTCCGTGTTTTCATCTTCCCCGTTCTATCCTAAACTCTTTTCGATTCACTATTTTATATTTTCCAATATTAAAATAGGAATCTTTTTAGTTGTCTCTTTCTTAGCAAGATTTAATCAACGTGCACAATGTCCTAAGTGTGGGGGAGTTTACTCCCACATGCTTAAACATTGAGGACAATGTTTATATCAAGTGTAGGGGGACTTCTATCGAAGTTAAGTGGCCTTTTCCTTGTATTTGTCCTTATTTTAACCGGAAATTCGATTTTTCGACATTTTTCAAAAATTTTGATCTATTTTGGCCTAGTAGTTTTACCTTTGTATAGTTATTTTCTTTCTTTACTAGAATAAAATTTTAATAAACTGGTTTTAATTTTCAACGTTGTGAATCTTTTGACTCAACCCGAGTTTACTTATCTAAGTTTACTCTAGCTAGTATCCTTAACGTGTTTAAGTCAAGTTTTGTTAGGCTTTTATATTGGGAGCTTTAAAACGCGAAAGTCTTAACTCTCACGGGTTAAGAACAAGAACTTTTCGCAAATTCCTATAATTGATCCTAGAGAGTCGTTTATCAAGGGAACTTTGAAATGCGATTTCTAAACTTGAAAAAGTCTAAGAATTTGCAAGATCCTATAGACGATCGAAAACCCAAAACTTTGATTTAATAGGCTAAGCATCCACGAGTCTCATTCCTTGAGATTTTAAACTATGGAGAACGAGAGATGATAGAGTCAATTATAAGTTTGGTATCCTTTCATGAATTTATGTGAGTTGATTATAAGCCTATTCTCCCATCGCTTGCTAATAAATTTATCTGCAATAAGTAAGGTTGTACGATTTGAAAAGTTACTTAGCTTCTAGCCCAAGATCGTTTAAAAGTTGCTCGGTATTGATTAGAGTTCATAGCCAAGGCATAACTTATTGAAGCGGGATGCGAAGATTGGCGAGTCCAAAAAGGTCCTAACAAGGCATGAGGGATACATTTTGTTGCTAAAGATCCAAAAGTGATGTGAAGAATCATTTATCAAAAATCAATATGAAGGATCGAGACACACGACGAAAAGCAAATACTACCCTAAAGATCATGGAGAAATCTATCCGAAAAGACCCTAGCAAGGTATGAGGATAAATAGATCCAAGTCCTAAAAGGAGGCGGATCGTTGTATATCAAAGTCCAAAATAAAGATTAGAGAAAAATGAAGAAGTCGTGGTCCAAATATAAAGAATCTCTCAAAACTTCAAGTGAAGAAATTCCTATTATGAAGAGAAGACCATTATTTCACGAACGTCTCTCAAGATTTGAAGTATGAATTCACTGCCAAATATCGGTCCGAGATAGGTCTCAAATCGTGAAGCAATTTATGCCAAGATATGAACTTTTTGAGGTCCCGAGAAGATCATTCAAGACAATAATAAAATATAAGAGATACACCTAGGAATAAGGGAGTCTAAGTGAATAATTGACCCACATGAGTTCATGTTAGTTTGCTAACTTATAATAACAATGATCTCGTTTTTAAGCTTGGTATGGGGAACGTGAAACTTGAGAATGATAATCATTCATGACATTCCAAAACCCTAAGGTAAGTCTCTGATTTCTTTACTTGTTTGTTATTTTCTATCTCTTTAATAAAGGCCAATGTGGATTGATTGTGATGAAAAGTGTAATCTTGCTTTGTAACTAATGCATTGCATGAGGACATTGCAATGGTCAAGTGTAAGGGATTTGATAGGTGTGAAAACACCCATCCTTTTACCACTTAATTATAATGAAAACGAGACCATAACGTGTATTTAATATCGTAAATGTCGGAATTATGCGTGGTTTGTGTTTTTGTTGTGATTTTAGGATCAAAATGTAAAAAGGGAAGAAAACACGGGCTTTCACGGGCTTTTATCGAAGAAAAAGACAAAAGACGAAGTCAAGAAATCAAGAGTGCAAAAAGAACGGAAGTCCAAGGCCTATTTGAAGATTTATCAAAGAAAAAGTTTAAAGACGGAAGTTTAATAAAGACGAAGAACTAAAGTCTTATTTATGAAGAAATTTCAAGACGAGTTTAAAGAAATCCCGAGACAAGGTCGTTAAAGTCGAAGAACTTAGAAGAACTTAAAATACGAGACAAGAAAGAAAGAAGAAAGAGATGAGGAAGCTTCCTCCCACTCCCTCTCCACCTCCACTATAAATAGGATCATTAAGCTTTCATTTTTTTTCTTGTTGGCTAATTTGACACATTAGTTCTTCCATCTTTAATTATTTGCACATTTACTTAATTGCACCTTTAATTACTTGTCTTGCACCTTAAATTTGTAAGCTTTTAATTCTTGTCTTTACTTTAATTGTTGAATCTTTATCTTAATCAAGTTTTATTTTAATCTCTCATTCTACCTTTCTTGATTTTGTTAATCTTTGTGCTTATTATCTTATTGTCATGCTTATTTGATTACTTGTTATGCTTTTATGTTTTTGATCTTGGTAGCTTATTGATTTTATAGCTTATTGTGTTTTTCTTAAATTTAATCAAGTGCTTATTAGTTAATTTTTATAAAAAGTTGATTTTTAATATTTTTATTGTTTAGTGTTTTTAAAAGTTTTTAAATTTTGGCTTATTTGTCTTTTCTGAAATTTAATTTGGTTAAGTTTTTAGTTAAGTGCTTAATTGGTTTTAGCTTAATTTTAGTTTATAGCTTATTTGAATTTATTGTTATCCGGGTTAAGGGAAAACCCTCATATTCCGAACAGAGCCTCAAACCCCTTTATTCCGGATATAAGCCAGAAGAGTATTCCGAATATCCATCAGGTAATTATTCCAGATAACTACAATCTAGTTATTCCGGATAAGGACTCGTTTGAAAACATTCCGGATATAGCTTTCACAGTGGATTCCGGATAAGGAGTATAACTCCAAATTCCGGATAAGCAGTCAGGAGTTATTCCGGATAGTGGTAAGTTCTGAGTATTCTGGATAAGTGGTTATTCCGGATAAGCAAGCAGAAATTTATTCCGGATAAGGTGACTTTCGAGTATTCGGGATAAGCCGTCTAACCATTAATTCCGGATAAGCTATTTGAAGGTATTCCAGATAAGCATCTGGACAATATTCCGGATAGTGCTGCGAACAAGGAATTCCGGATAGTTCTCATTTCACGGATTCCGGATAGTGACAGTTTCTGGATTCCGGACAAGGGAAAGGTAAAGGATTCCGGATAAGCAGCTGATTAACATTCCGGATAAAAGGTAGGAGTTTATTCTGGATAAGCATACTTTGTTGGGTATTCCGAATAGTGACAGTATTTGGGATTCGACTCAGGTTTTGTTTATCCTCTGTTTATTTTCAAGCATTTATTTTTTACTTTGTATTAGTTTAATTTTCAAGTTTTTATTTTTATTACATTGTCAAATTTAGTTTTTCATCACGCTTTAATTTTAAGTCATTTAATTAATTTTCTTTTAAAAGTTTAAATATTGCACCATTTACTTTTTAATTAGTTTTAGATTTAATTACCCGCCTTTTACTTTAAAGTCTTGCAATTTAATTACCCTACAACGACACAACATTTGTTTCACCAAAAGGCGACTGAGTCACACTTAAACCGGAGATCAATTCGATTAGACCACTTCAACGAACTTAATTTTTATACATGCCAAAAGCCTTGTATTACTTGTGCTAGAAGCTAAGTAACTTTTCAAATCGTACAACCTTATTTATTGCAGATAAATTTATTAGCAAGCGATGGGAGAAAAAGCTTATAATCAACTCACATAAATTCACGAAAGAATACCAAACTTATAATTGACTCTACCATCTCTCATTCTCTACAGTTTAAAATCTCAAGGAATGAGACTCGTGGATGCTTAGCCTATTAAATCAAAGTTTTGGGTTTTCGAGTCATCTATAGGATCTTGCAAACTCTTAGACTTTTTCAAGTTTAGAATTCGCATTTTAAAGTTCCCTTGATAAACGACTCTCTAGGATCAATTATAGGAACTTGCGAAAAGTTCTTGTTCTTAACCCGTGAGAGTTAAGACTTTCGCGTTTTAAAGCTCCCTATATAAAGGCCTAGCAAAACTTGACTTAAACACGTTAAGGATACTAGCTAGAGTAAACTTAGATAAGTAAACTCGGGTTGAGTCAAAATATTCACGACTTTGAAAAATTTAAAACCATTTTATTGAAAATTTATTCTAGCAAAGAAAGTAACTAACGCTAACAAAGGAAAATACTACTATACAACTAGGCCAAAATAGATTAAAAATTTTGAAACATGTCGAAAAATCAAATTTTCCGGTTAAATGAGGACAAATTCATGGAAAAGACCACTTACTTCGATAGAAGTCCCCCCTACACTTGATATAAACATTGTCCTCAATGTTTAAGCATGTGGGAGTAAACTCCCCTACACTTATGACATTGTGCACTTTGTTTAAATCTTGCTAAGGAAAGGACAACTATAGTGATTTCAATGTGAATATATAAGATATGAAATATTGAATCACGACAGTTTAGGATAGAACCAGGAAGACGGGTACACGGGATCACGGTTCGTCAAAAGTCATCGAGAATGGATCTTTGAAAGCTCGAATCCCTGCAAATGATAAGAAAGAAGACAACAAACACATACAAGGGTTTCCCCTACACTTATTATAAAAATAGATAAAGATAGATAGATAATCGGGTTGCCTCCCGAGAAGCGCTTGTTTTTGTTAACCGAGTCACGAGCCTGACTCGACCCAGAACTTAATTCAAGGGAAACGTGGTGAGGGATGGAATCATCTCATGAGAGATGTCCTCACCAAAGTACATCTTCACGCGCTGGCCATTCACCTTAAAATTGGGCCCATTTGGCTGAGAAAGCTCAATGGTGCCATATGGGAAGACTTTGGCGACGGTGAATGGACCAGACCAACGGCTCTTCAACTTGCCCGATAAGATCTTCAACCGAGAGTTAAAGAGTAAGACTTGATCACCAACGTGGAACTCTCGGTTCTTAATCCTAGCATCATGGATGATCTTGGTCTTCCCCTTGTAGATCAACGAGTTCTCATAAGCTTCATTCCTCAATTCATTTAGCTCGTTGAGTTGAATCTTCCGAAGATCGCCGGCTTTGTTGATGTCGAAGTTAGCCCAGTATGCCTTATGTTCCAGCTCGATAGGGAGGTGGCATGCCTTCCCGTACATAAGACGATAAGGTGTACAACCAATCGGGGTCTTATAAGCGGTACGGAAAGCCCACAAAGCATCATCTAACTTATCGGCCCACGAGGCACGATGCTCTCCCATAGTACGCTTCAGAATTCGCTTCAATCCACGGTTAGATATCTCGGCTTTACCATTGGTTTGAGGATGATTAGCGGTGGAAAGACGATGATTAACACCATACTTATCCATGACTCGAGCAAATTGATCATTGCAAAAATGAGTCCCGCGGTCATTGATGATAGCACGAGGAACACCGAATCGAACAAAAAGTTTCTTGAGAAAGTTCACAACCACCCTCGCATCATTCGTAGGAAGAGCCTTAGCTTCAACCCATTTAGAAACGTAGTCAACGGCTACGAGGATGTACTTGTTCCCTTTAGATGTTGGAAATGGCCCCATAAAGTCGATGCCCCATACATCAAAGATTTCACATTCTTGTATGAAATTTTGAGGCATCTCATCTTTATGTGATATCTTGCCTTGGCGTTGGCAAGCATCACAATTTTTAACCATCTCGTGAGCGTCACGATAAATGGTGGGCCAATAGTATCCAGAGTCGAAAACTTTCTTCGCAGTGTAGTTGGGATCAAAGTGACCACTGATGGGTCCTTTATGGCAAGCTTCGAGAATGTCTAAAGCTGCGGGTCCATCAACACATCGACGAATAATCAGATCAGCACATTGTTTGAAGAGATAAGGGTCATCCCAAAAGTAAGTCTTAACATCTTTAAAGAACTTCTTATTTTGTTGAGATGTTAACCCGTCGATGAGAATACCACCCGCTAAGTAGTTTGCAATGTCCGCAAACCACGGGGTGTCATCAAGATTGGAATTGATAGACATTAAGACCTCAAGGGGGAAAGAGTCATTGATCTCTTGGTTCGGATGATCCCCTTGATAAGGATCCTCAAGTCTACTTAGATGATCCGCGGCTAGGTTTTCGGCTCCCTTCTTGTCACGAATTTCAATGTTGAATTCTTGAAGGAGCAAAACCCAACGAAGAAGTCTTGGCTTAGAATCTTGCTTAGTTAACAAGTACTTCAACGCGGAATGGTCGGTATAGACAATGGTGGTGGAAAGAACAAGATAGGGGCGAAATTTCTCAAAAGCATACACTACAGCTAAAAGATCTTTTTCGGTAGTGGTATAATGCAATTTAGCCCCCGTCATTGTCTTGCTAGCATAATGGATTGGTTGGAAGTGTTTGTTCACTCTTTGGCCCAAAACCGCTCTAATAGAAAAATCGCTAGCATCACACATCAATTCAAAAGGTAGCTCCCAATTAGGGGTAACCAAGACCGGTGCCTTAGTTAGCTTGTCCTTAAGAAGATTGAAGGATTCAAGACACTCTTTAGAAAAGATAAAAGGGGTATCTTTTTCCAAGAGGTGGGTCATCGGGCGAGCGATTTTAGAGAAATCCTGAATGAATCGACGATAGAAGCCCGCACGACCAAGGAAACTTCTCACACCCTTCAAGGTTGAAGGTGGAGGTAATTTGGCTATGACATCCACTTTAGCACGGTCCACTTCAAGACCGGCTTTGGATATTTTATGTCCAAGCACAATGCCTTCTTTTACCATGAAATGGCATTTTTCCCAATTCAGAACAAGGCGAGTGTCTTCACACCGCTTAAGCATGCGTTCCAAATTGGCAAGGCAAGTAGAGAAGGAATCACCATAGACCGAGAAATCATCCATGAAGACTTCCATAGTTTCTTCAACCATGTCATGGAAGATATCCATCATACACCTTTGGAAAGTCCCAGGAGCATTGCATAAGCCGAAAGGCATTCTTTTGTAAGAAAATGTTCCATAAGGAAAAGTGAATGTGGTTTTCTCTTGGTCTTGGGGATCGATGGGTATTTGAAAATAACCTGAGAAACCGTCTAAAAAGTAGTAATAGTCATTACCCGCTAGACGTTCAAGCATTTGGTCCATGAAAGGAAGGGGAAAATGATCATTTCTCGTAGCATCATTGAGTTTGCGATAGTCTATACAAACTCTCCACCTTGTAACGAGACGAGTAGGAATCAACTCATTTTTTTCATTGGGCACAACGGTGATTCCGCCTTTCTTAGGCACACAATGGACCGGACTAACCCATGGTGAATCCGAGATAGGATAGATCATGCCCGCATCAAGAAGTTTGATAACCTCTTTTTTGATAACGTCACGGATCTTGGGATTTACCCTTCATTGGCTTTGAATAGTGGGTTTAAAATCGTCCTCCATGAGAATTTTATGTGTGCAAAAGTCTGGATCAATTCCACGAATATCGGAGATTTTCCATGCAATCGCTTTCTTATGATTCTTTAGCACGGCGATAAGTCGGGATTTTTCTTCTTCTTTCAAGTCCTTTGCGATGATGACGGGTGATTTGTGGTTGTCGTCAAGGAACACATATTCAAGATGAGACGGTAGATCCTTAAGCTCTAAATCCGGAGGATTTTCGATGGACGGCGTTTTCAAATTCGGATCATCGATAGAGATATCCTTAGGAGATGGTGAAGAAATATGGTCCTCATTGAGAATTTTCTCAATGGTACGAATGTCTTCATCCCAATTGAAGGGAGAATCGTCATATTGCAAATCCACATCTCCCAAAGTTGCTTCAAAGTCTTTGAAAATGAAATCACTTTCTCCAAATTGAGTTAGTGATGGAGCAAGAGAGGCAACGGTCTCAACAGTGGGTAGAGAAGAAGAACCACTTTTACAAGCGTCTTTGAAATTTTCTTCACAAGCCTCATCAAGAACGTCAATGAAATTAACACTCTCGTATTCAGAAGGCTGCTTAGAAAGTTTACCCATGTTGAAGACGATTTTATCGTCACCAACTCTCATGATTAATTCGCCCGCGGCTACATCAATGAGAGTGCGATCGGTCCTCAGGAATGGACGTCCAACGATTAATGGAACACGGGGGTCCATCTCGTAGTCAACGACAACAAAATCCGCCGAAAAGGTGAATTTGTCGACACCAACGAAGACGTCTTCGGCTATCCCTACCGGATAAGCAACCGTACGGTTAGCTAATTCCAATGTCATTCGGGTGGGGACTAGCTCGGGTAGAGATAATTGTTTCCAAACACTTAAAGGCATTAAGTTGATATTAGCACCTAGATCGGCTAGGGCCATACAATTCTCTACCCCGGGGAAGTTGCAAGGAATCAAGAAACGACCCAGATCATCAAGTTTGGTTGGTAATTTCCTTAAGAGGACTGTAGAGCAATTCTCATTAAGTTGGGTTTGAGCGATATCAAGGAGTTTCTCCTTATTACTGAGAAGATCTTTAAACATTTTCGCATACTTCGGCATGTGAGCGAGAGCCTCAGCAAAGAAGATATTGAAATTCAGTTGTTTAAACATTTTGAGAAAGTTAGAAACCTGAATATCATCCTTGTTCTTCAATTTCTCTTTCCTCAACCTTGAGGGATAAGGTATATTAGGTTGAGATGAAGGCTTTGGTATGGAATTCTCACTCACATCCTTAGGTGGTGGAGGGGTGGAAGTAGAAGGTGGAGGAATTGGAGAAGGGGACTCGTTTTCCTTTGTCACAATCACCGGTGTAGGTGTAGGAATCTCGGGTTCCTTTAAACCTTTGCCACTTCGGGTGGTGATTGCTTTCATCTCCCCTCTTGGATTAGCAACGGTGTTACTCGGAAGAGAACCCGAACCAGAGGCTTGATTACTTGGGAAAAAACTAGCCATCATATCCCTTAAGTTATTTGTTTGATTGTTCATAGAGTTTCTCATGTCGGCTTGAAGAGCATTCCCTTGTTTAGCCATGTCATTCCTTAGCTCGGCTCGAATATCGTTCCCTTGTTTTGCCATGTCACCTTTCAAGTTAATGAATTGGCTTTGAAGATTCGTCACCATCTCTCTATTGGTCCTCATGTAAGTTTTGAGGTCTTGGTTCAATGCTGTGGGTTGATTGAGAAGTGGGGCTTGGTAAGCTGAATTATTTCCTTGAGGTGGATATGGGTTTCTTTGGGATTGATATTGATTGGTAGCTCAAGGTTGGCTTTGATTGTTGCGGTTGAAATTGTTTTGGTTTTGGTTTTGAGGGGAAAAACCGAGTGGAGATAGGTAGTTATTCGAACGATAACTAAGCAAATTGCGGTCACCTTGAGGACGTGATTGATAGCCTCCCATAGAAAAGTTACCGTTGGCGGCATACACATTTTCCGGAGTGTCTTGAGTAAAAGGACAATCGGTGTATGAATGAGAATCCCCGCAAATCTCACAAGACGTGGCTACAGCTTTAGCTTGTTGAAATTGGTTAGTGGCTAGAAGTTCAATCTTTTTGATCATTTCGACTATTGTGCGGGACATTTCGGTAATATCAGGGTTTGAAGAAGTAGAAGAAACATTGACTCTCGGGTTTGATCTTGAGGATGCGGATGAATCCCAATTTTTGTGGTGAGTGGTCATGTTCTCAATCAGCTCTCTACACTCCTCATGTCTTCTCTTCATGAATGTACCACCGGCGGCAACATTAATCGTATCACGATCACGAAAAGTTAAACCATTGTAGAAGGTATCAATCAAAGTAACGGGGAGCATGTTATGGTTCGGACAACGGTCGATCAAGACATTATAACGTTCCCAAGCATCGAAAAGCGACTCATCAGGTTCTTGAGTAAATCCATTGATTTGGTTGCGAAGACTAGTGACCATGGATGGTGAAAAGTAGCGCGACAAAAATTTTTGAGTCATGTCATCCCATGTTTGAATTGAGTTTTTGGGAAGACGATCAAACCATTTTTCGGCATGATGGGATAAAGTGTGTGGAAAAAGGTGAAGGCGAAGAAAATCCATGGAAGCACTGGGAAGTTTCATGCTTTGGGTGATGGTAATGAAATTGTCAAGATGTTTGTTGGCATCATCATCCGGTAATCCGCTAAACGGGCAAGCGTTTTGAACTTGCTGGATCATGTGATGCTTCAACGAAAATTCAGAAGCCGTGATTTGCATTGGCACAATCGGTCCTCCGCGTCCGTTCAGGTGGGTGGACAAAGTTCCTCCATTTTTCGTAAATCAGGTAGGGGAACATTTTTGTTGTTGTTATTGTTATTCAAATTGGGTAGAGGTGGGTTGTTATTGTTGTTATGCACACCATCCATATCTAAATCTTCACGAGTCTCGGGATCAGAATAATTTGAAGATCTAGTACGCATACACCTGCAAAAGAAAAAGATACCAAAGAAACATAGAATATATATATATAATCTTTTTGGTGCAAAACTTAGGAAAAGAAATGCTTTTTATGATTTTTTTAATATTTTTGTATTTTTGAATTTTTTTTTAATTTTTATGGATTTTTGAAAATTTTTGTGCTTGAAAATAACGTTCCTAAAAGAACGGATCCTAAAATCCAACGCGTCTCTCACTAAAAACCGTTAATCTTAACAAAAAGAGCCGGCAGCGGCGCCATTTAATAACTATTGTTTTCACTTAGTTATGAAAGTTCGTTGAATCCGATCTTTTCGAATTGATTACCGTTAATTAGTGCGACTCAGTCGTTCTTGGTGGAAAATTAAATGGTTTGGTTGTCTAAAACTAATTAAAAGAAAAGGCGTCATTGAGTAAAATTAAAGCTTTAAAAATTAAACGAAAAATTACTAGAAAAACACTTGGTAAAAATAGAGATTTCGGGAAGCGTGCAATTTTTAGAAATTAAAACGTAATGAACTTGAAACTTAAAACTTTATAAATCTTAAAAACTTAAACTATCGGAATAATAATAAACCCAATCTGTCGGAATGTAATGCAATCAAACCCATCGGAATATCAAAGTGAAGTCCATCGGAATAAACCATCTGAATAACCGTCGGAATGTAACAAAGTTGAATCTATCGGAATGTATGTCTATCGGAATGTTCAGATCGGAATAATAGAAACACTTCTATCGCAATACACTTTTATCGGAATATCCAGATCGGAATACAAGGTTCAATCTCGTCGGAATGTTGTTAACAAAATTTTGGCAGAGTTTCGACTTAAAATGACCTTAAGACCCGTCGGAATATGCGATCGCAATGAGCGATCGCAATCCCAGATCGGAATAAGGGGATGTTACTCTAGATCGCAAAGTAGAACCCAAATGGTTAATGCGATACAAACAAGCTATCGGAATGTGCAAACCCTCAATATTGCGATGGAGAACAAGTAATCCGAAAATGAAGATAAGCTAAAAATCCCAATAAGCAGTTCCCATAAGCATACTTAACCGAATCTTAAACAACTCAATAAGAATAAATTTGACAACTTTCAAAACTCCAAATAAACAAACTTTATAAATCGAACCTTTTAAAAACACTAAACTTTTTAAGAAATCCGAAAAGCAATAAGCTATATATATATATGAAATAAGCCAATAAGCACAATAAGCTTATAGCTTATACCGTATAAAAGCTTAATAAGGAATAAAAAGATTAACTTTTTAAACACTAAAACATCAAAATCAAACACGAATTAAGAACTATTCGGATCAAAGATGAAGTTTCGGATCAAGGACAAAGGAAAATCAAGAAAGGTAGAAAGAGATAAAAGATTAAAAGCATAAACTTGAACTTTTGATTAATGAAACTCTAATACAAAGATTAAACAAAGTTTAACTTGAAAGAAAAGATGAAGTTTTAGTGAGAGAAAGTTAAACACTTTCTCTCTCTAAAATGAAAACTCAAACAAAGAAAATTAAACTAGATAATGACTAACACCCTCCTAATGTGTCATTAGGAGGGTATATATAGGGAGTGGGGAATGCATGCGTGCTTCCTTCCTTCTTTCTTTTCTTCTCGACTCGATCTAAATTCTTTGTTTTTCTCGACGTCGTCTCGGGATTTGTCGATGTAAATTAAACTTGTCTAGTAATTTTATTCTTCTATAAGACGTGAGTTCTTCGACTACATTAAACTTCCGTCTTTAGACTTTTTCTTCGATAAATCTTCAGAATAGGCCTTGGACTTCCGTTCTTTTTGCACTCTTGATCTTTTGACTTCGTCTTTTCTCGTTTTCTCCGATAAAAGCCCGTGAAAGCCCGTGTTTTCTTCCTTTTTCATCTTTTGGTCCTAAAACAAAATAAAAACACAAACCACGCATAATTCCGACTTTTACGACATAAAATATACATTTTGGTCTTGTTATTATTGGAAATAAGTGGTAAAAGGATAAGTGTTTTCACACTTATTAGTCACTGAAGATGACAATGGTCCTATCTTTGATACTGAACCAATCGATAAGGTACACACTGAAGAGGAATATAATGTGTTTGGTAATACCCATGAGCATTGTGAGCTACCCAAAGCCATTAATGACACATGTATGATGGAAATGGTTGATAGCAATACCACAACCGATTCATCAGACAGGTGCAATAATGAGTCTGAGGATGATCAATATGCAAATGAGTATGATGATGACGAGGAGCGTATTGCGCTTGCTAACTTAATTGCTTCTTTACAAAAAGATTTCAAAGAAACTAGAAAGAGTCAAAAGCAATTAAAGAAGGCAAACGCTACGCTCACTCAAAATTTTGAAGAATGCAAAGTTGCTCTAATTAAATCTAGTGAGACCATTGATAGCTATAGAGCTCAGCTTCTTCAAAAGACCAATGAGATTGAGGGGTACAAAGGGTGTTTAGTTAATGTCAAAAAGGACGATTCTCAACAGAAATACAACGAAACTCTTAAGCTTCTAGAACAAGAGAAACGTAATTACAACACCTCTTTGAGTACTGAACTTCACAAAACATATATTGCTACCACTAAAGTCAATGAGCTAACTCAAGTAAATGGTTTTCTTCAAGAGGATAAAACTAAACTTGTTAATGAAAAGAAAGCTGTGGTTGAAAAAATGGAAAAGGATTTCAAAACTAAACAAGCAATGACATCGACAAAATGTGGAACTTTAAACTCAACTTGATTTTTACAAGAAAAATGTTTACAAAACTAATCAATCAATTCAAACCATGAGATTGTTGGCACCTCGTTCGTTTTTCAAGGATAGACCAAGTTTTGCAAATCCTAAGTACCTTGAGCAAGCTCAATCTGAGAATCAGCACTTATATCTTGATGAGTCCCAATGGACCGATCTTGATTGTCTTGTTGTTAGGCCCGATAGTGAAGAGACAAACGATTTGGAAGAAAAGAGTAGACCAAAAGTTAATAAAGAATTTGTTAAACCATATAATTGTGCTTATGAAAACAGTCTTTATGGTCTTTTCAAACCACAAACACAAAAAACTCGTGAGCAAATATTTTTCAAATGTGAACAAATAAGAATTAAATAGAGACTAGCTTTTGCCACTAAGAAAACTAATGTTTCAAAATTTATTGACTACTTGCCATATAAAGCTTCTGTAAGCAAGAGTAAGCAAGCACTTAGTATTCTCAAGAGTAACATTGAAAATTTCAAAAAGGTTGTTGATGATGACTGGAAAAAACGTGAACTTTCGAAAGGAGACAAAGAAATTCCTCACGATATAACTGTGCTTGTGAAAAGTATTTTGATTCCGCTTGCGGAAAGAACGCAAAAGCATATTTTGGAATTTGAAACATTAATTAAGCAAGAAATGTTTGATGATTTGAAATATGTGGAATCTCTTGAACAAGAAGTGAACGACCATCAACCTGAAAGAGACGAGTTTTCTACAGCATATGATCTACTCTTACATGAATTTCTCTCAATAGATATTATGTATGCTTATGTTACATCTTGTGCTGATATTGATGAATATTCTGATGTTGCATGCAAATATCTTGATCAAGTTAAAGAATGTGAACGTCTTGAAACTGAGCTTTCGAATAAAGTTGACCAAAAAGAGTTTTCGTTACTTCAACATAGATATGATTATCTTCAAAAACATTGTCACTCACTTGAACTTGATTTGCAAAACAAAGTTGGCAGTTTTTCAAATGATACACCTTTGGAAGTAAAATTATCTGAGTCATGTCGATTACTAAACGAAAAAAGTCTTGATATTTCAGATTTGAAAGCTCAATTACAAGAAAAAGACATAGCAATTGTAGAGTTGAAGAAACTCGTTGATAAGATGGGTGGGAAAGTTGTGGAACCTAGCATTAAGAAACCTGTTATTAGACAACCCAATGTCTCTAAAGTGAATAGATCCTCTATCTTGGGAAAACCATCTGCTTTCTCAAATTCTTCGTTTGCAAAACCTGTGTTTCCCCCAAGATGGATGGAAAGGAAAGGTTATCACATACTTAACCCATAAGGAATATTGTAGCACCAAGCGTTAAGCACAATAATGTGATTAAACCAGGGATGTATAGAATGACCACTAAACCCACAAATAAAGTTAGTCACTCACCTCAGACTTCTAGAAACACTAATATTCGTGTGTCTTCTACTACAGGAGTAGTCTCCACTGTTAGTGTTAGCCGACCTCAGCTTAAGAGCACTCAAGTGAATGATAAGGTCTGGAAACACAAGAGTCAAGGGAAGATAAAGGAAGTAGAAGAACACCCTAGGAATTTGAATGTTTTTAAGAATAAAAAGTCTGTAATCGCATGTAATGACGATTTGAATGATTTGAATGATTTAAATGCTATGAATGTGAAATTTGTTTGTGTCAAATGTGGAAAGTGTGCTAATGCTAATCATTCTATGTATGTTATGAATAATGTCAAAAGCGTAGAAACTAGAACTAAGAAGCAAGTTGTGATGCCTATTAGTGCTAGTAAACCCCAAACACAAAGTGAACCATTCTGGTGCAACCCCCATTAAGAAAAGTAATGCATCAGACTCCACCACTAAGAACCCTAGAAGCAGAATTACGGAATTATATGAGTCTGCTAGCAAGTCTTGGAAATGGTGGTTTGCTAATCATTGTCCTCCAGGATATAAATGGATACCTAAAGTTAGGACATAAAATGTGACAACGAGTGTTAGTATGCCTTTAAACATTGCTAAGGACACTAATGATTCTACAATCACAACTATTGTGGTATCCAATTTAGCAAATGCTCCATCGTGTTGTAACTCTTCTGCAGGTGATACAAATAATTCTCTTCATACTAGACTCTGGATGCACAAAGCACATGACGGGGAATCTCAAGCTTCTAATTGACTTCGTGGAGAAGTTCCTAGGTACGGTTTGATTCGGAAATGATTAGTTTGCACTGATCCTAGGATATGGAGATTTGGTTCAGGGGAATATCACGATCAAAAGGGTATACTACGTCGAAGGGCTCAATCATAATCTTTTCTCGGTTGGTCAATTCTGTGATGCAAATTTGGAGGTTTCTTTCAGAAAGAAGACATGTTTTGTTAGTGATTATGATGGGAATGACTTACTTACCGGTAAACGGGGTACTGATCTTTATAGAATTTCACTTCAAGACACAACTTCATCAACTCCAATTTGCTTCATTGGTAAAGCTTCAATGACTCAGGCATGGTTATGGCATCAACGTTTATCTCATCTTAATTTTGATACCATCAACTTGCTTTCCAAGAAAGATATTGTCAGAGGCCTTCCAAGCTTGAAACTCATCAAATATCATCTTTGTTCTTCTTGTGAGCTTTGTAAAGCTAAACGAAGTAGCTTCAAAATAAAGACTACACCAAGCTCTAAAGGACGGTTAGATCTTCTTCATATAGATTTGTGTGGTCCCATGCATGTTCATGGTATCAATGGGAAGAAATATGTTATGGTAATTGTCGATGATTACTCAAGGTACACATGGACTCACTTCTTGAGGTCCAAGGATGAAACACCCGAAGTTCTCATCAGCTTCCTTTAACTGATACAACGTGGTCTTCAAGCTCAAGTAAAAGTGGTTCGAACTGACAGAGGCACAAAATTTTTGAATTCAACTCTGAGAAACTATTTTGAAGCTGAAGGAATTGAACATGAAACATCTACTGCTCGAACACCCGAACAAAACGTCGTTGTTGAAAGACGAAACCGTACTTTAGTTGAGGCTGCTCGAACATGATTATCTGCTTCAAAACTTCCACTATACTTTTGGGCCGAAGCCGTGTCAACCGCATGCTACACACAAAACCGATCCTTAATTATCCCAAGACACGAAAAGACACCATATCACATAATTCATGATCAAAAACCTTCACTCAGACACCTTCATGTTTTTGGATGTACGTGTTACATTATTCGAGATGGTGAAAATCTGGACAAGATGAAAGAGAAAGGTGATGCATGTATTCTTGTGGGATATGCAACTCAGTCTAAGGGATATAGAGTTTACAACAAGAGAACAAAATTGATAGTCGAGACTATTCACATCCGATTTGATGAATTACAAGAAATGGCACTTGAACAAAACAGTTTAAGTCCCGATCCACAACAACAAATGACTTCCGTTCACAACCGCACGAAACTCAGAACTCAAGACCACAACAATGAACCGACAAGTTCAAAGCTGGTTCAAGGAAATGTTCCAAGAGCAGATATGACAGCCAACACGAAAATTAAAGAGTTGGAAATGTTATATGGACCAATGTATGATGAATATTTCACGGGGGAGAAACATGTTGTATCAAAATCTTCCGCTGTCACTCATGATACGAATGATGATATCGATCATAGTCAACAAAAGGAGACAACTTCATCTACTTCAACACGGGTTGCTGCAGATTTACCTCCTCAGAATATCACATCAACAACCGCTCCTACAACATCCACAACTACTGTCATTGCTCCAGAGAACACAAATCAAGCAGACAATGCATTAAATGACGAAGACGAATTTATCAACCCATTCGGTACACCGGTACATGAAACTGGAGAGTCTTCTACTCGCCATGTTGATCCGTCAAATATGCATACCTTTTATCAACGACATCCTTCAACACATCATTGGACCCGAGATAATCCTTTGGTTCAAGTAATTGGAAACCCTTCACAGCCCGTTCATACAAGACGACAGCTTGAAACCGATGGCGATGTTTGTATGTTCGCACTCGCCGTGAGTACAGCTGAACCAACAAATATCAAAGAAGCCATGGCTGATCATGCTTGGGTTGAACCGATGACGGATGAACTTCAACAATTTGAGAGACTTAAAGTCTGGGAACTTGTTGACAGACCATTCGATGTAATACCATTAAATCTTCGATGGATCTGGAAAAACAAGATGGATGAAGAGAACACGATCATCAAGAATAAATCTAGGCTAGTGGCTAAAGGGTATGGACAGAAAGAGGGAATTAATTTTGAAGAATCATTTGCACCAGTGGCTCGTTTGGAAGCGTTCAGGATTTTCCTTGCTTATGCTGCAAATAAGGGATTCATCGTTTATCAAATGGACGTAAAAATGGCGTTTCTTAACAGTCCTTTGAAGGAAGAAGTCTATGTCACACAGCCGGAAGGATTCGTCAATCCTCATTATCCTGACAAGGTGTATCGTCTCCACAAAGCACTTTATGGACTCAAGCAAGCTCCAAGGGCGTGGTATGACGAGCTCTCGAAATTTCTGGTCTCCAAAGGTTTCTCAAAAGGTTCTATTGATCTAACTTTGTTCACTTATAAATATGGGGATGACATTTTGCTTGTGCAGATTTATGTTGATGACATTATTTTCGGGTCTACAAACCCAAAACTTTCAAAATGGTTTGAAAAAGTAATGCACAACAAATTTGAAATGTCAATGATGGGCGAACTAAAATTCTTTCTAGGAATTCAAGTTCACCAATCCCCAAGTGGTATCTTTATTAACCAAGCTAAGTATTGTCAAGAGATAATCAAAAAGCATGGTATGACATCATGTGACCCCGTTGGGACACCATTATCAACCACATCCCTAGATGCTGATTTGGAGGGAGATGCCATAGATCAAACGAGATATCGTTCCATGATCGGCTCCCTCATGTACTTAACAGCAATCCGCCCAGATATATCACATGCTACGTGTTATTGTGCACGATATCAAGCACGACCCACTAAAAAGCACCTCAAGGAGGTTAAACGGATCTTTCGGTACCTTAAGAATACCATTCACATGGACTCTGGTATCCGAGGGAAACCGGTTTCTTTCTAAAAGCCTATTCAGATTCTGATCATGTAGGGTGTCTTGATACACGTAAAGTTACTCCTGGTGGTGCAAAATTTCTAGGTCAAGATAAGCTTGTGGGATGGTCTTCCAAGAAGAAGGATTACACGTCACTGTCATCAGCCGAAGCGGAATATGTGTCTCTATCTGCGTGTTGTGCTCAAGTTCTGTTGATGAGAACACAACTCACGGATTATGGCTTCCACTTTGATAAAGTATCTATGTACTGTGACTCAAAGTCCGCCATAGCCATCTCTTGCAATCTGGTACAACATTCCCGCACAAAGCACATTGATGTCAGATATCACTTCATTAAGGAACAAGTTGAAAGGGGTATCGTTGAATTATACTTTGTTGGAACTGATTACCCATTAGCTGACTTGTTTACAAAAGCTCTTTCGAAAGAGAGGTTTGCGTATCTAGTTAGGCAAATTGGTATGAGATGCTTGACTCCAGCAAAACTTGAGATTCTGGCAAAGAAGCCTGCTTGATTCATCTATCAAACATCCACATGTAAATATTAATGAAAAGCAAAATACAAAATTAAAAATCTTTGAAAATCCAAAAATATTCTTCTCGACATGTCTTTTAGTATCGATAATATGGACGTACCTAGAAATGTCGCTAAATAACGACACGCGTGTGTACATAAAGCTCGAATGAAAGTTGTAAAGATTTTTCAAAACATGTCATTTCTATTTTATAAAGGAAATTGTCTGTTTTGGACAATATCTCCACACAACGGGTAGAGCAATCTATCTTGGGTTGAGCTTGTCACAAAACATTAAACGTTTTGAGCTCAACACAATGGCTTGTAATCACTTTTAGATTGCAACCCGGATCTATATTCACGGGGGAGTGTACGCTTTAGTGCTCTTACCCTCAGCAAAAGAAGAGAAATCTTCTTACACTTGAGTGGATTCGTCAAGACATTCAACGTCTATGAACTCAAGTTTATGCTTAAGAAAAACCATTTAGCCAAAAAGAAATGATTTTTCAAAAAGCGTTGAACACAATTTTTTCAAGAATTTTTCAATGATATTCAAAATCTTTCAAAAATTGTGTGTTCAACAACTCCTATCCTCAAAAGTTTAATGTGGATCATATCCTCGTAACGACAATTCCATTGGATCAATTTTTGAGGGGGAGTGTTCCAAATTCATGCTAAGTTTGACATATTTTTCTCTCGAAAGTTTTCAAGACTATTTTTTACAATATATTTTAATCAAATTTGGTATCTCTAATATCAAACGATTTTATATATTAGAGATAGGGGATAAAAAGTGATTAAAATGGGATCTAAAGACTCAGGCACTCATGGTTACGAGCAAATATGTTGGGAATAAATTAAGGCCAGATCACTTGAGCGCTGACAAGAGTAAAACAAGCGTTGACAGGAGCAAAACAAGTGCTGACAGCTCAAGCGTTGACAAGACAAAGTCAAGCGTTGATACATTGAAGACAAGCACTGATGGGAAGATATACTTTACGTGTTTATTGTATTCTAGATTACTTCTAGTAAAGATAGGAACAACAATGTATTTTCTATATTTATCTTTACCTAGAATAGCTGATAGGTAGATTATTGTACAAGGCTTCTTATGTCTATAAAAGAAGACCTTTAGGTTAATGTTTGATATAAGTTTTTCATTCGTAAACTACTTTCATTGTAAGCAAGTTTGATATCATTAATCAAAGTGAAAGTTTATTTATATCATTGTGTGTTGTTGTTTAAGTGTTAATTCCGCATAACACTTAGATTGTCATAAGCATATACAAAGGTTTCTCTAAGTGTATTACTTGATCTAGTCTCGTATACATAAAGCTAAATCGATCTAAGTTTGGGATCAACAAGTGGTATCAGAGCTTATTGAGGAACTTTTGATCTTAAAGAACACAAGAACCCTAAAAATCACCAAAAACCCTAATTTTCTCAAACACCCTAACAACATCATGTCAGAAACAATAACCTCCTCCTCCTCACCTTTACCAAACATCAAGATTCCCATGCTTGATGCAACCAACTTTGAATTGTGGAAATTCAATTTTGAACAATATCTAGGGATCTATGACTACACACTCTGGGAGATCATTGAATATGGAAACATATTCGATAAAGCCCAAAAGATTGCTGATGCTATTACTCAAAGATCAACTGTTGCTGGATGTTCTGAAGAAGATAAGAAAGAAAAACCTGAAGATGGTAGAGCTGTGTCTGCTGATGACATAGCAAAGAAAAGGGTTGACATGAAAACCCTAAATATTCTGAAACTCTCGTTGGGACAAGAGAACCAGCATAAATATAGAGGTTATGATTCTGCTAAGCATCTTTGGGCAGCTCTTGAAGTTGCATATGGTGGTAATGCAGATACTAGGGAAGAAAAGAAGAAACAACTTATGCATGATTATGTTGTTTTTAAAGCACAACCCAATGAGAAGCTGAGTAGTGTGAGAAGCAGATTGCTTGACATTACAAGCAAATTGTCCTTCATGGGGACACAAGTTGGTGATGTTGACATCAATGCTACTTTTCTTAAAAGTCTTGGTGAGGTGTGGAAGATTGAGGCAAGATCCATTCTTGCCAATAATACTTACAAAAGTTCCACGTTTGATGACATTTACAACAAACTGAGGCTGTTGGAAGATGAAACTCTTTTAGAGCATGGAAATAAGTCTACCAACAGTAATATGGCCTTCTTCTCTCACAGTGAAGGTCAATTCAATCAGAAGGACTCTTACATGCATCCAGTTACTGGACCCTCATGTGTCAGCGCTGGAACAAGTCCTGTCAACGTCTCCTTTTCAGACGCTAACACATTCAAAAGTGACTCCCCAAGAGTTAAACCTTCTGGTTTAGATTTGGATACTGTATGTGCTTATATTGCTTCTTTGCCCAATGGTTCAGTGATTACATATGAGGACCTTGAGCAGATAAGTGATGAGCACTTGGAAGAGATGGACATTAAGTGGAACATGGATCTTGCTAGTATAAGAGAAAGTAGGTGGAACAGAAGGTTTAAGAAGAAGATGACCTTCAATGCAAAAGATACAGCTGGATTTGATAAATCCAAAGTTGAATGCTACAACTGTCATCGTATGGGGCACTTCATGAGGGAATGCGGATCTCCTAGAAGATCTGATGCTGGTAAACCCTCAAGTCAAGTTGTTAAAGCTCAGGATTCCAAAGCCATGGTTGCAGTTCAAGGAATTGATGGTATAGGATGGGATTGGAGCTATCTGGCTAAGAATGTTGAAGAGGATAAAGCTTTGGTTACTGAGGTTGAAGAAGAAGAGCATGTTGAATATGCTCTCATGGCACACTCCTCCTCTTCATCTGATAATGAGGTATACAATGATGCTTTTTGTAGTAAAGGTTGTAGGTTAAACACTGAGAATCTTAACAAAGAGGTGTTAAAATTATTAAGTGATGTGAGTACTGAAAAGTGCAAACTGTCTAATTACCAACTAGCTCTCACTCAAACTGAGAAAACAGTTTCTGAATACAAGAAAATGGAATTTGACTTAAAAGATAAAATAAGTATCTTAAAACATGAGTTAAATGCTAGTATGGATATTATAAACATCATGGAAAGGGTTAATGGTGAGTTACAGGCTAAGCTAGATGAGGCCATTAAGAATAAAGACAATGTTGGCCTTAAAATTCCAAGATTTGATAGAGCCACTCAAACCCTAGGAGACTGTGTGAGTAAACAAAGAGATCCTAAGGACATGACTGGGATTGGGATGAATGATTACTCTGTGGTTCCACCACCAGCTGGTGACTTCTATGGTGTCCAACAAAAGGACCTATCTTGGACTGGTTTGCCAGAATTCCAAGAGGAGGAATTCATTCCTCCACCAAGAGTTGTCACTCCAATTGAAGAGTACCAACAAAAGTTGACTGATCTGAATGAATGGAAGAAAGCTAACCCTACTTTGTTTGTTAAGGGTGGCTTGCTATGTAAAAGTCCCAATGAGTCAACACCCATTAAGGTTACTAACCTAATCACTGGTAAAGCTGTTGATCTTGGCTCCAACACTGATAGAAAACCTAGCATTAAGTATGCAGAGATGTATAGGAATACTAGGTCACCCAAGAGCCAAGTTAGCAATAATGGAACAGGCTTCTTCTCTTCTAGACCTAGGGTTGTGTCTAGAAAATCTTGTTATACTTGTGGTAGCTTTTCACACTTGGCATATAAGTGTGTCAACGCTCCCAAAGCCAGCGCTGACAGGAACAAACTCAGCGCTGACAGGAACAAAGTCAACGTTGTTAGGAAGTCAAACGTTGTCAGACCCAAACCTTGTGTGCAGCAAAGTACACAAGTGATTAGACCTGCCCCATTCTTTACTAGAGGGTCTAACACTCATGGACAAAGGCCATTCCAAAAGACAAACACCAGGTCTAATAGGCAATGGGTTTCTGTAGCAAACCCTAGATTCAACGCTGACAAGGGTAATCTCAGCGTTGACAAGACCAATTCCAACGCTGACAGAAACGTCACCAGACCTAAATATTTGCAACCACAGGGTAAGGGTCTAAAGCTTCTTCAAGCTTAACATGGAGACCCAAGAAAGATCAAAAACCTAATGATAATGGTATTTTAGTGACCTGCAACAGATTTAAATACATTTCAAAGGTCATTACAAAACCTATTGGGGTTAACTGGGTATTTCATCCTAAGAAGGATGAAAATAGGGTTGCTGTGAGAACTAAGTCTGTTCTTATTGTACAACCAGATGAATCCAAGTCTTCTAAGGCTTGGGTTCCCAAAGAAAACTAATTTGTTTTCTTTATGTGCAGGGCATTCAAAGACAGGTCAATGATTATGGATATTGGGATAGTGGATGCTCAAGGCACATGACAGGGAAGGAAGACTATTTGACCAACTTCACTCCCATTAAGGATGGTGATAAGGTTTACTTTGGAGGCGGATATGGTACTATCACAGGCAAAGGAACCCTTCTCACCAAGAACTTACGTTTTGAAAACGTATTTTTGGTAAAAGAGCTTGATTACAATCTTTTTAGTGTATCACAAGTTTGTGATAACAAGAATAAAGTTCTTTTTACTGATACTAGGTGTTTGGTGTTAAGCAAGGATTATAAGATCCCTGATGAGAAATATATTGAGTATAGAACACCTAGGCATAAAGACATATACAATGTGAATCTGAATGGGATTAGATGAATAATAATATGTCTTGTTTGTATGCTAAAGCCTCAGTAGATGAGAGTAATTTGTGGCACAGGAGAATAGGGCACATAAATTTTAAAAATATAAATAGGCTTGTGAGACTTGGCTTGGTTGATGGTTTGCTTGAGAAGGACTTCAACAATGACCACTCTTGTGTTTCATGTCTTAAAGGCAAGCAGCACAAGGTCTCATTCAAGTCCAAACATGTACATACTAGTTCTAGACCTCTTCATATGCTACACATGGACCTCTTTGGTCCAACCAATATAGAAAGTTTGAATGGTAAGTCATATTGCTTTGTCATCACAGATGATTTTTCTAGGTTTACTTGGACATTCTTTCTAGCTATGAAGAGTGATACAGTTGATATTCTAATTGATTTTATCACTCAGCTTGAGAAGAGGTCTGGCAATGATGTTAAAATACTTAGGAGTGATAATGATGGTGAATTTAGGAATAAGAAGCTAGATGATTTATGTGTCAGGAAAGGAATTACTAGGAAATTTAGTATTGCTAGAACCCCACAGCAAAATGGGGTTGCTGAGAGGAAAAATCGAACCCTAATTGAAGCAGCCAGAACAATGTTGGCTGATGCTCATTTTCCTATAGCCTTTTGGGCTGAGGTTGTTAATACAGCTTGTTATGTTCAAAATAGAGCATTGGTTAACAAAATTCAGAACAAAACACCTTATGAGTTACTTTGGGGAAGAAAACCTAATATTGGTTTTCTCAGACCTTTTGGTTGTCATGTAGTAGTTCTAGATACTAGTGATGCCTTAGGGAAATTTAGTGCAAAAGGTGATGAGGGCTACTTCATGGGGTATTCAGTGCAGAGCAAGGGATATAGGGTTTATCTTAAAGAAGAAAAACGTATACTTGAAAGAGTATATGTTAGGTTTTTAGAAAATAAACCTAGTGATCCTGAAAGTGGTCCTAATTGGTTGCTTGACTTGGAACCTTTATCTAGAACTTTAAATTATATGCCTGTCACTAATCCAGACATTGTGAAGGTAACTTCAAATGTTATGGAGGAACAAGTTGTTGATGTTTCAGGTACTCAGGTTCATGAAAAGGTTGGATCACAAGCAGAAAAGACATCTCCTATACAAGAATATGTTACAATTCCCATTTGGACAGATGCTTTTGCTGCTGCTGCTGCTGGTAAAGATAATGGTGGTCTCCAAGTACCACCAGATACAAACATGCATGGTCCTTCAGGTGCTGACAAAGGCAAATCTAGCACTGACAAGACCAATTCAGACGTTGATGGTTCAGACGTTGACAACAACAGTTCAAGCGTTGTTAGCCCAAGCGCTGACAAACAAGGTTCAGGCGTTGACAACACTTCTGCACATCTTTTCTCATCCATTTTTGAACAAGGTGAACCTTCCAATTTATATGAAGAAGGTCATCCCCATGTTGATGTAAGAGAGTCTGATGAAGAAGATATTGGCAACATGGAGAATGAGGTTGAGGACACCAGACTTTTTGAAGGAGGAGTTCTCACTTCCACTATGAAGAATCACCCCACTTCTCAAATCATTGGTGATATTATGACTCCAGTTCAGACTAGAAGATCTCATCAAGGTCTTGGTGGGTTTATTGCCAATATACACAAGAAGGTTGATACCCCTCTTGTCCAAGCATGTTTGTTTGCCTATTTTCTGTCACAACAGGAACCCAAGAAAATATTTGATGCTCTCAAAGAACCAAGTTGGGTGGAAGCAATGCAGGATAAGCTTCACCAATTTGCAATTCAGGATGTTTGGGAGCTGGTTGATTGTCCCATACATGTCAGACCTATAGGGACAAGATGGGTTCTAAGGAACAAGAGAGATGAAAGAGGCATTGTGGTCAGAAACAAGGCAAGGTTAGTGGCTCAGGGATATACACAAGAGGAGGGGATAGACTATGAGGAAGTCTTTGCACCAGTTGCAAGGATTGAAGCTATCAGGATCTTTTTAGCCTATGCATCCTGCATGGGCTTCACTGTCTATCAAATGGATGTCAAGAGTGCCTTCCTCTATGGAACTATTGTTGAGGAGGTATATGTGATGCAGCCTCCTGGTTTTGAGGATCCAGAGAATCCAGATAAAGTGTATAGAGTCAAAAAGGCTATGTATGGACTTCATCAAGCCCCTAGAGCATGGTATGGTACTTTGTCTACCTATTTGGTGGACAATGGATTCAAGAGGGGCACCATAGATCATACACTATTTACAAATAAGAAAGGCAAGGATGTGTTGCTTGTCCAGGTCTATGTTGATGATATCATTTTTGGGTCTACTGATCCAAAGATGAGTGAGGATTTCTCCAAGCTTATGACAGACAAATTCAAGATGAGTGCTATGGGGGAGATGAACTTCTTTCTTGGTTTACAAGTTCAGTAGAAAGAAGATGGTATCTTCATCTCCCAGGATAAATATGTGGCTGAGATCTTGAAGAAGTTTGGCTTTTCTCCACATGAAAAGAGGGTTACTACTCCTATGGATAGAGAACACCCTTGGGGAAAGATTGGAGATGGGAAAGATGTTGACGTCAGGCACTATAGATCCATGATTGGATCCTTGATGTATCTTACAGCCTCCAGACCTGACATCATGTTTGCTGTGTGTGCTTGTGCACGCCATCAAGTGACTCCCAAAGAATGTCACCTTTATGCCGTGAAGAGGATCTTTAGGTACCTAAGATGCTATCCTAGTCTTGGTTTGTGGTACCCAGAGGATTCACCATTGGAGCTGATTGCATATTCAGATAGTGACTATGGAGGTGATAAATTTGATAGGAAATCCACACATGGTGGATGTTAGTTTCTTGGGAGCAGGTTGATATCTTGGCAGTGCAAGAAACAAACAGTGGTGGCTAATTCTACAACTGAAGTTGAGTATGTGGCTGCAGCTGCTTGTTGTGGACAAGTTTTGTGGATTCCGAACCAGCTGTTGGGCTATGGGTATAATTTCATGCATACCAAGATATTTGTTGACAATAACAACACTTTATGCATCATTAAGAATCCTGTACATCATTCTAAAACTAAACACATAGAAATTAGACACCATTTTATAAGAGATTGTTTTGAAAAAGGTTTAATACAACCAGATAGGGTTGACACTGAGGAAAATGTGTCAGATTTACTAACTAAACCTTTTGATGCTGGGAGGTTTCAATATTTGGTAACAAGTATTGGAATGATCACTCTCACATAATATGTGTTTTGGAGTCTTTTTGTAAAAGTATGTACAGGATGATGCGTTGTTATTAGTCTTATTGATGATTTAGATTTTCCACTATATTTTTCTAACACTGACAAAGGTTACTTTAACGCTGATAAGTGTTTTTGTAACATTGTCAGCAAAATAATTGTCTAACGCTGACAAAGCTTCCCTCAACGCTGTCATGTGTTATCGGGGCGTTGTCAGCAACAATGTTAGTTTTGTGGTTTTCAATCTAAATGTGCAGATGGTGTTAGCAGTATACCATTGGATACAGAGTTGCTTATGGATCAATGGAGAAGCATTTGGACAAGTTTTCATTTATGGATGATGGTTGGAATGTTTAATTCCTATCTTGACATAAATTTTTATGTTCATGCATGTTTTTAGCAACTTATGTATCATAGTTTAAGGGGAGGTTTTAGGAACCTTTAAGATGTTTGGGTATCCATATGATACTCGTATCACAATTCTAGATTGTGTCCACAGGTGAGTATGAGTTAGTTTTACTAAATCATGAGGCACTGTAGCATGCAAAGTTGATATACTATGCATGCTGCCAAGACATTTTGGCCTAGAATTGGTTGTGGTCTGTTGGGAGACTTGGGAATAATTTTGTTATGGAATTTACCTGGGAGTAGCAAGGAATTTTATAAGGTAACTTGGTTGTTAAGAGTTTTGGTTAGCAAGGGACACTAGAGGACTGTTATGTCTATCTTGCTTAAGCAAGTGTGCATAACTGGACAGTGCTTGCCCCCCTATAATAACTATCAGCTTTTTGGTTATCTTCTCTAGGATAAATTACTTTGTTAAGGTCATTTTTCATTTTTAAACATTTTTATTTTTGGACGCTGACAAGTATTTTTCCAAGCGTTGTTGTGACCAATTTAGACGCTGACATGGCTATAGGCAAACGTTGACAAGATTATAGCCGTTGGGCGTTGATAGGTTATTTTTGACTGTTGGCACTCAATGGGTCCTACCCAGTTGTTACTTTTTGACATATTTTTAGGCCGTAATTTTGGGAGTTGTTATCTTTCATTTAATGCATGAGATAAACTTATACTTTTTCAATATTTTCATGATTGTGTTTTTGAAAATACTTGCCTATTTTTGGGCCAATCACATGCATTTTCTTCTCCTATAAATTTGGCTCCTATTTTTAAACAGGGTATCTATACTTCTTGTCTAACACAATTTTCTCTTATCAACTTCATCGTCATCAATCAATTTTCACAGCTTTCAACAATGGCACCAAAGTTTAAACCATCATAATTGGAATTGGGGTTCAGAAGTCAACACAACATGATAGCGTATCTTGAAGCTGATGATACTCTGTTTCCCCAATACACACAAATGGTGGCGTATCTAAACGCATCCCCTCTAAGGTATGCTCTTTCTCATGCACCACTCATTCCAGTCACACGTATTAAACACTTTTGGAACACTGTCAGTTCCTTAACAGTTAATAGAGTGACTACATTGACTTCTATTGTTCATGGGAGACCTTGGGTGGTTACTGAGGCTTTGGTACGCCAAGCCTTGCATCTTGATGATGCTGATGGTATAGCCACCCTTCCCATAAATGAAATAGAACAAGGGCTAAGGGCTTTGGGATATCCTTTTCCTGATGAAGGTACTTTAAACAAGTATCATAAACAGGAGTTTCCCCCAGCCTGGAAGTACCTCATACATGTCCTCCTTCAATGTTTGAGTCCCAAATGCACTACACACAATGAGGTCAATAAATCCATTGCAAGTGCCATTGTGTGTATTGCAACTGGGCAAAAATTTAATTATTCTAAAATGATTTTTGAGGGCATGTGTAAAAATAAGGGGAACAAAATGACTTTAGCTTATCCCCGATTTTTACAAATGGTTTTTGATGTTCAAGGATACTGCACAAGGGATCATAATGATTTTTATGAGATCCCTGTGCAAAAGAAAGCTATTTTTATGAAGATGAACTCACCCCCCCCCCATCGTGACCTACCCTTAACCCAAGCTATGCTTGCTGTCATTGCAGCAGCTCAACCCTAACCAGACCCCCAACCACAAATTGACCCCATACCTGAACCATTACCTTCCCCTAAACATCTGCAAATCGACCAAGAACCCTTCAACGCTGACACATTAAACGTTGGCGTTGATGTGCCTTTTTCCAAGGTTGTCACACAACCTTCACAAACCCAAACACCCCTTAACCAACCCACATCCACCCACTCTTCCACACCATCTTCCACACCCCCTGAATATAGGTTGATGAAACGCCAAAGGACTACTGGAGTGTTCTCCTCTGGTGGTCCTAGCCATGTAGCAGAGAGAACCACCACCACAAGTGTGGCTGGTGCCATGGATGAGGCTGGGACTATTGGTTCTGGCTTAGAAGCTGGCCAAGGCAGTCCCACCATCATTAAGTCCTCATCCATGCCCAATGAATCTGACTTGGGAGGTCAAATCCCCATTTTAGAAGAGGGCAGACTGGAACCAATGACTCTTATGGAATTGATGGCAGTCTGCATGAGCTTGCAAAAGCAAAATGCAGACTTAGTACAAGTTGTCAGCTCACAAGGCCTTGAACTCAAGCAATTGAGGGAGAGGATTGTTGTTTTGGAGACTGCAAGTGCCAGGAGAGGTATGGAGGAATCTTCCAAAGGGGAGGAAGATCCAATAAATCTGAGTGATAAGGGCAGCCATGATGGTCAATCTTTGGATGTTGCTGAGGCCCTTACAAGTTTGAAGAAACAAACAGGTTTTGATACGTCCTTAGTCTCTCCTACCAACTTGAATTTATCATTTACAGCCATGTTAGAGGAAATTGCAAAAGGCGCTGAGGCAGGAAATTTGGTCGTTGACAAGGAGAATTTGGACGCTGACAGAAATATTTTGGGCGCTGACACAGCAAAATTGGGCGTTGATAGACCTGCACATGAGGGTGATGTATCCCAGTCATCATCCATCATCAAGGAGGTTTCTTCACAGGTATCACCATCTACCTTATCAACAATTGCTCCATTAGATAAGGGTAAGGGTATTATGGTAGAAGAGATTGTTCCAAAGGATGCAGCTCAAGTTGAGTTTGATAGAAGATTGGCTGCACAAATCATGGAACAAGATAGAAAGGAGGTGAAAGAGTCACCATTTGTTGTTACTTCAGAAGAAGGAAGTGATGGAGCTAGCTCAGACTCAAGTGTTATGATTATAGAACCAGAAAGACTTGAGTATGGAGATGAGTTGGCCAAGGAGAAATTGAGAGAATTGAAATTGCAGGTTGACTTTGATATGCCAGAGGTGGTTCAAATGTATAATGCTTGGGAAGAAAGATGTATGGAGAATCCACACTTGACCACTTCAGATCAAATATGGGGTTTGGAGATTCTCCTCAGAGTTCAAAAGGATTGCCAGGTAATTTTGAAACACAAGGCAAGCAATATTCTCTCAGAGTTGAAAAGGGATAGAAGGGAGTTATACTGCATGTTGCTCAGATGTCATGGAGTAGGATGGACTTATCAGAAATTGAGGGCATTGACATTTGATGAGTTGGAATGCAAGGCTTATCCCATTTGGGTGAGAGTGCAGGAAGCAAACACTCTCAGACTTCTTTCTGATGAAAGAAAAGAAGAACTTACAGAAGAAATGGAGCTCAAGAAAGCAATGTTTGTTCCCAGACCAGTGAAAAAGGGAATTTCTCTTGAGTTTCCCAAAGATATGGATCCACTATATCCAAGTGAAGCTGTCATAAGAAAGAGCCTCAAGCTCTCACCATTAGAAGCTTCAGATATGGTGCAAGTGTTACCACTAGATTCCAGAAATCCAATTGTGAGCTATGAAGAAGATGAATGTGGATTCTGGAAGATTGGCAGATATGGAAAAGAGGTACACACTTTCACCACTCTCATATCTTTGTTTGCAAGTTGTGATAGAGAAGACTTGGTAGACCTATGGAGGTTGCTAGAGACCAAGTATGAGGCTGAAGCACCAACTTCAGCTAATGGAATAAAATTGTGGTCCACATTCAAGAGAATGTGTGGACCAAAAGATGAGGATCCTGCTATTTGGAAGGATCTTGAAGATGACCTCAGTGGTCTTCAATGGAGATTATATTCAGCTGCTGGTGTTTACCATTTGAGTTCTACAAAGTTTGCTGAGTATCTACTTGTGGATGGTCAGTATTTCATATCCAAGGCTATCTTGGAGAAGATGCAGAACACTCAGCTAGAATTTGATTATTCAAGTGACGTGGCAAAAGACTTGATCAGATTTATTTATTACCAATATGAGAAGGTTTGTAAGATTCCTCCTAGTCCTTAATGCTTATTCAGAAACTTGATCATAAGAGTGGATATCAAGTTTAGGGGAGGATTGTTGGGAATAAATTAAGGCCAGATCACTTGAGCGCTGACAAGAGTAAAACAAGCGTTGACAGAAGTAAAACAAGTACTGACAGCTCAAGCGTTGAAAAGACAAAGTCAAGCGTTGATACATTAAAGACAAGCACTGATGGGAAGATATACTCTACGTGTTTATTGTAGGTCCTCGAAATCCTTGGATTATCCTTGTGTTGTGATTATCTAAAGAGATAGAAGGATAGATGAAGAAGTAGAGAGAGAAAGTAGAGAGAGGTTGGAGAGAATAAGAAGTATTAGATTGAATGTATGTAAAGTGAATGACCAACCCCTCCTAACATGCTAGGAGGGGGTTTATATAGCCCACCCTACATGTGGGCTATATGGGCTATATTGGATCACGAGCCCAATATCATTGGAGTGACCGATCCTTTCTAAATACGTAAAAACGTATTTCCAACAATCTCCCCCTAAGGGAGGTCACTCCAAGTTACAATGTCCTAAATAGTCTATAGCTCGTGATCTATGCTAATAATGATGTGACCGAGACTTTCCTTGGAAAAACACATTTCCAACAATCTCCCCCAAAGGGAGGTCACACCATTTTACAAAATCCTAAACCTAGCATACTATGCTTGAGTCTCCGATCTTGTTCTTGTGAATATGATTGATGAGATCTTTGACTTTGTTCTTGAGCATGTTTCCTTGCCTTGACCTTGTGCATTCATCACTTGTGATATTCGCCTCTTCGTGACACCATGTCCCACATACTTATACCTTTGTAATTCTTGAAAGCTTCAGAGTTCGATAAAGCGGAAGACTTAACTTTTAGGCTTTCTTGAAGTATTAAGTGCATAAAGTATAAGCATGCGGGGACGACTTCTTCTTGGATCCCGCAACGCCACCGTCTTCAAATGTCGCAACATAAGTAGACACGAACGAAATGGCTTTGAACATTTCATTCTAAATCGGTAGTATTTTTCCTCCGGTCGGTGAAGACCGTTGGACGATATTAGATATCGTACCCGTGACGGATAGTTTCAATTAAGTAACTTCCTGACAGGATTTCGCGGGTAAACCCGTTCTCTTTATTCGACCGTCCAAAGCTGACTGCGAACATAAAGAGTGAATCATTTGGATAATAATATCCGCATGATTTGAAGCCGTCAATTCATGTTCCTGGAACAAGTGAAATTCAATTAAGAACCGCACCATCGTTGCTTTCCAGTTGTCACGAGCTTGATTCGTATAGAATCTTGCAAGTTACCTACCAAGTGCTGTTTGAGGTTAACACTAGAAGGATTTCCACTCATCACCGTGAACACTAAGGTATCACTCTGAGTGTTCTGGCAAGATCACTAAGATATTGCGTAGCGGCCTGGAACGTGTTTAAATTCAGTTAAGAATTAAACAGCTGTTGCTTTCCAGTTATCACAAGTTTGATTCATAAAGAATCGCACAAGTCACCTACCATGAGCTTTTTGGTATTCGCTCAAGAAGGATTTCCATCTTCATTGTAAATACTTTCGTATTACTCGGATGTTCAGGCAAGATCATGAAGATTTTGCGTAGGACTCTTAAGATCTTTCTTACTTTTCATAGTGTGTGAAGAAGCAAGGAATTATGAAAGTGTGTCCTAATGAGATATTTGATGATCTCAAATGGCTGTAGACTCGATCGTGCATTTTGGATTTTAGTGATCGGAGGCTGGAGAGGAGTGCCACCTTTTCAATACCAATTTATTCGGAGTGAATAAATCAATAGATAATGTGTTGTCTCCGTGTGATTAAAACAAATACCTTTTGAGAGATATCTGAGTTAGCTGGGATGGGTTGTGCATTGCATCACTGGGTCCATGATGTCTATCTTCAATATCGAGCATCATTAAAATGATCTCAATAGCATATGTGTTGACCCGGTTTCTGCCTAAAGTTGTAAGGAGGGCTTCTTTCTTTACACCCTTTATCTTTACAATTCTTTTTCATTCTTCAACCCCTTCAATGCTTACCAATACGTCATAACTAGCACCTTGTTGTGATTGTTCCAGTGCTAACTTAAGTACTTGGTCGGCATTCAGCTACGTTCACAATCTTTCTCCATCAATCCTAAGGACTACTATTTCTAGCTATGGAATGTCCTTGGGAAGATTCCTCCTGTTCTAGAAAAATCATTGGACTTAACCTATCCTACCATCCTTATGTCAACACAATCTTCATCGTCGTGAAGTAAATGGGTTTTGGGTAAGTATATGTCACCATGAAATCCATTTTGAAGTGCAAATCCATTTTGCTCCCCCTTAACATATGCCACGATATCCGAAAACATTTCGCATATGTCGGGATGAGCTATCACGTTAAGTCAAACCATTTGTGATAATTTCCCATATTAAATCACATTTTCTCCCCCATATTAAAAATATTAACCCAATCGATGTTTTTAATATCAATTGATTTAATAGCATTTTAAGAAAATTTGGGAAGAAAAATGCAAATCCAATTATCTTCATGAAGTACACAAGCTCCCCCTCAAATTAATGAGGGTGTGCTGAAACGTAAATTAAATACCTTTTAAACACAAGTGTAAGGTATTTACCACGTGCAAAGATCATATATGATAATGGATTCACAAGATTAGCGATTTATGAGGTTGGACCTGAATGATGGAGAACATCATATGAAAGAAGCACATGGTTTTTGTTCACGAATGTTGGTCGCCTCATCACGTCTGAAGGTATCTCTTGACTCCATATGTACGATTGATATCGTTGTCTTGACACCAATATGTGAACTTGGCACCTTCGGCGTCAAAGATTCTGAATGCTGGACAATTGCTCCCCCTCAATTGTTGACCCGTGTTCTATTGAAAGAGCTGTAGTCACCGTTTGAGTAGTCGCATCATCGAGTATGTAGATATCACTTGTAAATTGCTACGGTTGGTGGAGATGATAACTTCATAAAAACAAGATTTCTCTTGTTTTAACAAATAAATGCACTGACACGTACATAAATTCGTGTTAGATTGTGTTATAAAGTAAACACAATCCCTTACATGGTTGTAAAGTAAACCATGCCCGAGAAAATTAATTCCCGTTGTTGAGTCAAAGCTTTCCGATGAAATGCTTGACTTGAATAAGAAAATCGGGTTACTATCTGAAATAATAGCAAACCAATTTGAGCATGTTTTAAATCAGTTGAACTTCTGCTCGAACTTTATTTACAACCCCGTGTCATTATTGAATGACATTTCTAGTATCGTAAATATTATCGATTCCAGAAGACATGCTCTTTTTATCAAAACATTTTTGAACACACAATTTTGAAAGATTTAGAAAAAACCTTTTGCGAAATTCTCGAAAAACTGTGTTCATTGTTTTGAAAACCAATTACTTGAGCTTAAGATGTTGAATATCTTACAAAACGAGCTCAAGCCCGAGAAGTTGTAAACTTCCCGTTGTTAAGGATAAGTTTATCATCGGCGATAAACTTTCCTTTTAACTGAAGAACGAGTCCTAAGTTGACATTTACTTAGAAGTCGTTTTCATGAGCTTGAAAAACTTTGAATGTTTTAACGAAAAGCTCATGACCGAGAAAGGTGAATTTCTCGTTATGAGGAAAAGTTCTCTTATTTAAAAGATTCACTTTCCCTTCTGAGCTTAAAACCTGGAATGTTTTAATACAAGCTCATGACCGAGAAAGATAAATTTCTCGTTAAGAGGATAAGTTATCATAAAAGATAATCTTTCCTTTATTTTAAGTTCGAGTTACAGTCTGACATTTAACTGTAAGTCATTGTGCATGAGCTTAAAAACTTCGAATGTTTTTATTATTAGCTCATGCCCGAGAAAAATTAATTTCTCGTTGTAAGGATAATTTTATCATCGGCGATAAACTTTCCTTTCTTTGATGAGCGAGTTACAGTCTGTGATGTGACTATAAGTCCTAAGCACTGTAAGCTTAACTAGAAATCCCCTGAGACACTTGTTTCTTAGATATCAGCTTCTTTAGCAACCAAACTCCGAGAGTGTCCTTAATTGAGTGGTATACAATGATTGGACCGCTTCTTTCTTTTGGAACATTCTCTTTGGTACCTGCATTCTCATTAGGATTTTGCATGCTTTGATATGGGTTAGCGATATCTATCTTAGAAGCAAGTGGGGGTTCACAATTTTCTTTTCTTGTGCTAGAGGTGACCTGAGGAGAGGATTCACTTGTCTTAGCTGGCAAACGTTTCCTTTTATAGAAAACCTTAAGTTCAGGCTTAAGTGATGTATCCTCCTTTTCAATTTCCTCCCTAGTAGTCTTAGTAGAATCAGAGACTATCCTAGTTAAAGGGCACTCGTTTCCTACAAGAGTGAAAGTTCTACCAGTGGGGCGCCACATTTTACCAATGGGTTTGATTTTAGCAATCCACTGGGATTTAAGTCTAGCACGGGAGTTCACCTCATTAAGTAATTTTTTGATACAAGAATCATGATTGGCTTTAAAGACACATTTCTTACATGTTTTACAAGTAGCATATTTAATGTCCGAGTAAGATCTAGAATTCCTAGATGATTGATTGATGCTCCTAGGAAGTGACATGCTACGGTTAGTAGTGTTGGGTAAACTAGAAGGCATCTGACTAGGTTTAAAATTCCTATCTCTTACTTTTGTCTTCTGAATAGCTTCCCTTAGACCAAATTTATGGCGAACATCATTTGAACTAGTTCGAGATGTGTTCTTTAGACTATGTCTAGGGAGGCTAGATGCAATCATGTGATTAGGTGTTGCAAAAGCTGTTTTAGTCACAATGGGCCTAGATAGTGGAGTGACTGGTCTAGAAAGATGAACCATATCAACTTGGGAGGCAAACCGCGGTCTCGAGGATTTTGGTCGCTCAGATCTAAATGCATTCGGTTGTCTAACAGGCTGAATTTGAGGCGGTTTCCCCAAGATTGATTGTTTTTCAAGCTTAGTATCCACACTAGTTCCTTTAGTTTTTCTCAATTCGTTTTTCAACGCAGCTATAGCAAAGACCTTTTCTTGTACTTGAGCCTTTAAAGTCTCACTCTCTTTGAGCAATTCATCTTGGGATGCCAACTTAAATTCAAGCGACTTAATTTGTCTCACAAAATTATCTTTTTCAGCTTTAGAATCTTGAATTTTTTGATTTAATTTTCTTTCAAGAATAACGTTTGAATTTTCAAGTTTTTTAAAATACTTTTCAAATTTATCCGTTTTCTTCGAAAATTCAATTTTGGCATTCTCAAGAGCTTTAGATTGCTGAGCTAAAATCGTTTCAAGCTCTTTAATCTTGGAATCAGAATCGGTTAGAGAAGCAGTCATAAAGCATTTATCCTGATGAACTATAGCATTCTGAACAATTTCTCCCCTATTTTGACTCACATCGGATGAATCTGAAGTGGTAAAACTATCACCCTTTTCCATCCCATGTTTGTCATAATTAGGTTCGGAATGCTCAACATGCGGCAGTTCATCGGCATCGACATCATATACCACATTCCTTTGTACCGTATTTGTAGACTCTTTGTCAGATACGGGTATGGTGTCATCAATCCCTGACATGCTGCTTGTATCATGTTGTCCTCCTGATTCAATGCTCTTGCCATCGTTAGGCTCCAAGTTGTCAACCGTATGACGATTCTCCTCTTGCATCTGCATCACAGGTTCTTGCACTCCATTATCATACACTTGCTGAAGTCTGGATCTTTCATAAATCAAAGATGAAACCGATGTCATAAATTTCAACAGTTTATCACGGAAATCTTTAACCTCGTTCTATGTGTATTGAAAAAATGACCGTGAAAGTCCCTAATCAATGCAAGAAACCCTAATCTTAACTTAATCAACACAAGGTATTACTTTTCAAACGTAATCTTATTATTGTATAATAAAGAATTACAAGTGTTATGGATAACACCGTTTGATGACAATGTGTTGTGCACACTTTGAACAACAATAAACCTTAACTTATGAATACAGTCGTAGCTGTTTGATTCACTAAGTTATACGCACTAATGTTCTTAATATCTCAAAGTGTTAAACATTAATGCATGGATACACATCCTATTTATAGTGTTACGAGTTTGACTTAAACAGTACTTGATGTCGACTACACAAGCTTTTACAAGTTCCCGCATCAGTCACATGATGTCCTTCTATTCTTGGTAGTCTTCCATTATGCTTTAAGGAACAGTTGTCAAAAACAGTTTCCTTATTCTTCATATTCTCGAACACACAAATGGCATGTCCAAAGTGTGCTGAGAGTTATCAGGGTATTGCCACCCCTGTTAACTCTCAACCCCTCAGAGTCCCTAATACATCTTGGCTGTTATCCATCACAGCCAAGGAGTATGTCTTCAGGTAATCTTCGACTTCCCTGACAATGTCTCTGACATGGACTCCTCTGAGGTTGCTCACAGAGACTTGGATCTCTGTGAGTCTTGCGAAACTTGCCTGCCTCCTAGGCACAGGCAAGGGACTATCTATCAGCCTAATTATGTTTAAATCAATGAACAGGGAATCTAACAAGTTTAGATTCCCAACAATCTCCCCCTATTTAAACATAAATAATGCTAGATCTAACTAAGTTAAGGTAAGTGAGTTTAACAGCTTCTTCTTACACATAACAGATCTAAACAAACATACCTCATGATTTTATTAAGACTTAAAGAAAATTACAAGTTCATTACATAAGTTAAATAAAAAATGAAGGTAAAAAAGGGGCTGACACTATCTTCAATAGTCATCATTTTTTATTCTTTCTTCAGCTTCGGCCACATCTAATCTGTTATCAATTTCATCCTGCAAAGTCTTTGCAAACTTCTTGGAATAATCTGAGTTGATCTTGAGACACTTCTTGTGACAGAGTAGCTGAATAGTTGAAGCCAGGCACAGCTCATCTTCCCTCTGAAAAGCATACTGGCAGGCCTTGTTCATAAAAGCCATTCCTCTTTCAGGCACTGAGTATGTCTGACCATCAACAGGGCCAACGATACCATTTGGAAGGATCAGATCCCTGTGCATGCCATCCACACGAACATCTTCAGTAACAAAAGTTTCATCAATAATTTGAGAAATTCTTCTTCTTTTGTTGCCTGTCTTTGGGGGTCCTTGTTCGAAAAGCTGTGGTGGGGGATCAATCTTGAGTTTGGCAGCTGTTTCCTTGATCCAGTTAAACTTAGCCTTAAGAGTTTTAAGCAGAAGGAAATTTGCCTGTCCAGACTTTTTGGCAGCTAAGGCTTCGAGTTCAAACCATTCTGATAACCCAAGTGTTTTTAACCTGAAGTTGTCAAACACATCCATATTCCTCTGTTGATTTTCCCTCCATAAGATCATCTGTGGGGTGTTTATGGATTTGTGAATGGTGTATCTAAACTTGGTTATCTTGCCAGCAGCATACCTGTTGTTCACGCAGGCATCATAGTCAGCTTTGACTTTCTTTAAGGCCTCAGCGCGTTTAAGTTCCATTTCCCTCAACCGTTGTTTTTATTTTTCCCTTTCAGGTGGTGTCATCTTCCTCAGAGTAGCTTCATTTAATTCTTTGGCTGCCTTGAGCTCATTTAGTCTTTTGAATTCTTCAGCCTGTTGCTCTATTTCTTCAGGCGTTAAAGGACTCTCATCGGAAGGTGTAAAGGTTGAAAAGTGGGAAAGGTCTGTTGTGGATCCTCCTGTCTCTAGCATCGCAGCTATCTTCTTAAGTTTGGTGTCAGTATCAACCAAAACTATCTCTTTACCTTTCTTTGAGACAGAGGACTCCACACGTATGTTTTTCAAATCATCAGCTCTTTTGAGAAACGCTGTCTGAGCCTGATTTTGAATAGATTTTGGGAGAGAGCTCACAGTGAATTTAAGTTTCTTGGCCGCTGGTTCATCATCATCCTCAAGCTTGCTTATGTTAACTAAGATCATGGATTTAGATGAGTCAGCTCCATCTTGTATTTGTTGCTCCCCCTGAGTATTATCCTCATCATCATGTACTATAACTGGTGTGATGACTTGAAGAGGAACAGGTGTTGTTGAGGGATTGGCTGAAGATGAGCCTTGTTCAGCAGATGCAAGGCTGAGTGTAGCATTCTTCTCCCCCTCACGTTCATCCTTACCTCTCTTATGCTTGGATGAACGTGCCTGAAATCGTCTTGCAATCTGCTCCACAGAGGCAGCCATGGCACGCTGTCTTTTTCTTGACGCCCTAGCAATCTTCAGCAAGAGGTTGGCATTGGCATTGGTATTTGCCTGAACACGCCTGACAATAAAACCAGCATGATTGTATTGCCTGTTGCGAACCACATTGAAGTGCCTGTTCATGTTGTTTTCTTGTTCATGGAACATGGCAGGGACAACTGAGTCAATTGCATCCTTGATTCGTGTCGAGAGATGACTTAGTCCTTGGGCCACACCTTTTCTTGCACCCTCCTGAATAGGCTCAGTGACAGCCTCAGTCACAGCCTTCTTTATAATGCCTGGAAAAGTGACAGTAAAATTGTGCATCTCTGACTTGATCACGTCCAGCTTCCTTGATAAGCGCTCAATATCAGACTGATGATGTACGGGCTGAAGATTCTTGATATTGAGGCTTTGCTGAGCAAAATCATCCCCCCTTGTAATCAAGTCGAAGTTGGTCTGGGTAGGATGATCAAACAAGAGGAATTCAGCTGTTGGATCATATGTTGGTCTTTGGAAGACTGTTGTTGCAGATGTAGCAGAGTTTGGAGTGTCAACAGCTTCCTTGAGAGGAGAAGTCTTGTCATCTTCTTTAGGAGGAGAGGCTGACAGCTGGTCATCCTCATCTTCTTCCTCCTCTTCATCAAACATTCCCTCAGGGAATTCATCTTCAGGCATGGGTTCAAACTCAGAGACATAATCTTCTACTGAGAGCATTTCTTCATCAGCATTGAGCACAAGTTCTTCTTCATTTGGAATGTCCTGAGTTATTGTTTCAGCCTCCTTTTCATGTACCTGAGATTCTTTGACTGGCTGTACAATTTCAGCCTGCAAGTTTGTTGTAATTAGTAACAGGGAAAAAATATAAGGTGAATGGTCGCCATTTCGCTGTCCCAGAGAGGCTGAGGGTGATTACTCAGCCACTCCAAAGGATAAATCCTTGGGATTCTTTTAAGTGTGAATGAAGTGTGGTTAATGGTCGCCATTCGCTGCCCCTAGGAAAGCTGAGTGTGTTTATTCAGCCCCCCCAAAAGGTAAAAACCTTTGGGGCTCTTTTGATTGTGAAACATATGTTGTTTAATGATCGCCATTCGCTGCCCCTAGGAAAGCTGAGTGTGATTATTCAGCCCCCCCAAAAGGTAAAACCTTTGGGACTCTTTTAAGAGTGAAACATATGTTGTTGTAGGTCGCCTGTTACGCTGCCCCTAGGAAAGCTGAGGGTGATGATTCAGCTCCCCCTGAAAGGATAAATCCTTTGGGACTCTTTTAAGGAGGGAACCAAGAGGCTGTGTGAAGTACAGCCATCATGGTAGAGACATTTAATGTATTCAGGTTGTTGTTAGCCTGAATACTGTCTAGAGGGTTCAGGGTCATCGGGGTGCTTTATAAACACAAATGAATCACTCCCTGGTGCAAAGACAGAGTGTACAGAAGTCTTAAAGTATTCTAAGTGTAATGACAGACTTCTATGGGTCGAGGATTACCCTAACTTCACCACTCTCTCCTACAGACAAATGAGAGTGGTTGATTGTGAACCTCTAAAAAAGTACACTGATTACCTGTGAGATATCAGCTTGGTTTGGCTGGTTTCCTGTAGTCTCTGCTGACCTAGAGACACTAGACGCTTGTTGTTTGTCAGCCAAAGATTCTGTATCCACAAGAGTATCTGGACCAGAGGCGGTGTCAATCTTCTTTTCCTTGGCCTTACTAACAGCTTTGGATTGGGAAGAAGAGGGGATTTTCTTCTTCTTTGGCTGTTGGCCAGATGAAACCTTGGACTTAGTAGTGTGCTGCCCAGAGGTCAAAGACGTAGACTTGCCAGCGACACTAGAAGTATTCACCTTCTCAGAGGAAGGGAGCAAGGGCTTCTCAGCGTTGGGTACCTGGTTGGCAATGTTCAGCATGTGTGCAGTGACAGGGATATCCTCAGCTCCTATCTCCTTGTAGATGGCGCCTGTGATGCGATATGGCTTCAGAGCTGTCAAGGCCTTGTTATGGTAATTCTCTCCCAGCAAACTCTCAAAGATCAGGGACAGGTAGCGCACATAACAGATGTTCTTTTCCCTGACCTGATTCCTTCCCTTCAGTTGTTCTACCAGGTTAGAGAAAAGGATGCTTCCAAAGTCGACATCAGCTCCCCAGATAAGTCCATACGCAATAGCCTGATGATTGGACGACATCTGATCCTGTGATCCCTGCATTCCTCCCAGGGACTTCACAATGTGGGTGAAGAGTACACGCCACATAGGAGTAAAATACTTAATCTTCAGAGGGGCTTTGGCGAGGACCTCAGCTGGTGTAAGGGCAGGGTTAACATCATGGCAAGGGTTGAGTGTGGCCAGGGCTTCCTTGACAGCCTTTTTGTCAACAGTCTTCAAGCATTCATCTCCATGTTTGAGTCCGGCCACACTAGAAAAATCATTGAGGGAAAAGGCAAAAGGATGTTCATTGCATGAAAGGCTAAATGTAATGGTGTCTTCAACTACTTCAGCAGAATACCAGAATTCCCTAAGGTATTCTTGGTAAAAGGTGGATGGAGATTTGGTGAAGGCTTCATTTAGGTCACAATTCTGCATGAAATTCACCAGATCTGAGTAGGTGCTGTTTGGTGCCTTGATCCATCCAATGGCGTTGTTGGAGGCGATGATGCTCTCGTTGATCTCGAAGTTCACATTTGAGGCTTTTGGTACGGGAAACGCCATTGATTTAAGGTTGAAAGAGAATGAAAATGGCGGATGGTTGAGAGAGATAAGAGTTTAGAGAGAGAAGTTGATTTTAGAATGGTGGTGGGTGAGAAGAGAAAGAAGACAATATATATTCAAACTTAAGTGAACAGTTATTCAACCGTATTAAATGCAAGGGCGAAAATGACTGCTCAAGTGGGTCCCCTTGACCTTTCAAAAAGTTTGTCTCCTCGTTATCCAAAAAATAAATGATTAAAAAATGTGAGAATGTTTTTTGCATTTACTTGGAAAGTAACTACCTAGTTTCATGTGAAAAACATTTAATAAAACATTTAATATAGAATCAATCATTTAATGAACACATTTAATATCAAGCCACAGGCTTTGAGATATTGAGCATCCCTAGCTCAGCAACTAGCCTGTTGAACGTAGGTTCAGCCAAAGGCTTTGTAAAGATATCAGCTAGTTGCAGCTCTGTGGGAACAAAATGCAGCTCAATATCTCCCTTCATAATATGATCCCTGATAAAATGATACCTGATATCAATGTGTTTGGTACGAGAGTGAAGAACAGGGTTGTTGGATATGGCAATGGCGCTGGTGTTGTCACAAAAGATTGGTACTTTGTCATACAAGATTTCATAGTCAGCCAATTGACTTTTCATCCAGAGCACCTGAGCACAACAGCTGGCTGCAGCGACATATTCTGCTTCAGCTGAAGACATAGCCACAGAGTTTTGCTTCTTAGCACTCCATCCAACCAATTTTCCTCCTAGGATTTGACAGCTGCCTGAAGTACTTTTCCTGTCAATACAACATCCAGCATAATCTGAATCTGAATAGGCCTTGAGATCAAAGCCTGATTCCTTTGGATACCATAGTCCTAGGGATGGTGTTCCTTTGAGATACCTGAAAATTCTCTTAACAGCCACTAGATGGGATTCTTTTGGGTTAGCTTGGTACCTTGCACAGAGACATGTGGAGAATTGGATATTTGGACGACTGGCTGTTAGATACATCAGTGACCCAATCATGCCTCTATATAAAGTCTCATTGACAGAGACCCCTGACTCATCAGGGCCCAAGTCATTGGGTGGAAGCATGGGGCATTTCACTGATGCACAATCAGCTAAGTCATATTTTTTAAGTAAATCCTTAACATACTTTTCTTGACAAATAGAAATTCCCTTAGGACATTATTTAATTTGAAAACCCAAAAAGTAGGTTAATTCACCCATCATACTCATCTCATATTTCTTGGTCATTAATTTAGCAAAACTTTTACTAAGATTGACATTTGTTGACCCAAAGATGATATCATCCACATAAATCTACACAATGATGAAATCACTCTTGTCCTTGAAGGTAAAGAGTGTTTTATCAATAGAACCCCTGATAAATTTATTTTCAGATAGGAAATTTGAAAGAGTTTCATACCATGCTCTTGGAGCTTGTTTCAGACCATACATTGCCTTGTGAAGTCTGTATACATGGTTGGGAAACTCGCTGTTCTCAAATCCTTCAGGTTGTGCAACATAGACTTCCTCAGCCAAATCACCATTGAGGAAGGCACTCTTTACATCCATCTGATAGACAGTGATGTTCATATAGGCAGCATAAGCAAGAAAGATTCTGATGGCCTCAAGTCTAGCAACAGGTGCAAAAGTTTCATCATAATCAATTCCTTCAGTCTGAGAGAATCCCTGTGCTACCAGTCTAGCCTTGTTCCTGATGATGTTCCCAATTTCATCCATCTTATTTCTATAGATCCATCTAGTGCCTGTGATATTCTTTCCAGGTGGAGCTGGCACTAGTGTCCATACTTTGTTCCTTTTGAACTGATTGATTTCTTCTTGCATAGCAGCTACCCATCCATCTTCTACCAGAGCCTCAGCAACTCTTTTAGGTTCAATTTGAGAAAGAAATTCAGCAAATAGACATTCATTGGCTGAGGCTGACTCTGAGTCTTGGATTTGCTGTCTGGTTGTGACCCCTGCATTTGGTTCCCCAATAATGTTGACAAGAAGAATGTGTTGATCTCTTGACCACTTATTTTGAGGAGCTGGAGTTTCACGAACAGGGGTACTTGAGGGCACAGCTGGTACAATTTGAGTCTCATCCTGCTGACTAGGAGGGCTTTCTTCAAAGACTACTTCAGTGTCTGAGTCTTCTTCAGCCACATCAAGGGAAGTTATTTCATTATCAGCAGGAGAAACTTCAGAGGTTTGAAGAATTGGTGAGTCATTAGTATCATGAGAAGGACCATCAGAGATTTGAGGTTCTTCTTCATCAAGTTCCTGAGAGGTAGGAACTTCTATGTTGTGAGTAGACAGAGGGTCAAAAGCAGGAACATAAGGAGTGAGAGTGTTGGAGTGGTGATGACAGGTAGGTCTAGGTTCTGTGAACTCATCACTTGGGAAAGAAATATTTTCATTGAAATCTACTTCATCACCCTCTGTTCCTGTCCTCTGTATGACTTCATCATCTTCATTGAATCTGACATGGAAAGTTTCTTCTACTTCTTGTCTTCTGATGTTGAATACTCTGAAGGCTTTAGCTGTTGGAGAGTATCCCAAAAAGAATCCATCATCAGCTTTTTCATCAAACTTTCCAAGTTTATCCCTGTAGTTATAAATAAACACAGGGCATCCAAACACATGAAAATAGCTGACGTCTGGAGATCTTTTTCTGAAAACTTCATAGGAGGTTTTGCCATGTCTTTTGACAATGATTGATCTGTTTTGAGTGTAGCAGGCAGTGTGTACAGCTTCTCCCCAAAATTGCTTTGGTAAGGCTGCACCATTTAACATAGTTCTTGCTGCTTCAATCAGAGTCATGTTTCTTCTTTCAGCCACACCATTTTGTTCAGGAGTGCCAGCTGAAGAGAAGTTCTGAGAAATCCCTTTTTCATCACAAAAAGATTCAAGTTGATGATTCTTGAATTCTGTACCATTATCACTTCTTAGAGCTTTGACTCTAACATCATTCATGTTTTCTACCTGTCTGATGAAGGACATGATGGTTTCAGCTGCATCACTTTTCCTTCTGAGGAAGAACACCCAAGTATATCTTGAAAATTCATCAACTATGACCAAGGTGTATTTGTTGTGATTAATGGTTTGAGGTTTGACAGGCCCAAACAAGTCCATGTGAAGGAGATGTAAGCACTTGTCAATAGAGAATAATTGCCTAGTCTTGAATGAAGACCTGTGATGTTTTCCTTTGACACAGGCAGAACAAGTTTTGTCTTTGGAAAACATTACTGAAGGTAGACCAGCAACCAAGTTTTGAGTGGCTATCTTATTGATGTTCTTGAAGTTGAGATGAGACAGTCTCTTGTGCCACAGCCAGTTGACACTTTCAGAGGCTTTGGCAAGAAAACAATTTGAGCTGTCTTCAGAGCACACAGCCATGTTGATGACATAAACATCTCTCCTTCTAGGTGCAACCAGCACAACATCATTATTTTTGTTGAATATGGTTCCCTGAGTCTTAGTAAACAAAACCTTATAATCAGCATCACATAATTGGCTGATGCTAAAAAGATTGTGTTTAAGACCATTCACATATGCAACCCTGGTAAATGTGATCCCATTGCAATTCACTGAGCCATATCCTTCTGTGTCACCTGAAGAGTTATCTCCAAACACCACTTTGGGACCTGGCTCCTTTGAGTATCTGTGCAGGTATTGTTGAATCCCTGTCATGTGTCTAGAATAGCCACTATCTAGATACCATACCGATTCCTTGAGATATTTCTGCACAGATACATAGAAACAGATTAGTTCCTATGGTGAACCCACTTTCCAGTGGGTTCCCTGAATTGCTTGTTAGCAACTCTTGTGTTCCTGAAAAACTTTTGGCGTTGGGATGGACAGTTCATAGTTTCATGGTTATAACTCCCACAGATATCACACCCAGGGAAGTCACCACACTCGTCTGAGTGATGGTCTGTGAACCCACAGAATTTACAGGGAGGATAAGATTTGTAATTTCCCTGTTGTCTTTTTGAACTCTGTGGTCTGTCCCTAGAGGGTGTCTGAGCTCTTTTAGCTGCCATGTGTCTGTCATGATCTAAGGTCGAGTGGTGAGAATTTTTACAAACATTGCAATAAGGTTTGATTAACCTTTCCCCTTTGGGTTCACCTAGGACTGACTTAGGTTCATGAGAAGTAGAGCATTCAGCGGAAGGCTTAATGTGTTGTTTCAAGAGTTCTACTTCTTTTATAAGAGACAACAGGCGATCTTCAGTGGTGGGGTCAATCTTATTCACAGCTTTAGTAGTAACAGGCTTAAAAGCTACTTGTTTACCAGTTTGTTTAGCAGGCACACGAAAAACTTTGGCAGGAGGATTCTCAATATCTGTCTTAAGTTCGTCCTTAGCAGATCTAGAAGAACTGCTAGGTTCAACTCCAGAGAGTTTGGGCAAAGGTGGTAGCTCAGCCACATCTTCAGAGACAGGGTCATTAGTCAAAGAGGTATCTGACATATGAATAGTCTCTGTAGATTTAAAGACAATGTCTTTGGGTTTGGTGAGAATCCTCAGCTTTTTATTCTTAGCAGTTATATCCCTGTTTAAGTCAGCAGGCACTTCATCCCTAAGCAATTCATCAATAGTAAACCTAGCACACAGCCATTTTTCAATAATCTTGTTCAATTCAGTGACTTGATCATTTAAAGCTATGTTTTTCAAGGTTAATCTAGCTACTTCATTTTGCAGGGATATTTTCTCTAAGTTAACCCGCCTGAGAGTTTCACATTCAGCCTTAGTATTCATCATTTCAGTTTTAACAGAGTGAAACTTATCAAGTAGGTTCTTCCTTTGTTCCTCAACAAAGTGCAAATCAACAATGGTGTAATCAAGGACATGCTTACGTTCATCACTATCAGACATAGATAGAAGCCTGTGTACCTTTTTCATTGTGATGTCAACCCATTGTCCTGATCTTGCATCACCTTTTCCAACAGCTGGTTCATCCTCAGCTATCGCCATAAAAGCCCTGACTCTTGTGGTGTCTTCTTCATCTGAAGTCAATGGTTCATCATTCCAATCATAAGTTTCAGCAACCAACCCTTTTTCAGCCTTTTTCTCACCACCTTTCTTTTTGGACATAGCTTCAATCTTCAAGTTCATCTGTTCTAACTCAGCTTTAAGTGCCTTGTACTTATTTTTGTAATCTTTCTTCTCAGTGTCTGAAGAATTGGATTGAGATGAGTTGTTATGTTGTTTGAACTTGTAGGGTTTGGATGAAGATGATGGATAAGAGGGTGAGGATGTTTTGGTGGAAGGACACTCTTTTTGAAAATGTCCAAGCTTTCCACAGGCAAAACATGTTTCTTTTGACCTGTCAGTTGGTTTGCTAGCTGATCCTACTCTTCCAGATCTTTTGTAGTATCTTCTTTGGTTGGCTAGCAGTGCTCTTTCATGAAATTCTGCATTGAGGTCTGACAAGAACTCTTGGCTGCTACGGGTATCTTCTTCAATATCAGAATCGCTGTCAAGAGGATGTGTTGCAGAGATCAAAGCTTTGGAAGATGCTCCTTGGACTACAAATCTTTCAGTCTCTGATTTGTAGATAGTATCGATCAGCCCTTCTTCATAATTGTACTTACCATAGAGCTGAGCAAGGGTATCATTTTTGATTGAGTTGTTAGCTCTCTGAGTCTGATTCATGCTCAGCCACTTTCTTGGAAGGCTGTTGACAAAAGTGGCATTGATCTCAGCTTGACCAATAGTGACATCATTCATAGCGAGGTCATTTAGAAGAATCTTCAGCCTAGTATAGGTTTGCTGAACTTTTTCACCTTCAAGAGATTTAAAGGCATTAAACTGAAGTCTGAGTGCCTGAATCTTTGTCTCTCTTGTTTCAGAGGGTCCTTCATGGCCAAGAATGAGGTCTGTCCACATTTGTTTAGCTGTGGGACACTGAATGACAGACTTCATGATATGCTTGGGAAGACAGGAAATTATGATGCTTTTGAGACGTTTATCTTGGTTTGCTAATTTCCTATCAGCTGCGGTCCATTGTTTGACAGGCTTGGGAAGAGGGTTTTCTTCAGTAGAAGTAAGCGCCATGGGAATATATGGACCATTTTCTAAAATTTCTAAGAGAAAAGGTTCAAGTCCATCAAGGTATACAAGAAATTGACTCTTCCAACTGGCAAAGTCTTCTTCATCAAAGACTGGTACACTGGTTACGTGTGATCCACCTCTTGAGTCAAGAAGTTGGGGTAGATCATCGTCATTTGCTGGGGGGTTAAGTCTTGGTGAAGATGGGTTTGTGGAAGGTGAGTGTGGGCTAGAAGTTTCCGGCATGGTGGATCTTGATTATAAAACTGAGAACGATGTTTCTTGAAGGTTTTAATATCAAACACCGCTCTGATACCAATTGAAAGTCCCTAATCAATGCAAGAAACCCTAATCTTAACTTAATCAACACAAGGTATTACTTTTCAAACGTAATCTTATTATTGTATAATAAAGAATTACAAGTGTTATGGATAACACCGTTTGATGACAATGTGTTGTGCACACTTTGAACAACAATAAACCTTAACTTATGAATACAGTCGTAGATGTTTGATTCACTAAGTTATACGCACTAATGTTCTTAATATCTCAAAGTGTTAAACATTAATGCATGGATACACATCCTATTTATAGTGTTACGAGTTTGACTTAAACAGTACTTGATGATGACTACACAAGCTTTTACAAGTTCCCACATCAGTCACATGATGTCCTTCTATTCTTGGTAGTCTTCCATTATGCTTTAAGGAACAGTTGTCAAAAACAGTTTCCTTATTCTTCATATTCTCGAACACACAAATGGCATGTCCAAAGTGTGCTGAGAGTTATCAGGGTATTGCCACCCCTGTTAACTCTCAACCCCTCAGAGTCCCTAATACATCTTGGCTGTTATCCATCACAGCCAAGGAGTATGTCTTCAGGTAATCTTCGACTTCCCTGACAATGTCTCTGACATGGACTCCTCTGAGGTTGCTCACAGAGACTTGGATCTCTGTGAGTCTTGTGAAACTTGCCTGCCTCCTAGGCACAGGCAAGGGACTATCTATCAGCCTAATTATGTTTAAATCAATGAACAGGGAATCTAACAAGTTTAGATTCCCAACAGACCGGCATATCTCTGAATTGTCAGACTTGATGATATTGAATTGGAGGAAAGGCGTGAGTTGTGTCACTAGAGCTTGATATGTAGATGCTGATGCAGAGTGATTAAAGTCTTCTTTGTGAAGTTGCTCAGCTAGTTGGTTCAAGTTGAGGAACATTGAATCGATGAATATATAACGATCTTGACCGAAGAGTGTCAGAAATTCGCTTCCTCTTTGAAACCAAGAAATGGTCACTAGATGAGACTGGAGTAGTCGAAAGAACGTGATACCACTTTCTCTAGCTGTGTTTTGCATGAGAAGCAAGTCTCCCTCTCGAGATGTCGAGTTCAACGAATCCATTGAAAATCGATGATAAATGAATGTAAGGATTACTTGTCGATCGATCAATGAAAGAAAGCAATTGTGTTTGTTGTTGTGAGTAGAAGTCGAGAAATAATGTTAAAATCCCCTAATAACTATTCTCGATAAACCAAAAATTCCAAGACAAAATTACACACGATTTCAAAAACACGTTTTTGAAGAATCTTGAAATACTTGTCACTGTATCGGAATCCTCAAAATTAATCCGCCGGAATGTCAGATCGGAATGTCAGATCGAAATGTCCAGATCGTAATGTCAGATCGGAATGATTTCAGATCACAATACTCAGATAGCAATGTAACCTTGTCAGAATGATTCAGATCGCAATGTCCTATCGGAAAGTTCAGATCGCAAAGTCCTATCGGAAAGATTCAGATCGGAATATAGCTGACAAAATTTGGGCAGAGTAACGACTTAACCACTTCCTTATAACCGTCGGAATCCCAGATCGCAATGAACGATCGGAATGTCCAGATCGGAATAAGTATTGAAATCCTTAGTATCGCAATGTAGAACCAAACCCTTTCCGATGGTGATGGTTATTGCGATGGAAGCCCCTTTTACTTGTACTTTCCGATGGATATGTTTGCTTGAATTTCGGAAATAAGAACACAATGCCTTTTTGCACTTTTGATCCAAGAAAGAATGTGTTTTAACCAAAATCAAGATACCAAAATCACTACGACAAGTAACTAGATAACGTGTATCAAGATCAAAGCATAAAAACACAAAAAAAAAATTGGACGTGGGTATGGATTATCAAAACACAAAATCAAGAACACAAGAACAAAACCAATCAAACCAAGGCTCTTGATACCATTTGTAGGACCTCGAAATCCTTGGATTATCCTTGTGTTGTGATTATCTAAAGAGATAGAAGGATAGATGAAGAAGTAGAGAGAGAAAGTAGAGAGAGGTTGGAGAGAATAAGAAGTATTAGATTGAATGTATGTAAAGTGAATGACCAACCCCTCCTAACATGCTAGGAGGGGGTTTATATAGCCCACCCTACATGTGGGCTATATGGGCTATATTGGATCATGATCCCAATATCATTGGAGTGACCGGTCCTTTCTAAATACGTAAAAACGTATTTCCAACAATCTCCCCCTAAGGGAGGTCACTCCAAGTTACAATGTCCTAAATAGTCTATAGCTCGTGATCTATGCTAATAATGATGTGACCGAGACTTTCCTTGGAAAAACACATTTCCAACATTTATTGTATTCTAGATTACTTCTAGTAAAGATAGGAACAACAATGTATTTTCTATATTTATCTTTACCTAGAATAGCTGATACGTAGATTATTGTACAAGGCTTCTTATGTCTATAAAAGAAGACCTTTAGGTTAATGTTTGATATAAGTTTTTCATTCGTAAACTACTTTCATTGTAAGCAAGTTTGATATCATTAATCAAAGTGAAAGTTTGTTTATATCATTGTGTGTTGTTGTTTAAGTGTTAATTCCGCATAACACTTAGATTGTCATAAGCATGTACAAAGGTTTCTCTAAGTGTATTACTTGATCTAGTCTCGTATACATAAAGCTAAATCGATCTAAGTTTGGGATCAACAAAATACCCACAACATCTTTAATTCACGAAGTTAATGGTGTCAAAAGGGTGGTTAGGTTTAAGTCCTATGATCCAACCAGAACCGGAGAGATCTTCCCAGGGACAATCCAATAGATTATTATAAGTCCTTAGGAAAGATGGAGTAGAATGTGAACGTAGCTGAATGCCGACTAAGTACTGATGCTAGCACTGGAATAATGACAACAAGGTGCTAGTAATGATGTCTTGGTAAGCATTGAAGGGGTTGAAGAATGAAAAAGAAATGTAAGGATAAATGGTGTAAAGAAAAAAGCCCTCCATACAACTTAGGCAGAAACCGGGTCAACACATCATAAAGACAACACATCATGGACCTAGTGATGTAATGCACAACCCCTCCCCAGCTGACTCAAGCTTCTCTCAAAAGAAGTTTGTTTTATTGTCACGGAGATCAACACGACTTCTATTGACTTTCTCACTCCGAGATAGTTGATATTGAATAGGTGGTATCTGCTCCAGCCTTCGATCAATAAAAGTGCACAAATCGAGTCTAGAGCCAAGAGATAAATTAAATCTCGTTAGGACACACGGATGACGATCAAGAGAGTCCTACGCTATATCCTTGCGATATTGCTAGAACACTAAGAGTGATACTTCCTAGTATTCACAATGATGAGTGGAAATCCTTCCAGTGTTAACATCAAATAGCACTGCGGTAGGTCATGTGTAAGATTCTTTATGAATTAAACATATGTAAAACTGAAAAGCAACAGTGGTTTGTTTCTTTATCGATTCAAACTCGTTTCAGGTTTCTAGGCAATATCTTTATGGTCTTGCTAGAACATTCAGAGTGATATTTATTCATACTCACAGTGACGAATGGAAATCCTTCTAGTGTCAACATCAAACAGCGCTACGGTAGGTAACTTGCGAGATTCTTATGAATCAAGCTTGTGTAAACTGGAAAGAAAAAATGGTAAGATTCTTAATGAATCAAACTTATTCTAGGAATTTGAATTGACGACGTTAATCAAGTGGATATCTATCCAATTGATTCACTCTTTATGTTCGCAGTCTTGCTTTGAGACGGTCGAGTAAAGAGAACGGCTAGTACAGCCGCGAAACCCTGTCAAGAAGATTCTTAATTGAATCTACCTAATCACAGGTACGATATTTAATATCGTGTAACGGTCTTCACCGACCGGAGGTAAAACGCTACCGACTTAGGACGAATGTCAAAGCCATTCAGTCCGTGTCTATGTTTTGTCTCAAGAAGGTGACGTTACGGTGTACTCGGCAAAGTCAAAGATTCAAAACCACATACTCATGCCCAAAGACATTCAACAATCAAGAAAGCTAAAGACTTTCGCAACTCTGACGATCAAAATCTTCCTTAACAATTAATGTAGAGGAATGACCTCTATTCAAAGGAGATTGTTAGCAAGCTTTCAAGATGGTGCGAAGTATGAGAATGTGGATAAAGACACAAGATCGTACGATGGCAAAGACAAGTCAAGGATAATTTGAAGATCTCAAGATAAACGACAAAGTCGAAAGACAATAACAAAGGCTCAAAGATCATAGCATGAAGGAACAAGACGACTATTACACGTTCAAGACTCATTTATGAAGAAATTCATAATCTCCATTGAACTCCAAATATCGAAGAGAAATGACCTCACATTGGGGGAGATTGTTTAATCATATAATCAGCCATGGTGAAGTGAATAATTATGGGAACAACAATATCACTATTTATCAAAAAATTGTTGGCAAATTGATTAATCTTTGCAACACTAGGCCTGATATATCCTATTTTGTTCATTGCTTGAGCCAACATATGCATGCTCCTCTTCAGTCTCACTTTGAGGCTGCTTTTAGGGTGCTTAGATACCGTAAGAATGCTCCAGGTGCTGACATTACTTACACTAAGTCCAATTCTAATACCATCAAAGTTTTTTCTGACTCTGATTAGACTAAGTGTAAGATGACCAGAAGGTCTGTTTCTTGATATTGTGTTTTCATATGTAACAATCTTGTTTCTTGGAAGAGTAAAAAGCAAGCCACCTTATCCAGATCCTCTGCTGAGGCTGAATATAGGTCCATGGCCTCTGCAGTTTGTGAAGTAATGTGGCTGAATAAAATTCTAAAGGACTTAAAGGTCCCTGCTTGTATTCCTGCCTCTTTATTTTGTGACAATAGTTCTGCCATCCAGATTGCAGCTAATCTTGTTATACATGAGAAACTAAACATTTTGACATTGATGTTCATTTGGTAAGAGAAAAAGTTGCATTTGGCCTTGTTAAAACTGTCAAGGTCTCTTCTGAAAACCAAGTGGCTGACATTTTGACCAAAGGTCTTGGAAGTTCCCAGCATAATGATCTATGCTCCAGGTTGTGTTTGAGAAACTTTTTTGGCTTATGCCCTTGAGGAAGGGTGTTGAAAGTTGTTTGTTGAGTTGTAGCAAGTTCATAAGCCTCGAGGGGCTGGTTGTGTAAATTATTTCTTTGTTTATTGTCGTTAGGCTTTGTTTGCTTTCTTTTGTATTGTGCAGGGTTCAAGATGGAACTTTGCAACGTTTATGTTGACTGGTGGTCACTCTTTGACTATGGTTATATCTCTTTGGCTACGCAGCTTCTCACAATCAACACACACACACTTCTCACACTATCTCCCTCTCACTCACCTAACTTCCTCTCAAACACACAAACCTGCTTCACAATAAAATCATTACCTAAATAGAATCAAACGTTATAAAATGTAAACGTTTGATTCTTAGTTTAGTTTTAGTAGTTGTAGTTGTTACTTATGATGTATTTCACATAGCATCCATTTTGGGGACTATCTTTTCTTATGTATGTAGAGTAGCATCTATTTGGGGACTACTCAGTTTATTTATTTAAGTTCAGCAAGTTTTGGTGGTTTTGGTTCTTTAAATTTAACAGTAAATCGCTCAATTAGTGCAATTAAGGTTGAGAGTCTATTTTATATAATAAAACAGAATATGTTACAACTCTTTAAAGCATAAGAATTAAATGAAAGAATTAAAATGTCTACCATAAATAAACTATGTACAAGACCTCAATGCAAAGAACAATTTAATTAATTACCAAAATTAACTCTATATAAAATACGAATATGGTTTCCTCTATTTTTGTAAACTAATAAATACTTTTAATATTATAACTAAATTAATCTTTCATTATACGCTTCATCAATATCATTAACACAAAACGCTCCACTCTAAAATTAAGACACAATTTAAATTGTCATTCAAATCTTCTATATAAACCAGCCTTTACATGATCAAATCTGCACAATATTCTCATCTCTTAATCTTTATTCTATGAAAAACACTATTGGGCGCTTAGATCAAAACCTCTCTTTTTTAATCTCTATTCAGCTAAAATTCCTGTTGATGCAGGGTGTATAAATTTTCTAAGCGCTTTAAGTGATATCGTCGAGTGAATGCAGAAAAATTCCTGTTGATGCAGGATATATAAAAAAAATCGATGATATCACTTTGATTCACCATTCAACTATTCAAAAAAATCATCCAGTGATATCATCGATGAACTAAAACTCATAAACCAGATCTACTCAAGGCCTTGAACAATTAGGTAATTCCATAAGAAGATTGCAATTGTTTTTCATATGCGTTTTGATGAGATGATTTCATATGCGTTTTGATAATCATTTGATGTTGCTTTCAGATTCTCAATTAATGTTCGCATCAGGTTTCACCGTTTCAACAACTTTTATTAGGTATGTTTTTTCATTTTAGTCACGAAACACCATATTTTTTAATTTTCTTATGCACATTATGTGTTTGATAAAATGTTGATTAAGCTTATAGGTGTTTGACTTCAAGGTGGTATTTGTTGTTTTATAATGCTTATATGTTTGTTGAATTACATTATTCGATGATGATGATCATAACAATTTAATTTCTTTGCAGTTCGTGCTTGCTTTGGTTCCTTATTCATTTGTGAATTCTCATCGACTACGAAATAACTAAGGTAAACAATATACCCTTTTATGCGTATTCTGGGAAATAGTGTGCATGTGATTCCTCGCTACATTTTCGCTATACTTTATCCCAAATGTCGTTTTATTTGATGTGGTATGTATTTTATGTTTAGCGGGATTATAGCCACAAACAACCCCCTAAATGCAGTTGAAAGGAAAAAATATTTTTGTAAGTGAATAGGAACTTAATACAAATCATCTACGGTAGTACTAATATTCAGTAAGAAACTATGGATATTGGATATTTGTAGATGGTTCTTTGCAAAATGAGATTCTTTATGCTTGCTCTAATTGAGCTACTAAAAAAATACAGAACTTGAGGCTTAGTCTTGGATGTTTGATATCTATAGATGTCCTTTAGAAGAGAGGAAGTTTCTTCTTTTAAGAATACTAAAAAAAATATTTTTGAAGTATGTTTATAAAGTTATAACCTGTACATGTACGAAAGTAGATATTGTTAGAAAAAAATCGATCATGCACTCATTTTTCATATTGTTTTGTAGGTAAATGATTTCGTTCTGATTGATGTCTTCGTGTTGCAACAAAGTTCAACTGTGGCAGCTGGTAACTACAGATATTCACAAAACAATTGATGAACTAATTAAGGTAAAATTGCTTGGATGAGTTCATTATGTAGATGCTTTGATTCTTGTATTCTTTTTTTGTTAGTTTGTTCGTGCACAAATCTGTAGCGACTTCTAAAATGTTTAGGTATTTAAATACATTCGATTTTGTGAACTCCTTATGCTTCATGATCATGATATCTGGTCCATTTGAACTATCTATGTGACCCTTACAAAGGGTCAAATGAAATTGAATGCATAAACACTTGATTGTTTGCAAAGATGATTTTATCTATTAGTTTTTCCTTCTTGAAAATTAAATTATTAGCGTTATACTCTTTTCACAAGAGAAACATTCGATCTTAAATGATTATCGAGGTTTAAAATCATGATCCCGTTGTTCAAGGATTAGTTGTCGTTAATGGATAGTGTTAAATGATACCCATGTATTTTGTGATTTTATTAGTTGATGAATGAAAAGATTTAAAAAGATTGATAGTTTAATAATTTTCTTTAATTTTCTGGAAGTTTTGAATGTGAAGAGAAAATGTCATACACAGTTAAGCTATTTTTTACTTGGATTTTTGATTTTTAACAAAATGTCATACACAGTAGTTTTAAACATTAGTTGGGAAATTCCTTTATTAAGTTGTTTGTTACTTGGATTTTTAAATTTTAGAGTAAAAGCTTGAATAAATTGTATTTTCTAAAGATTCTGATCTGTCTCTTTTTATTCTTGGCAGTAATGGCCACTTATGAGTATGCTCCTGCCAATATAAGCAAGCTGTAAAACTTACTTTGGAACCCTCATCGACAACAAATATAAAAAACAACTCAGAAAACCCATGCTTCAAGAGTAGGGTGTGTGGAAAACGACCGGACCCATTACGCCATTGACACTGGCCAATACAACTCCAGGTGAAACGAAGGTTGGTACTTTTTCTATATGGCTTGCTTTCTGAAACCTTCGCATTCTCTTACCGTTTGTTTGGCTGCTATGTCAAACTTCTGACTTTTTATCTTTCGTAACAAATTAAACTGTAACTATCTACTTTTAGAACAAAACTATTGACTATACACAAAAAGTGTATTTATTTAATTTTCTCAACAGATCATAAAGCCAGTGAGTTGATAAAATCCCCCAATTTTGAAACTTTTTGCCTTATATAAGCAAAAATGAAATCAGCTATAAGCAGGATATAAAAGCCAAAACTAGCACCCCTTTAGTGGAAAGTGAACCCGTCTTTTTAAGAAATTTGGCTATTCTATTTTAAACGTATATTATAAGACCTTAGGAGCGTCAATCCAAAATCAGTTTGCGTCTCAATATTGTAGTGAATTATTTTATGCAATTAGCTCGAGATTCGTGTATGGAAAATAAGTTAATTTATAGGTTTGTAAGTTTAAAGATTGTTTTAGTCTACCTAAGAGAAGTTCCCCTTTTAAATTTCATAGATCGTCATTGATGTAGTCTACCTAAGTTTGATATCAGGATTACTTTGCCAAGATCCGTATTACTGTAGTATTTAGTGAAAAGGCAATCATTGAGTTATATTCGGATAATTTATCGCTTTTTATTTTCCTCCTTTTCAATGGTTAAATTACGCAGCTTAAAATGGGTTAAATATTCAATCTTCTTAACGTGAACTCCTATTAATTATTTGCTGAATTTTGGTGCCAGTTTGGTCATATGGTCTTTTCTATTGTACTGAATTAGATTTTTTTGCATCATCATATTATTGATTAAACATGTAAAAGCCAAGTTACTGAACAAATGAACTGCAGGAATATGACTGTTTAAATCACAATATCTCATGTTAATTTATTTGGCTTTTTATGTGGGTAGGTTCAGCAACATCTAAAAATCTCAAGAAGCGTAGAGAGACAACCCTTACTACTACCTGATAATATGTTTAAGTAACTTACCTGGACATAATGTATTAGTACGATGTACTTATACCATATTGTTATTGCGTTGACTACTTATTTCTTTGTTTGTCATAGAAAATAAGCGTACTTTAAATAAGATGTGTACGCTTATACCATGTCTTGATACATGAAATAATGTGTCCGGGTCAACTTAAGTCGAGATCGATCATGATGGGTTAGGTTGATCAAAATTTACTAACATTGGATGGTAACAACATAAATATGTGTTACAGTAAACGTAGTGACGAGATTCTACAAATATAAATACAGTTTAGACAACTTGCTACCCGATTCTCTGTTCAGCCAATTTATTTTAAGCCATTATATTTTATCACCTTGAAACATAGACATGATCATATCTTCTGTTTACTAATGTTTTCCAGTGTGTGTGACAGATGTTGGAAAATTGATACGATGAATGACTCAATAGCATTTGCAAGAAGAAGGCGAAAGACAAATTTGATTAGTAAAAGGAACATGTGAATTGGCTTGAAAAAAGGTATTGGTTAAATAGGGTTGTTGAAGACACTTTAGAATATGAAGACAAAAGGTAAAACTGTTGTAAGAAAAATGGTTCCTTGTAAAGTGAATTCACTTTTGTTAAGATTTTTGAGACGATACATTGAAGGAAAGTTTTAAGAGAGCTAAATACATTCATACACATAGAGAAATGGAGGTATGCAATAGACATTCCATGATGGGTTTATCTATATACATTTGGTCACTATTAAAGGTGGAAATACGATACATCATCGTTAATTATTTTGATAGTGAAAAACTATATTGTTTATCATATACCTAAAAATACCCATGTTGTTTGTGATTAGTTGTTTATCGTATACTTAACAGATTAGTTAATCTCCATTTCAATAAAAATGGAATTTATTTACAACCATTGTTATTTATTTGATCTATTTACAACCGTATATCCTTAATGAAAAATTTACTCTAAAATGCACATGATTATTTGTGACTGATTGATTAAATCGCTACATTTATAAGCATTTTTAACTTATAATGAGCAATCTTGAAATCACTTGTATTTGAAAATTTAAATAAGTGAAATCAAATTTACAAGAAACAGTTTAGAATAAGCGTATTCTATAATTTTATTCTAACATACCCATTGTAATTGAAATTTCAGATGAGGTTGAGAGGTTGAATCAATTGTTAGTGATGACAAAAAAATGTATGTTTGTTATGTATAGAAGAATTAATGTGATCGAGAGGTTTTTCTTTGAAGCACTATTGTGAAATATATTCAGGGGGCGCTTGGTTAACATGAGGGGAATGGGTATGGGTAAGGGAATACAAAGGAATGCAATGAACATTCCTTAGTATTATCATTACCATTCTTGGTGCTTGGTTAATATAAGACGTGGTGGTTATTAGAGATGGTGGAAAAAATTGTTAGGGTGATTGTCAGAGGTCGCGATGATGACGATGTTGGTAAAGGAAGCAATTAATAAAATTAGTGACTATTAGTGGTGGTTGAGAACGACAGTCATTACAGACGACTGCGTACTTGTGGTAGTCGGCAAAGGTGGCGATTAGAGGTGGAGATGTTGGTAATTGCGTGGTTTGGTGGTTTTTGGATGGTTATTGATGGTTGGTTGGTAGTTACAATAAGAGGTTGTGGTAGTTGGTATAGACGACGACGGGATGTAGAGGTTGTGGCAGTGGTGATGATCAGCGGTGCGATGGTGGTGAGGGTGACACCATCAGTAGTCGTTAATGATGGTGATAGAATGTGGTGGCGGCATCGGTAGAGATGGTGTGGTGGTGGTAGCGGTGACAACATCAGTAGCCGTTAATGATGGTGAGAGAGTGTGGTGGTGGACAGTGGTGGTGGTGGTGGCGTTGGAGAGTGGTGGTGTCAGAGAGTGATGGTGGCGTTAGGAGGGTGGTGGTAGCAACAATGGTGGTGGTCAGTGGTGGTGACGTCGAAGAGTGGTGATGTTGGAGAGTGGTGGATGCATTAGGAGGGTGGCGGTCGCGACAATGGTGGTGGTGGTGGCTTCGGAGAGTGGTGGTGTCGGAGAGTGGTGGTGGCGTTAGGATGGTGGTGATAGCGACAATGATGGTGGTCAGTGGTGGTGGTGGTTGTGTCGGAGAGTGGTGGTGGCGTTAGGAGGGTGGTAGTAGCAAAAATGGTGGTGGTCAGTGGTGGTGGTGGTGACGTCGAAGAGTGGTGGTGTCGGAGAGTTGCAGATGCATTAGGAGGGTGGTGGTCGCGACAATGGTGTTGGTGGTGGCGTCAGAGAGTGGTGGTGTCGGAGAGTGGTGGTGGCGTTAGGAGGGTGGTGGTAGCGACAATGATGGTGGTCAGTGGTGGTGGTGGTGGCGTCGGAGAGTGGTGGTGTCGGAGAGTGGTGGTAGCAAAAATGGTGGTGGTCAGTAGTGGTGGTGGTGGTGACGTCAAAGAGTGGTGGTGCCGGAGAGTGGTGGATGCATTAGGAGGGTGGTGGTCGCGTTCGCGTCAATGGTGGTGGTCAGTGGTGGTGGCGTAAGAGAGTGGCGGTGGCGGAGAGTGGTGGCGGCGTTAGGAGGGTGGTGGTAGCGACAATGGTGGTGGTCAGTGGTGGTGGCGTTAGGAGGGTGGTGGTAGCGACAATGGTGGTTGTCAGTGGTGGTGGTGGTGGTGACGTCGAAGAGTAGTCGTGTCGGAGAGTGGTGGTGGCGTTAAGAGAGTGGTGGTAGCGACATTGGCGGTGGTCAGTGATGGTGGTGGTGGTAGGTGGAGACACAGATATACATACATCAATCTATTACTTTGAATCCATTACCCCAATTTACCGGGGAATGGTTCATTACCCATTAGTGGGTAATGATTACTTATACTTTCATAAACCAAGCACTACTAATCATTTCCTTTCCCATTCCTTAGCCCCAATACTCTTAACCAAGCACACCCTCAATCTACATATCATAGGCTTTGAACAACGTGCAACAAGTACATACAATTAACATATCACATGTTATTTACAATATTCTAAACTGTAAAAATTATTGATAATATACCTTCTACTAAATTTTCCATTGACTATTAAGTGTTCACATAATGGATATCGCAATTGACTTGATTAACGCTCATAAACGTCTTTTAACATTCAAGACCATAAAATTTGGATACCAAAATGCAAAGGTGTTTATTACTAATGTTACAAACTAAAATGTTTACACAATAATTCACGTATTATTTGATTATTTTTTTCATATATTAACACAACATATGTTTTATTAATTTTTTTCTTTATTTATACATATCTTTTTGCAATATAAATTCTTTATAATAAATCCAGGGTTACACGAGTTTTTTAGTTTTATTTGAAATGACCCTTAACAAAGGCAGTGACAATCGCTTTTAAAAGTGTGTTTGTACCTCTCACGTCATAATTTTACACACGAAAAACTATACGTAGATAAAACCGAAGGTGGCGCTGCTATAGATCAGTCCGTTTTCTCTACAGAATTTATTAATGGGTTGAAATTATCAGGTGTTCCAAACCATAGAATCGCTATAAATGTTGGAGTTCCGGTTATGTTGTTGCGAAATATAGATCAAGCAAATGGTTTGTGTAATGGTACAAGAGTCAAAGTTCACATTTAACAAGAACTTCGATTAGTGCACAAATCATTAACGGAAAAAACTTTGGGAAAAAGTTATCATATCGAGGTTGAGAATTACTCCAACTGATAAACGTTTACCGGTAAAAATTGTAAGAAAGCAGCTTCCTTTGTCACATTCTTTCGCAATGACGATTAACAAAAGTCAAGGCCAATCGCTTTCCAAAGTTGGCTGTATTCACCCATGGACAACTTTAAGTTGCTTTTTCACGAGTAAAAATCAAAAAGGGGTTGAAAGTTATCGTTTGTGATGAGGATGGTAATATTTCCAAAACTATTACAAACATAGTGTACAAAGAAGTTCTTCATGGTTTATGAGCAATGTTCAACAGGTATGTTGTTTATATATTTGTACATTTTATTACATGTTTTGTGAACGATTCATTTTCAACACAACATGTTTAACTAAAGTCTAATTGAATTTTTATGTCAACAAATAGGTGTACCATTGGAATTTGGCAACCAACTACACATCTATGGCAAACATCATCTCATACTCAAGATCATCAACTTTGGAATTGAAAAACCCATGAAACTCTTTATTTAAATTTTTGCAAAATCATAACATTACCGTGTAATGATACATGTTTACTCACGATTTTTCTTTATTTCATATATTAATGCTTCATGTTTACATTATTCATTGAGTATTTCTCTTAATTTACTTTTTCATACATTTCTTACGAATTAAATTTTCTAAGACATCCCGTGATTCCACGGGTCTTTAAGCTAGTACCAAATATAAGAAAGAAAACAGATATATGGACATGTAACCTCTAATATATTATGATTTACAATGGTACCATTAGAGATAAACATTCAATCGATATATTACACATGATAAGTCACAAGGAGCATAAGCCTATCTGCTTTCCATGTCCTCGTCCTTGTACTGTAACAACGGCGATCTTTGTGTTGAGGACGATTCTGAGTTTATAACTTCATCTTTTGGTTTATCCTCTTTAGCTTTACCCCACATCACAGTATAAAATCCAATTGATATAATTGTTGCTCCAATCACACTACAAACAATTTATTTAAGTTAAGTATTTCACATTAAAAAAAGGCAGTGAATTTGAGTCATAGTATTACCTTCCAAGATAGAGGTCGTCCCCAAGAAACATAACCCCCATAGCGACTGCTATAGCAATCGACAAAGGCTTGAACATAGATACAAATAATGGTCCTTTTAAGCGCAATGCCCATGTATGGACACTGTTGTTCAAGCATGAACCAAGCACACCCTGCAAAACTCAAAAAATCAGCCAAAGCCCGGTTAGAAATTATGAAATCGATGACAAAACCAGGAAATGAACTACATTTTGGTAGTTACCGAGCACAAAATTGAGGCCAAGGCTATATCAGGCTTAAGTTTCCATGCACTTGGATTTGGTTCCGTAAAACTTCCAACAATTGCAGCCAAACTGCTGACTATTAAGTTGTAAAAGAACACCACTGTTAATTCTGCTGGATACTCCTTCATAATTTGTGTCTGCATACATCAAACTGTTAGATTTGATCCTTTATTATAGACAAAGGAGCCCAAACCAAGACCGGACCCATGGACGTCCAAAAATGCCAGTTACTGCCCGGTTAAGAAGGCTGATTATTATTTGATATTTAGCACAAATCCTGGACAAGTAATCTGATTAGGCACAATTAAAACGACTTTTAATATTAAAACATTAAAATTGTATCCAGTCAAAAATATCTATAAATATTTTGTGAACATTTTAGCCAAAAGTGTTAGCAGACCAAAAAATCAGAGGATAGGAGGGTGTGATCAGTCCTAACCAGGCCGGACTCGACGGCATTCAGGGTCTTTTTGTGAAACATGGTTTTCATGCTAAATGAGGCTGGCCCGACGGGCCAAATCTTTGCGCATCTCTAGGTTTATATTGTTACACTTGTTCAGTGTAAGCGTACCTGTACAATGTACCACAACGGGACCAAGATATACTCAGATGTTAGGAATAGACCACCGAGAGCCCAGTTTGATTGCGAAGCACCAAGGGAAACCTGGGAAACCGATGGAGAAGAAGACGGCGATAGACTAATAAGCTTAGGACCTTTGTACAGTGTAACAACAAATGCACCTGTTACAGAAACAATTGTGCCCAAAAACTTTGCACGTGTACTTATCTTTGAAAAAGATAGTGTCTCCATCCTGTTTTAGGCCATAAAAGCAAAATGGGTCATGCATGACTCCTTATGTCCATTAATAAAGAATTTTTACAGAATAAAGGAGATTGAAAAAGACATCCATTAGACTTTAGATAAGCAATAATATTATATCTTGCGATTAAACTAAATAAGATAAAAACAAACTGTTTTTACCTTGATTTTGCGTGTGCTAGTACTTCCTTTGAGAGTAACAAATTTTACCAAGACCATTAGCAATTTATTTTTATTTAATAATTAGAGAAGACAAACTAGCAATAAGCTGCACCGCTAACTCTTGTTTTAAATACAACGTTTTAAAATTTAGGTGTCAAAACATCACTGTTCATAACACGATTTATTCTTAAACATGTATAATTATGCAATCTTTTTAAGTGTGTTACAAACCTGAAAATGACAGCAAGGATGAAGGTAAAAGCAGGAACAAGGTTGCTGATAGCCGAAGCCAGTGTTGGCGAACTGTAAATAATTCCAGTATACCCCATAATCTGCGACGTACATCTGTCACAAAAAGTCAAAATTGATCCATACACATAGCATAGGTAACATCACCAATGATCCAAGAAAAAAAGGATTACCCAATGATCCCCAAAAGACAAACTTTGCTGACAATAGAGAAATTCACTGGAGGAAGCACCCTTGACCTGTTTTTCAACCAAAAAAAAAAGTTCAGTATACTGTCAGTAAATCTATTTATCGTTGAAATAGCGACAGTGTGGCGATATATACCTCTTGGAAAAGAAAGGGGCAGGAAGGAGGAGAAACGCAGCAACAGCGTAGGAATAGACAATAAAAACATGGTAACTCATGCCTCGAAGAGTTGCGGCTTTGTACAACGTGTTAAGTCCGACGTTGGTGCACTCCATAGTGACCATAGCCGCGAACGGTAAGACATCTTTGTAACAGAAGTATTTCTGGTCACCAGCCATGTTTCAAAGCAGGTGTGTGTGAATGTTGGTTTGAGAAAATGGTATAGGGGGCATATATAATTGGTGCATAGTTGTTCGTTTAATAAAGAAATGAATAACAATTGGAGCTTACGTAAGATGTGAGAACTATTTACTTATGTGACAAACAATTGACATGCTCAGGATAATGAAAGTTTGTGCAACTAGTTCCACTCAAATAACAGTGGCAATATCTCACATTTTACCTTACAGTAGTTGATATAATCGATGTTTTAAAACCTGGTTCGATTCAGTTTGATCAACTAGTTAACTTGATTTCCGGTGAAAAACATATTATATTAAATCGGGTTTTATATTTTCAAAACCCGATTAGATTCATTGGATGTAAGATAACCTGGGTAAATTCGGTTCTCGAGACTTTGCCGTGTATTGGTTTTTCTGAGTTTTTTTACAAATAAAATACGTAAATTATGTGTATTATTTTACATATTATTTGTTTGTAAACAGTTTATAAGTTATGAAAATTTTCATGATTTTAATATATAATTTTTATTAATCGTTAAAAATATAATTTTTTTATATTTTTAAAACCGGGTTGACCTGGTTGAACCGATAACTCGATAACTCGTCAGATATGATTTGGTAGTTTTTTTATTGTTTTTCAAATTATTTTGTGTTTATGATAATGTTAACTTATTAAACTTTATAATTTATGTTTTGTATTTTTTTCTTATGATGAAAACAAAGTTGTAAAATTATTAAAAAAGAGACTATATGGTAATTCAATTTATTTTTACGAATTTTAGATCTTGGAATTAATGTTTTAGTTTTGACTTAAGCTGCAAGTCCATTAAATAACATATGCCTGCATTTTTATTACCAAAGTGCTTTTGTCGAAAGAAAAAAAAAAATATAAGGTCGATCATAAGGCGCCGTATATGTTAAGTTAAATGCTTGACTTTTTATTTCATCAACAATGATTAATTTACAAGCTATTGCTAATGTAGGAGTAATGGACTAATGGTGTTGCGTCTGTGGTGTAATGGAGTGATATAATGGTGTTGCCTTTAGGATAATAAAACAATTATTGTATATTTTTAATATGTATTTTAATAGAGAAATAATAAATCGTATAATTTTTACATAATAACTTTCATATAATTATATAGAAATGACTTTGACCAATTATTATTTTTTTCTTCTATCAACTCTTTATTTCATAATCATTTTGTTACACATCATTATGTCAATATTTTTATGTAAAAATTATGTGGCTATACCATTTCTATTTTAATATAGACTGGTTGCGCGATATTAACATATTAACCATCCTTGGCAGCTCTTATGCGACAACTGCATTTGTTGTAAATGGGCACGAATGTTAGTTCTAATTAATTTAATATTATGATTTATGGAGTAATGATGTTACGTCAATGGAGTAATGGTGTTTCAACATATGATAATCGTTACGATTTTTATATATGCCCAGAATATCATCAACAACTCTATGATGTTTATGTAATGTTTAAAAATTCGAGCGAGAGTTTAACTGCAAACCGGTCGATGCAAATTATTTTCAGATAATATATTACACATTATTTCTAGTTTATTCCACATCATTTTCAGACAAATCAAATAATAAACATATAAACAATCTTTAAAGCTTTCCTTACTTTTTCTATACGTAACTAAGTAGAACATTATTGTCTTCAATATTATAAAAGTATCCGTAGATAAGGCATTGTTGAACAACCCTCTCATATTCATACTTCTTTTATGCAACTTAGCAAGGTTTTTAAGATCGAGATCTTACCTAGGATCGTTTTCGTTTTTGCAAGATCGAGATCGTAAAGTAGGTTCGGGATCGTAAGATCCTACTATAATGTAATTATCTTAGTATTATTTGCAATATTTTACAAATTTACAAATTAATATACAAAAAATTTACAAATTAATATACATCTTAAACTAATTATACGTATATTATAAAATGTAGTCCTAAATTATGATTATTAAATGTATAAGAAGATTTATATGTTGTTTTTTAATTTTACAAAATAGAACCTATAAAAATTTTAGTTTTTTCGTTTTTCGCTCGAGAAAAAGTAAGATCGGATCGTAGTAGATCCTAAGATCTTATGATCAAGATCGGGATCTTATAAGATCTTAAGCATGCAAAGATCCTAACTAAGATCCGGATCATTTTTGCTTTGCAATATCGTAAAATCGTAAGATCCTAAGATCAAGATCGGAATCTTGACAACCTTGCAACTTAGTATAAAATAAAATAAATTGTATTTAAATTTTTTTAATAAACTGAATAAGTCGCATATGCCGCATAAGGCGCATATGCCGCATAAGTCGCATGAAGTATTTAAAGAAATTTTGTTTGATGAGTAAAAAAACAAATAAAGTATTACTTTGAGGTATTTCAAGATTTAGCCCAATAGATAATGATATGTACAATCTCATTTGTATAATTTTCACTTTCTTAGATCATCTCCAATAGGTAAATCAAAATATAAGTTTTTACTATTTTACAAAGTCTTTTGAAAAGGTTTTTCCTCATTAAAGTAAAAGGTTTTCACAAAACTTTTTCAAAATACTTTGTGAGCATCCACGATGCTCAAGTCCAAAGACTTGAAGCATTTAATGCTTTTTATGCATATACACTAAGAGTAAAAGGTGTCACGACAAGGTAAACCCTCTTCACTTGTGCCACATCAGCGCCACATCATCTCAACTAACCAAAACACTCACAACTAGTCTCTCTCTCCTATTCACTTGGGTCCCACCACTCACCATTTTATTTCTTTTTTCATTTTTCACACAAACTAAAATTTATTTCACTTAAATAAAAAAAATTTTGTAACCGTGATTTCCGACTCATTGGCCGACTAATCCACGGGGTTTGAGCACACCGCCACACAGACTCAAACCAGGTAAAGCCCTCCCTTTTCAGGAGGTTGACGTGGCCACTACAAGGTTGTTTGCACCTAGTGGGAATTGAACTTGAGACCTCACACACTTTGGAGTGACAGCCACAAATCTTTTTGCCACTAGGCCACCTTTGAGTGATTACTTAAATAAAACATTACAAATACGGAAATAAAAATTATAAATACGGAATAAAATTAAAAACGATACGATACAATACAATACGGTTCGACGAAATTTAACCGGTTTCGGGATCCGAATCAGTCTCCGATGAAATACCCCACGATCTCTTGATGAATTTGCGTGTCTTTTCCCACTTGATCTGCTTCGCCAACTCCTGTTTCTCTCGTTCTTCTTCTGCTAATGCTTCACGTAATGCTTCTTTATCATTAAGCAGTTGATATTCTTGTTCCTCAGTAAGACGGAACTCAACAGGTACCTGGTATTCTTCAACAGGGCTCTCTGGTTGATGAATAGTAGGAACGGATGATTCACCCATCGTGTTTAGGTAAGGTTGTGGAGGGTAAGGTTATGGAGGGTAAGGTCGTAGAGGGATTGTCTCTGGTACCTTTTCCGGTGTCGTGGGTTACTTCGAGTAGCTTTTCGTTTGTTTTGTTTCTTGTTTGCAGAAGTGTTTCCTTGAGACATGTTTTAGAGTGTGGTTTTGCGTGAGAAAAAAAACTAAATGGAAGTAGTATTTAAATTAGAATTGTAATGTATGTATATATAGGAAAATAAATAAATTTAAAAATAATATTAAAAATTTAACCGTTTGGCAACGGTTTAAAAATCGGTGGGGCCCAAACTTTGCTCTTTTCCTCTCGTTGAATATTGACGAAGGGGGAGCCGCGAGGGTGGGGGTAGTGTCACGGCGAGCACCGGCGAGGGTGCCACGTCGGACCGACGAGGGCCCCTTGCCGTGACACAGTTTACTCTAAGGTGTTGTTTGTTTATTAAAAATGTAAGATGTAATCACACGACTAACCAAACACGAATAACATGATGAAGATTAAACAAAAAAAAGAAAGATTAGATTAAGATGAAGAAAAGAAACAAATAGTTGGTGTTTTCCTAAATGAGGTGGAATGACCTTTTATATTAAAAAGTAAATGTTTATGAGGCCTTCCTCATTTGTGTGTTCGAGAATAATTCCCGTTACATAAACAATAATAACTAAGAACTCTCGACACTATTAAACAACATTTTTCATGAGCTTCGTAACGATATATTATATGATCATCACTTTAAATACTTCTAACAATCTCCCCCTAAGGGGTGGTCATGCAATATGTGACTTCACTTCTTTGTTGTTGCTAACTTTGAAGCTCGATGTCTTGAGAGTATCTTCATAGTTCCTTTCATAACTTGTGATCTTGGATCTTTGATCTTTGCCTTGACTTGATCTTGAAACTTTGCCAACTTGTGTTCTTGTGTCTTTTCGCACATACTCATAGTTTGTGTTGTATTGAAAGCTTGTTAACAATCTCCCTTGATTATAAGAGTAGCGGAAGTCTTTGTCTTTTAGATGTTCTTGAGCTTTCTTCATTTACTTGAGTATGTGGTCTTGAATCACGACTCTTGAGACCGTTTGCATTCCTCCGGTTTCCCGTTATATAGTGTACCTGTGATTAGGTAAGTTCAAAGAACTTCCTTGACAGGGTTTCCGGCAGTGGTAGCCGTTCTCAATACTTGAATATCTCGAAAGATAATTCATAGTGAAGAGTGAATCATGTAGTTCCATTCTACTGATTAAGTCGTCAATTCGTTTCCTGGAACAAGTTTGAATCAATTAAGAATCAAACCATTGTTGCTTTCCAGTTGACTTTGATTCATAGAGAATCTCATAAGTTACCTACCGCAGTGCTGTTTGATGATGACAATGGAAGGATTTCCATTCGTCACTGTAAATACTAATAAGTATTACTCTGAATGTTCTGGCAAGATCATAAAGATATTGCGTAGAGACCTGAAACGAGTTTGAATAAAAAAAGAATCAAACCACTGTTGCTTTCCAGTTAGCATATGTTTAATTCAAGTGAATCTTGCATATGACCTACCCTAGTGTTGTTTGATGTTAACACTGGAAGGATTTTCATTCATCAATGTGACTACTAGAGAGTATCACTCTGAATGTTCTAGCAATACCACAAGGATAGAGCGTAGGACTCTGTAAATTGTCGCTTGTGTTCTAATGATGAACAACAATTGATATTATGGAATAAGTGTCCTAATGAGATTTTTGATGAATCTCGTTGGCTCTAGACTCTATAAGTGCACGTTTATTGGGTGATCGGAGGCTGGAGCAGACTGCCACATTTTCAATATCTACTATCTCGGAGTGAGAAAGTTGATAGAAATGATTTGAACTCCGTGACAATATAATAAGTGTGAAAACACTTATCCTTTTACCACTTAAAACAAGTAAAAACGAGACCTAAACGTGTATTTGATGTCGTAAAAGTCGAAATTATGTGTGGTTTGTGTTTTATTGTGTTTCAGGACAAAAATATGAAAAAGGAAGAAAACACGGGCTTTCACGGGCTTTTATCGAAGAAAAAGACAAAAGACGAAGTTAAAAGATCAAAAGTGCAAGAAGAACGGAATTCAAAGGCCTATTCTGAAGATTTATCAGAGAAAAAGGCTAAAGACGGAAGTTTGACGAAGTCGAATAACCAAGTCAACTAAAAGAAGAAAATTAGAAGACGAGTTCATTTTATCATTCGACGAATCCCGAGAGAAAGTCGAGAAAGACGAATCATTTAAAAAGACGAGAAGAAAAAGGAAGAAAGAAGGAAGCAACACACCACACCTCCCCTCTTCTATAAATAGTCCTTTATTTCCTTCATTTAGGATGTTGGGAATCTAAACTTGTTAGATTCCCTGTTCATTGATTTAAACATAATTAGGCTGATAGATAGTCCCTTGCCTGTGCCTAGGAGGCAGGCAAGTTTCACAAGACTCACAGAGATCCGAATCTCTGTGAGCAACCTCAGAGGAGTCCATGTCAGAGACATTGTCAGGGAAGTCGAAGATTACCTGAAGACATACTCCTTGGCTGTGATGGATAACAGCCAAGATGTATTAGGGACTCTGAGGGGTTGAGAGTTAACAGGGGTGGCAATACCCTGATAACTCTCAGCACACTTTGGACATGCCATTTGTGTGTTCGAGAATATGAAGAATAAGGAAACTGTTTTGGACAACTGTTCCTTAAAGCATAATGGAAGACTACCAAGAATAGAAGGACATCATGTGACTGATGTGGGAACTTGTAAAAGTTGTGTAGTCGACATCAAGTACTGTTCAAGTCAAACTCGTAACACTATAAATAGGATGTGTAACCTAGCATTAAGTTTTAACACTTTGCAATATTAAGATCATTAGTGCGTGTAACTTAGTGAATCAAACAGCTACGACTGTATTCATAAGTTAAGGTTATTGTTGTTCAAAGTGTGCACAACACATTGTCATCAAACGGTGTTATCCATAACACTTGTAATTCTTTATTATACAATAATAAGATTACGTTTGAAAAGTAATACCTTGTGTTGATTAAGTTAAGATTAGGGTTTCTCACATTGATAAGGGACTTTCAATTGGTATCAGAGCGGTGTTTGATATTAAAACCTTCAAGAAACATCGTTCTCCGTTTTATAATCAAGATCCACCATGCCGGAAACCTCTAGCCCACACTCACCTACCAGAAACCCATCTTCACCAAGACTTACCGCCCCACCAAATGACGATGATCTACCCCAACTTCTTGACTCAAGAGGTGGATCACACGTAACCAGTGTACCAGTCTTTGATGAAGAAGACTTTGCCAGTTGGAAGAGTCAGTTTCTTGTATACCTTGATGGTCTTGAACCTTTTCTCTTAGAAATTTTAGAAAATGGTCCATATATCCCCATGGCACTCACTTCTACTGAAGAAAACCCTCTTCCCAAGCCTGTCAAACAATGGACCGCTGCTGATAGGAAATTAGCAAACCAAGATAAACGTCTCAAAAGCATCATAATTTCCTGTCTTCCAAAGCATATCATGAAGTCTGTTATTCAATGTCCCACAGCTAAACAGATGTGGACAGACCTTATTCTTGGCCATGAAGGACCCTCTGAAACAAGAGAGACAAAGATTCAGGCACTCAGACTTCAGTTTAATGCCTTTAAGTCTCTTGAAGGTGAAAAAGTTCAGCAAACCTATACTAGGCTGAAGATTCTTCTAAATGACCTTGCTATGAATGATGTTACTATTGGTCAAGCTGAGATCAATGCCACCTTTGTCAACAGCCTTCCAAGAAAGTGGCTGAGCATGAATCAGACTCAGAGAGCTAACAACTCAATCAAAAATGATACCCTGGCTCAGCTCTATGGAAAGTACAATTATGAAGAAGGGCTGATCGATACTATCTACAAATCAGAGACTGAAAGATTTGTTGTTCAAGGAGCATCTTCCAAAGCTTTGATCTCTGCAACACATCCTATTGACAGCGACTCTGATATGGAAGAAGATACTCGTAGCAGCCAAGAGTTCTTGTCAGACCTCAATGCAGAATTTCATGAAAGAGCATTGCTAGCCAACCAAAGAAGATACTACAAAAGATCTGGAAGAGTAGGATCAGCCAGCAAACCAACTGACAGGTCAAAAGAAACATGTTTTGCCTGTGGAAAGCTTGGACATTTTCAAAAAGAATGTCCCTCCACCAAAACATCCTCACCCTCTTATCCATCATCTTCATCCAAACCCTACAAGTTCAAACAACATAACAACTCATCACAATCCAATTCTTCAGACACTGAGAAGAAAGATTACAAAAATAAGTACAAGGCACTTAAGGCTGAGTTAGAACAGATGAACTTGAAGATTGAAGCTATGTCCAAAAAGAAAGGTGGTGAGAAAAAGGCTGAGAAAGGGTTGGTTGCTGAAACCTATGATTGGAATGATGAACCATTGACTTCAGATGAAGAAGATACCACAAGAGTCAGGGCTTTTATGGCAATAGCTGATGATGAACCAGCTGTTGGAAAAGGTGATGCAAGATCAGGACAATGGGTCGACATCACAATGAAAAAGGTACACAGGCTTCTTTCTATGTCTGATTGTGATGAACGTAAGCATGTTCTTGATTACACCATTGTTGACTTGCACTTTGTTGAGGAACAAAGGAAGAACCTTCTTGACAAGTTTCACTCTGTTAAAACTGAAATGATTAATGCTAAGGCTGAATGTGATACTCTCAGGCGGGTTAACTTAGAGAAAATATCCCTGCAAAATGAAGTAGCTAGATTAACCTTGAAAAACATAGCTTTGAATGACCAAGTCACTGAATTAAACAAAGTTATTGAAAAATGGCTGTGTGCTAGGTTTACTATAGATGAATTGCTTAGGGATGAAGTGCCTGCTGACTTAAACAGGGATATAACTGCTAAACATAAAAAGCTGAGGATTATCACCAAACCCAAAGACATTGTCTTTAAATCTACAGAGACTATTCATATGTCAGACACCTCTTTGACTAATGACCCTGTCTCTGAAGATGTGGCTGAGCTTCCACCTTTGCCCAAACTCTCTGGAGTTGAACCTAGCAGTTCTTCTAGATCTGCTAAGGATGAACTTAAGATAGATATTGAGAATCCTCCAGCTAAAGTTTTTCGTGTGCCTGCTAAACCAACTGGTAAACAAGTAGCTTTTAAGCCTGTTTCTTCTAAGGCTGTGAATAAGGTTGACCCCACCACTGAAGATCGCCTGTTGTCTCTTATGAAAGAAGTAGAACTCTTGAAACAACACATTAAGCCTTCCGCTGAATGCTCTACTTCTCATGAACCTAAGTCAGTCCTAGGTGAACCCAAAGGGGAAAGATTAATCAAACCTTATTGCAATGTTTGTAAAAATTCTCACCACTCGACCTTAGATCATGACAGACACATGGCAGCTAAAAGAACTAAGACACCCTCTAGGGACAGACCACAGAGTTCCAAAAGACAACAGGGAAATTACAATTCTTATCCTCCCTGTAAATTCTGTGGGTTCACAGACCATCACTCAGATGAGTGTGGTGACTTCCCTGGGTGTGATATCTGTGGGAGTTATAACCATGAAACTATGAACTGTCCATCCCAACGCCAAAAGTTTTTCAGGAACACAAGAGTTGCTAACAAGCAATTCAGGGAACCCACTGGAAAGTGGGTTCACCATAGGAACTAATCTGTTTCTATGTATCTGTGCAGAAATATCTCAAGGAATCGGTATGGTATCTAGATAGTGGCTGTTCTAGACACATGACAGGGATTCAACAATACCTGCACAGATACTCAAAGGAGCCAGGTCCCAAAGTGGTGTTTGGAGATAACTCTTCAGGTGACACAGAAGGATATGGCTCAGTGAATTGCAATGGGATCACATTTACCAGGGTTGCATATGTGAATGGTCTTAAGCACAATCTTATTAGCATCAGCCAGTTATGTGATGCTGATTATAAGGTTTTGTTTACTAAGACTCAGGGAACCATATTCAACAAAAATAATGATGTTGTGCTGGTTGCACCTAGAAGGAGAGATGTTTATGTCATCAACATGGCTGTGTGCTCTGAAGACAGCTCAAATTGTTTTCTTGCCAAAGCCTCTGAAAGTGTCAACTGGCTGTGGCACAAAAGACTATCTCATCTCAACTTCAAGAACATCAATAAGATAGCCACTCAAAACTTGGTTGCTGGTCTACCTTCAGTAATGTTTTCCAAAGACAAAACTTGTTCTGCCTGTGTAAAAGGAAAACATCACAGGTCTTCATTCAAGACTAGGCAATCATTCTCTATTGACAAGTGCTTACATCTCCTTCACATGGACTTGTTTGGACCTGTCAAACCTCAAACCATTAATCACAACAAATACACCTTGGTCATAGTTGATGAATTTTCAAGATATACATGGGTGTTCTTCCTCAGAAGGAAAAGTGATGCAGCTGATGCCATCATGTCCTTCATCAGACAGGTGGAAAATATGAATGATGTTAGAGTCAAAGCTCTAAGAAGTGATAATGGTACAGAATTCAAGAATCATCAACTTGAATCATTTTGTGATGAAAAAGGGATTTCACAGAACTTCTCTTCAGCTGGCACTCCTGAACAAAATGGTGTGGCTGAAAGAAGAAACAGGACTCTGATTGAAGCAGCAAGAACTATGTTAAATGGTGCAGCCTTACCAAAGCAATTTTGGGGAGAAGCTGTACACACTGCCTGCTATACTCAAAACAGATCAATCATTGTCAAAAGACATGGCAAAACCTCCTATGAAGTTTTCAGAAAAAGATCTCCGGACGTCAGCTATTTTCATGTGTTTGGATGCCCTGTGTTTATTTATAACTACAGGGATAAACTTGGAAAGTTTGATGAAAAGGCTGATGATGGATTCTTTTTGGGATACTCTCCAACAGCCAAAGCCTTCAGAGTATTCAACATCAGAAGACAAGAAGTAGAAGAAACTTTCCATGTCAGATTCAATGAAGATGATGAAGTCATACAGAGAACAGGAACAGAGGGTGATGAAGTAGATTTCAATGAAAATATTTCTTTCCCAAGTGATGAGTTCACAGAACCCAGACCTACCAGTCATCACCACTCCAACACTCTCACTCCTTATGTTCCTGCTTTTGATCCTCTGTCTACTCACAACATTGAAGTTCCTACCTCTCAGGGACTTGATGAAGAAGAACCTCAAATCTCTGATGGTCCTTCTCATGATATTAATGACTCACCAATTCTTCAAAACTCTGAAGTTGCTCCTGCTGATAATGAAATTGCTTCCCTTGATGTGGCTGAAGAAGAATCAGACACTGAAGTAGTTTTTGAAGAAAGCCCTCCTATTCAGCAGGATGAGATTCAAATTGTTCCAGCTGTGCCTTCAAGTACCCCTGTTCTTGAAACTCCAGCTCCTCAAAATAAGTGGTCAAGAGATCAACACATTCTTCTTGTCAACATTATTGGGGAACCAAATGCAGGGGTCACAACCAGACAGCGAATCCAAGACTCTGAGTCAGCCTCAGCCAATGAATGTCTATTTGCTGAATTCCTTTCTCAAATTGAACCTAAAAGAGTTGCTGAGGCTCTGACAGAAGATGGATGGGTAGCTGCTATGCAAGAAGAAATCAATCAGTTCAAAAGGAACAAGGTTTGGACACTAGTGCCAGCTCCACCTGGAATGAATATCACAGGCACTAGATGGATCTATAGAAACAAGATGGATGAAATTGGGAACATCATCAGGAACAAGGCAAGATTGGTAGCACAGGGATACTCTCAGACTGAAGGAATTGATTATGATGAAACTTTTGCACCTGTTGCTAGACTTGAAGCCATCAGAATCTTTCTAGCTTATGCTGCCTATATGAACATCACTGTCTTTCAGATGGATGTAAAGAGTGCCTTCCTCAATGGTGATTTGGCTGAGGAAGTCTATGTTGCTCAACCTGAAGGATTTGAGAGCAGCGAGTTTCCCAACCATGTGTACAGACTTCACAAAGCAATGTATGGTCTGAAACAAGCTCCAAGAGCATGGTATGAAACTCTTTCAAAATTCTTATCTGAAAACAAATTTGTCAGGGGTTCTATTGATAAAACACTCTTTACCTTCAAGGACAAGAGTGATTTCATCATTGTGCAGATTTATGTGGATGATATCATCTTTGGGTCAACAAATGTCAATCTTAGTAAACGCTTTGCTAAATTAATGACCAAGAAATATGAGATGAGCATGATGGGTGAATTAACTTACTTTTTGGGTTTTCAAATTAAACAATGTCCTAAGGGAATTTCTATTTGTCAAGAAAAGTATGTTAAGGATTTACTTAAAAAATATGACTTGGCTGATTGTGCTTCAGTGAAATGCCCCATGCTTCCACCCAACGACTTGGGCCCTGATGAGTCAGGGGTCTCTGTCAATGAGACTTTATATAGAGGCATGATTGGGTCACTGATGTATTTAACAGCCAGTCGTCCAGACATCCAATTCTCCACATGTCTCTGTGCAAGGTACCAAGCTAACCCAAAAGAATCCCATCTAGTGGCTGTTAAGAGAATTTTCAGGTATCTCAAAGGAACATCTTCCCTAGGACTCTGGTATCCAAAGGAATCAGGCTTTGATCTCAAGGCGTATTCAGATTCAGATTATGCTGGATGCTGTATTGACAGGAAAAGTACTTCAGGCAGCTGTCAAATCCTAGGAGGAAAATTGGTTGGATGGAGTGCTAAGAAGCAAAACTCTGTGGCTATGTCTTCAGCTGAAGCTGAATATGTCGCTGCAGCCAGCTGTTGTGCTCAGGTGCTCTGGATGAAAAGTCAATTGGCTGACTATGAAATCTTGTATGACAAAGTGCCAATCTTTTGTGACAACACCAGCGCCATTGCCATATCCAACAACCCTGTTCTTCACTCTCGTACCAAACACATTGATATCAGGTATCATTTTATCAGGGATCATATTATGAAGGGAGATATTGAGCTGCATTTTGTTCCCACAGAGCTGCAACTAGCTGATATCTTTACAAAGCCTTTGGCTGAACCTACGTTCAACAGGCTAGTTGCTGAGCTAGGGATGCTCAATATTTCAAAGCCTGTGGCTTGATATTAAATGTGTTCATTAAATGATTGATTCTATATTAAATGTTTTATTAAATGTTTTTCACATGTAACTAGGTAGTTGCGTTCCAAGTAAATGCGAAAAACATTCTCACATTTTTTAATCATTTAAGTTTCGGATAACGAGGAGACAAATTTTTTGAAAGGTCAATGGGACCCACTTGAGCAGTCATTTTCGCTTTTTGCATTTAATACGGTTGAATAACTGTTCACTCTTATTTGATTATATATTGTCTTCTTTCTCTTCTCACCCACCACCATTCTCAAAATCTTTTTCTCTCTCTAAAACTCTTATCTCTCTCAACCATCCGCCATTTTCATTCACCTTCAACCTTACATCAATGGCGTTTCCCGTACCAAAAGCCTCCAATGTGAACTTCGAGATCAACGAGAGCATCATCGCCTCAAATAACGCTATTGGATGGATCAAGGCACCCAACAACACCTACTCGGATCTGGTAAACTTCATGCAAAACTGTGACCTAAACGAAGCCTTCACCAAATCTCCTTCCACCTTTTACCAAGAATACCTTAGGGAATTTTGGTATTCTGCCGAAGTTGAAGAAGACACCATTACCTTTAGCCTTTCTTGCAATGAACATCCTTTTGCCTTTTCCCTTGCTGATTTTGCCAGTGTGGCCGGACTTAAACATGGAGTTGAGTGCTTGAAGACAGTTGACAAAAAGGCTGTCAAGGAAGCATTGGCCACACTCAATCCCTGTCACGACATTAACCCTGCCCTCACACCAGCTGACATCCTTGCTAAAGCACCTCTGAAGATCAAGTATTTTTCTCCTATGTGGCGTGTCCTCTTCACCCACATTGTGAAGTCCCTGGGAGGCATGCAGGGATCCCAAGATCAAATGTCGTTCAAACATCAGACTATTGCTTATGGATTAATTTGGGGAGCTGATGTTGACGTTGGAAGCCTTCTTTTCTCTAACCTAGTAGAACAACTTAAAGGAAGGAATCAGGTCAGGGAAAAGAACATCTGCTATGTGCGTTATTTGTCCCTGATCTTTGAGAGTTTGCTGGGAGAAAACTACCATAACAAGGCCTTGACAGCCCTGAAGCCCTATCGCATTACAGGCGCCATTTACAAGGAGATAGGAGCTGAGGATTTCCCTGTGACCGCTCACATGCTGAACGTTGCTAATCAGGTACCCAACGCTGAGAAGCCCTTGCTCCCTTCCTCTGAGAAGGTGAATACTTCTAGTGTCGCTGGCAAGTCTACGTCTTTGACCTCTGGGCAGCACACTACCAAGTCCAAGGCTTCTTCTGGCCAACAGCCAAAGAAGAAGAAAATCCCCTCTTCTTCTCAACCTAAAGCTGTTAGCAAGGCCAAGGAAAAGGAGATTGAAACCGCCTCTGGTCCAGATACTCTTGTGGATACAGAATCTTTGGCTGACAAACAACAGGCGTCTAGTGTCTCTAGGTCAGCAGAGACTACAGGAAACCAGCCAAACCAAGCTGATATCTCACAGGTAATCAGTGTACATTTTTAGAGGCTCACAAGCAACCACTCTCATTTATCTGTAGGAGAGAGTGGTGAAGTTAGGGTAATCCTCGACCCATAGAAGTCTGTCATTTCACTTAGAATTCCTTAAGACTTCTGTACACTCTGTCTTTGCACCAGGGAGTGATTCATTTGTGTTTATAAAGCACCCCGATGACCCTGAACCCTCTAGACAGTATTCAGGCTAACAACAACCTGAATACATGAATGTCTCAACCTTGATGGCTGTACTTCACACAGCCTCTTGGTTCCCTCATTAAAAGAGTCCCAAAGGATTTATCCTTTCAGGGGGAGCTGAATCATCACCCTCAGCTTTCCTAGGGGCAGCGTAACAGGCGACCAACAACAACATATGTTTCACTCTTAAAAGAGTCCCAAAGGTTTTACCTTTTGGGGGGGCTGAATAATCACACTCAGCTTTCCTAGGGGCAGCGAAATGGCGATCATTAAACAACATATGTTTCACCATCAAAAGAGTCCCAAAGGTTTTTACCTTTTGGGGGGGCTGAATAATCACACTCAGCTTTCCTAGGGGCAGCGAATGGCGACCATTAACCACACTTCATTCACACTTAAAAGAATCCCAAGGATTTATCCTTTGGAGTGGCTGAGTAATCACCCTCAGCCTCTCTGGGACAGCGAAATGGCGACCATTCACTTAATATTTTCCCTGTTACTAATTTCAACAACCTTGCAGGCTGAAATTGTACAGCCAGTCAAAGATCCTCAGGTACATGAAAAGGAGGCTGAAACAATTACTCATGACATTCAGATTGAAGAAGAACTTGTGCTCAATGCTGATGAAGAAATGCTGTCTGTTGAAGATTATGTCGCTGAGTTTACACCCATGCCTGAGGATGAATTCCCTGAGGGAATGTTTGATGAGGAAGAGGAAGAAGATGAGGATGACCAGCTGTCAGTCTCTCCTCCTAAAGAAGATAACCAGACTTCTCCTCTTAAGGAAGCTGTTGACACACAAAACTCTGCTACATCTGCAACAACAGTCCTCCAAAGACCCATATATGATCCAACAGCTGAATTCCTTTTGTTTGATCATCCTTCTCAGACTAACTTCGACTTATTTCCAAGGGAGGATGATTTTGCTCAACAAAGCCTCAATATCAAGAATCTTCAGCCTGTACACCATCAGTCTGATATTGAGCGCTTGTCAAGAAAGTTGGATGTAATCAAGTCAGAGATGCACAATTTTACTGTCACCTTTCCAGGTATAATAAAGAAGGCTGTGACTGAGGCTGTCACTGAGCCTATTCAGGAGGGTACAAGAAAAGGTGTGGCTCAAGGACTAAGTCATCTCTCGACAAGAATCAAGAATGCCATTGACTCCGTTGTCCCTGCATTGTTCCAAGAACAAGAAACCGTCATTAACAGGCACTTCAATGCAGTGCGCAACAGGCAATACAACCATGCTGGTCTTATTGTCAGGAGAGTTCAGGCAAATACCAATGCTAATGCCAACTTATTGCTGAAGATTGCCAGGGCATCCAGAAAAAGACAGCGTGCCATGGCTGCCTCTGTGGAGCAGATTGCAAGAAGACTTCAGGCACGTTCATCCAGGCATAAGGGAAGTAAGGATGAACGTGAGGGGGAGAAGAATACTAAACTCAGCCTTGCATCTGCTGAACAAGCCTCATCTTCAGCCAATCCTTCAACAAACCCTGTTCCTCTTCAAGTCATCGAACCAGTTATAATACCTGATGATGAGGATCAGACTCAGGGGGAGCAACAAACACAAGATGGCGCTGACTCATCTAAATCCATGATCCTAGTTAACATCAGCAAACCTGAGGATGAGAATGAACCAGCAGCCAAGAAGCTTAAATTCACTGTGAGCTCCCTACCAAAATCGATTCAAAATCAGGCTCAGACAGCGTTCCTCAAAAGAGCTGATGATTTGAAAAATATAAGTGTGGAGTCCTCTGTCTCAAAGAAAGGTAAAGAGATAGTGTTAGTTGATACTGACACTAAACTTAAGAAGATAGCTGCGATGCTAGAGACAGGAGGATCCACAACAGACCTTTCCCAATTTTCAACCTTTACACCTTCTGATGAGAGACCTCTAACGCCTGAAGAAATAGAGCAACAGGCTGAAGAATTCAAAAGACTGAGTGAGCTCAAGGCAGCCAAAGAATTAAATGAAGCCACTCTGAGGAAGATGTCACCTCCTGAAAAAGAAAAACAAAAACAAAGGTTGAGGGAAATGGAACTTAAACGCGCTGAGGCCCTAAAGAAAGTCAAAACTGACTATGATGCCTGCGTAAACAACAGGTATGCTGCTGGCAAGATAACCAAGTTCAGATACACCATTCGCAAGTCCACAAATACTCCACAGATGATCTTATGGAGGGATAATCAAACAGGGAATATGGATGTGTTTGACGACTTCAGGTTAAAAACACTTGGGTTATCAGAATGGTTTGAACTCGAAGCCTTAGCTGCCAAAAAGACTGGACAGGCGAATTTCCTTCTGCTTAAAACTCTTAAGGCTAAGTTTAACTGGATCAAGGAAACAGCTGCCAAACTAAAGATTGATCCCCCACCACAGCTTTTCGAACAAGGACCCCCAAAGACAGGCAACAAAAGAAGAAGAATTTCCCAAATCATTGATGAAACTTTTGTTACTGAAGATGTTCGTGTGGATGGCATGCACAGGGATCTGATCCTTCCTAATGGTATAGTTGGCCCTGTTGATGGTCAGACTTACTCAGAGCCTGAAAGAGGAATGGCGTTTATGAACAAAGCCTGCCAATATGCTTTTCAGAGGGAAGATGAGCTATGCCTGGCTTCAACTATTCAGCTGCTCTGTCACAAGAAGTGTCTCAAGATCAACTCTGAGTATTCCAAGAAGTTTGCAAAGACTTTGCAGGATGAAATTGATAACAGATTAGATGTGGCCGAAGCTGAAGAAAGAATCAAGAATGATGACTATTGAAGAAAGTATCAGCCCTTTTACCTTCATCTTTTATTTAACTTATGTAATGAACTTGTAATTTTTCTTTAAGTCTTAATAAAATCATGAGGTATGTTTGTTTAGATCTGTTATGCGTAAGAAGAAGCTGTTAAACTCACTTACCTTAACTTAGTTAGATCTAGCACTATTTATGTTTAAATAGGGGGAGATTGTTGGGAATCTAAACTTGTTAGATTCCCTGTTCATTGATTTAAACATAATTAGGCTGATAGATAGTCCCTTGCCTGTGCCTAGGAGGCAGGCAAGTTTCACAAGACTCACAGAGATCCGAATCTCTGTGAGCAACCTCAGAGGAGTCCATGTCAGAGACATTGTCAGGGAAGTCGAAGATTACCTGAAGACATACTCCTTGGTTGTGATGGATAACAGCCAAGATGTATTAGGGACTCTGAGGGGTTGAGAGTTAACAGGGGTGGCAATACCCTGATAACTCTCAGCACACTTTGGACATGCCATTTGTGTGTTCGAGAATATGAAGAATAAGGAAACTGTTTTGGACAACTGTTCCTTAAAGCATAATGGAAGACTACCAAGAATAGAAGGACATCATGTGACTGATGTGGGAACTTGTAAAAGTTGTGTAGTCGACATCAAGTACTGTTCAAGTCAAACTCGTAACACTATAAATAGGATGTGTAACCTAGCATTAAGTTTTAACACTTTGCAATATTAAGATCATTAGTGCGTGTAACTTAGTGAATCAAACAGCTACGACTGTATTCATAAGTTAAGGTTATTGTTGTTCAAAGTGTGCACAACACATTGTCATCAAACGGTGTTATCCATAACACTTGTAATTCTTTATTATACAATAATAAGATTACGTTTGAAAAGTAATACCTTGTGTTGATTAAGTTAAGATTAGGGTTTCTCACATTGATAAGGGACTTTCATAGGAGTTAGTCATTTTTCTTTAGTAGTTTCTAGTTTTTAGAGAGAGAAAGTGTCTACTTTCTCTCACTAGAAAAAACTTCATCTTTGTTTATTTTCTTTCTTTCTTTTAATCTAATCTTTCTTTTTTCTAGTTTAATCTTTGTTTTGATCTTAATCTTTCATCATCTTTGTTTATTTTCTTCATCATCAATCTAGTTCTTCATCCTTTTCATCTCTTTTTCATTACGTCACATAAAAGATTTATACTTTTCGTTTTTCTTGATTCATGTTTTAAGGTTTTACAAGTTTTATCATTCGTCTAGGAGTTGTGTTAGCTTATTGGTATTTTTGTTGGCTTATTATGCTTAAAAAGTTGCTAAAATCTTGCTATAAGTCGTCCTTTCCCTAGATCCTACATTTTCGGAAAAACAGCCATAATTCCGCAATGTTCTGAACATTGCGGAATTGTACCTTCTTCAGACATTGCGAAATTGAATCGTTGCAATCTTTGCGGAATTGTGTCCTTGTTATTGCGGAATTGTATCTCCCATACATTGCGAAATCATTGTTTTTCATTATTGCGGAATTATTGTTTTTCAATATTGCGAAATTAATTCTTTTCCATTATTGCGAAATTATATAATCTTGCATTGCGAAATCGAATCCATTTAAGGATTGCGAAATCATACCATTTGTTGTATTGCGGAATTATGTGGTTTGGAGGATTGCGAAATTATATTGTTATTTACATAGCGGAATTATTACTTTTTTTGTATTGCAAAATTAAATCATTTTTGTCCCTATTTAATTTCAAATTTAATTTTCCCGCCATTTTCTTAAATCTTGTTTTTACTTATTTTGTCTTATTTTTCTTAAGCTTTATTTTAACTTGTCTTTTCTTAGTTTATTTTAAAAGTGTTTTATTTTCAAGTTTACATTTTATTTACGTTTTAATTTCTTGTCATTTATTTTTAAGAGTCTTTATTTTTAGTTTGATCTTTTATAACTTTCATCTTGTGTTTTAATTAGTAAAAAACGACGACAAATCTTCCCCTTTTAATGACCAAAAACGACAATTCCACTTTTAACCGTGTTCAATTCGGATTGAATCGAGTACGAACTACACACACAAAACACCAGTAAATCAAATGGCGCCGCTGCCGGCTCTTTTCGTAAAGATTAACGGTTTTTTGTGAGAAAAATTGAATTTTGGGATCCGTTCTTTTGGGAACGTTATTTTCAAGCATAAAAATTTTCAAAAAATCCTTAAAAATATAAAATTTTCAAAAATCAAAAAAAAAATAATAAATAAATAAAAAAGATAAAAAAAACCAAAAATATTGTATTTCGTTTTTAGTGTATGCGTACTCGATCTTCGTCTTATCCTGAGCCCGAGAACTCGTAGAGACTTAGATATGGCCGGTGTGCATAATAATAGCAACCTACCTCACTCCAACATGAATAATAAAAACCATGCTCCTCAACCTGACCTTCGTACGATGGAGGAGCTATGTCAACCAACTATGAATGGACGTGGAGGACCGATTGCGCCGATGCAAATCACGGCTCCCGAATTTTTGTTGAAGCATCACATGATCCAACAAGTTCAAAATGCTTGTCCATTTCGCGGATTACCGGATGATGATGCCAACAAACACCTCGATAAATTCATAACCGTCACTCAAAGCATGAAATTGCCCGGTGTTTCGATGGATTTTCTTCGCCTTCATCTTTTTCCACACACTTTATCCCACCATGCCGAAAAATGGTTTGATCGTCTTCCTAAAAACTCAATTCATACATGGGACGAGATGACTCAAAAAAATTTGTCGCGCTACTTTCCACCATCCATGGTAACTAGTCTTCGGAATCAAATCACTGGTTTCACTCAAGAACCCGATGAGTCGCTTTTCGATGCTTGGGAACGTTATAATGTCTTGATCGATCGTTGTCGTAACCATAAAATGCTCCCCGTCACTTTGATTGATACTTTCTACAATGGTTTAACTTTTCGTGATCGTGATACGATTAATGCAGCCGCCGGTGGTACATTTATGAAAAGAAGACCCGAGGAGTGTAGAGAGCTTATAGAGAACATGACCACTCATCATAAAAATTGGGATTCATCCGCATCTTCTAGAAATAACCCGAGAGTCAATGTTTCTTCTACTTCATCAAACCCCGAGATAGCCGAACTCACTCAACTCACCCGCCAACTAGCCGAGATGAACAAAATTTCTTAACCATGGCTATGAACCAATTTCAACAAGTTAAAGCTGTAGCACTTTCTTGTGAGACTTGCTGCGGTTCTCATTCATACACCGATTGTCCTTCTACTCATGACAATCCGGAAAACGTGTATGCGGCTAACGGTAACTTTTCCACGGGAGGTTATCAAGATCGTCCTCAAGGTGACCGTAATTTGCTAAGTTATCGTTCAAACAACTTTCTTTCAGCACCCGGTTTTCCTCCTCAAAACCAAAAAAATTTCAATCACAAGAATCAAAACCAACCTCGAGCTCCTACTCAATATCAAACCCAAAGAAATCCATATCCACCTCAAAGAAATAATCAAGTTTACCAACAACCCACCTATCAACCACCTGCTTACCAAGTTCCTCCTCCCAACCAACCCACGTCATATAATCAAGAGGTTGAAAGTTACATGAGGACTAATGACGCGCTGGTGAAGAATCTTCAGAGCCAAATTATTAACTTGAAAGGTGACATGGCGAAACAAGGGAATGATCTTAGAGCCGAGCTTAGGAATGACATGCGAAACTCTTTAAGCAGTCAAACAAATGACTTAAGGGATATGATGGCTAGTTTCTTCCAAAGTAATCAACCCTCTGCTTCGGGTTCTCTTCCGAGTAACACCGTTGCTAATCCAAGAGGGGAGATGAAAGCAATCACCACCCGAAGTGGAAAAGGTTATAAGAAAACCCGAGATTCCTAAACCTACTCCGGTGATTATGACAAAGGATAACGAGCCCCCTTCACCAATTCCTCCACCTTCAATTTCTACCCCTCCTCCACCCAAGGATGTGAGTGAGAATTCTATTCCAAAGCCTTCCCCTCAACTCGACATACCTTATCCTTCAAGGTTGAGGAAAGAGAAGTTGAAGAACAAGGATGATATTCAAGTTTAAAACTTTCTTAAAATATTTAAACAATTAAATTTCAACATCTCCTTTGTCGAGGCTCTCGCTCACATGCCTAAATATGCTAAAATGTTCAAAGATATTCTTAGTGATAAGGAAAAACTCCTTGATATTGCTCAAACCCAACTTAATGAGAATTTCTCCGCGGTTCTCTTAGGGAAATTACCAACCAAACTTGGTGATCCAGGTCGCTTTCTCATTCCTTGCAACTTTCCCGGGGTAGAGAATTGTATGGCCCTAGCCGATCTAGGTGCTAGTATCAACTTAATTCCTTTAAGCGTTTGGAAACAATTATCTCTACCCGAGCTAGTCCCCACACGAATGACATTGGAGTTAGCTAACCGTACGGTTGCTTATTCGGTGGGGATAGCCGAAGATGTCTTCGTCGGTGTCGACAAATTCACTTTTCCGGCGGATTTTGTTGTCGTTGACTACGAGACGGATCCCCGTGTTCCATCAATCGTTGGACGTCCATTCTTGAGGACCGGTCGCACTCTCATTGATGTAGCCGCGGGCGAATTAATCATGAGAGTTGGTGACGACAAAATCGTCTTCAACATGGGTAAACTTTCTAAGCAACCTTAAGAACACGAGAGCGTTAATTTCATTGACGTACTCGATGAAGCTTGTGAAGAACATTTCAAAGACGCTTGTAAAAGTGGTTTTTCTTCTCTACCATTTGTTGAGACCGTTGCCTCTATTGCTCCCTCATTGACTCCATTTGGAGAAAGTGATTTTCTTTTGAAAGAATTTGAAGCAACTTTAGGGGATGTGGACTTAAAATATGACGATTCTTCCTCCGATTGGGATGAAGACATTCGTACCATTGAAAAACTTCTCAATGAGGACCATATTTCTCCACCTTCTTCTATGGAAATTACAAACGATGATCCAAATTTGACTAAGCCTTCCATCGACAATCCTCCAGATTTAGAGCTTAAGGGTTTACCATCTCATCTTGAATACGTTTTCCTAGAAGACAATAAGAAGTTACCCTTCATCATTGCAAAGGACTTAAACGAGGATGAAAAATCTCGACTTATCGATGTGCTCAAAAATCATAAGAAAGCAATTGCTTGGAAAATTTCCGACATCCGCGGAATTGATCCTAACTTTTGTACTCATAAAATTCTCATGGAAGATGACTTTAAACCCGCAATCCAAAGCCGAAGAAGGGTTAATCCAAAAATTCATGACGTCATCAAGAAAGAAGTTATCAAACTTCTAGATGCCGGAATGATTTACCCTATTTCGGATTCGCCATGGGTTAGTCCCGTCCATTGTGTGCCTAAGAAAGGCGGAATAACCGTTGTTCCCAATGAATACAACGAGTTGATTCCTACTCGACTTGTCATGGGTTGGCGAGTTTGCATAGACTATCGCAAGCTCAATGACGCCACTCGTAAGGATCATTTTCCTCTTCCTTTCATGGATCAAATGCTCGAGCGTTTAGCGGGTAATGACTATTATTGCTTCTTAGACGGTTTTTCCGGGTATTTTCAAATTCCTATCGATCCAAAAAACCAAGAGAGAACCACATTCACTTGTCCTTATGGAACATTTGCTTATAAAAGAATGCCTTTCGACTTATGCAATGCTCCTGGGACTTTCCAAAGGTGTATGATGGCTATATTCCATGACATGGTTGAAGAAACTATGGAAGTCTTTATGGACGATTTCTCGGTCTATGGTGATTCCTTCTCATCTTGCCTTGCCAATTTAGAACGTATGCTTAAACGGTGTGAAGACACTCGTCTCGTTCTTAGTTGGGAAAAATGCGATTTCATGGTAAAAGAAGGCATTGTTCTTGGACATAAAGTTTCCAAAGCCGGTCTTGAAGTCGACCGTGCTAAAGTCGATGTGATTGCTAAATTACCTCCTCCTTCAACCGTGAAGGGTGTGAGGAGTTTTCTTGGTCATGCGGGCTTCTATCGTCGATTCATCCAAGATTTTTCTAAGATCGCTCGCCCGATGACCCACCTCTTGGAAAAAGATACTCCTTTTATCTTTTCTAAGGAGTGTATCGAATCTTTCAATCTTCTTAAGGATAAATTAACTAGGGCACCGGTCTTAGTTACCCCTAACTGGGAGTTACCTTTTGATCTGATGTGTGATGCTAGCGACTTTGCTATTGGAGCGGTTTTGGGACAAAGAATCAACAAACATTTCCAACCAATCCAATACGCTAGCAAGACAATGACGGGGGCTAAATTGCATTATACTACAACCGAAAAAGAGCTTTTAGCCGCTGTATATGCTTTTGAGAAATTTTGCCCATATCTTGTCCTTTCCACCACTATTGTTTACACCGATCATTCCGCGTTGAAGTACTTGTTAACAAAACAAGATTCTAAACCAAGACTTCTTCGTTGGGTTTTACTCCTTCAAGAATTCAAAATTGAAATTTGTGATAAAAAGGGAGCGAAAAACCTAGCCGCGGATCATCTTAGTAGACTCGAGGATCCTTATCAAGGGGAACTTCCAAACCAAGAGATTAATGAATCTTTTCCCCTTGAGACCTTGATGTCTATTAACTCCAATCTTGTTGAGACCACATGGTTTGCGGACTTTGCGAACTACTTGACGGGTGGAATTCTCATCGAAGGGTCATCGTCCCAACAAAAGTAGAAATTCTTTAAGGACGTTAAAACTTACTATTGGGACGACCCTTATCTCTTCAAACAATGTGCTGACTTGATCCTTCGTCGATGTGTTGACGGGCCCGCAACTTTGCAAATCTTGGAAGCTTGCCATAAAGGACCAACCGGTGGTCACTTTGGTCCTAACTATACCGTAAAGAAAGTCTTCGACTCCGTATTTTATTGGCCCACCATTTATCATGACGCTCATGAAATGGTTAAGCACTGTGATGCTTGCCAAAGACAAGGCAAGATCACATATAAAGATGAGATGCTGATACAAGGCTTTTGCCCGTATAAAAATTAAAGTTCGAAGTAGTCGTCTAATCGAATTGATCTGGTTTAACTATGCGACTAAGTCGTTATTTGGTGAAACAAAAGTTGTGTCGTTGTAGTATATTAAAAGTGCAAAACAATTAAAGTAAATAGCATGTAAGTAAATCTAAATCTATTTTAAAGTAAATGGAGAGAATTTAAAAGCGTGACGAAAATTAAAAGGCACTTAAAATAAATGACGCAAACTTAAATCTAACTAAGGCAAACGTAAAACGCAACTAAAACTTAAAACTAAGGCAAGGCTAAAAATAAATCTAAGGCAAGTAGTCGTAAAGTGCGACTAAGTAAAAAGGCGGGAAAAATAAAGCTTGAAAATTAAAAACAGAAACTTAAAAACAGTAACTTAAAAACAGTAACTTAAAAAGAACCTGAAAAATAGCTCATCAGGAATAATCCTTCGTTCGGAATAAACATTCATCCGGAATGTCACCTTCGTTCGGAATGTTCTTCTTCACTCGGAATATTACCCAAAACTTCTTGATCCGGAATAAAATGCTTACTCGGAATATGTCACCTATCCGGAATAAACTTCTTTATTCGGAATGTAGCTTTGATCCGGAATATTGCTCTTGATCCGGAATATCTCTTGATCCGGAATGTTATTCCGAATAAAACCCTTGATCCGGAATGTTTTAGTATTCCGAATAAACTCCTTGATCCGGAATAATAAATTATTCCGGATGAACTTGTTGATCCGGAATATTATTTGACTCGGAATGAGAGGTTGATCCGGAATAGCACCTTGATCCGGAATGTGGATTTGATCCGGAATAAAAGGCTTATCCGGAATGTTTGGTATTCCGAATGAGATGTTTGATCTGGAATAATGAATTATTCCGAATGAGCACAACTGATCTGGAATATCTAATATTCCGGATGAACGACTTTTGATTCGGAATAAAACTGCACAATCCTTGATCCGAAACTTGCTGTTGATTCGGAATATCCTGGGAATACAGTAACAATGCAGCGAAGAACAAGGAACCAAGATATACACGAATCTAATAAAAACTAAATAAAAGCAACCACAAGATTAAATCAAACTAATCACAAAGCATCTACTAATGATAATCATACAAATCAAAACAATCAAACTAACAAATATAACCAAAATAATCAAAACCCACTTAAATAAATCAATAAAAATCAAGAACATGAACATAAACAATTCAACATAAAGATTAAAGAAAGGAAGATAGGAGATTAACAAGATAAAGTAAAGATTGACAAAAATTAAATGGAAACTTACATGAAATTAAAGGAATTTAAGGTGCAAGACAAGTATTTAAATTGGACAAGAAATTAAATGGACATGAATTTAAATGTGCAGGAAAGTAAAATGGAAGAAATAGTGTGTCAAACTATCCAACAAAATGAAAATGAATTAATCCTAATCTATATATAGGGGAGGTTAATGAGTGCTTAGGAAGCTTCCTTCCTCTTTCATCTTTTCCTTAATTGCACCATTAAGTCCTTCTCTTCTTAATCTTTTATTAATCTTGGACTTTAATGACTTTTGGCTCGGGATTTATTTGAACTTGTCTTTTAATTCTTCAATAAATAAGACTTGAGTTCTTCGGCTTTAAGTAAACTTCCGTCTTTTGACTTTGTCTTCGATAAATCTTCAGAATTGGTCTTGGACTTCCGTTCTTTTTGCACTCTTGACTTCGTCTTTCGTCTTTTTCTTCGATAAAAGCCCGTGAATGCCCGTGTTTTCTCCACTTTTCACCTTTTCGTCCTAAATCACAACAAAAACACAAACCACGCATAATTCTGACATAAATGACATAAAATACACGTTTTGGCTCGGTTATTATTGTAATTAAGTGGTAAAAAGGATGGGTGTTTACACACATATTAAATCCCCTACACTTGACCATTGCAATGTCCCCATGCAATGCATTAGTTACAAAGCACGTTTACATTTTTCATCGTAATCAATCCACGTTGGCCTTTATTAAAGAGATAGAAAACTATAAACATTCAAAGTAAAGAAATCAAAAACATACCTTGGGTTTTGGAAATGTCATGAATAATTATCATCCTCAAGTTTTCACTTTCTCCAAACCAAGCTTAAAAACGAGATCATTGTTATTATAAGTTAGCAAACTAACACGAACTCATGTGGGCCAATTATTCACTTAGACTCCCTTATTCCTAGGTGTATCTATTATATTTTATTGTTGTCTTGAATGATCACGAGGATGCATTGTTGACTTATTTCGATAGTTATTTAGGCCGAAAATAAAGTGAACGATTTAATCAATAGTTAGCTAAAGGACAAAATCTTTTAAAACTGCTACTCGGGACCTCATAAAGTTCATATCTTGGCATAACTCGCTTCGCGATTTGAGACCTTTCTCGGACCGATATTTGGCAGCGACTTCATACTTCAAACCTTGAGAGAAGTTCATGAAATAATGGTCTTCTCTTCATATAGGAATTTCTTTACTTGAATTTTTGAGAGATTCTTCATATTTGGACCACGACTTCTTCATTTTTCTCCAATCTTTATTTTGGACTTTGATATACAACGATCCGCCTCCTTTTTGGACTTGGATCTATTTATCCTCATACCTTGTTAGGGCCTTTTCGGATAGACTTCTTCATGACTTTTGGGGAGTATTTGCTTTTCGTCGTGTGTTTAAGCATGTGGGAGTAAACTCCCTTACACTTAGGACATTGTGCACTTTGTTTAAATCTCGCTAAGAAAGAGACAACTAAAGAGATTACTATTTTAATATTGAGAAAATATAAGATAGTGAATCGAAAAGAGTTTAGGATAGAACCGGGAAAATGGGAACACGGAATCACGGGTCGTCAAGAATCATCAATTGTGGATCATTGAGCGCTCGAATCCCTGAATAGTAGAATAGAGGAAATAGCAAACACCAACGGGTCTCCCCTACACTTAGGATAAAGAAAGCTAAAAGATAGATGCATGGGTTGCCTGTGACAAACCTAGATTTTGGATTTTTCACTTTTGACTGTTTGATGTTGATCATGTGCTTGATGTGCGTTTATGTGTTATGTGCTCATATTTGAGACTTTATCATGATGTTAGACATTGTTTACGTAGTACATGGTACGTTATATGATGATGTGATGGGGTTGGTTCGTGCTCATGAGTTCACATGAATGTATAAATCATGGTATAAGTTGGAAATGAAACGAAATGAAATAAAATGAAATGAGTTCAGAAATGAACTGCAGAAAAGTTCGGGTATTGTTTTGATAAGGTTTCGTGTACGTATCGTATGTTGTATGTATGTATTAAGTATATATAATATGGTTAGGATAAGTTTTATAGTTACTTTCTATATTTAGAACTTTTAGAAATGAAGGCTAGTTCAAAAATCGCGTAAAAAGTCGAAAAATTAGCAAAAGGGTACCCGGTTTGGTCCCGAAAGTATATAGGAGTATAAGTAAACATAAAATAGAAGGGATAGAGTGTAAATATGATAAAACACAGAGAGGAGTCGAATTTGTGGGTCCTATAGCCTTAATTTTAATAATTAAATTAATAAAAATAAGATAATTACCATTTAAAAGTCCTAATTGGACCTAAACTTGTCCAAAAGGTTACCAAGGCCTATATAAACACCCCTAGACCCCTAAAAACGACTAATAACCCTAAATAAATCTAAAATCAGTCTAAATCTTCCATGGATATCAAGAGAAGTCGAAATTATGATTAGGGTTCATTAATTTTTCTTGTTTCAAGGTAAGTGATCAATTAAACCTTAATATAATTTTTGTTTTTATTAATTAATCATAATTGTATTGTTAATTAACCATCATTGAGATGATTAGGGTTTTATTAATTTTATGGAAAAATATATTAATTAAGATCCATTAATGATTTTAGGGTTTGTGTTATAAATTTAGGGATAATTAATGATGTTTAGAGGGTTAGTGCATAAAGGCGTAAAACAGTCTGATTTTTAAGGCTGTCTTGTGTCGACTATTCCGGGCCGTAGGTAGCACCTTTGGTCGAGTTTCTTTTTTTTTAAATTAAGTTCAGGGAGTCTACTTTTCAAAAATGTAAGGTTGGTCGAAAATGGAGTTCGGGAAGGTCGTCAAATAATTTTTACAAAAACAGTACGCTGTTCAGGAATAAATTTTGATTTCGGGGATTTGAGTCAAAACCTAACCAAACGGATGAGATAGCCAAATATTTTTGATTTGGAAACTCTTTATAATGTATATAAAAGGACTGGAGGTTTTCAATAAAGATTATGGTGTTTTGGTCGGGGTTTTGGTGTCAAACATTTAGCATGTACGGAAAATCAGTTTTGGTGAAAACGACTTTTGGCGTAGAGACTAAACGAAAGGGTTAAACGTGTAATTAGAAAGTAAAATGGGTTTTTGAAGTTCTTAGATCATATAAAAACATAACTCCAGTAGGGTAGGAGTCAAGTGTGGTGTTAAGTTCACTTCATGTGATCGTTTAGTGACTAGTAAACCGTACCCGGGAAAAACTGGAGTTTTACGTATAGAATAGCTTGTAGTGGGAGAACTAGATAGTGGGGATTGGGGGATTAGATTCATCTCCTTGATTGTTACTTAACTTGGGTGTTAAGACCTGAGCTAAGGGTGTCGTGTATGATTTTATAGGTTTGCAGGAGTGCTAGCTTGCTGTGCTATCAGGTGAGTTCATAGTCCCGTTTTGCTACGTTTTTAAATGTTTTTCCAGTATGGGATGGAGATGACACTTGTAATGTTCTTTAACATGATTTAGTTCTATGTTTTAAAATGTGTGGACATACATGTGATATTGTGTGACTTGCGTGCTTATGTGTTCTCATATGTGCTTTGATATGTGTTCTGATATGTGAATCTTGATTGGGTTATGATTGGGATTGGTACGTAGAAGTATGGGCGTCTATGGGACCAGTTGTGATGTGTGTGGAGCGTGGGGCACGATTCGTCCTGAGTTCTTGGTTCGGGGGGCACGATCCGTCCTGAGTACTTGTGCATCGTCTATTCGGAGGCAAGATATCTCGACGGGGATATAGTTCATCTTCCACAGGTGGTGTGGGAAAGATCCGGATAGTGTGGTGTGTGTTCTTGTGTGTGTGACGGGATACTTCTTGATTGCTATAGTGTGCTTTGTGAATTGTAGATGTGATCGGTACTTGGTTTATGTTTTGTTGTGGATGCATGTAACATGATTATCACATTATGGTCCATTACTATAAATTGTTTTCCTTCAACTTATTTGCAGCGGATGTAAAGGTTTCTTATGATGTTCTAGATAACTTAAACCTATGTTCTCACCAACTTTATGTTGACAGATTTTAGTGTCATTTTCAGGTGAGGTAGTTGAGGAGGATGATGTTAGAAGTGGCTAGAGTGTAGAGGCTGCTAGGATTGCATTAGGAGGATTCCCTTTCCTCTTATATTTTATTTTGTGTCTTGATTAAGTGAACTTTATGGTACCTATATGTTTGATGTTTGTTCATTTGTATGTATTTGGTAAGATAGGCCTGTTACCTACTTACCTAGACGCCTGCATTGTTGAGATATTGTTACGACATTTGTGTCGCCATTTATGATATTTCAATTTCATTTAGTTCTCTCTTTAGACACGTTGTTGTTGTGATGATATATATACGTCGCGTCCCATATTACGCCATGGTGGGGTGTGACAGAATGGTATCAGAGACAATCGTTATAGAGAATTAGGTTGCTTAGTCGCGTAGCCTAATCTATAGCTTAAGGGTCCCTGCATATAGGCGTCATAGGAGTATGTGTGCATTTTATATTAATTGATGTGTTTGGATGTTATTTATTGCGATGTTTTGACTAGTATGAATTGAACCATGGTAAGTTCATACTTAGCTACATTTTATTTTCTTTACGAGTTTTGACTAGTGCGGGTAGAACTATAGTCGTATACGCTAGTTGATATGTGTGTAAACATACATCTTTTCTACCACTTAATTACAATAATAACTGGACCAAAACGTGTATTTTATGTCTTTTATGTCGGAATTATGCGTGGTGTGTGTTTTTGTTGTGATTTAGGACGAAATTGTGAAAAGTGGAGAAAACACGGATATTCACGGGCATTTACGGGCTTTTATTGAAGAAAAAGATGAAAGACGAAGTCAAGAAGTCAAGAGTGCATAAAGAACGGAAGTCCAAGACCAATTCTGAAGATTTATCGAAGAAAAAGTCAAAAGACGGAAGTTTACTTAAAGCCGAGAAACTCAAGTCTAACTTATTGAAGAAATTAAAGACGAGTTCAAAGAAATCCTAAGCCAAAAGTCCTTAAAGTCCAAGTTTAAAGAAGATTAGAAGAATAAAGGACTAATGATGCAATTAATGAAGATTAAAAGAGGGAGGGACTTAATCTCGCAATTAAGAGAAAAGGAAAGAGGGGAGGAAGCTTCCTAATCCTCCCCTATATATAGATTAGATCATTAATCATTTTTCTTTGTTGGCTAACTTGACAAATTAGCTCTTCCACATTTATTTTCTTGCACATTTAAATACTTGTCAATTTAATTACCTTGTCTTGCACATTAAATTCCTTTAATTTCAAGTAAGTTTTCATTTAATTCTTGTCAATCTTTACTTTATCTTGTTAATCTTTCATCTACCTTTCTTAATCTTTGATTTTTGTGTTTATGTTTATGTTTATGTTCATGTTCTTTATTTTGATCAAGTGGGTTTTTAATTATTGTGGTTAAATTTGTTTGTTTTGTTGATTTAAATTGTTTGTTTATGTTTAACTGTTGATTTGTTATTAGTTTAGCTTAATCGTTTGCTTGATTTTGGTTAAATCTGTGTTATATTCTTGTTTCTGTGATCCCTTGTTCTTCGGGGAAGTTTGTTGCTGTATCTGATCTTTCCAGGTGAAAGTTCCGAGCCAAGAGAAGAGAAGGCTTTCATTCGGAACTCAACAGTTCCGGATCAAGCATTGCTCATTCGGAAGTCTCAAACTTCCGGATCAAGGCAAAGTTCCGGGTCAGCATATTCATTCGGAACTTTAGAAGTTCCGAACGAACTTCCGATCGAAGTTCCGAACGAAAGTTCCGGACGAAAGTTCCGAACGAAGTTCCGAACGAAACTTCCGAACGAAACTTCCGAACGAAGTTCCGGACGAAGGACAAAGTTCCGAATCAGTGAAAACTTCCGAACCAAAGTTCCGACTCAAGAACTAGGTTCATTCGGAACTTAAAACTTCCGAATCAAGGATTTTTGTCAGGTTCTTCTTAGTGTTCCTTTTTAATTTTCTGTCTTTCATTTTCAATCTTTATTTTTCCCGCCTTTTATTTAATTGCACTTTAAGTTTATTTTCCTTAGCTTTATTTTAGCCTTGCCTTAGTTTAAGTTTTAGTTGCGTTTTAAGATTGCCTTAGTTAGATTTAAATTTGCGTCATTTACTTTAGTGCCCTTTAATTTCAGTCATGTTTTTAAATACTTGCACTTTAATTTAAGTAGACTTAGATTTAAATTAACGCACTTCTACTTTTAAAGTTTCACACTTTTAATTTTAAAAAAACTACAACGACACATTTTTGTTCCACCAAAATAAAACAGAGTCACACATTAAACACAAGTTTTTCAATTCGAAGAGATTGGTACAACGAATCTTTTTAACCTGAGTAAAATCAAAAGTGTATCAAATGGCGCCGCTGCCGGCTCTTTTCGTAAAGATTAACGGTTTTCTGTGAGAGACGCGTTGCTTTTTGGGATCCGTTCACTTGTGAGCGTTATTTTTCTTGCCTAAAAAATTCAAAAAAAATCATAAAAATAAAAAATTGAAAAAACCATAAAAATTAAAATTTTCAAAAATCCAAAAAGATTTTATCTTTATTGTGTATATATATTGTCTTTGTGTTTGGTTTTGTTTTCTTTTGCATTTTCAGGTGTATGCGTACTAGATCTTCTACTTATCAAGAGCCCGAGCCTCAAGAAGATTTAGCTATGTCTGGTGTTAACAACAATAATCCACCACACCCCAATAATAACAACAATGTTCTTCCACAGCCCGATCTTCGGACCATGGAGGAGCTTTGTCAACCTACAATGTTTGGACGAGGAGGACCGATTGCGCCGATGCAAATCAACGCTCCTGCGTTTTCGTTGAAGCACCACATGATTCAGCAAGTGCAAACTAACCCATTCCGTGGATTGCATGATGATGATGCCAACAAACACCTCGACAAGTTCATTACAATCACCCAAAGCATGAAGTTGGCTGGTGCCACAATGGATGAACTTCGCCTACAACTTTTTCCACATACTTTATCACATCATGCCGAGAAATGGTTTGATCGTTTCCCGAAGAATTCTATTCACACTTGGGATGACATGACTCAACGCTTTTTATCGCGCTACTTTCCACCATCCATGGTCACAAGCCTTCGCAATCAAATCAGCGGTTTCATGCAAGATCCCGATGAATCTCTTTTTGATGCTTGGGAGAGATATAATGTCTTGATCGATAGATGTCCAAACCACAACATGCTCCCTGTGACCTTAATCGATACTTTCTACAACGGTTTGACTTTTCGAGATCGTGATACGATTAATGCAGCCGCCGGTGGCACATTCATGAAAAGGAGACCCGAGGAGTGTAGAGAGCTTACTGAGAACATGACTACTCACCACAAAAAATGGGATTCCTCTGCTTCTTCAAGGAACAACCCGAGAGTCAATGTTTCCTCTACCTCAGCAAACCCTGAGATGACCGAACTCACCCGCATGATGACTGAAATGAGCAAAGTATTACGCTTCTCGCTTCAAACCAACAACAACAACAAGTTAAAGCGGTTGCTAATCCTTGTGAAACATGCGGCGGTACTCACTCATACACTGATTGTCCTTCTACTCAAGGAAATCCGGAAAATGTGTATGCAGCTTATGGTAATTATTCACCGGAAAATTACCAAGATAGACAACAAGGGGATAGAAATCTGCTGAGTTACAGATCCAACAATTACCTTTCACCCGGTTTTTCTCCTCAAAACCAAAACCCCGCCAACAACTACAATAGAAGCAACCAAATCCCACCAAGAGCTTCTAATCCTTATAACCCATCCGCTCAACAAACCCCACCCATTAATCCCGATGTGAAGCCACAATGAGAACCCAAGGTGAGCAAATCAAGAATCTGCAAAGCAAAATTATCAATCTTAGAGGAGAGATCACGAAGCAAGGAAATGAGATTAGAGCCGAGGTTCGCGATAATATTCAATCCTCCTTCAGCACTCAAACGAATGAATTAAAGAATCTGTTGGCTAGTTTCTTGCCCGCCGCTCAACCTTCTTCTTCAAGTTCTCTACCTTCAAACACCGTCACCAATCCGCGAGCCAATGTGAGTGCTATTACTACTCGTAGTGGAGTCACCATCGTAGGACCACCAATCCCACCCCCATCATCTACACCTCCTCCACCACCATGTATCCCTACTCCTCCTACACCTAGTATCAGTGCACCATTACCGTATCCGCCTCGTCATGACGATGTATCTCGGAAGGATCCTTCAACATCTCAACCTTTACCTACTACACCTTCACCTTCCACCTATAAACCCAACATCCCATATCATTCTCGCTTAGGCAAGACCAACGAGCTAACCAAGAATGACTGTCAAGTATCGAAATATGTGAATATGCTATCTCAAATGACCATCAACATTAGCCTTGTTGAAGCACTTGTCCACATGCCGAAATTGTCAAAGCATTCAAGGAATTGCTTAGCAAGAAGGAGAAGCTGATTGAACACGCCAACACACGCTTAAATGAAAACTGCTCTGCAGTTATTCTTAAAGAACTTCCGGAAAAGCTTGGAGATCCCGGTCGTTTTGTGTTGCCTTGCGTGTTCAACAAAACTGAAGAATTTACTGCCCTTGCTGATCTCGGGGCCAGTATTAATTTGATGCCACTGAGTGTTTGGAAAACACTATCATTACCCGACCTCACTCCAACAAAGATGACTCTTGAACTTGCAAACCGCACTCTCGCTTACCACGTTGGTATAGCCGAGGACGTGTTCATCAAAGTTGGCACATTTACTTTCCCGGTCGATTTTGTCGTAGTTGATTATGAAATGGACCCTCGTATTACTTTAATACTTGGTCGGCCATTCTTGAGAACGCGTTAAGCAAGTAAGTCAGTCAGTTCAATGTCATATTAGGGGTTTGAAGCTCGGTAGCTAAGGAAGTGGGTCAAAGCAGGCTACTAAATCGACTATTTAGTGGATGTTGCCGAAGGTGAGTTAATCTTAAGAGTCGGGAATGACTCACAAATTTTCAAAATGGGGAAGCTTACAGGCAAATACTATGGACGAGAATCAGTGAATATGATTAATGTGCTCGATGACTTTGTCGTCTACAACAATCCTTTATTCGAGTCTTGCAACGATAATCCACTCTTTCAAGATGATATGGATGATTCTCGCTCCACTTTGGAAGCTTCTCCCATTTATGATTCTCCACCGGTCTTTGATGCTTATGATGATGATGATTCTAGCTCAAACTCGGATGATTTTGATGATTGTACTTCTGAGTATCCCGAGATGCCCACTTTCGATGATTTTGATGAGGCCGATACTCTTTCGAGCGATTCTTCACATGATGAAGATCCTCCGCCATCACTCGATCCTACTTTGGACGATTACTCATTTGAGGAAGACTTCTCTGAATTTCTCAACACTTACTTCCCGCATGAGAGTGATGCTCCCCCTTTGGACTTTGAAGATTATCGTCTTGATCCTACTTTGGATTTGAAGCACATTCTATCAAAGGAGAAGAAACCAGTTGACACCAATATCCGTTGCACATATGATTTGACACCTCTTTGTCCCCCTTCTGAGGACGAGGTTGTGCTTCTTTGCGGATCTTCTTCACACTCTGCTGAGCCTGAGTGCTATTTTCCCCTAAAGGAAAAGGTGTTTGACCCCGGTATTGAAGTCTTTAAGCCATCTCAGTATCCACCTGATGAAATAAAAGGAAAAATCTTTGGAAATTTTGAAGACATGCTTGCACCACTTCATCCTTGCTTCCACCATGCTCCATCACTGCTTAAGGGAACCCTGCCTACTCTTCTTTGGCTTGCCTTGTTCGCCTTAAGCTTGTGTTATTTGCTCGACGAAAACTATGTCTTCGATCCAGGTGGATATGTTTCATGCTTCTTCCGTTGATGATCAAGGTCGAGTCAGGCTCATGACTCGGTTAACAAAAACCAAGCACTTCTTGGGAGGCAACCCATGCATCTATCTTTTAGCTTTCTTTATCCTAAGTGTAGGGGGGACCCTTTTGGTTTGCTATTCCCTCTCCTCTCTTCTTATAATCAGGGATTCGAGCTTCAATGATCTACTCTTGATGATTCTTGACGACCCGTGATTCCGTATTCCATTTTCCCGGTTCTATCCTAAACTCTTTTCGATTCACTATTTTATATTTTCTCAATATTAAAATAGGGATCTCTTTAATTGTCCTTTCCTTAGCTCGATTTTAAACAACGTACTCAATGTCCTAAGTGTAGGGGAGTTTACTCCCACATGATTAAACATTGAGGACAATGTTTATCTTAAGTGTAGGGGGGACTTCTATCGAAGTTAAGTAGCCTTTTCCTTGTATTTGTCCTCATTTTAACCGGAAAATCAATTTTTCGACATTTTTCAAAATTTTTGATCTATTTGGCCTATTAGTTTTCCTTTTTTGTATAGTTATTTTCTTTCCTTATTAGAATAAATGTTTAATAAGTGGTTTTTATTTTCAATCGTTGTGAATCTTTTGACTCAATCCGAGTTTACTTATCTAAGTTTGCTCTAGCTAGTACCCTTAACATGTTTAAGTCGAGTTTTGCTAGGATTTTATATAGGGAGCTATAAAACGCGAAAGTCTTAACTCTCACGGGTTAAGAACAAGAACTTTTCGCAAGTTCCTATAACTGATCCTAGAGAGTCGTTTATCAAGGGAACTTTAAAATGCGATTTCTAAACTTGAAAAAGTCTAAGAATTTGCAAGATCCTATAGGCGACTAGAAAACCCAAAACTTTGACTTAATAGGCTAAGTATCCACGAGTCTCATTACTTGAGATTTTAAAACTGTGGAGAACGAGAGATGATAGAGTCAATTATAAGTTTGGTATTCTTTCGGGAATTTATGTGAGTTAATTATGAGCATATTCTCCCATCGCTTGCTAATAATTTATCTGCTAATAAATAAGGTTGTACGATTTGAAAAGTTACTTAGCTTCTAGCCCAAGATCGTTTAAAAGTTGCTCGGTATGGATTAGAGTTCATAGCCAAGGCATAACTTATTGAAGCGGGATGCGAAGATTGGCGAGTCCGAAAAGGCCCTAACAAGGCATGAGGACTATATTTTGTTGCTAAAGATCCAAAAGTGATGTGAAGAATCATTTATCGAAAATCAATATGAAGGATCGAGACACACGACGAAAATCAAATACTCCCCAAAAGTCATGGAGAAGTGTATCCGAAAAGACCCTAACAAGGTATGAGGATAAATAGATCCAAGTCATAAAAGGAGGCGGATCGTTGTATATCAAAGTCCAAAATAAAGATTGAAGAAAAATGAAGAAGTCGTGGTCCAAGTATGAATCTCTCAAAACTTCAAGTGAAGAAATTCCTATATGAAGAGAAGACCATAATTTCATGAACGTCTCTCAAGGTTTGAAGTATGAAGTCGCTGCCAAATATCGGTCCGAGAAAGGTCTCAAATCGCGAAGCAAGTTATGCCAAGATATGAACTTTATGAGGTCCCGAGAAGCAGTTTTAAAAGATTTTGTCCTTTAGCTAACTATTGATTAAATCGTTCACTTTAGTTTCGGCCTAATAAACTATCGAAATAAGTCAAACAATGCATCCTCGTGATCATTCAAGACAACAATAAAATATAAGAGATACACCTAGGAATAAGGGAGTCTAAGTGAATAATTGACCCACATGAGTTCGTGTTAGTCTACTAACTTATAATAACAATGATCTCGTTTTTCAGCTTGGTTTGGAGAAAGTGAAAACTTGAGGATGATGATTGTTTATAACATTTCCAAAAACCCGAGGTATGCTTTTGATTTCTTTATTTTGAATGTTTATAATTTTCTATCTCTTTAATAAAGGCCAACGTGGATTAATTATGATGAAAAGTGTAATCTTGCTTTGTAACTAATGCATTGCATGAGGACATTGCAATGGTCAAGTGTAGGGGATTTGATATGTGTGTAAACACACATCTTTTGTACCACTTAATTACAATAATAACCGGACCAAAACGTGTATTTTATGTCTTTTATGTCGGAATTATGCGTGGTTTGTGTTTTTGTTGTGATTTAGGACGAAATTGTGAAAAGTGGAGAAAACACGGATATTCACGGGCATTTACGGGCTTTTATTGAAGAAAAAGATGAAAGACGAAGTCAAGAAGTCAAGAGTGAATAAAGAACGGAAGTCCAAGACCAATTCTGAAGATTTATCGAAGAAAAAGTTAAAAGACGGAAGTTTACTTAAAGCCGAGAAACTCAAGTCTAATTTATTGAAGAAATTAAAGACGAGTTCAAAGAAATCCCAAGCCAAAAGTCCTTAAAGTCCAAGTTTAAAGAAGATTAGAAGAATAAAGGACTAATGATGCAATTAATGAAGATTAAAAGAAGGAGGGACTTAATCTCGCAATTAAGAGAAAAGGAAAGAGGGGAGGAAGCTTCCTAATCCTCCCCTATATATAGATTAGATCATTAATCATTTTTCTTTGTTGGCTAACTTGACAAATTAGCTCTTCCACATTTATTTTCTTGCACATTTAAATACTTGTCAATTTAATTACCTTGTCTTGCACATTAAATTCCTTTAATTTCAAGTAAGTTTTCATTTAATTCTTGTCAATCTTTACTTTATCTTGTTAATCTTTCATCTACCTTTCTTAATCTTTGATTTTTGTGTTTATGTTTATGTTTATGTTCATGTTCTTTATTTTGATCAAGTGGGTTTTTAATTATTGTGGTTAAATTTGTTTGTTTTGTTGATTTAAATTGTTTGTTTATGTTTAACTGTTGATTTGTTATTAGTTTAGCTTAATCGTTTGCTTGATTTTGGTTAAATCTGTGTTATATTCTTGTTTCTGTGATCCCTTGTTCTTCGGGGAAGTTTGTTGTTGTATCTGATCTTTCCAGGTGAAAGTTCCGAGCCAAGAGAAGAGAAGGCTTTCATTCGGAACTCAACAGTTCCGGATCAAGCATTGCTCATTCGGAAGTCTCAAACTTCCGGATCAAGGCAAAGTTCCGGGTCAGCATATTCATTCGGAACTTTAGAAGTTCCGAACGAACTTCCGAACGAAAGTTCCGGACGAAAGTTCCGAACGAACTTCCGAACGAAACTTTCGAACGAAACTTCCGAACGAAACTTCCGAACGATGTTCCGGACGAAGGACAAAGTTCGGAATCAGTGAAAACTTCCGAACCAAAGTTCCGACTCAAGAACTAGGTTCATTCGGAACTTAAAACTTCCGAATCAAGGATTTTTGTCAGGTTCTTCTTAGTGTTCCTTTTTAATTTTCTGTCTTTCATTTTCAATCTTTATTTTTCCCGACTTTTATTTAATTGCACTTTAAGTTTATTTTCCTTAGCTTTATTTAAGCCTTGCCTTAGTTTAAGTTTTAGTTGCGTTTTAAGATTGCCTTAGTTAGATTTAAATTTGCGTCATTTACTTTAGTGCCCTTTAATTTCAGTCACGTTTTTAAATACTTGCACTTTAATTTAAGTAGACTTAGATTTAAATTAACGCACTTTTACTTTTAAAGTTTCGCACTTTTAATTTCTAAAAAACTACAACGACACATTTTTGTTCCACCAAAATAAAACAGAGTCACATAGAGAACCTAGATCAATTCGATTAGACACACGACAAAGAACTTTAATCTTTTTAACCTGAGTAAAACTGAGTTATCACTAGTCATTGTTGGATTTCGTTTAATTACGTTTTCATGTTCTTTATACATTTTGAATTTAGTCTACGCTGGTTCAGCTGGACTACGAGTTTATTTGTTTCATGCATTGGCTATGTTATTTTAATACATGTGATTGACCTTATGTTATGTTGTGGATTATGTGCTTATATGAGTTGTAGGATCTATGTGATTATTTGAGTTGGTAGACTGATGTGTTATGTGTAGTATTAATTCTTATAAGTGTCATCATAGGAGGGAGTGCATTAGTGAAAGGGGACTGGTATAAGTATGGTGGCCAACATAGTTATACAAGTACCAAGACATCAATGGATTCCTAAATATGGTTACATGAAAGAGGGTTAATACATGCTTGTTTTTAGTATATGCTGGATGGATTTGAGTGTATGTATTCCTATGCCTATATATACGTATATATCCCTTCTACTTATCGGTTGTATTCTTAGGATGGTTTTATAGCTCTTCATTCTTTGGGATGTTCAACTTCTGTAGTAGCGCATTTATCGAGTCCTCATTTCACGTATTTGTTTGTACGGTACTTTTGGTGTAGAGGCTATTGAGAGGGTGGAGAATTCTTTTTGGGATCACGGTATCTTTTAGTTTGTATCTTATGTGGTAAAAGAAATGGAAATTTGTAAATAGTTAAAATAGTTGTTGGTAGTCGATGAAATAAGGGTTAAGTGTCGCAAGCGTGTTTGAAATAAGATGGGATATATATATTTTTTTTTAACATATAAGTATGGCTTGTTTATTATTATTATTTTTTTTAAAAAAAAACTAAAATTGGTTTTGATCACCTAAAGCTAATGATCTTTAGTTAAATTCTTGTTCTTATTTAATTAAATATGTTAAAATCATGTAATTACTCATATGATGGGTAAGGGTTTCTAATTTTCTGGAATTAAAATAAATTAGGTCTTGAATTTGGTAATTAATGAGGGGTTTTAGGGTTTCAAATCGTTTTTTTTGGTTATAAATCAGAGTAGGCAGAAACTGTCGCTAAATTGTCAGAATTCATCGCTAATCTGTCAGAAACTGTCGCTAATGTCTGGGCAGATTCTAGGTAAAAATCGTTTTGGTTATAACTTATTCGTTTTTAAAGATTTTTGGGTGATTCAAAAGCCTAAAGTTATGTACTCGGAGCGTACTTTTCAAATATTTAGAACGTATTGTCAATGGAAGTCAGTAGCTTGGTCGAATTAATTGTACAACTGTCGAGTTCAAGATTAATTTTCGGACAACATGGTTTAAACTCGTGTTTTGGGTATTATGGGATAGTGGACACTTAGAAGGCTAACATAGGGCTGCTTTGGGATAGGATTTTAGATGTATCCATCATAGATATTGTTACATTAATGAAGAATGTGGGTTCCGGAGTCAATGTTGACGCGTGATATTGTGTTGTGTGCTTTAGACAATTGATCGTTCGTGAAGAGACTATAGATTTTTTTTGTCAAATGATTACATAAATTACTAATGTGATACCATGGTTTTAGAACAACTAATATACATTAAGGTACAAAATCCATTCTGGGGTAAAATTTGGTTTTGCACAAGGTTTTAATAGTATGTCACCGGTCGTAATATGTTTCGGTTGTCGCTGGGTGCTTCTTGTGTCATTGGTCCGTTTTCATGGTTCGTTGGGAGTCGATACATGTTTTATGTTGAGTATCTTTTGGAGTCTCAGGTTTTGGTTCATATTTTTAAATTCTTTCACGTAAACGTCCGTTAGTTGTCCATGGGCTTGATCGTTTATCTGAAGTTGGGGGTCCTAAAATTTGTCTTGAGCTTATATTCATTGAGGGCGTTGTTGTAGTCATACGGATGATCCGGTTACGTTCTTATGAGAGAGATAGCGAGTTGGTTGTGAAATGAAGTTTTTTGAGCTTATGGAGTAAATCTCGGTACGAGATTTCTATTAGGAGGGAGTGATGTGACAAACCTAGATTTTGGATTTTTCACTTTTGACTGTTTGATGTTGATCATGTGCTTGATGTGCGTTTATGTGTTATGTGCTCATATTTGAGACTTTATCATGATGTTAGACATTGTTTACGTAGTACATGGTACGTTATATGATGATGTGATGGGTTTGGTTCGTGCTCATGAGTTCACATGAATGTATAAATCATGGTATAAGTTGGAAATGAAAACGAAATGAAATGAAATGAAATGAGTTCAGAAATGAACTGCAGAAAAGTTCGGGTATCGTTTTGATAAGGTTTCGTGTACGTATCGTATGTTGTATGTATGTATTAAGTATATATAATATGGTTAGGATAAGTTTTATAGTTACTTTCTATATTTAGAAACTTTTAGAAATGAAGGCTAGTTCAAAAATCGCGTAAAAAGTCGAAAAATTAGCAAAAGGGTACCCGGTTTGGTCCCGAAAGTGTATAGGAGTATAAGTAAACATAAAATAGAAGGGGGAGAGTGTAAATATGATAAAACACAGAGAGGAGTCGAATTTGTGGGTCCCATAGCCTTAATTTTAATAATTAAATTAATAAAAATAGGATAATTACCATTTAAAAGTCCTAATTGGGCCTAAACTTGTCCAGAAGGTTACCAAGGCCTATATAAACACCCCTAGACCCCTAAAAACGACTAATAACCCTAAATAAACCTAAAATCAGTCTAAATCTTCCATGGATATCAAGATAAGTCGAAATTATGATTAGGGTTCATTAATTTTTCTTGTTTCAAGGTAAGTGATCAATTAAACCTTAATATAATTTATGTTTTTATTAATTAATCATAAGTGTATTGTTAATTAACCATCATTGAGATGATTAGGGTTTTATTAATTTTATGGAAAAATATATTAATTAAGATCCATTAATGATTTTAGGGTTTGTGTTATAAATTTAGGGATAATTAATGATGTTTAGAGGGTTAGTGCATAAACGCGTAAAACAGTCTGATTTTTAAGGCTGTCTTGTGTCGACTGTTCCGGGCAGTAGGTAGCACCTTTGGTCGAGTTTCTTTTTTTTAAAATTAAGTTCAGGGAGTCTACTTTTCAAAAATGTAAGGTTGGTCGAAAATGGAGTTCGGGAAGGTCGTCAAATAATTTTTACAAAAACAGTGCGCTGTTCAGGAATAAATTTTGATTTCGGGGATTTGAGTCAAAACCTAACCAAACGGATGAGATAGCCAAATATTTTTGATTTGGGAACTCTTTATAATGTATATAAAAGGACTGGAGGTTTTCAATAAAATTTATGGTGTTTTGGTCGGGGTTTTGGTGTCAAACATTTAACATGTACGGAAAATCAGTTTTGGTGAAAACGACTTTTGGCGTAGAGACTAAACGAAAGGGTTAAACGTGTAATTAGAAAGTAAAATGGGTTTTTGAAGTTCTTAGATCATATAAAAACATAACTCCAGTAGGGTAGGAGTCAAGTGTGGTGTTAAGTTCACTTCATGTGATCGTTTAGTGACTAGTAAACCGTACCGGGGAAAAACTGGAGTTTTACGTATAGAATAGCTTGTAGTGGGAGAACTAGATAGTGGGGATTGGGGGATTAGATTCATCTCCTTGATTGTTACTTAACTTGGGTGTTAAGACCTGATCTAAGGGTGTCGTGTATGATTTTATAGGTTTGCAGGAGTGCTAGCTTGCTGTGCTATCAGGTGAGTTCATAGTCCCGTTTTGCTACGTTTTTAAATGTTTTTCCAGTATGGGATGGAGATGACACTTGCAATGTTCTTTAACATGATTTAGTACTATGTTTTAAAATGTGTGGAAATACATGTGATATTGTGTGACTTGCGTGCTTATGTGTTCTCATATGTGCTTTGACATGTGTTCTGATATGTGTTCTAATATGTGAATCTTGATTGGGTTATGATTGGGATTGGTACGTAGATGTATGGGCGTCTATGGGACCAGTTGTGATGTGTGTGGAGCGTGGGGCACGATCCGTCCTGAGTTCTTGGTTCGAGGGGCACGATCCGTCCTGAGTACTTGTGCATCGTCTCTTCGGAGGCAAGATATCTCGACGGGGATATAGTTCATCTTCCACAGGTGGTGTGGGAAAGATCCGGATAGTGTGGTGTGTGTTCTTGTGTGTGTGACGGGATACTTCTTGATTGTTATAGTGTGCTTTGTGAATTGTAGATGTGATCGGTACTTGGTTTATGTTTTGTTGTGGATGCATGTAACATGATTATCACACTATGGTCCATTACTATAAATTGTTTTCCTTCAACTTATTTGCAGCGGATGTAAAGGTTTCTTATGATGTTCTAGATAACTTAAACCTATGTTCTCACCAACTTTATGTTGACAGATTTTAGTGTCATTTTCAGGTGAGGTAGTTGAGGAGGATGATGTTAGAAGTGGCTAGAGTGTAGAGGCTGCTAGGATTGCATTAGGAGGATTCCCTTTCCTCTTAGATTTTATTTTGTGTCTTGATTAAGTGAACTTTATGGTACCTATATGTTTGATGTTTGTTCATTTGTATGTCTTTGGTAAGATAGGCCTGTTACCTACTTACCTAGACGCCTGCATTGTTGAGATATTGTTACGACATTTGTGTCGCCATTTATGATATTTCAATTTCATTTAGTTCTCTCTTTAGACACGCTGTTGTTGTGATGATATCTATACGTCGCGTCCCATATTCCGCCATGGTGGGGTGTGACATTGCCTCCCAATAAGCACTTGATTTTTGATTACCGAGTCGTGAGCCTGACTCGACCTTGATTACCATAGGAAGAAGCATGAAACATATCCACCGGGATCAAAGACATAGTTTTCGTCCATCAAATAGCACAAGCTTAAGGCAAACAAGGCAAGCCAAAGAAGAATAGGAAAGGTTCCCTTAAGCAGCGATGGAGCATGGTGGGAGCAAGTATGGTGAGGTGCGAGCATATCTTCAAAAGTTCCAAAGATGTTTCCTTTTATTTCATCAGGTGGATACTGAGATGGCTGCAGAATATCGATACCGGGGTCGAACACCTTTTCCTTTAAGGGAAAATATCACTCAGGCTCAGCAGAATGGGAAGAAGATCCGCGAAGAAAATGCACAACCTCGTCCTCAGAAGGTGGACAAAGAGGTGTTAACTCATACGTGCTGCGGATGGTGGTGTCGTCCGGTTGCTTCTCCTTTGAAAGAATTTTCTTCAAATCCAAAATAGGATCAAGACGATAATCATCAAAGTCTGAAGGAGGTGCATCACTCTCATGAGGGAAGTGAGTATTGAGAAACGTAGAGAAGTCTTCCTCAAAAGAGTAATCATCCAAAGTAGGATTAAGCATGGATGACGGAGGATCTTCATCATGTGAAAGAATCGCTCGAAAGAGTATCGGCCTCATCAAAATCATCATATGTGGGCAGGTCGGGATACTCGGAAGTACAATCATCAAAATCATCCGAATCTGAGCTAGAATCATCATCATAAGCATCAAAGATCGGTGGAGAATCATAAATGGGTGAAGGTTCCAAATTGGAGAGAGAATCATCCACATCATCTTCAAAAAGTGGATTATCAATGCAAGACTTGAATAGAGGATTGCTGTAGATGACAAAATCATCGATCACATTAATCATATTCGTAGATTCTCGTCCATAGGATTTGCTTGTAAGCTTCCCCATTTTAAAAACTTGGGCATCATCCCCGACTCTTAAGATTAACTCACCTTCGGCAACATCAACTAGAGCTCGTCCGGTTCTCAAGAATGGCCGACCAAGTATTAAAGGAATACGAGGGTCCATTTCATAATCAACAACGACAAAGTCGACCGGGAAAGTAAATGTGCCAACTTTAATAAACACGTCTTCGGCAATACCAACTGGGTAAGCGAGAGTGCGATTTGCTAGCTCGAGAGTCATCCTTGTTGGAGTAAGGTCGGGTAATGATAGTGTTTTCCAAACACTCAAAGGCATAAGATTAATACTGGCTCCGATATCAGCAAGGGAAGTAAATTCTTCGGTTTTGTTAAAGATGCAAGGCAACACAAAACGACCGGGATCTCCAAGCTTTTCCGGAAGTTCTTTAAGAATAACTGCAGAACAGTTTTCATTTAACGTGTGTTGGCGAGCTCAATCAACTTCTCCTTCTTGTTAAGCAATTCCTTGAATGCTTTAACAAATTTCGGCATATGGACAAGTGCTTCGACAAGGCTAATGTTGAAGTTCATTTGAGTGATCATCTTCAAATAATTTGACATTTGACAGTCATCCTTAGTGAGCATTGTGGTCTTACCTAGCCGTGAAGGATAAGGGATATTGGGTTTGGGTGGTGAAGGTGCAGTAGTTAAAGGTTGAGATGTTGAAGGGTTCTTCTTGGGAACATCGTCATGACGAGGCGGAGACGGTAATGGTGTACTAATACTAGGTGTAGGATGAGTAGGGATAAATGGTGGTGGAGGAGGTGTAGATGATGGGGGAGGGATAGGTGGTCCTACTATGGTAACTCCACTACGGGTAGTAATAGCACTCACATTCGCTCGCGGATTGGTGACGGTGTTAGAAGGTAGAGAACTCGAAGTAGAAGGTTGAGTTGTGGGCAAGAAACTAGCAAGCATATTCTTCAAATCATTAGTTTGATTGCTGAAGGAGGATTGGATATTATCTCGAAGCTCGGATCTAATGTCATTTCCTTGCTTTGTGATATCTCCTTTCAAGTTAATAATTTGGCTCTGCAGATTCTTGATTTGCTCACCTTGGGTTCTCATCAAAGCTTCAACATCCGGATTGATGGATGGGGCTTGTTTAGCGGGTGGGTGATAAGGATTAGAAGCTCTTGGTGGGATTTGGTTGCTTCTATTGTAGTTGTTGGTGGGGTTTTGGTTTTGAGGAGAAAAACCGGGTGAAAGGTAGTTGTTTGATCGGTAACTCAGCAAATTTCTATCTCCTTGAGGTAGAGCTTGGTAATTTTCCGGTGAATAATTACCATAAGCTTCATACACATTTTCAGGATTTCCTTGTGTAGAAGGACAATCAGTGTATGAGTGTGGACCGCCGCATGTTTCACAAGGATTGGCTACCTCTTTAACTTGTTGTTGTTGGTTTGAAGCGAGAAGCAAGATACTTTTGTTCATTTCAGTCATCATGCGGGTGAATTCGGTCATGTCGGGGCTTGCTGAAGTAGAAGAAACATTAACTCTCGGGTTGTTCCTTGAAGAAGCGGAGGAATCCCAGTTTTTGTGGTGAGTAGTCATGTTCTCAATTAACTCTCTACACTCCTCGGGTCTCCTTTTCATAAATGTGCCACCGGCGACTGCATTAATCGTATCACGATCTCGAAAAGTCAAACCGTTGTAGAAAGTATCTATTAAGGTCACAGGGAGCATGTTGTGGTTTGGACATCTATCGATCAAGACATTATATCTTTCCCAAGCATCAAAAAGAGATTCATCGGGGTCTTGCATGAAACCGCTGATTTGATTGCGAAGGCTCGTGACCATGGATGGTGGAAAGTAGCGCGAGAAAAAGCGTTGAGTCATGTCATCCCAAGTATGAATAGAATTCTTTAGAAGACGATCAAACCATTTCTCGGCGTGGTGTGATAAAGTATGTGGGAAGAGTTGTAGGCGAAGAACATCCATTGTGGCACCGGGCAACTTCATGCTTTAGGTGATTGTAATGAACTTGTCGAGGTGTTTGTTGGCATCATCATCAGGCATTCCGGCGAATGGATTAGTTTGCACTTGCTGAATCATGTGGTGCTTCAACGAAAAATCCGGAGCCGTGATTTTCATCGGTGCAATCGGTCCTCCTCGTCCAAACATGGTAGGTTGACAAAGCTCCTCCATTGTCCGAAGATCGGGTTGTGGAAGAACATTGTTGTTATTGTTGAGGTGCGGTGGATTATTGTTGTTGTTAACACCTGCCATACTTAAATCTTCTCGAGTCTCGGGCTCTTGATAATTAGAAGATCTAGTACGCATACACCTACAAAGGCAAAAGAAAACAATACCAAACGCAAAGACAATATATATACACAATAAAAATAAAATCTTTTTGGATTTTTGAAATTTTTAATTTTTATGGATTTTTAAAAAATTTTAATTTTTATGGTTTTTTGAATTTTTAAGCAAGAAAAATAACGCTCACAAGTGAACGGATCCCAAAAAGCAACGCATCTCTCACAGAAAACCGTTAATCTTTACGAAAAGGCTTTTGCCCGTATAAAAATTAAAGTTCGAAGTAGTGGTCTAATCGAATTGATCTGGTTTAACTATGCGACTAAGTCGTTCTTTGGTGAAACAAAAGTTGTGTCGTTGTAGTATATTAAAAGTGCAAAACAATTAAAATAAAGAGCATGTAAGTAAATCTAAATCTATTTTAAAGTAAATGGCGATAATTTAAAAGCGTGACGAAAATTAAAAGGCACTTAAAATAAATGACGCATACTTAAATCTAACTAAGGCAAACTTAAAACGCAACTAAAACTTAAAACTAAGGCAAGGCTAAAAATAAATCTAAGGCAAGTAGTCGTAAAGTGCGACTAAGTAAAAAGGCGGGAAAAATAAAGCTTGAAAATTAAAAACAGTAACTTAAAAAGAACCTGAAAAATAGCTCATCCGGAATAATCCTTCGTTCGGAATAAACATTCATCCGGAATGTCACCTTCGTTCGGAATGTTCTTCTTCACTCAGAATATTGCCCAAAACTTCTTGATCCGGAATAAAATGCTTACTCGGAATATGTCACCTATCCGGAATAAACTTCTTTATTCGGAATGTAGCTTTGATCCGGAATATTGCTCTTGATCCGGAATATCTCTTGATCCGGAGTGTTATTCCGAATAAAACCCTTGATCCGGAATGTCTTAATATTCCGAATAAACTCCTTGATCCGGAGTAATAAATTATTCCGGATGAACTTGTTGATCCGGAATATTATTTGATTCAGAATGAGAGGTTGATCCGGAATAGCACCTTGATCCGGAATGTGGATTTGATCCGGAATAAAAGGCTTATCCGGAATGTTTGGTATTCCGAATGCGATGCTTGATCCGGAATAATGATTTATTCCGAATGAGCACAACTGATCCGGAATATCTAATATTCCGGATGAACGACTTTTGATCCGGAATAAAATTGCACAATCCTTGATCCGGAACTTGCTGTTGATTCGGAATATCATGGGAATACAGTAACAATACAGCGAAGAACAAGGAACCAAGATATACACGAATCTAATAAAAACTAAACAAAATCAACCACAAGATTAAATCAAACTAATCACAAAACATCTACTAATGATAATCAAACAAATCAAAACAATCAAACTAACAAATATAACCAAAATAATCAAAACCCACTTAAATAAATCAATAAAAATCAAGAACATGAACATAAACAATTCAACATAAAGATTAAAGAAAGGAAGATAGGAGATTAACAAGATAAAGTAAAGATTGACAAGAATTAAATAGAAACTTACTTGAAATTAAAGGAATTTAAGGTGCAAGACAAGTATTTAAATTGGACAAGAAGTTAAATGGACATGAATTTAAATGTGCAGGAAAGTAAAATGGAAGAAATAGTGTGTCAAACTATCCAACAAAATGAAAATGAATTAATCCTAATCTATATATAGGGGAGGTTAAGGAGTGCTTAGGAAGCTTCCTTCCTCTTTCATATTTTCCTTAATTGCACCATTAAGTCCTTCTCTTCTTAATCTTTTATCAATCTTGGATTTAATGACTTTTGGCTCGGGATTTCTTTGAACTTGTCTTTTAATTCTTCAATAAATAAGACTTGAGTTCTTCGGCTTTAAGTAAACTTCCGTCTTTTGACTTTTTCTTCGATAAATCTTCATAATTGGTCTTGGACTTCCGTTCTTTTTGCACTCTTGACTTCTTGACTTCGTCTTTCGTCTTTTTCTTCGATAAAAGCCCGTGAATGCCCGTGTTTTCTCCACTTTTCACCTTTTCGTCCTAAATCATAACAAAAACACAAACCACGCATAATTCCGACATAAATGACATAAAATACACGTTTTGGCTCGGTTATTATTGTAATTAAGTGGTAAAAAGGATGGGTGTTTACACACATATCAGATGCCTCAAAACTTCATCCAAGAATGTGAATCTTTGAAGTATGGGGCATCGACTTTATGGGGCCATTTCCATCATCCAAAGGGAACAAGTACATCCTCGTAGCCGTTGACTACGTATCTAAATGGGTTGAAGCAAAGGCTTTACCTACGAACGATGCGAGGGTGGTTGTGAACTTTCTGAAACAATTATTTGCTCGATTCGGTGTTCCTCATGCTATCATTAGTGATCGCGGGACTCATTTTTGCAATGATCAATTTGCTCGAGTCATGGCTAAGTATGGTGTCAATCACCGACTTTCCACCGCGTATCATCCACAAACTAATGGTCAAGCCGAGATCTCTAACCGTAGACTTAAGCGAATCTTAGAGCATATTGTGGGAGAGCATCGTGCCTCATGGGCCGATAAGTTAGATGATGCTTTGTGGGCTTTCCGTACTGCATATAAGACACCTATTGGTTGCACTACATATCGTCTTGTGTACGGAAAGGCTTGCCACCTCCCCATTGAGTTGGAGCATAAGGCTTATTGGGCCTTGAAATGGGCTAATTTTGATATCAACAAAGCCGATGATCTTAGGAAAATCCAACTCAATGAACTTAATGAACTGAGAAATGAGGCTTATGAGAATTCATTGATCTACAAGGAAAAAACCAAGCTCATTCATGATTCTAGGATTAAGAACCGAGAGTTTCACATAGGTGATCAAGTTTTACTCTTTGACTCTCGGTTGAAAATATTTTCGGGCAAGCTTAGGAGCCGTTGGTCTGGTCCATTCACCATCGTCAAAACCTTTCCTTATGGAACCATTGAGTTATCGCAACCAAATGGGCCAAACTTTAAAGTGTAGGGGGAGCCCCGTTAGTGTTTGTTGTCTTGTTTCTTATGATGTGCAGGGATTCAAGCTTTCAAAGTGCACTTTTGATGATATTTGACGACCCGTGATCCCGTCTTCCCGTCTTCCCGGTTCTATCCTAAACTCTTGTGATTCAATATTTCATATCTTATATGTTGACATTGAAATCACTTTAGTTGTCTCTTCCTTAGCAAGATTTAAACAACGTGCACAATGTCCTAAGTGTAGGAGAGTCTACTCCTACATGCTTAAACATTGAGGATAATGTTTATATCAAGTGTAGGGGGACTTATATCGAAGTTAAGTGGGCTTTTCCATTAATTTGTCCTCATTTTAACCGGAAAATTGATTTTTCGACATTTTTCAAAAATTTTGATCTATTTTGGCCTATTAGTATTTTCCTTTGTTATCGTTATTTTCTTTCATTAGAATAAATTTTAATAAATGGTTTTAATAAATATTAGATGTCTTTGATATATTAGGCCCGTCATGAATCTTTTGACTCAACTCGAGTTTACTGATCTGAGTTTACTCTATCTAGTATCCTTAACGTGTTTAAATCAAGTTTTGCTAGGCTTTTATATAAGGAACTTTAAAACGCGAAAGTCTTAACTCTTACGGGTTAAGAACAAGAACTTTTCGCAAGTTCCTATAATCGATCCTAGAAAGTCTTTTATCAAGGGAACTTTAAAATGCGAATTCTAAACTTGAAAAAGTCTAAGAAGTTGCAAGATCCTATAGATGACTTGAAAACCCAAAACTTTGATTTAATAGGCTAAGCATCCACGAGTCTCATTCCTTGAGATTTTAAATTGTGGAGAACGAGAGATGGTAGAGTCAATTATAAGTTTGGTATTCTTTCATGAATTTATGTGAGTTAATTATGAGCTTTTTCTCCCATCGCTTGTTAATAAATATATTTGCAATAAGTAAGGTCGTACGATTTGAAAAGTTACTTAGCTTCTAGCACAAGATCGTTTAAAAGTTGCTCGGGATTAATTAGAGTTCATAGCCAAGGCATAACTTATTGAAGCGGGATGCGAAGATTGGCGAGTCCAAAAAGGCCCTAACAAAGCATGAGGGCTACATTTTGTTGCTAAAGATCCAAAGTGATGTGAAGAATCATTTATCAAAAATCAATATGAAGGATCAAGACACACGACGAAAAGCAAATACTCCCCTAAAGATAATGGAGAAATCTATCCGAAAAAACCCTAACAAGGTATGAGGATAAATAGATCCAAGTCCTAAAAGGATGCGGATCGTTGTATACCAAAATCTCAAATAAATATTGGAGAAAAATGAAGAATTCGTGGTCCAATATATGAAGAATCTCTCAAAAACTTCAAGTGAAGAAATTCCTATTATGAAGAGAAGACCATTATTTCAAGAACGTCTCTCAAGATTTGAAGTATGAAGTCAATGCCAAATATCAGCCCGAGAAAGGTCTCAAATCGTGAAGCGAGTTATGCCAAGATATGAACTTTAAGAGATCCTGAGAAGCAGTTTTAAAAGATTTTGTCCTTTAGCTAACTATTGATTAAATTGTCCTACTTTATTTTCAGCCTAAATAAACTATCGAAATAACTCAATAATGCATCATCGTGATCATTCAAGACAACAATAAAATATAAGAGATACACCTAGGAATAAGGGAGTCTAAGTGAATAATTGGGCCACGTGAGTAAGTGTTAGATTACTAACTTATAATAACAATGATCTCGTTTTTAAGCTTGGTATGGGGAACGTGAAACTTGAGGATGATGAACATTCATGACAACCAAATCCCTAATGTAAGTCTTCGATCTCTTTACTTGTTCTTCCTTCTAGCATTTTGTAATTTTCTAATCTTTTTGGTTTCCTTATTGTCTAGTTTTAAATAAAGCCTAAGGTGGATTAATCTTGATGAGAAATTTTAAACTATGCTTTGAAATTATGCACTGCATGAGAGCATTGCAATGGTCAAGTGTAGGAGATTTAATAAGTGTGAAAACACTTATCCTTTTACCACTTAAAACAAGTAAAAACGAGACCTAAACGTGTATTTGATGTCGTAAAAGTCGGAATTATGCGTGGTTTGTGTTTTTATTGTGTTTCAGGACAAAAATATGAAAAAGGAAGAAAACACGGGCTTTCACGGGCTTTTATCAAAGAAAAAGACAAAAGACGAAGTCAAAAGATCAAAAGTGCAAGAAGAACAGAAGTCAAAGGCCTATTCTGAAGATTTATCGAAGAAAAAGTCTAAAGACGGAAGTTTGACGAAGTCGAAGAACCAAGTCAACTAAAAGAAGAAAATTAGAAGACGAGTTCATTTTATCATTCGACGAATCCCGAGTCAAAGTCGAGAAAGACGAATCATTTAAAAAGACGAGAAGAAAAAGGAAGAAAGAAGGAAGCAACACACCACACCTCCCCTCTCCTATAAATAGTCCTTTATTTCCTTCATTTAGGAGCTAGTCATTTTTCTTTAGTAGTTTCTAGTTTTTAGAGAGAGAAAGTGTCTACTTTCACTCAGTAGGAAAAACTTTATCTTTGTTTATTTTCTTTCTTTCTTTTAATCTAATCTTTCCTTTTTCTAGTTTAATCTTTGTTTTGATCTTAATCTTTCATCATCTTTGTTTATTTTCTTCATCATCAATCTAGTTCTTCATCCTTTTCATCTCTTTTCCATTACGTCACATAAAAAATGTATACTTTTCGTTTTTCTTGATTCGTGTTTTAAGGTTTTACAAGTTTTATCATTCGTCTAGGAGTTGTGGTTAGCTTATTGGTATTTTTGTTGGCTTATTATGCTTAAAAAGTTGCTAAAATCTTGCTATAAGTCGTCCTTTCCCTAGATCCTACATTTTCGGAAAAACAGCCATAATTCCGCAATGTTTTAAACATTGCGGAATTGTACCTTCTTCAGACATTGCGAAATTGAATCGTTGCAATCTTTGCGGAATTGTGTCCTTGTTATTGCGGAATTGTATCTCCCATACATTGTGAAATCATTGTCTTTCATTATTGCGGAATTATTGTTTTTCAATATTGCGAAATTAATTCTTTTCCATTATTGCGATATTATATAATCTTGCATTGCGAAATCGAATCCATTTAAGGATTGCGAAATCATACCATTTGTGGTATTGCGGAATTATGTGGTTTGGAGGATTGCGAAATTATATTGTTATTTACATTGCGGAATTATTGTTATTTTTTTGTATTGCGGAATTAAATCATTTTTGTCCCTATTTAATTTCAAATTTAATTTTCCGCCATTTTCTTAAATCTTGTTTTTACTTATTTTGTCTTATTTTTCTTAAGCTTTATGTTAACTTGTCTTTTCTTAGTTTATTTTAAAAGTGTTTTATTTTCAAGTTTACATTTTATTTACGTTTTAATTTCTTGTCATTTATTTTTAAGAGTCTTTATTTTTAGTTTTATCTTTTCTAGCTTTCATCTTGTGTTTTAATTAGTTAAAAACGACGACAAACCTTCCCCTTTTAATGACCAAAAATGACAATTCCACTTTTAATCGTGATCAATTCGGATTGAATCGAGTACGAACTACACACACAAAACACCAGTAAATCATAATAAAACAAACTTCTTTTGAGAGAAGCTTGAGAAGGCTGGGAAGGGTTGTGCTTTGCATCACTGGGTCCATGATGCTTTGTCTTCAATACCAGAAATCTTCAACGTGATTCTGATAGTAGATGTATTGACCCGGTTTCTGCCTAAGTTGTATGGAGGGCTTCTTTCTTTACACCCTTTATCCTTACATTTCTTTTTCATTCTTAAACCCCTTCAATGCTTACCAAGACTTCATAACTAGCACTTTGTTGTTATTGTTCCAGTGCTAGCTTAAGTCATTAGTCGGCATTTTTCCCGTACACTAAACTACTTCATCTTTCCTAAGGACTTCTAAATTCTAATGGATTGTCCCTGGGAAGATCCCCCTTGGTTCTGGTTGGATCATAGGACGAATACCTAACCACCTTTTGACACCAATACCGTCATGAATTAATGTGTTGAAGGGTATAGATATCGTAACCAGAAAAACCTATTGAAAAGACAATCAAGGTGTTGATGAAATCAATGTTTACACCTTGAAAGTTTTCTATATCATTAAAACCCTTCCCCTACATACGTGCATCATAAAAGGAAAGATTTTTGCACATATTAGGAAGAGAAAGAACTTATATCAAAGATCTTATCCAAGATGAGGCATTTTGAACACATTTTATCACTATTCTCCCCCTCAAAAATTACATGTGGTTGAAATTTTTGTGAAACTAGTGCTGAAAAATGGAGAGAATAATGTTGCATGAAAGTTTGGAACAAATGTTCATGAAATCTTTATATCCCCCCTTCGAAAAGAAATTTTAATTAAAATAGGGGAGTATATGAGCACACAGTTTTGAAATACCTTGAAAAATTGTGCTCAAAACCGAGAAAGCCGAATTTCCCGTTGTTGAGGAAAAATGTACATAAATGAATATTTTCTTTGATTTCATGAGCTTAAAACTTTGAATGTTTTAATATAAGCCCATGACCGAGAAAAATTAATTTCCCGTTGTTGAGGATAAGTCATAGAGTTTCCTTTCTTTTGGGACCGGGTTATAGTCTGACATGTGACTATAAGCCATTATGAGAAGAAAATAGAAAAGACATGTTTTGAAAACATTTGAATTCTCATTCGAACTTTATGTACGTACCCGTGTCGTTATTGAGCGACATCTAAGTGCGTCCATATTATCGATGCTGAGAGACATGTCGGAGAAGAATATTTTTGATATTTTTGAAAGATTTTCTCATTTTTTATTTTGTTTTTATAGGTTTTATATTTTTGTATTTTGATTTTCTGATAGATATATACAAGGTTACTACGAATGTGCAAGACGTGCAAGTTCATCTGGAGTGAAACTACACATACCAAGTCGACGAACCAAGAATTCAAATCTGACTTGAGAAAGAGCTTTGGTGAATATGTCGACTAGTTGGTAGTCCCGTCTTGACAAAATACAGTTCGATCGTTCCTCTTTCCACATGCTCCTTTATGAAATGGAATCGAACAGCAATGTGCTTGGTCTTGGAGTGTTGTACCGGGTTACAGGATATGGCTATGGCTGATTGTGAATCACAATAGATAGTAACTTTGTTAAAGTAAAAGCCATAATCCGTTAGTTGTGTTCTCATCCGAAGGACTTGAGCACTACACACGGATAGAGACACATATTATGCTTCCTCGGTGGACAAAGCCGTGCAATCTTGTTTTCTTGAAGACCAGCTCACTAGCTTCTCGCCTATGAATTGGGCTCCACCGGAAGTACTCTTGAAAGTATCATGACACCCTGCATGGTCGGCATCTGGAAAACCATTGAGATTAAAACCAGAATCCTTCGTATACCAAAGACCCATGTGAATGGTTCCCCAGAGATAACGAAAGATCCTTTTAACCTCCTTGAGGTGCTTCTCGGTTGGCTTAGCCTGGTACCGAGCACATAAACAAGTAACATGCACAATGTCCGGTCTACTAGATGTTAAGTACATAAGGGACTCGATCATACTTTGGTATTTTGTAGCATCTAGAAATGTCCCTTTCTTATCCAAATCAAGCTTGTGTTTAGTGTCCATTAGAGTACCAATAGGATCACAGTTTTCCATATAAAATTTCGTTAGAATCTCAAGCACATACTTGGATTAGAGTACCAATAAGAGATAACGAAAGATCCTTTTAACCTCCTTGAGGTGCTTCTCGGTTGGCTTAGCCTGGTACCGAGCACATAAACAAGTAGCATGCACAATGTCCGGTCTACTTGAGGTTAAGTACATAAGGGACCCAATCATACTTTGGTATTTTGTAGCGTCTAGAAATGTCCCTTTCTTATCCAAATCAAGCTTGTGTTTAGTGCCCATTAGAGTACCAATAGGATCACAGTTTTCCATACAAAATTTCGTTAGAATCTCAAGCACATACTTGAACTGATTTATGAAAATACCACGGGGGGATTGGTAAACTTGGAGACCAAGAAAAAACGTCATTTCCCCCATCATGGACATTTCGAATCGGCTTTTCATAAGGTCGGCAAATAATATGGAATATTTTGGGTTAGTAGAACCAAATATAATATCATCTACATAGACCTGAGCCACCAAGATGTCGTTGTCTTAGTGCTTGATAAACAACGTTGGATCAATGGTTCCTTTGCTGAAGTGATTTTGGAGAAGAAATGATGATAATTCGTCGTACCATGCCCTTGGTGCATGTTTCAAACCATAAATTGCCTTTTTCACTTGTAGATATGGCTTGGATGTTCGGTGTTGATGAAACCTTCAGGTTGACATACATACACATCTTCTTTTAACGGACCATGCAAGAAAGCCGTCTTCACGTCCATTTGATACACAGTGAACGATTTGTGTGCAGCGTATGCCAAGAAAATCCTAATAGCTTCCATCCAAGCAACCGGGGCGAAGGATTCTTCGAAATCAATTCCCTTATTTTGTTTATAACCTCTCACAACTAACTGAGTCTTGTTCCTAATGACTGTATGCTCTTCATCCATCTTGTTTTTGAATAACCATTTCAGGGTAAGGGGATCGATATTGTCCGGGCGTGGTACTAACTCCCATACATCAAGCCGGATGAATTGATTGAGCTCTTCTTGCATAGACTCAATCCATGATGCATCGTTCATTGCTTCTTTAACACTTTCTGGTTCCATTGTGCTGACGGATAGTGCATAGATACACATATCACCGTCGGTACGCAACTGATTTCTTGTTGAGACTGGTCGTGAGAGATTGCCAATCACTTGAACCAAAGGATGATTCTTAGTCCATTTGTGTTCATGTGGAAGTGTATGAGAAACTTGATGCGAGCTTGACGGATCCACATATGGTGTTGAAGGCTGAGTAGTACTTGTGGAAGCCGCAAATGGATTAACAAACTCATGTTCGTTGAGCATCGCATTGTTTGCATTTTCAGCAACTATTTCATTCTAAAGATGAACATGATTAGGAATTTGCTGAGAATGTTGTTGAGTTGCGTCAGCAGTCGGAGAAGTGGTTGGAATGTTTGGAGTAAATATGGTTAAGGTTGACGTAGATGGTGCAAAAACGGATGTCGTTGGTGTAGATGCAATTGGAGGTTCTGGAACTACCGTAGCAGGTGCAGCCGCGGCATTTTGAGGAACACCAAATGACGAAGGACCCTCCATATATTCATAATAAATTGGCCCAAATAAAACTTCTAAGTCACGTTCCGAAGGTTGTAACGATGAGATTGCTGACGGTGCAAATTGAAGCGCGAGTCCTGAACTTACCAGTCCAAAAGTCTGACCTTGAAGCTCGGGATGAGAACTTCTATGTTGAGAGGCCATACCCGAGAGTTCATCAAATGTAACATTCATAGTCTCCATTACCTTTCTTGTCCTTCGATTATAAACCCTGTAAGCACAAGCAGTTGAAGAATAACCAATGAAAAATCCAATAACACCTTTGGGTTCGAGTTTACCAATATCTTCACGATCATTCTTTGGGTAACACAGAGCCCTGAATACATGAAGAAACGATATATCCGGTTTTCGTCCATTAATGATCTCATAAGGTGTTTTGTTGAATCAGGTGTGAATAATGGAGCGGTTTTGAGTATAACATGCAGTTGCAATGGCATCAGCCCAAAGGAATAAAGGTGCACTGGAGGAGAGAAGCATCGTCCGAGCAGCTTCAACTAACGTACGGTTCCTCCGTTCCACAACTCCATTCTGCTCTGTAGTTCTTACAGCCGAAGTTTGATGAGAAATCCCAACTTTGCCAAAGTAAGCTTTCAGTTGCTGATTGGTGAATTTTGTGCCGTTATCCGTTCTCACAATAATGACAGGGGCTTGCAGTAGTACTGATGTTTTCTTCAAAAAGTTAATAATTACACCAGGGGCTTCATCTTTTGATGCAAGAAAATGAACCCATGTGTAACGAGAATAATCATCCACAATCACTAGGACATACCGCTTTCCATTAATGCTTTTGATTCTCATTGCGCCACACAAATCCATATGTAGGAGATGTAACCTATTCGTTGAATTTGGAACATGTTTGGGTTTGTGAGGCTTCTTTTTACTTTAACCTTGCTCACATGATGGACAAAGATGGTCTTTAGTATATTTGAACTTTAGATGACCGGTAACGAGATCATCTTTTGCAAGTTGGGTGATGGCATCAAAATTGAGATGAGATAACCTTTGATGCCATAACCATGACTTTGTTGAAGTGGCCCGGGCCATGATACAAATTGGAGATGCAACAGACATTTGAAAAAGATCAATGGTGTAAAGGTTGGTGATACGATTTCCTTTCCGTAGATCAATTCCTTCAAGATCCCTAACATAGCATGTATGACTTCTGAAGGCTACCTCCAAATCTGAATCACAGAATTGCCCAACCGAGAACAAATTGTGTCCCAAGCCATCAACAAAAGATACTCTGGTGATGATTATATTTCCCCAATGAAGATCACCATAGCCTAGAATTGCAACAACATGATTATTTCTAAATCGAACAATTCCCATGAATCGCCAAACAAAGTTCTTGAGAAGACTTTGATTCCCTGTCATATGTTTTGAACAGCCCGAGTCCACGCACCAGAGACAAATTTCAACAGCCTGCCAATGATAAGAGAAGAAAATATTTTGGCAACCGATGAAATAGGTTCCTGTAGGGTTAGATGATAATTAAGCCTTATCACATACCGACATTTCACTGTCAGTATGAGAACTACTAGTGTCGATAATTTTGCCACTACAGTCAAAATTTCTACCAGTAGGCAACCATTAAGAGGTGAATCTAGGGTTATTAGGCTTAGCAAGACTTTCTGTGGACCTTGCGTGCGTACTTTTTGGAACATACATTTTAGCCTTAGGAGTGTTATATTATTCACTGATTGAGAGCTTGTCAATTCGAGTGTAACCACCATAATTCAAACCATTCATAGTCAAACCACAATCATCATGACTAAAAGTAAAGAAACATTTATTACATTTAGCACAAATAACTTTAGTATTTTTATTCCGAATAGCAAGCTTAAAGTCATTACATTCAAATGAATTAAGTTTCTGATTAAGATTAAAAAGCGGTAAATTCTTACGGTGTTCTTCTACTTCCACATTATTAGTCTTGGGGCGACTACTTCTAGAGGCAAAAGGGACCCTATCATTCCTTGTATTGCTCGTAGGTTGTGGCCTTCTGCTCTTAGAGTAGTTGTTTATTCCTGTAGAAGAAGACACACGATCGTTAGAATTAGCACTTTTTAAATCGATGACTTGTGGTTGAGATATAGTGGTCGGTTTAGTCCTAACGATTGCTTTACGTTGGTTTCTAGGCACAGAGATATCTACCCTAGTTTGAGAGGAAGGTCTAACGTGAAACATTCCTGGGGCTATCACAGCAGCTTTCGTTCCAGCGACCTTTGGAAAAGGTGTGACAGCAATACGAGTAGTTCCCGAGGTTGCTGGTGTTTGAATCATAGTGTCCACAATCGTACTAGGCTCAGAAGTCTTATCTTTTAACAAGGCCTTTAACTTACAGTTCTCACAGATTTTATCAATAAGTTTCTGATAGACGGACTTAACGTGTTCTACAACCCTCTTATACGAAACAATTTCAGATTCTAACTCTGCAATCTTAGCCTTAAGCTTCTGAACATTCCCATCACTGGCATTCTCTAACCCTGTAGAAGCCAAATTCTTTTCCTTAACCCCTCCTAACTGAGCCTACAACCGTGCGATAGTTTGTTGCGTTTCATTGTAGGCTTTATCATACGAAATTTTGTCATATTTACATTCATCACATTTTTTGACAAATTTATTCCAAAGATCGGTAAATTATTTGTCCTTTTTAATAACAACAGATTCCATTTTCTCTTTCGTACGTTCAAGCTCAGTTTGGAGGGTTTCGTGATTCGACACAGAGGTATCTAATGCAACGGGGCTACTATCAACACTATCAGGTGCTTTAGAGAGGCGTTCAAGATCATTTTCCAAAACTTTGATTTTATCAAGAGATTCACCTGCCTCCTTCGCCAAAGATTTAAAGTCTTCAACAAAGTTGGCTAATTATTTTAGAAAATCATTTTCCAAATTTCTTATCCGAGCATCAACTTGATTAATAATCGGGTTAATATCGTTTTGAAGAATTTTCTGGACCTCAATCTGAACAGGTGATGTAAAATTTCCTCCAGTGATTTTGGAATTAACAACACGTTTAAGTATGACAAAGTTATCTTTTATCTCGTTTAGAAATCGGCGTGTGATACTCGGTTTAGGAGGGTCATCAGACAATTCCTCACTTGGTAGCAAAAGCATTTCAATACTCGTTTTAGACCGACAAAAACAGTTGGAGGATTAACTTTCGGATAATAAATGGGTGTCACTTCTTTATCAAGCTTTTTCATTCTTAAACGAGTCTCTACTACAAGTTCAGTAGTTTCCTCAGAATCATGCACACTAGGAGGATCATGCTCATCAGACAAGAGCACACTACCAGTATATAGAGTTTAATTTGTGGCTTGAACTTGCTTAAGATATCCGGGATTAGGAGGAAGAGGACAACCTAAAGCCAATTTGTATCGAGTGTAATTTATCTCATTTACTTTTGGTGTAAGCATATTTATCGTCTGCATAGTTTGGCCACGTTTTACTAAAAGGTTATCTAATTCCCTAATCCTATCCTAAGCTTTGCAAAAATCCTCAAGAAGACCATCTTATCGAATTTTGAAATCATGTTTCAGCTTTTTTCGTTCTTCTTTTAAATCCAAAATAATAGATTTTTCAGTTGAAAGCTGTTTATTAAGAGAGGTGATTTCATCATTCAATTCGCTTATCTTTTAGCACTTTAAGTTTAAGGCATTTAATTTCTTAGTTGTGCATTTTTCTTGATAAACTGATGTAGCATGAGCTTGTTCAAGTTCTTTAATTTTAGCCTGATGAATTTCAAAACTTTTCTCCCGTTCCTTATATCCTGCAAGCTCAGTGGTCAATTTGGCATTAGTTTCTCTAAACTTATTATTAACCATCGTAGCATGGTCAACATCCTTAGCAAGCTTATCAAATAAAGATTTATAATACGTATGGGTCGCATCATGAAGTGTTGTAGGTTGGGCGACTTGATCCACACTAAGGTCCACAATGGGCTCATTCGAAATAATATTACTATTATTTGTTTGATCCCTGTGTGTCTCAATGTAGGGCTCAAGCATCTCAGTATACTCCTCCTCCTGATTAGACATACTATATATATGATTATCATAGAAACGTAGGTGTACCTCAGAGGGACCGTCTGAATCATAGACGGGAGCGATGTGATCATGCATTCCTGAGGTAGATGCTTGCTGTAAGTTTTCCATCAAGATGTAGTTGGCATTCACTTCTTCTTCCTCGTCATATTCTGTTGCAGAAGCCATAAGATCAAATTCCTCAACTTGAAGTGGAATCCCTGCCTCTTCCTTTTGTGCTATAAGAAGCTGAGTTTGGAGATAAGCAGCATCCCTCTTCTTTTTAGCTGTGCAATCTCGAGCATAATGACCAAATCCCCTGCAGTTGTAGCACTAAACCTGATGATTGTTGTTTCCATTTCTCGTACCAGTATTCTCAGCCCTTGCAGCCACAATGTTTCCCATTTGATTACCAACCGCTGGCACAACAATTAACCCATTCTGATTTCCCACATTCGGAACACCCAGATTTTGACCACGGTTTTGACCATACAGATTTCCTGCATTCCCAACAGTCTGCCCAGCATTCTGACCATATTGTTGAAACTGTGTCCCCGTGTTCCCAGCAACTACCAATTGGCGATCTTGATTCGCATTCATGAAAGGTTGACGAATCTGCCTATTTCTAGTGTTCGAGGAGATTCTCTGATTGTTCTTGGTGGGCTTAATGGTAAATTTGAATGCCTTTGCAAGAAGTGCAAGACCAGTATTAATCGCATGAGTAGGATCGGTGATGTCATCAAAACAAGCAATGGGTTGTTGTAAGTAGTTAGCAGCAGGAAGTTGATATCCATAAGAGGTGAGTTGTTGTTGTTTTAGTTGTTGTGGCATGAAGTTACTTGATAAGGGTTGATGGTAGGGTACCATGGGATATGACATAGATGACAGAGAGTTTGCCATAAAAGCTAATGGATCTTGTGTTTTGGCACGTCTTTTAGCCCTAACTTCGTTAGCTTCATCTTGATTCATCTTCAAATAATCATATACTTTAGTGTAGTCCACGACATGAAGATCCTTGGTTTGATTGACAAGAGTGACATATCGTGACCATTCAGAAGGAAGATTATCAAGAATTTTGATGTTGGCAGCAATTTGTGCAGGTTCATGTTTGTTTCTTCTAAGATGAGAGGGTTGAAAACCGATGATAGTAAGGTTCAATTTGTTCCCCTTCAGTAGACGTAAATTTCTCCCATTCACGAAGCACCTTAGTTTCCTTTTCTTGTAAACTTATTTCACTCCCCTTCATCATTTTCTGGATCCTAAGACACATCTCGTGTGCGGTTTCACAACTATCGACAGCAGCATAAACATCTTCAGGAAGTCCCATGAGAATGACTTGAATTGCTTGATCATCGGTGTCGAGTTGTTTGGATTCAACGTCAGTTAATTCTTCATCCGTTTGCTCATGACTAGAGTCAGCCACGGGTTAGCATTCGTAGGGTTCCCAGACACAAGAATTGTTCTTCTAACATACAGACCTTTTTGAATCGAGTTGACAATCAACTTTCCCAAAGGTTTACATTTTGCATAACGAAGGAGACGACTAGCCCATGTAGTGTAATTCTCCTTGGTAAGCATGGGTGGACGATTCTCAGTACCCGCAGCATAAATATCTTGTTGAGACGTCATCGTAGAAGTCGTGTGTTAAATAGGATCTCAATTCGTAGGAAGCAGAGTGTTGTTGTAAAAGTCCCTAAAAATATGATCTCGAAAAGCCAAAAAAAATCCAAGGCAAACAAAAAAACCCACGATTTAAGGCACTTTTTCTGAAAATTTTTGCAAGGATTTTCGGACTAATTCTCAAGTTGATCTTCGGAATAAACCTCACAATATTACTTCTCAATCCTTTTAACTTCGCAATCTTCCAACAAACGATCTTCCCAAAAATTTCAACTTCGCAATAGAAGTATTTGAGACCTTCGAAATAATTGAGAAATTTTACTTCGGAATAATTCTTAGTAACTGACTTCGCAATATCACTTCGGAATAATATAAAACAAAAGTACTTCGGAATGTGTACCTGTGATAACTTCGGAATAATTCAGAAGTAGAACTTCGGAATCGTCAAATAACTTTAGAATTCTACTTTGGAATAAAACCATTAACTTCGGAATCTAGAAATTTTGTGAACTTCGGAATCCACAAAAATCTTGAACTTCACAATCCAAAGAAAAACTACTTGGGAATACCAGAAACTTTGATTAATTCGCAATGTAAATTCGCAATCCAAGTTAAATCTACTTCGGAAAGTATTATCTTCGGAAACTAACTTCGGAAAAACAGAAATTCTTCTTTGGAATATAGAACCTTGATGACTTCGCAATCCAACAAAAATCTACTTCGGAAAGATGAAGATGAATTCACTTCGGAATAATGAAAAAACCCACTTCGCAATCCAAAAAATTTATCTTCCGAAAAATGAAGAAACCCACTTCGGAATCCACACCAAGAATCAACTTCGGAATGTTAACCCTTGTGCACTTCGAAATATCCTAAACATCAACTTCGGAAAAACAGAAACCCTCTTAGGTACTTCGGAATATATCAATTATTCCGAAGTTGACTTGATCTGCCCGACTTTTTCGTGATCCGATTTAACAGATATTCGATATATACCCCGAAAATCACCCAAAAAACTAAAAAATTTGCGATTTTGATAAAACTAAGTAACCCAAATCACTACCACAACTATGTAGTCGATTTGGTTACAACCTTTAACCACGAAAATAAATCAACTAAAACAACACCAAAGAGCTATCCACGAATCCCTTGGCAAATGATACCACTTGTAAGATGTAATCACACGACTAACCAAACACGAATAACATGATGAAGATTAAACCAAAAAAGAAAGATTAGATTAAGATGAAGAAAATAAACTAAGAGTTGGTGTTCTCCTAGTGAGAGAAAGTAAACATCTTTCTCTCTCTAAAACAATACAATGAAAAACACACCTACACAAATGAGGTGGAATGGCCTTTTATACTAAAGAGTAAATGTTTAGGAGGCCTTCCTCATTTGTGCGTTCGGGACTAATTCCCGTTACATAAACAATAATAACTAAGAACTCTCGACACTATTAAATAACATTTTCCACGAGCTTCGCAACGATATATTATATGACCATCACTTTAAATACTTCTAACAAAAGGCTCTGGATATGAATCTGATTCGCACATCTGAATCTGAATCTGTGGCGGAAATGTCTGAATCTGAATGAAATTAAAATTGTTTGTTTTTTTAAAAAAAACGTCTTAATAGTTTATTAGCAGAACTAGTGACATTAAAATTCTCTTTCTATGTCTGGTCTATTTATATGTTTTTACCTCTTGTCTCCTCTAAACGAAAATTAAAAAATAAACACACTTATATTTAAAATCTCTAATTATTAAGAGCTTTAATCTAGTAAGAGGCTATTAACACTTTTATTTAAGAAAACAAAAAACACCTAAGAACATCTCTAATGCAAAGTTTATAAATGATTTTTTTCTATTCTAATAAGTTATATGAATGACTTTATCCATTGTGAGAAAATGATTACAAAAGAATTTTAACACAAACACTTTGTAATTGAAAAGTTTTTGACACAATGATTTTTCGCTATTTCTTAAATGAAAGCTTATTGAATTTTCATTTTACACCCCTCAATAAATAAAAACTAATTTGAAAAAGCATTTGGAAAGGCTTTTATGCATTGTAGGAACTTTGAAGAATGATTTTTTATAAGATGTAATTTATTGAAAAATTTATTGTAATTAATACAAAAAGTCATTTTTTAGTTTGCACCATTGGAGATGCTCTAAATATCTAAAATTTGGAAGAATGACTTGAAGTATACCAAGTTATTGGTAAAAAACTTATTGAAAAGCTTTTGTCACAATACAAAAAAGCTCTTTAAAATGCTATGTTTGGCAAAACTAGCTGTAAGCTGTAAGCTGTTAACTGTAAGTTGTAAGCAGTTAACTGTAAGCTGTAAGCTGTTTGCTAAAAAACTGTTAATTTTAATAAAAGTGTTTGGTATATTAGTTGTTAACTGTAAAGGTAAGATGTAAAATGACTTAAAAGGACATCTTTTAATAAATTATAATATAGTTGGAGGTTATATCAGTAATTTACAGTTTTAACAGCTCTTGACAATTTAAAAATCTGTATGGAACAACTTTTTATTTAAGAGCTATTTGGTTAAAATAAAAAGCTAACAACTCTAAAAAAATGTTGTGTTAAACAGAACTATTAGATTATTTTTTTAACAAAAAGGCTAACAACTCTATAAAAGCTTTAGAAAAGCTCTTAGAGCATCTACAATGGTATTAAGTCTTTAAAGACTTGGTACATTTATTGCATGAGTTTTTAGCTAGTTTTTTTCCTTTACAATTAATGGTTTACCCAATTATTAACAATAGCTTCTTGAATTTTTTGTCAAAGACTTGGTAGCTTAGAGCATCTCCAATGGAGAAAAGCTATAAAAAGCTTTTCACTATTTCAAAAAGCTTTTAGAGGTGCTTTTTACCATTTGAGCCAATGCTTTTTGGAAGGGTTTACAAAAGGTTTATAGAATGACTTTGCATATGCAAAGTCATTCTATAAACCTTTTGTAAACCTTTCCAAAAAGCTTTTACTCCAATGATAAAAAGCACCTCTAAAAGTTTTTTGAAATAATGAAAAGCTTTGTACAACTTTTCTCCATTGGAGATGCTCTTAGAAGTCTTTGTCAAAAAAATCTTTTGTAAAGTCATGACTCCAATGCATAAAAACACAATAATTGGTTTTTCAAATAGTAAAAAGCTATGTAAAAACCACCCATTGTGGGTGCTCTTACCAAACTGACCTTGTTATAATAGTAAAAAACTTTTAATAGCTTTTGTCATTGTGTATGCTCAAAGCTTTTCTTCAAACTCTTCTCTATTAATTGAGATATGCATTTAATGCATTTAATGCAAAAAAAAACTATAAAATGTTTTTTACATTAAAATGCTCTTATTTATATAAAGATGAAATTATATCCAAAATTATCTACTATCATAAATTCAGATGTAAAAATTAGATTCATTTAACCCCTTTTTTTATATTTCTCACCTTTATATTTATATAAATGTGGAATTATATCCAAAATTATCTATCATAAATTCAGATGTTCAAATTTAACCCCTTTTTTGTAAACAAGCAATACCTACTTGGAAGTGTCTATATGTTAAAGTTTTGGTTTCTTGAGTTCTTGACTTCTTATTTAGAAAAGCATAAATTGCATGATATGTCTCATCAAAATTAAATCATAAAAGATAGTCTTTTATACGTGATTAAAAGGCCAATGTGTGAAAAGAACCTACAAATCTCTATCAATTTTTGTAGTTGGTTTTGTACATATATGTTAAGATAAATAAGGGTTATTATTGGATTTTTTGGTTTGATAGTGATATATCTGTCCCACCATTATGCTCCTCAATAATGCAATGACCATGAAACAAGGGAAATATGTTGGTTGAAAAAAGAAATCAAATGGTTCAACTTGACCATGAAGAATTAGTGAATCTATGATAAATCCATCAAAGTCGTGACGGCCATACGCCTAGAAAAATGATTCTTCATTTTGGTCCAACTATTGTTTGGTCCATATTCCATCGTGTGAAAAAACTCTATACGAGTTTGCATAAACTTTTAAGATATTTTTCGTATAGTTTTATTTCAGTTTTGATGTAAAGTGTGAAATCACAATTTGAGGATAGCATCCTATTACAAGAATGGTAACGAAGGTTATTGAGGACCATCAAAGGAAGGGACAAACAATGCATAGCGTTTTCACTTAATGAGGGATGGTGCATTTTTTTTATCAAGGGACAAACCGTGTTGAGCAGGACGAACGATTTAATTTAGTCTTTTTATTTCTTGCACAAAGAACCCCTTTATATGCCTCAAAAAGGTTATGCTTTGCATAGTTCGAGTCATGTGTAATGATGAATTCAGAATCAGTAGAATAGTTAGCAAAAAGATCGAGACCATGGTTACCATTAGCAGCTTCTAAACCACCAAAAGCTTTTGGGGAACAAGCTTTTCTGCAACAAATCCATGCCATTTCATTGTTGTCTAAACGTCCTCCTTGAAAGAACTTACTAAGCTTTTCAAGGTATCTTATAAGTTTGTTAAACATCTGTTTCTAATTGCAACTTTTGTTCATGTTTACTCCAATGGAAATACCAAGGTTGGGTTATGAAGGCACTAGTGGAGTGGTTTAATGAGTAGATAATTTAAAGCCAAAATTTTTGCTCTTGAGGAAGTTAGCTTTTAACCAGGAAGCTAATTAGCTGAAACATCTTAGGATTTGAGAAAGGTTTTAGGCATTTTCAAGTGACCACTTTCCCATTATAAGAAGTGCTTTGACACCTTTGATAAAAAACCCTTTTGTCTTCATGTTAGTGATGAAATATGAAGGATCACAGAGAAAAGGAGATAATGCATCAGCTTCGTTAGGCCTTTTTTAAATCTTGATCGAATTCTTTTCTTGGAAAAACATTAACAATAACCGAAGCATACCTGGACTGGAGACTTGCGTTTTCGTTGATCAATTTTCTCCAATGTTCAAAAAATTTCGACCAATTAAACTTTTTCAATGTCAACTATAAAAGCAAATAGACTTTTATAGAGGTCCACGAGATGATTTCATGTACCATGAGACGACCATCTATATTTTGTATGTTGCCTATCTTGTATGAATGTCGCTTGAACCTCACTAACAACCAAGCAAATTGAGTTAAAAAAATCTACTCACAAGAATCTACAATCCTTGATATGGAGTGACTAGTGAGTCTTTTATTTGGGGCACGAGTGTAATGAAACACGAGTTCAACCATTTGAAATGACCCCATCAATTTCAAAACGTTTCACCATATTGATGAAGAACTTCCAAACGTTGTTTAATGAATTTGAATGTAAATCCATCGAGAGCCCTAGGGCCTTACTACACCAATATCCAAAACCGCTTCTTGAATTTCACTATCAGAGATTGGAGCATCGAGGATCAAAACTTCATAATCTTAAAAGGCTTAGAGCAGATTGGTAGAAAAAAAGATGGTCGATTTGTGGAGGTGTTTTTGAATTTAGTTTGGTGGAAATTGAAGAAGTGATTGATGATTGTTGCGGGATCCGAGACCCACAAGACACTGATGAAGAGTCCATTAATAATTGTTCTGCTTTAAAATTTGTTGTTTAGGATCCCATGAAAGAATTTAGTATTTTCATCTCCTTCAGTGGACTACTTGACTTTTCCGTTCGAAAATAAGTCTAGCCGTTTAAAATGTTCCAAGTCTTCCAATTATTTCAAGAGAAAAAGGTCTTGTAATTCCAATAAAAACTTATTCTGCCTCACGACCGAAGACCCTTTCTTGTGTTTAAACTGTCATTTGACAATACATTATGTACCAAAAGAAATAGTACCACTTTCACATACACAATTGATCAACTGAAAAGTTCAAGGGTTAACATGAACGGAAATTTACCTTTGAATGGTAGTACTTCATGAACCAACTCACGAGAAAGTTGATTGACCAAATTCTCTGACTGATGGTTCATTTTGGAGGAGAGGGGTGTTTTATGGTTCATGGTTGGTGTCTTGAAACATCGTTTGCCATACTAAACACGTTCTGGTGTTCCTTGACTTATCTTTACAGAATTGCATTAACTCGTAGAGTGATTACCGTTGTTCCAATCAAACTGTAAGAAAGTTGAAACTGAATATTGGTCAATAATCAGGAAGGGGTTAGATAATTAGGGCTATTGGAAATCCTTGAAAAGAAAAAAAATATTTGACTCATTGTAATATTGAAGTTTATACTTTATACATGATGATGATGATGATGATGATGATGGAAGCTGTTGATACCTGCCTAAATGAAGAAACTCGCCAAGAAACAATCACTGCAATAACCATTGAGACGGGTCTGAACACTGAGATAAGACCGCTGGGCCTTGTTTGCATTGACCCCATGGTATAACACTGCTGCTTTGTCTCACCTGCACTCAGTGTCCTCGTCCATGTGGTAATGCAATAATGGCGATTTTGGTGTTGAGGATGACTCCACATTAATACCTTCATTTTTTAAAGCATCCTCTTTCGCTTTGCCCCACATCACCATGTAGAACCCAATAGATATTATTGATGCTCCGATCAGACTGTATAAATATATAGTTAATGCACATGCTTATTTATAATGAAACAAAAGACCAATATATAAAATTAATCACTATACAAAACTCAATTATATTACCTTCCGAGATAGAGGTTATCACCGAGGAATATGACACCCATCACAACTGCTATAGCTATTGCCAGTGGCTTAAACATGGCCACATATAATGGTCCTTTAATGTGTAATGCCCAAGCATGTACAATATTGGTTAGGCACGAACTTAACACGCCCTGCATAACACAAGTAGCCCACAAAACTTGTTTAGACATCATTAAACTGATCACAAAACCACGAAAGTTTATTGCACTTGGGTACTCACCGAGCACAGAATGGAGGCCAAGGCTATATCAGGTTTGATCCTCCAAGCACTAGAATCTGGTTCCGTAAAAGCGCCCACAATTGCAGATAGCATACTAACTATTAAGTTGTAGAAGAACACCACTGTTAATTCTGAGGGATACTCCTTCAAGACTTGTATCTGCATGCCTCAAACCATTATATACAATGTTTTAATCGATTGCGGAGATGGGCATAGCCCTGAGACTGTTCATGAGCTTCACCGAAACTACAAACTTTTCTTTTAGAAGTCTTGCTAGGCTTGTCATGGTAGTATCAGAGACAGCCAAAGAATAAAAATAAGTTTTTTTAAAACTTTAACTGGGTCGACCTGGGCAGTTCATGGGTCAATTTAAGTGATGATCCATCTAAATGGATCGACTGTTGGGTCTCTAATTGGGTTGATAATGTTTTACGCCCCGTTGGATCATACAAATGGGGCTAGTCGGGTATGATCCGGATCATGACCCGACCCATTGACAGGCCTAGCTTGTCATATCAATTAACTATCAAATTTCTCATGTTGGGGATGTTAAAACAAAGAATTACAAAATAATATGTGTACTTAATTTGATTCTTTTCGATTGGTTCAACATCATAAACATGTGAGGTTGAAGTTTAAAGATCAAAGATTTACAAATATACATTAGTCTTCAACGGAATAGCATTGCCTTACATAGTATAAGAGCTAGTTTGATCCCCAAAAAAGAGAAAAACATCTCATAGTCTCTGTCTATATATAGTCTACTTCTTATTCCAAAAATAACTCTAAAGATCCGCTGATAGTAAGGGCTGATATCAAGCAATTGATGCACTATAAGAAAAAAAAGAAGGTACAGTAATACGAAAAGAACTGGGCCGTTTGGAATCAAGGTTAGATAGATCCTAGTGTATGAAGGTGATCACCAGAGCAATGGGTTCTATCAATATCTACCTAGTGGAAATTGGGTCTAATCAGCTCGGTTGGGTGTGGTGCCAAGTGATAACGAATGGGTGCTATCGTACCTGGACAATATACCACAATGCGACCAAAATGGACTGAGAGGTACATAAAAGACCTCCAAGAGCCCAATTATTTTGTGCGGAACCAAGGGAAACCGGGGGAGAATGAAAAGGCGAAGATGATAGATTCTGAATAACCTTGGGACCTTTGTAAAGTGTGACAACAAATGCACCTGTTATGGATACAGTTGTCCCCAAAAACTTTGCTCTCGTACTTTTGTTCGTAAAAGATAAAGTCTCCATCCTGTTTTTAACAATCAAAAAAAGGAAGTGGACAATGACCCGTAAGGCCGTAAGCAGTGTTACTCGAAAACAATATGATCAAGACGCCTTTTTTAGTTTAGTACTCCTTTTGTTTTTCAAGCTAAGACATGTCATGTGCTTGTAACTTTAGTGACAGCTTTGTTTGTTGTTTAATATGTTCAGAAGGGAGTGAAATGAACCTGAAAATTACGGCAAGAATGAAGGCAAAACCAGGTACTAGATTACTGATTGCAGAAGAAAGCGTTGGCGAACTATATATTATTCCGGTATAACCAAAGATTTGTGACAGAAACCTACTCACAAGTTTTATAAAAAATCAAATGCATACACATATATAAGTTGAGCTAATAGCTTCATAATGATATTCAAGAAAACAAAAAGCATTACCCGATGATTGCCAAGAGAAAAGTCTTTCTAACAATTGAGAAATTCACCGGAGGAAGTACCCTTGATCTATTTTCAATAAAAAAAAAAAGTCAGTCACTAAAAATAAAACTGTGTCGCAAAATCGTCGCTAAATACATTTCGAAACAGTCAGTACAGACCTATACGAAAAGAATGGAGCCGGAAGGAGGATTAAGGCAGCAACGGCATAACAATAAACCATAAAAACATGGTAACTCATTCCTTCAAGTGTCGCGGCTTTGTACAAGGTGTTGAGTCCTACATTAACACATTCCATGGCGACCAAAGTGACGATGGGCAGGACGTCCTTGTAACAGTAGTTTCTTCGGTCGCTGGCCATATTTCCTACCAAGTATGATTGTTGCGTTGACCAAATGGTACACACCGTAATAAAACTGAAGAAGAACACGTGACAATTTTTGGCCCAAATGTAGTTTCGGTACCCTTAAACTTGGCTAAGTAGAGTTTTTAGTACCTAAACTTTTAAAGAGGCAACGTGATACCCTAAATGGAATTTAATAGTTAACGTGCTGTTTAGTTAGAAAACTTATTTAGTTGCATTTTTTTTTTAATATTTTTCAAAAACTAGAAAACTTTATTTTACATTTTTCTATTTTTTCTCTTTCTACCTAAACACTTTTCCACTTTTTAAAAAAAACCATCTAAACAAGTTTTCATAACAATTTTTCTATAACTAAATAGCCCTAAACATTTTAAAATTTTAACGGATGTCATCTCAAAATTACAATAATGAGAGTAAAACCAATTGAGCTATGTTTATGATAAGTCTCCGCTTAAGCTGGTTTTAAGCCTCAAGCTTTCAGCTCGAGTTTGGTTTGTGCGACCAAGCTTATAATGGCTTAGAGGATCCAATATTAAATAAGCTAAATGTTAAACCGAAGCTCATGCTTTGTATGGTATCATTTAGTAAACTAGGTATTCGCAAATAACGACAGATAATTAACGACATAAAATATAATAGTACGTGTTTTATGTAACATTTAAAATAAAATGTAAAAATATCAAACTGTAATTGCAAAAGGGTTGTAATCAATGTTTTAAAACCTGGGTCTTAGATCGACCCGGTCGAGTCGCCGGGTCCGGGTCAACCCGGATCGACCCGGGTTAACCAGGTTTTTTTATATAAATATCTTTTTTATATTTTTAATAATTAACAAAATTATACTTATAAAAACCATAAAAACTTACGTATATTAAAAATATAAATTGTTTACCAACCAATATAATATGTAAAAATAAATTTGGTCGCAAATACGTAAAAATAAAAAAAAAATGAAAAAAAACCCGAAAATTCAAAACCCGGCCGAGTCTTGAGAACCGAGTTGACCCGGGTCACCCCAAACCCGCCGGGTCAAGCCGGTTTCGAAAATATAAAACCCGGGTCAATATGACCCGTTTTTTTGGCCGGAACCGGTTCAACCGGTTGACCCGGCTGGGTCGACCCGGGTCTGAAAACATCGGTTGTAATATGTTGTAAGTGAACTCAAGCAAATATTTTAGCATGTATTAAAGAATATATAAAAACATTTAGGTAGTATTTGATAATAACTTATAGAGTTTTAATTAAAAAAATAAAAATATAGATTAAGTCATAAGTATTTTTTTTGTTTTGTGCTTAAAATAAACTAACGACTTTCTGGAAAAATCCAGCAGGAGGGCGCTTTCTGTATTAAGTCATGACTTATTATCTTTATTTTACATATTTACCCTCTAACTCCCTCACTTAACTAATTTAAAAGGACAAAATAGTAAACTTCTCTAATTCAGACTTTATGTTCAGCACACAAAACAAACAGTTATATATCCGTCTATAAATAGACAACATATATTTTTACAGACACTTTAATTTTACAGAACTTAATAAAAAGACTAAACAAACAGGCCCTTAGTAAAATTGAACTTGTATGATTGGTTACTTGGATAATTTGAAGTTACTGAATTATTTGTAAAAAAGATAAACAAAATATTCACACATAAGACAAATAATAAGTTGTTTTTAGTGGAGTTAATATAGTATATTTATTGATTCAACTTAATTGATTATTATAAACTAATCAAGTAGGTTATCATTCGTTTATATACTAAAAACTCAGTTTACATTTACATAGACTTAGAGGAGATGGTACGGTAGTAGACGGCTTGAGTCATGGCCAAAACGCGATCTTCTTGACGTCATACATCATACTTAGTGCTGCGTTTTCGGTTGTGACGCGTAGTTGTCAACCTAAAATGGTGGAAAAAACGAGAGGCTACGGCGCGAAAACTTCTTTGTGCCTCGCGTTGTAATCTTGTGGCCATAGGATTTTTTAATTATTTTTTTTGTTTGCAAATATGGATCGGAGTTTCTGAGGTTGTTGCTATGGGAAGAAGATGATGTTTTATTTATAGGCATAATAATGTGTAGTAAAAATGTGTTTGATGGGCTAGATGTTTATGGGCTGACTTTTTATGGCCCAAATGTTTTCAAATGTGTATAAATTTGATATTTAGTTAAATTGAAAGTATGAGTTAGTTAAAAATATAGGTTAGAAATATGATGTTTAGTTATAAAAATGTGATATTAAGTTATAAAATTATAATACTTATTTTAATTTAATTAAAAAACATTTATGAAAAGAATATGATGGGACCACTATAACACCAAAAAACTAGTGTTAACCAAGGAGCCAGTTTTCCGGTGTTATAGAGATTCTGATGTTATGGAGTGGGATGCTGACGTGGCACTCTCTTTTTCCATAACACCAACCCACAACACCAAACCACACCCCTATGCTCAAAAGTTATGACGTGATTGTACCCATAAGAATGCTTAATCATATATAGTAATGATTTAGTGTAACAATTTAAAAATGAATTAGATATATTATGAAGATACGGTTTTACTCACACTTTAACTTAGGAACTATCAAACAACATCATTTCGTATATTCAAGCTACATGTTTTCATATATTCCAATTGATATGAACTTATCTCGAGTTAGGCTTGTATTGATTCATGGGTCTCAAGTGTAGAACTCATTAATAAAAACTAGCTTGTTTGAGGAGGGACATCTAAACTTTATAAACCATCAACCAATCCTATTATTGGTCGATGTGGAATCATAACACTATCTCATGCTTTGAAGAGCCAACGTCCTCGTTAGTCACATCTATGTTAGTTAGGATTGACACCCCTTATTGGTTCCAAGCCACCACTCCATAGGCCATTACTTCAAGCTCGATAGTCATGGTTATGTTGGTCATAGTTGACACACTTATTTTTTTGGGTTCAAGCCACCACTTCATAGGCCACCACTCTAAGTGTTGGGACCTTAAAAGGTATGAATAGCTCTGATATCAATTGATACAAACCTAGATAATAGGCTCGTATCAGTTCATAAGTCCTAAATGTAGAACTCACTAAAAAAGATAGCTTGTTTGAGGAGGGAACACCTACACTTTATAAACCATCAATAGCGTACTTGACCTCCTCTTTTATTTCATATTTTTTTAACCTAAGGTTAAGTAATCTTTCTCCAACTGTGATCGATGCCCCATTTTCTTGGGTTACAAAGGGTTCAGTTACTTTTGCGACTCCGGTGAGAAAAAAAGGCGTTAAGAGATCCTCCTGGCCCGACCCTAGACACTCTAAGATCTTTTTTCAAATTTTCTCTCATTTCCAGTCAAGATATAAATAAATAGACACATCACATTTGATTTCAGCTTTTTCCAAACCTCGAGAATCGTAAAACTTGCATGAAGTTACTTAGAGTCATGTTTTAAGATAGTTTTTCTTTTGTAGCATTTAACATTTATTCAACAAGTGTTAAGCAAAAAATGTTTTGAAGTTCTATCTTATATATATATAAATATATATATATATATATATATATATATATATATATATATTGTTAATGCAAGTAATGCCTAAAAACATTATTAGTGTTAATTAATCTTTCTTAGTTTTGATCACAACAAACCATACAACACATTTAGTGTAAAACACAAAATGAATTATTTAACTAACACTATCATCAAGGTAATAATAATATCACTAACCTTTCTTAATCATACTTAGTGATCATTAAAATGATTATCCTTAAAACTCACTTTTGTTAATATGACAAAAGACTTTTTAATAAACTTTCTTTTTTAGAAAATGTTTTATTAAAATGGAAAATGAAAATTTGAAAATAGCATATTCCAAATGCTGTTAGAATATCCTTTGAAGGTTTCAAATACCTCAGATATTCCCACCGCACTAAAAGACAAAAAACGGAGCGGAGTCTAGTGGCAGTACCTTAAGTACCTACGCGGTTCCTTAGCGATAAGGTACCGCGGGGTGAGATAAGGTACCGCGCACAGCTAGCCGTTATAGATCCGTTATACTTTGTCTCCTTTAAATAGTGGGTCAAATCTCATTTTCCAGCAAGCCTCTTGGACGTTTTTCTCAGCCCTCTTTCTATTTTCTATAGCATAATCATTAGTAAATGATCACTTAAATTGTTAAGGATGTTTACATATGATTATCCTCTTGATCCCCTGATAGGTGTGAAAACACCCATCCTTTTACCACTTAAATCGGGCTAAAACGAGACCAAAACACGTATTTAATATCATTTGTTTGGAATTATGCGTGGTTTTTGTGTTTATTGTGTTTTCAGAGTCAACCGGATGAATAATGAAGAAAACATGGGATTACACGGGTTTTATCGAGGAAAAAGACTCAAGACAAAGTCTATTGTCCAAGTGATGCAGAAGATTTGAAGTCATTGTGCCTATTTAAAGATTTATCGAAGAATAGAGCCAAAGATGGAAAATTCATATATGTCGAAGAACTCGAGTCTATTAAATGAAAGATTATAAGACGAGTTGGAATTATTCACCGACACTTCTCCAATCCAAGTCGGAAACGTTTATTTAAAGACGCATAAAGACTAAAGAAGAAAGAAGAAAAAGAAGCCCAAGCCAAAGCCCAAGCCCACCACCACATTACACACGCCTATATTAAGGCCTTACCTCACAAATTTTCACACACTTAGTCTTTAGGTAGTTTCTAGTTTTAGGGAGAGAAAGTTCTAAACTTTCTCTCACTAGATTTCATCTTTTTCCATTCAAGATCAAAACTTTGTATTACTTTTTCATTAATCAAGTTCAAGTTTTTAAGTTTTAATCTTTAATCTCATCCTTCCTTTCTTTTACTTTTATTGATTTTGGTACAAATCTCGTATGATCCGTGTTGTTCATCTATGATTTGTGCTTAAAAAGTTGTTAACTTTTTATGTTTCCTTAAATTTATACATAAATAAGCTTTGAGATCCTTATTCTTATTGGCTTATTTGTTGTTTTACTTATTTACTTTTTAAGGTTTTTATAAAGAGTTCATTTCTTTATTGAGTAGACTAATAAGTTTGCTTATTAAAAGTTAGAAAAGTTATTTTTATTGCTTATTTGATCAGCTTTTTATTGGATTCGAGCTAGTTAGGGAGTTAACTTATTCAATAAGCTCATTTCCCTTGCTTTTCACTCGGTTTGCACCATTTTTGGAAAAGGGTAACTCCCTTTTCCGACCGTACATTCCGACCAAGGGTCACCCCTTCTTTCCGATCTATAGATCGGATAAGGGTTTTAATTTTTCCGATTGGTTCCATTTTGGCAACATTCCGATTTGTCCCTCCAAGCAAGTATTCCGATTGATGCCATCCTTGATATTCCGATTGGCACGTTTCGCATGTATTCCGATTGGAGTAGTTTCCAAGTACTCCGATTAGACCTCTTTTTGAACATTCCGATTGTCACCCATTTTGGTATTCCGATTGACATCATTGCTTCATATTCCGATAAAACGATCGGAATAATATTCCGATTGAGGAGATTTTTACACTATTCCGATTGGAGGTGTTTTGTTACGATCTAACTTTCTTTTAGTCTTTTCCAACTAAGTTCTAATTTTTCACAAAGTTTTCAAAGTGTTAGTTTTTATTAAGTGTTCATTTATTTTCCTCACATAATCTTTAGAGTTTTCAAACATTTAATTTAAAATCGTCTTTTCACTTTAATCATTTAAGTCTTTAATTTTACTCTTCGATACTTAATTTCTTGTCATTAGTTTAAAATAGATAAACAAACCAACCACTTTTTATTAACCAAGAACAAATCATTCCACTTAAGACCGAGATCAATTCGAGAGGATATCGAGAGAACTTTAATAGAACCCATTGCAAAACCGTATATTAAAATGGCGCCGCTGCCGGCTCTTCTCGTTAAGATCAAAAGTTTTTTGTGAGAACTTGGATTTTGGGATCCGTTCCCAGTGAACGTTACTTTTTCTCAAAAAAAATTTCAAAAATCCTAAAAAATATAAAATTTTCAAAAATTCAAAAAAATTAAAAAACATAAAAACCAAAAATATTTTTGCTTTGTTTTTCTTTGTTCGTTCTTTTGCAGGTGTATGCGCACTCGATCCACGTCTTATCAAGAGCCCGAGCCTCTCGATAACTTAGACATGGCTGGTGTACAAAACAACAATAACATACCACCTCCGAACAACAATAATAACAACAACAAACCCGCCTTTCAACAACATGAACAATAACAACAACAATGAGCCCCTTCCGGATAATCGCCCGATGATTGAACTGCTGCAATCTCATGTAGATGGCAACACGGATCCAATTGTTATACCACCAATTTCCGCCAACAATTTCGAGCTAAAATCAGGCTTTATCCAGATGGTCTCCGCTCAACCATTCTTGGGACGAACCATTGATGATCCACACGACCACATCAAGAGATTCTTGCAACTCACCAACACGGTCAAATTCAATGGTGTTCCACAAGAGGTTATAAGGTTACAACTTTTTCCCTTTTCTTTAGAGGGACAAGCCCGACATTGGCTTGCTAAGGAACCGCCACAGAGTATTCTCTCGTGGACGGATTTGGAAACAAAGTTTATCAACTACTTTTTTCCACCCTCTCGTACTACCGCTTTGCGGAATGAGATTATAAATTTTGAACAAAAGTACGATGAGTCATTCAGTGAATCTTGGGATCGCTTTAAAGATCTTTTAAGAAAATGCCCACAACATGGTTTTACCAAAGTACATCAAATCAATACTTTTTACAATGGTTTAAGCATGAGTGATCAAGATTCACTGAACAGTGCCTCGGGGGTAATCTATTGGCTAAGACTTCCAATGCTGCTTGGGACATCATTGAGAATAAGTCTCGTGTGCAAACCAAGAGTATTCGGACCAATGTCGCTAGTGCTAGCACTAATGACAGCGACAAGCGATTGGACAAAATTACTGTGCTTCTTGAATCGCTTGTCACCCACACCGTCAGCAACAACAACAGCAACAACGCCAAAAACGCCCAAGTGAACGCTGTCAGCCAACCTTGTGAGATATGCGGTGGTCCCCACTCTTACACAACTTGTACCGCCACCCAAGATTACCCTGCTGAGAATATGAATGCGGCATATGGCACCTATCCTCAACCTGCTTATCAAGCCAGACCTCAAGGTGACCGTAACTTGCTTAGCTATCGATCCAACAACTACCTCTCACCACCCGGTTTCCCCCCAAACAACCCAAACCAACAACAAAACCTTAACCGCCCTCCTCAACAACAACAACAACCTCGACAACCATACATCCCACCTCACAAGCAGCAACAACCACCTCAACGTAACAACCAAGTTTTCCAACAACCTGCTTACCAACCACCTGCATACAATGCTCCTCCCAACCAAACCACCACTGCCTTACACCAAGAGGTTGCAACCTACATGAGGACCAATGATGTGATAGTGGGAAATCTCCAAGAAGAAGTGCGCAATTTGAAAGCAGACTTGGTCAAGCAAGGAAACGATTTGCGAGCCGACATGAGAAACACGTTGGATAGCCAAACTAATGATCTGAGGAACATGATGGCTAGTTTCTTCCAAGGTAATCAACCCTCTTCTTCGGGTACTCTTCCGAGTAACACCGTTGTGAACCCAAGAGAGGAGATGAAAGCAATCACTACTCGAAGTGGTAAAGGTACCAAGGAACCCGAACTTCCTATACCTCCACCGGTGGTTGTGACTAAGGAGAACGAGTCACCTGCTCCTATTCCTCATCCTTCTCCTTCCCCAATTTCTCCACCTCTTCCTTCTACCCCTCCTCCACCCAAGGATGTGAGTGATCCTATTCTACCAAAGCCTTCCTCTTCTTCCAATATACCTTATCCATCTAGGTTGAGGAAAGAGAAGCTCAAAAGCAAGGACGATATTCAGGTTTCTAACTTTCTTAAGATGTTTAAACAACTGAATTTCAATATCTCCTTCGCTGAGGCTCTCGCTCACATGCCTAAATATGCAAAAATGTTTAAAGATCTTCTGAGCGACAAGGAAAAGCTCCTCGATCTCGCCAACACCCAACTTAATGAGAACTGCTCTGCAGTGCTCTTAAGGAAATTGCCAATCAAGCTTGGTGATCCGGGTCGTTTTCTTATCCCTTGCAATTTCCCGGGAGTAGAGAATTGCATGGCCCTAGCCGATCTAGGTGCCAGTATTAATCTCATGCCTCTAAGTGTTTGGAAGCAATTATCTCTCCCAGAGCTAGTCCCCACCAAAATGACTTTGGAATTAGCTAACCATACGGTTGCTTATCCAGTGGGGATAGCCAAAGACGTCATTGTAGGAGTCGACAAATTCACCTTTCCTGCTGATTTTGTTGTCGTCGACTACGAGATGGACCCTCGTGTGCCACTAATTGTTGGACGTCCATTCTTGAGGACCGGTCGCACTCTTATTGATGTTGAAGCCGGTGAGCTTATCATGCGAGTGGGTGACGATAAAGTAGTCTTCAACATGGGAAAGTTATCTAAACAGCCTTATTCATATGAGAGTGTTAATTGTATTGACGTTCTTGATGAGGCTTGTGAAGAACACTTTAATGATGCTTGCAAAAGTATTCCTACCTCTCTTCCCAATGTTGAGACCGTGTCCTCTATTGATTCATCGTTGTCTCTATTTGGAGATAGTGATTTATTTTGGAACAATCTTGAAGATACCATGGGAGATGTGAATTTAGCTCCTAATGATTCTCCTATCGATGGGGATGAAGACATGACTTTCTTTGACAATCTTCTCAACGAAGACAATCCTTCGCATCCATCTCCCACGGTCATTGCTATCGATACTCCGACTTCGAATACGCCTCCCGTCGAAAATCCTCCGGATTTAGAACTTAAGGAGTTGCCGCCCCATCTCGAGTATGTATTCCTTGATGAAGAGAAGAAGTCGCCAGTCATCATTGCTAAGGATTTGAAGGATGAAGAGAAAGCCCGACTTGTCGCTGTGTTGAAAGATCATAAGAAGGCTATTGCTTGGAAAATTTCGGATATTCGTGGAATTGATCCTCACTTCTGCACACACAAAATTCTCATGGAGGACGACTTTAAGCCCACTATTCAAAGCCAACGAAGGGTGAATCCAAAAATCCATGAAGTCATCAAAACAGAGGTTATCAAAATTCTTGATGCAGGTATGATTTACCCTATTTCGGATTCACCATGGGTTAGTCCAATCCATTGTGTGCCCAAGAAGGGCGGAATAACCGTTGTTCCCAATGAACACAACGAGTTGATTTCCACTCGTCTCGTTACTGGGTGGAGAGTTTGTATAGACTACCGCAAACTCAATGATGCCACGAGAAAGGATCATTTCCCTCTACCTTTTATGGACCAAATGCTTGAACGATTAGCGGGTAATGAATATTACTGCTTTCTTGATGGTTTCTTGGGTTATTTCCAAATACCCATCGATCCCCAAGATCAAGAGAAGACGACATTCACTTGTCCCTATGGCACATTTGCTTACAAAAGAATGCCTTTTGGCTTATGTAATGCGCCCGGGACTTTCCAAAGGTGCATGTTGGCTATCTTCCATGACATGGTTGAACAAACCATGGAAGTCTTCATGGATGATTTCTCGGTCTTCGGGGATTCCTTCTCTTCTTGCCTTGCCAATTTGGAACGTATGCTTAAGCGGTGCGAAGACACTCGCCTTGTTCTGAATTGGGAAAAATGCCATTTTATGGTAAAAGAAGGCATCGTGCTGGGCCACAAGATTTCCAAAGCCGGTCTTGAAGTAGACCGTGCTAAAGTCGATGTTATCGCCAAGTTGCCTCCACCTTCTACCGTGAAGGGTGTGAGAAGTTTCCTGGGTCATGCGGGCTTCTACCGTCGATTCGTCAAAGATTTTTCTCAAATCGCTCGCCCGATGACCCACCTCTTGGAAAAAGATACTCCTTTTATCTTCTCCAACGAGTGTCTTGAAGCCTTCAACTCGCTTAAGGATAAGCTAACTAAGGCACCCGTCTTGGTTACCCCTAATTGGGAGCTACCTTTTGAGTTGATGTGCGATGCTAGTGATTTTGCTATTGGAGCGGTTCTTGGACAAAGAGTGAACAAACACTTCCAACCGATCCATTACGCTAGCAAGACAATGACTGGGGCACAATTGCATTACACAACAACAGAAAAAGAGCTTTTAGCTGTTGTCTATGCTTTTGAAAAATTCCGCCCCTATCTTGTCCTTTCCACCACAATCGTTTACACCGATCATTTCGCGCTGAAGTACTTGTTGACAAAGCAAGATTCCAAACCAAGACTTCTTCGCTGGGTTTTGCTGCTCCAGGAATTTAAAATCGAAATTCGCGATAAAAAAGGAGCAGAAAACCTAGCCGCGGATCATCTCAGTAGACTTGAGGATCCTTACCAGGGGGATCATCCGAACAAAGAAATCAATGATTCTTTTCCCCTGGAGACCTTAATGTCTATAAATTCGACTGCTGATGAAACCCCGTGGTTTGCGGACATTGCAAACTATTTGGCGGGTGGAATTCTCGTTGACGGGTTAACATCCCAGCAAAAGAAGAAGTTCTTCAAAGACATAAAGACTTACTTCTGGGATGACCCGTATCTTTTCAAACAATGTGTTGACTTGATTATTCGCTGATGTGTTGATGGACCGGCAGCTTTTGAAATCCTTGATGCTTGCCACAAAGGACCCACCGGTGGTCACTTTGGTCCCAACTACACCGCCAAAAAAGTGTTTGATTCGGGATTTTATTGGCCCACCATCTACCGTGATGCTCACGAGATGGTTAAACGATGTGATGCTTGCCAAAACCAAGGCACGATCACACATAAAGACGAGATGCCTCAGAATTTCATACAAGAATGTGAAATCTTTGATGTTTGGGGTATCGACTTTATGGGGCCATCCCCTTCTTCTAAAGGAAACAAATACATCCTTGTTGTCGTTGACTACGTTTCTAAGTGGGTTGAAGCCAAAGCTTTACCTACTAATGATGCAAGGGTGGTTTGTAACTTTTTGAAATCGCTGTTCGCTCGATTCGGCGTTCCTCGTGCTATTATCAGTGACCGCGGGACTCATTTTTGCAACGATCAATTTGCAAGAGTCATGGCAAAGTATGGTGTCAATCACCGTCTTTCCACCGCTTATCATCCCCAAACCAATGGGCAAGCCGAGATATCCAACCGTGGATTGAAGCGAATTTTGGAGCGTACTGTGGGAGAGCATCGTGCCGCGTGGGCCGATAAGTTAGATGATGCTCTGTGGGCTTTCCGTACTGCTTACAAGACCCCGATCGGTTGTACACCTTATCGTCTTGTGTACGGGAAAGCGTGCCACCTCCCCATTGAGCTGGAGCATAAGGCGCACTGGGCCTTAAAGTGGGCTAACTTCGACATCAACAAAGCCGGTGATCATCGCAAGATTCAACTCAACGAGCTCAACGAACTAAGAAATGAAGCTTATGAGAACTCGCTGATCTACAAAGAGAAGAAGAAGATCCTCCATGACGCAAAAATCAAGAACCGAGAGTTCCATGTTGGTGATCAAGTCTTACTTTTCAACTCTCGGTTGAAGATCTTCTCTGGCAAGTTGAAGAGCCGCTGGTCTGGTCCATTCACCGTCGCCAACGTCTTTCCGTATGGGACCATTGAGCTTTCTCAGCCAAATGGGCCCAATTTCAAGGTGAATGGCCAGCGTCTGAAGCTGTACTTTGGTGAGGACATCTCTCAGGAGATGATTCCATCCCTCACCACGTTCCCCATGAACTGAATTTGGGTCGAGTCAGGCTCGTGACTCGGTTATAAAAAACAAGCGCTCCTTGGGAGGCAACCCGAGTATCTATCCGTTTACGTTTTTAACCTCTTAAGTGTAGGGGGGCCTCTATAGGTGTTTGTTTTTGTGTGGTGATGTGATTACAGGGATTAGTGCACTCTTGGAAACTTTGAAGAACCGTGCTCCCGTGTTATCCGAAATCCGGTTCTATCTCTCAACTATCGTGATTCAATTTTCTTCATACTCACATTTGAAATTGATCATTTAGTCGTCTCTTCCTTAACTCGAGTTAATCAACGTGCACAATGTCATAAGTGTAGGGGAGACTTTTCCCACATGCTTAAACATTGAGGACAATGTTTATCTTAAGTGTAGGGGGGACTTCTATCGAAGTTTTAAGTGGACTTTTCCATGAAAATGCCTTCAATTAACCGGAAAATCATCTTTTTCAACACTTTTCAAATTTTTAATTAACTTTGGCCATTTAGTCGTAATTTTTAAATTTTTATCGTTGCTTTCATATGTATATATCCCGCAATAAAGTCAAAATTTTTAATAAAGTGGTGTAGCTAGTTTAGAAATCTTTGACATATTAGGCCCGTTGCGTTTATTTTGACTCAACCCGAATAGACTTATCCAAGTGTATTCTAGCTAGTATCCTTAACCATGTAGACCTTAATTGGTTTATTAGGCTAAGCATCCACGAGTCTCATTACTTGAGATTTTAAATTGTGGAGGACGAGAAATGATAGAGTCAATTATAAGTCGGTATTCTTGTGCAAGCTCACTTGGTGTAATTATTTGCCTATTCTCCCATCACTTGCTAATAATTTATCTGCAATAAGTAAGGTCGTACGATTTGAAAAGTTACTTAGCTTCTAGCCCAAGATCGTTTAAAAGTTGCTCGGTAATGATAAGAGTTCATAGCCAAGGCATAACTTATGAAGCGGGGCGCGAAGATTGGCAAGTCCGAAAAGGCCCTAACAAGGCATGAGGATTCCATTTTATTGCTGAAGATCCAAAAGTGATGTGAAGAGCATTATTCCCAAAATCAATATGAAGGATCAAGACTCACGACGAAAAGCAATCAACTCCCATAAAGATCATGGAGAAGTCTATCCGAAAAGACCCTAACAAGGTATGAGGATAAATAGATCCAAGTCCGAAAAGGAGGCGGATCGTTGTATCTCAAAATCCCAATTAGAGATTGAAGAATAATCATGAAGTCGTGGTCAACAAAGTTGGAGTACCCCTCAAAAGTCTCCAAGTGAAGAAACTCTATTACGATGAGAAGACCATTATCTCAAGAACGTCTCTCAAGATATGAAGTGTGAAGTACATGCCAAATATCGGCCCGAGAAAGGTCTCAAATCGCGAACCAAGTTATGCCAAGATATGAACTTTTTGATATCCCGAGAAGCAGTTTTAAAAGATTTTGTCCTTTAGCTAACTATTGATCAAATCGTCCTACTTTGCTTTCAGCCCTAAATAACTATCGAAATAAGTCCAAAAATGCATCTTCATGATCATTCTAAGACAAAAATAAAATATAAGAGATACACCTAGGAATAAGGGAGTCTAAGCATTTAATTAAGCCATGTGTGTAAGTGTTTGAATTGCTAACTTATAATAACAATGATCTCGTTTTTAAGCTTAGTTTGGGGAACGTGAAACTTGAGGGTGATAAATCTTCGCAGCACCGAAGCCCTAATGTAAGTCCTCGATCTCTTTACAAGTTATTTCCACGTAAGTTATTTTCTATTCTCTTGTTTACATTAAAATTTTAATTTCTCTTAGTACTTTAAATTTTTGTTTAGTAGTATTTTAATAAGGCCAAGGTTGATTGATAATGAGAAAAGTGAAATTGTGCTTTGTCACTAAGCATTGCATGAGGGCATGGCAATGGTTAAGTGTATGGGATTTGATAGGTGTGAAAACACCCATCCTTTTACCACTTAAATCGGGCTAAAACGAGACTAAAACACGTATTTAATATCATTTGTTTGGAATTATGCGTGGTTTTTGTGTTTATTGTGTTTTCAGAGTCAACCGGATGAATAATGAAGAAAACATGGGATTACACGGGTTTTATCGAGGAAAAAGACTCAAGACAAAGTCTATTGTCCAAGTGATGCAGAAGATTTGAAGTCATTGTGCCTATTTAAAGATTTATCGAAGAATAGAGCCAAAGATGGAAAATTCATATATGTCGAAGAACTCGAGTCTATTAAACGAAAGATTATAAGACGAGTTGGAATTATTCATCGACACTTCTCCAATCCAAGTCGGAAACGTTTATTTAAAGACGCATAAAGACTAAAGAAGAAAGAAGAAAAAGAAGCCCAAGCCAAAGCCCAAGCCCACCACCACATTACACACGCCTATATTAAGGCCTTACCTCACAAATTTTCACACACTTAGTCTTTAGGTAGTTTCTAGTTTTAGGGAGAGAAAGTTCTAAACTTTCTCTCACTAGATTTCATCTTTTTCCATTCAAGATCAAAACTTTGTATTACTTTTTCATTAATCAAGTTCAAGTTTTTAAGTTTTAATCTTTAATCTCATCCTTCCTTTCTTTTACTTTTATTGATTTTGGTACAAATCTCGTATGATCCGTGTTGTTCATCTATGATTTGTGCTTAAAAAGTTGTTAACTTTTTATGTTTCCTTAAATTTATACATAAATAAGCTTTGAGATCCTTATTCTTATTGGCTTATTTGTTGTTTTACTTATTTACTTTTTAAGGTTTTTATAAAGAGTTCATTTCTTTATTGAGTAGACTAATAAGTTTGCTTATTAAAAGTTAGAAAAGTTATTTTTATTGCTTATTTGATCAGCTTTTTATTGGATTCGAGCTAGTTAGGGAGTTAGCTTATTCAATAAGCTCATTTCCCTTGCTTTTCACTCGGTTTGCACCATTTTCGGAAAAGGGTAACTCCCTTTTCCGACCGTACATTCCGACCAAGGGTCACCCCTTTTTTCCGATCTATAGATCGGATAAGGGTTTTAATTTTTCCGATTGGTTCCATTTTGGCAACATTCCGATTTGTCCCTCCAAGCAAGTATTCCGATTGATGCCATCCTTGATATTCCGAGTGGCACGTTTCGCATGTATTCCGATTGGAGTAGTTTCCAAGTATTCCGATTAGACCTCTTTTTGAACATTCCGATTGTCACCCATTTTGGTATTCCGATTGACATCATTGCTTCATATTCCGATCAAACGATCGGAATAATATTCCGATTGAGGAGATTTTTACACTATTCCGATTGGAGGTGTTTTGTTACGATCTAACTTTCTTTTAGTCTTTTCCAACTAAGTTCTAATTTTTCACAAAGTTTTCAAAGTGTTAGTTTTTATTAAGTGTTCATTTATTTTCCTCACATAATCTTTAGAGTTTTCAAACATTTAATTTTAAAATCGTCTTTTCACTTTAATCATTTAAGTCTTTAATTTTACTCTTCGATACTTAATTTCTTGTCATTAGTTTAAAATAGATAAACAAACCAACCACTTTTTATTAACCAAGAACAAATCATTCCACTTAAGACCGAGATCAATTCGAGAGGATATCGAGAGAACTTTAATAGAACCCATTGCAAAACCGTATATTATCCCCTCCTTTACCTTGTCCAATGAGAAGATCACTCACTCACTAGTGTTGTGATAAAGATGAATCTATGAGCTAGTCATATTCATCATGATACCCTTTTTGTTTTAGGTCAATCCAATGTATTTATGAATACTTGGACTAGTTGTGTTCATCCAAGTTATTTGTGGATACTTGGATTTGTTGTGTACATCCATTGCATATGTGTTTGCTTGGATTTGTTTTGTGTAAATCCAAGATACATGTGTGTACTTGGATAAGTCTAGTTGAGTTGTAATAGATTTGATTAGGAGTTCAAACTAAACTATAAAGTGATGTGGTTGTATCTTGTGAGTTCTCACTAAACTATAAAGTGACTAGTAGTTGTGTTGTGTGAAGTTCTCACTTAGCTTCAAAGTGAAGAGTCGTGAAGATTGGTTCTAGCTTTCGATTAGAACTCGACATCTAGCCTTGTGTCGTAAAATGGTGAAGTAGGCATCGTCGTGAAGATTGGTTCTACCTTAAGATTAGAACTCGACATCTAGCCTTGTGTCGTTAAATTGTGAAGTAGGCAACGTTGTGTAGATTGGTCCTAGCTAAAGATTAGGTCTCGAAATTTAGCTTAGTGTCGGAAAATAATGTAAGCAACGATGTAAGGTTTTCTCCGCCGAGAAGGGAGCTTGTGGATATAGTGAAAATCTCGAGTAGGTGTACTCGAGGAGTGGAGTAGAAACGAGGATAGAGCCTCGTTGTCGAACCACTATAAATCTTGGTGTCTTCCCACTAGGTTGTCTCCTTCCTTACTCTTTACTTATTTTATTATCATTACACTTACCTATTATCTTTGCTAATGCATTTGAATTGAACCAAATCATTATGCAACTTAGCCTAAAGTAAAAGATAGTTTTGATACAAACCAAATTGAAAGTAATTTTAATTTGGTCACCAGTCGAAGAGAAACTATTCAACCCCCCCCCCCCCTTCTAGTTTCTACAATTGGTATCAGAGCGATGGTCACTCAAGATCTTTAAAGTATATTGTACTTTGAAACTTAGATCGATCCATTGTCTCCTCAAATTAGAAGGTCTAGTTGTACTAAAGTTTCTCTTTGGCCAAAACTATGTTTTCTTTGAAAATAGGTCTTTTAATTGATAATATTGCATCCCACTTAAGATTAGTAGCCTTTATGCATTTTAGATATACTCTTGAAATGTATCTACTAGTTTGCATCTTGATTTGTGTAGGTACTCATGAAGATCAATCACTTAATTGGTTGTGGATTGAGTTACTTGCAGTTGTAGAAGAATCATCTTCATTGATCTTTAACATCTTTGAATGATGATACCAAGATGATTGGGAATGATACTAGTCCTTGAAGACTTAGTACTCATCATTGTCATTGATTGGGCATAGCACTTATTCCTTCATGGATTGCTCCTTGTGGTCAAGGTACGCTTGCGTTCTTCCACACGCCCTTTGATCATTCTTTTGATCATTACTTGACTATGTGCTTGTTCTCGGCATCCTTGCCTTGACATTTATTTGAGGTTTGTGTTTCTTTTCTTTTATCCTCTCAAACCTTCATTGCTTGGATACTTGACTCACTATGGTGATGTAGAGTGAGTTAGTAGAAGCTTAAAGTATCAAGCATGATTTCCATGGTTTGCACCCATACGGTTAGTAGGCCCGTTGTGGGAGAGAAAGTGAATTAATACCTTGCTCATATTTTGGTTTAAACTAAGACTATTATTGAAAGTGATCTTAGTCTATACTTGAATAATTGCTTAGTGCTTATTCATTACCAAAGTCGTTTAACGTTTCGCCGGAAAGGCACGTCTTAAACCACTATATATGACACGAGCTTTTCGTTACCACTATTTGAAGATTGTCATTATTCCCTTGAGCATCTTTCCTAGTCTTGATTCACTTCCCTTGTCTTCTCTCCACTTAGTCGTTTTGCTACGAGTAGTCGTTTGTCCGTTTCGGTTCTTTTCGATCTTGATTTAACTCGTAATCCTTCGTTAAGGCATATTGCTTAGTGTTATGATGATCCAAGGATATTCTAAAAGGCTCATGATTTAATCTTAAGTATTTTAGAAAAACTTGGTTTTCAAAATTTGGCGTTTTTCATAGATAAAAACCTGCCTCTGTAGGCGGTTCCTTATCTAGGCGACTCACAGGCGCGGTACCTTATCGATAAGGTACCGCGGGCAGTAAGTTTTGTCAGAGCGCCAGTTTGATTATTTTATTCTTTTTCAAACAAATCCATCTCTCTCTCAAAAACACGCAGCCGACGGTTTACCCTTTTTCCACCATTGTTGAAGCTTCCAAAACCTTCAATCACTCAAATTAATTGATTCCAAGTTGTGGGTTTCACTCATCCTTCATCTAACATCAATTAATTGTAAGTATTTTCTTTCAATTTTATCTATTTTGTTCTAGGGTTCATCCTTTCATAATTGGGGATTTTTAAAATTGAAATTGAATTAAAACCTCAATAGGAATGTGGGTTGACATGGTTATTTTACTATGATTCCTTAGGTTCATATTCATTAAGATTTCACTAAAACCTACTTGTAGAACAAATCCGAATTTAGGCTAAATAATTTTGGTTGAATGATGGATTTGAGATGAACCCATGAACAAGTAGGTAATGACATTGTTAATGCTTACCTAAAAACCTTGTTTTGAAAAACCAATGTTCTAATCCATTGTTGATCTAGCATAGATCATGTGTTCTTGGTTAATGATGGAATAGACACATTGTGAACATGAGAATGATATGGATTCAATCCTATGTTTGTCAAGAAATTGATATAACACATTCTCATATTTTTTATCTTTAATTTTTATTTTTCATATGAGTGATTGGAGAAATATTGTCTTGTGTTTATTTAGGTACTAATCATGCCTTCACAATACCAAAAGGATCATCACCTCACCAAACAATATATGCCTAACCTATCCGACTTTTGTCACTCAACTCACCTTGCCCATACTTTTTCCTCTCTTCAATCTCGTTGCTTTCATGAGGGTAGAGTTGTCCAAAAAGATATCAAGGATTATGTCTACATCAAGTCCATGTTTGAAAACATTGGATTTGGTTGTTTGTTGAACATTAAGGAAGACATCTATCCTCGATTCCTATTGGAGTTCTTTAGCACATACTCCGTCATTGAAAACAATGATGGAATATTTGTTAGGTTCATCTTGAAAGATCAACTCATTCAATACTCTCTCGAAGTGTTTGGTCAAATTCTTGATGTCCCATTTGTAGGCACTTGTCGCTTCACGGATAAATGGAAGCTTAGTGCTCTCCTTGAATCCTACAATTGTCCTCCAAATGATCATGAGGAAATTGATCTTGACTTCATTGTCGACATTGTCTCCAAAAAACGTAATCGACCCGTTAAGAGAAGCCTTCATACTAAGGTACGTTCGGTGAAACGTCATGAGGTTCTCTTGAGCGACCTTAATGATAATATGGTTCAATGGACCAATATCCTTAGGGAAAATGTGTTTTGTCTTGGTGGAAACCGAGATCATGTTCCGGCGTGTTTAGTGCATATGTTATATTGCATCTTTACCAACACCAAGTACAATTTGGCATATTTTATCGCTCAACGGATCAATTATGCTATTCACAAGCCTAAAACAAACCTCCCTTACGCAATGCTTCTCACTCGCCTTTTTAAAAGGGTTGGCCGTGATTTTCCAAATCTTGATCTTTCTCAGTTTTAACCGGTCAAACGGGTCATGCTACCTATTCAAGAGGTATATAAGAGAAAGACAAGATCTGATCGTAAATTCGACCAACAAGAGTTCAATGATGAGGACATGGACATGCCAACAAGTGATGGTGATGGCATTGGCACAAGTGCTCCCATTGACTCTTCGAGTTCTTCTCACCACTCCACAAACTTATTCGTGGATGGTTTAGATGACATTGCTTCCCCTCCCCACCATTCCTCTAGTGAAGTTCCTAATAATCTCAATTTAGAGGAACTTTACCGTCAAAATCTTCGAACCCGAGGTGATTTGCATGAACACCGGATTGAGTCAAGAAAGGGAATCAAGTATTTGGGAAAAATGATCAAGGATTTAGGCAAGAAAAGGAGGTGAAGACTTTGAATTGTGTCAAAGTTTGGTTATCATTTGCAGCTTAAACATTTGCTTATTAACACTTTGGTTTAGTTGTTTATTAACTTATGTTACATGTTTGGATTATTATTTATTGATCCTAAATGTTGCTCATGCAATGATGTTCGTGATTTACATAGCTTTGTGCATCTTTGTGATAGTTAGCTTATTAGATTATGATCTGTAGTTAACTTTGGCTTGTGAATCTTTTGGGAAATAATCTGGGTTTATCAAAATTTGGGATGGGAAATTTTTGAAAACCCTCTGGTCGCGGTTCCATATTGACCCACGGTTCCTTATCGATAAGGTACCGCCGGTCCTAGATAAGGTACCGCCGGTCACTGTGCACGACAGCATCTTTGCTTTACACTGTTTTCTTAAATCTGTGTAAACCTTGCATGATTTTCAGTAATAAAACTGCACATTTCCTAAACTAGCTTACCTAAATTCATTATTCACCTAAAATGATTTTAACCCATTACTAGTTTGGATCATCCCCTCACCCATTTAAACCCACCTTGTTTGCCATGTTCTTCACACATCAAACATACTTCCCTAAACCTTAAACCACCCTAATCAACCATGGTGTGTACCAAAACCTCAAACACTTCCAAGACCTCCACCCCAAGGAAAACACTCAAAATAAGGATTAAGGTTGCCAAGCCTAACTCCTCACCTTTCCACACACCTAAGAATGAGATGGCTCCTATCCTCATTTCTTCATCACCTTCCCCACCTCTTGCACCATGCAAGACATCATCCACCCATGGTACTAACCACTCCATTGGTTCTACCTCCTCTTCATTCAACTCAAGAATGAATGAGCTCTCTTCACCCTTCACTCCAAATGCACCCTTGGATGTGACCACACAACCCCAACCAATCCAAAGCATTCCTTTTGTGAATGACTTTGATGACACTTTGGTGACTTCACCATTTACCCCTCACAACTCACCCATTTCACCAACCTTGGAGAATTTACCTCCACACTCACTCATTTCCCCTTTAGGGAACATGCCTCCACTCTCACCCACATCACCCTTGGAGAACATGCCTCCTCCACCTCCACCCAACTAAAACTTTCCAATTTTGGGTGTTCCACTTTCCCTCCTTTTGGGTGATCCATACTATGGGTTTCAACAAACTCATGGTCCTAGTTGTCCATGTTGTCTTTACAACCTCTACATCATCCATAACCTTAGGATGGATATGTATGGACTACATAGGAGGTTGCAAGAGTTCTTGCTTGCCTTGTTCTCCATGCCTCCTCCTAGGAGATGAATGATGAATTTTTCTTAATAAGAGTTTTCAACAAAACCAAGCCAAAGAAAACTACTTATCTAGATTTAATGTTAAGCTAGCTATGTATTAGTTAGTTTTATTTGTCTTTGTACTTGCTTCCTTAATGAATGTTTCATGATGTTGATCTATGGACTTAGCTTTGTGTGTCTCTATCCTTTTGTGCACACTAATCAACTTAATTTGAAATTAAAATTGAACCTAAATCTATCACAACCTCTAAAAACTTGACTAAAATTGGTTCAAAATGATATCTAAATTATTTTGTCACCCTTTGTCAAGACATTCTTTGTGAATGTGTTGCTTTATGCAACCCTAGCATAATTTGGTGCTAATAGAGGTATAATTCCAAGATTTGCAACTTTTTGAAAAAGTCTTAGTTTTTCCCAAAACCCAGGAAAAACATGGTTTCAAGTCCACTGGACGCGATTCCTTAAAGTCCCGCGGTTCCCTAGCGATATGGAACCGCCGGTCCCTATAAGGTACCGCGGACAGTAAATGGCTTTTGACGAATTTTTGGTCAAAACTTTTAAAACCCTATACCCTGTCAAGATTCCTTGTTTACTCAAATTGACTAAACATTCCTTGACACTACACATTTTGTATTCAAACTCTTACCTTGATTACATTTTACTTATACCCCAACCTTGAGATTTCATTCTCACACCTTCCCAACCTTGAGAATTCATTCTCACATAACCTTGAGATTTCATTCTCACACTCTCACAATGCCTAACTCCTACATTCCTAACCTTGACATTTCTTTGTCACAACCCCACTCACCCAAAGCTTCCTCATCCAAGCTTTAAAAGAAACCGAAAATCTCGGTTCGACCTATTTGGGTTAAAAAGAATGAACCATCTTCGTCCAAACCACCCAAAAACCCTACCTTCTCTCCAATCAAGTATTGGAATGAGACTTATACCATAAACCCCATCATCGGAGCTAAAGAAAATGTTCCACCACCACCACAATCCTTCAATACCCCCAACTCAATGACCTTTCAACCTTCCCAAACCTCACAAGGCATTGTGAAAACATTCCCAAACCCATTACCCCACCACCACCAAACCCTAAGTTTGATGCCATACCCCCATCAAATGATTTTGTGTTGCATCATGGATCCTCGTGTGCTTGTTGTCGATTTCAACAAATTGAACTTGCTCATGTGTATGAGAAGTTAAATTTTCTTGAATTCCTCCTCACTCGACCTCCTATTCAAGTTTTCGTTCCGATGGACAAAACTTCGAATGATGCATCGTCGTCTTTTTAGTCTTTTATTTTTTTTAAGCAATCTTGGAAAATATCACTATTAGACTAGCTTATGCTTAGTGGTTTATTTTCCATATTTATTGCTTTTAGATACTCATATTGTGTGTATGACTATCTTCTTTGTTGTGTCTTTTTCTTTTATGTAATCTTTGTGTTGTTTGTGTGCTATTTCATTAGTTCTATTTTGAGTTGATCATGGTTAATTTTTACAATTGCTTATGGGTGATTCCATCAATTCTAAACTTTAACCCATTGACAATCTTATCATCTTCATTGGATTGAAGTTTGATTTTGTCAATTACCTCTTTGGACATACTTAGCAAAATACTTGCTTCTAATTTGAGATTTCTTCTCTCTCTCCCTCTCAAGTTACTTAGTAGGTAGTGATCATATATACATTGGTGTTTCTTTCCTTTCTACTAACCTTTGTGTAGCATGTCACCTTAGCTCACAAACTTGGTGCCCCAAGCAAGGGGGAGCAACCACCAAGGGGGAGCTACTAGCAAAAGTTCGATGTTCTTCAAAGACTTGTGCTAACCTTTTTGCTACGACAAAGGGGGAGAAATGATAGTGATAAACTAGTTAATAATTCCATATTTTGTGTTTCTACGTAAATGAGTTTATCGTTTGTCGTAATCAAAAAGGGGGAGATTGTTAATGCAAGTAATGCCTAAAAACATTATTAGCGTTAACTAATCTTTCTTAGTTTTGATCACAACAAACCATACAACACATTTAGTGTAAAACACAAAATGAATTATTTAACTAACACTATCGTCAAGGTAATAATAATATCACTAACCTTTCTTAATCATACTTAGTGATCATTAAAATGATTATCCTTAAAACTCACTTTTGTTAATATGACAAAAGACTTTTTAATAAACTTTCTTTTTTAGAAAATGTTTTATTAAAATGGAAAATGAAAATTTGAAAATAGCATATTCCAAATGCTGTTAGAATATCCATTGAAGGTTTCAAATACCTCAGATATTCCCACCCCACTAAAAGACAAAAAATGGAGCGGAGTCTAGTGGCGGTACCTTAAGTACCTACACGGTTCCTTAGCGATAAGGTACCGCGGGGTAAGATAAGGTACCGCGCACAGCTAGCCGTTATAGATCCGTTATACTTTGTCTCCTTTAAATAGTGGGTCAAATCTCATTTTCCAGCAAGCCTCTTGGACGTTTTTCTCAGCCCTCTTTCTATTTTCTATAGCATAATCATTAGTAAATGATCACTTAAATTGTTAAGGATGTTTACATATGATTATCCTCTTGATCCCCTCCTTTACCTTGTCCAATTAGAAGATCACTCACTCACTAGTGTTGTGATAAAGATGAATCTATGAGCTAGTCATATTCATCATGATACCCTTTTTGTTTTAGGTCAATCCAATGTATTTATGAATACTTGGACTAGTTGTGTTCATCCAAGTTATCTGTGGATACTTGGATTTGTTGTGTACATCCATTGCATATGTGTTTGCTTGGATTTGTGTTGTGTAAATCCAAGATACATGTGTGTACTTGGATAAGTCTAGTTGAGTTGTAATAGATTTGATTAGGAGTTCTCACTAAACTATAAAGTGATGTAGTTGTGTCTTGTGAGTTCTCACTAAACTATAAAGTGACTAGTAGTTGTGTTGTGTGAAGTTCTCACTTAGCTTCAAAGTGAAGAGTCGTGAAGATTGGTTCTAGCTTTCGATTAGAACTCGACATCTAGCCTTGTGTCGGAAAATGGTGAAGTAGGCAACGTCGTGAAGATTGGTTCTACCTTAAGATTAGAACTCGACATCTAGCCTTGTGTCGTTAAATTGTGAAGTAGGCAACGTTGTGTAGATTGGTCCTAGCTAAAGATTAGGTCTCGACATTTAGCTTAGTGTCGGAAAATAATGTAAGCAACGATGTAAGGTTTTCTCCACCGAGAAGGGAGCTTGTGGATATAGTGAAAATCTCGAGTAGGTGTACTCGAGGAGTGGAGTAGAAACGAGGATAGAGCCTCGTTGTCGAACCACTATAAATCTTGGTGTCTTCCCACTAGGTTGTCTCCTTCCTTACTCTTTACTTATTTTATTATCATTACACTTACCTATTATCTTTGCTAATGCATTTGAATTGAACCTAATCATTATGCAACTTAGCCTCAAGTAAAAGATAGTTTTGATACAAACCAAATTGAAAGTAATTTTAATTTGGTCACCAATCGAAGAGAAACTATTCAACCCCCCCCCCCTTCTAGTTTCTACATATATATATATATATATATATGTGTAAAGATTGATTTTTTAGACTTTAATGTGCAAGTTTAATGACACAAACTGTTGTACAAAACACGTCTCCTGCGTAACTTCTATTGGAATACAAAGTATACATTCATTGGTGGGTATTTAAAGCAGGAATACAAATGATCATCAATTCTATCATTTACACCAGTCAGTCAATTTTAATATAAATAATAGTTTTAGTCTAGCATTAGTTTTAGAGAAACCAACCATCATCCCATTAAAGTTGCAATTTACATAACACATGCCTATATAAATCTATAAAAATCACACACTCTCCAACACACACTCGAACCTAAACAAAAGAAATGAATTGACCTCCGTTTATTTCTTTTCGTGTATTATGACCAAGTCAGGAACTTTAGCAAATCAAGAAGACAAAAAATATTTCATCATCTACCTATATAACACATAATAATCTTCCTAAGGCCTCTTGATATGGGAAGATACATCGTGGATTTGTGTGTTTCTGTTTCAAGAAAATACAAATCAATACCCATATCAAAACCCAATACCACCAACAAAATAAAAACACACATCATCTTTATGGGTGGCAGTGGTAAAAACATGAGGCCATAAAGATGAACATAAATTCGAAGCAATCACCAGTGGCGGTGCTGGATAATTAGATTGATGATAATACTCAAATTCTACATGTTGATATGACTACATTGACCCATAAACTATATATAAATGATAACTTTCAATACTTAATAGAGTATATTTGATGTTGTAGGTTCAAAGTACGTGTCGTGGAGGAAAAGTAATAAAACACGAAGACATGAAGCTTAAACGAATAAATAAAGTCAAGCTTGTGATCTCCCGACACCTGTCACTGTTTTGGTCATAACTTGAGCATGTGAAACTCTGATTAACTTGGTTGAAGCGGCCACGAAAAGAGAAAAGAAGTATCTACAGCTTTGATATTTGGTCCAAATCTTGAAACGTACAAAAGTACGCCGCACTTTTCATAAAGTGCGGCGCACTTTCCTTCTTGACGAAGTGTTGCACACAGATTCGCAAGTACTGCATAGTTTCACCCCTGGCCAAGTGCGACGCACTTTGGAGATTATGCGGCACACTTTTCCCCAACATTAATGAAACTTTGTCTTAAAGTTAAGAAAAAGTACGACTCACTTAGAAACTTGTGCGACGCACTTTGGGTCGCAGAAAGCCTATAAAAGGACCCATTGGCTCTCTCATTTCAAGTCAACTAACCATTACTTCTCCTATCTTCTCTTCATCAATTTAGGACGAACTTTGGGTGTAGTAACATCATGCAAGGGTTTGGGTAATTTGGAATTGATAGTTGGATCATTAGTATATAGTTTTCATTTGGGAAAACTAATTGTGGAATCAGAACTCTTGTAATCAATTCGTATAATCTCTATAACTCTTTTATTATGATATTTTATAGAATTAATATGATTGTTATGAGTATCATCCCTTTGATTATGGATTAGTCACCTTATGTTTCACTTAGGTGTGCATAGAATCTATGAACTGATCTTCTAACATTGCCGGGAAGAAAGTACGCCGCACATTTAGCAATGTGCGCTACTTAGTTATATGTGTGGTTAAATACTTATATGATCGATATTGTTATACTTGGATCATAGTGATGTGTTTGACTCAATCATGATTATGATATGTTCGAAAGTGATTATATGATTGATTGTGTTTCATGTCACCACACCAGTGAACCTTGATATTGGCCTTTTAGAAATTGGCTAATGGAATATATAACAACCTAACTGTAATCTTGTTTAATGCTTTATCATAGGAACGAAAGAATGTGATTTAGCAAGCATATGAACTATCTTAACCAACACAAACCAAACTTTATGTATTTGATATAATGAGACTTATAGGTCGAAAGGATTTCTTGTTATATTAAAGAGTTGATGCTTGTGTGACTAACCCTCATCACTTATATTCATGTCTTGTTTGTGTGCTTATAATCTATCTTTGTTAGTTGTAATTTTCATGATTCTTAGCCTAAACCAAACACTCCTTTAAAACCTTGTTTGAAACTAAATCTTTAGAACTTGTGACACTCTAGAGATAAATGCTTTTAATTGGTAACAATAATCCCGTGGAATGATCTGGTCTTACCTTAGACTATATATACACGAAAGGGTAGACTTGACTGTGTTGTGTTCTAGTCCCTTGTTTGGTAAAATCTAGTCATATAAATTTAAGAGTAGTAGAACACACATCAAGTTTTTTGTGTCGCTGTCGGGGATTGTTTTCATTACTTGTTGAAACTTTTTTAGAAACTTTTTTAAAAATTTAACCATCGCCGTACAGATTTCTGTCAATCTGAATCTTTCTGTCTTAAAATTTGCAGAAAGTACGTCGCACTTAACCATTGTGTGTTTCACTTTCTGAAGGAAATGTAAATCCGCCGCACTTAACGGGTATACCATCGGAGCTAGATGTTCCAGTTTAGGTGTTCTCAATATGAAAGACTATGTTGTTAGAATTCAACATGTTTTAACTAATGTATGTATGTTTACGTGCAGTTATTCAACAAGCATACATGTTGAAGGCGCGAGATATTGATCAAAAGGATACGGCTGTAAGCCCAAATGGTTGTTGGAAATGGCTGATAAGCGAATGTGATACTAATTGCGATGAAACTTGTTGTAACAACAAATGTATAAAGTCTTGGGTGTGAAGACCCGGAAAATGCAAGCGAAATTTTTGTAATTGCGATATTCCATGTTGATTCGATTGATTATATCAGAACAAAAGCTATATTTCTCGTTTGTCAAAATAGTTATACAACGAGGAACCAGGTTTAGTGTGGGAAATGGCCGTAGAAATCTATTTTGGGACCATTGTTGGGAAACCAAGACCCCACTTTTCGAGATGGCTACTTCTCCAATCCCTATTGAAGATCAAGATAGGACGGTTAAAGAATATTAGAGCTTATATGGAGCTGAAAATTATGACTGGAAATGGGAGGAGTTATCTACATTTCTATCCAGTAAAATGCTTAAGATGATTTCATCACATTCTGTGAACCCTATTTGTGAAGATAAAGACTCCATGTATTGGGGTGGGTCGAGTATTGGTAAGTTTTCTATCAAATCGGCAATAGCCATAAATCGAAATGAAGTTGATGTGCAACATGACAGAAAATGGGATCTAGTATGAAAAGATCCTGTCTCTTAACACATTATAATGTTTATGTGGGCCGTCTTCTCTCAAATGTTCAACAAGTTGCAAGAAGATTAACGGACGATCCTAGGTGCACAAGATGTGGGGCAAATGAAGAATGCCTTGATCACATTCTACGTAGATGTCCATTCTTATTTATCATTTGGAACAAATTAAGGTATCATCTACCTAACTCTCCTTTTTGGACAATCCCTTTATGTGAAAGGATCATGGAAATTTGGAAACTCCTCATCTAGACATGGACAACAGGAAGCCAATGATGTTTTCTATCACTATATGGTGGTTGTGGAAGTGACGGAATGTCAAAATATTTAGTCGTGACGAGGAAATACAAACTAATCCGGTTGATTTTCTATACACAAAATTTAAAGAGATGCACAGTGCTATAGAAAGAGACAAGTTGAAGAATTATAGTATGCGCAAGGAAAAGATTTTTTTTATTTCTTGGGTCGCCCCACCAGCAAGTTGGGTTCTCTTGACACTGATGGAGCCTTAATAGGCAATCTGGGGGAAGCAGGTGGTGGTGGAATTTTGCGAGATGCACAAGGAAAAATCATTCGCACCTTCACTCAAAAATATGGTATTTGCACAGTGATGAGGTCAGAAATTCTAGCTCTTCTACGAGGTATTCTTATGGCTAGAGACGCGGGCATAAAAAAATCCTATGATTAAGGTGGACTCTCAGGTCGTGGTTCAATTAATGATAGGAGAGACTATTCTGTACAACCCTGCATTCTTTATTGTGCATAAATGTCGTGAGTTATTGAGACGCTCGGATTAGAAAGTTAAACTTGAACATTGTTATCGAGAAGCTAATAGGGCTGCAGATTGGTTGGCAAACTATGGATGCGAGCAACAAGAACGAGAGTGTATGTTTGAATCCCCGCCTCTCAACCTTGGGTCTCTTCTTATTGACGATGTTAAAAGTGTTGCCTGGTAACGTTATGTAAACTTGAGCTAATTTTGTGGGGCTGGCCCCTCTACTGCACAAAAAAAAATAGTTATACAATAAATGTTGCAAGTTTGAATTTATTCATGTTTTATATTGTTGGTTTGCATTATAGTGCATTGATTCTGATTTATTATGATACATAAAAGAACAAATATAACTACCAAATAAGCAACAACAACGTTTTCTTGAATGTCATATTGAATAGATATTCACATCATATTTTCCTTTTAACGTATTTATTATTATTCGTCTCAATAACAAAGAATTAAAATATTTTATTGTGAACATTTGATATAAGACGGAGGTATTAATAAACACTAACAACATCTATTATGATAAATTTTTAAAACTTTTATACTTTTGTTATAAATTAATTTATAAACTTTTTTGTTTTATAAACTTCATGTCATTATGCATTAATATTTCTTAGAGCATCTACAATGAGTAAAGTTTTTAACAACTTTAATTTTCACTATTCTACAAAATCAAATTTAAAAGTTTTTATCATTGTAGTAAAAGCTTTTTGACATGACTTTTTACAAACACTTGATAAATATCAAATTTTTAATAAAAGCTTTACCTTTTAATTGTGTTTTTCATTAAAAGCATTAAATGAATCAAATCATAAAAAACTTGATGCATTAAATTTAATATAGTTTAAGTGCATTAAATTATGCATTCAAATGTTATTTTTGATCTTATAGCTTCCGTCTTAATTGATGTTTTGAACTCGAATGGACCCATTGGATTTTTTGGTTATAACCCCATTGGACATTTTTGTTTCGAAAGGGTTGTTTGGGTCTTTTGGTGGGTAGGATGTGTGCATCAACAATTGTTTCATGGCTCAAGTGATATGATGTTAGGCTTGGATAGTTTCATAAAGCAAAACAGTTAGACAGAGTTGCGATCTTGTCAATCAAGAACGTATTAAGAAGTTTGTTAGTCAGTTAGTTTGTTAGTCAGTTGAGTTTGTTAGTTGAAATTCAAGAAATGGTGACAACACGTTCTAATGATAATGGTGGTAATACCAGCACTACTCTAGATACTATAATGGTTGCCATTGACGAAATGAGACAGTCAATTGCTACCTTGCAATAGAGATTAGATAGTGGTGAAGGACCAAGTCAGGGAAGAAACAATGGTGGTCAAACTGGTGGTCAAAACGGTGGACAAAATTTTGGTCACCATTATGGAAGGTTGGCAAAAGTAGAGTTCCCTAATTTTGAAGGAGATGAAGTTGATGAATGGTTGTACAGGTTTAACAAGTTTTTTGCTATGGATCATACTGAAAATGATGATCAAAAGATGAATCTGGTGTCTATGCATGTGTTTGGGAAATCACTAAATTGGCACAAGCAGTTTGTTCATAAGCATGCAGATATCTTAACTTGGGGAAGTTATGAAAAAGGGGTTAAGAAAAGGTTCCAGCCAATCTTTGAAGATCCAGTAGTGGAATTGAAAAACCTTAAGCGGATCACAAGTGTGCAGGTATACCAAGATACTTATGAGGCTTTGTTAAATAGAGTAGATGTGCCTGAACCTTTCGCTATTAGTTTTTTTATTGGGGGACTAAAGTAAGATATTGCTTATGTTGTAAGAATGTTCAAACCTGATAGTCTGGATGAGGTATTCTCATTGGAAAAAATGCAAGAAGCCTATACATCTGTGTCTAGGGGTAAGGGACCAGCATTGTTGGCTACCCCAAAGACCAGTGTGGTAGGGACTATGGGACCAAAGGTTGGGGGAAGTAATAATAATCATGTGACAAACAGACCATTCAAAAGGCTTACCCTAAAGGAACTTGAGGAAAAAAGGGTTAAACAATTATATTTTTTCTGTGACCAAAAGTGTAGTCCTGGTCATAAGTGCAGTAGAAGAATTTATTCATTGGAAGTGGTGATCAATGATCAAATGTTTGGAGAAGTAGAAGTGGGTGAAGTGGATGAGGGTGACGAGACAATCAATGTTGATGACATTCTACCACAAGTGTCTCTGAATGCTATGACTGGGGTACATAATTTCCAAACTATGAGAGTTAGGGGGTATGTAGGCAAGCAATTATTGCACATTTTGGTTGATTGTGGTAGCACACACAACTTTTTAGATGTCAATGTAGCCAAAAAATTGGGGTGTAAACTCAAAAGAATGTGTCCATTGCAAGTTTAAGTAGCTAATGGTCAAATGATGTCAAGTGTGTATGAGTATAAAGGTTTTTAGTGGAAATTACAAGGGAAGACTTATACTGCTGATGTGATGATTCTACCTATAAAAGGATGTGAAATGGTACTTGGAATAGAATGGTTGTCCACATTGGGAGTCATTCAGTTTGATTTCAAAAACTTAGTGATGGAGTTTGTGTATAATGAGCAAAGGTGTGCTATTAGGGGTACACAACAGTCAACCTTACAACGGATGCAAGGCAAGAAAGTGCAGGGTTCCTTAAATAATACGGGGACTGAGATCACTTCCATGGCCATGTGTGTCTATCATGCAACCTTGATGCAAAACTGTTGAATCAGTGTAGAGTAAAACACTTATCCAAACACTTATTAATCAGTATCTCATTGTTTTCAATGAGCCTAAGGAATTGCCACCCTTGAGCTCTCATGATCACACCATTCCCTTATTACCTAACACTGAACCTATTAACATTAGGCCATATAGGCATCCTCCCAACCAAAAGGATGCTATTGAGTTAATGGTCAAAGAGTTGATGGAGGCTGGATTGATCAGAAATAGTCAGAGTTCTTTCTCTTCACCAATTGCGATGGTTAAGAAGAAAGATGGAACTTGGAGGATGTGTGTGGACTATAGACAACTTAATAAGCATATTGTTAAAGAAAAGTTTCCAATTCCAGTGATAGAGGAATTATTGGATGAACTAAATGGAGCTAAAGTGTTTTCTAAACTGGACTTAAGGTTAGGATATCATCAGATAAGGATGAATAAGGAAGACAAACACAAGACTGCTTCCAGAACCTCATGAAGGTCACTATGAGTTTATGGTGATGCCTTTTGGTCTCACAAATGCACCTGCTACCTTCCAGTCATTGATGAGTTCAATTTTCAAGCCTTATTTGAGAAAATTTGTGTTGGTCTTCTTTGATGACATTCTTATATACAGCAAGTGTGAAACAGGACATGTAGAACATTTGAAAAAAGTTTTGGAGATTATGAGGGACCAATCATTGTTTGCAAAGATGAGCAAGTGTCACTTTGGAGTGGAAAAAGTGGAGTATTTGGGTCATTTTATCACTGCACAAGGGGTAGTTACTGACCCTTCTAAAATTGAAGCTATGGTATCTTGGCCAGTACCTCACACAGTCAAGCAATTGAGAGGTTTTTTGGGCTTAACAGGCTACTATAGGAGGTTCATTAAACACTATGCTATAATTAGCAAACCTTTGACAAGATTGCTTAATAAAAATGCTTTTGATTGGAATGTTGATGCCTACAAGGCTTTCACAGACTTGAAACAAGCTATGACTCAAGCTCTAGTTCTGGCTTTACTTGGCTTCCAAAAGTTATTTATGGTAGAAACTGATGCTTCTGGCATGGGCATAGGGGCAATGTTACTACAAGATGGTCACCCTATAGCCTATCTCAGTAAAACCTTATCTCCCAAACACCGGTTACTGTCTACTTATGAAAAGGAGTTTTTAGCAGTGTTAATGGCTTTGAAAAAATAGAGAGGGTATCTTTTGGATAGACATTTCCAAATAAAAACTGATCACTTTAGCTTGAAATACTTGTTAGATCAAAGACTAACAACTCCTTTCCAGGCTAAGTGGTTACCTAAACTGCTTGGGTATGACTATGAAATCGTATATAAGAAGGGAAAGGAGAATGTTGTAGCAGATGCTTTGTCAAGAGTAGAAGGCAGTGTTGAATTCAACTCTCTAGTTCTGTCTACCATTACAAGTGACTTGTTACAATAAGTGAAAGATAGTTATGTGGAAGAAGTGATATCCAAGAGAAAATCTAACAGTTGACTAATGGCACCAATGTGGGTACTAAATATAGATGGGATGGGTCTGTGTTGAGGAGAAAAGGAAAGATAGTAGTAGGTAACAATGAAGTACTCAGAACTACTATAATCCAACATTTTCATGGAGATACTGTAGAGGGCATTCAGTAACAAGTGTTACTAGTCACAAGCTTGGTACTTTGTTCTACTAGAAAGGACTGCATAAAGGAGTTAAGAAATTCATAAGGGAATGTGATATATGTCAGAGACAAAAACCAGAATTGGCTGCTTATCCTGGATATTTGCAGCCTTTGCCAATTCCTGAAAAAGTATGGAGTGAAATATCTATGGATTTCATTGTAGGACTACCCAAGTCACAAGGGAAGTTAGTGATATTTGTGGTAGTGGACAGGTTAAGTAAGTATGCTCATTTTATGGCACTTAACCATCCATATACAACTAGTTCAGTTGTTCAAGTGTTTTTGGACAATGTATACAAACTCCATGGTCTCCCAACTGCTATTGTGAGTGATAGAGATACTGTGTTCCTGTGTAACTTTTGGAATTCATTATTCAAGCTACTTAAGGTAGAGTTGAAAATGTCAACAACTTATCACCCACAAACTGATGGACAGACAGAAGTGGTAAACAAATGTGTGGAATGCTACTTAAGATGTATGACAGGAGAAAAGCCTAAAGAATGGGTTAAGTGGTTGTCATTAACTGAGGTCTGGTACAATACAAACAAGCATTCTTCTACTGCAATTACACCCTTTGAGGTGGTCTATGGCCAAACACCCCCATTGCATATTCCTTACCTGGCTGGAGAATGTACTGTGCAAGAAGTGGATAGGACCTTACAAGCTAGGGAATCTGCACTTGGAATGTTGAAATTTCATCTCAAAAGAGCACAATATAGGATGAAGTTGTATACTGACAAGAAAAGATCAGATACGGAGTTTCAAGTGGGAATGTGGGTCTACTTGAAGCTGCAACCCCACAGACAGGTGACCATAAGGCAAGAACATCAGCATAAGTTATCTACAAAGTAATATGGACCTTTCTTAGTGGTGGATAAGGTGGGCACAGTTGCTTACAAATTGGATCTGCCTAGTACTAGTCAAATACATCATGTGTTCCATGTGTCACAATTGAAGTTGTGTAACAACAACAAAATGAGACTTCTTCTTCACTGTGGAGCAGATGGTTTATTGTCAGTACACCCAGAAGCTATACTAGACAGGAGGATGGCTAAGCTCAACAACAAAGTGGATGTGTATGTCTTGGTCAAATGGGTTGGTCAAAGCGCAAAAGATGCTACTTGGGAATTGTATGATGATTTGGTGCAGAAATTTCCTGGGTTCGAGATTGATCCTTGAGGACAAGGATGTTTTCAAAGGGAAGCGATTGTCATAAAGCAAAACAGTTAGACAAGTCAAACTGGCAAGGTTGACCTGGAAAAGTCAAACTACTATTTTGGCGGGAAAAGCTGTTAGAGCTTTTCCCCTTTTCCCCTTTAAATAGCTAAACACTTCTTATTTTTCATTTCTCATGTTTTGTAACTGAATTCTCTCATCTCTCACTTGTAACCATCAATCATTCTATTATAATCATTCCACTCATCAATCTAATAACAATCCAGTTTTAGTTCTTGTTTTTTGTTATAAAACTCTAGTTGAATTGTTACATTGTAAACCATAGTTCTCATTTCAATTGGGGTTTCTGATCTGTGTATGTTACAGATATAGTGGTCCATTTATGTGTAAGCTTACGTCTTGTGGTTTTAATGTTTCATATGTTCTTATATAGTTTTAAGTTCTTTTTCTTTTTGGTTTTAGTTTAGTTGTATGATTGATCGGTTAGGGTACTTGTTAAATGATGAAAAACTTGTTGCTATCATCACTAAAATGTAAGAGGTTACAAGTTAGGTAACTACATAAACCTCCACATAAAGGAAACCCGGTTAGTATGTGCAACGATGTGATCAAACTCTATGAATTACTCAGCTAAGATATCTGAAACCACACAAAGGGTACCCAAAAAGACATAAGAGTTACTTCAGTGTTATGTCTGCATACGGTAATCAATGGGAATGAAAGGGTGGGCTTCCGGTATGCGTCGATTGTGGGTTTCATACCCATATTTCCAAACCAAACACATCAATTAACCAGTTATGTACGGGATCAAAGTCACTCGTTCATTCTCTTATTACCCTTGTACCAAACTACACCGTCAGTCCGTCCCCTAAAGGATTCAAATTATATCCCAAAACCCAACAACTTACGAAATAATATAATTGAAATTGATACCTCAAATCATACCCATGTCTGTTCCAAGCTATACCTAAACCTATAAACACATTAAACCCCGGGAAACAAACCAAACTGTCATGTTTACTTCTGGAATTTCAATATTTCCGTTGCTAGTTATTTTTGAACGGTAGCTTATCAGGAGTAGCTGAGGTAGTTTGACAATAGTATTGAACTGTGATTCATTTCTGGATAAGTGGGGTGGTTTCAGTCGATGATTCGAGACTTGAGATATCGTCTACTGCCAACTTGCTTTCTTTTGCTTGTCCCCATAAAACTGTATACACTCCTAGACCGATTACCACTGCTCCAATCACACTGTAAGAAAATCATGATGGAATCTTGGTCAGCATTTCATGCAATATAAGCATAACTAAGGGATTTAAATGATTCTGCCTAATGAATATCTTCATAGAGTAAATAATAATTCGATTTATTGTAATCTTTAACAAGTTATAATCATGACGTTTTTTTACTTATGATGGCGGAAGTTACTGATATCTACCTGCCTAAATGAAGAACATCACCAAGAAACGCGATCCCCATTATCACTGCAATCACCATTGAGACGGGTTTGAACATAGACACGTAGACCGGGCCCTTTTTGCATAGACACCATGTTATAACGGTGCTACGTATAGCAGTGCCGAATATTGCCTACAATGAAGGTGAATATCAGATGCCGCACGTACTGATTTTTAAGAATAAAATATAAACTTACCTAACTATGTCTAACTTTATTCCAATATCTATCGGCATCAATAATGGCGAAACCACTACAATTTCACCATCTTAGCGGTTAAACCATTTTAACATATTTTTTGAAATGTTTACTCCCTAATTGTTTTTTATGTCCTTTTTCCATAATTATTCGGCTGAGTATACAAATAGAGGCGAGGGACAGCACAATGAATAAACAGCTAAACATAAAAGAAACAAAACAAACAAAATTAAGGGTTGCAATGCCAAAAAAGTAAACGTTTAGTGGCTTGTCATTATTAACTCATCGTATCATGATTCTTGAATTTGCAGTAAATAATTAGAGAAAAAACACATTGAAGGACTTTGTAAAAATTCGCTTACCGCAAAAACAATAGATACCCACTCAGTGCGAGTGTCCAGAATCCAAACGTCGGTATTTCGTTCTAATAGAATGGTAAAAATTGCACTCTGGATTGTTCCAAAGCAGCAAAAGAGGAAAACAACTGTAACTTCATCCGGGTACTCCTTAACGGTCGCAGTCTGGAATAAAATAACATGACAAAAGTTAATATCTAAAAGGGCAAGTGGTTCAAAGAAACGGTAATCAATATATGTTTCACCTGAAAAACATTCCATGATGAAGAGCAAATGCAAGTGACTGTAATGAGTAAAGCCCCAAGTACCCAGTTTGACTCTTGTGATGAAAGTATATTTCTGTGTGAATCATAACCAAGAATCGTCTTGAACAAAGCCGGACCTTGATAAAAAGTCATTACAAATGCACCAGTTATAGCCACGATAGTACCTAATGCTTTTGCCTGGCTAGTAGATTTTCTTACATCAAACTTTTCCATCCTGAATGTTTATCATGAGCAAATAAGAAATCAAACATAAACAGTAAGCAATAACGTTATTCTATTTTAAAGGTGCACACTTTGGCCTATAGTGTTATTTTTTTTTTATTTTTTTTTATGTGTGTGAAGTATGAGATATTCTTCAATAAGATGTTATATCATGTAGAATTGTACAAATCTTTAAATATATTGAGCATGATCCCGAGCTTCCATTCTATTTTCAATCGGACGTGCACAACTAGCATAGTCCTCTATATTCGCTAGGGGTGCTAACCTTGACCCATTTGCTTACAAATGGGTCAGCGCGGGTTATGTAGTCCTAAAAGGTCAATGGGTCAAACAATTGTAATTAGATTATACACATCAACTTTATATAAAAATGGAAAAGAAGAAGAAGCTTGTGGGTCAATTCAAACCTACCTGACGCGCACAAAAAACTGTTTCAGCGAGAACCCATTTTGACAAGTTACACAACCTACCTCACCCACCCATTGTGCCACCTCTAGGCCTCTACGAATGACCAGTGTGTATAAATCTATCGTTTGCTACAGCTGTAGCATGCTTGTGTCTTACATTAAATGTGTAGGAACTAATATGTACCTAAAGATGATAGAAAACAAGAATGTAAAAGCTGGAATCAGGTTGCCCAATGCAGCAGCTAGAGTTGGAGAGCTATAGTTGATACCGGCATACGCACATACCTGCAGAAGACAAATCCTGCACACGTAATATATGACATAAATGTGTAGATCCAGCCTATCAACCACCGTATGCACTATTTTTAAAGAAGTTTCAGCGATCCAGTATGATGAGACATTCTTTGGATTTTCATTATTCTTTACACAAAGGACTACTGTGAAGGTCTAACAAGATACAAACTTATACTAGGATCAGTAGATCTGGCAAGATAGGCAGATTAGATGGATTGAAGTAAAGGTCAAAACGGGCAACATCTTGATGGGTCGGGTCGGATAAAACGATACACCTTGACCCCAAATTTGAAAAAAAATTATCTCATAATTAGGGTGCCAAATATAATTACGATAACCATCTTATTTCAACTGTGATGTTGACGATAGTCCTAATCTATTCTTAAAAACTGATTACTAAATTTGTTTAGAAAATAACTGAAATGAAATTTTTTAACATCTCAAAGCAACACCAATGATCCAACCCAAATATTTCTCGTCTAGCCATATTCTTTTCTCAGTTCTAATCCAAACAATGAAATATATCTTTTTTATTTGATTAATTTAGACAAGTGCTCGTAATTAGTTAACAGTGGGTTTATACAACAGTCATTAGCGCTATAATTAGCATTTTCCTTACTTCAATAATAACATAACTTTTTGAACAAAACGATTTAGGAGTTTCATGCATTAAAATTACTCTGTAGACAACTTTAGATGCTTGTTTAGCCTCTTCATCCTATTTTGACCATTTCCTTTCAGCTAATTATGATTAGTTTGCCTAATTGACCCATTAGAATCATAAAAGAATAAAAGATAATCTAAATCAGCCCATCGAGAAATAAGAAATGTCAACATTTCCATTTGTATTATATCTATACAGTTACTTACCCTAAAAGGCCTAAGACAAAGAGCTTTAAAAGAACCGATGAGGTGAGAGGGGGTCGACTATTTCTGCAAAAAACCAAGAATACCAAACTTAATAACAGTGTGAAAGGATTTAAAACGCATACAAAGCGATATATTTGTAAGCATGACTGACATAAACCGACCTGCAGCTGTGGATGATGAAATTTGGAAGAAGAATGATGGTGCCAAGGGCATTATAGTAAACAACATATACAAGATTGCTCAGCCCGTCATTCATGGCTGCTTTCCCTAATGTAATCATAGAGACTTCACCACATTCTACCATCACCATAGCTGCAAAAGGCAACGCCTTTTCCATAAAAGATTTCATACCCCCTCCCATATCTCCACCCTAATCTGTTGCAAGGTCAAAAAAATGTAAGAGCCCGATTGTATTTGTTACAAAACATAGGATTATACAAAATTTTGTCCAGCTCTTAAATTATACTAAACCGAATTAGAATAACTGTCTATTTTATACTCACAAAACTTCATATTTGCGAACGTACAGATGTGTGTCTTCGAAGTATACTATTCAAGGTTGTAAATATCGCTAGGCGGGGTCTCGGCGGTCGACCACCGCCAAGCGATATATCGTCTTGGCGGCGATATATCGGTTCTCGGCGGGTACTATAAATTATCATTATTTTATATATTTTATCATTATTTTATATATTTTTATCATTATTTTATATATTTTTATCATTATTTTATATATTTTTAATATTTATTTAATATAAATCTGAAATTCTTATATATTTTTATAATTTTATTAATGTATTCATTAGTTTTAGTTATATATCTTGTAATATTTACATTAAAAAATAAAAACACAATAAAAAACAATCAAAATACCAAAAGTCAACCGATTTTTTACCGATATTGACTGATATTGACCGATATTGACCGATATTTGACCAAAACGCCAAGTTGGCCGATATGCTCCATGGCGTGGCGGTGGTCCACCGCCAAGCGATATATCACCGATATATCGGCCGCCATAACCGATATTTACAACACTGATACTATTTCAAGTTGAATAACAATAATCGGATTATCCACTAGATCAAAGAGAGTGTTTGGATTTCTTATTAAAACTGCTTCTTGCTTTTTGTAATAACTTATTTCAAGATGCTTATTCAATAAACTTATTCAACTCATAAAATGACAGGGTACGTAGTTTGACTAAACCTAACACCATAAAAAATGTTTATCCGTTACATCAAAACAAAATAAGCACAAATAAGCAATTCCAAACACCCCTTTAGCTAGATATATTATGCTTGAGTTATACATAAAAAAAAATCTCAGGATACTAGGATTAACCAAATATAAAAAATAACGAAAAAAATAAAAATTTAAAGCTATCTTTGTAGTATAATCTTCAATTACTTTGTTTTTTTAGTCTACATTCTAAGAATAAAGTTTCAAGTTTCAATTTTTATCATCAAATTTAATTACAAAAACATACTTAGATCAAGAAACACTAGTTTCAAATAACCCATAAAGAAAATAGTTAAAGAAAGAGTTGAATAAAAAGAACCTGAATAAGAATCCAGTGTCTGGGATTTATGGGCTTCAACCTTAAGTAATGTGAATAAGAAGAATCAGAAGACAAAATTGAAATGTTTGGTACAATGAAGTGTTGAGTTGAGTAGTGCTGATGATAAACATGATACTTCAAGTACTCAACACGTGCTGCAGGACAAAACAGGAAAATTAGAAAGACTGAAATTAAAAATAAGTTCATTATTGTACTTTCTGTGGGCCCTGCATCTCAAAATAAGTTAATTATCGAATATTACTCATCTGACTTAACATGTATATAAACACTTAAATTAGCATAGACCTATCCACCCAACCATAATCACCTATTTTTTTAAAAACCCACTTTCCACCACTTTTTTAAAAATTAAATATCTCACAAACGGTAAATCGTCAAACAAAAAAAAGTACACAATTGTGACGAGAATTAAATCATCTACCTATCGAGGGCACATGTATAGAACTTTTTTTTCGACTTTTTTTTCTTAAGTCACGTCTGGAGAGAATCATATATGATTCGTCACGAATCATATATGATTCGTCACGAATCATATATGTTTCGTCACGAATCATATATGATTTTCAGAAAATCATATATGACTCGTGATATGAATCATATATGATTTACTGAGAATCATATATGTTTCGTGACGAATCATATATGATCCTCTCCAGACGTGACTTAAGAAAAAAAAGTCAAAAAAAAAAAATCGTTGAAAGTATATACATGTGCCCTCGATAGATAGATGATTTAATTCTCGTCGCGATGATATGTTTTGTTTTACGTAACGATGAACGGTTTGTGAGATATTTAATTTTTTAAAAATGAGTTTTTTTGTTACATGATAAAAATGGATGGTTGTGATTGGTTGGTTGAGTCTATGTTAAACTAAGGGTCTATAAGGATCTTTTTCCTATTACCTATAATTTATTAATTTTTGAAACTTCTATAAAAATAAAAAATTTTAAAAAAAAACGTATATAAAAATTTACCATGTCATCCTCACTTAAAAATATTATTAGAAACAATAAAGAATTTTTTAAATTACTGTAATTGGTTGGAAGTAATAAAATTGTTATTGTGTACAAAGTAATTTTTAAAACCTGAACTTTTAATTAACTCGGTCGAGTCATTGGTTCACCGGTCCAAGCGCCGGGTTAACCCGGTTGTGTCCAAAAAAAGATATTACCTACATTTAGAGAATACTTGTTTGTAGGATAAAAAAATACGCATCAAACTGCAGTACTACTAATACGACCCTCTCGGGTAGTATCGAGATAGGACACCACTTTTAGCGGGTGCTTGCTCTTTAAGAATGAGAGATGAGAAGACCAGACATTTGTGAAACTTTGATTAACTTGATTGATTCATTAATAATAAAACCTTTGGTATATATATAACGAAATACATAACTTGTAAGACAAGACACTCCTACACAAATAACACATTCCTAATACGACACAAACACATAGATAAACATAAAAGATAGATGTGACTCGTTTGGCCCGAGCCCGGGACGTATCATTCCCCACTTCTTCAAATTCACCTTACCCTCCAAGTGATGTCTTGAAAAACATTCTCGATTCCCAAGTCCCAATTTGAGACATTTCCAAAGCATTTGCACACTCACTTTCAACATGTTATGTGGATCGAGTAGTAACGATATCTGGACTCCTGTTCTACAGTCTTTTTGTTCGGATGAAACAAACCACGTGTCCCTCTTGGGTGATTTATCAAAAACAAGACGTGATTCACTAACCACAAGCCGCGATTCACCAACCATAGGCTAGGATTCACCCACCATAAGTTGCGATTCATCAACTATAGGTTGCGATTAATTAGTAGGTTGTTGCGATCCACGAATAAGCTGTTGTGATTCCCAAACAAGTTCAAGGTAATCTTTGTTAGGTCCGGATGTAACATTCCCCGCTTCTTTTGGTGTAACTTCTAGGGCAACGCCTGGTGTTGTATAAGAATCAGCCGCTTTCTTTTCAATAGTTTGGTTTTCTTCTACAATTGCCTCAAGACGGGTCTCTACTATGCGGGCTAAGTAGAAGGCTTCGCCCAATGTTGTAGGTTTTGGGTAAAACCTCAACAATTCTACCTGTAGCTTCGGTTTAAATCCGGATATATAAAACGAGGCAAGTAAACTTTCTGAGATACCTGTTACTCGAGTTATAAGATATTTAAACTCACTTTGATATTCGACTACGGGACTCATTTGCAAGAGCTTATATAATGAATCTCGATTGCTAGTGCTCGATGCCATAAACAATAAATGAAAAAAAAATATTTTTTTTTCAAAGATGAACAGTACACGATGAACTGTATAGTAAGCAATGCCTCGATGAATAGTAGCAGTGAACAATGTCGATGAATAGTACGAATGTGAATAGTACCGCGTCGATGAACAATAACTTTTTTTGGATGATTGGAACCCTAGATCAAAAACCCTCAATGAGTTGAGGGCTCTCAATGAAAACACCAATTGATACGACCCTCTCGGGTAGTATCGGAATAGGGCACTACTTTTAGCGGGTGCTTGCTCTTTAAGAATGAGAGATGCGAAGACGAGACATTTATGTAACCTTGAGTAACTTGATTGATTCATTAATAATAAAACCTTTGGTATGTATAACCAAATACATAACTTGTAAGACAAGACATCCTTAAACAAATAACACATTCCTAATACGACACAAACACATAGGTAAAACATAAAAGATAGATGTGACCCGTTTGACCCGGGCCTGGGATGTATCAACTACAATGAGTAGTGTTTTTTTAAATCCAACAAAATCAATCATGCTTTTATTTTTTCATTTTTTTTACAAAATCATGCTTTTATTTGTACGTAAAAAAATCATCTCAAAGGGCATTACCAAAGAATTAACCATAAAACTACAAACTATCACGTTATTCCAAGTCCCAACAATTCCTTTACTCATACTTTGACTTTTAACTCATCACTCATATGCCTCATCCGTCATCATCCAGCCACTGATCATCTCTTTTGTTTGTTTGACAAACCATGAAATCACAAAACAAAGGTGCACATAGATGGAACTTCATTTTCGTCCCAAAGATAGATCATAGATGGGTCCTCATCACAAATCAGGAAACGTATGGTTCAACCTCACACAAATATTGTTCAAATACATTAGATGATCTATGATTCTACTTTTTTTGGTTTGATATGTGTTAAATCGGTTGGTTTCCGGTCTGGCGGTTCAGACCAGGTTGACCGAAACCCGACAGTTTAATCCGGTTCGAGTTTGAGTGTAAACCCGGCTCACAATGGACCTGTCATCATCCCGGTTCCTGGTTCAACCGAAACATTGGTAAAAAGTAAAAAAAAAACTGAAAAAATGATGTTTTTATTAAACTGCGTGTTTTTAGGAAGGGATAAATTTGTGTCTCATTGAATAATTATTCGAGTACAATATAAAGGAGTATAAGATTATTCTAGACTCGGGCTTGAGCCCAATACATAATAATACTACAAGCTAGCTATATAAAACACGGGCTAACATTCCCCCGCAGTTTGAACGGGAGGACCCCGAACGCTCAAACTGGTGCGAAATTCTTCAAACAAAGCGGAAGGCAATCCTTTGGTGAAAATGTCCGCATACTGATAACGGGAAGGAACATGAAGAACTCGAACCTGACCAGCAACAACTATTTCTCGAACAAAATGGATATCAATCTCAATATGTGTCGTACGTTGATGTTGAACCGGATTACAAGATAAATAAACAGCACTAACGTTATCACAGTAGACAAGCATAGCGGAAGATAAAGGTGTATGTAACTCACGAAGTAAATTCCGTAACCAACACGTCTCAACAACCGCATTGGCAACCCCACGATACTCTACCTCTGCACTAGAACGAGAAAGCGTCGGCTGACGCTTAGAGGACCAAGAGAGTAAGTTGTTGCCTAGAAAAAACACAATAACCTGAAGTAGATTGTCGAGTAGTAGGGCATCTCGTCCAATCCCCATCAGAATAAGCAACTAAGGAGGTAGTGGACGATGCAAACAACTGAAGTCCATAATCCAAAGTTCCATTAACATACCTCAAGATCCTCTTAAGAGCCGATAAATGTGGCTCTCAAGGATCATGCATATAAAGAAAAACCTGTTGAACAGCATAAGAAATATCCGGACGAGTAAAAGTCAAATATTGTAGAGAACCCACAAGACTCCGATATAAAGTTGAATCAGATACCAAATCACCATCTGCACCTAGCTTAGACTCAGTATCAACAGGAGTCCGACTAGTATTGCAATTAACCATATTGGCGCGCTCAAGAATCTCAACAACATATTTCTTTTGAGATAAGAATAACCCAGACGAATCTCGCGTAACAGAAATGCCCAGAAAATAAGTAAGAGGTCCCAAATCTGTCATAGCGAACTCCTGATGTAAGGAAGTAATAATTTGTTGTAACAAAGTCTTAGAAGAAGCAGTGAGCACAATATCATCAACATATAATAAATAAGCAGTATCCGTGCCCTGACTGTAAATAATCAAAGATGTGTCACAACGACTATGAGAGAACCCAATACGGGTAATGTAAGATGTAAAACACTGAAACCAAGCACGAGGGGCCTGTTTAAGCTCATAAAGAGACCGTTGTAATAAGCACACATAATCAGGATGCGCAGAATCACGAAAACCTGGAGGTTGATGCATGTAAACAGTCTCAGATAAGTCACCATGTAAAAATGCATTCTTGACATCGAGCTGATGTATAGGCCAATGTCGAGAAGCAGCTAAGCTAAGTATAGTCCGAATAGTACCCGGTTTAACCACTGGACTAAAAGTCTCATCAACATCAACTCCCTCTATCTATGTACTACCATTTTCCACAAGACGAGCCTTGTAGCGACTAAGGGTACCATATGCCAATACTTGTGATGAAAAAGCCACATACAACGAACAATATTGGTGTCCGCAGGTCGAGGTACTAAAGTCCAAGTGCTATTTTTAATAAGCGCATTATATTCATCACACATAGAATTTCGCCAATTTGGATCATTAAACGAATCTCGATAAGACTTAGGTAACGGTGAGACCGTTGACACATGATCATTATACTTTGGATTAGGATGATTAGTCCCGACACGGAAACGTGTGACCATGGGATGAACTAAGACAGGGTTTGGGTTTTGAGGTGGATTTGGAATAATATGCGGGTGAGTAACAGTTTGGTCTTGGGTCATGGGTGTAATGGTAGGTGCAGGTGTAGAGCGGGTTGGTGATTGGTGTTAGGTCGAGGAGGGATGGTGGGTCATGTTATGTGGTGTTTGATCGTTGACTGGTGTTTGTGTTGATTGATCTTGAGCCGCTCCAGAGTGGGTGGAGGTAATAGGCGAGTTAAGATTTTCATTAAGTGGTGTAATGATGGGATGTATGTTAGAAATCATTGGTGTAGTTGATGGAGTATCCGGAAATGTTGGAGGGTTTATATCAGGTGAATCATCTAAAAAGGCATAAGTAGGTGCTGCTTTGGGTGAAATTGAGCCATATGGAAAAACGGTTTCATCAAATGTAACATGGCGGGAGATAATTATTTTGTTTGTGTTTAGTTCAAGACAACGATATCCACGATGATTGGAAGCTTGTCCTAAATAGATTGAAGGTGTGACACGTGGTTCAAGTTTGTGATTTGTGTGAAGGTGAGGGTAACATAAACACCCAAATGTGCGTATAAGGCTATAGTCAGGGTCTGTTCCAAACAAGCGGGTATAAGGTATTTCATTATTAATGGCAGTGGATGGTAAAAAGTTTAATAGATGAGTGGCCATATTGAGGGCTTCTACCCCAAAAGTAGGTGGAAGGTTAGCTTGAAAAAGTAAGGTTCGTATGAGTTTGTTGATGGTGAGAATTAGCCTTTCGGACTTGCCATTTTGTTAGGAGGTTTTAGGACAAGAAAACCGAAACTGAATACCATTGGAGGCACATAATGCATGTAAGGCGCGATTGTCAAATTCACCACCATGATCACACTGAAATGACTTTGTTAATGCAAAGCAATGCCTAAAAACATTGTTAGTATTAATTAATCTTTCTTAGTTTTGATCACGACAAATTACAAAGACATTTATTGTCAAACACAATCATAAAACGAATTATCTAACAAACACTATCATAAAGGTAATAATCATTACACTAACATATCTTAATCATGCTTAGTGATCATAAAAGTGATTAGCCTTAAAACTCACTTTTGTCAAATGTAACAAAAGATTTTTAATAAACTTTATTTTAAAGAAAATATTTTATTAAAGTGAAAAATGTAAATTTGAATATGGCATATTCCAAATGCCATAAGAATATCCTTTGAAGATTTAAACAGCCTAAGATATTTCAAATTCACTAAAAGACAAAAAGGAGCGGAGTCTACTATCTGCGGTTCTTTAAGTGCCTACGCGGTTCCCTATCATTAAGGAACCGCTTGGGTATCTAAGGAACCGCCCCCAGATAGCCGTTGGCATTTGTCTTCTATAAATAGTGGATCAAATCTGCATTTTCATTAACCTTTTTTGGACATCTCTTTCAGCCTTTTTTCTCCTATCTAATCCTAGTCATTTGTAAATGATCACTTAATATGTTAAGTATGTTTACTCATGATTATCCTCTTGATCTCCTTATTTACCTTGTCCGAAGAGAAGATCACTCACACACTTGTGATGTGATTAAAGATGAAGCTTTGATGAAGATCACCTTCTCCTAAAGATCTAGTCATGTTCATCATTTGTTTATTAGTGTCTTGCGTCGATCTAATGTATTTGTGAATACTTGGACTAGTTGTGTTCATCCAAGCTATTTGTGAATACTTGGATTAGTTGTTGTGTAAATTCTTTGCACATGTGTGTGCTTGGATTTGTGTTGTGTAGATCCAAGCTACATGTGTGTACTTGGATATGTTTAGTTGAGTTGTAATTAGTTGTGTTAGTTCTCACTAAACTATAAAGTGATGTGGTTGTGTCTTGTGAGTTCTCACTAAACTATAAAGTGATATGTAGTTGTGTTGTGTGAAGTTCTCACTTAGCTTCAAAGTGAAGAGTCGTGAAGATTGGTTCTAGCTTTGGATTAGAACTCGACATCTAGCCTTGTGTCGGAAAATGGTGAAGTAGGCAACGTTGTGAAGATTGGTTCTAGCTTTGGATTAGAACTCGACATCTAGCCTTGTGTCGTAAAATGGTGAAGTGGGTGACGTTGTGTAGATTGGTCCTAGCTAAGATTAGGTCTCGACATTTAGCTTAGTGTCGGAAAATAATGTAAGCGACGTTGTAAGGTTTTCTCCGTCAAGAAGCGAGCTTGTGGATATAGTGTAAATCTCGAGTAAGGTGTACTCGAGGAGTGGAGTAGGAACGAGGATATAGCCTCGTTGCCGAACCACTATAAATCTTGGTGTCTTCCTACTAGGTTGTTTCTTTCCTTACTCATTACTTACATTCATTATCATTTTACTTACTACACATTGTTAATGCATTAGAATTGAACCTAATCATTATGCAACTAGCTTTCAAGTAAAAGATAGTTTTTGCACTTCACCTAATTGAAAGGAATTTTAATTAGGAGATAAACCGATAAGAAACTATTCAACCCCCCCCCCCCCCCCCCCCCTTCTAGTTTCAACAAACTTTTGAAAATCTAGGTTTGCTGTCCTCTGGACGCGGCTCTTTAGCCCCTAGGCGGCTCCATATTGATATGGAACTGCGGGCTATATTAAGGAACCGCGTACAGGAAAGCCGTTCTTGGCTTACTTTTGGTCTTTCTTCTTTGACCACTGTCTTGGTTAAGATTCTTTGTTTACCCAATTTCGCTAAAAATTCCATAAAACATTTTATTTTCATTTCAAATCTTTGCCTTGTCTATTTTCTTTAAATTATTCTCTTTTGTGAGTTCTTCTCTTCATCCCTCATAATGCCTAATTCTTCATTTCCTAACCTTGACATTTCTTTGTTACAATCTTCTCAACCTAAAGCTTCTTCTTCTAAGCTTTCAAAGAAACCAAAAATCTCGGTTCGACCTGTTTGGATAAAAAAGAACAAGAATCCTCATGATTCTTCTTCTCCAAAATCCTCCAAGAATTCCTCTTTCTCTCTGATTCAATATTGGAATGAGACTTACTCTATAAATCCAATTATCTAAGAAAAGGAAATTGTTCCACCACCAATAAAACCTTTCAACTCTCCTCAACTCAATGACCTATCTTCTTTCCCTAATCTTACTAGACATTGTGAAAACATCTCTTATCCATTATCTCTCTCTCCACCAACCTCTAATTTTGATGGACCTCCCACATCTAACGACTTTGTTTTGCATCATGGTTCCTCGTGTGCTTGTTGTCATTTTCAACAAATTGAACTTGCTCATATCTATGACAAGCTAAATTTCCTTGAATTCCTCCTCACTCGACCTCCTCTCAAAGTTTTCGTTCCCGTGAACAAAACTTCGAGTGATGCTTTGTCGTCTTTCTTTTCCAACTAAGGCACATTTTGTACTTTAGTTGTTTGAGTCAATAAAACTTAAGCAATCTTAAAAGATTATCACTATTAGAGTAGTTTATGCTTTGTGGCTTATTTTCCATATTTTTTTTGCTTTAAATATTCATATTGTGTGTATGAATATTTCTCTTGTATGTTAGTTCATATTTGTGTAATATGAATATTATGTGTGTTATCTTTCCCGCTAATTCTATTTCACACATTAGTTAAAAACTTAAAATTAATTATGGGTGATTCCATAAATTCTAAATTTTAACCCCACGATATTTTAAATCATATTTGATTGGTTTGGATGTTTCTTTTCTTCCTTTATTACACCAATTGAACTATGATGTTGTCAATACACACTCTTTGGACATACTTAGCAAATGCTTGCTTCCAATTTGAGATTTGTTTTCCTTCTCCCTCTCAAATTAGTTAGTAGGTAGTGCACATACATACATTGGTGTTTCTTTTCTTTCTTCTAACCTTTGTGTAGCATGTCACCTTAGCTCATTTACTTGGTGCCCCAAGCAAGGGGGAGCTACTAGCAAAGTCCGGTTCTTTGCTTCTTCAAAGACTTGTGCTAACCTTTTTGCTTCGACAAAGGGGGAGAAATGATAGTGATAAACTCGTTAATAATTCGAATAAACTTGTATTTTACGTAAATGAGTTTATAGTTTGTCGTAATAAAAAAGGGGAAGATTGTTAATGTAAAGCGATGCCTAAAAATATTGTTAGTATTAGTTAATCTTTCTTAGTTTTGATCACGACAAATTACAAAGACATTTATTGTCAAACACAATCATAAAACGAATTATCTAACAAACACTATCATCAAGGTAATAATCATTACACTACCATATCTTACTCATGCTTAGTGATCATAAAAGTGATTAGCCTTAAAACTTACGTTTGTCAAATGTAACAAAAGATTTTTAATAAACTTTATTTTTAAGAAAATGTTTTATTAAAATGAAAATATAAATTTGAATATGACATATTCCAAATGCCATAAGAATATCCTTTGAAGGTTTAAACAGCCTCAGATATTTCAAATTCACTAAAAGACAAAAAAGAGTGGAGTCTACTATCCGCGGTTCCTTAAGTGCCTACGCGGTTACCTATCGATAAGGAACCGCCTGGGTAGCTAATGAACCGCCCCCAGATAGCTGATGTGATGTGGAATGTCGGTGTATTTTAATTAGATACGTTATAGAGAAAATTTAGGAAATTACCCTTAGGAAAAGGTAATAATATATAAATAGGCCAAAGACGAATTCAATTAAACACGTGAGTGATCCAAGTTCGTTGTACACAAGGATCTTGTGAATTTGAGACGTTAGTTTTAATTTGGACAATTGATTCGAAATGGGTTTCGGTTTTTAATCTAAAGATAATTCTACCTTTTTTTTTTAATCCTAAGTGCATGAATCGCACCCCAATTAAATTCTAAAAGATAATTATTTAAAATTTATAATCTATTTAAAATCTATTTAAAATTAATCTATTTAATTAAAAACACTTTTACACTATTAAAAATCTATTTAAACAATTTTTTAAAACTATTTAAAATTATAAACTAATTTAATCCAATTAAAAATTTACTTTTACTTTTAATAAACAAAATCTATTTAAAACTATCTTTATTTAAAACTAAATTAATTAAAAATTAATTATTTAAAAACTAATTTATAAAAACAATTTAAATTTCTAAAAATAAGAAAATATATTATTATTTGTTTTATTTATTTATATTTTTAAACTTTATAAAATAAATTTTTAAAACTAATGATCTAATTTTTTAATTAATGAAAATATTGTATAAAAATCTATTTAAAAACTGACGGCCCTAAATCTAACAAGCTAAATTAATTAAACAAAATATATTAAAACACAAACTAGTGGCTAGTATAGATGGTTAACACGTTTGGCCCATGACCAGGAGGTCATGGGTTCGAGTCCCATAGTGGACGATTTTTGGTGATTATTTTTTTGGACAATGAAATCAAAAGAAAAAAATCACATGAATGACTTTGGTTGTGGTATTATTATTGGACTGATATATTCATCAGTTTTTTAAATTATTACCCAAACTAATGCATTTGGATATCAGATTAAAATGTAACAGAGCAAAAGATCAATAGTGCAAATTTATATCAGTAAACTCAAATTATCCAAATAAAGCTATCAGACAAAAATACTCTAAACTTACACAAATATATCATGGTAGTGAACAAATTTTAAAAACAGTAATCTAATTCAGCCATCATATTGAACATTCAGCAATTCTAAAAAACGAATTAAAACTCTAAATAAAACTGATAATTACAGATAGATAAGCAATCTAGATAAACCAAATAAAATCTCAACAGATTAAATTTAACTGCTCATTTTGAAGATTAATAAACTCAGTTTTTATCAGTACTAAAAGTTAATCAACAAACTGCTTAACCTTATTGAATAAAAAACAAGTGAATAATTCACCTAAAGGCATACATATTCATAAGCCCAAACAAATATCCCAACTCAACTTAGCAGTCTTAATGCTTAATAAAAACAGATACCTAGTTTAGACTTATAATAGCACGCCTAGACAAACATTATCAAAAGTACAACTTTGCTATAAATAGAAATTCAGTTTTTGCCAAATAAAACTAAATTGAAAGGATTATAAAAGATGGGGGGTTAAATTTGGGCGACAAGAAAGTTACATAGTCCAGTGAGGGGGTGACACGTGCCCCACTCACCCTTTCCACCAATGGGAGCTCATCTTTTGGCCATGTCACCCTCCACTCACAAAAGCTTTTAAACTAATCCGGATTAGTTTATTAATTCGCGCTAAACACCACATTTAAACACAAACAAAGATCAAATGGCTGTTCTTCATGTTCATAATCAAAATTGGGTATTCCTTCATTACTTGCAATTAACCCTTAATCTTTTCCAGATTTAAGATTAAGGTGGTGCTAAACTAAACCCCACCCATAAACCTTGTGCCACATCATCCTACAGCTCACATGTATCACCCTGCTATACCACTTTTAAGAAGAAGCCAAAACCTTACCAGCCATCCAACGCCCAAGAAAGATGCTTCAATCCTAAGCTCCTTGTGAGCCTTTGATGCAATTCCACCTTTGACAACTCACACAAACTGCCAAAGCAACAACACATGATTCCAAGTTTTCAAACTCCTCAAGGGCATTTCAGGAACTTTAATACATTAAGGTTTACGTTTTTCCTTGCATTACTAGAACACTTGTAGCCTATATAAAGGCATTTAGGCTTTATATTTTCAGTTGCTCTTGGTTTTCTTATTGGTCAACATTCAGTAAATCCTCCTTCATTATTAATGAATGTGTTTGAATTGTGTGACAAAATCCAAGTGCCAATCTTTTTAGTTACTTGCTATTGTTATATGTTTGCTATTGTTGAATCTCAAAACCTATTTTCAAACTTTGTGCAAGAAATTGCTCAAAGTTCAAAACCTTGATATACTGCTAAGTTCTTTGGTACACCTTTGGAATTTTTTTCGGCTATAAGTTGATCATAGCACCCTGATAAAGAGTTATCAAGGTGTTGTGAAGCTTGTGGTTTGGGGATAATCAAAGAGTGGGTACAAAGGTTGCATTAATCAAGCTTTTTCTACTTTCTGTTTTTCATATTTTGTGTTCTAACCTTGTTGATTCTTAGCAGCTTGTTTGTGGAAGCTTGTGCCTTGTTTTGCTAGGCACATCAGCTCAAAAATTCGTGAGTGTGGATGTACATTCATGAGGTTTGAGTTCTTGAACCCAAAAATCTCTCAAAATACTTGAATTTTGTGATTTTGAGTTCTGCTATTGTTCTTGTTGTTTTTGTGGCTTAATCTTGCTTGATACTGCATAATATACTTGTTACTGTGTTTGATTGGGCTTGTGTAACACTAATTCACACTTATACTTTGTTAAATTTGGATTTGAAAAAGATAAGGGGTGTTTGGGTTAACCTGTTTAAGTGCATGAGTTGGAATTGAGTTATTGTTTGTTGTTTATTTGAGTTTGTATCTACTTAATACTTGGTTGCGTGCTAATATCGGCAAAATTTTCAGCTTTAAAACATCAAATCCAAGATTGTGCTATAACTCACTTGATTTTGCTTAATTTGACCTAAGATTTTAGAAACACCTAGAGTGTATGCATGTTTAGGACTAACAAGTGTTAAATCAAAGTTTGTGTAACCTGTTTAGAAGATTTGAGTGTTTGAAATTGGATTTATGGTCAAGTATATTAGCAAAGTATCATAACTGCTTGTTTAGTGTTCATCACTAACTTTCACTTGCTTGAATCTGGATCTAGACTTTGAATCAATGCATGAAACCTGTTTATATTTGTTCATTTGAATTATTTATAGCTTGTGTATGTATTTGGTGAAGTTTGGCTGACTTATTTTTGCTAAAAGTGCTTATTGAGTTGAAACTGCTTAATGTTCATGTCTGATGCATATCTGGTGCTGTTTTGAATTAACTACACCGATTGGCTGATTGAATTTGTGTTTTGTTGTTGTTATTGACTTCTTGTGATTAACTGATCACTTGGGTGCCTTTGCTTAACCTGAATCCACAAAAAAGTCACTAAAGACAAAAAGTCAATTTGGTCAAGCAGTGGGAACTCCTTTCCCCTGCTACTAGCCACTGCTAGTGTTAAATATCAAACAACTTATTCATAAGCCATTCTAGCTTATCCAGACTTGCAACAACTTATTTTTTGTGATAGATCTTCCTTATTTGACCCATTGATTTGATCTGGAGCTTATTAGGGTTTGACTTTTAAGTTTGACTAGAAAACCAATCAAGTTGTCTTTTACATAAGTTCTTAAATGCTTATTCTGGCTTATTGCTTGTGCTTATTAGAAAACTTTTTGATTATTTTTCTTATTTAAGTCATTTGATACGTTTTGAAACTTGAATCAGCACTTGAGGTGGTCTAGAACTAAAAAACGACTATTTTGTTGTTTTGTGAAGAGAGTCTTGGCTTATTTCAGGCTTATTTCTTGTGATTTTTCAAATTTTGTTTTTACAGATCTCTTTGGTAACTCAAAAGAAGCTTGTGTGTCAAATTTTAGATTATGGCATCAGCTTATAGCTTAATGGGCCAAAAAGCCCATTAAGAATAAGCTGCTTTGAAATAAGCTAGCTTAAACACATTTTTAGATTTTGGGCCTTCGGAGTTTTGTTCTTAAAATCAAATTTTGAGTCAGACTGGAAATTTTGGGCTTATTTGGTTGACTTTTTCTTATTGGGCCCAATTTAAGCCCATTAAGGGACTGTTTTGTCATTTAGCCCATTTTAAGGCCCAATAGGGGTATTTTGGTAATTTCAAGTGCATTTCTGTTTTATTTAGGTTAAAATAAACTAGTTTGCAACTTTTTAAATTTTTTATAAATTTTGGATTTTTATTAATATTTTATTAATATTTTATTATTAAAAATTAAAATTTAGATTTTTACAAGTTTTTCATTTTTCTTAGTTCAAATACATTAAGTTAGGAATTTTACAATTTTTAGATTAATTTTATTGTCATTAGAGATTATTTTAAGTTTTAATAGTTTTTAATTATTTTTAAATAGTTTTTATTAATTTTAAAAATTTCAAAAATAATTTTAAATTTAGTTAAGTCATTTTAGAGGTTTGCAAGTTAAAAAATATCATTTTGGGCTTTTTGTTAATTAAATTGATTTTTTGGGCTTTAATTAGCATTAAAAAATTAATATTTAATTAAATAAAAGGTTTGAGTGATTTTTGATTTTTTTTAAACTCTAATTATATTTTTAGGATTTATTAAAATTTTCTAAGAATTTTAGGGAAATTTTTGAATTTGGTGTCTTTTTACGGTTTTACGTGCACGACTTATCGTCTTAGTTTAATTCATAATCGTAACCGTCATTCTCTTCTAATATCTTTTCTATTTTTCTTTTCTCATAAATCATAATCACATCATTAATCATTTCTTACACAACACACTAGCCTCCTTGAGAACGATCCCCACTTTGGGTCATTTGTGCACGGTTTTCCTAAACCGTCGTACTTATCCTAATTACCTCTTTTTCCTAAAGGTGTGTAAAAACTCAACCATCATTTTGGTGCCGCTGCCAGGGAGGCGTGTTGTGTTTTGATTTGAACAATTGTTGTTTTTATATAGCCATAATAGCTATTTGTATTAGTAGCACTCTACTAATACGTATTATCGGTTTTCGTTTTTTGTGTGAATATTACTATATTGTATACGTAGAACAATAAATTCACAAGTACTCCAAAAGTGTGAAAACACAACCTTGATTGGGAGGTCATTACTCAATCATTGTATTCGAATCTCAAACAAGAAAGAAAAGGCAAAATAGATAAATACTTTCGTGAAGCTTAATTTTGACAAACACAAACTATAAGGTGGGTATAAGGCGGGTATTATAAAATATACCCTAAGGAAAAAGGCTCTTAAGTGCTTCGCGCCACCTCGTTTCCCCCGCTTGCTTGTGCGTGTTTAGATAAAAAGGGCTAATCGAGGGTTTGCCAACCAAAGTATTATCTAAGTATCATATATATTTTCTTGGTTTCATTTAATTAAACCTTGTTGAACGTTTTGGTGTTCCACCAACGTTCTAAAGTCATCGAAGGCGTTCACTTCATGTGATCGTTTTCATTCCTTGAGGCTTCTTTAATCAAGAGATTTGATTAAGGAGGAGATTTGTAGATTTCTGTCTACCTAATACAATCACAAAATCCAAAAAAAGTAAAAACAATCAAAAACCACAAAAAAAATTGAAAAAATTAAAAACACCAAAAAGAATCTTCTTTGCTCATCCCCACGTTGTACATGACGTTTATGCTTACTCGTAATCAAGCAAGACGTGCACGTAAACGGAAAAACCAAAAGGAGTCCACACCTACTCCTAATCTTTCTAGTGAGGAGTCTCCTATTGACGAACCTATCGTAGAATAAGAACCAACCATGGCGAATCGAACTATGATGGAGTTACTTCAAGCACCCACCGAGGGTTATAGAGAGGCTATTGTTATTCCCGCCATCCTTGCGGAGAATTTTGAAGTGAAAACGGGTTTGTTGTCGATGATCCAAAACAACAAATTCCATGGTGATGAAAAGGACAACCCGCACAACCATATCCGCCAATTCAATCGTCTTACCGCTACTTGCAAATTTAAGGATGTTGCTAATGACTCGATTAAGATGATGCTTTTTCCGTATTCCTTAGCGGGGCCCGCTAAAATTTGGTTAGAGAAAGAGCCACCCAATTCTATATTGACGTGGAAGGATATCGTTTCAAAATTTGTGAACCAATTTTTCCCGCCCTCTAAGACTATGCTTGAAAAACGAGATTTCAAAATTTTCACAAGAATTTAATGAGAGTTTTTCAACGGCTTGGAATATGTTTAAGGAAATGTTACATGAGTGTCCTCATCACGGTTTTTCCGACTTGCATCAAATTGACACGTTTTACAATGGTTTAAATGATCATGAGAGAGATTATCTTAATGTCTCCGCGGGTGGTAATTTTTTGTATAAAATGGTTGAGGAAGCGTTGTTGATAATTGAGAATAGATCTAAGGTGTATAGTCGACGTAACACATCGAGTGTTCGTAAGGCTTCGTCTTCGGCTTCACCTTCATTGTCCAATACCAACGATGCTTGCCAAATTAAGGCGAACTTGGAAAACAAAATCTTTGATAAGCTTAAAGGACTTTTAATTGAATTCAAAGTTGGTGAACAAATTGCTCCCGCTACGGCTAAAGCGGTTGAGGTTTCATGTATGTATTGTGGTGGAGGGCATGATTTCTCCGATTGCATTACTTACGGTGGTAACACTTTGAGTGCCTACGCGACCACGGGAACTTACAATCAAAACGGTCAAGTTACCAGCTCTAATCAATTGACTCCACCGGGTTTTGCTCCCAATCAAAATGCTAACAACAACTATCAAAATAATCAAATTGGATTCAAAAACAATTACAAAGGGAACACTTATGGGAATCAAGGGGCTAATAACAATCAAGTTTCAAACAAAAATCAAAACAATGATTTTCAAAACAACAACAAAGGTTTGCAAACTTTGAAAGATCTTCCAAATGAATTTGTTGAATACGCAAATGGAAACGATGTTAGGTTTGATAATATTCAAAGAGAGATCATTAGCCTAAGATCCGAGTTTAAGAATGACTTGAAAAAGGAGTTGAAAAATGAGTTAGCAAATGAGCTTAAGATCCATACAAACAAAATGGAGGGAAATGTAACTAGGTTACAACAAAACCAACAAAAAATGGAACAAGGGCAACATGAAATAAAACAAGAGATGATTAAGGCCGAGAAGAGGCAATCTATGTTTAAGGATAAAATTTCATCCATGTTTGAGGCTATAATGTGTAAACCGTCTTCGAGTAGTCTTCCTAGCAATACCATATCGAACCCTAAGGGAGAGATGAAAGTGATTACCACACGAAGTGGTAAGACACTTAAGGAACCGACTCCTCAACCAATTGCTCCTACGGAGGAAGCAATTGAGGAAGAACCCGAGGTGGTGGTCGAAAAGGAGCATGTCCCAATCCCACGAAGTACTGCTCATGCCACACCTACGGTTGACCCATTACCACATTTGGAACCCGAGATTCCAAAGGCTATGCCTATGACTCAACCCACACCACCTTTGCCCTATCCATCGAGACTTAGAAAGGAGAAACGTCAAGAGCACGACAATTACCAATTTGAGCTTTTTATGAAAATGTTTTGTGACGTTCATTTTAATGTGAGTTTTGTCGATGCTTTGGTCATGATGCCTCGATTTGCCGCTAACTTTAAGAGTATGTTGAACAACAAGGAGAAATTGCAACAATTGTCTAGTTGTTCATCGGTTTATCTTAATCGCATACCTCAAAAAGTCGGTGATCCCGGTAAATTCTTGATCCCGGTAAATTCTTGATCCCATGTGCAATCCAAGATATGGAAGAATTCTATGCCTTGGCCGATCTTGGTTCTAGTATTAACTTGATGCCTCTTGCAATCTTCAAGTCGATCAATCTTCCTAATCTTACTCCTTCACTAATGTCTATCGAGTTGGCCGATCATTCCATGATTCCCGCATGTGGATTGGCCGAAGACATTTTTGTGAAAGTGGGAAAGTTCTATTATCCGGTAGACTTTATCGTTGTCGATATTCCCACGGATCCTCAAGTTCCTCTCATTTTAGGTCGTTCGTTTATAGATACATCTATGCCTTTAATTGATGTGCATGCTAGAAAGATCACCTTACGTTTCAACGACGAGGAACTTGTTATAAACGCAACTCAAAATTCTCAACTTTCTCATGTTTATTCCGTTGCAACCGTAAACCTCGTTGATATGATTGACGTTGTTTGCGAGGAATTTTCACAAGAAGTTTTAGGTTTTGGTGATGATGAAAATAGTGGCAATCCCACTATGCTTGATCCCATTCTTGATAACTCGACACCAACCTTCACTCCATTTGAAGGTGGTGGTTTTATATTGGAAGAATTCGATGTTCCATGTACTTGTGACGAAGACCTCGACGATGAGGATTTCTCGATTATCAAGGATTTTCTTAACGATTTCCCATTTCCTCCAACCGAGGAGGTTATAAGTATCGAGCCTAAATCTTCAATTGAGGAACCACCAATCCTCGAGTTGAAAGATTTACCTCCTCACCTTGAATATGTATTTTTGGAGGAGGACGACAAGTTGCCGGTTATTATTGCGAAAGATCTTTCGAATAATGAAAAAACGCACTTGTCAATGTTCTAAAGGATCACAAAGGGGCAATTGCGTGGAAGTTATCCGACATTAAGGGGATCGATACCAAATTTTGTACCCACAAAATCTTAATGGAGGAGGATTACAAACCCGCAATCCAATGTCAAAGGAGGGTGAACCCCAAAATTCACGATGTCATAAAAAAAGAAGTCCTAAAACTCCTTGACGCGGGAATGATTTACCCTATATCTGATAGCCCTTGGGTGAGTCCTATTCATTATGTCCCTAACAAGGGGGGAATGACCGTTGTGCCAAACGATGCCAACGAGTTAATTCCTACTAGACTCGTGACCGGATGGAGAGTGTGCATTGACTATCGTAAGTTGAATGACGCCACTCGTAAGGACCATTTTCCCTTGCCCTTCATGGACCAAATGTTGGAGCGTCTTGCGAGAAACGATTTCTATTGCTTTTTAGATGGTTTTTCCGGTTACTTCCAAATCCCCATCGATCCTCGTGATCAAGAAAAAACTACGTTTACGTGTCCATATGGAACTATTGCTTATCGTAGAATGCCATTCGGTCTTTGCAATGCACCGGGAACCTTTCAAAGGTGCATGATGGCTATTTTTCATGATATGATCGAGAAGACGATGGAAGTCTTCATGGATGACTTTTCCGTGTTTGTTAGTTCGTTCACTTCGTGTTTGTCGAATCTTGAGAGAATGCTAAAACGTTGTGAGGAAACCAACCTTGTGCTTAATTGGGAAAAATGTCATTTTATGGTGAAAAGTGGAATCGTCTTAGGGCACAAGGTTTCGAAAGCGGGGATTGAGGTAGATAAAGCTAAGGTAGACGTCATCGCCAAAATACCTCATCCTAAAACCGTTAAGGGAGTTAGGAGTTTCCTATGCCACGCGGGCTTTTATCGTCGATTCATCAAGGATTTTTCAAAGATTTCTTGACCTATTACACATCTCCTCGAAAAAGATGCTCCTTTTGTCTTTAACGAAGATTGTGTACGAGCCTTTGAAATCCTTAAGAGGAAACTTACCGAAGCTCCCATTCTTGTTGGTCCTAATTGGAACCTCCCCTTTGAGCTCATGTGTGATGCTAGTGACTACGCTATTGGGGCCGTTTTGGGGCAACGTCATGAAAAACACTTCTTGCCTATTCACTATGCTAGCAAGATGATGACCGAGGCTCAACTAAAATACACTACAACGGAGAAGGAATTCCTTGTTGTGGTGTATGCATTTGAGAAATTTAGACCTTATCTCGTCTTGAATAAATGCATAGTGTATACGGATCATTCGGCTATCAAGTATCTTATGGCTAAACAAGATGCAAAGCCGAGATTACTTCGTTGGACTCTTCTCCTACAAGAATTTGATTTCAAAACCCTTGACAAAAAAGGAGCCGAGAATCTAGCGACCGATCATCTTTCTCGTTTGGAAGATCCTCACCAAAGTGTTTATGAGCCAAAGGAAATTACCGAAACATTTCCTCTCGAGACACTTGGTGTAATGAATTCTAAGCTTGATTCATCTACCCCATGGTTTGCGGACATCGCAAATTACCATGCGGGGAACTTCATCATCAAGGGTATGACGACTCAACAAAAACAAAAATTCTTTCGTGACGTCAAGTTCTATTTTTGGAACGACCCTTACTTGTTTCGAACTTGTGCGGATCAAATTATTTGACGTTGTGTATTTGGCACCGAAGCTTCTAACATCCTTAGAGCTTGTCACGAGGGACCCACGGGTAGTCACCACGGTGCTAATCTCACGGCTAAGAAGGTCTTTGATGTCGGTTTCTTTTGGCCTACTATTTACCGAGATGCACATGCACTTGTGAAGTCATGTGACTCATGCCAAAGACAAGGAAACAAAACGAGGAAATGCCACAAAATATCATCCAAGTATGTGAGATCTTTGACGTTTGGGGCATTGACTTTTTGGGGCCGTTCCCATCATCTCGTGGTAATAAGTACATCCTTGTCGCCGTTGACTACCTATCCAAGTGGGTGGAAGCTAAGGCTTTGCCCACAAACGATGCTCGTGTGGTAGTCAAGTTTTTGAAAAGTTTGTTTTCTCGGTTTGGAACCCCTCGTGTGATCATAAGCGATCGTGTAACCCATTTTTGTAACGACCAATTCGAAAGGGTCCTAAGGAAATATGGAGTTACACATCGGCTTTCTACGGCTTATCACCCACAAATGAGTGGGCAAGTCGAGGTTTCAAACTGAGCGTTGAAGAGGATCTTGGAGAGATCGATTGGGGAAAACCGACAATCTTGGTCGGATAAGTTGGACGATGCTTTATGAGCCTTTCGGACCGCTCATAAGACGCCCATCAGGTGCAATCCTTATAAGCTTGTGTACGGGAAGAATTGTCACTTGCCAATTGAACTCGAACATAAAGCTTATTGGGCCCTTAAGCATTGTAATGATGATATGGAGACCGTGGGAAAACACCAGAAAATGCAACTAAATGAATAGGATGAATTGAGAGATATTGCTTATGAAAATTCATTAATTTATAAAGAAAAAACTAAAAAGTTTCATGACTCAAAAATTAAAAACCGGGTTTTTAACATTGGGGATCAAGTGTTGCTTTTTAACTCTCGTTTGAAAATATTTTCCGGCAGGTTGAAATCCCGTTGGTCTGGTCCATTCACCATGACTCAAGTTTTTCCTTATGGGACCATCGAGCTAGCTCAAAATGATGGCCCCAATTTTAAGGTGAATGGACATAGGTTGAAGCACTACTTTGGCGGGGAAGTTCCATCCTTGAACTACCTCGACCAAATCACCTTCCTCAATGATAACTAGTATTGAGGGGATCGAGTCGAGCTCAAGACTCGGTAATCAAAAACAAGGTGCCTCGTGGGGGAGTCCCATGCTTATCCTATGTACATATTATCGCTTTCTAATGTAGTAACATGTGGGGATTTGTGCCCTTCCAACCTTTATTCCGTGGTTTTTTGTGATATGTGATTTTTAGATAATCATGATCTTCACGATTGGAGCCTCTCGTGTTTGTTTTATGGGAGCACTCGATCGTTTGCTTGGAAGAATTTCTCAAATGTCCATGATATATCCTTTTATGTTCTAACCTTAGGTTTATATAGCACACTTCATAAACGGCTTTAAATTTAACGGTTACACCCTTTCCATGCTAGATTAAGCATTTGACTACGTCTCTAGTATGGGGGTTTCCAACCCTTAGACTCGAAACATTGAGGACAATGTTTAACTTTAGTATGGGGGGTGAATAGATACTTGCCTTACCAAACCTTCACGCTTTCCAAAGTTTATCTTTTTGTTTATCGTTTTTGTTGCAAAATAAGGCTAAAAATGGCCAAATTTTAAATTTTTCTCCTTTTTTATAAGTGTTTGAAGACACGAATGTAGATTTTCAGATGGCGAGAATAAGAGTAATTTTTCACTCGACCGCGCGTGTTGAGCACTTAGCTTTGATTCCTTAACTTTATATTAGGCTAAGTCTCTTAAATGAGGACGAGAAATGATAGAGTTAATTATAAGTTACTATGCTATACGTAGAGTACTCGTATTCTTTAAAAAACTCATGTGTTCTCGTTGTTTGCTTATTCTCCCTTCGCTTGTAAATATTTTTTGCTTAATAAATATTGACTAACCGGTTTAGTCTTGATTGTTGGTTTCTAGTCTTTTCTAGTAGCTTCCATGTAATTAAATTGGGAAGACATTAAGGTATCGCCAGCGTCACGGTTTTGAAGTATTGGCAACCCGAATAATCGAAAGCTTCACCTAATAATAAGATTTCAAGTGCTCACCTAAATCAAGCAAACAATTTGAATCTCACAAGGCCGAAAACTCGATGCGAAATTGAAAGTGAATCAAGCCTTAATCTTTGAAGCTTTAAAGATCGAAAATTCGCTTTTAGCGTGAGGATATACGTCTTTGGACATAATAAACACCTCATGGCGAGGTTGAATAAAAGGCAGGGCAAGACCGAAGTCATAATAAAAGCTTCATGGCGAAGTTGAATAAAAGATGGAGGTAAACCTATGATAATAAGGCCCATCCGGTAGGGGGCGTATAAAAGTCTTGGTAATAAGTCTCATGTTCAAAACCGTTATAAAACCGTGTTTATCAATCCTTCTTGTTGACTTAATTTTTTGACATCGTTGTCTATTATTAGGGGCTATTAATTCGATCGTCTTGGTTACACCTTTATGACTCTATTTTTAGACCTAAATCTCTATTATTGCATAAGTAAAAAATGTATCCTCGTGAAACATTCAAGACAAAATAAAATATAAGAGATACAACTTAGGAAAATGGGAGGATAAGTACGTGATTAGGGCATATGAGTAGTGTTAGCATTACTAGCTTATAATGACAATGATCTCTTTGCACGCTTAGCATGGAATTGGGGTGAAAATCGAGGACGACGAAATTATTTCTAACGAAGCATTCACGTGTTCTTGTTCTATGAACCTAAACGTCCCATTTTGCGATGAAAATCATACATTATGTCTAAAACGCAAGTAGTAGTAATAGTGGTAGTGTAGCTAGTTTATTATTCAATAAAGGTGCATAAAAATGAATTTTGGAGATGCTATGATACTTTATTCTAGCATTGCGTGAGGGCACGACAATGGTTTAGTATGGGGGAGTGATGAGACTGCTTTTATACATAGTCTCATCGTCCAAAACGGGCTTAAAATGCATTAAATATCATGAAAAATGCTAAATATATGCTTGTGTTTGTTACTTGTGTATTTTAAGTACGGGTATTGAGAAAATGACAAAAGATCACAAGAAACAAGCAAAAACGAACACGGGAAACGAAGCCGCACAATGAACCAAGCCGTAGTGTTGATTTTCCAAGAAAAACCCTTAAAGATTTGAAGATTGTACAAGAAGGGTCCTCCAATATTGAATAATTGACACTTTAAACCCTTGTTTATTCATAATTACAAGTTTGGTCCTTAAAGTTTGTAAAATTTACAAAAAGGGCCCTCCACTTTGAAGAATTGGCAAGAATGGTCCCTCAACAATCAAGGCTTGTCAATATTAGTCCTCCAAAAAGTTAACAATACAAATCAATACCATATTATTTGAATAAAATGCCAAAACAGCCCTTCAAGAATCATCAAATGGTAAGAAATACCCCTGAAAATACTTTGGAAAAGTATTTGGGGCAAAAGTGTGAAAAGTAAAACTTTGCTATAAAAGGAAATTCAGTTTTTGCCAAATAAAACTGAATTGAAAGGATTATAAAAGATGGGGGGTTAAATCTGGGCGACAAAGAAAGTTACATAGTCGAGTGAGGGGGTGACACGTGCCCCACTCACCCTTTCCACCAATGGGAGCTCATCTTTTGGCCATGTCACCCTCCACTCACAACAACTTTTAAACTAATCCGGGTTAGTTTATTAATTCGCGCTAAACACCACATTCAAACACAAACAAAGATCAAATGGCTGTTCTTCATGTTTATAATCAAAATTGGGTATTCCTTCATTACTTGTAATTAACCCTTAATCTTTTCCAGATTTAAGATTAAGGTGGTGCTAAACAAACCCCACCCATAAACCTTGTGCCACATCATCCTACAGCTCACATGTATCACCCTGCTATACCACTTTTAAGAAGAAGCCAAAACATTGCCAGCCATCCAACGCCCAAGAAAGATGCTTCAATCCTAAGCTCCTTGTGAGCCTTTGATGCAATTCCACCTTTGACAACTCACACACACTGCCAAAGCAACAACACATGATTCCAAGTTTTCAAACTCCTCAAGGGCATTTCAGGAACTTTAATACATTAGGGTTTACGTTTTCCTTGCATTTCTAGAATACTTGTAGCCTATATAAAGGCATTTAGGCTTTACATTTTCAGTTGCTCTTGGTTTTCTTATTGGTCAACATTCTGTAAATCCTCCTTCATTATTAATGAAATATATTTGAATTGTGTGACGGATTCCAAGTGCCAATCTTTTTAGTTACTTGCTATTGTTATATGTTTGTTATTGTTGAATCTCAAAACCTGTTTTCAAACTTTGTGCAAGAAATTGCTCAAAGTTCAAAACCTTGATATTTTGCTAAGTTCATTGGTACACCTTTGGAATTTTTGGGCTATAAGTTGATCATAGCACCCAGATAAAGAGTTATCAAGGTGTTGTGAAGCTTGTGGTTTGGGGATAATCAAAGAGTGGATACAAAGGTTGCATTAATCAAGCTTTTTCTACTTTCTGTTTTTCATATTTTGGGTTCTAACCTTGTTGATTCTTAGCGGCTTGTTTGTGGAAGCTTGTGCCTTGTTTTGCTAGGCACATCAGCTCAAAAATTCGTGAGTGTAGATGTACATTCATGAGGTTTGAGTTCTTGAACCCAAAAATCTGTCAAAATACTTGAATTTTGTGATTTTGAGTTCTACTATTATTCTTGTTGTTTTTGTGGCTTAATCTTGCTTTATACTGCATAATATACTTGTTATTATGTTTGATCGGGCTTGGGTAACACTAATTCACACTTATACTTTGTTAAATTTGGATTTGAAAAAGATAAGGGGTGTTTGGGTTATCCTGTTTAAGTGCATGAGTTGGAATTGAGTTATTGTTTGTTGTTTATTTGAGTTTGTATCTGCTTAATACTTGGTTGTGTGCTAATATCTGCAAATTTTCAGCTTTAAAACATCAAATCCAAGATTGTGCTATAACTCACTTGATTTTGCTTAATTTGACCTAAGATTTTGGAAACACCTAGAGTGTATGCATGTTTAGGGCTAACAAGTGTTAAATCAAAGTTTGTGTAACCTGTTTAGAAGATTTGAGTGTTTGAAATTGGATTTGTGGTCAAGTATATCAGCAAAGTATCATAACTGCTTGTTTAGTGTTCATCAGTAACTTTCACTTGCTTGAATCTGGATCTAGACTTTTAATCAATGCATGAAACCTGTTTATATTTGTTCATTTGAATTATTTATAGCTTGTGTATGCATTTGGTGAAGTTTGGCTGGCTTATTTTTGCTAAAAGTGCTTATTGAGTTGAAATTGCTTAATGTTCATGTTTGATGCATATCTGGTGATGTTTTGAATTAACTGCACTGATTGGCTGATTGAATTTGTGTTTTTGTTGTTGTTATTGACTCTTTGTGATTAACTGATCACTTGGGTGCGTTTGCTTAACCTAAATCCACAAAAAAGTCACTAAAGACAAAAAGTCAATTTGGTCAAGCAGTGGGAACTCCTTTCCCCTGCTACTAGCCACTGCTAGTGTTAAATATCAAACAGCTTATTCATAAGCCATTCTAGCTTATCCAGACTTGCAACAACTTATTTTTTGTGATAGATCTTCCTTATTTGACCCATTGATTTGATCTGGAGATTATTAGGGTTTGACTTTTAAGTTTGACTAGAAAACCAATCAAGTTGACTTTTACATAAGTGCTTAATTGCTTATTCTGGCTTATTGCTTCTGCTTATTGGAAAACTTTTTGATTAGTTTGCTTAATTAAGTCATTTGAAATGTTTTGACACTTGAATCAGCACTTGAGGTGGTCTAGTTATCAAAAACGACTATTTTGTCGTTTTGTGAAGAGAGTCTTGGCTTATTTCAGGCTTATTTCTTGTGTTTTTTCAAATTTTCTTTTTACAGATCTATTTGGTAACTCAAAAGAAGCTTGAGTGTCAAATTTTAGCTTATGGCATCAGCTTATAGCTTAATGGGCCAAAAAGCCCATTAAGAATAAGCTGCTTTGAAATAAGCTAGCTTAAACACATTTTTTAGCTTTTGGGCCTTCAAAGTTTTGTTCTTAAAATCAAATTTTGAGTAAGACTGTAAATTTTGGGCTTATTTGGTTGACTTTTTCTTATTGGGCCCAATTTAAGCCCATTAAGGGACTGTTTTGTCATTTAGCTCATTTTAAGGCCCAATAGGGGTATTTTGGTAATTTCAAGTGCATTTTTGTTTTATTTAGGTTAAAATAAAGTAGTTTGTAACTTTTTAGAATTTTTATAAATTTTGGATTTTTATTAATATTTTATTATTAAAAATTAAAATTTAGATTTTTACAAGTTTTTCATTTTTCTTAGTTCAAATACATTAAGTTAGGAATTTTACAATTTTTAGATTAATTTTATTGTCATTAGATTAATTTTTAGAATTATTTTAAGTTTTAATAGTTTTAAATTGTTTTTAAATAGTTTTTATTAATTTTAAAATTTTCAAAAATAGTTTTAAATTTAGTTTAGTCATTTTAGAGGTTTACAAGTTAAAAAATCTCATTTTGGGCTTCTTGTTAATTAAATTGATTTTTTGGGCTTTAATTAGCATTAGAAAATTAATATTTAATTAAATAAAAGGTTTGAGTGATTTTTGATTTTTTAACTCTAATTATATTTTTTAGGATTTATTGCAATTTTCTAGGAAGTTTTAGGGTAATTTTTAAATTTGGTGACTTTTTACGGTTTTACGTGCACGACTTATCGTCTTAGTTTAATTCATAATCGTAACCGTCATTCTCTTCTAATCTCTTTTCTATTTTTCTTTTATCATAAATCATAATCACATCATTAATCATTTCTTACACAACACACTAGCCTCCTTGAGAACGATCCCCACTTTGGGTCTTTTGTGCACGGTTTTCCTAAACCGTCGTACTTACCCTAATTACTTCCTTTTCCTAAGGGTGTGTAAAAACTCAACCATCAATTCATCGTCCTCGACTTTTCACTTTTCCAAGCCAAATTTAAAAACAAGATCATTGTCAATCATAAGTCCCAATGTTAAGACCACTCACATAAGTAATTTGTGTTAAACTCAATCTCCTATTATTCCTAATTGTATCTCTAGATTTTAAATATTGTCATTCACCCAAAGGCTCATTTGACTTATTTGATATTTATTAGTCCAAAAATGATGGCAAAAACGGTGTAAACTCAACACTCAAAACCTAACCTCGACTTCAAAAATCGTTGTCACTAAAGAAAGCCCACATCAAGGATAACTTAACACGATTTGAGGGATAAATCCCCGGATCCGAAATTTGGCTAATAGGACTACTTAAAGAAACAATAAATCCTCCAAAGTCAATTGTGACCTTATTAATGGAGTTAGCAACAATTACATCATATCACCTTAAGGCTCTTTAAGATGTAAAAGTGCTCCTTATTTATAATCCACACCCGAAGGCTCCTTGGACAAAAACAAGGGAATTGACATTCACCATCCCACCTTATGGCTCATGATGATGAAGCACTTTTTATTAAACACGTCCCCATGCCATACATCCTAAGGCTCTAATGACAAGGTTAGTGCTACATGACTCCCACCCGAAGGCTCATAGAGAACATGTTTTTATTTATTCTTCTTATTATTATGATATTTATAGTAAGCCAAATTTCCGCTATTCCATGATCAAAAGTCCATGACACTGACACCCTTATTGTGTTCTCACTTTAATTACAAGGGAAGAAAAATAAGGAGTTACAAGTTAAGATATCAAGCCTAAACCGCTAAAAACTTCATTTATTAAGCAATTAATTATTCAAGCGTGAAAAATAAATACGAGGAGATTAAATCAAACACAAAAATACTTATACAAGGAAGAATTAAAATTAGAAACTTATGATTAAACTTCATCATCTCTTGTTCTACATATTGTAAAATTTCAAAAAATGTGAAATTAATGGATACTTAGCCTATTAAATCAAAGTTTTGGGTTTTCAAGTCATCTATAGGATCTTGCATCTTCTTAGACTTTTTCAAGTTTTAGAATTTGCGTTTTAAAGTTCCCTTGATAAACGACTTTCTAGGATTAATTATAGGAACTTGCGAAAAGTTCTCGTTCTTAAACCCGTATGAGTTAAGACTTTCGCGTTTTAAACTTCCCTATATAAAAGTATAGCAAAACTTGATTTAAACCCGTTAAGGAAAAAGCTAATGTAAAAACCGAGTCGAGCCAAAACTATTTTTATTTTCACCAACGGAAAGCTAACATTTGTTTCAAAAGCACTTATTTTCTTTATAAATAAACATAAAATAACACTAAATTTTTTTTATGAAAAACGAGAAAAACAATTACGTTTAAACATGACAAAAGCAATTGCAAGCGATTATATCGATTGACTCCCCCATGCTAAAACCAAACATTGTCCTCAATGTTTCCTAGCTCAAGAGTAACACCCCCTTGCTAAAACACGAAGAGTCTAATGCAAAATCCTAACATGGAAAGAGCACACAAATCTATAAGCCGTTTATTAATTATGCTTAAAGATAAAAAGTTAGTCTATAAAAATCAAAGGATAGAAAGTGTGCCCCTTTTGACAATCAAAGTATGGAAGATCAAGTGGACCGACAAAAACCAAACACGAGAGTCTTCAATGATTAGGGTCATACCTAAGATTCACAACACAACAAAACACGAGCACGAGCTTGAGAGATCAAGCCTTATTAGTGTTAGAAAATAGATGGAAGATAGAATGTATGGGACTCCCCCACAAGGCACCTCGTTTTTGTTAACCGAGTCATGAGCTCGACTCGATCCCCGCATTCATTGGTCCTTAGGGAAAGTTTGAAGATCCAGAACAACCTCCATAGGTATGTCCCCTCTAAAGTAATGTTTCACACGATGACCATTCACCTTAACGTTAGGCCCTTCTTTTTGAGCAAGCTCAATGATGCCATAAGGGAAAACTTGTGAAATGGTGAATGGTCCGGACCAATGGGATTTAAGCTTGCCCGAGAAAATCTTAAGTCTAGAGTTTAATAAGAGGACTTGATCACCAACATTGAAAATGCGGTTTTTGATCTTAGAGTCATGAATCCTCTTAGTCTTCTCTTTATAGATCAAAGAATTTTCATAAGCTTGATCCCTTAATCACTTAGTTCATTCAACTGAACCTTGCGATGATCACCCGCGGTCCTCAAATCAAAGTTACAATGCTTAAGAGCCCAATACGCCTTATGTTCGAGTTCAATTGGCAAGTGGCATGCCTTTCCGTAGACCAACCTAAATGGTGTACAACCAATTGGTGTCTTGTAGGCCGTACGGAAAGCCCACAATGCATCGTCTAATTTATCCGACCATGAAGTGAGATTTTCTCCAATAGAACGCTCCAAAATCCTCTTAAGAGCTCGGTTTGAAAACTCCACTTGACCACTCGTTTGAGGGTGATAAGCCGTCGAAAGTCGATGAGTGACACCATATTTCTTTATAACTTTTTCAAATTGTTCATTACAAAAATGGGTCCAACGATCACTTATTATAGCCCGTGGAGTTCCAAACCTAAGCCCGTGGAGTTCCAAACCTAGCGAAGAGTTGTTTCAAAAATTTCACCACAACTCGAGCATCATTCGTAGGCAAAGCCTTAGCTTCAACCCATTTAGACAAATAGTCCACAGCTACGAGAATACACTTGTTTCCTTTCAATGATGGAAATAGCCCCATAAAATCGATCCCCCGAATGTCAAAGATTTCACAAACTTGGATAATGTTTTGAGGCATTTCATCCCTTTGTGAATTCTTTCCTTGACGTTGACAAGCATCATAAGTCTTGAGCAAGTCTTGGGCATCACGATATATGGAAGGCCAAAAGAATCCGGCATCAAAGACTTTCTTCGCGGTGGCATTGGCACCATGATTTCCCCCGGTGGGTCCTTCATGACAAGATTTAAGAATATCTTGAGCTTCTTTGGCAAATACACACCTACGAATCACTTGAGCCGCGCACACTCGAAACAAATAGGGGTCGTCCCAAAAATAGTAGGATATATCCTTGAAAAACTTTCGTTTTTGTTGGGACGACATACCCTTGATCACAAACCTCCCCGCATGGTAATTTGCAATGTCCGCAAACCATGAGGTACTATCATCACCACGAAAAGCAATCATACCAAGCGTCTCGAGAGGAAATGTTTCACTAATTTCCTTGGTCTCTCGATCGCTTTGGTGAGGATTCTCAAGTCGAGATAGATGATCGGCCGCGCGATTCTCGGCTCCTTTTTTGTCTAGAATTTTGACATTAAATTCTCAAAGGAGGAGAATCCACCGGATAAACCTCGGCTTAGCATCTTGTTTATTAAGAAGATATTTGATAGCCGAGTGGTCCGTATACACTATGGTTTTAGACAAGACAAGATAAGGTCTAAACTTTTCAAAAGCATACACAACGGCAAGTAACTCCTTTTCCGTTGTAGTGTACTTAGTTTGAGCATCTGTCATAGTCTTACTTGCATAGTGTATAGGTAAGAAATGTTTTGTCTTATGTTGCCCCAAAACTGCACCTACCGCGTAATCACTAGCATCACACATAATTTCAAAAGGTAGGTTCCAATCCGGAGTAACTAAAATCTGTGATTCGGTTAATTTCCTTTTAAGCATCTCAAAGGCTTTGATGCACTCATCCGAAAAGAAGAATATAGTCTCTTTTTCTAAAGATGGGTCATAGGCCGAGCTATCTTAGAGAAGTCTTGGATAAAACGTCTGTAGAAGCCGGCATGGCTGAGAAAACTCCTAACTCCCTTAACGGTGGTGGGTGGAGGTAATTTGGCAATCACGTCGATTTTAGCCCTATCAACCTCAATACCGGCCTTAGAGATCTTATGTCCTAACACAATTCCTTTTTGCACATGAAATGACATTTTTCATAATTAAGCACAAGATTTGTTTCCTCACAACGTTGCAACATTCTTTCCAAGTTAGAGAGACATGAAGTGAAAGACTCCCCAAAAACCGAGAAATCATCCATAAAGACTTCCATGGTTTTTTTGATCATATCTTGGAAAATGGCCATCATACACCTTTGGAACGTCCCCGGAGCATTGCATAACCCAAAAGGCATTCTACGATAAGCAAATGTTTGACAAGTGAATGTGGTCTTTTCTTGATCACGAGGGTCTATGGGAATTTGGAAATAGCACGAAAATCCATCCAAAAAGCAATAGAATTCATTTCCCGCTAGTCTCTATAACATTTGATCCATAAAAAGGTAATGGAAAATGATCCTTCCTAGTGGCATCATTAAGCTTCCTATAGTTGATACAAACACGCCAACCAGTCACAAGTCTAGTCGGAATCAATTCATTATCCTCATTAGTAACAACCGTCATTCCTCCTTTCTTTGGAACACAATGCACGGGACTAAGCCATGGGCTATCGGAGATAGGGTAGATCATTCCAGCGTCTAGAAGTTTCATAACTTCCATTTTGATCACCTCATGAATCTTTGTATTGACCCTTCTTTGATTTTGGATAGCGGGTTTATAATCTTCCTCCATCAAAATTTTATGGGTACAAAAATTTGGGTCAATACCCTTAATGTCGGAGATTTTCCATGCAATGGCCTGTTTATGTTTCTTAAGCACCTTAATAAGTTCATCCTTTTCGTTATCCTTTAATCCCTTAGCATTAATCACCAGTAACTTATCCTTTCCTTCAAGAAAAGCATACTCCAAATGAGTGGGAAGTTCCTTAAGTTCTAATTCGGGTGCTTCTTCAATAGATGTTTTCACTTTAGTCTCATTTTCACTCACAACTTTTAAATCCATAGGTGGCGATTCAAAAGGATCTTCACTCAAAAAGGCTTCAAGCAAATCGATATCTCCCTCCATATCATGATAATCCTCATCATATGTAGATGGCAAATCCGGTGTGCTAAGAAAAGCATCCACCTCCTCCATGATAAAATCACTAGCCCCAAATGAAGTAAGGGGTGGAGACGAAAGGGCAATAATAGGATCCGATAAAGAAGATTGCCACTTTCGGAATTAGTCGAGAATACAAGCACTTCTTGAGAATATTCTTCATAAGCAACATCAATCACATCGATTTGATTAATTGATCCCTCGTAATACTTGGAAGAATATTTAGAGATATGACCAATATCAAACGTGATATTTTCATCATCAACTCTTAAAGTCAATTTCCCCGCTTTCATGTCAACTAAAGCACTAGCCGTCATCAAAAACGGTCTTCCCAAAATAAGTGGTACACGAGAATCTTCGGAATAATCACAAACTACAAAATCCGTTGGAAAGACGAGTTTCCCTACTTTGACAAACACATCCTCGGCTATACCTTTTGGAAAGGCGGTCGATCGATCCGCAAGCTCGAGAGTCATCTTAGTAGGTGTAAGCTCGGGAAGTGATAACCTTTTCCACACGGAAAGAGGCATCAAATTAATGCTAGCGCCAAGATCGGCTAATGCTAAGCGTTCTTCCATATTAAGGAAATCACATGGTATCAAAAACTTACCCGAGTCTCCAAGCTTTTTGGGAAGCTTTTGTGTAAGAACCGTGGAAGAATTAGCATCTAAAGATGTAGACACTTTGATAGGTGTGAAAACACCCATCCTTTTACCACTTAATTACAATAATAACCAAGCCAAAACGTGTATTTTATGTCGTAAATGTCAGAATTATGCGTAGTTTTTGTTTTTGTTGTGATTTAGGACCAAGACGTGAAAAGGAAGGAAAACACGGGCTTTCACGGGCTTTTATCGAAGAAAAAGACAAAAGACGAAGTCAAGAGATCAAGAATGCAAAAAGAATGGAAGTCCAAGGCCTATTCTGAAGATTTATCGAAGAACAAGTCAAAAGACGAAAGTTTAATAAAGCCGAAGAACTCAAGTCTAATAAATGAAGAAATTATAAGACGAGTTTAATTAATCCCGAGACAAAGTCGATAAAGTCGAAGAACTTAAAAGACGGAAAGACGTGAAGAAAGAAAGAGAAGGCAACACATGCACCTCCCCATTTCCTATAAATACCCTCCTAAACACATTTAGGTGGGTGGGTTAGTTTTTAGTTAGTAGTAGTTTTCATTTCATTTTGTAGGTAATTTTAGAGAGAAAAAGTGTCAGTTTCTCTCACTAGGATCTTAATCTTTTATCTTCCTTTCTTGTTTTTAATCAAGTCTTTACTTTTGATAGCTTAATTCTTCTTTTAATCTTAATCTTATTCTACCTTTCTTAGTTTTTATATATTTTTAATCCGAAATTTTTATGCTTTTTTGTTTAATCTTGATGTTTGATTGATTAAAAAGTTTATCTTTTTATCAATCCTTAAGTTTTCTTACGGAATAAGCTATAAGTTTGACAATCTTATTAGCTTATTTTGTGTTTAGCTTATTTTTTTTCTAGTTTTTCTAAAAAAAGGTTTTATCCTTTTAATGTTTATCTTATTAAGTTTGCTTATTTTGTGTTTTTAAAAAGTCTTTAAATTCTAGCTTATTAGCTTTTCTTAAACGTGTTTTGATTAGGTTTTTAGGCGTGTGCTTATTTGATTAATAGCTTATTAGATTTAGCTTATTTTATACATTCCTTTTACATCCCGGTCATCTTGATTGGAAAAGGGTTTTACATTCCTTTTATACATTCCTTTTACATTCCGATCATCTTGATTGGAAAAGGGTTTTACATTCCTTTTAGCATTCCTTTTACATTCCTTTTGTATTCCTTTTACATTCCTTTTAGCATTCCTTTCAGCATTCCTTTTACATTCCTTTTAGCATTCCTTTTACATTCCTTTTACATTCCTTTCAACATTCCTTTTAGCATTCCTTTTACATTCATTTTGCAATCCTTTTACATTCCTTTTGCATTCCTTTCAGCATTCCTTTTACATTCCTTTCAGCATTCCTTTTACATTCCTTTTGCATTCCTTTTACATTCCTTTTAGCATTCCTTTCAGCATTCCTTTTACATTCCTTTCAGCATTCCTTTTAGCATTCCTTTTGCATTCCTTTCAGCATTCCTTTTACATTCCTTTCAGCATTCCTTTAGCATTCCTTTTACATTCCTTTTGCATTTCTTTTACATTCCTTTTAGCATTCCTTTCAGCATTCCTTTTACATTCCTTTCAGCATTCCTTTTACATTCCTTTTTACATTCCTTTTGCATTCCTTTTGCATTCCTTTTACTTATCGCAATTTACATTTTCATTTTACTTAGTAATAGATAACCAAACCATTTTCATTTCCACCAAGAACAATTGAGTCGCACTTTCTACCAATAATCAATTCGAAAAGATTGGAACGAAATTATTTTGATACTTGGTGAAAAACCTGTTATTAAATGGCGCCGCTGCCTGCTCTTTTCGTGAAGATTAACGGTTTTTTGTGAGAGACGCGTTGGATTTTGGGATCCGTTCACTCGTGAACGTTATTTTTCTGGCATTTTTCAAAAAAAAAAAAAAAAAAATACAAAAACATTTAAAAAAATCATAAAATGCATTTCTTTTCTAAGTTTTGCAACCAAAAATATTCCTCTTAACCCTCTATTGTGTTTAATTCTTTTTCTCAACCCCTCTAATTTTAATTCTTCATGGATTCGTCTTGCGTACGATGTGGGAGACCATGGCATGGTTATCAAACATGTCAATGGTGTACTTGTGAGCGGTGTGGCTCTGATATTGACGATACACAATTTGGATTTTGTTCATTTTGCAATTCAACAAATTCATACTTCTTCTCTTGCAATACTTTCTCACCCTCTCTCGTATATGACAATCCTTATCCTAACAATGCACCGGGTTTTTCTCCATACCCGTGGTGCAATATTTGTGGGGGCCCTCACGATGCTTCTTCTTGTCAACCGATGAATATCTTTGAGCCAATTCCGTGCTATGATTCTGGTTTTATAACTTTGAGCCCCCACATCACACCCTCAATCATCAATCCTCTCAGGGAATTAGTCTTGACCAACAACTCACTACTTTGAATGACATTCTTGAAATTTTAGCTCAACTCCGAGCTGACTTGCATCAGGAAAGGCAACCTTTGCTTGATGGTGACCAAATCTTGAAATCCACCTACACCTTTTTGAGCCAATTTGGTCGTTTTCCCTTCTTTTCTACACCAAAATGTTTACTTACAGCGTGGGATAGAATGGGTTTAATTGAACATACTCAGGGAGATGATCAACAGAAATTGCTTCATGAGCTTCTTAAAGATGTGGAGGTTATCAAGGAGGAGTTAGTGGACTATATCACTCCTAACTGGAATGGTCCAGTCTATTTTGATGATGATGACGAGGATGATATCTACAATCTCAACCCATCTTCTGAGATTACTACTCCTACTCTTGATATCCCTAATGCGCCTAAGGATTGTGATATATTAAGTGAGATTAGTGATTTTGGTCTTGATAAATTCTTTGATAAGATTTGTGATGTGCTAACTTTTGAGGAGCTTACGGAAGAGGTCGCTCTTAATGATGATGATTCTTCTCCATGCTATGAGAATTTCACTTTTGAAATTTCTCCTTCTCCTCCGGGCGATGAAGGCGATGTTGATTTATTCTCTCCGACTTATGAGAAGTTCACCCCTGAACTTGGTCTTGTAGATGAGGTGGAAGACGTTATTCTTCGCGACAAATTACTGAAAGTTCATCTTCTGATTGCTAAAATTGAAGCGTTGAATTCTCCTGCTATTAAAGAATCTTTACCTCAGTCTATTACACCCGTTGAGTATAATGACCCATTGCTGGAAGAAATCGACATTCACTCAATACCTCCGGGTATTGATGATGATGACACGGAGGGGGATATTATTTCTGAAAGTTTGCTGCAGGAAGGTATTGTCCCAAGTCCCCCTCCTGAGCACCTTTCATCCACTCCTTTAGACATCATTACGTAGGATGAGTGCTTTGACCCGGGAGGTGATATTGATTATTATATGATTGATAACCTTACGGCTTTGCCGTTGTTTGATCATCAATTGTCTTTGGGGGATGACAATTTCCTTACTTTACCCACCCCACCTCCCGTGAATCATGATCTCACATACTTTTCGTATGTTGAGAGGACTTTTCTACCTTTTAAGACTTATCCTCCAGCCCCCCTGTTGTATTTTCCTCCGGGAACAAGGACAAGGTCTTTGATCCTGGTATTACATTCGAGGCTTCCCCATGGACCATTTAATTCGGGGACGAGTCAGGCTCGTGAATCGGTTAACAAAAACAAGCGCTTCTCGGGAGGTAACCCGATTATCTATCCTTTTATTCTGTTTTTCTAATAAGTGTAGGGGGAGACCCTAGTATGTGTTTGTTGTTTTCTTTCTTATCATGTGCATGGATTCGAGCTTTCAAAGATACATTCTTGATGACTTTTGACGAACCGTTATCCCGTGTACCCGTCTTCCCGGTTCTATCCTATACTCTTTTGATTCTCTATTTTATATTTATTCAATATTAAAATAGGAATCACTTTAGTTGTCCTTTCCTTAGCAAGATTTAAACAAAGTGCACAATGTCCTAAGTGTAGGGGAGTTTACTCCCACATGCTTAAACATTGAGGACAATGTTTATATTAAGTGTAGGGGGGACTTCTATCGAAGTTAAGTGGTCTTTTCCTTGCATTTGTCCTCATTTTAACCGGAAAATTGATTTTTCGACATTTTTCAAATTTTTGATCTATTTTGGCCTAGTAGTTTTTCCTTTGTTATTGTTATTTACTTTCTTTGCTAGAATAAATTTTTAAAAAAGTGGTTTTAATTTTTCAAAGTTGTGAATCTTTTGACTCAACCCGAGTTTACTTATCTAAGTTTACTCTAGCTAGTATCCTTAACGTGTTTAAGTCAAGTTTTGCTAGGCTTTTATATAGGGAACTTTAAAACGCGAAAGTCTTAACTCTCACGGGTTAAGAATAAGAACTTTTCGCAAGTTCCTATAATTGATCCTAGAAAGTCGTTTATCAAGGGAACTTTAAAATGCAAATTCTAAACTTGAAAAAGTCTAAGAAGTTGCAAGATCCTATAGACGACTTGAAAACCCAAAACTTTGATTTAATAGGCTAAGCATCCACGAGTCTCATTCCTTGAGATTTTAAATTGTGGAGAACGAGAGATGATAGAGTCAATTATAAGTTTGGTATTCTTTCATGAATTTATGTGAGTTGATTATAAGCTTTTTCTCCCATCGCTTGTTAATAAATTTAATTGCAATAAGTAAGGTTGTATGATTTGAAAAGTTACTTAGCTTCTAGCACAAGATCGTTTAAAAGTTGCTCGGTATTAATTAGAGTTCATAGCCAAGGCATAACTTATTGAAGCGGGATGCGAAGATTGGCGAGTCCGAAAAGGTCCTAACAAGACATGAGGGCTACATTTTGTTGCTAAAGATCCAAAAATGATGTGAAGAATCATTTATCGAAAATCAATATGAAGGATCGAGACACACGACGAAACGCAAATACTCCCGTAAAGATCATGGAGAATTCTATTCAAAAAGGCCCTAACAAGGTATGAGGATAAATAGATCCAAGTCCTAAAAGGAGGCGGATCGTTGTATATCAAAGTCCAAAATAAAGATTGGAGAAAAATGAAGAAGTCGTGGTCCAAAATTGAAGAATCTCTCAAAAACTTCAAGTGAAGAAATTCCTATTATGAAGAGAAGACCATAATTTCAAAAACGTCTCTCAAGATTTGAAGTATGAAGTCGCTGCCAAATATCGGTCTGAGAAAGGTCTCAAATCGTGAAGCGAGTTATGCCAAGATATGAACTTTATGAGGTCCCGAGAAGCAGTTTTAAAAGATTTTGTCATTTAGCTAACTATTGATTAAATCGTCCTACTTTATTTTCGGCCTAAATAACTATCGAAATAAGTCAACAATGCATCCTCGTGATCATTCAAGACAATAATAAAATATAAGAGATACACCTAGGTATAAGGGAGTCTAAGTAAATAATTGGCCCACATGAGTTTGTGATAGTTTGCTAACTTATAATAACAATGATCTCGTTTTTAAGCTTGGTTTGAGGAACGTGAAAACTTGAGGATGATAATCATTCATGACATTTCTAAAACCCTAAGGTATGTCTTTGATTTCTTTACTTATTTTCTTCCTTTGAATGTTTTATAATTTTCTAGCTTTATATTAAAGGCCAAGGTGGATCGATTATGATGGAAAATGTAAAACGTGCCTTGTAACTAATGGATTGCATGAGGACATTGCAATGGTCAAGTGTAGGGGATTTGATAGGTGTAAAAACACCCATCCTTTTACCACTTAATTACAATAATAACCAAGCCAAAACGTGTATTTTATGTCGTAAATGTCGGAATTATGCGTGGTTTGTGTTTTTGTTGTGAATTAGGACCAAGATGTGAAAAGGAAGGAAAACACGGGCTTTCACGGGCTTTTATCGAAGAAAAAGACAAAAGACGAAGTCAAGAGATCAAGAATGCAAAAAGAACGGAAGTCCAAGGCCTATTCTGAAGATTTATCGAAGAACAAGTCAAAAGACGAAAGTTTAATAAAGCCGAAGAACTCAAGTCTAATAAATGAAGAAAATTATAAGACGAGTTTAATTAATCCCGAGACAAAGTCGATAAAGTCGAAGAACTTAAAAGACGGAAAGACGTGAAGAAAGAAAGAGAAGGCAACACATGCACCTCCCCATTTCCTATAAATACCCTCCTAAACACATTTAGGAGGGTGGGTTAGTTTTTAGTTAGTAGTAGTTTTCATTTTATTTTGTAGGTAATTTTAGAGAGAGAAAGTGACAGTTTCTCTCACTAGGATCTTAATCTTTTATCTTCCTTTTTTGTTTTTAGTCAAGTCTTTACTTTTGATAGCTTAATTCTTCTTTTAATCTTAATCTTATTCTACCTTTCTTAGTTTTTATATATTTTTAATCCGAAATTTTTATGCTTTTTTGTTTAATCTTGATGTTTGATTGATCAAAAAGTTTATCTTTTTTATCAATCCTTAAGTTTTCTTACGGAATAAGCTATAAGTTTGACAATCTTATTAGCTTATTTTGTGTTTAGCTTATTTGTTTTTTCTAGTTTTTCTAAAAAAAGGTTCTATCCTTTTAATGTTAATCTTATTAAGTTTGCTTATTTTGTGTTTTTATAATTCTTTAAATTATAGCTTATTAGCTTTTCTTAAACGTGTTTTGATTAGGTTTTTAGGCGTGTGCTTATTTGATTAATAGCTTATTAGATTTAGATTATTTTATACATTCCTTTTACATCCCGGTCATCTTGATTGGAAAAGGGTTTTACATTCCTTTTATACATTCCTTTTACATTCCGATCATCTTGATTGGAAAAGGGTTTTACATTCCTTTTAGCATTCCTTTTACATTCCTTTTGCATTCCTTTTACATTCCTTTTAGCATTCCTTTCAGTATTCCTTTTTACATTCCTTTTACATTCCTTTTAGCATTCCTTTTATATTCCTTTCAACATTCCTTTTACATTCCTTTCAGCATTCCTTTTAGCATTCCTTTTACATTCCTTTTGCATTCCTTTTACATTCCTTTTGCATTCCTTTCAGCATTCCTTTTACATTCCTTTCAACATTCCTTTTACATTCCTTTTGCATTCCTTTTACATTCCTTTTAGCATTCCTTTCAACATTCATTTTACATTCCTTTTAGCATTCCTTTCAACATTCCTTTTACATTCCTTTCAGCATTCCTTTTGCATTCCTTTCAGCATTCCTTTTACATTCCTTTCAACATTCCTTTAGCATTCCTTTTACATTCCTTTTGCATTCCTTTTACATTCCTTTTAGCATTCTGATAGGTGTGTAAACACCCATCTTTTCTACCACTTAATTACAATAATTACCGGACCAAAACGTGTATTTTATGTCTTTTATGTCGGAATTATGCGTGGTTTGTGTTTTTGTTGTGATTTAGGATAAAAAGGTGAAAAGTGGAGAAAACACGGACATTCACGGGCACTTACGGACTTTTATTGAAGAAAAGGATGAAAGACGAAGTCAAGAAGTCAAGAGTGCAAAAAGAACGGAAGTCCACGACCAATTCTGAAGATTTATCGAAGAAAAAGTCAAAAGACGGAAGTTTATCAAAAGCCGAAGAATTCAAGTCTATTTTATTGAAGAATTTAAAGACGAGTTCAAAAGAAATCCCGTAGTCAAAAGTCCCTTAAGTCCAAGATTAAAGAAGATTAGAAGAAAAGGACTAAGTACGCAATTAATGAAGATTAAAAGAAGGAGGGACTTAATTATGCAACTAAGAGAAAAGGAAAGAGGGGAGGAAGATTCCTAATCCTCCCCTATAAATAGTCATTAGATGTAAACATTTCATTTTGTTGGCTAAGGTGACAATTAGTCTTCCACCATTTAAATACTTGTCATTTACATTACTTGTCAATTTTAATTCATGTTATGCACCTTTATTACCATTTAATTCCAAGTAAGTTTCCATTTTAATTCTTGTCAAAGCTTTATTTTATCTTGTCAATCTCTTATCTACCTTTCTTATTATTTGATTCATGTGTTTATGTTATGTTCATGTTTATGCTTTTATTTTGATCTTAATGGTTTTTAATTATTGTGGTTAAAGTTGTTTGATTTCATGATTTTAATTGTTTGTTGATGTTTATTCATAGATTCGTAACTGTTTATTATTATCCGTGTGTTTGATTTTGGTTATTTTGTTATTTTATCTGCTGCTACTGTGTTGGAAATACGTTTTACGTATTTATGAAGGATCGGTCGCTCCAATGATAATTATGTAATGGGCTCGTGATCCACTTTGTAAGTGTATAGTCCATATAGCCCACATGTAGGGTGGGCTATATATATACCCCTCCTAGCATGTTAGGAGGGGGTTGGTTAGTTCATTGATTAATATATTCATTAATCTAATCACTTTCTCTCTCTACTTTTCTTCCATCTCCTTTCTCTCTCTACACCTAATCTCCTTCTTCCTCATCTCTTCCACCAAATCCATAGATCTAATCCCTCATTTACCAAATCCTTAGATTTCGTAGGCCTTCAATTGGTATCAGAGCCATGGTTGAATTTTAGGATTTGCTTATTTTTTATCTTTTGATTTGGTGGTAAAAATCCTTTCTTTTCTTATTTTTTATCCATCTTTTTATCATTCGATCAATTTTTTGATCAATTTTTTATCAATTTTTTATAAATTTTTATCAATTTTTTATTTTTTATCAGTTTTATTTTTTTACGTAGGTTTTTTACAATCAGTTTTTATTATCAGTTTTTTTATTATCAGGTTTATCAATTTTTAAATCATCTAGTTTTATTAAATTTTTTAAAATAATCAGTTTTTCTTTTTCAATAATCAGTTTTTTTTTAATCACATTTTTTTTAATCCTTTTTTTTAATCAGTCCTCTTTTTTTTCTTATTTGTCCACTGGTCCAACCTGTTAACTCAGTCCTATAGTTAATCTGTCAAAATATCAGTCCAATCAGTCCAAAAACTTTCAAAAGATCTGTCTTTTTCCATCCAGTTTTGAGATCGAGTGCTTTCATTTTTCAGAATGAGAAAACTTTCCGAATAGTCAACATTTTCCGAATAGACAAACCTTTCCGAATAGACCAAACTTTCCGAATAGACCAAACTTTCCGTATAGACCAAACTTTCCGCATAGACCAAACTTTCCGAATAGACCAAACTTTCCGAATAAACAAAACTTTCCGAATAGACAAAACATTCCACGTTTGTTAAGCTCATGCACAAGGACTTATAGTCATATCACAGACTATAACTCGCTCATCAAAGAAAGGAAAGTTTATCGCCGATGATAAACTTATCCTAAAAACGAGAAATTCATTTTTCTCGGGCATGAGCTTATATCAAAAACATTCCAAGTTTTTAAGCTCATGCATTAAGGCTTATAGATAAATGACAGTCTATAACCCGCTCTTCAAAGGCAGGAAAGTTTATCGCCGATGATAAACTTATCCTAACAACGAGAAATTAAGTTTTCTCGGGCATGAGCTAATATTAAAAACATTCGAAGTTTTTAAGCTCATGCACAAAGACTTACAGTCACATAACAGACTGTAACTCGATCTAAAAAAGACAGGAAAGTTCATCCCGATGATGACTTATCCTAAAAACGAGAAATTCATTTTTCTCGGGCATGAGCTTATGTTAAAAACATTCCACGTTTGTTAAGCTCATGCACAAGGACTTATAGTCATATCACAGACTATAACTCGCTCATCAAAGAAAGGAAAGTTTATCGCCGATGATAAACTTATCCTAAAAACGAGAAATTCATTTTTCTCGGGCATGAGCTTATATCAAAAACATTCCAAGTTTTTAAGCTCATGCATTAAGGCTTATAGATAAATGACAGTCTGTAACCCGTTCTTCAAAGGCAGGAAAGTTTATCGCCGATGATAAACTTATCCTTACAACGAGAAATTAATTTTTCTCGGGCATGAGCTTATATCGAAAACATTCCAAGTTTTTAAGCTCATGCACTATGACTTACAGTTAAATGTCAGACTGTAACTCGAACTTAAATAAAGGAAAGATTATCTTTTATGATAACTTATCCTCTTAACGAGAAATTCACCTTTCTCGGTCATGAGCTTGTATTAAAACATTCGAAGTTTTAAGCTCAGAAAGGAAAGTGTATCTTTTAAATAAGAGAACTTTTCCTCGTAACGAGAAATTCACCTTTCTCGGTCATGAGCTTTCCGTTAAAACAGTCAAAGTTTTCAAGCTCATGAACACGACTTCTAAGTAAATGTCAGCTTAGGACTCGTTCTTCAGATAAAAGGAAATTTTATCGCCGATGATAAACTTATCCTTAACAACGAGAAGTTTCCAACTTCTCGGACTTGAGCTTCCTAAGATATTCCAAATCTTAAGCTCAAGTAATTGTTTTTCAAAACTTTGAACACAATTTTTCGAGAATTTCTCAAAAGGTTTTTCTAAATCTTTCAAAATTATGTGTTCAAAAATGTTTTGATAAAACGAGCATGTCTTCTGGAATCGATAATATTTACGGACCTAGAAATGTCATTCAATAATGACACGGGGTTGTAAATAAAGTTCGAGCAGAAGTTTAAAAGATTTAAAACATGCTCCATATGGTTTGCTATTATTTCAGATAGCAACCCGCTTTTCATAATCAAGTCAAGCATTTCACCGGAAAGCTTTGACTCAACAACGAGAATTAATTTTCTCGGGGACGTGACGAGGTGACCATCATTCGTGAACAAGAACCATGTGCTTCTTTCATATGCTGTTCTCCATTATTCAGGTCCAACCTCGTACATTGCTAATCTTGTGAATTCATTATTATATCTGATCTTTGCACGTAATAAATACCTTACACTTGTGTTTAAAAGGTATTTAATTTACGTTTCAAGTACACCCTCATTAATTTGAGGGGGAGCTTGTGTAATTCATGAAGATAATTGGATTTACATTTTTCTTCCCAAATTTTCCTAAAATGCTATTAAATCAATTGATATTAAAAACATCGATTGGGTTAATATTTTTAATATGGGGGAGAAAATGTGATTTAATATGGGATATGATCAATCATAAATGGTTTGACTTAACGTGTTAGCTCATCCCGACATGTGCGAAATGTTTTCGAATATCGTAGCATATGTTAAGGGGGAGCAAAATGGATTTGCACTTCAAAATGGATTTCATGGTGACATACACTTACCCAAAACATCTCTATTCACGACGGTGAAGATTGTGGTGACATAAGGATGGTAGGATAGGTTAAAGTCCAATGATTTCTCTAAAACCGGAGGAATCTTCCCAAGGACATTCCATAGCTAGAAATAGTAGTCCTTAGGAAAGATGGAGAAAGATTGTGAACGTAGCTGAATGCCGACCAAGTACTTAAGTTAGCACTGGAACAATCACAACAAGGTGCTAGTGATGACGTATTGGTAAGCATTGAAGGGGTTGAAGAATGAAAAAGAATTGTAAAGATAAAGGGTGTAAAGAAAGAAGCCCTCCTTACAACCTTAGGCAGAAACCGGGTCAATTCATATGTTATTGAGATCATTTTTAATGATTCTTGATATTGAAGAAAGACATCATGGACCCAGTGATGCAAGGCACAACCCATCCCAGCTAACTCAGATATCTCTCAAAAGATATTTGTTTTAATCACACGGAGACAACACATTATCTATTGATTTATTCACTCCGAATAAATTGGTATTGAAAAGGTGGCACTCCTCTCCAGCCTCCGATCACTAAAAATCCAAAATGCACGATTGAGTCTAGAGCCATTTGAGATCATCAAATATCTCGTTAGGACACACTTTCATTATTCCTTGCTTGTTCACACAATGTGAAAAGTAAGAAAGATCTTAAGAGTCCTACGCAAAATCTTCATGATCTTGCCTGAACATCCGAGTAATACGAAAGTATTTACAATGAAGATGGAAATCCTTCTTGAGCGAATATCAAAAAGCTCATGGTAGGTGACTTGTGCGATTCTTTATGAATTAAACTTGTGATAACTGGAAAGCAACAGTGGTTTAATTCTTAAATGAATTTAAACACGTTCCAGGCCTCTACGCATTATCATATGATCTTGCCAGAACACTCAGAGTGACTCTTTATTGATCACAGTGACGAGTGGAAATCCTTCTAGTGTTAACATTAAACAGCACTTGGTAGGTAACTTGCAAGATTCTTTATGAATCAAGCTAGTGACAACTGGAAAGCAACGATGGTGCGGTTCTTAATTGAATTTCACTTGTTCCAGGAACATGAATTGACGGCTTCAAATCATGCGGATATTATTATCCAAATGATTCACTCTTTACGTTCGCAGTCAGCTTTGGACGGTCGAGTAAAGAGAACGGGTTTACCCGCGAAATCTTGTCAAGGAGGTTCTTTATTGAAACTACCTGTCACAAGTACGATATTTAATATCGTCCAACGGTCTTCACCGACCGGAGGTAAAATGATACCGAATTAGAATGAAATGTTCAAGGCCATTTCATCCGTGTATATGGTTTGTTGCTAACTGTCTTATGTAGCGTAACAAAAAGGTGGCATTGCGGTGTACAATCCAGAAGAAGTCGTCACCACATGCTTATACTACATACACTTAGTACTTCAACAAATTCAAGAAAGTCTGAAGGTCAAGTCTTCCGCTGTATCAAACTCTGAAGCTTTCAAGAATTTAAAGGTATAAGTATGTGGAACATGAAGTCACAAAGAGGCAAATTTCACAAGTGATGAATGCACAAGGTCAAGGCAAGGAAACATGCTCAAGAACTAAAGTCAAAGATCACTTCAAGCATATTCACAAGAACAAGATCGAAGACTCAAGCATAGATGCTAGGTTTAAGATTTTGTAAAATGGTGTGACCTCCCTTAGGGGGAGATTGTTGGAAATGTATTTTCCCAAAGAAAGTCTCGGTCACATCATTATTAGCATAGATCACGAGCTATAGAATATTTAGAACTTTGTAACTTGGAGCGACCTCCCTTAGGGGGAGATTGTTGGAAATACGTTTTACGTATTTATGAAGGATCGGTCGCTCCAATGATAATTATGTAATGGGCTCGTGATCCACTTTGTAAGTGTATAGTCCATATAGCCCACATGTAGGGTGGGCTATATATATACCCCTCCTAGCATGTTAGGAGGGGGTTGGTTAGTTCATTGATTAATATATTCATTAATCTAATCACTTTCTCTCTCTACTTTTCTTCCATCTCCTTTCTCTCTCTACACCTAATCTCCTTCTTCCTCATCTCTTCCACCAAATCCATAGATCTAATCCCTCATTTACCAAATCCTTAGATTTCGTAGGCCTTCATACTGTTCTCCTTGTTCTTCGGGAAGTGTTTGCCTTGTTTCTGATCTTTCCAGGAAGAGTTCCGAGCCAAGGAAAGGACTGAAGTGTTCATTCGGAAGTCCAAACTTCCGGACCAAACTTTTTCATTCGGAAGTCTTAAACTTCCGAACCAAGGCTTCATTCGGAAGTCTTAAACTTCCGAACCAAGGCTTCATCCGGAACTCAAAACTTCCGAACCAAGACTCTTCATTCGGAAGTCCAAAACTTCCGAACCAAACATACTCATTCGGAACTCCAAAGTTCCGAACCAAGGGTTTCATCCGGAACTTTTCAAAAGTTCCGAATCAACTTAAAATTCCGAATCAAGGACCAAAGTTCCGAATAAAGGCTGTTCATTCGGAAGTCAGAAACTTCCGAGTCAAGGTTGTTCATTCGGAACTTCCATAAGTTCCGGATCAAGGGTAATCTTCCGAATCAAGGAGCTTCATTCGGAAACTTCCGAATCAAGGGGTGACCAGAAACTTCCGAATCAAGGCAGATTTTACAAGTTCCGAATCAGTAAGTTTCGAACGAAGCATTGTTTTGGATAGGTGACATATTCAGACCAATTTGTTCCGGATCAAGGATTTTGGTAATATTCCAAGTGAAGAAGAATCATTTCAACCAAAGGTGACATTTAGGATGAGTGATTGTTCCAAACGAAGGTTTATTCCGAATGAGCTGTATTCAGGTTCTTATTAGTTTTCGTCTTTGATTTTTATTTTCAAGCTTTATTTTTCTTGTCTTTTATTTTACTACACTTTTAGATTATTTGCCTTAGTTTTATTTTAGACTTGCCTTAGTCGCACTTTAAGTTTGCCTTAGATAGATTTAAGTTTACGTCAATTTACTTTAGTGTCTTTAGTTTCAGCCACGTTTTTAAATACTTGCACTTTACTTTAATTAGACTTAGATTTACTTTAAGTACCAATTTACTTTTAAGTCTTTGCTTTTAAATTTAAAAACAACCAAAAAATATTCTTTTTCACCAAAGATCAACTAAGTCACACATAGAGAACTAGATCAATTCGTTAAGATTCCGAGAACACGAACATAATTTCTAATTTTCTTACTAGGTAAAAGCCTTGTATCAAATGGCGCCGCTGCCGGCTCTTTTCGTTAAGATCAACAGTTTTCTGTGCTAGACACGTTGCTTTTTGGGATCCGTTCACTTGTGAACGTTATTTTTCTTGCATAAAAAATTCAAAAATCATAAAAATTAAAAATTGATAAAAAACCATAAAAATTAAAAATATAAAAAATCCAAAAAGATTTTCTTTTTATTGTGTATATATATTGCCTTTGCGTTTGGTTTCTTTTTCTTTTGCATTTTCAGGTGTATGCGTACTAGATCTTCTAATTATCAAGAGCCCGAGCCTCAAGAAGATTTAGATATGGCAGGTGTTAACAACAATAATCAACTACCGCACCTCAACAATAACAACAATGCTCTTCCACAGCCCGATCTTCGGACCATGGAGGAACTTTGTCAACCAACAATGTTTGGACGAGGAGGACCGATTGCGCCGATGCAAATCAACGCTCCTGAATTTTCGTTGAAGCATCACATGATTCAGCAAGTACAAACAAACCCATTTAGAGGATTGCCTGATGATGATGCCAACAAACACCTCGACAAGTTCATTACAATCACCCAAAGCATGAAGTTGCCTGGGGCCACAATGGATGTACTCCGCCTACAACTCTTCCCACATACTTTATCGCATCATGCCGAGAAATGGTTTGATCGTCTCCCAAAGAATTCTATTCACACTTGGGATGATATGACTCAACGCTTTCTATCGCGCTACTTTCCACCATCCATGGTCACAAGCCTTCGCAATCAGATCAGCGGTTTCATGCAAGACCCTGATGAATCTCTTTTTGACGCTTGGGAGAGATATAATGTCTTGATTGATAGATGTCCAAACCACAACATGCTCCCTGTGACCTTAATCGATACTTTCTATAACGGATTGACTTTTCGAGATCGTGATACGATCAATGCAGCCGCCGGTGGCACATTCATGAAAAGGAGACCCGAGGAGTGTAGAGAGTTAATTGAAAACATGACTACTCATCATAAGAACTGGGATTCCTCTGATTCTTCTAGAAACAACACGAGAGTCAATGTTTCTTCCACCTCAGCAAACCCTGAGATGACCGAACTCACCCGCATGATGGCTGAAATGAGCAAAAGTATTACGCTTCTCGCTTCAAACCAACAACAACAACAAGTTAAAGCGGTGGCTAATCCTTGTGAAACATGTGGCGGTCCTCACTCATACACCGATTGTCCTTCGACACAAGGAAATCCGGAAAATGTGTATGCTGCTTACGGTAATTATTCACCGGAAAATTACCAAGCTAGACAACAAGGGGATAGAAATCTGCTGAGCTACCGTTCTAACAATTACCTTTCACCCGGTTTTTCTCCTCAAAACCAAAACCCCGCCAACAACTACAATAGAAGCAACCAAATCCCACCTCGTGCTTCTAACCCTTATCAACCACCCACCCAACAACACCCACCCATTAACCCCGATGTTGACACAATCATGCGAACTCAAGGTGAGCAAATCAAGAATCTACAGAGCCAAATAATCAATTTGAAAGGAGATATCTTGAAACAAGGAAATGACATCAGAACCGAGGTTCGTGAAAACCTTCAATCCTCCTTCATCACTCAAACAACTGAATTAAAGAATCTGTTGGCTAGTTTCTTGCCCGAAGCTCAACCTTCTTCTTCCTCGGGTTCTCTACCTTCAAACACCGTCACTAATCCGCGAGCTAATGTGAGTGCTATAACTACGCGTAGTGGACTTGCCATTGTCGATCCACCTATTCCACCACCATCATCTACACCTCCTCCACCACCATGTATCCCTACTCCTCCTACACCTAGTGTTAGTGCACCATTACCGTCTCCGCCCCGTCATGACGATGTATCTCGGAAGGACCCTTCAACATCACAACCTTCACCGACTACACCTTCACCTAACCCTTATCAACCCAGAATCCCATACCCTTCTCGCATAGGCAAGACCAACGAGCTAACCAAGAATGATGCTCAAGTGACTAGCTATATTAAGATGCTTTCTCAAATGAACTTCAACATTAGCTTTCTTGAAGCACTTGTCCACATGCCCAAATTTGTTAAAGCATTTAAGGAATTGCTTAACAAGAAGGAGAAGCTGATTGAACTCGTCAACACACGCTTAAATGAAAACTGCTCTGTAGTCATTCTTAGAGAACTTCCGGAAAAGCTTGGAGATCCCGGTCGTTTTGTGTTGCCTTGCGTGTTCAACAAAACTGAAGAATTTACTGCCCTTGCTGATCTCGGGGCTAGTATTAATTTGATGCCACTCAGTGTTTGGAAAACACTATCATTACCCGATCTCATTCCTACAAAGATGACTCTCGAACTTGCAAACCACACTCTCGCTTACCCCGTTGGTATAGCCGAAGACGTGTTCATCAAAGTTGGCACATTTACTTTCCCGGTCGATTTTGTTGTAGTTGATTATGAAATGGACCCTCGTATTCCTTTAATACTTGGTCGGCCATTTTTGAGAACTGGACGTGCTTTAGTAGATGTGGCCGAAGGTGAGTTAATCTTAAGAGTCGGGGATGATTCTAAAGTTTTTAAAATGGGGAAGCTTACAGGCAAATCTTTTGGAGGCCGAGAATCAGTGAATATGATAAATGTGCTCGATGACTTTACCGTCTATGAAAACCCTCTATTCGAGTCTAACACTGACAATCCACTCTTTGAAGATAATGTGGATGATTCTCTCCCTGCTTTGGACGCTTCTCCCATTTTTAATTCTCCACCGGTCTTCGATGCTTATGATGATGATGATTCTAGCTCAGACTCGGATGATTTTGATTGTACTTCTGAGTATCCCGAGCTGCCCACTTTCGATGATTTTGATGAGGCTGATACTCTATCGAGCGATTCTTCACATGATGGAGATCCTCCACCATCACTCGATCCTACTTTGGACGATTATTCATTTGAGGAAGATTTCTCTGAATTTCTCAACACATACTTCCCTCATGAGAGTGATGCTCCTCCTTTGGACTTTGAAGATTATCGCCTTGATCCTACTTTGGATTTGAAGAGCATTTTATCAAAGGAGAAGAAACCGGTCGACACCGAAATCCGTTGCACGCATGATTTGACACCTCTTTATCCCACGTCTGAGGACGAGGTTGTGCTTCTTTGCGGATCTTCTTCACACTCGGCTGAGCCTGAGTGCTATTTTCCCTTGAAAGAAAAGGTGTTCGACCCCGGTATTGACGTCTTTAAGCCATCTCAGTATCCACCTGATGAAATAAAAGGAAAAATCTTTGGACCCATTGAAGACATGCTTGCACCACACCATACTTGCTTCTACTGTGCTCCATCACTGCTTAAGGGAACCTTGCCACTCCTCTTTTGGCTTGCCTTGTTCGCCTTAAGCTCTTGCTTATTGATGGATGAAAACTATGTCTTTGATCCTGGTGGATATGTTTCATGCTACTTCTGTTGATGATCAAGGACGATTCAGGCTCACGACTCGGTTAACAAAAACCAAGCGCTTCTTGGGAGGCAACCCATGCATCTATCTTTCCGCTTTCTTTACCATAAGTGTAGGGGGGACCCTTTGGATTGCTATTTCCTCTCCTCACTTCTTAATCAGGGATTCGAGCTTCAATGATCCACTCTTGATGATTCTTGACGACCCGTGATTCCGTATTCTACTTCTTCCCGGTTCTATCCTAAACTCTTTTCGATTCACTATTTTATATTTTCTCAATATTAAAATAGGAATCTCTTTAGTTGTCTTTTCTTTAGCGAGATTTAAACAACGTGCACAATGTCCTAAGTGTAGGGGAGCTTACTCCCTCATGTTTAAACATTGAGGACAATGTTTATCTTAAGTGTAGGGGGGACTTCTATCGAAGTTAAGTGGTCTTTTCCTTGTATTTGTCCTCATTTTAACCGGAAAATCAATTTTTCGACATTTTTCAAAATTTTTGATCTATTTTGGCCTATTAGTTGTTATCTTTGTATAGTTATTTTCTTTCTCTGCTAGAATAAATGTTTAATAAGTGGTTTTAATTTTCAAACATTGTGAATCTTTTGACTCAATCCGAGTTTACTCTAGCTAGTATCCTTAACATGTTTAAGTCAAAGTTTTGCTAGGATTTTATATAGGGAGCTATAAAACGTGAAAGTCTTAACTCTCACGGGTTAAGAACAAGAACTTTTCGCAAGTTCCTATAATTGATCCTAGAGAGTCGTTTATCAAGGGGACTTTAAAACGCAATTTCTAAAACTTGAAAAAGTCTAAGAATTTGCAAGATCCTATAGGCGACTCGTAAACCCAAAACTTTGATTTAATAGGCTAAGCATCCACGAGTCTCATTACTTGAGATTTTAAACTGTGGAGAACGAGAGATGATAGAGCCAATTATAAGTTCGTTATTCTTTCATGAATTTATGTAAGTTAATTATGAGCCTATTCTCCCATCGCTTGCTAATAATTTATTTGCTAATAAATAAGGTTGTACGATTTGAAAAGTTACTTAGCTTCTAGCCCCAGATCGTTTAAAAGTTGCTCGGTAATGACGAGAGTTCATAGCCAAGGCATAACTTATGAAGCGGGGCGCGAATATTGGCGAGTCCGAAAAGGCCCTAACAAGGCATGAGGGCTATGTTTTGTTGCTAAAGATCCAAAGTGATGTGAAGAATCATTTATCGAAAATCAATATGAAGGATCGAGACACACGACGTAAAGAAAAACTCCCCAAAAGTCATGGAGAAGTGTATCCGAAAAGACCCTAGCAAGGTATGAGGATAAATAGATCCAAGTCAATAAAGGAGGCGGATCGTTGTATATCAAAGTCCAAAATAATGATTGGAGAAAAATGAAGAAGTCGTGGTCCAAGTATGAATCTCTCAAAACTTCAAGTGAAGAAATTCCAATTATGAAGAGAAGACCATTATTTCATGAACGTCTCTCAAGATTTGAAGTATGAAGTCGCTGCCAAATATCGGCCCGAGAAAGGTCTCAAATCGCGAACCAAGTTATGCCAAGATATGAACTTTCTGATATCCCGAGAAGCAGTTTTAAAAGATTTGGTCCTTTAGCTAACTATTGATTAAATCGTGCACTTTATTTTCAGACTAAATAATTATCAAAATAAGTCAAACAATGCATCTTCGTGATCATTCAAGACAAATAATAAAATATAAGAGATACACCTAGGAATAAGGGAGTCTAAGTGAGTAATTGGCCCACATGAGTTCGTGTTAGTTTACTAACTTATAATAACAATGATCTAGTTTTTAAGCTTGGTTTGGAGAAAGTGAAAACTTGAGGGTGATGATTATTCATAACATTTTCAAAACCCAAGGTATGCTTTTGATTTCTTTATTTTGTATGTTTTTAATTTTCTATTTCTTTAATAAAGGCCAACGTGGATTGATTATGATGAAAAGTGTAATCTTGCTTTGTAACTAATGCATTGCATGAGGACATTGCAATGGTCAAGTGTAGGGGATTTGATAGGTGTGTAAACACCCATCTTTTCTACCACTTAATTACAATAATTACCGGACCAAAACATGTATTTTATGTCTTTTATGTCGGAATTATGCGTGGTTTGTGTTTTTGTTGTGATTTAGGATAAAAAGGTGAAAAGTGGAGAAAACACGGACATTCACGGGCACTTACGGACTTTTATTGAAGAAAAGGATGAAAGACGAAGTCAAGAAGTCAAGAGTGCAAAAAGAACGGAAGTCCACGACCAATTCTGAAGATTTATCGAAGAAAAAGTCAAAAGACGAAAGTTTATCAAAAGCCGAAGAATTCAAGTCTATTTTATTGAAGAATTTAAAGACGAGTTCAAAAGAAATCCCGTAGTCAAAAGTCCCTTAAGTCCAAGATTAAAGAAGATTAGAAGAAAAGGACTAAGTACGCAATTAATGAAGATTAAAAGAAGGAGGGACTTAATTATGCAACTAAGAGAAAAGGAAAGAGGGGAGGAAGCTTCCTAATCCTCCCCTATAAATAGTCATTAGATGTAAACATTTCATTTTGTTGGCTAAGGTGACAATTAGTCTTCCACCATTTAAATACTTGTCATTTACATTACTTGTCAATTTTAATTCATGTTATGCACCTTTATTACCATTTAATTCCAAGTAAGTTTCCATTTTAATTCTTGTCAAAGCTTTATTTTATCTTGTCAATCTCTTATCTACCTTTCTTATTCTTTGATTCATGTGTTTATGTTATGTTCATGTTTATGCTTTTATTTTGATCTTAATGGTTTTTAATTATTGTGGTTAAAGTTGTTTGATTTCATGATTTTAATTGTTTGTTGATGTTTATTCATAGATTCGTAACTGTTTATTATTATCCGTGTGTTTGATTTTGGTTATTTTGTTATTTTATCTGCTGCTACTGTTCTCCTTGTTCTTCGGGAAGTGTTTGCCTTGTTTCTGATCTTTCCAGGAAGAGTTCCGAGCCAAGGAAAGGACTGAAGTGTTCATTCGGAAGTCCAAACTTCCGGACCAAACTTGTTCATTCGGAAGTCTTAAACTTCCGAACCAAGGCTTCATTCGGAAGTCTTAAACTTCCGAACCAAGGCTTCATCCGAAACTCAAAACTTCCGAACCAAGACTCTTCATTCGGAAGTCCAAAACTTCCGAACCAAACATACTCATTCGGAACTCCAAAGTTCCGAACCAAGGGTTTCATCCGGAACTTTTCAAAAGTTCCGAATCAACTTAAAGTTCCGAATCAAGGACCAAAGTTCCGAATAAAGGCTGTTCATTCGGAAGTCAGAAACTTCCGAGTCAAGGTTGTTCATTCGGAACTTCCATAAGTTCCGGATCAAGGGTAATCTTCCGAATCAAGGAGCTTCATTCGGAAACTTCCGAATCAAGGGGTGACCAGAAACTTCCGAATCAAGGCATATTTTACAAGTTCCGAATCAGTAAGTTCCGAACAAAGCATTGTTTTGGATAGGTGACATATTCAGACCAATTTGTTCCGGATCAAGGATTTTGGTAATATTCCAAGTGAAGAAGAATCATTTCAACCAAAGGTGACATTTAGGATGAGTGATTGTTCCAAACGAAGGTTTATTCCGAATGAGCTGTATTCAGGTTCTTATTAGTTTTCGTCTTTGATTTTTATTTTCAAGCTTTATTTTTCTTGTCTTTTATTTTACTACACTTTTAGATTATTTGCCTTAGTTTTATTTTAGACTTGCCTTAGTCGCACTTTAAGTTTGCCTTAGATAGATTTAAGTTTACGTCAATTTACTTTAGTGTCTTTAGTTTCAGCCACGTTTTTAAATACTTGCACTTTACTTTAATTAGACTTAGATTTACTTTAAGTACCAATTTACTTTTAAGTCTTTGCTTTTAAATTTAAAAACAACCAAAAAATATTCTTTTTCACCAAAGATCAACTAAGTCACACATAGAGAACTAGATCAATTCGTTAAGATTCCGAGAACACGAACATAATTTCTAATTTTCTTACTAGGTAAAAGCCTTGTATCACATTCCTTTCAGCATTCCTTTTACATTCCTTTCAGCAATCCTTTTACATTCCTTTTACATTCCTTTTTACATTCCTTTTGCATTCCTTTTGCATTCCTTTTACATATCGCAATTTACATTTTCATTTTACTTAGTAATAGATAACCAAACCATTTTCATTTCCACCAAGAACAATTGAGTCGCACTTTCTATCGATAATCAATTCGAAAAAATTGGAACGATATTATTTTATACTTGGTGAAAAACCTGTTATTACACTTCAACCAATTTCCCTTTATCGTTCATCAATTTCTTAATAGTCGAAGCAAACTTAGGCTTGTAAAGCAATGCATCCGCGAAACTAACACTGATATAAAGATTCTTAAACATCTCTAGAAAAGTAGTCATTTGAGCATTGGATTTTTCACGGAGCTTCTCTTGGTTAAGTGTTGAAGGGTAGGGTAATGTGGGTTTAGTGTTCGGAAACTCGGGTTCCGGAATAGGCAATTGGTCAACCTTTGGTGGATTAGGAATTTCCTTTTCTTTAACCACCTCGGGTTCTTGCTCCACTTCCCTCACCAGAGAGGTACTCACATGTGGAAGCAAAGGTCCGTCTAAAGCCTTCCCACTACGTGTGGTTATAGCTTTCATCTCACCCTTCGGGTTTGGAATGGTGTTGCTAGGTAAGCCACCCGAAGACGAGGAAGGTTTGTTCATTATTGCCTCAAACATCGAAAGTATTTTGTTCTCAAACTTAGCTTGATTCCCCTCAATACGGTTTTGGTTTTGTTCCAACCTTTGTTGATTGAAAGTAAGATTTTACTAGGTTAAAAATTCGTTTTTCCTGACGTCTAATCGAATTGATTTCCGGTTAAATGTGTGACTAAATCGTTTTTGATGAATAAAAGAATGTTTGATTATCTATTTATACTTAAAAGGTAAATGCAAAAAGTAATAAAAATAAGCCAAAAACAAATAACTAATAATAAAGGAGCAAAACAAATAATAAAACGTAAATTAAAACAAAACAATTAATAAAAACAAAACTAAAAGAGGAAATTAACTTTCGACTTGAAAATAAAATTTACTTAATGAAAAAGGAGAAAATAAAACTATGAGGGTACTTTAAAACTAAACGAGACAAAAACTAAAGCGGACACTAAATAAAAGTCAAAACTTAAACTTTACGAAAAAAACTAATACTAAAAATTGACAGAAAATATAACTAAAAATACGTGACTTTCAGAATAAAAATCGGAACAACTTTCAGATAAAACTAAACGATTACGGAACAATATTAATTAATAAACAGAAACTAAGCTAGTAGCTCAAGCACGCAGCCAGGCAGCTCATTTTTGGCGGGAAGAATATAGGCAAGCAACCAGGCAAGCATGTCAATTCTATTTGTTGTTCGGAATACATGTTGTTCGGAATACAAATTCTATATGTAGTTCGGAATCCACAACTGTAGTTAATTCGAAATGCTAACATTCTGATCTAATTCGGAAAAAGACAAATCTTGGACTTAACTCGGAATCAACTATGATGAACCTAATTCGGGATAACAGAAATGCAAGTAAGTCAGAATAAACAAATCCAACACCTAATTCGGGATAATGAAATGCATCTAATTCGGGAAAAGATCAGGTATTTAATTCGGGAAAAGAGGGTAAGCACCTAGTTCGGGAAACTAGGGTTTTAACATAACCCGAATAAGAAACAGTTTAAGCAAAAAGTAAAATTAAGCTAAAAACCAAATAAGCACTTATCTAAAAACTTAACCAAATCAACTTTAAGAAAAAGCAAATAAGCCAAAATTTTAAAACTTTTAAAAATACTAAATAATCAAAATATTTAAAATCAACTTTTTATAAAATAACTTTTGAAAACACTTAATTAAAATTAAGAAAAGAAAGCAATAAGCTATAAGACTAATAAGCTAACACAATCAAACACACAAAAACATAAAGAACAATCAAATAAGTATAACAATAAGCAAATAAGCATAAAGATTAAGCAAACAAGAAAGGTAGAAAGAGAGATTAATTAAAAACTTGATTAAAAATAAAGATTCAACAACACAAATTAAAAACTTGCTCGGAAATAACTTGAAATTAAAGACAATAAAGTAAATGACAATATGAAAGTGCAAGTAAATAAATTGGAAAGACTAATGTGTCAAATCAGCTAACACCTCCTAATGTGTCATTAGGAGGGTATTTATAGGAGGATTAACAAGTGTTGATGCTTTCTTCTTTCTTCTTTCTTCTCGTCTTTTCGTCTTATAAACTCTTCGACTTTTTCGACTTTGTCTCGGGATTTGTCGATGGATAAATTGAACTTGTCTTATAATTTATTCATTTATTAGACTTGAGTTCTTCGACTTCATTAAACTTCCGTCTTTAGACTTTTTCTTCGATAAATCTTCAGAATAGGCCTTGGACTTCCGTTCGTTTTACACTCTTGATCTTTTGACTTCGTCTTTTGTCTTTTTCTTCGATAAAAGCCCGCGAAAGACCGTGTTTTCTTCCCTTTTCACATTTTGATCCTCAATTACAACAAAAACACAAACCACGCATAATTCCGACATTTACGACATAAAATATACGTTTTGGCTTGGTTATTATTATAATTAAGTGGTAAAAGGATAAGTGTTTTCACACTTATTAAATATCCTACACTTGACCATTGCAATGCCCTCATGCAATGCATTAGTTACAAAGCAAGATTTACATTTTCCATCATAATTAACCTACCTTGGCCTTTATTCAACATAAGACTTTAGGGAAACTAAAAGAGATAGAAAACTACAAGATATTTAAAGAAAGAAAAACAAGTAAAAAGATCAAAGACTTACCTTAGGGTTTTGGTAGTCATGAATGTTTATCACCCTCAAGTTTCACGTTCCCCAAACCAAGCTTAAAAACGAGATCATTGTTATTATAAGTTTTTAAACTAACACTCACTCATGTGGCCCAATTATTCACTTAGACTCCCTTATTCCTAGGTGTATCTCTTATATTTTATTATTGTCTTGAATGATCACGAGGATGCATTGTTTGACTTATTTCGATAATTTATTAAGGCCGAAAATAAAGTGGGACGATTTAATCAATAGTTAGCTAAAGGACAAAATCTTTTAAAACTGCTTCTCGGGACCTCATAAAGTTCATATCTTGGCATAACTCGCTTCACGATTTGAGACCTTTCTCGGACCGATATTTGGCATTGACTTCATACTTCAAATCTTGAGAGACGTTCTTGAAATTATGGTCTTCTCTTCATAATAGGAATTTCTTCACTTGAAGTTTTTGAGAGATTCTTCATATTTGGACCACGACTTCTTCATTTTTCTTCAATCTTTATTTTGGATTTTGATATACAACGATCCGCCTCCTTTTAGGACTTAGATCTATTTATCCTCATACCTTGTTAGGATCTTTTCGGATAGACTTCTCCATGATCTTTTGGGGAGTATTTGCTTTTCGTCGCGTGTCTCGATCCTTCATATTGATTTTTGATAAATGATTCTTCACATCACTTGGGATCTTTAGCTACAAAATGTAGCCCTCATGCCTTGTTAGGGCCTTTTCGGACTCGCCAATCTTCGCATCCCGCTTCAATAAGTTATGCCTTGGCTATCAACTCTAATTAATACCGAGCAACTTTTAAACGATCTTGTGCTAGAAGCTAAGTAACTTTTCAAATCTTACGACCTTATTTATTGCAATTATATTTATTAACAAGCGATGGGAGAAAAAGCTCATAATTAACTCACATAAATTCATGAAAGAATACCAAACTTATAATTGACTCTATCATCTCTCGTTCTCCATAATTTAAAATCTCAAGGAATGAGACTCGTGGATGCTTAGCCTATTAAATCAAAGTTTTGGGTTTTAAAGTCATCTATAAGATCTTGCAACTTCTTAGACTTTTTCAAGTTTTAGAATTCCCATTTTAAAGTTCCCTTGATAAACGACTTTCTAGGATCAATTATAGGAACTTGCGAAAAGTTCTTGTTCTTAACCCGTAAGAGTTAAGACTTTCACGGTTTATAGTTCCCATATAAAAGCCTAGCAAAACTTGACTTAAACACGTTAAGGATACTAGCTAGAGTAAACCTGGATAAGTAAACTCGGGTTGAGTCAAAAGATTCACGACGTTTAAAAAAAATATATCAAAGAAATCTAAACTTATTAAAACCATTTTATTAAAATTTATTCTAGCAATGAAAAATAACGATAACAAAGGAAAAACTACTAGGCCAAAATATATAAAATTTTTTGAAAAATGTCGAAAAATCTATTTTCCGGTTAAAATGAGGACAAATGCATGGAAAAACCCACTTAACTTCGATAGAAGTCCCCCTACACTTAATACAAACATTGTCCTCAATGTTTAAGCATGTGGAAGTAACCTCCCCTACACTTAGGACATTGTGCACTTTGTTTAAATCTTGCTAAGGAAGAGACAACTAAAGTGATTCCTATTTTAATATTGAAGAATATAAAATAGTGAATCAAAAGAGTTTAGGATAGAACCGGGAAGACGGGTACACGGAATCACGGGTCGTCAAAAGTCATCAGAGTGGAACTTTGAAAGCTCGAATCCCTGCACATGATAAGAAAGAAAACAACAAACACATAGTAGGGTCTCCCCCAACACTTATTATAAAACGGATAAAAAGGATAGATACTCGGGTTGCCTCCCGAGAAGCGCTTGTTTTTGTTCACCGAGTCGTGAGCCTGACTCGATATTGATTAGCATAGTAAGAAGCTTGAAACACATCCACCGGGATCAAATATATGGTTTTCATCCATCAAGTAGCACAAGTTTAAGGTGAACAAGGCAAGCCAAAGAAGAGTAGGCAAGGTTCCCTTAAGCAAAGATTGAGCACGGTGGTAGACAGTATGATGCAGTGCAAGCATATCTCCATTGTTTCCAAAAATCTTTCCTTTTATTTCATCAAATGGATACTGAGATGGCTTAAAATTTGCAATACCGGGATCGAACACCTTTTCCTTTAGGGGAAAATAACACTCAGGCTCAGTAGACCTTGAAGAAGATCCGCTCATAAATCTGACAATCTCATCCTCAGAAGGTGGATAAAGAGGTGTTAAGACATAGGTACTACGGATATTAGTCTCGTCCAGCTTCTTCTCCTTGAAACGGGTTTCTTCATATCCAAAGGAGGATAAAGACCATAATCAAAGTCCAAAGGAGGAGAATCATTCTCATTGGGGAAGTAAGTATTGAGAAAAGTAGCAAAATCTTCCTCAAATGAGTAGTCATCCAAAGTAGGATCAAGCATTGTTGGTGGAGGATCTTCATCAAAAGTAGGAACAAGGTCATCATGTGAAGAATCACTCGAAAGAGTATCAACATCATCAAAATCATCATATGTTGGCTTGTCTTTATACTCTGAAGTAAAATCATCATAATCATCCATATCGGAACTAGAATCATCATAGATTGGTGGAGCATCATATATTGGTGGAGGATCAAAATTGGAGAGAGAAGCATCCACATCATCTTGGAAAAGTGGATTATCATAGCAAGAATCGAGAAGAGGATTGTTGTAGACGACAAAATCATCAAGCTTTGTACTTTCACAAGTAGTTGTATCAAGCTCGTCTTGAAGTAGATCAATCATATTCACCGATTCTCTTCCATTGTATTAATTTGTGATCTTCCCCATTTTAAACACTTGTGCATCATTCTCGACTCTTAGAATGAGTTCACCTTCGGCAACATCGAATAAGGCTTTTCCGGTTCTCAAGAATGGCCGTCCAAGTATTAACGGAATACGAGGGTCCATTTCATAATCAACAACAACAAAGTCGACCGGAAAAGTGAAGGTACCGACTTTAACAAACACATCTTCGGCAATACCAACGGGGTAAGCGAGAGTTCGATTTACTAGCTCAAGAGTCATATTTGTTGGTGTAAGATCGGGTAATGATAACTTTTTCCAAACACTTAAAGGCATCAAGTTTATACTTGCCCCGAGATCGGCTAAGGCAGTAAATTCTTCGGTTTGGTTAAAAGTACATGGTAGCACAAAACGACCGGGATCTCCAGGTTTTTATGGAAGTTCTTTAAGAAGGATTGCCGAACAGTTTTCATTCAATCGAGCATTCACAAACTCGGCCATCTTTTTCTTCTTACTAAGCAATTCTTTAAACATCTTAACGAATGTGGGCATTTGGGCAAGAACTTCAACAAGGCTAATGGTGATGTTCACTCCCGAAATCTTCTTCAAAAAGTTTGTCACTTGAATATCATCCTTGGTGAGCAATTTTCACTTGTCTAATCGAGATGGATAAGGAATATTGGGTTTAGGAGGTGTAGGTGTAGAAGGTGAAGGGTGTTTCTTGGGTACTTCTTCAATATGAGGCGGAGACGGTAATGGAGAACTAGTACTAGGCGTGTAAGTAGGTGGGAGAGGTGTAGATGGTGTAATTAGGGGAGGAGTAGATGGTCCTACTAGATTTGCTCCACTGCATGTAGTAATAGCACTCACATTCACTCTTGGGTTGGTGATGGTATTTGAAGGAAGAGAGCCCGAAGTAGAGGGTTGATTACTCTGAAAGAAACTAGCCATCATATTCTTCAAATCATTCATTTGATTGCTCAAAGAAGTTTGCATATCATGTCGAATCTTGGTTCGAATATCATTCCCTTGCTTAGTGATATCTCCATTCAAGTTGATGATTTGGCTTTGAAGATTCTTAACTACCTCTCCTTGGGTCCTTATGAAAGTTTCAACATCATGGTTATATGAAGTGGGTTGAGTGATGGGTGGTGCTTGTTGACCGGGTGGGTGATATGGATTAGAAGCTTGAGGTTGGTTTGGATTGCTTCTATTGAAGTTGTTGGGGTTGTGGTTTTGAGGAGAAAAACCGGGTGAAAGAAAGTTGTTGGAACGGTAACTTAGCAAGTTACGATCACCTTGAGGTCGGGCTTGATAGCTTTCCGTTGAATAGTTACCATGAGCCGCATACATGTTTTCCGTATTGTCATGAGTAGAAGGACAATTAGTGTATGAATGAAGACCACCGCAAATCTCACAAGAAAGTGCTACAGCTTTAACTTGTTGTTGTTGATTCGTAGCTATGAGTAGGATATTTTTGTTCATTTCGGCCATCATGCGGGTGAATTCGGACATCTCGGTGTGTGATAAAGTAGAAGAAACATTGACTCTCGGTTTATTCCTTGAAGATGCGGATGAATCCCAAATTTTGTGATGAGTAGTCATGTTCTCTATAAGCTCTCTACACTCCTCGAGTCTTCTTTTCATAAATGTGCCACCGGAGGCTGCATTAATCGTATCACGATCACGAAAAGTTAAACCGTTGTAGAAAGTATCAATTAAGGTGACGGTGAGCATGTTGTGGGTAGGACATCGATCGATCAAAACATTATAACGTTCCCAAGCATCAAAAAGTGATTCATCAGGTTCTTGTGTGAAACCGCTGATTTGATACCGAAGGCTTGTGACCATGGATGATGGAAAGTAGCGCGACAAAAATCGTTGAGTCATCCCGTCCCATGTAAGAATTGAATTCTTAGGAAGACGGTCAAAGCATTTTTCGGCATGGTGGGATAAAGTGTGTGGAAATAGATGAAGGCGAAGAAAATCCATGGTAACACCGGGCAATTTCATGCTTTAAGTTATGGTAATGAATTTGTCGAGGTGTTTGTTGGCATCATCATCCGGTAATCCGCGAAATGGACAAGTATTTTGAACTTGTTGGATCATGTGATGCTTCAACGAAAACTCTGGAGCCGTGATTTGCATCGGCGCAATTGGTCCTCCTCGTCCATTCATTGTTGGTTGACACAGCTCCTCCATCGTTCGAAGGTCTGGTTGAGGGCCATGGTTATTATTATTCATGTTGTGGTGATGTGGGTTATTATTGTTGTATACACCGGCCATGTCTAAGTCTTCAACAGTCTCGGGCTCAGAATAAGACGAAGATCTAGTACGCATACACCTGCAAAAGAAAAAGATACCAAAGAAATAGAGAAAATATATATACTTGTAACAATCAAATCTTTTTGGTGCAAAACTTTGAAAAAGAAATATTTTTATGATTTTTATATGTTTTTGGATTTTTGAAATTTTTTAATTTTTATGGATTATTTTTTTGGAAAATTTTTGACACGAAAAATAACGTTCACGAGTGAACGGATCCCAAAATCCAACGCGTCTCTCACAGAAAACCGTTAATCTTTACGAAAAGAGCCGGCAGCGGCGCCATTTAATACATGAGATTTTACTAGGTTAAAAATTCGTTTTTCTCGACGTCTAATCGAATTGATCTCTGGTTAAATGTGTGACTCAATCGTTTATTGTGAATAAAAGAAGGTTTGGTTATCTATTTCTACTTAAAAGGTAAATGCAAAAAGTAATAGAAATAAGCCAAAAACAAATAACTAATAATAAAAGAGCAAAACAAATAATAAAACGTAAATTAAAACAAAACAATTAATAAAAACAAAACTAAAAGAGGAAATTAACTTTCGACTTGAAAATAAAATTTACTTAATGAAAAAGGAGAAAATAAAACTATGAGGGTACTTTAAAACTAAACGAGACAAAAACTAAAGCGGGCACTAAATAAAAGTCAAAACTTAAAATTTACGAAAAAATACTAATACTAAAAATTGACGGAAAATATAACTAAAAATACGTGACTTTCAGAATAAAAATCGGAACAACTTTCAGATAAAACTAAACGATTACGGAACAATATTAATTAATAAACAAGTAACCAAGCTAGTAGCTCAAGCACGCAGCCAGGCAACTCATTTTTGCTGGGAAGAATATAGGCGAGCAACCAGGCAAGCATGTCAATTCTATTTGTTGTTCGGAATACATGTTGTTCGGAATACATGTTGTTCGGAATACAAATTCTATATGTAGTTTGGAATCCACAGCTGTAGTTAATTCGGAATGCTAACATTCTGATCTAATTCGGAAAAAGACAAATCTTGGACTTAACTCGGAATCAGCTATGATGAACCTAATTCGGGATAACAGAAACGCAAGTAAGTCGGAATAAACATATCCAACACCTAATTCCAGATAATGAAAATGCATCTAATTCGGGAAAGATCAAGTATTTAATTCGGGAAAAGTGGGTAAGCACCTAGTTCGGGAAACTAGGGTTTTAACATAACCCGAATAAGAAACAGTTTAAGCTAAAAGGAAAATTAAGCTAAAAACCAAATAAGCACTTATCTAAAAACTTAACCAAATCAACTTTAAGAAAAAGAAAATAAGCCAAAATTTTAAAACTTTTAAAAACACTAAATAATCAAAATATTTAAAATCAACTTTTTATAAAATAACTTGTGAAAACACTTAACTAAAATTAAGAAAAGCAAGCAATAAGCTATAAGACTAATAAGCTAACACAATCAAACACACAAAAACATAAAGAACAATCAAATAAACATAACAATAAGCAAATAAGCATAAAGATTAAGCAAACAAGAAAGGTAGAAAGAGACATTAATTAAAAACTTGATTAAAAATAAAGATTCAACAACACAAATTAAAAACTTACTTGGAAATAACTTGAAATCAAAGACAATAAAGTAAATAACAATATGAAAGTGCAAGTAAATAAATTGGAAAGACTAATGTGTCAAATTAGCTAACACCTCCTAATGTGTCATTAGGAGGGTATTTATAGGAGGATTAACAAGTGTTGATGCTTTCTTCTTGCTTCTCGTCTTTTCGTCTTATAAACTCTTTGACTTTTTCGACTTTGTCTCGGGATTTGTCGATGGATAAATTGAACTTGTCTTATAATTTCTTTATTTATTAGACTTGAGTTCTTCGACTTCATTAAACTTCCGTCTTTAGACTTTTTCTTCGATAAATCTTCAGAATAGGCCTTGGAATTCCGTTCTTTTTGCACTCTTGATCTTTTGACTTCGTCTTTTGTATTTTTCTTCGATAAAAGCCCGCGAAAGACCGTGTTTTCTTCCCTTTTCACATTTTGATCCTAAATCACAATAAAAACACAAACCACACATAATTCCGACATTTACGACATAAAATATACGTTTTGGCTTGGTTATTATTATAATTAAGTGGTAAAAGGATAAGTGTTTTCACACTTATTATTGATTAAGCTCAATCTTGTTATTTTTCCCTTTGATCGAATTTTGAAAATCGAGTTTCAAAGTATTCATTTGTCCTTGAATATTGTTTTGAAAAGCTTTCAAATTTGCCTCATTTGTTTTGATGTATCTTGATAAATCATTTTGATTGTTGTTGTGAAAACCTTGATTGTTTTGATTAGCATGAAATCCATTTCCTTGATTATAATTCCCTTGGTTACCACGGTTAAAATTATTCCCATTGTTTCCATTGTTGTACCTATTTTGAACTGGTGGAAAACCCGGTGGAGCAACATGGTTTTGATGAGGAGATTGACCGTTAGGGCCATATGCTCCCGTCGCGGCAAAAGCACTAGCTTGATCAAACCCCGTGGTTGAACAAACATAATTTGTATGTGCTCCACCACATGATACATAAAAATTCTCAACCATATTAATCGTTCCATGAGGATTCTTCCTAATCTCATTCAAAATCGTGTCAATCTTAGATTCCAATCTAGCAATCTCGGTATTAGATGAATTCACATTGGAAACAACCGGTGTGTTTCGTGAATATTGCACTCAAGACTTATTCTCAATTATACCCCACGCGTCTCTCGAAGTTTTTCTTAAAAGATTACCACCCGCGGCGGCATTTAAAGAATCTTGTTCAACCATATTAAGTCCATTATAAAAAGTATTGATTTGGTGTAATTCTGAGAAACCGTGGTGTGGACATTGTCTCAGCAAATATTTAAACCTTTCCCAAGCATCTCCAAACAATTCATGCACTTTTTGTTCAAATCTAGTGATCTCATTCTTAAAGTGAGTTGTTTTAGATGGTGGAAAGAAATAATTCTTGAACTTAGATACTAAATCATCACATGTCAAAATCGAACCCGGTGGTTCTTTCTCATACCAACATTTAGCATTCCCCTCGAGCGAGTACGGAAAAAGCATGAGCTTAATCGCGTCATTCGATACATCTCTAAACTTGAGAGTCGAGGTAATACGAAGAAAATTCCGAATGTGAGAGTGCGGGTTATTGGTCTCATTGCCACGAAATTGGTCGGCACGAATGAGTGATAAAAGTCCTGTCTTAATCTCATAATGATCCGCCAAAATAGCCGGCACAACGATTGCTTCCCCATACCCTTAGGTGGGTGCACAGAGCAATTCCTTCATTGTTCGGTTATCGGCCATCTCTACAACAATAGGTGGAAACTCGGGTTCCACTATTCTGTTGATCCAAAACTTAGATCGATTTAGCTTGTGTAAACGAGATTAGATCAAGTTAAACACGTAAAGAAACTTTGTTTATGTATAAAGCAATTTAAGTATTATGCGGAATTAATACTTAAACAAGAACACACAAACAGTTGTAAAACAAACTTTCACTTGATTGATAATGACAAACTTGCTTACAATGAAAGTGTTAAACGTATGAAAAACTTATATGAAACATAACCTAAAGGTCTTCTTTTATAGACATAAGAAGCCTTGTACAAAAGTCTACGTATCAGCTATTCTAGGTAAAGATAATTATAGAAAATACATTGTTGATCCTATCTTTACTAGAAACAAACTAGAAACAAAATACGCGTAGAACATATCTTTCTATCAGTGCTTGTCTTCAACCTATCAACGCTTGACTTCTTCCTGTCAACGCTTGATCTGTCAGCGCTTGTTCTCTTCTTATCAACGCTTGTTTTCTTCTTGTCAGCGTTCAAGTGAACTGGCTACATTTTATTCCCAACAATCCTCCCCTAAACTTGATATCTACTCTAGTAATCAAGTTTCTGAATAAAAATTAAGAACTAGGAGGAATCTTACAAATCTTATCATATTAGTAATAAACATGCCTAATCAAATCTTTGGCCACGTCACTTAAATAGTCAATCTCCAGCTGTGTTGTCTTCATCTTTTCTAAAACTTCTTTGGACATGGGATACTCAGCATCTACAAGTAGATACTCAACAAACTTTGTAGAGCTCAAATAATACACACCAGCAGCTGAATACAAACGCCATTGAAGACCACTGATATCATCCTCAACATCCTTCCAAACAGAATCTTCTTCTTCTGGTGCACACATTCTCTTGAATGTTGACCAAAGCTTAATTCCATTGACTGAAGTAGGTGCTTCAATCTCATACTTGGCCATCAACAACCTCCAAAGGTCTGCCAAGTCTTCCATATCCATACTTGCAAAGAGATACATAAGAGTAGTAAATGTGTGTACCTCTTTCCCATATCTGCCAATCTTCCAAAACCCACTTGCATCTTCTTCATAGCTAATGATAGGGTTTCTGGCATCAAGAGGTAACACTTGTACCATATCTGAAGCTTCCATGGGTGAGAGCTTAATGCTCATTCTAAGAACAGCTTCACTGGGAACCACTTTATTTAGATCTTTAGGAAACTCAAGTGGGACTCCCTTCTTCAAAGGCCTTGGAACAATCATTGCCTTCTGAATCTCCCTCTATTCTACAAGTTCTTCTTTCCTTTCATCTGAAAGAAGTCTAAGAGTGTTCATTTCCTTCACTCTTGCCCAAATGGGATAAGCCTTGTACTCCAATTCTTGAAAGGATAATCCCTGCAATTTCTTGAAGGTCCATCCAGTTCCATGACATCTAAGTAACATGTAGTAAAGCTCTCTTCTATCCCTCTTCAGCAGTGAGAAAACATAGCTAGCCTTATGTTTCAGAATTACCTTGCAGTCTCTTTGAACTCTTAGAAGAATCTCCAATCCCCAAATTTGGTCTGTAATTGTCAAATCTGGATTCTCCATAATCCTATTCTCCCAAGCATGGTACATCTGAACTAATTCTGGCATATCCAAGTCTACTTGCAATTTTAACTCTCTAAGCTTCTCCCTTGCCAAGTCATCACCATATTCAAGTCTTTCTGGTTGTTCAATTATCATAACACTTGAATCTGAACTTTCTTCATCACTTCCTTCTTGTTCCTTAGAAGTGACAACAAATGGTGATTCACCAACCTTCTTCCTTTCTTGTTCCATGAGTTGTGCAGCCAACCTTGAATCAAACTCTACTTGTGCTGCATCCTTTGGAACTTCTACTTCTACCATAATTCCTTTACCCTTATCTAATGGATCAATGATGGGTAAATATGATGGTAATACATGTGAAGACACTTCTTTGATGATAGCTGATGACCGGAATACATCAACCATATCTGCAGCTCTGTCAACGCTCAAATTCCTTGTGTCAGCGCCCAATTTACTCGTGTCAGCGTGATGTGATCGTGATAGTATAGTGATAATTAGATACGTTATAGGGTAAATTAGAAAATTACCTTTAGGAAAAAGTAATAGTCTAAAATTACCAAAGACGAATTCAATTAAACACGTGATAAACCAAGTTCGTTGTACACGAACATCTTATGAATTTGAGACGTTTTTGTATCGATTTGGACAATTGATTCGAATTGGTTTTTCGGTTTTTAAACTAAAAATTAAATATACAAATTTAAAATTTATTTTAATCCTAAAGTGCATGAATCGTAAACCCCAAATTATTTAAATCTAATTACTTAAATTTTAAAACTATTTAAAAATTAAACTATTTAAAAATCTATAAAAATTATTCTATTAAAATAACTTTAACTCTATTTAAAAATCTAATAAAACTTTTTAAAATAACTAAATCTATTAAAATTTAATTAAACTAAATCTATTTTTAAAACTATTTTTAATTAAACCTAAAATAATAATAATCTAAATAGTTAAAGACTAATTAAACTTTTAAAATTAATAAAAACATTTTTTTATAATTTTTATAATTTTTATTAATCTATTTATACCAATTATTTTTAAACTAAAAAAAATAAAACGATTATTTATTTAAAGAGAATTATATTCATAGTTAAATAAGAAAAACGTGTGACTAAAAGCTGAAAAGTCAAAGATAAAAATATGTATATTAATTAGATTAAGCAAACTTAAACTAAAATGAGCCGTTGGCTCAGATGGTTATCACGTTAGTTGTGTATCCGTGAGGTCACGGGTTCGATCCTTGTTGGATACGTATTTTTTTGCGAATAATCTCCTTTTTGACAAAGTATACTGAAAGTCACAGAAGGTGACTTTTTGTGATTGTTTGTTTAGGAACGATACAATTCCAGTTTGAGAATTAACAGATTAATTGAATCTGTTAAAATTTTATATTTATCAATACAAAAAATATCAACAAAGCAGCATAGATATCAGATAACCAGATTCACAAACTCTAAAACAGATCATTATCTAATGCACATGACAGTGAAAACAATCAGCAGAAAAACATCACTTGGGCAAAAGCATACATTCTTATGACAATTACGAGTAAAATGCAGCAGGATAAACTCACAGCCCTTATCTCGCAGTCCTTAAAGATCAACAGGTCGAATGAACACTAGGTATGCTCAAATGAGCAAATCAGAAAACATTCTCATGTAATCAAAACTTAGTAGACAAATATAAATTATCAATCTAATTACAGCAGCAGACTCACTTAAACCTCTTGGCAAATCATTTATAGCAGCCTTATCAATAAAACATTTAGTAAATCTCCTAGGTAAAAGTCTACTAAACTCGAAATATTAGCAATGATTAAATATGCAGCAGTTACAACTTAACAGAATCAATTAAAAATTAAACTAGGATGCAGACACAATAAACTGAAATGATTAATGCAATATCTAAATGGAATTAAAACCAAAAGTTCAATCTAACAGCTAGATCTCCATATCAGTAGTCACAAAGAGCATTAACAAAAACATACAGCAGCAGATTAATGCATACGAATTCAGAACCATTCAGCTAACATAATGTTCTATATCAGTTTCATGCCAAACTCATAAATCTCAATGAACAGATAAATCACGTAAGTCAAATTCATATAAGATCAAACCCTAGAATCAGTTTAACACATTCAATAATCTAGCACAACATAATCTAGCATAAACGACTTAATTAAATACAGTAAATAAACTAAAAGAGCTTAAAACCTTATGAAGTATCCATTGGGAAGACGTGAGACGATGTGCCTACTTAAAACCTAAATGAACCACCAATCACCATTGAACGAGACCACCATCACCATCAATCGTAACTCTCGAACAACTTTTTACAAACTTTCAGTGGGAAAGTTTGTTATCCATATCTTATTTAATTATTCAATATAAGCTATTGAACAAGCTTAATCAATAACCTTTATTATAATATTTCATAGATTATTGAATAAATTTCAACAGTAAGTAAACTCAAGAAAAGATTTAACTCAAAATTAACTTTTATTAATCACTGAATCAGTACAATACTATAGAAAAGAAATACAAATCGACCTAAATCTATTTAAACATTATAACTTTAAGTAAAGAAAAATGGAATGATGATTACATAATTTTGTGGGTTTTTATAGGCAAACCCAAGGCCTGCTGTGGAGAGTTTGTTGAGAGGAATCTCTTCTCTTGGCCCTTGATCTTTCTAATCTTCTCTCTCATCTTGATCCTACGGCTGGAAAATGCACACTAGCACACGGATCGCCAAGTGGCAATCTGGTGTGCTAGTTGTGCTTCTTTGAAGTTGAGGTGTCCCTTTATTATTGGAAGATTGAAGGTAATGAGCTGTTTTGGCCAATCAAAAGCTAAAAGGATCGCCACGTCATACTGGTATCTCCATCTTCTTAGCCCCGGTTTTCTTGGCAATTAATTAAGGTGCGTGTGTTTACACGCGCCTTGATTAAGAAAGCCCCAATTACTGATAAGAACTAGGGTTATTTTCTTTTTTGGTGACTGGTTTTGGTGAAGTGAGAGAGAAAGAGGATGGTAAAACTTTGTTTTTATCGAAAGTTAAATAAAAGTGAGAATGTGTGTGTGAGTCACGTTTGTGATGAATAAAGGTTTGACCAAGTAAAAGTTATACGTGTTTAATTCTTTCCATCCGTTACTTTCCTTCTTTGTTGATGGGCTTGGAGCCCATAAACTCCACACACCTCAATTCATTTAGCTATAATGGGCTTTTAGCCCATAGAACTTAATCCGCCCCCATGTAAATCCAATTTGGGCTTATGGTTAAGAAGTAAATAACTTGTCTCATAAATGGGCTTTTGAGCCCGTTAATCTGAATGCGGGACCCACAAACCCAAATAACTCCATAAAGATAAAGTCCACTAAAAACGGTTTTGAATTAGCTTTGCCGATCTTTTTCTTCAAACTCGTGCCGGTTTTTCTCGGTTTTCGTGAACTTGGTACCTGCACACAACAAACAACAAAACACGCATATACAAGGCAATAATCATGATATTTATGCATTTTTTGATTGTTTATTAACATAAATGATATGAGTATTTAAGCTCATATCAAACTCCCCCTTGCTAAGCAATTGCCGTGTCCTCACGCAATGATAAAATAAAACACTAACTACACCATTATTCAACTTTTTGACAACTTTATTTTGCAAAGACATAATGTATTGCTTTCATTATTTGAAAATAACTTTTAGGATCATAAAATCAAATAGATTCATCGTCCCCGACTTTTCACTTTTCCATGCCAAGTGCAAAAACAAGATCATTGGCAATCATAAGCCCCAAAATTAAACCAACTCATACAAGTAATTTGTGTTAAACTCAATCTCCTATTATTCCTAATTGTATCTCTAGATTTTATATGTCATTCACCCAAAGGCTCATTTGACTTTATTTTGATATTTATTAGTCCAAAAATGAAGGCAAGAACGGTGTAAACTCAACACTCAAAACCTAACCTCGACTTCAAAAACCGTTGTCACTAAAGAAAGCCCACATCAAGGATAACTTAACACGATTTGAGGGATAAATCCCCGGACCCGAAATTTGGCTAATATGGCTACTTAAAAGCAACAATAAAAACCTCCAAAGTCAATTATGACCTTATATGTAGTTAGCAACAATCACATCATAACACCTTGTGGCTCTTTAAGATGCAATTGTGCTCCTTATTTAAAATCCACACCCGAAGGCTCCTTGGACAAAAATAAGAGATTTGACATCACCATCCCACCTTATGGCTCATGATGATGAAGCAATTTTTATTCAACACGTCCCCTCGCCGTACACCCTAAGGCTCTAATGACAAGGTTAGTGCTACATGACTCCCACCCGAAGGCTCCTAGAGAACATGTTTTTATTTATTCTTCTTATTAATATGATATTTATAGTAAGCCAAATTTCCGCAATCCCATGATCAAAAGTCCATGACGCTGACACCCTTAATGTGTTCTCACTTTAATTACAAGGGAAGAAAAAGAAGGAGTTACGAGTTAAGATATCAAGCCTAAACCGCTAAAAACTTCATTTATTAAGCAATTATTATTCAAGCGTGGAAAGTAAATACGAGGAGATTAAATCAAACACAAAAATACTTGCACAAAGAAGAATTAATTTTAGAAACTTATGATTGAACTCTATCATCTCTTGTTCTCCATATTGTAAAATTTCAAAAATGTGAAATCAATGGATACTTAGCCTATTAAATCAAAGTTTTGGGTTTTTAAGTCATCTATAGGATCTTGCATCTTCTTATACTTTTTCAAGTTTTAGAATTTGCGTTTTAAAGTTCCCTTGATAAACGACTTTCTAGGATCAATTATAGGAACTTGCGAAAAGTTCTTGTTCTTAACCCGTATGAGTTAAGACTTCCGCGTTTTAAAGCTCCCTATATAAAAGCCTAGCAAAACTTAATTTAAACACGTTAACGAAAAGCTAAGGTAAAAACCGAGTCGAGTCAAAAACTATTTTAATTTTCACCAACGGAAAGCCTACATTTGTGTCAAAAGCACTTATTTTCTTTATTAAAACTTAAAATTAACACAAGAAATTTAAAATTTTATTGAAAAATGAGAAAAATAATACGTTTGGACACGACAAAAGCAATTGCAAGTGATTATATCGATTGACTCCCCCATGCTAAAACCAAACATTGTCCTTAATGTTTCTTAGCTCAAGAGTAACACCCCCTTGCTAAAACACGAAGAGTCTAATGCAAAATCCTAACATGGAAAGAGCACGCAAATCTATAAGTCGTTTTTTAATTATGCCTCAAGATAAAACGTTAGTCGATAAAAATCAAGGGATAGAGAGTGTGCCCCTTTTTGGCATTCAAAGAATGGAAGATCAAATGGACCGGCAAAAACCGAACACGAGAGTCTTCAAATATAAGGGTCATACCTAAGATTCACAACACAACAAAACACGAGCACGAGCTTGAAAGATCAAGCCTTATTGGTTGCTATAAAATAGAAAGAAGATAGAATGTATGGGACTCCCCCACAAGGCACCTCGTTTTTGTTAACCGAGTCATGAGCTCGACTCGATCCCCGCATTCATTGGTCCTTAGGGAAAGTTTAAAGATCCGGGACAACCTCCGTAGGTATGTCCCCTCCAAAGTAATGTTTCACACGATGACCATTCACCTTAAAGTTAGGCCCGTCTTTTTGAGCTAGCTCAATGGTGCCATAAGGGAAAACTTGTGCAATGGTGAATGGTCCGGACCAATGGGATTTAAGCTTGCCCGAGAAAATCTTAAGTCTAGAGTTGAATAAGAGGACTTGATCACCAACATTGAAAATGTGGTTTTTGATCTTAGAGTCATGAATCCTCTTAGTCTTCTCTTTATAGATCAAAGAATTTTCATAAGCTTGATCCCTTAATTCACTTAGTTCATTCAATTGAACCTTGCGATGATCACCCGCGGTCCTCAAATCAAAGTTACAATGCTTAAGAGCCCAATACGCCTTATGTTCGAGTTCAATTGGCAAGTGGCATGCTTTTTCCTAGACCAACCTAAATGGTGTGCAACCAATTGGCGTCTTGTGAGCCGTTCGGAAAGCCCACAATGCATCGTCCAATTTATCCGACCATGAAGTGCGATTCTCTCCAATAGAACGCTCCAAGATCCTTTTAAGAGCTCGGTTTGAAACTTCCACTTGACCACTCGTTTGAGGGTGATAAGCCGTCGAAAGTCGATGAGTGACACCATATTTCTTTAGAACTTTTTCAAATTGTTCATTACAAAAATGGGTCCCACGATCACTTATAATAGCCCGCGGAGTTCCAAACCTAGCGAAGAGTTGTTTCAAAAATTTCACCACAACTCGAGCATCATTCGTGGGTAAAGCCTTAGCTTCGACCCATTTAGACAAATAGTCCACGGCTATGAGAATATACTTATTTCCTTTCGAAGATGGAAATGGCCCCATAAAATCGATCCCCACATGTCAAAGATTTCACGAACTTAGATAATGTTTTGAGGCATTTCATCCCTTTGTGAGTTCTTTCCTTGACGTTGACAAGCATCACAAGTCTTGATCAAGTCTTGGGCATCACGATATATGGAAGGACAAAAGAAGCCGGCATCAAAGACTTTCTTCGCGGTGGCGTTGGCACCATGATGTCCCCCGGTGGGTCCTTCATGACAAGATTTAAGGATATCTTGAGCTTCTTTGCCAAACACGCACCTACGAATCACTTGATCCGCGCACACACGAAACAAATAGGGGTCGTCCCAAAAGTAATAGGATATATCCTTGAAAAACTTGCGTTTTTGTTGGGACGACATACCCTTGATCACAAACTTCCTCGCATGGTAATTTGCGATGTCCGCAAACCATGGGGTACTATCATCACCACGAAAAGCAATCATACCAAGCGTCTCGAGAGGAAATGTTTCATTAATTTCCTTGTTCTCTCGATCGCTTTGGTGAGGATTCTTAAGTCTAGATAAATGATCGGCCGCGAGATTCTCGGCTCCTTTTTTGTCTAGAATTTTGACATTAAATTCTTGAAGGAGGAGAATCCACCGGAGCAACCTCGGCTTAGCATCTTGTTTATTAAGAAGATATTTGATTGCCGAGTGGTCCGTATACACTATGGTTTGAGACAAGACGAGATATGGTCTAAACTTTTCAAAAGCATACACAGCGGCAAGTAACTCCTTTTCTGTTGTAGTGTACTTTGTTTGAGCATCCGTCATAGTCTTACTTGCATAGTGTATAGGCAAGAAGTGTTTTGACTTACGTTGCCCCAAAACCGCACCTACCGCGTAATCACTAGCATCACACATAATTTCAAAAGGTAGGTCCCAATCCGGAGAAACTAAGATTGGAGATTTGGTTAATTTCCTTTTAAGCCTCTCAAAGGCTTGAATACACTCATCCGAAAAGATGAAAGGAGTCTCTTTTTCCAAAAGATGGGTCATAGGCCGAGCTATCTTAGAGAAGTCTTGTATAAAACGTCGATAGAAGCCGGCATGGCTGAGAAAACTCCTAACTCCCTTAACGGTGGTGGGTGGAGGTAATTTGGCAATCACGTCGATTTTAGCCCTATCAACCTCAATACCGGCCTTAGAGATCTTATGTCCTAACACAATTCCCTCTTTGCACATGAAGTGACATTTTTCATAATTAAGCACAAGATTCGTTTCCTCACAACGTTGCAACATTCTTTCAAGGTTAGAGAGACATGAAGTGAACGATTCCCCAAAAACCGAAAAGTCATCCATGAAGACTTCCATTGTTTTCTCGATCATATCATGGAAAATGGCCATCATACACCTTTGGAACGTCCCCGGAGCATTGCATAGTCCAAAAGGCATGCGACGATAGGCAAATGTTCCATAAGGACAAGTGAATGTGGTTTTTTCTTGATCACGAGGGTCAATGGGGATTTGGAAATAGCCGGAAAATCCATCCAAAAAGCAATAGAATTCATTCCCCGCTAGTCTCTCTAACATTTGATCCATAAAAGGTAATGGAAAATGATCCTTCCTAGTGGCATCATTAAGTTTCCTATAGTCAATACAAACACGCCAACCGGTCACAAGTCTAGTAGGAATCAATTCATTATCCTCATTAGTAACAACCGTCATTCCTCCTTTCTTTGGAACACAATGCACGGGGCTAACCCATGGACTATCCGAGATAGGGTAGATCATTCCGGCGTCTAGAATTTTTGTGACTTCCTTTTTGATCACCTCATGAATCTTTGGATTGACCCTTTTTTGCATAGCGGGTTTATAATCATCCTCCATTAGAATTTTATGAGTACAAATATTTGGATCTATACCCTTAATGTCGGAGATTTTCCATGCAATGGCCCGTTTATGTTTCTTAAGCACTTTGATAAGTTCATCCTTTTCATTTTCCTTTAATCCCTTATCAATAATTACCGGTAACTTATCCGTTCCCTCAAGAAAAGCATACTCCAAATGAGTGGGTAATTCCTTAAGTTCTAATTCTGGTGCTTCCTCAATAGATGTTTTCACTTTAGTTTCATTTTCACTTACAACTTTTAGTTCCATTGGTGGTGATTCAAAAGGATCCATATTCAACAATTTTTCAATCAACGCAATATCTCCCCCGGGATCAAAATTCTCACAATCAAACTTACTAGGATCAAATGGTGTGCTAAGGTAATCATCAATTTCCTTATCGATTTTTGAATAACCATTATTCTCAAGATCTTCAAGAATGAAGTTACATCCCTCAAATGGAGTGAGTAGAGGCTTAATCGAAGAGATAATAGGATTCGAAGAAGTGGGATTGCCACTTTTAGAAGAAGCCGAGAATCCAAGCACTTCTTGAGAATATTCTTCACAAGTAACATCAATCACATCGATTTGATTAATTGATTCCTCGTAATACTTGGAAGAATATTTAGAGATATGACCAATATCAAACGTGATATTTTCATCATCAACTCTTAAAGTCAATTTCCTCGCTTTCATGTCAACTAAAGCACTAGCCGTCATTAAAAACGGTCTTCCCAAAATAAGTGGTACACGAGAATCTTCGGGATAATCGCAAACTACAAAGTCCGTTGGAAAGACAAATTTCCCTACTTTGACAAACACGTCCTCGGCTATACCTTTTGGTAAGGCGATCGATCGATCCGCTAGATCGAGAGTCATCTCAGTAGCTGTAAGTTGGGGAAGTGATAACATTTTCCATATGGAAAAAGGCATCAAGTTAATGCTAGCTCCAAGATCGGCTAAAGCTAAACATTCTTCCATATTAGGGAAATCACATGGTATCACAAACTTGCCCGGGTCTCCAAGCTTTTTGGGAAGCTTTTGTGTAAGAACCGCGGAATAATTAGCATCTAAAGATGTAGACACTTCAACCAATTTCCCTTTATCGTTCATCAATTTCTTAATAGTCGAAGCAAACTTAGGCATGTAAAGCAATGCATCCGCGAAACTAACATTAATATAAAGATTCTTAAACATCTCTAAAAAAGTAGTCACTTGAGCATTGGACTTTTCGCGGAGCTTCTCTTGGTTAAGTCTCTAAGGGTAGGGTAGTGTGGGTTTAGTCTTCGGAAGCTCGGGTTCCGGAATAGGAAATTGGTCTACCTTTGGTGCAATAGGAATTTCCTTTTCTTTAACCACCTTGGGTTCTTGCTCCACTTCCCTCACCGGAGAGGTACTCACATGTGGAAGCAAAGGTCCGTCTAAAGCTTTCCCACTACGTATGGTTATAGCTTTCATCTCACCCTTCGGGTTTGGAATTGTGTTGCTAGGTAAGCCACCCGAAGACGAGGAAGGTTGACTCATAAAAGATTCAAACATCGAAAGCAATTTGTTTTGACTTTGTTCCATACTTTGTTGCATACGATTTTGGTTTTGCTCTAGCCTTTGTTGATTAAGCTCAATCTTATTGTTTTGCCCTTTAATCGTATTTTGAAAATCGAGTTTCAAAGTATTAATTTGCCCTTGAATGTTGTTTTGAAAAGCTTTCATATTTGCCTCATTTGACTTGATATAGCTTGACAACTCATTTTGATTATTGTGAAAACCTTGATTGTTTTGATTAGCATTAAACCCATTTCCTTGATTGAAATTCCCTTGGTTACCACTGTTAAAATTATTCCCATTGTTTCCATTGTTGTACCTATTTTGAACCGGTGGAACAACATGATTTTGACGAGGAACTTGACCGTTGGAGCCATAAGTTCCCGTCGCGGCAAAAGCACTAGCTTGATCAAACCCCGTGGTTAAACAAGCATGATTAGGATGTGCTCCACCATATGATACACAAACATTCTCAACCATATTAATGGATCCATGAGGATTCTTCCTAATCTCATTCAACAAAGTCGCGAATCCACTATCAATCTTAGAGTCCAATCTAGCAATCTCGGGATTTAATGAATTCACATTGGAAACACCCGGTGTGTTTCATGAATATTGTGCTCTAGACTTATCCTCAATTATTCTCCACACGTCTCTCGGATTTTTCTTAAAAGATTACCACCCGCGGCGGCATTTAAAGAATCTTGTTCAATCATATTAAGCCCATTATAAAAAGTATTTATTTGATACAATTCCGAGAAACCGTGGTGTGGACATTGTCTTAACAAATCTTTAAATCTTTCCCAAGCAACCCCAAACGATTCATGCACTTTTTGTTCAAATTTAGTGATCTCTTTCTTAAAGTGTGTTGTCTTAGATGGTGGAAAGAAGTAATCCATAAACTTAGACACTAAATCATCCCATGTTAAGATCGAACCCGGTGGTTCTTTCTCATACCAAAGCTTAGCATTACCCTCGAGCGAGTGCGGAAAAAGCATGAGCTTAATCGTGTCATTCGACACATCTCTAAACTTGAGATTCGAGGTAATACGAAGAAAATTCCGAATGTGAGAATGCGGGTTATCGGTCTCATTGCCACGAAATTGGTCGGCACGAATGAGCGATAAAAGACCCGTCTTAATCTCAAAATGATCCGCCAAAATAGCCAGCACAACGATTGCTTCCCCATACCCTTCGGTGGGTGCACGGAGCAATTCCTCCATTGTTCGGTTAACGGCCATCTCTACAACAATAGGTGGAAGCTCCGGTTCCACTATTCGTTGTTGACGATTTCTATTTCTACGAGGAATATTTTCAAGCCTATTAAAATCAATCACAAGACGAGAAGAACGTAATTGCATACACTACAAAGGCGAGAATTTAGAGGATTGAAGAAAAGAAATTAGACAAGAAGAAGATTATTTTTTGGTATTTTTATTTGGTATTGCTCAATAAAAAATGATCGTTAAAAACAAGGAATAAGGATAACTATTATGTAAGTAAATTACCCTCGGTCGACTTTGAAACGATAGGTGAAAACCTAAACGTCTCGAGGTTCAATAAGTAAACTACAAAAATAATATTTAATACTACTTGAGTCAGCAAACCAATAATAGGTTGTCCCTCTCAATATACGCACAAGCAAGCGGGGAAACGAGGTGGCACAAAGCACTTAAAAACCTTTTTCCTTAGACGGCCTTTTATAGCACGTCGCCTTATACCCACCATATAGTTTGTATAAATCGAGTTCAAACTTCTTATTAGTATTTATCTATTTTTCCTTTTATTTTTGTTTTGGATTCGAATACAATAGCTAGGTGATGAAATCCCAACTAAGGCCTTATTTAAAAAGTATGTAAATTTATTGTTCTACGTAATACAATATATTAATCACAAAAAACGAGAAAAACGATACATACTATATAATAGAAAAATAACAAAACTTTCCGAGGACGGAAAGGGTCTTCAAATCAACGATCAACAAATCTCAACGAAAACGAATCGTACACAAGATCCCCGGCAGCGGCGCCAAAATTTTTGATGTGATCGTGATAGTATAGTGATAATTAGATACGTTATAGGGTAAATTAGAAAATTACCTTTAGGAAAAAGTAATAGTCTAAAATTACCAAAGACGAATTCAATTAAACACGTGATGAACCAAGTTCGTTGTACACGAAGATCTTATGAATTTGAGACGTTTTTGTATCGATTTGGACAATTGATTCAAATTGGTTTTTCGGTTTTTAAACTAAAAATTAAATCTACAAATTTAAAACTTATTTTAATCCTAAAGTGCATGAATCGTAAACCCCAAATTATTTAAATCTAATTACTTAAAATTTAAAACTATTTAAAAATCTATAAAAATTATTCTATTAAAATAACTTTAACTCTATTTAAAAATCTAATAAAACTTTTTAAAATAACTAAATCTATTAAAATTTAATTAAACTAAATCTATTTTTAAAACTATTTTTAATTAAACCTAAAGTAATAATAATCTAAATAGTTAAAGACTAATTAAACTTTTAAAATTAATAAAAACATTTTTTTTATAATTTTTATAATTTTTATTAATCTATTTATACCTATTATTTTTAAACTAAAAAAATAAAACGATTATTTTATTTAAAGAGAATTATATTCATAGTTAAATAAGAAAAAACGTGTGACTAAAAGCTAAAAAGTCAAAGATAAAAATGTGTATATTAATTAGATTAAGCAAACTTAAACTAAAATGAGCCTTTGGCTCAGATGGTTATCACGTTAGTTGTGTATCCGTGAGGTCACGGGTTCGATCCTTGCTGGATACGTATTTTTTTGCGAATAATATCCTTTTTGACAAAGTATATTGAAAGTCACAGAAGGTGACTTTTTGTGATTGTTTGTTTAGGAACGATACAATTCCAGTTTGAGAATTAACAGATTAATTGAATCTGTTAAAATTTTATATTTATCAATACAAAAAATATCAACAAAGCAGCATAGATATCAGATAACCAGATTCAAAAACTCTAAAACAGATCATTATCTAATGCACATGACAGTGAAAACAGTCAGCAGAAAAACATCACTTGGGCAAAAGCATACATTCTTATGACAATTACGAGTAAAATGCAGCAGGATAAACTCACAGCCCTTATTTCGCAGTCCTTAAAGATCAACAGGTCGAATGAACACTAGGTATGCTCAAATGAGCAAATTAGAAAACATTCTCATGTAATCAAAACTTAGTAGACAGATACAAATTATCAATCTAATTACAGCAGCAGACTCACTTAAACCTCTTGGCAAATCATTTATAGCAGCCTTATCAATAAAACATTCAGTAAATCTCCTAGGTAAAAGTCTACTAAACTCGAAATATTAGCAATGATTAAATATGCAGCAGTTACAACTTAACAGAATCAATTAAAAATTAAACTAGGATGCAGACACAATAAACTGAAATGATTAATGCAATATCTAAACGAAATTAAAACCAAAAGTTCAATATAACAGCTAGATCTCCATATCAGTAGTCACAAAGAGCATTAACAAAAACATACAGCAGCAGATTAATGCATACGAATTCAGAACCATTCAGCTAACATAATGTTCTATATCAGTTTCATGCCAAACTCACAAATCTCAATGAACAGATAAATCACGTAAGGCAAATTCATATAAGATCAAACCCTAGAATCAGTTTAACACATTCAATAATCTAGCACAACATAATCTAGCATAAACGACTTAATTAAATACAGTAAATAAACTAAAAGAGCTTAAAACCTTATGAAGTATCCATTGGGAAGAAGTGAGGCGCTGTGCCTACTTAAAACCTAAACGAACCACCAATCACCATTGAACGAGACCACCATCACCATCAATCGTAACTCTCGAACAACTTTTTACAAACTTTCAGTGGGAAAGTTTGTTATCCATATCTTACTTAATTATTCAATATAAGCTATTGAACAAGCTTAATCAAATAACTTTTATTATAATATTTCATAGATTATTGAATAAATTTCAACAATAAGTAAACTCAAGAAAAGATTTAACTCAAAATTAACTTTTATTAATCACTGAATCAGTACAATACTATTGAAAAGAAATACAAATCGACCTAAATCTATTTAAACATTATAACTTTAAGTAATGAAAAATGGAATGATGATTACATAATTTTGTGGGTTTTTATAGGCAAACCCAAGGCCTGCTGTGGAGAGTTTGTTGAGAGGAATCTCTTCTCTTGGCCCTTGATCTTTCTAATCTTCTCTCTCATCTTGATCCTACGGCTGGAAAATGCACGCTAGCACACGGATCGCCAACGTGGCAATCTAGTGTGCTAGTTGTGCTTCTTTGAAGCTGAGGTGTCCTTTTATTATTGGAAGATTGAAGGTAATGAGTTGTTTTGGCCAATAAAAAGCTAAAAGGATCGCCACGTCATACTGGTATCTCCATCTTCTTAGCCCTGGTTTTCTTGGCAATTAATTAAGGTGCGTGTGTTTACACGCGCCTTGATTAAGAAAGCCCCAATTACTGATAAGAACTAGGGTTATTTTTTTTTTTGGTGACTGGTTTTGGTGAAGTGAGAGAGAAAGAGGATGGTAAAACTTTGTTTTTATCGAAAGTTAAATAAAAGTGAGAATGTGTGTGTGAGTCACGCTTGTGATGAATAAAGGTTTGACCAAGTAAAAGTTATACGCGTTTAATTCTTTCCATCCGTTACTTTCCTTCTTTGTTGATGGGCTTGGAGCCCATAAACTCCACACACCTCAATTCATTTAGCTATAATGGGCTTTTAGCCCATAGAACTTAATCCGCCCCCATATAAATCCAATTTGGGCTTATGGTTAAGAAGTAAATAACTTGTCTCATAAATGGGCTTTTGAGCCCATTAATCTGAATGCGGGACCCACAAACCCAAATAACTCCATAAAGATAAAGTCCACTAAAAACGGTTTTGAATTGGCTTTGCCGATCTTTTTCTTCAAACTCGTGCCGGTTTTTGTCGGTTTTCGTGAACTTGGTACCTGCACACAACAAACAACAAAACACGCATATACAAGGCAATAATCATGATATTTATGCATTTTTGATTGTTTATTAACATAAATGATATGAGTATTTAAGCTCATATCATAGCGCTTGGTGTGTCAGCATTCAAATTTTGCTTGTCAACGCCCAACTTACTTGTCTCAGCGCCTCTTGTGAACTGCTCCATCATAGCTGTAAAAGAGAAGTTCAAATTTGTAGGAGTAACCAGAGATGTGTCAAAACCTGGTTGCTTCTTCAATTTAGTGAGGGCTTCAGCAACACCCAAAGATTCTCCATCATGTGAGCCTTTGTCACTCACATTAATCTGCTCATCCTCCCCTTTGGAAGAATCCTCCATTCCACGCCTAGTGTTAGCATCCTCTAAAATAACAATCCTCTCCCTCAATTGCTTGAGTTCAAGGCCTTGTGTACTGACTGTTTGTACCAGGTCTGCATTTTGCTTTTGTAAGCTAATGCAGACAGCCGTCAATTCCATCAATGTGTATGGTTCCAATCTGCCCTCCTCTAGAATGGGTATTTGACCTCCCAAAGTAGAGTCATAGGGCATGGATGAGGTCTTAAAGATGTTAGGACTGTCTTGGCCTGCATCTAAGCGAGTACCAATAGTCCCAGCCTCATCCATAGCACCAGCCACACTTGTGGTGGTGGTTCTCTCTGCTACATGGCTAGGACCACTAAAGGAGAACACTCCAGTAGTCCTTGGGCGTTTTTGCAACCTATATTCAGGTGGGGTAGAAGATGATGTGGATTGGGTGGTAGTTTGAAGGTTAAGGGGTGTTTGGGTCTGTGAAGGAAAGGTGTCAACGTTTGGATTACTTGTGTCAATGCCAACATTTAATGTGTCAGCGTTGAAGGGTTCTTGGTCAATTTCCATGTGTTGAGGTGAAGGCAAAGGTTCTGGTATTGGGTCAAGTTGTGGTTGTGGGTCTGGTTGGGGTTGTGTTGCTGCAATAACAGCAAGCATAGCTTGGGTGAGGGGTAATTCACGGTGAGGGGGTGAGTTCATCTTGGTAAAAATAGCTTTCTTTTGCACAGGGATCTCATAAAAATCATCATGATCCCTTGTGTAGTAATTTTTCACATCAAAAACCATTTGCAAAAATCTGGGATAAGCCAAGGTCATCTTATTCCCTTTGTTTTTACACATGCCATCAAAAATTAGTTTTGAAAAATTAAACTTTTGCCCATTTGTAATGCACACAATTACACTAGCAATAGATCTGTTAATTTCATTGTGTGCAGTACATTTGGGACTCAAACATTGAAGGATAACATGTATGAGGTACTTCCAGGCTGGGGGGAACTCTTGTTTATGATATTTGTTTAAAGTACCCTCATCAGGGAAAGGATACCCCAAAGCCCGAAGTCCTTGTTCTATTTCATTAATGGGAAGGGTGGTTATACCATCTGCATCATTAAGATGCAAAGCCTGGCGAACCAAGGCTTCAGTAACCACCCAAGAACGCCCATGAACAATAGCTGTTAATGTAGTTACATTATTAATTGTTGAGGAACTGACAGTGTTCCAAAACTGCTTAATATGAGTGACAGGGATGAGAGGAGCATGAGAAAGTGCATACCTAATTGGAGATGCATTCAAATACGCCACCATCTGAGTGTATTGTGGAAACAAAGTATCATCAGCCTCCAAATAAGCAATCATGTTGTGCTGACTCCTGAATCCCAATACCAAGTCACTTGGTTTAAACTTTGGTGCCATTATTGAAGAAAGCTGTTTGTGAATTATTGAGAAAGATGAATTATAGGAGAAAATTGTTAGACAAGAATATGAAGTACCCTGTTTAAAAATAGGAGCCAAATATATAGGAGAGATAGGCACATGTGATTGGTCAAAAATAAGGCAAGTATTTTCAAAATATAATAATGAAAATCTTGAAAAGAAAATAATTTATCTTGTGCATTAATTAAAAGTTATCTACTCCCAAAATTACGGCCCCAAAATTCGTCAAAAATAACAACTGGGTAGATCCCAACGAGTGTCAACGGTCAAAAATAACCCATCAACGCCCAACGCCTATATTCTTGTCAACGTTTGCCAAAGCCATGTCAGCGTCTAAATTGGTCACAACAACGCTTGGAAAAATATTTGTCAGCGTCCAAAAATAAAAGTAATAGAAATGAAAAAGGACCTTAACAAAGTAATTTCTCCTAGTGAAGATAACCTATAAATTGATAATTATTATAGGGCGGCAAGCACTGTCCAGTTATGCACACTTGCTTATGCAAGATAGACATAACAGTCCTCTAGTGTCCCTTGCTAACCAAAATTCTTAACAATTAAGTTATCTCATAAAATTCCTTGTAACTCCCAGGTAAACCCATTATAAATCATTCCCAAGTCTCCCAATAGACCACATCCAATTCTAGGCCAAAAGTGTCTTGGCAGCATGCATAGTATGTCAACTTTGCATGCTACAGTGCCTCATGATTTAGTAAACTAACTCATACTCACCTGTGGACACAATCTAGAATTGTGATAAGAGTATTATAAGAATACCCAAAAGTCTTAAAGGTTCCTAAAACCTCCCCTTAAACTGTGATACATATGTTGCCCAATAATATGCATGAATATAAAAATTTATGTCAAGATAGGAATATAAATATTCCAACCATCATCCATAAATTAAAACATGCTCCAATTGATTCTCCAAGGATCCATAAGCAACTCTGTATCCAATGGTACAATGCTAACAACGCCTGCACACTTAGATCAAAAACCACAAAACTAGCATGTTGCTGGCAACGTCACGATAACACTTATCAGCGTTAAGATAACCTTTGTCAGCGTTAGACAAATATAGTGGAAAATCTAACTTTTCAAAAAGACCAATAACAATGCATATCCTGTACATACTTTTACAAAAAGATCCCAAAACACATATTATGTGAGATTGATCATTCCAATACTTGTTACCAAGTATTGAAACCTTCCAGTATCAAAAGGTTTAGTTAATAAATCAGACACATTTTCTTTTGTGTCAACCCTATCTGGTTGTATTAAACCCTTTTCAAAACAATCTCTTATAAAATGATGTCTAATTTCTATGTGTTTTGTTTTAGAATGATGTACAGGATTTTTAATAATGCATAAAGTACTGTTATTGTCTACAAAAATCTTGGTATGCATGAAATTATACCCATAATCTAACAGCTGGTTCTGAATCCATAAGACTTGTCCACAACAAGCAGCTACAACAACATACTCTGCTTCAGTTGTAGAATTGGCCACCACTGTTTGTTTCTTGCATTGCCAAGATATTAACCTACTCCCAAGAAACTGACATCCACCAGTTGTGGATTTTCTATCAAATTTGTCACCATCATAGTCACTGTCTGAATATGCAATAAGCTCCAATGGTGAATCTTTTGGATACCATAATCCGAGATCTTGATAACATCTAAGGTACCTAAAGATTCTCTTGACAGCATGAAGGTGACACTCTTTGGGAGTCACTTGATGGCGTGTACATGCACACACAGCAAACATAATGTCAGGTCTTGAGGCTGTGAGATACATCAATGAACCAATCATTGATCTATAGTGCCTGACATCCACATCTTTTCCATCTCCAACTTTTCCCCAAGGGTGTTCTCTATCCATAGGAGTACTTGCCCGTTTTTCATGTGGAGAAAAGCCAAACTTCTTCAAGATTTCTGCTACATACTTGTCTTGAGAGATGAAGATACCATCTTCTTTCTACTGAACTTGTAACCCTAGAAAGAAGTTCATCTCCCCCATTGCACTCATCTTGAATTTTTCTGTCATAAGCTTGGAAAAGTCTTCACTCATCTTTGGGTTTGTGGAGCCAAAGATGATATCATCCACATAAACCTGAACAAGTAAGACATCCTTACCAGTCTTCTTTGTAAATAATGTCTGGTCTATGGTTCCCCTTTTGAATCCATTTTCCACCAGATAGGTGGACAATGTGCCATACCATGCTCTTGGGGCTTGATGAAGTCCATACATAGCTTTCTTGACTCTATACTGTTGGGTCAAAAAGTTGATGTGGCAGAAACTCAAAAACGAAGAAAACATGAAGACATTTGTTCAGGCGTTGACAAGAGCAAATCAGGCGTTGTCAAGAGCAAATCAAGCGTTGATAGAAGTCAACATTGACAAGCATTGTCAAGTGCAATCCAAGCATTGTCACATGCAATCCAAGCATTGACAGAAACGTAAACAAGTGTTGTTGGAAGCTTCTATTTAGATAAGTATGCAGAATATATTCTGTATATGTTTATTTGAATAGAATATTTACATGTTTATTTTATATTATCTCTTGTAAACCCTATTCCTTACACTATAAAAGGAACCAAGGAAATTAGGTTTATATATAACTTTCATATACAATGTAAACCTAAAGTGTGTGTCGACTAGACGTGGGATTCAATGCATACACGTCTAGTGATTGTTGATTATTAATATAATTAGCAATCCATTTGTTTTTATTCATGTTCTTTGTGCCTAAACACCTTGTTAATGTGTCGTGTTCTAATTCCGCTTTGATTATTTAATCATATGAACATGATGCATTCCTAGTAGCTAAAAGATCGAGGAAACCAAGGTTTCCACAGTTGGTATCAGAGTCTCGTGGCTCGTGATGCTAGGACCAACAAGGTGTTCGTGTTTTGAGAAGAAAAGAAAAATCCGTATAGGTTTTTCTGGACGTTTTTGTGTGCGCAGCAGTATTCAGAAGGCCATAACTTTTTATTTAACCGTTGGATCGCCACGAAAATTTTTGTGTGTGTTCTACACACATATATATAGATATCCACCGGAGGGATTGTCGAGATCTATCACCAAGAAAAATTTATTAAGCGTCAAAGTCAGCAGTGGTCACATGTTGTTTTCTGTGAACAGTAATAGTAAAAACGCGATTTCTCCTTCGTTAACCGTTGGATCGTCGTGAAATTTGATCTGTAGGTTCTTGACACTTGTGTATAGGATCTCACCAAAGGGATCTTCGATCTGAGCTTTCATGAAGAAGATATTCGATGTCAAAGTTCACTGCAGTTTATGGTTTTCACATAAAATCATGATTTAGGGTTTATAAAACCCTAGATCTATTACCCGCTGACATGTATTATTTAGATGCTGATAGATGTTGGTGTGACGCTGATAGATGTTGGTGTGACACTGACAAGGCATGGATGAGACGCATATGGCCAGGCGTTGACAGGTACAAAGTTGGCGCTGACAGGAATAAGTTAAGCGCTGTTGGGAAGCGCTGACACTTGTTGTCCGATATATACATTTTCAAACGCTGACAAGTGTTGTCCGATATTGGACAACACACAGTGTTGATATCTTGGATAAAGGAAGATGTTGGATAACAAAGGAATAGCTGTTGTTTGAGAAAATTGGTACGTTTTTAGCACACAAAAAGAGATATTTACACACGAAGGTACATGGAATCTCCGTTTTTATTTAGAATATCAATTTGATATTTATGGCTCGGATATTTTTAAAAGGGATTAATGATTTTAATGCGAGTTAGCAACAATTCGTGAAGTAATTTATTGGATTATGTAATCGGGATAGCCTTGTGAAAGAGTTATTCGTTAACGGCTTTTACATATGAAGATATTGACTTGTCATGAAGAGGTGTTAGCTTAAGGGGAAGAATTCTTATGGTAAGTTTGATGTTCGAAGTAGATTTTCGCGAGTTTGTGTTTTATCATATCTTTAAATCATGGATTGATCCTATTGGTTTGAAGATAACTTGTTCGTGCTTTAAATGTTTGGTGACGAAGACTTGTCATAACACTTGAAGGAGTTATATTATCGTTCTAAGTGTCTCACAAAGGATGAGAATATTGACAAGGGATCGAGGTCTACTTATATTTAATCATCAGTATAAGTTCTTCATCACATGGATAGTGCAAGACATGGAACATAAGGTTGGGTTACTCTACTTCTACATCAAGATTACTTTATTTATTTTTCTTCAAGGTCATTACACAGAGCTTACATTTGGAGAATCTTCAAGATTGCATACATTGTTTACTTCCCTGTTGATGTGACAAAAGGGGAAGACATACATGCTACATTTGAGGGGAAGCAATTTGAAGATGATGTACAACTTACAAGAGATACACAAAGAGTTTTGCCGACATCAACTAGGGGAAGATTGTTGGGTCAAAAAGTTGATGTGGCAGAAACTCAAAAACGAAGAAAACATGAAGACATTTGTTCAAGCGTTGACAAGAGCAAATCAGGCGTTGTCAAGAGCAAATCAAGCGTTGACAGAAGTCAACATTGACAAGCATTGTCAAGTGCAATCCAAGCATTGTCACATGCAATCCAAGCATTGACAGAAACGTAGACAAGTGTTGTTGGAAGCTTCTATTTAGATAAGTATGCAGAATATATTCTGTATATGTTTATTTGAATAGAAGATTTACATGTTTATTTGATATTATCTCTTGTAAACCCTATCCCTTACACTATAAAAGGAACCAAGGGTATTAGGTTTATATATAACTTTCATATACAATGTAAACCTAAAGCGTGTGTCGACTAGACGTGGGATTCAATGCATACACGTCTAGTGATGGTTGATTATTAATATAATTAGCAATCTATTTGTTTTTATTCATGTTCTTTGTGCCTAAACACCTTGTTAATGTGTCGTGTTCTAATTCCGCTTTGATTATTTAATCATATGAACATGATGCATTCTAGTAGCTAAAAGATCGAGGAAACCAAGGTTTCCACATATACACCTTGTTTGGATGTTCTGGATCTTCAAAACCAGGAGGCTGCATGACATATACCTCCTCAACAATTGTGCCATAAAGAAAAGCACTCTTCACATCCATTTGATAGACAGTAAAGCCCATGCAGGAAGCATAGGCTAGAAATATCCTTATAGCCTCAATCCTTGCAACTGGTGCAAAGACCTCCTCATAGTCTATCCCTTCCTCTTGTGTATATCCTTGAGCCACTAAACGTGCCTTGTTTCTGACCACAATGCCTCTTTAATCTTTCTTGTTTCTAAGAACCCATCTTGTCCCAATAGGTCTTACATATCTGGGACAATCAACCAGGTCCCGAACATCTTGAATAGCAAATTGGTGAAGCTCATCCTGCATTACTTCCACCCAACTTGGTTCTTTGAGAGCATCAAAAATCTTCTTGGGTTCCTGTTGTGACATAAAACAGGCAAACAAACATGCTTGAACAAGAGGGGTATCAACCTTCTTGTGTATATTGGCAATAAATCCTCCAAGATTCTGATGAGATCTTCTAGTCTGAACAGGAGACATCACATCTCCAATAATTAGAGAAGAGGGGTGATCTTTCATTGTAGAAGTAAGAACTCCTCCCTCAAAAAGTCTGTTGTCTTCAATCTCATCATCCAATTTACCAATATCTTCTTTAGACTCTCTTCCATCAATATCTGTATGAACCTCTCCATTTCTGCTTGATGGTTCACCTTGTTCAAAATTGGAAGAGAAAATATGATCAAAGGAGTTATCAACGCCTGAACAAAGGTTGTCAGCGTTTGAGCCATCAACGCCTGAACTAGAGTTGTCAACGTTTGAGCCATCAACGCCTGAATTTGTCTTGTCAGCGCCAGATTTTCCTTTGTCGGCACCTGAAGGACCATGCATGTTGTTAACTGGTGATACTTGGGGACCACCATTTTCCTTTCCAGCAGCAGCAGCAGCAGCAAAAGCATCTGTCCATATGGGAATAGTGACATACTCAAGTATGGGAGATGACTTGTCTGCTTGTGATCCAACCTCTTCATTAACCTGTGTACCTAAAACATCAACAACTGGTTCTTCCACAACATTTGAAGTTACCTTCACAATGTTTGGATTAGTAACAGGCATATAATTCAAAGTCCTAGATAGAGGTTCCAAGTCAAATAACCAATTTGGACCACTTTCAGGATCACTAGGTTTACTTTCTAAAAACCTAACATGTACTTTTCAAGTATACGTTTTTCCTTCTTAATGTAAACCCTATATCCTTTACTCTGCACTGAATAACCCATGAAATAGCCTTCATCACCTTTAGCACTAAATTTACCTAAGGCATCACTAGTATCTAGTACAACTACATGACAGTCAAAAGGTTTAAGAAAACCAATATTAGGTTTTCCTTCCCCAAAGTAACTCATAAGGTGTTTTTTTATGTATCTTGTTGACTAATGCTCTATTCTGAACATAACAAGCTGTATTCACAGCCTTAGCCCAAAAAGCAATGGGAAAGTGAGCATCAACCAACATAGTCCTGGCTGCTTCAATTAGGGTTCTATTCTTTCTCTCAGCAACCCCATTTTGCTGTGGGGTTCTGGTAATACTAAACTGTCTAGTAATCCCTTTCTTGACACAAAAATCATCCAATAGCTTATTTCTAAACTCACCACCATTATCACTTCTAAGCATCTTAACTTCATTACCAGTTTTCTTTTCTATTTGGTTAATAAAGTTAATTAAAGTATCAGTAGTGTCACTTTTCATGGCTAAAAAGAAAGTCCAAGTAAACCTAGAAAAGTCATTAGTAATGACAAAGCAGTAAGATTTACCATTAAAGCTTTCTATATTAGTTGGACCAAACAGGTCCATATGCAGCAAGTGAAGTGGTTTAGAACTAGAGTGCACCTGTTTAGACTTAAATGAGACCTTGTGCTGTTTGCCTTTAAGGCATGCAACACAAGAGTGGTCATTGTGGAAAGTCTTTTCAGGCAAACCATCAACCAAGCCATGTCTCACAAGTCTGTTTATATTTTTAAAGTTAATGTGCCCTAGTCTCCTGTGCCATAGATTACTCTCATCAGCTGAAGCTTTAGCATAAAGACATGAAAAGTTATTATTCATCCTAATTCCATTAAGATTCACATTATAAATGTCCTTATGCCTAGGTGTCCTATAATCAATGAATTTCTCATATGGTATTTTAAAATCCTTGCTCAACACCAGGCATTCAGTATCAGTAAAAAGAACCTTATTTTTGTTATCATAAACTTGTGATACACTAAAAAGATTATAATCAAGTTCTTTTACCAGAAACACATTTTCAAAACGCAAGTTGTTGGTGAGAAGAGTTCCTTTGCCTGTGATAGTTCCATATCCGCCTCCAAAGTAAACTTTATCACCATCCTTAATGGGAGTGAAGTTTGTAAGATAATCTTCCTTCCCAGTCATGTGCCTAGAGCATCCACTATCCCAATAGCCATAATCATTTACCTGCTTTTGAATGCCCTGCACATAAAGAAAACAAATTAGTTTTCTTTGGGAACCCAAGCCTGAGCAGACTTGGATTCATTTGGTTGTTCAACAAGAACAAACTTAGTCCTCATAACAACCACTTGTTCATCCCTTTTTGGATTGGACACCCAGTTAACCCCAATTGGTTTTGTGATGACCTTTGAAATATAATTAAATCTGTTACAGGTCATAGAAATCCCATTAAAACTAGGGTTTTGATCTTGCTTAGGTCTCCATGTCAAGCTAGAAGAAGCTTTAGACCCTTTTCCCTGTGGTTGCAAATATTTACCATTATTTGGTCTGGCAACGTTTCTGTCAGCGTTTGATTTGGTCTTGTCAACGCTGAAATTACCCTTATCAGCGTTGAACCTAGGGTTTGCTACCGGAACCCATTGCCTATTAGACCATGTATTGGTCTTCTGAAAAGGTCTTTGCCCATAAGTGTTAGACCCTTTAGTGAAGAATGGGGCTGGTCTAACAACTTGTGGACTTTTCTCCACAAAAGTTTTGGGTCTGACAGTGTTTGACCTTTTGTCAGCGTTGACCTTGGAAGCGTTGACACACTTATAGGCTAAATATGAAAAGCTACCACAAGTATAACAGGCTTTTCTAGACACAACTCTAGGTCTAGAAGAAAAGAAACCTGTTCCATTATCACTAACTTGGCTTTTTGGTGACCTAGTATTTTTATACATTTCTGCATACTTAATGCTAGGTTTTCTAACAGCGTTTGAGCCAAGGTCAACAGTCTTGCCAGTGATTGGGTTTGTTACTTTGATAGGGGTAGACTCATTTGGGCTATCACAAAGCATGCCACCCTTGACAAACAAGGTAGGGTTGGCTTTCTTCCATTGGTCCAAATCAGTCAACTCATGCCTATATTCTTCTACTGGGGTAAGGACTCTTGGTGGAGGAATAAATTCCTCTTCTTGGAGTTCTGGTAAACCAGTCCAAGATAAGTCCTTTCTTTGGACATCATAGAAATCCCCAGCTGGTGGTGGAACACCAACATACTCTTTCATCCCAATCCCAGTCATGTCCCTAGAATCCCTTTGTTTACTAACACATTCCCCTAGGGTTTGTGAGGCCTTATCAAATCTTTGAATTTTAAGGTCTACATTATCCTTATTCTTGATAGCCTCATCTAACTTAGCATGTAGTTCAGCATTGACCCTCTCCATGATATTTCTAATATCAGTACTAGCATTTAAATCATTTTTTAAGATATTGATTTTATCTTTTAGGTCAAGCTCCATTTTCTTATACTTAGCTACAGTCTTTTCAGTTTGAGTAAGAGAAAGTTGATAGTTAGACAACTTGCATCTCTCATTACTCACATCTGATAACAGTCTTAAAACCTCTTTGTTAAGTCTTTCAGTATTTAAACGACAACCCTTACTACAAAAAGCATCATCATATACCTCATTGTCTGATGAAGATGAGGAGTGTGTCATGAGAGCATAGTGAACATGCTCTTCTTCTTCTATCTCAGCAACCAAAGCTTTATCCTCTTCCTCATCTTTAGCCAAATAGCTCCAATCCCATCCAACACCATCAATTTCTTGCATTGCCACCATGGCCTTAGGATCCTGAGCCTTAACAATTTGGCTTGAGGGTTTTCCAACATCAGATCTTCTTGGAGATCTGCATTCTCTCATAAAGTGTCCCATGTGATGACAATTGTAACACTCAACCTTAGATTTATCAAATCCAGCAGTGTCCTTAGCATTAAAAGTCATCTTCTTCTTGAATCTTCTATTTTGTCTGTTTGCTCTTATACTTGCAAGAGCCATGTTCCACTTTATATCCATCTCCTCCAAATGCTCATCACTGATTTGCTCAAGGTCCTCATAAGTAATCACTGAACCATTGGGCAATGAAGCAATGTATGCACACACAGTATCCAGATCCATACCAACAGGTTTAACTCTTGGTGAGTCAATTTTGTATGTGTCAGCGTCTGAATGTGAGGCGTTGACAGGATATGATCCATCGTTGACACAGGTTGATCCAGTAACTGGGTGCATATATGACTCCTTCTGATCAAATTGACCTTCACTATGTGAGAAGAAGGCCATATTACCATTTGTAGACTTGCCTCCATGATCCAAAAGAGTATCATTCTCTATCAGCCTCAGTTTATTGTACACATCATCAAAAGTAGAACTTTTGTGAGTGTTATTGGCAATTATAGACCTTGCCTCAATCTTCCATGCATCACCAAGGCTTTTAAGAAAAGTAGCAATAATGTCAACATCACCAATCACTGTCCCCATGAAGGACAGCTTACTTGTAATGTCGAGAAGTCTGCTTCTCACACTACTTAGCTTCTCATTAGGTTGAGCCTTAAAAACAACATACTCACGCAAGAGTTGCTTCTTTTTCTCTTCCACCGTATCAGCATTACCACCATAGGAAACTTCAAGGGCTGCCCAAAGATCTTTTGCAGACTCATAACCTCTGTATTTGTGCTGATTTTCTTGTCCCAACGAGAGTTTCAGAATGCTTAGGGTTTTCATATCAACCCTTCTCTTTGCTATGTCCTCAGCAGACACAGCTCTACCATCTTCATGTTTTTCTTTCTTATCTGCTTTAGAGCATTCTTGAACAACTGATCTTGTAGCAATGGCATCTACAATCTTTTGAGCTTTATTGAATGTGTTTCCATATTCAATAATCTCCCAGAGAGTGTAGTCATGGATTTGCAGATATTGCTCAAAGTTAAACTTCCACACCTCAAAATTGTTTGGATCTAACATGGGAATCTTGATGTTGTGGTTTGAGGAGGAGGAGGAGGTTACTTCTGGAGTAGACATTATGTTTTTAGGGTTTTGTGAAAATTAGGGTTTTTGGTGATTTAGGGTTCTTGTGTTCTTTAGATCAAAGTTTCTCAACAAGCTCTGATACCACTTGTTGATCCCAAACTTAGATCGATTTAGCTTGTGTAAACGAGATTAGATCAAGTTAAACACGTAGAGAAACTTTGTTTATGTATAAAGCAATTTAAGTATTATGCGGAATTAATACTTAAACAAGAACACACAAACAGTTGTAAAACAAACTTTCACTTGATTGATAATGACAAACTTGCTTACAATGAAAGTGTTAAACGTATGAAAAACTTATATGAAACATAACCTAAAGGTCTTCTTTTATAGACATAAGAAGCCTTGTACAAAAGTCTACATATCAGCTATTCTAGGTAAAGATAATTATAGAAAATACATTGTTGATCCTATCTTTACTAGAAACAAACTAGAAACAAAATACGCGTAGACCATATCTTTCTATCAATGCTTGTCTTCAACCTATCAACGCTTGACTTCTTCCTGTCAACGCTTGATCTGTCAGCGCTTGTTCTCTTCTTATCAACGCTTGTTTTCTTCTTGTCAGCGTTCAAGTGAAATGGCTACATTTTATTCCCAACATATTCGTTATTGACGATTTCTATTTCTACGAGGAATGTTTTCAAGCCTATCGTGATTAATCAAAAGTCGAGTAGATCGTAATTGCATAAACCAACGTGACGAGAATTTTAGAGGGTTGAAGAAAAGAAATTAGATTAGAAGAAGATTATTTTTGGTATTTTTATTTGGTATTGCTCAATCAAAAAGATTGATAAAAACAAGAAATAAGGATAATTACTATGGAAGTAATCTACCCTCGGTTGACTTTGAAGCGTAGGTGAAAACCTAACCGTCTCGAGGTTCAATAAGTAAACTACAAAAATAAGATATAATACTACTTGAGTTGACAAACCAATACTCGGTCGTCCCTCTCAATATACGCACAAGCAAGCGGGGAAACGAGGTGGCACAAAGCACTTAAAAAGCTTTTTCCTTAGACGACCTTTTATAGCTCGTCGCCTTATACCCACCTTATAGTTTGTATAAATCGAGTTCAAACTTTTTATTAGTATTTATCTATTTTGCCTTTTTTTCGTTTTGGATTCGAATACAATAGCTAGGTGATGAAATCCCAACTAAGGTCTTATTTAGAACTAGGTAATTTATTGTTCTACGTAATATAATATAATAATCACAAAAAACACGAAAAACGATACATACTATAATAATTGAAAAATAATAAAACTTTCCGAGGACGGAAAGGATCTTTAAATCAACGATCAACAAATCTCCACGAACGAATCGTACACAAGATCCCCGGCAGCGGCCCCAAATATTTTGATGTGATGAGGAATGTTGGTGTATTTTAATTAGATACGTTATAGAGCAAATTTAGGAAATTACCCTTAGGAAAAGGTAATAATCCATAAATAGGCCAAAGACGAATTCAATTAAACACGTGAGCGATCCAAGTTCGTTGTACACAAGGATCTTGTGAATTTGAGACGTTAGTTTTAATTTGGACAATTGATTCGAAATGGGTTTCGGTTTTTAATCTAAAGATAATTCTACCAATTTTTTTAATCCTAAGTGCATGAATCGTACCCCAATTAAATTCTAAAAGATAATTATTTAAAATTTAAACTTTTAAACTATTTAAAATTAATAATCTATTTAAAATTAATCTATTTAATTAAAAACACTTTTACACTATTAAAAATGTATTTAAACAATTTTTTAAAACTATTTAAAATTATAAACTAATTTAATCCAATTAAAAATTTACTTTTACTTTTAATAAACAAAATCTATTTAAAACTAAATTAATCAAAATTTAATTATTTAAAAACTAATTTATAAAAACAATTTAAATTTCTAAAAATAATAAAATATATTATTATTTGTTTTATTTATTTATATTTTTAGACTTTATAAAATAATTTTTTAAAACTAATGATTTAATTTTTTAATTAATGAAAATATTGTATAAAAATCTATTTAAAAATTGACAGCCCTAAATCTAACAAGCTATATTAATTAAACAGACTATATTAAAACACAAACTAGTGGCTAGTATAGATGGTTAACATGTTTGGCCCATGACCAGGAGGTTATGGGTTCGAGTCCCATAGTGGACGATTTTTGGTGATTATTTTTTTTGACAATGAAATCAAAAGAAAGAAATCACAAGAATGACTTTGGTTGTGGTATTATTATTGGACTGATACATTCATCAGTTTGTTAAATTATTACCCAAACTAATGCATTTGGATATCAGATTAAAATGTAACAGAACAAAAGATCAATAGTGCAAATTTATATCAGTAAACTCAAATTATCCAAATAAAGCTATCAGACAAAAATACTCTAAACTTGCAAAGATATATCATGGTAGTGAACAAATTTTAAAAAAAAAACAGTAGTCTAATTCAGCTATCATATTGAACATTCAGCAATTCTAAAAAACGAATTAAAACCCAAAACTGATAATACAGATAGATAAGCAATCTAGATAAACCAAATAAAATCTCAGTAGATTAAATTTAACTGCTCATTTGGAGATTAATAAACTCAGTTTTTATTAGTACTAAAAGTTAATCAACAAACTTCTTAACCTTATTGAATAAAAAATAAGTGAATAATTCACCTCAAGGCATACAGATTCATAAGCCCAAACAAATATCCCAACTCAACTTAGCAGTCTTAATGCTTAATAAAAACAGATATCTAGTTCAGACTTATAATAGCAAGCCTAAACAAACATTATCAAAAGACTTGTTATCAAAACCCATCATTTTAAGAAATCAATACATTTCAATTAGTTACATTTTAACAAAAAAACAAGACTTAGACTTATATCATCTTAAACAAACGTACACAACTCACAAAATCAGATTTAACTAACAATGAACAATAACAATTATTCAAGCAGATTCATAAACACATAAACTTCTTAACAATAAATTCAGAAATAAAATTTATAAAATTAAAATAAGCAAAACCTTTATGGAGAAAACCTTTGATGATGAAGGAAGGTGCTGAACCCCCTTTTTAACCTAAATTGACACACCTTCGAACCAAACACCACCAACAGCACACCACTCTCGAACCAAAATCATCATGAACCATCAACAGCTTGCTAATATTTGTTCACAGTTCAATTTAATCTATCCAGTGGGGATAGATTTCATTCCAAATTCACTTTTATTAATTAATTAAAGTTATTTAATTAACTTTAATCAACTAAATTCTTATAACATTAAACAGATTATACGAAGAATAGTAGTGAATAATTAAAATAGTAAATTAACAAAGAACAATTGAAACCCTAAATCAACTTTTATTAATTCACTGAAAATCATTACAAAACTATTAAAAGAAAATACAATTTTCCCTAAATCTATTTTAACATTATAACTTTAAAGTAAAAATATGGAATAAAGATTACACAATAATTGGGCGTTTTTATAGGCAAACCCCCAAACCCCGCTGATGGAGTTTGTTGAGCAGCTACTTCATCTAGACCATTGATTTCATCACTCTCTTTCTTCTCTTGATCTTGCGGCTAAGATTGGTTCACTAGCACACAGATTGCCAACGTGGCATGATTGTGTGCTAGTTGTGCTAGTTTTTAGCTAACTTGGCTCTCTCTTATTGGTGGATTGGTTATTGGTGAGGTGTTTCCACCAATCACATTCAAGCTGTGACAGATGGGGAGCCACGTGGCCTGGATAGGGGCATCTTCTTGCTCTGATAAAGTAGTGAATTAATTTGGGGTGCGTGTGTGTTCACGCGCTGTGAATATGAAACCCCCAATTTTGGGTTAATTAGGGTTTGGGAAGTAAAAGGGGTAACTGGTTATTTGGTTGAGATGGAAAGATGAGCATTATTTTTATCGAAGTAAAAAGTGGGTATGTATGTTGCGTTTGACTAGATGAAAAGTGAATAACATTCACTTTAAATAACTTAATCGTCCCAACTTTAAACCTAATGGGCCTTTCACCCAATTTATTTCCATCGTCTCTTAATATTGGTTAATGGATCATGAGCCCAAGATAACAATAATCATCCGTTTCTTAAGTAAATAATGGGCCATGTGATGGGATTTTGGTAAATAATGAGTAAGGTATTTTCAAATTGGGCTTTCAGGCCCAATAAGTAATTGTGGGACCCAGTAGGCCCAATTAAGATTAAATCCTCTAAAACGAATTTGTCTTTGGCTTCCTTGATATTTCTTCGAATCTCGTGTCGTTTTCGCCGGTTTTCGTGATCATCGGTACCTACACACATAGAACAACAAAAACACATATACAATGCAATATTCGTTCATTTTAAGAATTTATTGGTTGTTATTAGATACAAATGATATGATTAAAATCACTCATATCGATAGCCGTTGGCATTTGTCTTTTATAAATAGTGGATCAAATCTGCATTTTTATTAACCCTTTTTGGACATCTCTTTCAGCCTTCTTTCTCCTATCTAATCCTAGTCATTTATAAATGATCACTTAATGTGTAAAGTATGTTTACTCATGATTATCCTCTTGATCTCATTCTTTACCTTGTCCAAAGAGAAGATCACTCACACACTTGTGATGTGATTAAAGATGAAGCTTTGATGAAGATCACCTTCTCCTAAAGATCTAGTCATGCTCATCATATGTTTATTAGTGTCTTGTGTAGATCCAATGTATTTGTGAATACTTGGACTAGTTGTGTTCATCCAAGCTATTTGTGAATACTTGGATTAGTGTTGTGTAAATCCTTTGCACATGTGTGTGCTTGGATTTGTGTTGTGTAGATCCAAGCTACATGTGTGTACTTGAATATGTTTAGTTGAGTTGTAATTAGTTGTGTTACTTCTCACTAAACTATAAAGTGATGTGGTTGTGTCTTGTGAGTTCTCATTAAACTATAAAGTGATATGTAGTTATGTTGTGTGAAGTTCTCACTTAGCTTCAAAGTGAAGAGTCGTGAAGATTGGTTCTAGCTTTGGATTAGAACTCGACATCTAGCCTTGTGTCGGAAAATGGTGAAGTAGGCAACGTTGTGAAGATTGGTTCTAGCTTTGGATTAGAACTCGACATCTAGCCTTGTTTCGTGAAATGGTGAAATGGGCGACATTGTGTAGATTGGTCCTAGCTAAGATTGGGTCTCGGCATTTAGCTTAGTGTCAGAAAATAATATAAGCGACGTTGTAAGGTTTTCTCCGACAAGAAGGGAGCTTGTGGATATAGTAGAAATATCGAGTAAGGTGTACTCGAGGAGTGGAGTAGGAACGAGGATAGAGCCTCGTTGCCGAACCACTATAAATCTTGGTGTCTTCCTATTAGGTTGTTTCTTTCTTTACTCATTACTTACATTCATTATCATTTTACTTACTACACATTGTTAATGCATTAGAATTGAACCTAATCATTATGCAACTAGCTTTCAAGTAAAAGATAGTTTTTGCAGTCACCTAATTGAAAGGAATTTTAATTAGGAGATAAACCGATGAGAAACTATTCAACCCCCCCCCCCCCCTTCTAGTATCTACAGACTTGATTTCACATTGAAACTGAGTATTGACATAAGTACGAAACAACATGAACTTAGACAAGACATCCGATTTATTAACCAACGGATAAACCCAAACAAAATGAGAATAGTGATCCAAAAATAAAACATAGTATTTAAAACCTGAGAGACTCGAAATAGGTGAAGTCTACACACCCGAGTGAATAATGTCAAAACGAGATGTAAACGAAGAGTTGGAACTAACAAATGGAAGCCTCACGTGTTTGCCAAGTTGACAAGCATGGAACGGGAGGTTTCTCTTTGTTACACGAAATACGATTACGAGAAACAAGACGACGTAATACTTTACTTCCTGGATGTCCAAGTCGTTGGTGCCACGTATGTTGACTGACAAGGAAGACATGAGGAATCAGATGGATACATACACGAATTAAAAACTTCACTAAGACTACTAGTAGAATCATTAAGATGAGAGCTCGCATCTGTGTCCATGTTCCATAAACCAGTAGTAGTAGGATCCTGGAGGGGTATTGTGCTAAAAGCATGAGCTGAACTCGTCTCTTGACCCGAAGCAAAAGTAAGACCCCCTGACCCGTATGTTGTTGACCGAAACTCGGCTGATAATGGGTTGTTGATGGACCGAGAGGAGTGAGCTGAACCGGACCCGTAGGGAGTCTGTGCTGGCCCAAAACAGTAGGTTCTCAAATATGTGTATAAAGTGCCAAAGGCCCAAAACCTGGTGGACTTAGATATGGGGAAACATGCCTGCTAGCATTGACCCCCATTTGGGACAAAGGTCCAACAACACTCAGATTACCATTTGTTAAATATGACCTAGCACCACCAGAACTTACAGTTTTAACCATATTAGCATTAAACCCATAGTTGGCCAGTATCTCTTGTTGGGCCTGAATGAAAGTGGGCATCTGACTTTTTGAGTTGGAGGGTACGTGTGAAGCGGGGCCACGAATAACAGTAGATGTTCTAGATCTGATAATGGTAGATGGAAACAAGAACAATGATCACGTCAACACTTGTAGCAAGAATAAACCAGTAAATTAAACAATGAGCACCAATCAATGATGATTATCACCGAGAGTCAACAATATTCCAATAACAGTAGGTTGAATAAGGATATATATAGATTGATGGATTTGACTACAATTGATGAAAAAAAAAACTCTTTAATCAAGCATGTGACCAAAGCACGAACAACAATCGTAACTTCTGTGCGGATTTGTGACCTAAGCACAAATCACCAACATATTTTTTTTTGGACTGCAGGGAAGTAGGGTTTTTAGATCGTATCAGTTTTCTCCGATACCATGTAGAAAGGGATAAATCTGTGTCTCATTGAATAATTATTCGGGTACAATATAAAGGAGTATAAGATTATTCTAGACTCAGGCTTGAGCCCAATACATAATAATACTACAAGCTAGCTATATAAAATACGGGCTAATAGTTTTTTGTTGAACAATAATTATGAGATGGAGAGAGTATTTAAGTGCATTAAAAATAAAAAGATAATAAAAATAGAGCAGCCTAACAATATACGTTGTATAATTTGCAGTTATTTTGACGTTCTATTCTTAGAAATTTTATCCTCTACTAGTCGAATTAAAACTGAATTCTTGTTGTATTAAACCTATGATAATTAATTTACTAAGAAACTCTTTTACACAAAAATTTAGAAAAGAATCTGGATTGTTATCAATCAGGACAACCACAGCGACATTGGGTTGATAAGAAGTCATTTTCGTTATTAATATAGCAATGACAATTTCCTACGGAAAGTGATATATGAATAGAAAAGACCTTGTATGGGCAAAATTCTTTCTTGTGAGTTGTGACCATTAGCCAATAAGATTAATGCAAAATGTTGACAAAGTTTGTTTTATCCATTTTTCTGAAAATTAGAAATGAGAAAAAATTATGTTGCAAAAGAGTTAACACGAGTATGATGCTGAAATCATATCCAATCATCGTCTTACGTGAATACTTGGCTATTTATTGCAAATGATTTAACTACAGTCGTAAACGAACTGAACATTTAATGAACATTTTATGAATCGTTCGGTAAAAGGTTCGTTTATGTTCGTTTATTTATTAAATGAACTAACATGAACAAAATTTTACGTTCGTTTATTAAATGAACGAATACGAATAAAAGTCGCGTCCGTTCATTAATGTTCATGAACGTCCGATTATGCGTTCATTAAACCGTTAACATTCGTTTATTTTCATTTATTTGTTTATGTTCGTATATCATATTTTTTAACTGTATACTTTAAAATCTGATACGTTTAAACAAAATGACGCTTATAAAACAAGATGTTATGAATATTTTGATAAATTTTATGATTTTTTCTTCGTTCAGTTATTTTCGATCGTTTATATTCATTTAAGGTTCTTAATTAACGACCATAAACGAACATGAACAACTTATTTTTTTAATAAACGAATATGAACAAGAAAATTCGTCCGTTTAAATGTTCGTAATTATTTATCTAACTGATTAAAATTAAATGAAGAAACATGAACAAAATCCTATTCATATGCGTTCAGTTCATTTACATCCCTAAATTTAAACATAAGAAAGAAATGAAAATCGTGTGTCCATGTGACTTTAAACTTGCGAAAATGGCTGGTCACCATTTTTTTTATTCTAAAAAGGCTATACTATTCACGTACGATGTCTTCATACATGTGTTAGATAACTTGTTTGTATTAGATTGTTACTGAGCGATTACTCGTGAATAGTAGTGGAATTATTATTGGAACATTAATTTAATGAGTGGAGCTTTTGTACTTGAGTCAAATGACTCAAGTTCAATTCTTATTTTTGGCATTTGTTTTAAATAGATATCCGCCTCCGCAAAATCTATGGACACACTGGAAAGATTTTGTGGAATAAGAGATCGAGGGTCGAGTTTCGGCTCGTCTCACTCCAGGTGTTGCTCTTCTGAGTCAGGAGAGTTGCCGGAGCTATTCCTTGTGAGGTGAACAATGACTTGTGCCAAAAGACACTCGGGGTTAAGGTGTTCCCGCCAATCTTCACCTTTTGTGAAATAGTAGCGGAATTGACCGATGCAGATAATTGATAAAAAGTTATTTCGACGTAAGACTAAAATGCAATAGAAAGTCTCGTAACATACGATAATTCAAGTTTAGATATAATCTTAAATAATCATGTATCTCCTCTAATATAAAAAAAAACATTTAATAAAACTTGAAGTGAAACATTACATCAATTCTCTATTATGAGATAAAAAATTAAATAACCATAGCTATAAAAGTTTGTTCGAAAAACATTTACACGATGATCAAGAGTCAACAAACAAACAAAAAAATTAAACATTCAATGATTTTCTAGACTATATTTAAGTTAGCTCGATTTTAACATCAATGATGGTATTGCTTACGGTTTTGTAGGATAATTGTATGTTGAGTTTAAAAAGCATGATAACACGTTGGTTTTTTATGAAGTTACTTTGGTAAATCTTATGTATAAATCGTTTTCTTGCCACCTCAACAAGAGTTATTCAAACTAAATAGAGTAAACGCAAGTATGGTTCAGATAGACGTAAGCTCTCTGTTAAGATAGACACTTATATTGAGTATGTGAATTGTAGCTTTTCTAATAACAAATTGTTGCAATGTTACATGTTATCGATACACGACAACCTGATTCGGTACGTTGTCAAATGTTAGGACGCATACTAAAACAAATATATGCTCAACATGTAATGTTCAATGAGGACAGAAATAAGAAATCAAAAGTTACCATTTTGATTAAATAAAACATTAAGGGTGGCAAAATTAGGAGTATTCTGCTAAAAGAATCGCAGCTTAAATGTTCAATGTAACTTTGGAACATCTATGAAGGTGGCAGAATCCACGGTCCAAACATATTCGGTAATGGGTCAAAAGGGCTACGAAAAATCATGTTTTATAAAAAATATGATATCGGTTTGCGTGTTCGATATATACCAGAATCTGTATTAGGGAAAACGACGGATATAATCATGTTTAGCACTTTATAGCCTAAGGTAAGTCAAGTGGAAAGATTTTGACATATTTGGTCATCACCATACAAAATACGACAAGTGTCTCACTAAATTTTTTTTTAAATGATCAACTGACGACGCTCAACCATCAAATGCACAACTTGTCAGTGTACTTTTTTTTATTGGAAACTGAAATATGATATATTTTTTTTCTATTTCTTTGTTTCTTAAATGATACATCCTTCTCAACAAAAATGGACCATGCTTCCTCTGTCTTTATCCGCAATTCATGGACCATGGTATTAATTTCATTTTATTTCAATGAAAGTGTGGTTTATATCGCGGTACTCTGATGATAAGTGGGTTTACATCACATAGGATCCAAACACCTAACAAAATACAAGTACCATTTTTCTCTTCATCGCTGGAAAATGAACAGATCAAACGTCAGATCCCGCCGGATTTACTAACCAGTCACTATTATGAACATCAAACGTCACCAGTTTCTCTAAAATTATCGCCAGAAACTGCACATATCCCGCCGGATCTTTATTGAAACAAGTTATGTTGGTGACCCGTGTTGGTCTGAATCGTCACCGTTGATGCTTGATTCTTTGTTGTTCATATCGAGCTTGTGGTGTATTCCTCGTTTACTAATGTAACTGGACTCCGAATCCCTTGCTCAGAAAGTTACAACGACAATAGCTACAAAATCCTCCACTAAAATATTGGGGTCAAATCCATTCTTCGATAATAGATACATCCTTCTCAGAGAAAAAGAAACATCAGAAAAAAGAAAAGGAATAAAAATAAGAAAGAGAAATATATGAGAGTATTTTTTACATTTGATCATTTTGATAAATATAATAAAATATTATGTTGGTGGCCACATGTCAATAAATTAATGGAGTTGTGCATTTTTGCAATGTGTATGACCAAATCCGTCAAAATCTTTCCACTTGACTTGCCGCTATAGAGTGCTGATTTTGACCATATCCATCTTTTTCCCCTGTATTAAGCTATGCATATATGCTTAGAAATTGCGACCTTTAGCCTTTAGCTGTTAGCATTCCAATTTAATAGCAATTTATGTTTGCTAGGTATTTCATATAAGCATGATACTTACATCTACACGCATATCTACAGATCTCAGGTTACGTACCTTGCAAATAATACTCATGTGATGCCGAACGCTAAAGAAGTATGTATACGTTATCGGTAAGAGTTATATAAAGATTATTCCTTTATCAAGGTTAACACATGCCATCACATACGTAAATAGCCGAATAAATTTATGAGGATGCAAGGAGACGTACGATTAGAATGACCTAACAAGATATAAATGTACAATAAGAACAAATAGCTCATATTCCTGAAATAGTATGTGAAGTTATTACCATTAGAATAACAAAATATGATTATACAATACGAATAAATAAAGTAATCTGGTAGGTCTTATCTTTGTTTACAGTTTCAAGATTTGGATGACAGACGCACCACCGACACTTAAACAACAGGTTCCTCGTTCGCAAAGGCCATCACTAAATCTCCAACTCGTCATCTTCAGTATTAAAAAATGAGATAATAAACTTATCAGTATAAACCCATAAAATGTATATTGGCTTTTCACCATAAATAAGCTGAAAAGAGAAAAAAAGAACAAATTTTGCGTTGAATGTCTCTACAATGGTTCTTTTTGCTGTTTGAGTTTTCATGTTTGGTTCAAAATCTTGTACTCTTGAATGTTATGTAGATAAGTAAATAACACTGAATTCCATACTGAATTGAAAAGCCAAATAAGTAATTAACACTGAATTCCATACATACCACTAATTTTATACTACAAAGTGTAAGACGAGATATCAGCGCTTGTAATTATACAGACCAAAAGAAGTTTTTCCTCTGTCCGCGACTCTCTTCCTTGTAGCCTCTCTTGCTTTGAGTGCAACTAGTTCATCCTCGGACATAGCTTTTGACTCTCTTTGCTAATATGCAGAGATGACGACTTCTTAACAGACTGTGTGGGGTTTACAGCAGCCTTTTTGATTTATGGCCAGTCTGACTTTTTGAAGTTAATGAAGGTGTAGTGAAACCTATTCAAATCTCGGATATCAGAAATAAAATGAAAAAAAATCAAAAGGTCTTGATACTAAATTGAAGTGATGGAGATAATTTGGTTTTGAGTTGACCTAAAGTATCGGTATAGTAGAAGCCAAAGTTTGGATCATAGTAACTGTTGGAAATATAGTTCAATTGTGGGTTATGTTTACACCTGTTAATGGGCTTGGAGGTATGAAGTATACACCCATTGGTCCCTAAACACCCTGGCTCTGATAGTGGTAAAGTTATGTTTTCAGCGGTACTTAGGATTACACTAAAGGTACTTGGTTTTACACTAGCGGTACTTGCAAGTACTGCTAGTGTTATGCAAGTACTGCTAGTGTTATGCAAGTACTGGCGAGAAACATGTAACAGTCTTTGACTGTTTCACTGTATTTAATGACCACGTTTAATGGGTCATGTAACCACTATTCCTGGTCTTATGGAGGCATATAATGGGCAGTTAATTGGTCGTTAAATCCTCATTATTTCCATTGACCATGTTGAGTTGATCACCTATAAAAGGGATCGTATTGTTTGCATGAAATACATGCAGAAAACAAGAAACACTTTACAGCAAAGGGTTATAGATTTATGCCTAATTCTATAACATACATTTGGTCTTATCCCAAGTAAGTATTCGTGATACCCAGGCAATAGGGTCGAATAGTTTACTTTGGAAAGTGATCACACAATTCCAAGTGATATCCGGTAACCTTCATTGGTACGTAGTTAGGCTACTGATTATCTTACCCTGGTTGGGACGAGTACACTCCAACAATCAAAGTAAACTATTTTGTGATAATCAATGGCGGCTGCAATGAAGCATATGGTGGCTAACTTCTCCAAATTGGACAAGTTTGAAGGGGTGGATTTCAGGAGATGGCAAAAGAAGATGCACTTTCTTCTTTCAACCATGAGTGTGGTGTACGTGCTGACAACTCCTATTCCTGATGGTGGTGATGATGCTACTTTGGAGGAACTGAGGAAAAGGAGCAAATGGGAGAATGATGACTATGTGTGTCGTGGTATTATTCTCAATGGTATGTCTGATTCCTTATTTGATATTTACCAAAATTCTGAATCTGGTAAAGAACTATGGGATTGCTTGGAAGCCAAATATATGGCTGAGGATGCATCAAGTAAGAAGTTCCTTGTGAGTGATTTCACAAACTACAAAATGACTGATTCAAGACCAGTCATGGAACAATACAATGAACTTCTTGGAATACTTGGTAGATTTATACAACATAAAATGAACATGGATGAGACCATTCAGGTCTCTTGTGTCATTGACAAATTACCTCCTTCTTGGAAAGATTTCAAGCATACCTTGAAACATAAGAAGGATGAATTAACTCTTGTTGAGTTGGGCAGTCATTTGCGTATTGAGGAATCCCTCAGGGTGCATGAAAGTGACAAGCCAAAGAGCAACAATGTTGATGGTTCATCAGTTGTCAATATGGTGGAGCATAACAACTCCTTCAGGTACAATGACAACAAGGGCAAACGTAAGCATCAAGATAACACCAAAAGTAATCCTAACAAGAAGTCCTCATTGGCTTGTTGGAAGTGTGGGAAACCTGGACACTTCAAAAGGGATTGCAAAGGTGTTGGTACTGGCAGCAAAGCTAGTAGATCAGGCACAAATGGTTCAGTGATTGGTTCTAACGACACAACACTGAAAGGTCAGAATATGTTTAATAAATCTCTTCAGATTTATTATGTTACATATGTATTTAAAGCTTATTTTGTGCAGGATGATGATGTGGTGTGGTGGATTGACTCTGGAGCAACAGTACATGTGTGCAAAGATAGATGCTGGTTCAAGACTTATGAGTCACTGAATGATGGATCTATTCTACATATGGGAAATGAGTCAACAGCCTAGTGCATGGACGTGGTTGTGTAGATCTTAAGTTTAGTTCTGGAAAGATTGTTTCCTTGTTTAATGTTTTACATGTTCCTAATATTAGGAAGAACTTGGTTTCTAGTAGTGTTTTGAATAATTGTGGTTATAAACAAGTGACTGAATCTAATAAATTTATTTTATCCAAACATGGTGTGTTTATTGGTTTTGGTTATTTGAGTAATCAAATGTTTAGGCTCAATGTTGTTTCTGAAAATACTAGCGGTACTTACAAACCAAGTACCGCTAGTGCAAATACTAACGGTACTTACAAACCAAGTACCGCTAGTGCATATACTAACGGTACTTGCAGAGCAAGTACCGCTAGTGCTAATATTGGTTCAACTTATATGTCTACCACTAAACTGAATGATTCATCACTATGGCATGCTAGGCTAGGCCATGTCCACTTTAAGAGGATGCAAGATATGTCTAAGGATGGGTTAATTCCAGCCTTTGACATGGACATTGATGAATGTCAGACTTGCATACTAAATAAAATTACTAAGAAACCATTTCAGGATGTAAAACGTGTAACTACAGTTTTGGAACTAATCCATAGTGACCTATGTGATTTGCATGCTACTCCCTCATTATGGAATAAGAAATACTTGGTAACATTTATTGATGATGCTTCAAGGTTTTGTTATGTCTATTTGTTGCATACTAAGGATGAAGCATTATATAAATTTAAAGTATTTAAAACTAAATTTGAATTACAACAAGGAGTCTAAATCAAAAGATTTAGGACTGATAGGGGAGGTGAGTACATGAATACTTAGTATTTTCAGTCTTTTGGAATAATCCGTGAAACAACTGCCCCCTATACTCCACAACAAAATGGTATATCAGAAAGGAAAAATGGAGTACTAAAAGAGATGGTTAATTCCACGTTGTCCTATTCAGGACTAAGTCAAGGGTTTTGGGGTGAAGCTATGTTAACAACTTGCTATTTATTAAATAGGGTTCCCAACAAAAGGAACAGAATTACCCCTTATGAACTCTGGACTAAAAGAAAACCAAACTTGAACTATCTCAAAGTTTGGGGTTGTAGGGCTGTTGTAAGACTCCCTGATCCAAAGGTGAAAACCTTGGGTGAAAGAGGCATTGAATGCATCTTTGTTGGATATGCTGAGCATTCCAAGGCTTATAGGTTATATGTAATTAAACCAAATGATTCAGTTTCTATAAACTCAATCATTGAATCAAAGGATGCTAACTTTGATGAAACAAGGTTCTCATCAGTCCCTAGACCAAGCCTTAGGACTCATGCTGGAGCTGAGGACATTGGTGCTTCAGTGGAACCTGAAAGGGTCATTGATGAGGTTGTGGTTCAGCAACCTGAGCCTGAGCTTAGAAGAAGCACAATGCATAGGACTCCAAGGAATTTTGGGCCTGAGTTTCAACTATACTTGGTTGAAGGTACAAGAGATGAGGTCTAAGACCAATACTCCTATTGCTTTAATGTTGAGGATGATCCCAAAACATTTGATGAAGCAATGAAGTCCCAGGATTTTGCTTTCTGGAAAGAAGCAATAAATGATGAGATGGACTCCATCATGGGGAAAAACACTTGGGTGTTGGTTGATCTACCTCCAGGTTGTAATCCACTTGGTAACAAATGGATTTTCAAAAGGAAAATGAAGGTAGATGGAACTGTTGAAAAGTTCAAGGCAAGGTTAGTCATTCAGGGCTTTAAACAAAAGTCAGGGATAGACTATTTTGATACTTATGCTCTAGTAGCACGTATCAGTACCATAAGAATGCTGATTGCTTTAGCTAGTATTCACAATCTGATTATTCAGATGGATGTGAAGACAACATTCTTGAATGGTGATTTGGATGAGGAGGTTTATATGAACCAACCTCTTGGTTTCATCATGCCTGATCATGAAGGCAAGGTGTGTAAACTGATTAAGTCCTTATATGGACTGAAGCAGACACCTAAGCAATGGCATCAAAAATTTGATGAAGTAGTTTTGTCTAATGGTTATTCACTTAACCAAGCTGACAAATGTGTATATAGCAAATTTGATGAATCTGGTAAAGGAGTTATCATTTGCCTATATGTTGATGACATGTTAATCTTTGGTACTAACCAAGCTAAGGTTGACCAGACAAAAGAATTTTGTCATCAAAGTTCTCCATGAAAGACACAGGAGAGGCTGATGTTATCCTTGGCATAAGGATCAAACATGAAAGTGATGGTATTATAATTTCTCAGTCTCATTACATTGAGAAGGTGCTGAAGAAATTCAATCACTTTGATTGTACTCCAGTGAGTACACCAATGGATACAAGTGAGAAACTGATGCCTAACAATGGTCAGGCTGTCTCCCAGCTTGAGTATTCAAGGGTTATTGGTTGCTTGATGTATGCCATGACAAGTACTAGGCCTGACATTGCATTTGTTGTGGGTAAACTGAGTAGGTATACTAGTAATACTAGTACTCAGCATTGGCAAGCAATTCAGAGAGTACTAAAGTATTTGAAAGGAACAATGGATTATTGTTTGTCTTATACTGGATATCCTTCAGTGTTGGAAGGTTACACTGATGCAAGTTGGATCAACAATACTGAGGATAATTCATCCACCAGTGGCTGGGTATTCCTACTTGGTGGTGGTGCAATTTCTTGGGCATCCAAGAAACAAACTTGCATTACTAGTTCTACCATGGAATCTGAGTTTGTGGCTCTAGAAGCCGCTGGTAAAGAGGCTGAATGGTTGAGAAACTTGCTTCTTGAAATTCCATTGTGGGTCAAACCTATGGCACCTATCTCTATCCGTTGTGATAGTGCAGCTACATTGGCTAAGGCATATAGCCAAATGTACAATGGTAAGTCTAGACACTTAGGTGTTAGACATAGCATGATTCGTGAGCTAATCATGAATGGGGTGATTTCAATAGAGTTTGTGAGGTCTCAACAAAACTTAGCTGATCACTTGACGAAGGGATTGGCTAGAGACTTGGTTTTTAAAGTCTGCTAAAGGGATGGGTTTAAAGTCCAACCTAGTCACTGAATGCTAGGACACCCAACTCCCTCCTAAGGAAACTTGGAAGTTGAGTTCAATGTGGAAAGCTGAACATTCAAGGGACTGAAGAACATGTATATCATCCCAAGGATGTGCTTGTACCTGCTGAAAGGAGGATGAAGTTATAAACTTCTTAATGGTTAATGTCTTTGAAAAAATGCTTAAGCAGGAGCAAGAACTAAAGAGGAACCACCTATGTAAATGTTTAGATTTCGCTGTCTCAAGGAGCATGGACTTGACTCTTACAACATTTATGAATTTGGATATGGACACATGGCTAGTAGTATCAGGAGTTGTTTTGTGTTTGAAAAATTGTGTGTATTTTATCTTCAGGTATTGAAAGTGGTTGAAGGGTTCAATTCTTAGAACACCCTGATTCTCGAATGTTTGAAGTGATTTACTAAGATGGAAATTCAATCCTTAGGATATTTTCATTTATGCACTAGTTTTGTTAAAGTTAATTTTCATGCAAAGGAATTGTACTATATTAGGGAGGATTGTTGGAAATATAGTTCAATTGTGGGTTATGTTTGCACCTGTTAATGGGCTTGAAGGTATGGTATATACACCCATTGGTCCCTAAACACACTGGCTCTGATAGTGGTAAAGTTATGTTTTCAGTGGTACTTAGGATTACACTAAAGGTACTTGGTTTTACACTAGCGGTACTTGCAAGTACTGCTAGTGTTATGCAAGTACTGCTAGTGTTATGCAAGTACTAGCGAGAAACATGTAACAGTCTTTGACTGTTTGACTGTATTTAATGACCACGTTTAATGGGTCATGTAACCACTATTCCTGGTCTTATGGAGGCATATAATGGGGAGTTAATTGGCCGTTAAATCCTCATTATTTCCATTGACCATGTTGAGTTGATCACCTATAAAAGAGATCGTATTGTTTGCATGAAATACATACAGAAAACAAGAAACACTTTACAGCAAAGGGTTATAGATTTGTGCCTCATTTTATAACATAAATTTGGTCTTATCCCAAGTAAGTATTCGTGATACCCAGGCAATATGGTCGAATAGTTTACTTTGGAAAGTGATCACACGATTCCAAGTGATATCCGATAACCTTCATTGGTACGTAGTTAGGCTATTGATTATCTTACCCTGGTTGGGACGAGTAAACTCCAACAGTAACATCCGTTACTTCTATTGTAGTGATAGCGATTTGAAGGTTCATGCTCCCATTCTGTCATAAAAAGGTGCATTATTATGATGAGATTATAATGATACTAACAATCAATACATAATGTCATAAGATAACCTCATAGAGAGTTCTAAGATGTTTAAGTAGTAGCATAAAGGGCTTCTTTACAAGACTTGTAATTTTTCGATACTAACATATAAGAATTCAAGGCATCAAGTTATTGTGATAGAATTATTTTTCAGAATGACTAAGTTTCATTTTCGGAAGATAGTATTCCTTAAACATGATAATGTAGATCACCTCTTTGTTGGAAAAAGTTGATTCGTAGAGTTCATGATGCTTAGTTCATCAACAAAATTTTGAAATAGAATATCTCAGATGTTTCATAGCTTATCCTTAACCAAGCCAGCCAACCTTCTCACAGTTTGTTCTTAATCATTTCCTAACTGTTAAGCAATAACTTTCATCATTCAAAATTTATTAATTTTTTTAATTTACTTAGGTTTTGACTCAACATTGCGAGCCGAATAATCCTAGGGTGACGTGCCCACAAGGGGATTTTTTTTCTCCTCAAGACATCTAAATACTTTCGCTCAAGAGACCGAGCCTTTACCGTTGGGTCACCCGTTCTGGTCCATCATTCACATTCCTGATACAATCACTTATTATGCTAATATCAGAAACACAATGTCACATGAAAGAACTATATCAACTTGTATTCCATTATTTCCCTCGCCCACAAGATAGAATGAGTAAACGTTGTTCATTGGTTAAATTTTGTTATTACAGGGCAACATATGTCATGCAGTCGCATCCTTTCACACAATGACACAAATTCATAATTACTGAGGAAGTGAGTAACTTAAAGCCAAAGAGATGAATGATGGTAGCTAACTTTTCTATAAATGAGAAAGTACACTTCGTATGATGGTAGCTAACTGAAATAGGATGTATAATATACGTTTGAATGATGCTATCAATGGTGCAGGCAGGATATCTTGGAAGTCAAAGTGACTACTATTAAAAGTATAGGTTAAGTTTTGGCAATATTTCATATCCTCAAGGGTAAGAAAGGTAAATATATTTCTTTTATATTTCTTATTTTTGATATGTTTGGCTTTGTTTGACAGGTTAAGAGAACATGAAGGGCTTAATCTAGCATGTTGACCAAACTTCAGTCAACCCTAGTCACGAGTGCTTATATACTCATAACTTAGTTATATCCGTCATTCAGTTTTGTGATTATCTCTCTCACATTGTTGCTATCGCCATTGTTGGTTTTCATTGTTCTGTTCAGACTGAGTTTCTTGTTCATTGATCTTGATTGTAAGATCTTTGTAACACATCTGGTTGTATTCTTTCTTTATTCTTGTATTGTATTGTTTGATCAAAAAGCTAGGAATCACATTTGAAGTGATTGCCTAACGCAGTTAATAAAAATATAAGGGGAGGTTGGTTGAATCATCTTGATTCTTGTTTTATGTTAAATTCTAATATGGTATCAGAGCCTGGTTCTTGATATCTGAGTTTTAAAACAGTTTTCTTTAACAATCTTGTGATTAATCGTGTTCTTGTTGTGATTAATTGCAAGTTTTTATCATTTAAAATTTTTAGGGTTTTAAAATTTGGGGGTTTTCTGATCTGTGGTGATCTGTGGTGTTTAATTGGGTTCTTTTGTGTTTAATCAAGCTCAATTGTGTTTCTGGTAAGTTTAATTGAAGAAACCCTAAAATCCAGAAATTAGGGTTTCGTTCAATTTTTGGGCATTTGTTATTGTATGTTAGTTATTTGTTATAACTAACATTTTCAGGTTGTTTTCCGCTGTGCTTATTGGTTATAATAAGATCTACTTGATCTTATTGGTTCTTGGGTTTCTTTGCTTGTTGCTGCGCGTGTAGTAACACCTCTCTCACTTTCTCTTCTTTATTTGTTGTTTTTAGAAAGGGCTTAGGTGTCGAAGGGATTAGTTTTTATTGGTTGTTGGTTGTTGAGGAGATACAAGGGGTTTATTGTGCTTTGTTTGTTCTTTGTGTGCTTTCATTATGTCTGTTTCTAAGAAAGGTGACCAGGATGATGATCCTGTTAGTGATACTGAAACTGAAAGTGAAACTGTCATTCATACTAATGACCCTTTGTTTTTACACCCTACTGACACAAATGGGCAGCCCATTGTGAGTGTTAAACTCACTGGTCCTGAAAATTATAAGGTTTGGGCTGCTGCATTCAAACTTGCATTGCATACTAAGAATAAATTGGGTTTTATTGATGGTACATGTGAAAAGAACAATGATGATAATGTTTTGGCTGATCAATGGGATAGATGTAATGCTGTGGTTTTATCTTGGCTTCTTGGATGTATCTCTTTTGAGTTATATCAAGGGCAAATTTTCTCTAAAAATGCTAAAGATGTGTGGGATGAGTTTAAAGAAACATATGATAAAATAGATGGGTCTGTTATCTATAATTTGCACTTTAAAATTTGCTCTCTCACACAGTCTGGGTCTTCTTTGTCTGAGTATTATCATAATTACAATAGTCTATGGAGGCAGTTTGACTCTCTTGTCAATCTTCCTTCTTGTAGTTGTGCTGGTGCTCCTCAAATGAAGAGTTATAATGCTCTTATGAGACTTATGCAGTTTCTTATGGGTCTTGATGACACTTTCAGTGTTGTTAGGAGTCAATTGTTAACTGCAGACCCTTTGCCTGATGTTAAGTCTGCTTTTGCTACTTTGTCAAGGGTTGAGTCTCATAAGAATAGTAATGTGCATAATGGTAATGATAAGAATACTGCTACTGCTTTTGTTGTTAAACCAAATAATTGGTCTAACAATAGAAATAATCAAAACAGGAATTCTAATAGAAACAATAATAAATTTGTGTGCACTCATTGTAATATGAATGGTCATACTGTTGATAGATGTTTTGAGCTTAATGGATATCCTCCAGGTTTCAAGAAAAGAAATCCTGGAGGATCTAATGTTTCTAATAATGTTTCTACTTCTGGTAATAAGGTTGATCAGGAATCTGGGAACTCTCTTCCCTTTACTGCTGATCAAATTAATAGGCTTATGGCTTTAATTAGTACTAAAAGTGATACTGGTGATGTGCAGTCTTGTGCTGCAGGTATGGTTTATGGGTCTAATCACATAATAAGTTTTGTTACTTGTAGATTTTTTAACTACAATTCTAATATAAGTACTTATAGTACTTATATTGGATGGATCTTTGATTCTGGTGCATCTCAACACATGACTTTTTCAACAGCTCACTTATATGATGTAATTGATGTTTCTAAGCTAAACATATCTGCTTCTCATCCTAATGGAACTGTTGAACAAGTTAAACATATTGGAAATTACAAGCTGTCTGATAAAATTATGTTGAAAAATGTGTTGGTTGTTCCAGGATACAAAGTTAGCCTTATATCTGTTCATAAATTGGCTAAAGATGATAAATTTGTTGTGTCATTTACTGAAAATAAATGCTTTGTTCAGGATTCTCTTCAAAAGTCCCTTCTGGGGACTGGTAGTGAATGCAATGGTCTATATGTGTTTGATTCAGGTAGGAAGTTTGTTAATAGTTCTATAACTGCTTGTTGTTTGTCTAAATGCATTTGGCATAATAGACTTGGTCATCCTTCTGACCAAGTCTTGTCTGTTTTAAAAGATAAACTTCAACTTCAATCTACTAATGATGTTCAGCCTTGTGATGTTTGCCATAAGGCTAAACAGACTAGGGATCCTTTTCCTTTAAGTGAACATAAAACCAAGTCCTTGGGTGATATTGTGCACTTAGATGTTTGGGGTCCTTATAAGATTAAAAGTAGAGATGGTTATAGATATTTTCTTACCGTGGTTGATGACTATACTAGGGCTGTGTGGTTATACATGCTTAAAGGGAAAAATGAAGTGTTTAGTAAAATTGTTGAGTTTTATAATCTTATGAAAACTCAGTTTGATATATCTATTAAGATTTTCAGAAGTGATAATGGATCTGAATTTATAAATAATAATTTTGAAACTTTTGTTAAAAATAAAGGCATTATACATCAAACTACTTGTGTGTATACTCCACAGCAGAATGGTATAGCTGAAAGGAAACATAGGCACTTGCTTAATGTTGCAAGAGCTCTTATGTTCCAGGGGGGATTACCTTTAAATATGTGGCCTGAATGTGTTCTTACTGCTGTTTATCTTATTAACAGGATTCCTAGCTCAGTTCTTTCTGGAAAAAGTCCTTATGAAATGATTTATAACATTGAGCCTAATATCTCTTATTTTAAAACTTTTGGATGTTTGTGTTTTAGTACTATACTTAATAATATGGATAAGTTTGCTGCTAGGAGTGAAAAATGTGTTTTTATTGGTTATTCTTTTACAAAAAAGGGTTACAAACTTTTTAGTCTTGAGTCTAAGACTGTTTTGTTTTCTAGGGATGTAAAGTTTTATGAAACTGTGTTTCCTTTCAAAAATGATGGTTGTAAAGATGGTTTAATTTTTGAGGATCAAGGTATAAGTAGTCTAAATATTTTTGACCTAGTAGCAGACAAGTCTGATGATCCCTATGATGAAGTGAGAGATGTAAACCTAGGAAATAGAGGTAGCATTTTAACTAGATCTGACTTAGCTGATAAAGTGTCTACTGACACTAATCCCATTATTACCAGTCACTCTCAGGAGTCAGACTCTATGAGAGATAAGAATCATAGTGTTGGAAGCCAGAGTGATCTAGGCAGTAGTGAGGCTAGTCCTATAGATCAAAATGTTGCCCTAAGTGATGATGAGTATGAATCTGAGGGTGAGGAATTTACTGAATTTAATCAACTTTTTCAAAACAGTCCAGAAAGATCTGAGTTAAGAAGGTCAACTAGACCACACAAAGTTCCTGCTAAATATGATAACTATGTGCTAGATAAAAGGATTAAGTATGATATTAATACTGTTGTGAGTTATACTAATCTGTCTATGCACAACTTTGTGTTTTCTAATAATCTGAATAAAATTCATGAGCCTAAATCTTATGATGAGGCTGCCAAAGACCCTAGATGGGTTGAGGCAATGAATGAAGAAATGGAAGCCCTTAACAGAAATAATACATGGGTTATTGTTGATTTACCTTATGGTAGAAAACCTGTAGCTTGTAAATGGTTATGGAAGGTTAAATACAAATCTAGTGGAGATGTTGAAAGGTTTAAGGCCAGAGTTGTGGCTAAAGGATTTAGTCAGAAAGAAGGCATAGATTATGAAGAGACTTTCTCTCCTGTTGTTAAAATTGTGACTGTTAGATGTCTTCTTTCTGTGGCTGTGCATAATAATTGGCCAGTATATCAATTAGATGTTAATAATGCATTCCTTTATGGAGAATTAGATGAAGAAATCTATATGAATCTTCCTGAAGGATATGGTTCAGATACTAATAAGGTGTGTAAGCTGACTAAATCATTATATGGGTTAAAACAGGCACCTAGAAAATGGAATGAGAAGCTTACTAGTGTTTTAACTGATAATGGATTTAGTCAAAGTAAAAGTGATGTTTCATTATTTACTAAGACTGAGAATGATGCTTTTGTAGCTTTGTTAGTCTATGTGGATGATATCATTATAACAGGAAATAATGATAAAATGATTAATGACTTTAAAAATTATTTGAGTTCTAAATTCAAAATAAAAGATCTTGGAAAACTCAAATATTTTTTAGGCATTGAAGTTCTTGATACTGATTCTGGTTTATGCCTTAATCAAAGGAAATATTGTCTTGAATTACTTGCTGAATATGGTATGTTAGCTTGCAAGCCAGCTAAATCTCCTATTCCTGATCCTTCTAAGAAAAAGAAAGTTGTTGTTGATAGTGAAAAGGATGTGATGCTTGATAATAAGACTTGTTATCAGAAAATTGTTGGCAAGTTGATTTATCTAACTTTGACTAGACCTGATATTGCTTATGCAGTACATTGTCTAAGTCAGTTTATGCATGCTCCTTATAAATCACATCTCAAACTTGCTTTTCATGTGCTTAGGTATCTTAAAAATTCACCTGGGATAGGTATCTCTTTTAAGAAGCATAACTGTCTGAATCTTAATGCTTTTGTTGATTCAGATTGGGCCAAGTGTAAGATTACAATAAAGTCTGTTACTGGTTATACTGTTTATCTAGGTGAAAATCTTGTTTCATGGAAAAGCAAGAAACAATCTGTGATAGCTAAATCTTCAGCTGAAGCTGAATATAGAGCTATGAACAGTGTTACTTGTGAAATTATGTGGATCCTTAAGATTATGAAAGATCTTAAGGTTGATATTACTTTACATGTGCCTATCAGTTGTGATAGTAGTTCTGCAATTCAAATTGCAGCTAATCCTGTGTTCCATGAGAGAACAAAACACTTTGAAATAGATTTATACTTCCTTAGAGAAAAAGTTTCAGCAGGATTGGTTAAAACTTGTAAAATCAAGTCTGAAGATAATGTTGCTGACTTATTCACTAAGGGATTATCAATCAAAGATCATAAGTGGTTTTGTGAGAAACTGAAGCTTATTGACTTATACCAAAACTCAACTTAAGAGGGGGTATTAAAAGTATAAGTTAAGTTTTGGCAATGTTTCATATCCTCAAGGGTAAGAAAGGTAAATATATTTCTTTTATATTTCCTATTTTTGCTATGTTTGGCTTTGTTTGACAAGTTAAGAGAACATGAAGGGCTTAATCTAGCATGTTTACCAAACTTCAGTCAACCCTAGTCACGAGTGCTTATATACTCATAACTTAGTTGTATCCGTCATTCAGTTTTGTGATTATCTCTCTCACATTGTTGCTATCGCCATTGTTGGTTTTCATTGTTCTGTTCAGACTGAGTTTCTTGTTCATTGATCTTGATTGTAAGATCTTTGTAACACATCTGGTTGTATTCTTTCTTTATTCTTGTATTGTATTGTTTGATCAAAAAGCTAGGAATCACATTTGAAGTGATTGCCTAACGCAGTTAATAAAAATATAAGGGGAGGTTGGTTGAATCATCTTGATTCTTGTTTTTTGTTAAATTCTAATAACTACAGGTTTGTTCGACATTAAAAATATCATCAAGATTTCTCTTCCATCGCAATCTATCCTTAATGCCTAATGACTCCTTATTATGATACAAAATTGCATCCTAGACCCTAACACTTAATCGCTTCGTTTAGGAACCTCCTGACGAACCCTACTGGCACAAAACAAAACCATAGCGAGAGTACATGCTAACTTATCAAGTAAAACATCGTACATTATATCTATTTCAGGGAAGAGGAAAGTTAACAACATAGAGCTCTTTTCCCTTATGGTATAGATAGAAATTTTCTCGGTTATCGGTAAAAAAAGTGATAAAAGGTATTATTGAGGTTACACAAATACACATGACAAAAGTACCAAACATAGTTTTCTAGTTTATTTTGAAATGATACTGCATTTAGCATTCGAAAAAATCTAAAACAAAAAACAACATAAAATTGACACCAAAAAAAATATTAAAGATAAAGTAAGAAAGACGCAAAAAGATACCTGAATTTTGACTCGCTATTTGTCAGAGTCGCGTGGCCCCTTTTTTAGCATTAGCCACCGCAACCTGAAACTTTTATAGACCTAAAATCGAAGTGAATTATAGTTGAGTTTTTGAAGCTTCCGTTTCTTCAGTTTGGGCTGCTGCAGCCTATTTTGCCATTGCAGCTTGAATGGCTGCAAATAATTTATCGTAAGCTTGCAATATATTTCACATACACTAATTAACATAACAAAACAAAAAAAAACACATAATCAAACTCAAAATATTATGCTACTCGTTACATTATCATATACTTGATAATGATATTAATATACGATAAACCGGCTGATTTCAAAGCCAATGAGCCTATTGTTAATCCTAAACTTAGATCGATTTTGTAACACTCCACTTGGATAAGTGGACCGTTACGTGTATTTATGGCGTTTCATCAAAGCATAAGGTAAATGTCCTAAAACATTAACTGACAATAAAGGAAATACCGGAATCAAACATCGGTAATCCAAACATAAGCTCAAAACATAAAAAGTAAACACTGAAGGAAAGGACTAAACAATGTCCAAATAAGCAGAATAATGTAAGAAGTGCATAAAGTAAGAAGTCTGGATAGCTTCCATCCAAATGCACATGCTCTCAGAATCCTAAGAGCGTCATGGTGTACCTGCCGTTAGAACATGAAAGGAACTACGGCTGAGCATAACGCTCAGTGAACGGATACAAAGCATGATAAGAAATACTGAAATGAAGCAGATGATAAAATACTGAAGCTGTAAGATTGATAAGTATAGTTGTAGCGGAAATTTGTGTATAATCTGAAAAGTCTGATTTATAAATAATAAAGCTGAACTGTTATCTGTTAAATCTGAAAACATGCATTTACTGTATTTTAATTGCCAAGAGCTTATATAGGTCATGTGCTGTAACAACTATTGCATGAATAACTGGAGGGGTGACCTCGTCATGCTGTAGAGGGGTGACCTCAGGGATCAGCTCCAATGTGAAGGATGTAGAGCACACACCACATTCACCTGATAAGCCTAGGATGCATCCATACGCCCCACTAATAATACTGATAAAATGACCAAGCTGAACTGAGTGGAACGCTGCGGGATATCACTCTCCCGCATGTGAGTCATGACACCGGTGCCTCAAGTGTCATGGTTACGGTACCTCCATAACTAGTACTACTGACTGGTCATGCTTGTATATAAGGCTCAGGCAATATCTTAGTTATTAAAATAATTTCTGATAACTTATAACATATACTGGGGAAAACATTTGGCTGCAGACGGGGAATCCTAATCATGTATAGAAATGAAGTCCTTACTGAAAGGACGGAAAATTCGTACCTTATGTCCAGTAACTGACTGCAAGGAAAAGCTGATGAGACTCCTACTTTGATTTCACAGAAGCTACATAAATGACGGACGCGAATAAGTTAACTGATATCTGTTTACTTTACTGATTTTTAACTGTTCTTAGTTTGATTTTATTCTTGTATTATTGTTTGTATATAAACTGATAATATCTGACTATTCGATAATATTACCGATTAATGTATTTTCTTTATACCTGAATACTATATAATGTGCAATTTCTAATATAATTATTATTACTATAAATAGTAATCTGATATAATTAGAAAGTTTCTAAATTCGTTTCTTTGAAAAATATTAATTAAATCACACGTTTCAAAATAATTAAAAGGTAAAACAATATCGATTTAATTTTACAAATTAAATTAATAAAATTTAACAATTTAATTAATCTATTTATAAAACTCCTTATAACATGATTTAATTAATATAAAATTTTTCTCGCGTCTACAAAAATACTAGTTATCCCGAAAACCCGTGCAAAAAATCTTCCCGAGACATTCACGTCTCGGTCAAACCGAACCGGGCCCACTTGCTACTGATGTCACCCCGTGGTTCCCACTGCTTTTATATTTTTCCCACTGTATGTGCTTTATAGTTCCCACTGTTTGTTTGTGGTTAAAGTTCCCACTGTATGTGTAGTGGTTCCCACTGCTACCTATTTTTTCCCACTGTTTTTGTGATTCTCGCTCACAGAACCAAACACCCCTTATTTCCTGATAATTTCCAAACACTCCCTGATTTTGCGATTTACCTACTGTTACTAAAAACAAAACGCACCCTAGTCGTTACCTAAGACCCACCGAGAGTCTAAGACTCTCGGTTGCCACTGATTCCAAACAAACACCCCATTGCGGCCTGAACCCAAACACCCCCTGGTGGTGTGGTTTCGCTGTTGTCCAACCCCAAACCAAACAGCCCTTACGGCTTGGTCAAAACAACCACACCGAGACATTTTTTTGTCTCGGTTTCTCGTGAAACCAACACAACCCGACCCTAATTCTTACTCATACATGATTACCTTTAATTAACATTATTTTTCTTTAACTTAGACATGGAACTTCATGATTAAATGAAATACCAGGAGAAAAGGGTTTACCTTTATGTGATCTAGGGTACACAAACAACACACATGGATCAAATAATCACAGTTAACCCATCACTTTTTTTTCTTTTCTTTTTCTTATTTTTCTCGGCGGCACAACTCCACAAGGCAACCCTAATTCCTTTTTTTAAACGAATGGAAAGAAAAGTGGTCTAAGCTTCCTGTTATGACTTTTTAAAACCGGGCTGGGCTTCAAAGCCCATTTCCTTTTCCCTTTGTGTTGCATCTAGCCGCTAGCCCATACACATACTACATATGTTTTCATTTTTTTTTAAAACTCGTGTTTTAAATCTTAGACGTTTGTGCTTCGGTTTTGTATTATTTATTTTCTGAATAAATAATGATTAATACTTATTTTGTAATACTTGTATTATTTATTTTCTAGAATAACTGTAATAACTAATTGCGTAAACTTTCATTTAATCTGAGACTGCGTATATTTAATATTCGTAGATTTTAAATACGAGTTTTATAATTCTTCCCCTAAAAAAATAATTCGTCCTCGAATTAAGGATACGACTATACTGGGTTTTACAGATTTATCTTTGTATTATCGAGATTCGATCAAGTATAATACGTGGAGAAACTGTGTATTCGACAATCTAAGTACTATGCGGAATATAATACTTAGAACAAAGGACAATACTAACAAAGTACGTATACCAAACTTTAAATCGATTAACATAAACTATGAGCAATGTATATGAAAAACATATAGAATATGAAACCCTAAGGCTCCTTTTATTGATTAAGGGGCCTTGAATAATAATCTACTAATCATCTATTCTAGGAACAGATAAATATAGAAAATACAATATGTGAACATATCTTCCTAGTATAACAAAAAATTTTGATCTTCACAGCTCATGCAATCCTTCGGTGGCTAAGATTCTCTTTGTCAGCGGCTTTATGTCAGCGGCTATAATATGTCTTGTCAGAGTCTAGAATCTTTCTTGTTAGCGGCTAGGGACTTAGTCATTTTATTCCCAACACCTCTCACCATCGTCACGCATCCGTCTCTATCATCGCACGCCATGAATAGTGGCAAAGAAAGGAACAATGGAAAAGAAAGGAACAATGGCAACGAAGGAATATAAGTCGAACGTAAAAACATAGAGGTAGTGTGTCTCCAATTCTATTACAATCTTGTAAAAGCCAAATGTTTCATGGTCCATTTTTAGGACTAAAGCAGAGCATTGTTGAAATGTTTAAGTTGAGGTAGGGGCATCATAATACCTCGGAAATTGAGTCCAGTTGTTGCTTCTGCTGATACATCAGGTTTGATGTGAGGGTTCCTAGACCTGAGTTTTTTTTGTAATATATAGAACCTAGGTAAGCTATTAATGTAACACTATGATCAAATTAGTGAAGCACCGTAGTCATAGTTGCTGCAAGAAACGCTCCAAGAATACACACGGAAGGCATATTCAACATTTCACAGTTTTAAAGAAGTATAGTCAGGAGGAAGTTTCTCATTTTTTCTATTCTTCCATTGGTCAGACTTGTTCTTTTTTGCTTCACCTCCTACATATTTCCAACAGTGTTACAGATTGAGCTTGTAAAATGATCACAATAAATTTTATTCACTTGAATGATAAAGTTCATTCATATACTGTTACTATTGACTAATATCGTATATTATTCAAGCTTAAAATGATTGTTTACACACCTCATTATAGTGAATATTATCGGCTGAGAGTCAAGATATGACCCAACTTGTTGTACCAAAACCCCTTTTATTAAATTTTATAAAGTAGAAGCATCACCCTATAGTGGACCTTCAATGAAAACGCTTTGCTCTAACGAATGAAACCTATCGGCTTGAATGATGATCATGTTGCAACTAATCTGGTCTCCCCGACAATTTATATATGTCCATAACTGCATAAAATATCACACATCATAATGTTTTCCAATATGACAGATATTACCAAGCATTAACAGGGATTACTAAACATATTACAGGCAAGTGACTAATAACTGAACTATGCTAGAGCAATTATACACAACCCGAGCAACCTTACTAATTAACAGTTGAACACTAAAGAACCCTTAGTATATGTCCCACTCGACGGATAAATAGACAAACGCTATTAAAGTTTCCTATAGAGGTCAAACAATATAATCAGCTACACATGAGAGAAATTATGAGCCTGGTTCGAATTTCTACAGGAATTTGATCACAAAAAACGTTAAACCATACATTTTTTTATTATTTTCCTTTACTTATATGAAGCTACATCTAAATTTATATTAGATTGTGAACCATGTAAATGTTAGGAAAGAATATAAACATAATTCTTTCATAGACAACATATTGTGCGCGCAAGGATGTGCAATTCTCGAGTAAATACATTATGGATGTGCCATGTCTGTGACTGTTGTGGAAATTGGAACCGGCATTCGCCTGTCTGTATTTAGGGTAATGATACAAGTAAGTTTATGAAACCAAGACGTAAAAATGTTGCACCTTTAATTTAAAAGACTCGTTGACAAGTCGGAGCATCTGTACCCTGATTGACCCGTTTCATTTTATGTTTTTATTAAATCTGAGAATACATGAGATGACCCAAAACGTTTAGTATTTAAGTTTCTTCTGTAAATTGAAATCAAAGTAGTATCGACAGACTGAATGCGGGACATCCCAAGCAAAAAATGGATCTTATTGTACGAACTTAAAAAAATTAGGCATCAGATAAATACATGGGAAAGTTTTCTGGCCAAAGAGACGGTTATACGCCACAATCCTTTTTGCTCATAATGAAGTGTGTTATGCCCAGTCTGTGGATCCTTGATCATTTATAACATTCCATCGAAACCAAACACACTCAACATTCGACAACATTACAACCATCCACGAAAACCACCAATCAATCGAAACCACCTAAACCATCAGCCGGAAACACCATTAGTGATGGTGGCTGTGGTGGAAACTTCCAAAGATGGTAGTGATGGCGAATATGGTGGTAATGACGGATGTGGTGGTTGCAGTGACGACTATGGTGGAGGCTGTGATTTTTAGAGAGAGACATAAGTATGGAGGCTCGATATTTTTGGGTAAAAAACCTTTTAACACCCTATTATCCAATCAATTACCTCATAAAGATCCTAAATTTAGGATCCTATTTAAAAAAACTCAATTTAATAAGGTAAAGTTTAAACCCAAAAAATTAAACATTAATTAAAAATGTAAAGTAAACATAGAATAAATTAAAAAAGTGCACCTTAGTCGGAGGAGGTCGCTGAATTAGTGGTGTTGTTATCTAGGATTTTAGATCTTGATTAGGGCTTCTCCGGATCTATGAAACAAACCTCCGACTTTATAGCGGTAGCGACAACGTCTTTCCGGATAGACGACCGCGTAGGTGGTTGGCGACTGTAACAAAAAACCCAAAAATTAATAAATTATGAACTCACGTATAAAAAAATTGTGAATGAATTTTTAGATGATTTTATTGTAAGCTATGCCAACCATTTCCAGCGTTTATAGGTAGTATAGAAAAGTGAGATGTTCTCAAACAAAAACAACCGCACGCCATACCTCCTAAGTATCTCAAACCATCAGCCAGAAACATTAATCAACCATCGTTGATGGTGCAGATGGTGGCAATGGTGGATCTGATGGCTATGGTGGAGGCTGTAATTTTTAGAGAAAGAAAGAGGCTCGCACCAACAAACAATACCCTCAATCGAAACTACCTGAAACCACCTAAACCACCTAGAGATGGTGGCGGATTCGGCAGATCAATAGGTAAAAAGATTGTGGCGCCTGTGAAACTTTTTTAGGGTTTTAGAGACGGTGGCGGATTCCAAATCATAAGAGAGCGTGTGTGTTTTTGTAGAGATATGTTGTTTCAGTTATATCAAAGTTTTTACAAAGTCAGAAGTTAAAGATGGAAACATAGGAAAAGATTGCTATATTTTCTAAAGTAAGATGTTGAAAAAAAAAGTTGTAAATGCTTTATAAGTATTATAGATATAGATTAGTTTTTTGTTAGAGTTGTATTTGCATGTTAATTATAGTCTATCGGTTAAAAACACGCAACTTAATAAAAACATACTTTTTAGCTTTCTTTCTGTTGATCCCAAACTTAGATCGATTAAGCTTTGTGTATACGAGATTAGATCAAGTAATACACGTAGAGAAACCTTTGCTTATGAATAAAGTAACTAAGTGTTATGCGGAATTAACACTTAATCTAGAACACAAAGATGTTAAACAAACTTTCACTTGTATTAGAATAATCGAACTTGATTACAATGAAAGAGGTTTAACAGTCGAATACTTGTGAAAACTTATTATAACTGATGATTAACATTAACCTAAAAGATCTTCTTTTATAGATTAAGAAGTCTTGTACAAGAAGCTACGAATCAACTATTCTAGGTAAAGATAATAATGGAAAATACAATGTCGAGTTTATCTTTACCATATACAAATAAAGAAACAAATAAACAAAAGATTCGTATAAGATAACTTCCATCAGTGCTTGTCTTCCAGGCTATCAGCGTTGACTTTCCTCACTGTCAACGCTTGGCTGTCAGCGTCCAATGTCATCTTATCAGCGCTTGAACTCTTCTTATCAGCGTCTAGTGAACTGACCCATAATTTATTCCCAACAATCCTCCCCTAAACTTGATATCTATTCCAATGATCAAGTTTCTGAATAAATACTTAAGGCTTAGGAGGAATCTTACAAAAACTTCTTATGTTGGTGATAAACATATCTAATCAAGTCTTTGGCCACGTCACTAGTGTAATCAATCTCCAAGGGTGTTTCCTTCATCTTCTCCAGTACTTCTTTGGACAAGTAATAATCAGCATCAACAAGAAGATATTCTGAGAACTTGGTAGAACTCAAATGAAACACACCACAAGTAGAATAAAGCCTCCAATGAAGACCACTGAGGTCATCTTCAAGATCCTTCCATACAGCAGGATCTGCTTCCCTTGGACCATACAAAGTCAAAAATGTGTGCCATAGTCTTATTCCATTTGCTGAAGTAGGTGCTTCAGCCTTATACTTGGCCTCTATCAATCTCCATAGATGCACCAAGTCTTCTCTGTCTATGCTTGCAAAGATAGAAATAATCAAAGTGAAAGTGTGTACCTCCTTCCTAAATCTGCCAATCTTCCAAAATCCACACTCATCTTCATTAAAACTTATGATTGGATTTCTGGCATCTAGAGATACTACATTAACCAAATCTGAAGCTTCCAATGGAGAAAGCTTGAGATGCTTCCTTATGACAGTTTCACTTGGATCATACACATCCATATCTTTGGGAAATTGGAGAGGATCTCCTTTCTTCACTGGTCTTTGAGCAATCCTCATCTCCTTTTCAATCTGCATTTCCTCAGCAAGCTCCTGTTTCCTTTCTTCTGAAAGAAACTGTAAGACATTATTTTCTTGCACATGCCTCCAAATAGGATGTGCCCTGTACTCTAGCTCCTCAAAAGATAAAGCCAGCAACTTCTTGTATGTCCATCCAGGTTGATGGCATCTAAGCAACTTGTAATACAATTGCCTGCTATCTCTTCTAAGCCAAGTCTTGACCTCTTGTGCATTATACTTCAAAATCACCTTTATATCATCTTGTACCCTGAGAAGAATTTCCAACCCCCAAATTTGATCTGACAAACTCATCCCTGGGTTGTCCATTACCTTATCTTCCCAAGCATGGTACATTCTGGTGATTTATGGAAGGTCAAAATCAACCTGCTTCTTCAAATCACTCAATCTTTCTTTTGCCAACTCATCTCCATATTCAAGTCTTTCTGGATCTTCAATGATTTGTATACTTGAATCTGAGCTGCCTTTGTCACTTTCCTCATCACTTTCATCCTCACTCTCAGTGGCTACAAATGGTGATGTACCACTCCTCTTCAAATCTTCTTCCAAAAGTTGTGCAGCCAACTGTTTATCAAATGCAATTTGTGCTGCATCTTTCTTTGGAACATCTTCTTCAACCATAATCCCCTTACCCTTGTCTTTTGGATCAATAATTGGTAAGGTAGAAGAAGAAACCTGTGTGGACACATCTTTGATGATTGCTGATGACTGGAATACATCAACACCACCTGCAACTTTGTCAGCGTTCAAGTTACCTTTATCAGCGCCCCGATTACCTTTGTCAGCGCTGGATGTGTCAGCGTTCAAACCTGTATCAGCGCCCACTTTGCTTGCAACAGCGTCCTGTGTAATATGTTGCATTGTTGCTGTGAAAGATCCTTCCAAGTTTAATGGAGTTACCTTGGACGTATCAATGACAGGATGCTTCTTCAGGCTTGTAAGAGCTTCAGCAATATCTAAGGATCCACCATCATGTGAACTCCTTTCACTTGCAGTACGTATAAGCTCATCCACTTCATCCTCCCCTTTGGAAGATTCCTCCATCCTACTCCTGCTACTAGGATTCTCCAAAACAGTTACCCGCTCCCTCAATGCTTGGAGTTCACGGCCCTGATTATTGACAATTTGTACAAGGCTGACATTTTGCTTTTGCAAGCTAATGACAGCAGCCGTCAATTCATTCAATGTCATAGGTTCCAATCTGCCCTCAGCTAGAATGGGGATTTGACCTCCCAAAATAGAATCATAGGGCATGGATGAGGTCTTATCAATGTTGGACCTGTCTTGGCCAGCTTCTAAGCCTGTACCAATAGGTCCAGCCTCACCCATGTCACCAGCCACACTTGTGGAGGTGGTTCTCTCTGCTACATGGCTAGGACCACTAGAGGAGAACACTCCAGTAGTCCTTTGGCGTTTATTTAACCTAGATTGTAATGGGGTGGAAGATGAGGTAGATTGTGTGGGTGTTGGTTGGTGAAGAGGTGTTTGGGATTGTTCAGGGATGTGATCAGCGTTGAGATTGGCTGTGTCAGCGCCAACATATTGAGTGTCAGCGTTGACATTGGCTTGGTCAACGTCCATGTGTTCAGGTGAAGGTAATGGTTCAAGGACAGGCTCAAGTTGAGGTTCAGGGTCTGGTTGTGGTTGGGCAGCCTAAATTACTTCAAGCATGGCTTGGGTGAGAGGTATAGGTCTGTTTGTGGAGATCATTTTGTCAAAAATGATTTTCTTTTGCTTAGGGATCTCATAAAAATGGTCATGATCCCTAAGACAATATTCTTGTAAATCAAACACCATTTGCAAAAATCTTGGGTAAGCCAAAGTCATTTACTTCCCTTATTTTTACACATCCCTTCAAAAATCATTTTTGAAAAATTATACCTAAGCCCACGTGACATACAAACCAAAACACTTGCAATGGACCTGTTTATTTCATTAAAAGCAGTACATTTTGGACTTAAGCATTGAAGAAGGACATGTATCAAATATTTCCAATCTGAGGGAAATTCCTGCTTATGATATTTATTTAAAGTGACATCAGCAGGAATAGGATAACCCAATTCCCTAAGACCTTGTTCTATTGTTGCAATGGCAAGGGTAGTCACACCATCAGCGTCATTAAGACGCAAAGCTTGGCGAACCAAAGCTTCAGTGACCACCCATGTTCTACCATGAACAGTAGATGTTAATGTAGTCACTCTATTAGCTGTTGTGGAACTTACATTATTCCAAAACTGTCTAATGTGTGCGACAGGGACTAGTGGTTCATGAGAAAGTGCATACCGTATGGAGGATGCATTTAAAAATGCCACCATTTGTGAATACTGAGGGAACAAATCATTATCAGCGTCCAAGTAAGCTACCATATTATGTTGGCTCTTGAACTCCAATGTCAGATTGTTTGAGTTGAACTTTGGTGCCATGTTGAAAGCTGTTTAGGTTATGTGATATGGGAAAAATCTAGGAGAAAGATGTTAGACAAGAAAATATGAATACCCAGAATGAAAAGTTAGCCAAATTTATAGGAGAGATGCATGATTATGATTGGTCAAAAATGAGGCAGTTATATTCAAAGAGTAATGATGAAAATATTGAATCAAATATAACTTATCTCATGCATTAATTAAAAGTAACAACTCCCCAAAAATTACGGCCAAAGATTAGTCAAAAATAACAACTGGGTAGGGCCCACTAGGTGTCAACGGTCAAAAATAACTCATCAACGCCCAACGGCTATATTTTCTTGTCAGCGTCTGCCTAAAGCCTTGTCAACGTCACGATTGGTCTTAACAGCGTTTGGAGAAAAACTTGTCAGCGTCTAAAAATAAAAATATTTAAAAAGAAAAAGACCTTAACAAAGTAATTTATCCTAAGGGAAATATCTTGCAAGTTGATAATAATTACTGGGTGGCAAGCACTGTCCACTTATGCACACTTGCTTAAGCAAGATAGACACAAATGTCCTCAAGTGTCCCTTGCTAACCAAAATACTTACCAACAAAGTTATTTCATAAAATCCTTTGTAACTCCCAGGTAAACCCATAACAAAAATATTCCCAAGTCTCCCAACAGACCACAACCAATTCTAGGACAAAAATGTCTTGGCAGCATGCATAGGTTGTCAACTTTGCATGCTATAGTGCCTCATGGTTTAGTAAAACTAACCCATACTCACCTGTGGACACAATCTAGAATTGTGATAAGAGTATTATAAGAATACCCAAGAGTCCTAAAGGTTCCTTAAACCTCCCCTTAAACTATGATACATGAGTTTCTCAAAATATATATGAACATTAAAAATTTATGTCAAGATAGGAATATAAATATTCCAACCATCATCCATAAACAAAAACATGTCCAAATAGCTCTTCAAAGATCCATAAGCAACTCTGTATCCAATGGCATAAAGCTAACACCACCTACACATTTAGATTGAAAACCACAAAACTAACATTGTTGCTGACAGCGCCCCGACAACACTTATCAGCGTTGAAGGAACTCTTGTCAGCGTTAGACAATAATATCTCTAACAACGGCAAAATAACACTTGTCAGCGTTAAATTTACCTTTGTTAGTGTTAGAAAAATAAAGTGGAAAAATCTAAATCATCACAAAGACCAATAACAATGCATTATCCTGTACATACTTTTACAAAAAGGTTCCAAAACACATATTAAGTGAGATTAACCATTCCAATATTTGTTACCAAATATTGAAATCTTCCAGCATCAAAAGGTTTAGTTAATAAATCAGCCACATTATCTTCTGTGTCTACCCTATCTGGTTGTATTAAACCTTTCTCAAAGCAATCTCTTATAAAATGATGCCTAATTTCTATGTGTTTGGTTTTAGAATGATGTACAGGATTTTTAATAATGCATAAAGTACTGTTATTGTCTACAAAAATCTTGGTAGAGCATCCACTGTCCCAATATCCATAGTCATTTACCTGTTTTTGAATGCTCTACACATAAGAAAACAAATTAGTTTTCTTTGGGAACCCAAGCCTTTGAAGACTTGGATTCATCTGGTTGTTCAACAAGAACAGACTTGGTTCTCATAACAACCCCATTTTCATCCCTTTTTGGATGAAATGCCCAGTTGACCCCAATTGGTCTTGACATGACCTTTGAAATATAATGAAACCTGTTGCATGTCATAGAAAGACCAGTAGAATTAGGGTTTTGGTCTTGTTTTGGTCTCCATGTTAAGCTAGTAGAAGCTTTAGACCCCTTTCCCTGTGGTTGCAAATACCTAGGTTTGGCAGTGTGTCTGTCAGCGCTGAAATTGTTCTTGTCAGCGCCCCGATTGCCTTTATCAGCGTTGAACCTAGGGTTTGCTACAGGAACCCATTGCCTATTGGACCAAGTGTTTGTCTTTTGGAAAGGTCTTAGGCCATGTGTGTTAGACCCTCTAGAAAAGAATGGGACTGGTCTAACACTTTGTGAACTTTTGTTCACAAAGGTTTTGTGTCTGACAGTATTTGACCTATGTTGAATTTTGTCAGCGCTGAAATGGTTCTTGTCAGCGTTGACATTTGAAGCGTTGACACATCTGTATGCCAAATGTGAAAAGCTACCACAAGTGTAACAGGCTTTTCTAGACATAGTCTTAGGTCTAGAAGCAAAGAAGCCTGTTCCATGGTTACTAACTTGGCTTTTTGGTGACCTAGTATTCCTTTACATCTCTGCATACTTAACACTAGGTTTTCTAACAGTGTGTGAGCCAAGGTCAACAGCTTTGCCAGTGGTTGGGTGTGTGAATTTAATAGGTGTAGGATCATGGCTCGTGATTGGTGTGGGCTCATTTGGACTTTCACACAACAAACCTCCCTTAACAAACAAAGTGTGGTTAGCTTTCTTCCACTCATCTAGGTCAGTCAGTTTTTGTTTATACTCTTCAACTGGGGAAGTCACTGTAGGTGGAGGAATGAATTCCTTCTCTTGGAGTTCTGGCAAGCCAGTCCAAGATAAGTCCTTTGATTGGACACCATAGAAATCCCCAGCTGGTGGTGGAACACCAGTATAATCTTTCATCCCAATCCCACTCATGTCCTTAGAGTCTCTTTGTTTACTAACACACTCTCCTAGGGTTTGTGTGGCCTTATCAAATCTCTGGATTTTAAGACTCACATTATCTTTATTTTTGTTAGCCTCATCTAACTTAGCTATCAAATCAAGATTAACCCTGTTTGTGATATCTTGAATATCTTTACTTTGATGTAACTCATGTTTTAAGATATTTATTTTATCCTTTAAATCAAACTCTATTTTCTTATACTCAGCTACTGTCCTTTCTGTTTGGGTGAGAGCAATTTGATAATTAGATACTTTGCATCTTTCAGCACTTGCCTCATCTAATAATTTTACTATCTCCTTATTTAGTTTTTCAGTATTTAAACGACAACCCTTAGAACAGAAAGCATCATCATATACCTCATTATCTGATGAAGAGGAGGAGTGTGCCATGAGAGCATATTCAACATGCTCTTCTTTAACTTCAGCAACCAATGCTTTATCCTCTTCCTCATCCTTAGCCAAAAAGTTCCAGCTCCAGTCCCATCCTCCAACACCATCAATTTGTTGAACAGCTACCATGGCCTTGGAATCTTGGCTCTTAACCATTTGGCTTGAAGGCTTACCAGCATCAGATCTTCTTGGAGATCTACATTCCCTCATAAAGTGCCCCATACGATGACAATTGTAGCACTCAACTTTGGATTTGTTAAATCCAGCAACATCCTTAGCATCAAAGGTCATCTTCTTCTTGAACCTTCTATTAAACCTGTTTGCTCTTAAACTTACAAGAGCCATAGTCCACTTGATGTCCATCTCTTCCAATTGCTCATCACTTATTTGCTCAAGATCCTCATATGTAATCCTTGAATCACTGGGCAAAGAAGCAATGAATGCACACACAGTATCTAGATCTAAACCAGCAGGTTTAATTCCATCAGCGCCAAAACTGTAAGTGTCAGCGCTTGAGTGTGAGGCGTTGACAGGATGTAATCCAGCGCTGACAGGATGTGTTCCAACGCTGATAGGATGTGATCCAGCGTTGACACATGCAGATCCAGTGACTGGATGTCCATAGGAGTTCATGGAATCAAATTGACCTTCACTTTGTGAGAAGAAGGCCATGTTGCTACTGGAAGGTTTATTATCACTCTCCAAAAGCCATTCATTCTCCAACAGTCTTAGTTTGTTGAAGATGTCATCAAACCTAGAGGTTTTGTGGGTGTTATTGACAAGAATGGATCTTGCCTCAATCTTCCATACCTCACCAAGGCTTTTGAGAAAAGTAGCATTCAACTCAGGGTCATCAATCTGTGTTCCCATGAAGGAAAGTTGACTTGTAATGTCAAGCAGTCTACTTCTCACACTGCTGAGATTCTCATTGGGTTGAGCCTTAAAGACAGCATACTCATGCATGAGTTGCTTCTTCTTTTCTTCTTTAGTGTCAGCATTGCCACCATGTGCTACTTCAAGAGCTTCCCAAAGCTCTTTTGCAGACTCAAAGCGTTTGTACTTGTGCTGATTCTCATGACCCAAGGCGTGTTTCATGATGTTCAAAATTTTCATGTCCACCCTTTTCTTGGCTATATCTTCAGCAGATACAGCTCTTCCATCTTCAGGCCTTTCCTTCTTATCAGCTTCAGGACAATTAGGAACAGCTGTCCTTGCGGCAATAGCATTAGCAATCTTTTGAGCTTTGTTTAATGTGTTCCCATATTCAACAATCTCCCAAAGAGTGTAGTCATGGATGGCTACATATTGCTCAAAATTGGACTTCCAAAGCTCGAAGTTCCTGGCATCAAACATGGGAATTTTGATACTAGGGTTTGTGGTGTTGCTTTGTAGCAAAACAGGAGCAGGAGGTTGTTCTGAGCCAGACATGATGTTTTTAGGGTTTTGAGAAATTTAGGGTTTCGTTGTTTTAGGGTTTTTGATGTTTTAGGGTTCTTGCGTTACTTAAAGATCAAAAGTTTCTCAACAAGCTCTGATACCACTTGTTGATCCCAAACTTAGATCGATTAAGCTTTGTGTATACGAGATTAGATCAAGTAATACACGTAGAGAAACCTTTGCTTATGAATAAAGTAACTAAGTGTTATGCGGATTTAACACTTAATCTAGAACACAAAGATGTTAAACAAACTTTCACTTGTATTAGAATAATCGAACTTGATTACAATGAAAGAGGTTTAACAGTCGAATACTTGTGAAAACTTATTATAACTGATGATTAACATTAACCTAAAAGATCTTCTTTTATAGATTAAGAAGTCTTGTACAAGAAGCTACGAATCAACTATTCTAGGTAAAGATAATAATGGAAAATACAATGTCGAGTTTATCTTTACCATATACAAATAAAGAAACAACTAAACAAAAGATTCGTATAAGATAACTTCCATCAGTGCTTGTCTTCCAGGCTATCAGCGTTGACTTTCCTCACTGTCAACGCTTGGCTGTCAGCGTCCAATGTCATCTTATCAGCGCTTGAACTCTTCTTATCAGCGTCTAGTGAACTGACCCATAATTTATTCCCAACACTTTCTCCTTTCCATTTTACACAATAACAATTTTACCAGTAACCAATTAATTTACAACTTTTTTATAAATTATAATAATAAATTTAACTAAAGGTGATGGTAAACTTAATATATTTTTTTTATCTATTTTAGAAAGTGGATAATGATTTTAATACAACCCAAAAAAATGTGAAATATTTTTATGAGACGGAGAGAGTATGTAGATTTCTATAATCTTTGATATACATAGAGATGGAAAGTGATAGAAAGAGAGAGAGAGAGATATGAAGAACTAGAGAGAGAAAATAGAGAGATAAAGTATGATAGTGCAAATACTACGATATGTAATCTGTACATCCTTGTTGGTTTTGTTGATGACAAACACGTAACTTGTATTATATAACATAAAATGTACAAGTTACTCGTAAACATATTTCATGTATACTTACACATTTCTATCTTTATAAAAATAAAGATAAATAGTTTGTACATTCGTAAGTAACATGTCCTGAAAAACCTTGAAAAATCCTTCAAGAAAATCTGAGCATTAATATGGTTTAGGAGTTGACTTAACCAAAGATTTGCAAAATCAAATTGTTGACTTTCTGTCACACCAACGGAACCCCGTCGGACCCCTTGGTAAAGGGTCCGCCGGGGTCCGTGGGTACCTCGACTTAGGCTATAAATAGAGACCACATGCTCACTCATTTCTCACACCTTTCTATCATATTCTTCTCTCTGTATCTGATCCTTTATCAGATCTTTCTTCTCTCTAACATGTAGATCTTAGATCTATAATTTTTCTTCTTGTTGTTTAGTGTTTCTCTTTGTAGATATGAAGATCACTTAAAGGTGTAAACAAGGTCAAGAAGTTCAAGCACAAGACATACATCAAGTCACTGTGTCACCTCTATCTAGACTAGTTTCTTTGTACTTGTCATCTCATGGCATTATGTCCAAGATCTATGATCTTGACATCTCGTGTTCTTCTCAACCGAGATCCATGACATATCATCATTAATCTGTATCTTAAGGAGAGGAAAGGCCAAAGGCTAAGTACGTGTTGACTTTGTGAATAGATCCATATTTCTCCTTCATGAGATCTATGATATTGATGCTTCATTAATCGAGTTGATAAGGATTACGAATATGTCAAGACATGTTCTTTAAGATATAATCCATGAACTAGGCAAGATCATATCATAGAGTCATTTCTCTCTCTCTCTCTCTCTCTCTCTCTCTCTATCACAAACTAAACTTCTTGTGGTTGTCGGTTCTTGTATAAACCCGGTACTTGGATTAGTACCTACAAATTTTGTAAGGTTAGAAGTCGTGTTGGTTATACTTGTGTGTAAGAACCCGGGTGTTGGTCTTATTCATTGTGAAAGGACCCAGTGTGTAGCTTAGTACCGGATAAAGTGTAAGCGATGTAGAAGGGACTTGTTGTACCCATGTGAAATAAGATGACATCCTAGCTTAGGTGTCGGTAATGATTGTAAGCTGATGACGTATAGTCCCTATTCGGGTTGTATAACCCGACCCACAGGTACTACCCGTATCCATTGGGTATGGATTATCGCTGCACAGCACGCGCAAGGCCCAGGAGGCACGGTAAGCCGCTATCGCACAACGGCGGATTACTTAACCAAGTCTTTGTCGCCCTACGACAGGATAAAATAGAATATAATCTATTCTATGATTATATTTGATGAGACTGCTTTTATACATAGTCTCATCGTCCAAAAAGGGCTTAAAATGCATTAAAAATCATCAAAATACCCATATATATGCTTGTGTTTGTTGCTTGTGTATTTTAGGTACGGATATTGAGAAAATGACAAAAGATCACAAGAATCATACAAAAACGAACACGGAAAACGAAGCCGCACAATGAACCAAGCCCTAATGAAGAATTTTCCCAAGAAAACCCTTGAAGACTTGAAGACATATGAAGAAGGGTCCTCAAATATTGAAGAATTGACACTTTATACCATTGTATCTTCATAATTACAAGTTTGGTCCCTAAAGTTTGTCAAAATTGCAAAAAGGGCCCTCCACTTTGAAGAATTGGAAATTTTAGCCCCTCAACAAAGCTAAAATGTTAATATTAGTCCTTCTCAAAGTCAAAAACATCATGAAGAACTCCAAGATACAAGACTTACAAGTTTGGTCCTTTGAAAATCCCAAAATTACCAAAAGGACCCTTGACTTTGAAGATTTGGCAAAAATGGTCCCTCATCAAACATGAATTGGCAATTTCAGTCCTCCAAAATGTCAATCATACAAGTCTAGACCATTACCATTGAAGAAAATGCCAAAACAGCCCTTCAAGAATCACAAAATGGTAAGAATTACCCCTGAAATCATTTTACAAAACTTTTTGGTGCAAAAGTGTGAAAAAGTAAACTTCAAATACAAAGGAAATGGAGTTTGGACGAATTTATTTGCAAGTGAAAGGTTTAATAAAGATAAGGGGTTAAATGGGGCAGACAACAATACTTACCTAGACCAACCACCACTTGCCACGTAGCCCACTCACTCCAACCCACCAATCACAACTCACCTTTCCTCCACCTCACCCTTCCACTCACCCGGGTTAATTAATAAATTAACATTGGCGCCTTAACACTAATTTAAAAATTAATCTCCCTAAACCTGGATTAAACGTGCAACTATTCATCCAAGAACACATTTGGGCTTTTGTTAATTACAAAAAATTAAACCTCTAGATTGTGCAGATTAATGATTAAGGTGACCCTAATCACAACCCAACCTTAATATTGGTTATCACATCATTCACATGTCCACATGGGACCTCCCCTGCTACACGTTTGATGAAGAGGACAAAGAAGCCAAGTAAATCCAACGCCCCACATTCCAGCTTATTTTCTAAGCTTATTTGAGGCCATTGGATGCACTCTCATCATGCCAACTCACACAACACAACAAGAACTTGTCACAAGACTCCAAGCTTTTCAAAAGTTCACAAGGGCATTTCAGGGATTCTCCCAACTAGGGTTTACGTTTTATGCATTCTAGGATCACTGTACACCCTCTATATAAAGGGTATTAGGTCTTTCATTTAGACTTGCTCTTGAATTTTCCTTGTTCACAAATCTGTAAAGTTCATTTTTAGTCTTAATGAAATGTGTATGAATTTTGTGAAGAAAGCTCAAGTGCCATTGTTATAATCTTTTTACTATTGTTCTTTGTTTCTTATTTCTTGAATCAAAAACCTGTTTTCAAAAGAGGAGTGTGCAAAAGTTTGCACATTTTCCACATTTTCTTGATATTTTGCTAAGTTCTTGGTCTATCTTGGAATTCTTGGGCTATAGGGCTGATCATAGCATCCTGATATTGTGTTATCAAGGTGTGGTTAAGCTTATAACTTGGGGATAATCAAGTGTGGAGGACAAGAGTTCCATTAATCAAGAAGTTTTCATGTTTCTGTTTTGATAATTGTGCCTCTAACCTTGTTAAATCTTAGCAGGGTTGTATGTGGAAGCTTGTACTTGTTCTTTCTAGTACATAAGATCAAAATTCGTGGGTGTGGATGTACATCCATGAGGTACACATCCTTAATCTCAAAATCTAAAAATATTTTGGATATTTGTGATATTTGAGTGTTGCCTATGTTCTTGTGTATTTTGTGGCTTAAAACTGCTTGAATCTGTTTATCTTAGCTATTGTTGTGTTAATTTGGGCTTGGGTGGTCTTAAATCTCACTTTTGATTTGAAAAACTTGGTTTTGAAAAGTTAAAAGGGTGTTTGGGATTACCTGCTTGAGATTGAAAAGTGTTATTGTGTTGTTAGAAGTGTGTATTTGTGCTTGGTATCTGATATATGCTTGGTTGAGAGTGTTTTGCTGCAAGTTTCTGAGTTTGAAACCTTGAATCACATAATCTGCTATAACTTGTTGAGTTTGACTGTTTTTGACCTAAGATTTTGGGAAAACCTAGACTTTATGCATGCTTAGGGTTAAAAGCTGTTAAAACATCATTATTATAACATACTTGATAGATTTGGAGGTTTGAATCTGGCTTGTTGGTCAAATAAATCAACAAAGTATAAAACTGCATGTGTTAGTGTTCATCAGTAACATTCATCAGCTTGAATCTTGCTTAAATCTTTGAATAATTGCATGAAACCTGTTTAGACTTGTTCATTTGAGTTTATAATAGCTTTTGTATGCATTTGGTTGAGTTTGGCTGGCTGAATATTGCTCTAAGTGCTTTTTGAACCTAAACTGCTTATTGTTCTAAGCCTGTGCTAGATCTGGTGCTTTATTGAATTAACTGTATCAATTGGGTGATTGTTGTTGTGATTTATTGATTGTTATTGACTCCTTATGATCCAAAGATCATTTGGGTGCCTTTGTGAAATATGAATCTCCAAAAAGTTCACTAAAGACAAAAAAGTCTACAAGTCAAATAGTGGGAAAAGTTCCCACTGCTCAACACCCAAAACTAGCCCCTGCTAGTGTTAATTTGTACTCAACTTATCATTAAGCTATTTTAGCTTATCCAAACCTGCAACAACTTATTTTTTGTGATAGATCTTCATTATTTGACCCATTTAATTAGACTGGAGCTTATTGGACTTTGAATTTGACTTTTTGCTAGAAAACCAACTTATTTGACTTTTTCATAAGTGCTTATTTGCTTTTTCCAGCTTATTGAGTCAGCTTATTTGAAATTTTTTTTGTTGAAATAGCTTATTTAAGTCATTTAAAAGCTTTAGAAACTTGAATCAGCTCCTAGGGTGGCCTAGAACTCAAAAACGACTATTTTGTCGTTTTCTGTAGATTGCTTATTGCATTTTCAGGCTTATTCCTTGGGCTTATTTCAAATTTCTTTTTACAGAAGACTTATTTAGGACAAAAGAAGCTTGTGTGTCTAATTTGAGCTTATGGCATTAGCTTATAGCTTAATGGGCCAAAAAGCCCATTAAGAATAAGCTGTTTGGTATAAGCTTGCTTATTTCACACTTTCAGCTTTTGGGCCTTTGGAAAAAGTTGTTTAAAATCAAATTTTGAGTCAAGTAGTGCTTTTTGGGCTTATTTGGGGCACTTTTCATTTTGGGCTCAAATTTGGCCCAATAAGGATCTGTTTTGGGTTTAGCCCATTTTCTAGGCCCATTAAGGGTATTTAGGTAATTTCAAGTTCATTTTTGTATTATTTAGGTTAAATTAAGCTAGTTTGCAACTTTTTAGAATTTTTTAGGATTTTTGGATTTTTATTAATATTTTAATATTATTTTATTATTAAAAATTAAAAGTATGATTTTCTAAGTTTTTACATTTTTCTTAGGTTCTAAACACTTAATTAGGAATTTTTCAACTTTTCAAATATTTTTAGAGTCTTTTAATTATTTTCTAGAATTAATTTAAGTTTTTATAGCTTTTAATAGTTTTTAATTGTTCAAAAATAGTTTTTAGTGGTTTTAAAATTTTGAAAAATACTTTTTAGCTTAATTAGGTAATTTAAAGGTTTACAAACTTTAAGGTTTTGATTGGGACTTTTTATTAGTTAATATTGATTTTTAGGGCTTTAATTAGCATTAAAAAGTTAATATTTAATTAATTAAAAGGCTTTGGCAAGTTTGGATTTTTTGTAAACTCTTAGAATATTTTTGTGGACTTTTAGCGATTTTTGGTAATTTTTAGAGTAAAATTTTAATTTTGGTGCTTTTTACGGTTTTACGTGTACACCTTTTTCGTCTTAGTTTAATTCGATATCGTAACCGTCATTCTCTTCTTATCCCATTTCTATTTTTTCTTTCTCACAAATATAATCACAAAGATAACCATTTCTTTACACACACACCTAGTGCTTGGTTTTCCTAAACCGACACTTAATACTTGCCACTTTTGCTCTCTTTTCCTAAAGAGTAGTAAAACCACTACATCATTTTGGCGCCGCTGCCGGGGAGGCGTGTTGTGTTTTGATTTGGAATTGTTGTTTTTATATACTAACCATAATAGTATTTGTATTAGTAGCACTCTACTAATACGTATTATCGGTTTTCGATTTTTGTGTGAATACTATTACTATATTGTATACGTAGAACAATAAATTCACAAGTACTCTAAATACGTGAGAAATCACAACCTTGACTTGGGAGGTCAGGTCATTACCCAATCATTGTATTCGAATCTCAAACCAAAGAAAAAGACAAAAATAGATAAATACTTTCGTGAAGCTTAATTTTGAAAAATACAAACTATAAGGTGGGTATAAGGTGGGTATAAGGTGGATATTATAAAATATATCCTAAGGAAAAAGGCTCTTAAGTGCTTCGCGCCGCCTCGTTTCCCCGCTTGCTAGTGAGTATTTGATTTTGAGAGCTAATCGAGGGTTTTGCCGCCCAAAGTATTACTAAGTATCATATATATTTTCTTGGTTTCAATTGATTAAACCCTCTTGAACGTTTTGGTGGTCCACCAACGTTCTAAAGTCATCGAAGGCGTTCACTTCACGTGATCGTTTTCATTCCTTGAGGCTTCTTTAATCAAGAGATTTGATTAAGGAGGAGATTTGTAGATTTTTGTCTACTTAATACATTCACCAAAATCCAAAAAAGGTTAATACAATCAAAACCCACAAAAAAATTGAAAAATACAAAACACCAAAAAGAATCTTCTTTGCTCGTCCCCTCGTTGTACGTGACGTTTATGCTAACTCGTAATCAAGCAAGACGTGTACGTAAACGAAAGAACAAAACTCCCACTCCCAATCTTTCTAGTGAGGAGTCTCCTATTGACGAACCCATTGTAAGAGAAGCACCAACCATGGCGAATCGAACTATGATGGAGTTACTTCAAGCACCCACCGAGGGTTATGGAGAGGCTATTGTGATTCCCGCTATCCTTGCGGATAATTTTGAAGTGAAAACGGGTTTGTTGTCGATGATCCAAAACAACAAATTCCGTGGTGATGAGAAGGACAATCCACACAACCATATCCGCCAATTCAATTGTCTTACCGCCACTTGCAAGTTTAAGGATGTCTCGAATGACTCGATTAAGATGATGCTTTTTCCGTATTCCTTAGCGGGGCCCGCTAAAATTTGGTTGGAGAAAGAGGCACCTAATTCTATATTGACGTGGAAGGATCTCGTGTCTAAGTTTGTGAACCAATTTTTTCCGCCCTCTAAGACTACGCATTTGAAAAACGAGATTTCAAAATTTTCACAAGAGTTTAATGAAAGTTTTTCAACGGCTTGGAATAGGTTTAAGGAAATGTTACATGAATGTCCTCATCACGGTTTTTCCGACTTGCATCAAATTGACACGTTTTACAATGGACTTAATGATCATGAAAGGGATTATTTAAATGCCACCGCGGGTGGTAACTTTTTGTGTAAAACGGTTGAGGAAGCTTTGGTGATAATTGAGAATAGATCTAAGGTGTATAGTCCTCGTAGCACGTCTAGTGTTCGTAAGGCTTCGTCTTCGGCTTCACCTTCTTTGTCTACTACCATCGATGCTTGCCAAATTGAGGCGAACTTGGAAAACAAGATTTTTGATAAGCTTAAAGGTCTTTTGATTGAGTTCAAAGTTGGTGAACCAAGTGCTCCCGCTACGGCTAAAGCGGTTGAGGTTTCATGCATGTATTGTGGTGGAGGTCATGATTTCTCCGAGTGCATTACCAACGGTGGTAACACTTCGAGTGCCTACGCGACCACGGGAACTTACAACCAAAACGGTCAAGTTACCCGCTCTAATCAAATGACTCCACCGGGTTTTGGTTCAAATCAAAATGCTAACAACAACTATCGCAACAATCAAGTTGGTTTCAAAAACAATTTCAACAAGGGAAACTATGGTAATCAAGGGGCTAATAATCAAGTTTCAAACAAAAATCAAAATGATTTTCAAAACAACAACAAAGGTTTGCAAACGTTGAAAGATCTTCCAAATGAATTTGTTGAATACGCTAATGGGAATGATGCTAGGTTTGACAATATTCAAAGAGAAATCATTAGCCTAAGATCCGAGTTTAAGAACGACTTGAAGAAAGAGTTGAAAAATGAGTTAGCTAATGAGCTTAAAATCCACACCAACAAGATGGAAGGAACCGTAACTAGGTTACAACAAAACTAACAAAAATTGAACAAGGGCAACATGAGATAAAACAAGAAATGGTTAAAGCAGAGAAGAGGCAATCCAAGTTTGAAGATAAAATCTCATCTATGTTTGAGGCAATTATGTGTAAACCGTCTTCGAGTAGTCTTCCTAGTAACACCGTATCAAACCCTAAGGGTGAGATGAAAGTGATTACCACACGTAGTGGTAAGACACTTAAGGAACCGACTCCTCAACCAATTGCTCCTACGGAGGAAGCAATTGAGAAAGAACCCGAGGTGGTGGTCCAAAAGGAGCATGTCCCAATCCCACGAAGTACCACTCATGCCACACCTAAGGTTGACCCATTACCAACATTGGAACCCGAGATTCCAAAGGCTATGCCTATGCCTCAACCCACACCACCTTTGCCCTATCCATTGAGACTTAGAAAGGAGAAACGTCAAGAGCGCGACAATTACCAATTTGAGCTTTTTATGAAAATGTTTCGTGATTTGCACTTTAATGTGAGTTTCGCCGATGCTTTGGTCATGATGCCTTGATTTGCCGCTAACTTAAGAGTATGTTGAACAACAAGGAGAAATTGCACCAATTGTCTAGTTGTTCGTCGGTTTATCTTAATCGCATACCTCAAAAAGTCGGTGATCCCGGTAAATTTTTGATCCCTTGTGCAATCCAAGATATGGAGGAATGCTTCGCCTTGGCCGATCTTGGTGCTAGCATTAACTTGATGCCACTTGCAATCTTCAAGTCGCTCAATCTTAATAATCTTACTCCTTCACTAATGTCTATCGAGTTGGCCGGCCATTCCACGATTCTCGCATGTGGATTGGCGGAAGACGTTTTTGTGAAAGTGGGAAAGTTCTACTATCCCGTAGACTTTATCGTTGTTGATATTCCCACGGATCCTCAAGTTCCTCTTATTTTAGGTCGTTCGTTTTTAGATACGTCTATGGCTTTGTCGATGTTCATGCTAGAAAGATCACCTTACGTTTCAACGACGAGGAACTTGTTATAAACGCAACTCAAAACTCTCAAATTTCTCATGTTTATTCCGTTGCAACCATAAACCTCGTTGATATGATCGACGTGGTTTGCGAGGAATTTTCACAAGAAGTTCTAGGTTTTGGTGATGAAGAAACTAGTGGCAATCCCACTATGTTAGATCCAATTCTTGATAATTCGACACCAACCCTCACTCCATTTGAAGGTGGTGGTTTTACGTTGGAAGAATTCGATGTACCACGTACTTGTAACGAAGACCTCGACAACGATGAGGACTTCTCAATTATCAAGGATTTTCTTAACGATTTCCCATTTCCTCCACCCGAGGAGGTTATGAGTATCGAGCCCAAATCTTCACTTGAGGAACCACCTATCCTCGAGTTGAAAGATTTACCTCCTCATCTCGAATATGTCTATTTGGAGGAGGGCGACGAGTTGCCGGTTATTATTGCGAAGGAACTTTCGAATGATGAAAAAACCGCACTTGTCGATGTTCTAAAGGATCACAAAGGGGCAATTGAGTGGAAGTTATCCGACATTAAGGGAATCGATCCCAAATTTTGTACCCACAAAATCTTAATGGAGGAGGATTACAAGCCCGCAATCCAATGTCAAATGAGGGTGAACCCCAAAATTCACGACGTCATAAAAAAGGAGGTCCTTAAACTCCTTGACGCGGGAATGATTTACCCTATTTCCGATAGCCCTTGGGTGAGTCCTATCCATTGTGTCCCTAAAAAGGGAGGAATGACCGTTGTGCCAAACGATGCCAACGAGTTAATTCCCACTAGACTCGTGACCAGATGGAGAGTGTGCATTGACTATCGTAAGTTGAATGAAGCCACTCGAAAAGACCATTTTCCCTTGCCCTTCATGGACCAAATGTTGGAGCGTCTTGCGGGAAACGATTTCTATTGCTTTTTAAATGGTTTTTCCGGTTACTTACAAATCCCCATCGATCCTCGTGATCAAGAAAAAACTACGTTTACGTGTCCATATGGAACGTTTGCCTATCTTAGAATGCCATTCGGACTTTGCAATGCACCGGGAACCTTTCAAAGGTGCATGATGGCTATTTTTCATGACATGATGGAGAAGACGATGGAAGTCTTCATGGATGACTTTTCCGTGTTTGGAAATTCGTTCACTTCGTGTTTGTCGAATCTTGAGATAATGTTGAAACGTTGTGAGGAAACCAACCTTGTGCTCAATTGGGAAAAATGTCATTTTATGGTTAAGAGTGGAATCGTCTTAGGGCACAAGGTCTCGAAAGCGAGGATTGAGGTAGATCAAGCTAAGGTAGACGTCATCGCCAAATTACCTCATCCCAAAACCGTTAAGGGAGTTAGGAGTTTCCTAGGCCGCGCGGGCTTTTATCGTCGATTCATCAAAGATTTTCAAAGATCTCTCGACCCATTACACATCTTCTTGAAAAAGAGGCACGTTTTGTCTTTGACGAAGATTGTGTACGAGCCTTTGAAATCCTTAAGAGGAAACTTACCGAAGCTCCCATTCTTGTTGCTCCCAATTAGAACCTCCCCTTTGAGCTCATGCGTGATGCTAGTGACTACGCTATTGGGGCCGTATTGGGGCAACGTCATGAAAAGCACTTCTTGCCTATTCACTATGCTAGCAAGACGATGACTGAGGCTCAACTAAAATACACTACAACGGAGAAGGATTTCCTTGCCGTGGTGTATGCATTTGAGAAATTCCGACCTTATCTCGTCCTGACGAAATGCATAGTGTATACGGATCATTCGGCTATCAAGTATCTTATGGCTAAACAAGATGCAAAGCCAAGATTACTTCGTTGGATTATCCTCCTTCAAGAATTTGATCACAAAATTGTTGACAAAAAAGGAGCCGAGAATCTAGCGACCGATCATCTTTCTCGTTTGGAAGATCCTCACCAAAGTGTTTACGAGCCCAAGGAAATCACCGAAACATTTCCGCTCGAGACACTTGGTGTAGTAAATTCTAAGCTTGATTCTTCCACCCCATGGTTTGCGGACTTTGCAAATTACCATGCGGGTAACTTCATCATCAAGGGTATGACGACTCAAGAAAAATGAAAATTCTTTCGTGACCTCAAGTTCTATTTTTGGAACGACCCTTACTTGTTTCGAACTTGTGCGGATCAAATCATCCGACGTTGTGTATTTGGCACTGAAGCTTCTAATATCCTTAGAGCTTGTCATGAAGGACCCATGGGTGGTCACCACGGTGCTAATCTCACGGCTAAGAAGGTGTTTGATGCTGGCTTCTTTTGGCCTACTATTTACCGAGATGCACAAGATCTTGTGAAGTCATGTGACTCATGCCAACGACAAGGGAAAGCCTCACAATAAGATGAAATGCCACAAAATATCATCCAAGTGTGTGAGATCTTTGACGTTTGGGGTATAGACTTTATGGGGCCGTTCCCATCATCTCGTAGTAATAAGTACATCCTCGTTGCGGTTGACTACCTATCTAAGTGGGTGAAAGCTAAGGCTTTGCCCACCAATGATGCTCGTGTGGTAGTCAAGTTTTTGAAAAGCTTGTTTTCCTCGGTTTGGAACCCCTCGTGCGATCATAAGCGATCGTGGAACCCATTTTTGTAACGACCAATTGAAAGGGTCCTAAGGAAATATGGGGTTACACATCGGCTTTCTACGGCTTATCACCCACAAACGAGTGGGCAAGTCGAGGTTTCAAACCGAGCGTTGAAGAGGATCTTGGAGAGATCCGTTGGGGAAAACCGACAATCTTGGTCGGATAAGTTGGACGATGCTTTATGGGCCTTTAGGACCGCTCATAAGACGCCCAATGGGTGCACTCCCTATAAGCTTGTGTATGGGAAAAATTGTCATTTGCCAATCGAATTGGAACACAAGGCTTATTCGGCCCTAAAGCATTGTAATGATGATATGGAGACCGCGGGAAAACACCGGAAAATGCAATTAAATGAATTGGATGAATTAAGGGATATTGCTTATGAAAATTCATTGATTTATAAAGAAAAGACCAAAAAGTTGCATGATTCTAAAATTAAAAACCGGGTTTTTAACATTGGGGATCAAGTTTTGCTTTTTAATTCTCGTTTGAAAATATTTTCCGATAAGTTGAAATCCCGTTGGTCCGGTCCATTCACCGTGACTCAAGTTTTTCCATATGGGACCATCGAGCTAGCTCAAAATGATGGCCCCAATTTCAAGGTGAATGGACATAGGTTGAAGCACTACTTTGGCGGGGAAGTTCCATCCTTGAACTACCTCGACCAAGTCACTTTCCCCAATGATAATTAGTATTGATGGGATCGAGTCGAGCTCATGACTCGGTAATCAAAAACGAGGTGCCTCGTGGGGGAGTCCCATGCTTATCTTATGTACATATTATCGCTTTCTAATGTAGTAACGTGAGGGGATTTGTGCCCTTCCAATCTTTGTTCCGTGGTTGTTTATGAATTGTGGACTTTAGATGATCATGATCTTCACGATTGGAGCCTCTCGTGTTCGTTTTATGGGAGCACTCGATCGTTTGCTTTGAAGACTTTCTCAATATCCATGATATATCCTTTGATGTTCTAACCTTAGGTTTATAGGACACTTCATAAACGGCTTTAGATTTAACGGTTACACCCTTTCCATGCTAGATTATGCATTCGACTACGTCTCTAGTATGGGGGTGTTTGCACCTCTAGACTCGAAACATTGAGGACAATGTTTAACTTTAGTATGGGGGGGGGGGGGGGGGTGAATAGATACTTACCTTGCCAAACCTTCATGCTTTCCAAAGTTATCTTTTTGTTTATCGTTTTGTTGCAAAATAAGGCTAAAAATGGCCAAATTTTAAAATTTTTCTCATGTTTTATAAGTGTTTGAAGACACGAATGTAGGTTTTCCGATGGCGAGAATAAGAGTAATTTTTGACTCGACCGTGCGTGTTGAGCACTTAGCTTTGATTCCTTAACTTCATGATAGGTGTGTAAACACCCATCCTTTTACCACTTAATTACAATAATAACCGGACCAAAACGTGTATTTTATGTCTTTTATGTCGGAATTATGCGTGGTTTGTGTTTTTGTTGTGATTTAGGACGAAATTGTGAAAAGTGGAAGAAACACGGCATTTACGGGCTTTTATTGAAGAAAAAGATGAAAGACGAAGCCAAGAAGTCAAGAGTGCAAAAAGAACGGAAGTCCAAGACCAATTCTGAAGATTTATCGAAGAAAAAGTCAAAAGACGGAAGTTTACCAAAAGCCGAAGAAATCGAGTCTTATTTATTGAAGAATTAAAAGACGAGTTTAAAGAAATCCCGAGCCAAAAGTCCTTAAAGTCCAAGATTAACAAAAGACTAAGAAGGAAGGACTTAATGGTGCAATTAACAAGAAAGGAAGGAGAGGAGGAAGCTTCCTCTAACCACTCTCCTAATCTCCTATAAATAGACCATTAGTATCTCATTTTCATTTTGTTGGCTAGAGTGACACTAGTTCTTCCACCTTTACTTTTATGCACATTTAATTACCTTGCACCTTTAATTACTTGTCCATTTAATTACCTTGTTTTGCACCTTATTTTCCAAGTAAGTTTATTTTTATTGCACCTTTACTTTACTTGTTTTTATCTCTCATTCTACCTTTCTTTCTTTGCTTGATCTTTATGTTTATATGCTTATTGTGTTGCTTATTTGATTAAAGATTGTGTTTTTATGCTTGTGATTGTTTTAGATTATTGATTCTTATAGCTTATTTGTTTTCATCTTTAAGTTTTTAAAGTTTTTATAAAAGTTATTTTTATATAAAAGTTGTTTTTCGTAAGCTTATTCATTTCGTGTTTTAAAAGTCTTTAAATTTCAGTTTAGTAGCTTATTTTTATACGGTTTGCCTTAGGATTTTTGTCTTGTGCTTATTAGACTTTTAGCTTATTTTTCTAGCTTATTTTTCATTAATTTCACCATATTCCGATCTGTACGATCGGAAAAGAGTTTTACATTCCGACCGTAGCTCCTTGGCTTGGTCGGAAAAGGGTTTGTGCATTCCGATTGGTGGGTAAGTTGGTATTCCGATCAGGGCAACGTAAGTGGGTATTCCGACCTGGTCTAGTGACAGTTATTCCGATTGGTTCTTCATTCCTCATTCCGATCAAGGTGCTTGTTTGGTATTCCGATCAGGGTAAGTGACAGTATTCCGATCACAGGGTTCCGATCAGCATTCCGACCAGCGTCTACGCCATATTCCGATCAGGTAAGTACTTATTCCGATCAGGTTTTGTTTGGGTATTCCGATCTGAAGAAGTGACATATTCCGATCTGGTGTTCCGAACACATTCCGATTTGGGGGTAAGCTCACATTCCGATTGGACGGTTGTGCACATTCCGACGAGGCTCGATCGGAATATATTCCGATTGGGGCTTGTTTTTTAATGTTTTTGTCTTGTTTAATTTTTACGTTCTCATTTTAATAATTTGTTATATTTTAATTCTCGTCACGCTTTTCTTTTAAGTCATTTTATTATTTTACTTTTCAAAGTTTTTAAATATTGCATCTTTCGTTTAATTAGATTTAGATTTATTTTAAGTGCCCATTTACTTTAAAGTTTTGCATTTTTAATACTACAACGACACAACTATTTGCTTCACCAAAGAACGACTGAGTCGCACATAGAACCTAGATCAATTCGATTGGACACACTAGAACGATAAATTTTTATACTGGCCAAAAGCCTTGTATCAAATGGCGCCGCTACCGGCTCTTTTCGTAAAGATTAACGGTTTTCTGTGAGAGACGCGTTGCTTTTTGGGATCCGTTCACTTGTGAGCGTTATTTTTCTTGCATCAAAAATTCAAAAAACCATAAAAATTAAAAATTGTTAAAAATCCATAAAAATTAAAATTTTCAAAAATCCAAAAAGATTTTATTTTTATTGTGTATATATATTGTTTTTGTGTTTGGTTTCTCTTTCTTTTGCATTTTCAGGTGTATGCGTACTAGATCTTCTAATTATCAAGAGCCCGAGACTCGAGAAGATTTAAGTATGTCAGGTGTTAACAACAACAATAATCCACCGCACCTCAACAATAACAACAATGTTCTTCCACAGCCCGATCTTCGGACAATGGAAGAACTTTGTCAACCTACCATGTTTGGACGAGGAGGACCGATTGCGCCGATGCAAATCAACGGTCCTGAGTTTTCGTTGAAGCACCACATGATTCAGCACGTGCAAACTAATCCATTCGCCGGAATGCCTGATGATGATGCCAACAAACACCTCGACAAGTTCATTACAATCACCCAAAGCATGAAGTTGCCTGGTGCCACAATGGATGTTCTTCGCCTACAACTCTTTCCGCATACTTTATCACATCATGCCGAGAAATGGTTTGATCGTCTCCCGAAGAATTCTATTCATACTTGGGATGACATGACTCAACGTTTTTTGTCGCGCTACTTTCCACCATCCATGGTCACGAGCCTTCGCAATCAAATCAGCGGTTTCATGCAAGACCCTGATGAATCTCTTTTTGATGCTTGGAAGCGATATAATGTCTTGATTGATCATTGTCCAAACCACAACATGCTCCCTGTGACCTTAATAGATACTTTCTACAACGGTTTGACTTTTAGAGATCATGATACGATTAATGCAGCCGCCGGTGGCACATTCATGAAAAGGAGACCCGAGGAGTGTAGAGATTTAATTGAGAACATGACTACTCACCACAAAAACTGGGATTCCTCTGCTTCTTCAAGGAACAACCCGAGAGTCAATGTTTCTTCCACTTCAGCTAACCCTGAGATGACCGAACTCACCCGCATGATGACTGAAATGAGAAAAAGTATCACGCTTCTCGCTTCAAACCAACACGGTTGCACCTTCTTGTGAAACATGCGGCGGTCCTCACTCATACACCAATTGTCCTTCAACTCAAGGAAATCCAGAAAATGTGTATGCAGCTTATGGTAATTATTCACCGGAAAATTACAAAGCTCGACCTCAAGGGGATAGAAATTTGCTGAGTTACCGATCCAACAACTACCTTTCACCCGGTTTTTCTCCTCAAAACCAAAACCCCGCCAACAACTACAATAGAAGCAACCAAATCCCACCAAGAGCTTCTAATCCTTATCAACCACCCACCCAACAAACCCCACCCATTAACCACGATGTTGAAGCCATCATGAGAACCCACGGTGAGCAAATCAAGAATCTACAGAGTCAAATTATCAATCTGAAAGGAGATATCACAAAGCAAGGAAATGAGATTAGATCCGAGCTTCGAGATAATATTCAATCCTCCTTCAGCAATCAAACGACTGATTTGAAGAATATGCTTGCTAGTTTCTTACCCGCAACTCAACCTTCTACTTCGAGTTCTCTACCTTCAAACACCGTCACCAATCCGCGAGCAAATGTGAGTGCTATTACTACGCGTAGTGGAATTACCATTGTCGATCCACCAATCCCACCCCCATCATCTACACCTCCTCCACCACCATTTATCCCTACTCCTCCTACACCTAGTATTAGTGCACCATTACCGTCTCCGCCTCGTCATGACGATGTTTCTACGAAGGACCCTTCAACATCTCAACCTTTAACTGCTACGCCTTCACCTTCACCACCCAAACCCAATATCCCTTATCCTTCTCGTTTAGGCAAGACCAAGATGCTAACCAAGGAGGACTCCGAAGTGACACGCTATGTGAAGATGATTTCTCAAATGAACTTCAACATTAGCTTTCTTGAAGCACTTGTCTACATGCCCAAATTTGTTAAAGCATTTAAGGAATTGCTTAACAAGAAGGAGAAGCTGATTGAACTCGCCAACACACGCTTAAATGAAAACTGCTATGCAGTTATTCTTAAAGAACTTCCGGAAAAGCTTGGAGATCCCGGTCGTTTTGTGTTGCCTTGCGTTTTCAACAAAACAGAAGAATTTACTGCCCTTGCTGATCTCGGGGCTAGTATTAATTTGATGCCTTTGAGTGTTTGGAAAACACTATCATTGCCCGACCTCACTCCAATAAATATGACTCTTGAACTTGCAAATCGCACTCTCGCTTACCCCGTTGGTATAGCCGAAGACGTGTTCATTAAAGTTGGCACATTTACTTTCCTGGTCGAGATGAAATGGACCCTCGTATTCCTTTAATACTTGGTCGGACATTCTTGAGAACCGGACGAGCTTTAGTGGATGTGGCCGAAGGTGAGTTAATCTTACGAGTCGGGGATGATGCACAAGTTTTTAAAATGGGGAAGCTTACAAGCAAATCGTATGGACGAGAATCAGTGAATATGATTAATGTGCTTGATGACTTTGTTGTCTACAACAATCCGCTATTCGATTCTTGCATCGATAACCCACTTTTTCATGATGATGTGGATGAATCTCGGTCCACTTTGGAACCTTCTCCCATTTATGATTCTCCACCGGTCTTTGATGCTTATGATGATGAGTCTAGCTCAGATTCAGATGATTATGATGACCTTACTTCTGAGTATCCCAATCTGCCCACGTATGATGATTTCGATGAGGCTGATACTCTTTCGAGCAATTCTTCACATGATGAAGAACCTCCGCCATCACTCGATCCTACTTTGGACGATTACTCATTTGAGGAAGATTTCTCTACGTTTCTCAACACTTACTTCCCTCATGAGAGTGATGCACCTCCTTTGGACTTTGAAGATTATCGTCTTGATCCTACTTTGGATTTAAAGAACATTCTTTCTAAGGAGAAGAAACCGGTCGACACCGATATCCACAGCACGTATGAGTTAACACCTCTTTGTCCCCCTTCTGAGGACGAGGTCGTGCTTCTTCGCGGATCTTCTTCACACTCTGCTGAGCCTGAGTGCTATTTTCCCCTAAAGGAAAAGGTGTTCGACCCAGGTATTGCAATCTTTAAGCCATCTCAGTATCCACCTGATGAAATAAAAGGAAATATCTTTGGAACTTATGGAAATCTGCTTGCACCACTTCACCCTTGCTTCCACCGTGCTCCATTGCTGCTTAAGGGAACCTTGCCTACTCTTCTTTGGCTTGCCTTGTTCGCCTTAAGCTTGTGCTATTTGATGGATGAAAACTATGTCTTTGATCCTGGTGGATATGTTTCATGCTTCATCCTATAATAATCAAGGTCGAGTCAGGCTCACGACTCGGTTAACAAAAATCAAGCGCTTCTTGGGAGGCAACCCATGCATCTATCTTTTAGCTTTCTTTATCATAAGTGTAGGGGGGAGACCCGTTGGTTTGCTTTCCTATCCTCTCTTAATCAGGGATTCGAGCTCAATGATCCACTCTTGATGATTCTTGATGACCCGTGATTCCGTGTCCACTTCTTCCTGGTTCTATCCTAAACTCTTTTCGATTCACTATTTTATATTTTCTCAATATTAAAATAGGAATCTCTTTAGTTGTCTTTTCCTTAACAAGATTTAAACAAAGTGCACAATGTCCTAAGTGTAGGGGAGTTTACTCCCACATGCTTAAACATTGAGGACAATGTTTATCTTAAGTGTAGGGGGACTTCTATCGAAGTTAAGTGGTCTTTTCCTTGTATATGTCCTCATTATTAACCGGAAAATCAAATTTTCGACATTTTTCAAAATTTTTGATCTATTTTGGCTTATTAGTTTTTCCTTTTGTATAGTTATTTTCTTTCTTTGTTAGAATAAATCTTTAATAAAGTGGTTTTAATTTTCAAACGTTGTGAATCTTTTGACTCAACCCGAGTTTACTTATCTTAGTTTACTCTAGCTAGTATCCTTAACGTGTTTAAGTCAAGTTTTGCTAGGCTATTATATAGGGAGCTATAAAACGCGAAAGTCTTAACTCTCACGGGTTAAGAACTAGAACTTTTCGCATGTTCCTATAATTGATCCTAGAGAGTCGTTTATCAAGGGAACTTTAAAGCGCGATTTCTAAACTTGAAAAAGTCTAAGAGTTTGCAAGATCCTATAGGCGACTCGAAAACCCAAAACTTTGATTTAATAGTCTAAGCATCCACGTGTCTCATTCCTTGAGATTTTAAACTGTGGAGAACGAGAGATGATAGAGCCAATTATAGGTTCGGTATTCTTTCGTGAATTTATGTGAGTTAATTATAAGCCTATTCTCCCATCGCTTGCTAATAAACTTATCTGCAATAAATAAGGTTGTACGATTTGAAAAGTTACTTAGCTTCTAGCCCAAGATCGTTTAAAAGTTGCTCGGTATGGATTAGAGTTCATAGCCAAGGCATAACTTATTGAAGCGGGATGCGAAGATTGGCGAGTCCGAAAAGGCCCTAACAAGGCATGAGGGCTATATTTTGTTGCTAAAGATCCAAAGTGATGTGAAGAATCATTTATCGAAAATCAATATGAAAGATCGAGACACACGACGAAAAGCAAAAACTCCCAAAAAGTCATGGAGAAGTGTATCCGAAAAGACCCTAACAAGGTATGAGGATAAATAGATCCAAGTCATAAAAGGAGGCGGATCGTTGTATATCAAAGTCCAAAATAATGATTAGAGAAAAATGAAGAAGTCGTGGTCCAAGTATGAATCTCTCAAAACTTCAAGTGAAGAAATTCCTATATGAAGAGAAGACCATAATTTCATGAACGTCTCTCAAGGTTTGAAGTATGAAGTCGCTGCCAAATATCGGTCCGAGAAAGGTCTCAAATCACGAAGCGAGTTATGCCAAGATATGAACTTTATGAGGTCCCGAGAAGCAGTTTTAAAAGATTTTGACCTTTAGCTAACTATTGATTAAATCGTTTACTTTATTTTCGGCCTAATAAACTATCGAAATAAGTCAACAATGCATCCTCGTGATCATTCAAGACAATAATAAAATATAAGAGATACACCTAGGAATAAGAGAGTCTAAGTGAGTAATTGGCCCACATGAGTTCGTGTTAGTTTTTAACTTATAATAACAATGATCTCGTTTTTAAGCTTGGTTTGGAGAAAGTGAAAACTTGAGGGTGATGATTATTCATGACATTTCCAAAACCCAAGGTATGTCTTTGATTTCTTTGCTTTGTATGTTTATAATTTTCTATCTCGTTAATAAAGGCCAACGTGGATTAATTATGATGAAAAATGTAAACGTGCTTTGTAACTAAGTCATTGCATGAGGACATTGCAATGGTCAAGTGTAGGGGATTTGATAGGTGTGTAAACACCCATCCTTTTTACCACCTAATTACAATAATAACCGGACCAAAATGTGTATTTTATGTCTTTTATGTCGGAATTATGCGTGGTTTGTGTTTTTGTTGTGATTTAGGACGAAATTGTGAAAAGTGGAAGAAACACGGCATTTACGGGCTTTTATTGAAGAAAAAGATGAAAGACGAAGCCAAGAAGTCAAGAGTGCAAAAAGAACGGAAGTCCAAGACCAATTCTGAAGATTTATCGAAGAAAAAGTCAAAAGACGGAAGTTTACCAAAAGCCGAAGAACTCGAGTCTTATTTATTGAAGTATTAAAAGACGAGTTTAAAGAAATCCCGAGCCAAAAGTCCTTAAAGTCCAAGATTAACAAAAGACTAAGAAGGAAGGACTTAATGGTGCAATTAACAAGAAAGGAAGGAGAGGAGGAAGCTTCCTCTAACCACTCTCCTAATCTCCTATAAATAGACCATTAGTATCTCATTTTCATTTTGTTGGCTAGAGTGACACTAGTTCTTCCACCTTTACTTTTATGCACATTTAATTATCTTGCACCTTTAATTACTTGTCCATTTAATTACCTTGTTTTGCACCTTACTTTCCAAGTAAGTTTATTTTTATTGCACCTTTACTTTACTTGTTTTTATCTCTCATTCTACCTTTCTTTCTTTGCTTGATCTTTATGTTTATATGCTTATTGTGTTGCTTATTTGATTAAAGATTGTGTTTTTATGCTTGTGATTGTTTTAGATTATTGATTCTTATAGCTTATTTGTTTTCATCTTTAAGTTTTTAAAGTTTTTATAAAAGTTATTTTTATATAAAAGTTGTTTTTCGTAAGCTTATTCATTTCGTGTTTTAAAGTCTTTAAATTTCAGTTTAGTAGCTTATTTTTATACGGTTTGCCTTAGGATTTTCGTCTTGTGCTTATTATACTTATAGCTTATTTTTCTAGCTTATTTTTCATCCATTTCACCATATTCCGATCTGTACGATCGGAAAAGGGTTTTACATTCCGACCATAGCTCCTTGGCTTGGTCGGAAAAGGTTTTGTGCATTCCGATTGGTGGGTAAGTTGGTATTCCGATCAGGGCAAGGTAAGTGGGTATTCCGATCTGGTCTAGTGACAATTATTCCGATTGGTTCTTCATTCCTCATTCCGATCGAGGTGCTTGTTTAGTATTCCGATCAGGGTAAGTGACAGTATTCCGATCACAGGGTTCCGATCAGCATTCCGACCAGCGTCTACGCCATATTCCGATCAGGTAAGTACTTGTTCCGATCAGGTTTTGTTTGGGTATTCCGATCTGAAGAAGTGACATATTCCGATCTGGTGTTCCGAACACATTCCGATTTGGGGGTAAGCTCACATTCCGATTGGACGGTTGTGCACATTCCGACGAGGCTCGATCGGAATATATTCCGATTGGGGCTTGTTTTTTTGTGTTTTTGTCTTGTTTAATTTTTACGTTCTCATTTTAATACTTTGTTATATTTTAATTCTCGCCACGCTTTACTTTTAAGTCATTTTATTATTTTACTTTTCAAAGTTTTTAAATATTGCACCTTTCGTTTAATTAGATTTAGATTTATTTTAAGTGCCCATTTACTTTAAAGTTTTGCATTTTTAATACTACAACGACACAACTATTTGCTTCACCAAAGAACGACTGAGTCGCACATAGAACCTAGATCAATTCGATTGGACACACTAGAACGATAAATTTTTATACTGGCCAAAAGCCTTGTATCACTTCACATTAGGCTAAGTCTCTTAAATGAGGACGAGAGATGATAGGGTTAATTATAAGTTACTATGCAAAACGTAGAGTACTCGTATTCTTTCAAAAACTCATGTGTTCTCGTTGTTTGCTTATTCTCCCTTCGCATGTAAAATTTTTTTGCTTAATAAATATTGACTTAGCGGTTTAGTTGGGATTGTTGGGTTTCTAGTAGCTTCCGTGTAATTAAATTAGGAAGACATTATAGTATCGCCAACGTCACGGTTTTGAAGTATTGGCACCCGAATAATCAAAAGATTCACCCAAAAATAAGATTTCAAGTGCTCACCTAAATCAAGCAAACAATTTGAAGCCCCACAAGGCCGAAAAATCTATGCAAAATTGAAAGTGAATCAAGCCTTAATCTTTGAAGCTTTAAAGATACAAAATTCGCCTTAGCGTGAGGATATACGTCTTTTGCTAATAAAACTACCGATGAGGTGGATAATAAAAGGCAAGGCAAGACCAAAGTCATAATAAAAGCTTCATGGCGAAGTTGAATAAAAGATGGAGGTAAACCAAAGATAATAAGGCCCTTCTGTTAGGGGGCGTATAAAAGTCTTGGTAATAAGTCTCATGTTCAAAACCGTTATAAAACCGTGTTTATTGATCCTTCTTGTTGACTTAATTATTTGACATCGTTGTCTATTAGGAGGGGTTATTGATTTGATGGTCTTGGTTACACCGTTAGGACTCTATTTTTAGACCTAAATCTCTATTATAGCATAAGTCAAACAATGTATCCTCGTGAAACATTCAAGACAAAATAAAATATAAGAGATAAAACTTAGGAAAATGGGAGGATAAGTACGTAATTAGGGCATATGAGTAGTGTTAGCATTACTAACTTATAATGACAATGATCTCGTTGCATGCTTGGCATGGAATCGGGGTAAAAATCGACGACGATGAAATTATTTCTAACGAAGCATTCACATGTTCTTATTCTATGAACCTAAACGTCCCATTTTGCGATGAAAATCATACATTATGTCTAAAACGCAAGTAGTAGCAATAGTAGTAGTGTAGCTAGTTTATCATTCAATAAAGTGAATAAAAATAAATTTTGGAGGTGCTACGATACTTTATTCTAGCATTGCGTGAGGGCACGGCAATGGTTTAGTATGGGAGAGTGATGAGACTGCTTTTATACATAGTCTCATCGTCCAAAAAGGGCTTAAAATGCATTAAAAATCATCAAAATACCCATATATATGCTTGTGTTTGTTGCGTGTGTATTTTAGGTACGGATATTGAGAAAATGACAAAAGATCACAAGAATCATACAAAAACGAACACGGAAAACGAAGCCGCACAATGAACCAAGCCCTAATGAAGAATTTTCCCAAGAAAACCCTTGAAGACTTGAAGACTTATGAAGAAGGGTCCTCCAATATGGAATAATTGACACTTTATACCCTTGTATCTTCATAATTACAAGTTTGGTCCCTAAAGTTTGTCAAAATTGCAAAAAGGGCCCTCCACTTTGAAGAATTGGCAATTTTAGCCCCTCAACAAAGCTAAAATGTCAATATTAGTCCTTCTCAAAGTCAAAAACATCATGAAGAACTCCAAGATACAAGACTTACAAGTTTGGTCCTTTGAAAATCCCAAAATTACCAAAAGGACCCTTTACTTTGAAGATTTGGCAAAAATGGTCCCTCATCAAACATGAATTGGCAATTACAGTCCTCCAAAATGTCAATCATACAAGTCTAGACCATTAACATTGAAGAAAATGCCAAAACAGCCCTTCAAGAATCACAAAATGGCAAGAATTACCCCTGAAATCATTTTACAAAACTTTTTGGGGCAAAAGTTTGAAAAAGTAAACTTCAAATACAAAGGAAATGGAGTTTGGACGAATTTATTTGCAATTGAAAGGTTTAATAAAGATAAGGGGTTAAATGGGGCAGACAACAATACTTACCTAGACCAACCACCACTTGCCACGTAGCCCACTCACTCCAACCCATCAATCACAACTCACCTTTCCTCCACCTCACCCTTCCACTCACCCGGGTTAATTAATAAATTAACCTTGGCGCCTTAACGCCAATTTAAAAATTAATCTCCCTAAACCTGGATTAAACGTGCAACTATTCATCCAAGAACACATTTGGGATTTTGTTAATTACAAAAAATTAAACCCCTAAATTGTACAGATTAATGATTAAGGTGACCGTAATCACAACCCAACCTTAATATTGGTTATCACATCATTCACATGTCCACATGGGACCTCCCCTGCTACACGTTTGAGGATGAGGACAAAGAAGCCAAGTAAATCCAACGCCCCACATTCCAGCTTATTTTCTAAGCTTTTTTGAGGCCATTGGATGCACTCTCATCATGCCAACTCACACAACACAACAAGAACTTGTCACAAGACTCCAAGCTTTTCAAAAGTTCACAAGGGCATTTTAGGGATTCTCCCAACTAGGGTTTACGTTTTTATGCATTCTAGGATCATTCTACACCCTCTATATAAAGGGTATTAGGTCTTTCATTTAAACTTGCTCTTGAATTTTCCTTGTTCACAAATCTGTAAAGCTCATTTTCAGTCTTAATGAAATGTGTATGAATTTTGTGAAGAAAGCTCAAGTGCCATTGTTATAATCTTTTTACTATTGTTCTTTGTTTCTTATTTCTTGAATCAAAAACCTGTTTTCAAAAGAGGAGTGTGCAAAAGTTTGCACATTTTCCACATTTTCTTGATATTTTGCTAAGTTCTTGGTCTATCTTGGAATTCTTGGGCTATAGGGCTGATCATAGCATCCTGATATTGTGTTATCAAGGTGTGGTGAAGCTTATAACTTGGGGATAATCAAGTGTGGAGGACAAGAGTTGCATTAATCAAGAAGTTTTCATGTTTCTGTTTTGATAATTGTGCCTCTAACCTTGTTGAATCTTAGCAGGGTTGTTTGTGGAAGCTTGTACTTGTTCTTGCTAGTACATGAGCTCAAAATTCGTGGGTGTGGATGTACATCCATGAGGTACACATCCTTAATCTCAAAATCTGAAAATATTTTGGATATTTGTGATATTTGAGTGTTGCCTATGTTCTTGTGTATTTTGTGGCTTAAACTGCTTGAATCTGTTTATCTTAGCTATTGTTGTGTTAATTAGGGCTTGGGTGGTCTTAAATCTCACTTTTGATTTGAAAAACTTGGCTTTGAAAAGTTAAAGGGGTGTTTGGGATTACCTGCTTGAGACTGAAAAGTGTTATTGTGTTGTTAGAAGTGTGTATTTGTGTTTGGTATCTGATATATGCTTGGTTGAGAGTGTTTTGCTGCAAGTTTCTGAGTTTGAAACCTTGAATCACATAATCTGCTATAACTTGTTGAGTTTGACTGTTTTTGACCTAAGATTTTGGGAAAACCTAGAGTTTATGCATGCCTAGGGTTAAAAGCTGTTAAAACATCATTATTATAACATACTTGATAGATTTGGAGGTTTGAATCTGGCTTGTTGGTCAAATACATCAGCAAAGTATAAAACTGCATGTGTTAGTGTTCATCAGTAACATTCATCTGCTTGAATCTTGCTTAAATCTTTGAATCATTGCATGAAACCTATTTAGACTTGTTCATTTGAGTTTATAATAGCTTTTGTATGCATTTGGTTGAGTTTGGTTGGCTGAATATTGCTCTAAGTGCTTTTTGAACCTAAACTGCTTGTTGTTCTAAGTCTGTGCTAGATCTGGTGCTTTATTGAATTAACTGTATCAATTGGGTGATTGTTGTTGTGATTTATTGATTGTTATTGACTCCTTATGATCCAAAGATCATTTGGGTGCCTTTGTGAAATCTGAATCTCCAAAAAGTTCACTAAAGACAAAAAAGTCTAGAAGTCAAAAAGTGGAAAAAGTTCCCACTGCTCAACACCCAAAACTAGCCCCTGCTAGTGTTAATTTGTACTCAGCTTATCATTATGCTATTTTAGCTTATCCAGACCTGCAATAACTTATTTTTTGTGATAGATCTTCATTATTTGACCCATTTGATTAGACTAGAGCTTATTGAACTTTGAATTTGACTTTTGGCTAGAAAACCAACTTATTTGACTTTTTCATAAGTGCTTATTTGCTTTTTCCAGCTTATTGAGTCTGCTTATTTGAAAACTTTTTGTTGAAATAGCTTATTTAAGTCATTTAAAAGCTTTAGAAACTTGAATCAGCTCCTGGGGTGGCCTAGAACTCAAAAATGACTATTTTGTCGTTTTCTGTAGATTGCTTATTGCATTTTCAGGCTTATTCCTTGGGCTTATTTCAAATTTCTTTTTACAGAAGTCTTATTTAGGACAAAAGAAGCTTGTGTGTCTAATTTGGCATTAGCTTATAGCTTAATGGGCCAAAAAGCCCATTAAGAATAAGCTGTTTGGTATAAGCTTGCTTATTTCACACTTTCAGCTTTTAGGCCTTTGGAAAAAGTTGTTTAAAATCAAATTTTGAGTCAAGTAGTGCTTTTTTGGGCTTATTTGGGGCACTTTTTCATTTTGGGCTCAAATTTGGCCCAATAAGGATTTGTTTTGGGTTTAGCCCATTTTCTAGGCCCATTAAGGGTATTTAGGTAATTTCAAGTTCATTTCTGTTTTATTTAGGTTAAATTAAGCTAGTTTGCAACTTTTTAGAATTTTTTAGGATTTTTGGATTTTTATTAATATTTTAATATTATTTTATTATTAAAAATTAAAAGTCTGATTTTCTAAGTTTTTACGTTTTTCTTAGGTTCTAAACACTTAATTAGGATTTTTGCAACTTTTCAAACATTTTTAGAGTCTCTTAATTATTTTCTAGAATTAATTTAAGTTTTTATAGCTTTTAATAGTTTTTAATTGTTTAAAAATAGTTTTTAGTGGTTTTAAAATTTTGAAAAATACTTTTTAGATTAATTAGGTTATTTTAAAGGTTTACAAACTTTAAGATTTTGATTGGGACTTTTTATTAGTTAATATTGATTTTTAGGGCTTTAATTAGCATTAAAAAGTTAATATTTAATTAATTAAAAGGCTTTGGCAAGTTTGCATTTTTTGTAAACTCTTAGAATATTTTTGTGGATTTTTAGTGATTTTTGGTAATTTTTAGAGTAAAATTTTAATTTTGATGCTTTTTACGGTTTTACGTGTACACCTTTTTCGTCTTAGTTTAATTCGATATCGTAACCGTCATTCTCTTCTTATCCTATTTCTATTTTTCTTTCTCACAAATATAATCACAAACATAACTATTTCATTGCACACACACCTAGCCTCCTTGAGAACGATCCCCATTTTGGGTCATTAGTGCTTGGTTTTCCTAAACCGACACTTAATACTTGCCACTTTTGCTCTCTTTTCCTAAAGAGTAGTAAAACCACTACATCAATATTCGCCTAAGGGAAAGGAGATATACACTTACCATAGCTACGCGATAAGGATCACTCTATTAATGGTCATTATCTCTTCCTTAGGCCGCAAGAATAGGAGAGCCCAGCCAGGACTCTCTCGGGTATAAAAGGAACCCCCGAGGTTCCACAAAGGTACGATACACACAATACTCTAAACCCTAACATATACTCAAACCGATTATTTACTCTCACGCCGGAGTCTAATCGTGGGACAAGCGCCCACGGTAAGCCTAACGGTGTCTGTTTCTTAGTGTACAGGGTCTTCAAACAAGATTCAATTGGTACAAAGATCCAGAACCCAGAAGACCCCGAATTAAGCCTAATTCAGGTCTAACTCGGTCCATCTAACTTTTGTATCAACAAGTTGGCGCCATCCGTGGGGCCCCTACACTAAACTCTAAGCATGACAAGAAAAGGAACGAATGGAGGTGGCTGAAGGTCGTTGACAAATCACATCCATGGGGAACACCACTGGGTCGGCCAGCGATGCAAACAGTCGCGATGTGATAAATTCACCTCTCCGAGGAGCGAGCTCGCCATTCTTAACTCCCCTACCCGCCATAGAGGAAAGTGACATAGAACAGAGATCAGCTCAGCCTCCTTCCAACAAAGATAAACGAAAGCTACCCCTCACATCCGAGGGAAGCGAGCAAGCAATTGCTATAGATGCGCGCACAATGGAAGAATATGTAGCAAACAACTTACAAGCTCTGCTTCCGCTCACCACTAAATACATGAAGGACCAGCAGGTCATAAAAGAAAAAAGGCGTGCAGGACGCTATCAATCCTCAGACAATAACTCATCAAATTCAGAGTCAAACAACAGTCTCCATACAGAACATGAGCGTAGATATTCCTCCCTAGAAAGCTCAGAAGGAAAAGAGCGAGCTTTCCATTTACGTAAAAGGAAAGATAGAGACTTCTCGCAACCACGGAGAAGGGCAAGAAAAAACGCTTTCACAAGGAATATATAATATTATCCTGATACAACAAAGCGTCGCATGCCAACGAACGTCAAAACATATGATGGCTCCACGGATCCAGAAGACCACCTGAAAGTCTTTGAATCACAACCAGGAATTGAGCAATGGCCCGAACCCGTATGGTGTAATATTTTCAACTCTATACTTGTAGGAAACACGCAGAACTGGTTTGGCAGACTCCCACCGCGAACAATAAATGGATTCGAAGTATTACGGAAAGAATTCAAAAGAAACTATGTCCAACAAAAAAGGTACGACAGGAGCGTTGTATCACTAGCAAGTGTCAAACAAGACCAGGGTGAATACCTAGAAGACTTCTTAGAGCGTTTCAAAAACGAATGCCTCCAGATAAAAGAATGCCCAGAGATCTTGAAGGTATCTTGCTTTATGACAGGAATAACTAACAAAGATTTAATACGAAAATTGAATGAGAAAACACCTGAGACGTTCGATGGGGTAATACAAAAGGTGAGGTCCTTCATACAGGGAGAATCAGCTACCATGGAAGCCATGCAAAATACTTCTAGCTATAGACACCGCGATATGCCAAATAAGCAAACTAATACGCGAGGCGGACCCCTGGATCCTAAATATCAAGGTAACCAAAAAGAAGGGCGTAGCGGCAGCTTTCAATTTACGCCACTGAAGCTAACCCCAAGAGAGATCCTCGCATCAGAAGGAGCGAATTTCCCAATACCACTACCAATGGTCACTCCAGTAGAATGACGCATAGGCAATAGATATTGCAAATACCATGGAGGAAAGGGACACGCTACCAACGAGTGTATTCAGCTATAAAAGCACATTGAAAGCTTGGTACATGCGGGAAAGATGAAACACCTCGTCAAAGAGGCCTCAGAAGGCGAGAAACAAAAGCCAAATGATACAGTCGCAACTGTCTACATGGTACAAACATGGCAAAGAAGAACTAAGCAGAAGGTGAGCCAAAGATTCTCCAGAGGAAGAGACATATCTTTTCCCCCTCTCAGTGCGAACACCTTAGAAGAGGGCCCATTAGTAATAGAAGTAAACATTGGCGATCATAGCATTCACCGCATGTACGTAGACGGCGGTTCATCGGCGGAAATCATGTATGAGCATTGTTTTTTTAAAACTAAGCCCAGAGATAAGGAACCAAATGGTACCTGCGACGTCACCACTTATTGACTTCAGCGGAGAAGCAGTATGGCCTTTGGGCCAGTTAAAGATAGTAGTAAAGATAGGAAATGACGAGCACTCGACAAAAGTCTCAATGAATTTTCTGATAATACGATCCCCATCGCAATATAACGGGATTATTGGGAGACCAGCCATCTTAGCAATGCGAGCAGTACCTTCCACGACCCATGGCATGATGAAGTTCCCAGTAGAAGGAGGAATAGTGACGACCTTCAATACAACCGTACCACTCACGAAATGTAACATAATTACAGAACCACCGCAAGTGACGGCAGAGCCAAAAGTAAGTTAACCACCAAATTTAAAGGTGGCAATTCACGCAGATTACCTAGATCAAGAGATAAAAATTAGGGGAAAATTATCCGACAAAGGAAAGTCACACATGTGCCATGTTTTAAGGGGTAACTTGGACATTTTTGCATGGGAACCAAAAGATATGACAGGCGTACCCTGATCAATAGTCGAGCACAGTTTACAGATCCACGAAGGATATACACCGGCCAGGCAAAAGAAGAGGGGACAAGCTCCAGAACGCAGTAAAGCAATACTAGATGAAGTAAGAAAACTGGTAGACGCAAGTATCATGCGAGAAGTCTACTACCATGACTGGCTCTCTAATCTAGTGATGGTCAAGAAGCACGATGGCAGCTGGCGCATGTGTGTTGATTTCACAGATCTTAATAAAGCTTGTCCTTAGGATTGCTACCCGCTCCCAGAAATAGACTGGAAAGTAGAATCACTGTGCGGTTATCCTTCCAAATGCTTTTTAGACGCATATAAGGGATACCACCATATACAAATGGCAGAACAGTACGAGCAGAAGACATCATTCCACACCAGCCAGGGTGTATACTGCTACACAAAAATGAAATTTGGACTCAAGAACACGGTGGTACGTACCAACGAATGTTGGATAAGGCGTTCGACAATCAAATTGGGCGTAACTTGGAGGTGTACGTTGATGACCTGGTCATAAAAAGTCACACTGAAGAGGAACTCATCTGTGATATAGAGGAAACCTTCTCCGCGCTTAGGAAAATAAACATGAAATTAAATCCGAAAAAATTCACTTTCGAAGCCACAAAAGGCATGTTCCTAGGATACATGATTGAGCCTAATGGCATCAAACCTTTTCTAGATAAGACAGACGCGGTCATACAACTCCAAAGCCCAAGGACAAAAAAGGAATTACAATCGTTAAATGGAAAGCTAGCTAGATTAAACAGGTTTCTGTCCAAATCAGCAGAGAAGTCACTCCCCTTATTCAAAACACTCAAGAGATGCATAAAAAAGGGAGACTTCAACTGGACATAGGAAGCAAAAAAAGCCTTCGAAGAGCTAAATAGTCATTTAGCTTCGCTACCCACGTTGGTCGCACCTCGGCCGAAAGAAGAATTGTTAGTATACCTTTCGGCTACACATGGAGCAATCAGCGTAGTGCTAATGACGGATAGAGAGAACGTGCAGACACTAGTATATTTCATAAGCAGAGCCTTACAAAGCTTAGAATTGAATTATACACCAATGGAAAAATTGGTATTAGCACTGGTATTCACAACAAAAAGGCTACGACGATATTTTCAAGCTCATCCAATAGCGGTCATTATAGACCAGCCAATAAAAAGAATAATATCAAAACCAGACGTCGCAGGCAGATTACAGAAGTGGAGTGTTCTACTAGGAGAACACAACATCACGTACAGACCGTGTAACGTTGTCAAAGGGCAGATCCTGGCAGACTTCATCATTGAAAAACCCGAAGAAGGTGAAAATACATCTATACAGGAGGAGGGCCACCAAGACCCATGGATCTTATTCACGGATGGATCCTCCTGTACAGATGGATCTGGCGCAGGCCTTATTTTTACCAACCCTGAAGGTATGGAATTCACGTACGCACTACGTTTTGAGTTCACATCTAAAAACAATGAAGCATAATATGAGGCACTCATAGCAGGCCTACGGATCGCAGCCCGTATAGGTGTACGCAATCTTGAGGCACATGTGGACTCCCGCTTAGTGGCGAATCACATAATAGGCGAGTACGAAGCCAAGGAGGAAAATATGATACTATACTTGCAGAAAACTAAGTCATTAATCAAGGGCTTTAATATGTTCCTGATACGCCAAGTACCAAGAGGGGATAACAAAAAAGTTGACGCCCTCAGTAAGATAGCATCCACCAGCTTCATACACTTATCCTAACAAGTGGTGGTAGAAATCTTCAAAGAAAAATCCATAAGGGAGGAGGAAGTTGCATCAGTCCTAGAAGAAGTAGGTCCTACATGGATGACATCGATCATGGAATACTTGACAAATGGATTACTCCCACCGGATGAAACCGAGGCGCGACCGATACGCAGATGCTCGAGATAGTTTGAGGTTAGTGACGGGATCCTTTATAAATGATCGTTCCTCCAACCATGGCTACGATGTGTAGGACCGCAGCAGGCGCAATATGTCATCAGCGAGATACACGAGGGATCATGCGGCGTGCACGCAGGACCCAAGTCAGTGGTGGCAAAAGCTCTCCGCAGCGGATATTACTGGCTAACAATGCATTCGGATGCACGAACACTCATTTCAAAGTGCAACGACTGCCAAGTGCACAGACCAGTGTCGCGCCTGCCCCAGAAAGATCTAACACCCATTAGCTCTCCTTGGCCATTTTATAAATGGGGAACCGATATCGGAGGACCTTTCCTAGTGGCCGCCGGAGGGATTAAGTTCCTAATAGTTGCAATGGAATACTTTACGAGGTGGATTGAGGCCAAAGCGGTAGCAACAATCACTGGCATCCAAGTGAAAAGGTTCGTTTGGGATAATATAGTATGTCGCTTTGAGCTACCTGGGGAAATCGTCTTCGGTAATGGAAACAAATTCGCGGAGAACCCATTTAAAGATCGGTGCATGAAAAAAACAACATAAAGCAGCGATTCGCATCTGTAGCCCACCCACAATCTAATGGGCTAGTTGAAAGAGCGAATAAGAGCCCGGGAGACGGCATTAAAGCGCGACTAGGGGAGGAGAACAAGAAATGGGTTGATGAATTATCACACGTGTTATGGGCGCACCACACCATGATAAAAACTGCAACCGGAGATACCTCCTTCACCCTAACATACGGGACGAAGGCGGTTATTCCTGCAGAAATAGGATTGCCAACACTCCGCACAGCGGAAGTCGACATGATTCCTAACAACGACGAATTACAGTTGAACTTGGACATAATTAATGAAAGACGAGAGTTGGCAACGATCAATGAAGCTAAGGCAAAATACAAAATGAAGGCTTACTACGACGCTAGGGTGCGAAAGACTTCGTTCATACCAGGAGACTTTGTATACCACGCGAACGTAGCTAGTCGCGCAGAAAACACAGGAAAGCTAGGACCCAAGTGGAAGGGGCCTTACATGGTGATGGAAGCTTTGGGGATGGTGCGTATCGGCTGCGTGACATGAAAGTTTGCGACTTGCGAAGGACTTGGATTATTTGCCATCTGAAAAAGTGCTACCTTTGACACATGTATTGTTTTCTTTTTTATTTCATTATCGTGTACCCAAAATCTTGTAAGTATTAATAAAATTCTTGGTCCCTAGCTAGTTCCACGACACATTCTCAAACGCTTTTTACATATGTAATTTGTATATCACATCATGCCTACTCGCGTACGCGTACACAACGTTTCCAGGAGAAATAAGAGGAAAGGGTCTAACCTACTAATTAGACTCGTCGTGTAAGAGGGATGCAGCCCCATCAGCCATGGATCATGTATCCTTGTTAGGCCCACTTGCTATTTATGACGTCATAGCATGTTTTTTACAGCCATTATATTCATGCTGAGCCTGAATAAAGACACACTTGTGCACACCTAATAACGAGCCAGCCTCCCCTGGCCGTCCCTATGGTAGTAGCAGTATATCGTACGTAATGAGTTTGCCTCACCCATAGGTACCATTTATGAAATTACACTCATTCATAAAACAAGCAATACCGTGTTACAAACTTAAAGCATGGAGAAAAAGCTAAGTCATAAACACAAAATGTCTAAGTTATTACAGACTGGGTACGAACACACGCACCTAAACATTTAGATAACAAATTGTTTAAACATTACATCACATGTTTGATAAAAGATCAGAATCAAAAGAGGACCTCTTAAGCTTTAGGACGATAGGACGGTAGGAGGTTTCCCGATGCTCCTTCATATTCTTCTCCAATAGATCGAGTAGTTACGCGTCCCTCTCTAGCAAAGGTGCTGGAAGCACAGGGATCGCATCAACAAGGTAGGCAACACCAGATGAAGAGGCCTCTAGACCTAGCGCCGCTCTCTTCACCGCGACATGGCTAGCATGCGTCGCGAGCACTTCAGAGAGCGAAACCTCCTTCGTAATTTGGAAGGGGTTGTATGCATCACGAGGGTGAGCAAACACTGGTACTGTCAGCTGCTCCTTGGAGGGCTTCAGATGGTAATCTGGTTGGGTCTCTGCACCTTCGAGCTTGTGGTGGGCCAATGTTAACCCCTCCATCACAGTCTCTATGGGAAGCTCCACGTCGTCACTGCCCAGACCAAAAGAGGGCACAAGGCATACCTTCATTTTTTCTATAGATGTGGTGGTCTTGGACTTCATAGAAGGATCATAAAATGCCACATCCTTCAGATCCTTCTTTAGCAGATCAACTTTGTGGGCTTTTTCCAAACTAGTAGAGGTACCCTCATTAATGGCGGCTATGACGGACTGGGCAAAAGTGGCCCGCAGAGTCTGATCCTCAAGGACACCCATAGCTACCAAGCGCAAGCCACGGCGCACCAACCAGCACTTCTCAGAAACCTCACACATAAGGCGTGGGTACAGGTCTTCATCGTACTCAATACTCATGCGCTTTAGCTGGCCGGCAAGGTCACCCACGCTCTCTTTCACCTACGCACCTAAAGAGTCAACAGCAACGAATAGTTGGTCTCGATAAACCTCAAAGGACTTCATCGCATCCTCGTTGGAAGCCCTTAGCTTGCTTAACTGGGCGCGCTCGTTTGATAGAGCAGCCGCAAGACCATTCCTTTCCTCGGTCAACATGAAAATTGTGGCAACATCCTGTTTACCCCTCTCAACCTCCTCGGCGATTTTTTCTTGCAAACCACGGAGAGCCTTAGCCTTTTGTTCGCTGGCTTGGACAAGTCTTTCTTCAGAGGCTCTAACCTGTGCGGATAACTCATTTAACCTCGTCCTCACTCGTGACATCATGGTCACGTTCTGTGATGCCACGTAGCTCACCTCATCAGCAAGAGCAGCGTCGCTAAACCCATGTAGCACGCTCACCCGCCAGGGGGCACAATATGGTCGAGGAAGCTGGCGCAGTCAAACACGCCAGTTAGATCGGAAGACCTGGGGAGGTTTCACTCTGGAGCGAATATGGGATCCTCAACATACGCGCTTCCCCCTGCTGCGAAAGTATCCTTTGGAGGGGAAGTCCCGCCAGCATCTGCGAGAGTTGGATTCTCCTGGTCAATACTGTATGAAGACATCTAGAGTATTAGCAATAGATAAGCAAACGAAGTAAAGACCAGTTACATACGAGGATATATTCCATCGCACTCACCTTAGGTTAATGCTGGCGGGGGGAGTCTATAGAGGAGTTCCATCAAAGTTGTCACCCGTATCCTCCTCGGAAGGGTGCTCTGCGGGGGTTTCTTCTTCTTGGGGCTCTTGCATGGCTGCGATGGAAGACCTAACTCCTGTGCGGGTAGATTTTCGAGAGGTGGTACGGGGGCTCCTTTTTCTTTTTCGAGACAAACTTATTGTGGCTTCTTCTTCCTTCTCAAACTATTCAACAACAGATTTCAACATTTTCGGAGAGGTTAAACTCCGATAAGGTTGGACTTCCCTCTTGGTGTGATAGTTGATGTTGTTGTTGTTGTTGCCCCGCGTCCATATACTCCTATGCGTGGGTAGCTGATGCCTCTCCGACATTGAGCTCCATAGTGTTTCTTTCAGTACGAACCCGTAATGGCTCTTCATTCTCCTTCAGTGGGTGAGGAAAAACATTCAGATCTTCTAGGAAGCTCTCATGGACAAGATCAAGAATATCCATCACTGTATCACACATTATTGACAAGCAAAAAGTTTTGTTAGATAGTTAGAAGGGAAAAATACTTACATAATGGTATGAAGAACGTTAAGGAAGACCACTAATGTAACACCCCATTTCGATAAATGGAATGTCACGCGTGATTATGGCGTGTCATCAAACCATACAAGGATAAATGTCTTAAACATTACATGACCATAAAGGAAATACAAGAAACAAACATCGGTACCCCAAAGTAAAAGCTCGTCACACACAAACATAAGTACTGTAAAGGAAAAGGACTAAACAATGTCCATAAAAATGAGTAGCAAAATGTATGAAGAAATGCATAAAGTAATGAAGGCAAGTAAGCTTCCAATCCATATGCACCTACGCTTAGAATCTATGAGCGCCCTTGAGTACCTGCCTTTTTGGGAACATGAAAGGAAAACGGCTGAGCATAACGCTTAGTGCACGGATATACAAGCAAAGCATGAATAATATAAGCATATACAACATATAGCAGCGGAATTGATTAAGTCCTAGAAAACATGGTATAACTTAGTAAAACTAGTTTTATAGTTTGAAAAGCCTTATGTTATCTTATGAAAACTATTTAACATGTTAACCATTAGCCAATATAAGTCATGAAATATCAACATGCATGAATACTTGGAGAGGTGACCTCATCATGCAATTTGAGGGGTTGCCTCTAATTAATATAAGTTTGAGTAGGAGGGATCAGCTCCTTGTGAAGGATGCAAGGCACACACCACATTCACTTGAATAATCTATAAAAACATGTAATCAAGGATGCACCGATACGCCCCACATGATAATAAAATAATATGGCCAAAAGCTGAAAGGGACGCCACGAGCTATCACTCCGCCGTGGTGAAGTCATAACACTAGTGCCTCCAGTGTTATGGTTATGGTACCTCCATAACTAGGTGAAACTGGTCATGCATGTATATGGCATAGGCATTTAATTAAACATAAGCAAATCAAAACATATAAAACATATACTGGGAAAACAGTTGGCTGCATACGGGGAAATCCTAATAAGGAAAGAATGTCCATACTGAAATGACGGAGAATCCGTACCTTGTGTCCAGTGAACGAAGAAGACGAACGGAAGAGAGTCCTACTTCGATCTCACTAACACTACATAAATAATATACGTGTAAAAGTGTTCTGATACTGTGTACATAACTGATTTTATATCATGTCTTAGCTCGTTTTATATGTTCATGTCATGTTTTACTGGTTTTAACGTTATGATGTGTTTATCATGTATTCTGGATGTTCTGTTTAAGTATTACTTGTATTTCTTGTATTATTATACTTGTTGTGTAATAATAAGTAACTTTCCAAAAATAACAGGTTTCCTAAAATAAAAAGTTTCCAAAAATAGAAAGTTTCAAAAAATAGAAAGTTTCCAAAAATAGATTGACTGCTTAAAATAGATAAGTTTCTAAAATAGAAAGTTTCCATAAATATATTAACTGCTTAAATTAATAACTTTCTAAAAATAGAAAGTTTCCATATTTAGAAATAAGCTGAATTATTAAGCTAATAAAATAAGCTTAAGTTTCACCGATTAATTTACTAAGTCATGTGGTCAATAATATAGTTTATTAATTAATACATGTAAATTAAATAAACTGTATGTTATAAGATTTAATTAAATATAACATGATTAAATTAAATTAAAGTGTATATAATACTTAGGTTAAAACATGTATTAATATTTATATTAATATAACCTAAGTCATGAAAATTGATTAATTACATGTCATGTTTTAATAATTAATTAATTATTTTAGTCTAAATTTCATGATTAAATACTTAGGTTAAAATCATGTATTATTAATAACAATAATAAACCTAAGTCATGTTCTAATTAAATTAATTAAGTACCATGTTAAATTAATTTAATTACTTGTAAAAATAAATGCACATGTAAAATAATTAAGCTTGTAAAATAATTAACTCGATCCCGTGTATTAATTATTAAACCGTGTCGTTAACCGAACCCGTAACCCGTGAAATCCTGTGAACAAACACCCCCGAAAATAGTGGCAAACTGGCCTAAGCCGGTTGCCCGTGCTCTCGGCAAGTTGCCACCGGCTGTATGCCGGTGGTCTTGTTCTTCGGCCAGCCGCTGACCACCATGGGTTCCCACTGGCAGTTGCCAGTGGTTCCCCCTGCTGCCGCGGTTCCCCCTGCTTACCATAATTAGCCACCGGCTTTGGCCGGTGGTGGGGCTGTGGCTGCCGAGACAAACCGAACCACAAGGACACCCCCGACACACGTCGGGGTGCCTTGCCCTTGCTGCCGACTGAACACCCAACACTACCGAGACATGGTCTCGTGTGGTGGTGTGATCCAAACGCCACCGAGAGCATCATGGCTCTCGGTTTGTGTGGCGGCCGAACACCAAAACCCGAAAACAAACCCAAAATTTTACCCCCCCATGATTATTAACATGTTTTTAATCTTGTTTTTATTTTCCCATGATCAACTATGCATAAAACATAAAAAGAAAATAAAAAATAAAGGTTTTCGGATTACCAAAACACGTGGAATCAATGAGGAATGAACACACGAACACGTACTAATGATTTGTTAAGAAAAAATCAAATGAACACCTCCTGTTCTTGTGGTAGCCGCCGGCCAAGGAAGAGAGAAGGAGAGATTAGGGTTTTTAATTTTTATGAAAACTCTGTAATGTTTTTAGTTTTCTTTTATTTACCAAAAGTGGGCTTGTGGGACCCCTTTCTCTTGTGTGTGCCGCGACTACAAGGGCCCACCAAGGGAAAACCCGAAGTTTTCGTGTTCTAATATTTTACGTGTTCCCATGCTCGTGTTTACGTGACATTATTATTAAATGTTCGTGTTATTATATATACTTGTACGTAGTCGTAATAATAATTACGTAATTACATAATAATATGTTCGTGATTATTTACGTTCATGTTTTCATGTTCGTGATTATAATTATTGTTGGTAATAATTATCGTGCATTAATACATACTAATACTTATCGTGTAATAATACGTACGTAATTCTTGTAATTAATATTCGTGAAACGTAAACATGTTATAAAAGGAAAGTTTTAATCATGTACGTACGATTATAAGGGTACTATTCGTGGTAAAAGCATGCGGGTTTTACAACTCTTCCCCCTAAAAAGAATAATTCGTCCCCGAATTATAGATAACGTAAACTGGAAAAGAGGAACATACCCGAATTCAAAACTTGAAATGAGGGTAAGAAGTCCGGATAGACTCCTCGGTCTTCCAAGTGGCTTCCCGCTCGGTATGATCCCTCCAAAGGATTTTGACGAATGGAATCGTCTTCCTCCTCATGACTCGTTCTTGCCTGTCAAGAACTCGTTCGGGTTCCATTATGAAGGTAAGATCTTCACGAATCTGTTCCAGTGGATACTGAACCATGTGAAGGGGATGATAATTGTACCCTCTGAGTAAGGACACATGGAAAACATCGTGAACATGAGAAAGTTGCGGATGTAACGCTAAACGATAAGATACTCCACTGACTCGCTCAATGACATCAAACGGTCCGATAAATCAAGGACTGAGTTTCCCTTTGGTTCCAAAACGTCTAACACCACGTGCTGGCGATACCTTAAGGAAGACGTGATCTCATACGTTAAAATGTAAGTCCCTACGATGCTTGTCGGCATAACTCTTCTGACGTGACCGTGCTTCTTGCAATTTCTGCTTAGCTACCTCGACCTTCTCGTTGGTCAACTCTATCATTTCTGGTCCTTCAAGTGTTCGCTCACCAACCTGATCCCAGCAGATTGGGGCGTGACACTTTCTGCCATACAACATCTCGAATGGAGCACACTTAATACTTGCGTGCCAACTATTGTTGTATGCAAACTCTACTAGACAGATGTAATCGTCCCAATCTCCCATCCATTCTAACGCACATGACCTCAACATGTCTTCTAATGTCTGAATCGCTCGCTCCGATTGACCGTCTGTTTGAGGATGAAAAGCCGTGCTAAGCTTAAGTTTTGTACCCCAAGCTTTCTGTAGACTCCTCCAAAATCGCGAAGTGAAACGAAGATCTCTGTCTGAGACGATGCTGGATAGAGCACCATGAAGTCTCATGATCTCCTTCTTGTAAGTATCAGCGAGTTTACTGACCGAATCTTCCTTGCGGATCGGTAAGAAATGAGCTGACTTAGTAAGTCGATCAACGATAACCCAAATTGCATCGTGCCTCCTCTTTGTCTGCGGAAGACCGGTAACAAAATCCATGGTGATCTTGTCCCACTTCCACTCTGGAATATCTAACGGTTGTAGAAGACTACTAGATCGCTGATGCTCGATCTTAACATGCTGGCAGGTAAGACATTTGGAGACGTAAGTCGCAACATCCTGTTTCATACCACTTCACCAAAAGTATTGCTTGATGTTGTGGTACGTCTTGGTCAAACCAGGATGAATGGAAAATAGGGAGCTATGAGCCTCAGCTAACAATGCTTCCCAGAGTTCTTGATCATCAGGAACACAAAGTCTCGTGCCCTGCCATAATATACCGTCTTCGTCTACACGAAATTCTGTCTGCTTCTCTATGTTCTGAATTATCGCCCAGATTTCACCATCGTCCTTCTGAGCTTCCTTGATCCTAGAGAGTAACTCAGGTTCCACTCTAAGATTAGCCCAGTATCCGTTCTGTCCACGTACCATGATCTCAATGTCTAGTCGCTCTAAATCTCTTATAATTTCCTCCTCAATTTTAATGCCGTTTATCATTCCGGACTTTCTCGCTAAGTGCATCTGCCACTATATTCGCCTTGCCGGGATGATACTGTAGATTAATGTCATAATCCTTCAACAGCTCTAACCATCTCCTGTCTCATGTTTAATTCACGTTGAGTGAAGATGTACTTCAAGCTCTTGTGGTCCGTGAAGTGTCACATGATTCTCCATACAAGTAGTGCCTCCATATCTTCAATGCAAACACGACTGCTGCAAGTTCCAAGTCATGCGTAGGGTAATTTTCCTCATAAGGCTTAAGCTGCCGTGAAGCGTACGCGATCACTTTCCCATGTTACATGAGAACACAGCGAAGTCCACCTGAACCAGATGGGAGATTAAGAATCGGTGCAAATACTAACTTTTACTTTAGGTCTTCAAAGCTCTTCTCTCTTTCTTCAGTCCAAACGAATTTCTCCCCTTTCCACATCAGTTTGGTCAATGGTAGTGCTAAACGGGAAAAGTTCTCTATGAACCTACGGTAATAACCTGCTAAGCCTAGGAAACTGCGAACCTCAGTCGCTGATGTCGGTCTTGGCCACTTTTGGTAATAGCCTCAACCTTTGTTGGATCCATGGTGATTCCTTCTGCTGATACAATGTGACCTAAGAACGCCACCATGTCCAACCAGAACTCACAGTTGGAGAATTTAGCATACAGCTGCTTCTGGCGAAGAATCTATAACATTGTACGAAGATGGTCTTCGTGTTCCTCCTTGGGCTTAGAGAATATCAGAATGTCGTCAATGAAGACAATGATGAACTTGTCTAGAAATTCATGGAAGATTTTGTTCATCAGATCCATGAAAACAGCTGGAGCATTGGTAAGGCCAAATGGCATGACTACAAATTCGTAGTGCCCATAGCGTGTACGGAAAGCAGTCTTGGCGACGTCCTGCTCCTTAACCTGTAATTGCTGATAGCCCGACCTCAGATTAACTTGGAGAAATGTTTGGCCCCTTGGAGTTGGTCAAACAGATCGTCAATGCGTGGTAGAGGATACCTATTCCTGATGGTGATTGTAACACCCCACTTGGATAAGTGGACCGTTACGTGTATTTATGGCGTGTCATCAAAGCATAAGGTAAATGTACTAAAACATTAAATGACCATAACGGATATACCGGAATCAAACATCGGTAATCCAACCTAAGCTCAAAACATGAAAAATAAAATACTAAAAGAAAGGACTAAACAATGTCCAAATAAGCAGAACAATGTAAGTGCATAAAATAAGAAGTCTGGATAGATTCCATCTCAAATGCACGTGCTCTTAGAATCCTAAAAGCGTCCTGGTGTACCTGCCGTTAGAACATGAAAGGAACTACGGCTGAGCATAACGCTCAGTGAACGGATATAAAGCATGAAAAAAAATTACTGAAATGAAACAGATGATAAAATACTGAAGCTGTAAGACTGATAAGTAAAGTTACAGCGGAAATCTGTGTATAATCTGTAAAGGCTGATTTATAAATAATAAAGCTGAACTGTTATCTGTTAAATCTGAAAACATGCATTTACTGTATTTTAATTGCCAGAGCTTATATAGGTCATGTGTTGTAACAACGTTGCATGAATAACTGGAGGGGTGACCTCGTCATGCTGTAGAGGGGGGACCTCTAAATAACTGTGCTTGGTGGAGGGATCAGCTCCAATGTGAAGGATGTAGAGCACACACCACATTCACCTGCTAAACTGTAAACTGTAGCCTAGGATGCATCCATACGCCCCACTAATAATACTGATAAAATGGCCAAGCTGAGCTGAGTGGGACGATGCAGGATATCACTCTCCTGCATGTGAGTCACGACACCGGTGCCTCTAGTGTCGTGGTTACGGTACCTCCGTAACTAGTACATAAACTAATCATGCTTGTATATAATGCTCAGGCAATTTATTTTATTATTAACATGATTACTGATAAACTTAAACATATACTGGGGAAAACATTTGGCTGCAGACGGGGAATCCTAATCATGCATATGGAAGGAAGTCCTTACTGAAAGGACGGAAATCCGTACCTCGTGTCCGGTAATGAGATAAGACTGAAAGCTGAAAGATCTATTCCGACTTCATGGTTACTACATAAATAACGGACGCGAATAAGTCGTCTGATTACTATTTATTATTACTGATTTTATCTGTTCTTAGTTTAATTTAATTTATTCTTGTATTACTGTTTGCGAATAAACTGGTAAGTTCCGACTGTTCTCATATTATTACTCCTGATCAACGTATCCTTTGTATTCTGACTACCGTAAAATATGTACTCCAATAATATTACTATAAATAGTAACCTTCTATAAATAGAAAGTTTCCAAATTTAGAAAGATTGCAAAATAAGTTTTCTGAAATAACCATAATTTAAATCATAAATTAATTCGACTTTTAATTAATTAAAAGAATAAGTTAAGGTCAATCTAGTCTTACTAATTAAATATATCAAATAATAATTTTATCTACTTTATTTTAAAAACTTATTTCTAATTAATCTAACCAAAACTTATACAAGTTTCCACTGCTAGTTCAATTTTGTTCCCACTGCTATTTCATTTTTTTATTTCCCACTGCTTAAGTTATACAATTCCCACTGCTAGTTATATGGTCCCACTGCCAGTGTATGATTCCCACTGCTTTGTACAGTTCCCACTGGTTGCTTATATGTTCCCACTGTTTTTGCAATCCCAACACGCCCTTATTTTCTACCAATCCCAAACGCTCCCCTGCATATAAAACCAACCCGGGCTTGTTTCTGTTTTGCCGCCGACAACCACAAGACCACCACCCTCTGGTGGTTCGTGGTTCCCACTGAATATAAGCCCAAACACCCTGTTGCTGAAATCCGCGTCTCCCCTGGTGGTTTTTTGAGGTCTCGGCTGATAACACAAGACCAATAACCCCTGTTTTTTTGTTTGATTCGGGTCTGTGCAACCAAAACACCCCATGTTGCCCTCGTCTTTCCCCACTGTTTCTTCTTTTTTTTATATAAACTTCACACCATTTAGGGTGGTGGCTACGGATGAATACACAAAACACCACCAATCCACCGAGAGCTTATATGCTCTCTGTTTTCATGACCATCCCAAAACCCACGTTTGATTTAGATCAAATCCCATTTACCTTTTTCCAAAAAAAACGTGAGTTCTTATAGATAAATTTGTGATTAAAAAGATTTTGAGGGAAAGAAAATTACTTACTCGCGTGATTGATTAAGGGCTACGAACACACAACTCGAACACAAGAAAATCGAGTTTCTCTTCTTTGTTTTTGGGTTTCCAACTGGCGGCACACCATAAAGGGTGAAACCCTAGTTTTGTTTTTATTTTTTTTTTGCGTCTGATATGTCAATAGAGGGGGGGGGGGGGGGGGGGGGTTTACCCCGTATATTTTTTTAACAAAAGAAAATCGGGCCTAAAGCCCATTAAACCTTTCTCTTTTTTTTTATAACTGGCCCCTATTTTTATATTACATAGTTTTCCTTCTTTTTTTTTTTTTTTTTTAAAGAATACTTGTATATATTATTTTCTCGCGTTTTTGTTTCTGAAACGCGATAATTATTATTTGTGTAAAATACATACGTAATATATTCTAAAACTTAATAATTATTTTCTGAATAATTATTCGTTTGTAATATTTAAATAAACTGAGACTACGCGTATTTAATATTAACGTTTAATTATTTCTGTAAAATAATTAATTCATCTGTAATATTTTCTGAGACTGAATACTTATTATCTGGATAAACTGTAATATTTATAGTATTTAAATAAACTGGGATTGCGTATTTAATTTCTGCGTTTATATCTCTGTCTAATAATTAATACTTATATAGTTTATTAAACTTAAACTGCGTATTTAAATATTCTGATTTTTAAATACGGGTTTTACAATTCTTCCCCTCTAAAAACAATAATTCGTCCCCGAATTAAAGATACGACTATACTGGGTTTTACAATTCTTCCCCTCTAAAAAGGAGAAATTCGTCCTCGAATTAAAGGTAATAAGCTGATGAAGTTATAAGAACTGAAAGAACACGTAGACTGAAAAGACAATTAAGCTGAAGGATGAGTTGTCTTCTAATTAAGACATAATACTGCTGATAGGTATAAACTTGACATGACTGAAATGATCATGTAACGTGACATGGCTGAAGAGAACATGGAACGTGACATGACTGCAAGAACTTAACTGGATTTATTGAAGGAAAGGGGATGAAAGGTCCGGGTGGACTCCTCTGTTTCGAGTGGCCTCCCGCTCGAAACGATTCCTTCAAAGGTCTAAACATAATAAAAAAATCTTGGTCCTGATGACCCTTTCCTGATGATGCTGAATACTTTCAGGTTCCATACTTAAGATGGATTTTTTTTGAACCTGAATGAATAAGCTATAGCATGTAGTATACATGAAACGGTACGTACAATTATCCTGAAAAGATAACATTTATATCTCTGAGCAAGCTGTTGAGAATATATATAGGGACGAACTACGTGAACAATTGTGAACATGCTAAGTGAGAAATTGTGAGCGTGGTTCATAATTATATGAGGAGCGCTGGCATGGAATTAGAATATGATAAGTGAATCATACTGTGAACGTGATACTAGAACATATCATGAATGTATGCTGACTGAGGAATGAATGCCAAACGCTACGGCCTGAGATATGAAACGTCTGCCTGGTTATGGAATAGTTGTGCTAAACTTGAGTCTGGTTTCTCAAGCTTTCTGTAACCGTATTCGGTAATAGACTGAGAAACGTGTATTGTGAAATGGCACACGAACTTGATCATGAACAATGTTATGAGCATAAACGTGAGCTTAAATCAAGAGATAGCATAAAGATGAACTGAAACAGCATCATACTGCGAATGAGACGTAAACGTGAAAGTGAAAATAACCGCGAACTTAAAGTGGGCGTAAACATACACTTGATCGTGAACATGAATTCTGTCTGATATGATGGTCAATGGAATGCCTTGAATTCGTACGATTTACTGCTGAATTTCAAAATTTTCTGCAGATCTGCTACTGCATGATCCCTTCGGATAAAAGAAACGCGCAGGCTGATTACATGGTTGACGATAACTTAGATAGTATCATACTTTCTCTGAGCCTGTGGTAGCTGATAACAATTTTATGGAATTTTGTCTCATTTCTGTTTAGAAATTTCTAAGGGTTGTAGTAACTCACTCACAGGCAGGTGTTCTATCTTGAACCTGTAGTAGGTCAGGCATCTAGATATATGAACATAGCTGCATTAATGTGTGATGCGGATTCTATCAAAGTTTTGTCTGGGTTTATGGAATATTCTGGTGGAAATCTGGTTGAATAGTCATAAAACATTTTAGTGAGAATTGTCGGCAATTTCTGCGGTGGTAGTCAATTGAGTTCTAGAAAATTGTACTTCGTTCACAGGCGTCAGTCGGGACCATCAGCTGATGGCCTTCACCTTCGCAGGATTGTCTGAAATTTCTTTCTGCTGAAATAGGATGGCTCAGAAATGCCACTATGTTCAAATGGGAATTCATATCTGGAAAGCTGTGTATAAAAATAACTCCTATCGAAGATTCTATTCAACTATGAGAAGATGACTCTCGTATTCTTCTCTAGAATTTAGCAGACCCAAAATGTGATCAATGAATACGCTGACGATTTTGTCTGAGAATCATAGAAAAATTTTATTCATAAATTCCACACTATAGCTGGAGCATTAGGGAGTTCAGAAGTATAAAAAATCGAAATCTTTATAGAGGCTATAATATGTGCAACAGTGGAAAACATCATATTTTTCCTCTCACCATCGATGGTAGCATGATCGGAAATTTGTTCTAGAAAATGTTTAATACATCGTAGCAGGTCAGATAAACCTGCTATTTATGGAATGATCATTGATTAAGAATGGTGATCTTGTAAAAAAAATTTCAGGGGTCGATACATGATCTCATGATACCGGTCTTCTTCCTGATAGACAGAAACGACACACTTCCTGGTGGTACGCCAGGGCGAATAAAGCCTTGTTCAGGTAACTCTTGCAGCAAATGATGCAACCCTTTTAACTTAGATGCAACCCTGGAATAAAGAGTTTTGAAAGCAGGCACTATTCTTGAGACAAGCTCGATGCTAAATTATGTCTCGTAGTTAGGAAGGAATTTCTGGAATGACATCTAGAAATTTTAGTATAATCTGCTGATCGTGGATTCGAGGAATTTTAGAAGTGAATTTATAACTGGTAGCTAAAAGTCTGCGTAGCTATGGACTGCTAAGTCACGCACTTGTAAGGTAGAAATAATTTGTGCTGATTTTTCTGGCAGAAAGTATAATAAATATATTTGGGATTTAGTAAGACGGATCTCGTCGTTAACTGAAAATAAGGCTTTAATAAATATGGTGATACTGTTGAGTCCTTTCTGGCTGAGAGGTAGGGGACTACCTGATTTAAGATAAAGCTGACATAGGAATACGTGAAGTGAACATGGTGACTTTTCACTGAATGTGTTCGTCTGTAACCTCACAGAGTGAATACTGCGTGTTTAACCTGAATCATACTCTAGTTGTGGTGACTCAATTTTCATATGATCTGATTCCTGCGTGGCATAATAGAATGGGTATACCCCTTTCTGAAGGGTGCCCTAAAATACTGAGGGCATGGTTTAGAAAATATACTAGAGTTATGAGTTCTGACTCGTATTTTGAGAAAAGATTCGTATGACGTGTACCATGACTGGTATCCTGATATGTGTTTTCTGAAATGATACTTGAGACCCGTGTCTTGACTGATGTCTTGACATGTATTTTAATGGTGAGTCTGAATAAGGTTAAGAATTTCTGGTAACTGCTAGGATTGGCGGACGGGTTAGACTACTGACCTCTTGTATTGCTGGTCACGTCCGTTCCGGAGTTCCGATGGTTACTGACTGATTAATTATAAGCACGGTGGTTGTCACTACTACTTTGTCTGTCAGTTTTCCTGACGGTCGTTATCATGACCGTGATTCATGTAATTATTTCTACTGAGTGGCCGGCTGGGTTCTGGTTTCCCACTCTTCTGAATGAACGGTTAGTTGAGTGAAGTGTGACATTTAGCTGAGAAGGTAAAAGTATGGAGTAGGATGGTAGTGTCTGATGGTTGAATTTATTCTTGTCAGAAATTTCAAATTTATAGTTTTCGTCCTCGTTCCGCAGTCTTCATAGTATAAACGGCATCAGCATCTTGAGAAATCTCCAAAGTTCAGCAGCATCCGCATTTGTGAGGTCTTCAAAGTGTTAGCGGCATCAGCATCTAGCAAAATCTTCAACTCACGAGCAGCATCAGCAACTGGTAAAATATCGACAAGTGGAAACGCCTGCGATGATTGAGGACCGATTAGCAATATCCATGGAGTAGGGTACCTGTGGTACACTTGGACTACTGTACATGGAGTACAAAGTGAATACTGCACATGGAGCAAATCTGAGACACTGTACGTAGAGTACACGTGAAATACTGTACATGGAGCTGATGGAAATTTTATGGGATGATCGATACTGGTGTCGCTTGTCTGACATTACCAACGGAAAATAATTTGATTTAACTGGTTAGCAACTGAACTGAAACAGTTAATATGAGGGGCTGAAAATTCCTGCATGGACTTAATGCTGGTTGTATAGAGGCTGAAAAGTATGATTAAACGGAGTTTCATCAATGTTCAGTATAAAGACATGATTGATGAAAACCAGAACATGATTTATCATGAAATAGGATGATACTGTAACTGTATTTTAGGGTGAAAACACTATCACCTTGCTGAAAACATAATCCTCATGAGGAGACATGAACTTAGTCAACATGAAAACGACATTCTCGTGAAAGTATAAACTTGATTGATACAAAAAACATAGGAGAATAATCAACTGAGGTTTAACATCAACTGATGTGGATAGCTATGGTTCAATCCTCAGGATCCAAAGAAGAAAACATGAGACTAAATATGGACTATTCTGGTTCGATCCATACTGGTCAAAATTTTCTGAGAACTGTCATGTATAGAAATTCATATGGCTATAGTCCAATCCATACTTGTCAAAATTTATAGAATGTCATGATATGACAAATGTGAAAAACTATGGATCGGTTCACAAAACAACATTTGACTGAAAATCATGAAATTCGATCTGAACATTGGTGAACGTATATGGGCTGGTTCACCACGTAATATTGGACTGAAAACATGAATCTGACATGAATAAGGATAAGCGCCCATGATCAGTTCATCTATACAAAAATCCGAACGGGCAAGGGTGAACGCCTATGGTCAGTTCCCCCAAAACGATAACTCGCTAAAAAGCACATGCGACTAATATGGCTAGTTATGTACCAACCTTTTACTTAGTCAAAACTTTAAGAAAACTGACTGATAAATGAAGAAAACTGACTGAATAATCCATGAGAAACATGGAAGATAACAACGCCAAAATCTGGGAAGTTCCTGGTGACTACCCACTAGTCACAGGTCAAGTTTTAGAGCCTACAGGTCGAACCAGGCTCTGATACCATAATTGTAACACCCCACTTGGATAAGTGGACCGTTACGTGTATTTATGGCGTGTCATCAAAGCATAAGGTAAATGTACTAAAACATTAAATGACCATAACGGATATACCGGAATCAAACATCGGTAATCCAACCTAAGCTCAAAACATGAAAAATAAAATACTAAAAGAAAGGACTAAACAATGTCCAAATAAGCAGAACAATGTAAGTGCATAAAATAAGAAGTCTGGATAGCTTCCATCTCAAATGCACGTGCTCTTAGAATCCTAAAAGCGTCCTGGTGTACCTGCCGTTAGAACATGAAAGGAACTACGGCTGAGCATAACGCTCAGTGAACGGATATAAAGCATGAAAAAAAATTACTGAAATGAAACAGATGATAAAATACTGAAGCTGTAAGACTGATAAGTAAAGTTGCAGCGGAAATCTGTGTATAATCTGTAAAGGCTGATTTATAAATAATAAAGCTGAACTGTTATCTGTTAAATCTGAAAATATGCATTTACTGTATTTTAATTGCCAGAGCTTATATAGGTCATGTGCTGTAACAACGTTGCATGAATAACTGGAGGGGTGACCTCGTCATGCTGTAGAGGGGTGACCTCTAAATAACTGTGCTGGGTGGAGGGATCAGCTCCAATGTGAAGGATGTAGAGCACACACCACATTCACCTGCTAAACTGTAAACTGTAGCCTAGGATGCATCCATACGCCCCACTAATAATACTGATAAAATGGCCAAGCTGAGCTGAGTGGGACGATGCAGGATATCACTCTCCTGCATGTGAGTCACGACACCGATGCCTCTAGTGTCGTGGTTACGGTACCTCCGTAACTAGTACATAAACTAATCATGCTTGTATATAATGCTCAGGCAATTTATTTTATTATTAACATGATTACTGATAAACTTAAACATATACTGGGGAAAACATTTGGCTGCAGACGGGGAATCCTAATCATGCATATGGAAGGAAGTCCTTACTGAAAGGACGGAAATCCGTACCTCGTGTCCGGTAATGAGATAAGACTGAAAGCTGAAAGATCTATTCCGACTTCATGGTTACTACATAAATAACGGACGCGAATAAGTCGTCTGATTACTTTTTATTATTACTGATTTTATCTGTTCTTAGTTTAATTTAATTTATTCTTGTATTACTGTTTGCGAATAAACTGGTAAGTTCCGACTGTTCTCATATTATTACTCCTGATCAACGTATCCTTTGTATTCTGACTACCGTAAAATATGTACTCCAATAATATTACTATAAATAGTAACCTTCTATAAATAGAAAGTTTCCAAATTTAGAAAGATTGCAAAATAAGTTTTCTAAAATAACCATAATTTAAATCATAAATTAATTCGACTTTTAATTAATTAAAAGAATAAGTTAAGGTCAATCTAGTCTTACTAATTAAATATATCAAATAATAATTTTATCTACTTTATTTTAAAAACTTATTTCTAATTAATCTAACCAAAACTTATACAAGTTTCCACTGCTAGTTCAATTCTGTTCCCACTGCTATTTCATTTTTTTATTTCCCACTGCTTAAGTTATACAATTCCCACTGCTAGTTATATGGTCCCACTTCCAGTGTATGATTCCCACTGCTTTGTACAGTTCCCACTGGTTGCTTATATGTTCCCACTGTTTTTGCAATCCCAACACGCCCTTATTTTCTACCAATCCCAAACACTCCCCTGCGTATAAAACCAACCTCGGCTTGTTTCTGTTTTGCCGCCGACAACCACAAGACCACCACCCTCTGGTGGTTCGTGGTTCCCACTGAATATAAGCCCAAACACCCTGTTGCTGAAATCCGCATCTCCCCTGGTGGTTTTTTGAGGTCTCGGCTGATAACACAAGACCAATAACCCCTGTTTTTTTTGTTTGATTCGGGTCTGTGCAACCAAAACACCCCATGTTGCCCTCGTCTTTCCCCACTGTTTCTTCTTTTTTTTTATATAAACTTCACACCATTTAGGGTGGTGGCTACGGATGAATACACTAAACACCACCAATCCACCGAGAGCTTATATGCTCTCTGTTTTCATGACCATCCCAAAACCCACGTTTGATTTAGATCAAATCCCATTTACCTTTTTCCAAAAAAAACGTGAGTTCTTATAGATAAATTCGTGATTAAAAAGATTTTGAGGGAAAGAAAATTACTTACTCGCGTGATTGATTAAGGGCTACGAACACACAACTCGAACACAAGAAAATCGAGTTTCTCTTCTTTGTTTTTGGGTTTCCAACTGGCGGCACACCATAAAGGGTGAAACCCTAGTTTTGTTTTCATTTTTTTTTGCGTCTGATATGTCAATAGAGGGGGGGGGGGGGGGGGGGGGTTTACCCCGTATATTTTTTTAACAAAAGAAAATCGGGCCTAAAGCCCATTAAACCTTTCTCTTTTTTTTATAATTGGCCCCTATTTTTATATTACATAGTTTTCCTTTTTTTTTTTTTTAAGAATACTTGTATATATTATTTTCTCGCGTTTTTGTTTCTGAAACGCGATAATTATTATTTGTGTAAAATACATAAGTAATATATTCTAAAACTTAATAGTTATTTTCTGAATAATTATTCGTTTGTAATATTTAAATAAACTGAGACTACGCGTATTTAATATTAACGTTTAATTATTTCTGTAAAATAATTAATTCATCTGTAATATTTTCTGAGACTGAATACTTATTATCTGGATAAACTGTAATATTTATAGTATTTAAATAAACTGGGATTGCGTATTTAATTTCTGCGTTTATATCTCTGTCTAATAAGTAATACTTATATAGTTTATTAAACTTAAACTGCGTATTTAAATATTCTGATTTTTAAATACAGGTTTTACAGTGATCTTGTTGAGCTTGCGATAATCTATGCAAAGACGCATACTGCCGTCCTTCTTCTTCACGAATAAGATCGGTGCGCCCCATGGAGATGCGCTCGGTCGAATGAAGCCTCGTTCTAGAAGTTCTTGCAGTTGATCCTTCAGCTCCTTTGACTCTATGGGAGCCATGCGATAAGGAGCCTTGGAAATCGGCTCAGCTCCTGGGATGAGCTCGATATTAAACTCTACTTCACGTGCAGGTGGTATGCCCGGAAGTTCTTCTGGAAATACATCTGGAAATTCTAACACTATCGGCTGATTCTGAATTGATGGAGATTCAGCATCCATGTCATGAAAAATAGCTAGATAGCCCTCGCAACCATGTGAAAGTAACACACGTGCTTGCAGGGTTGATATGATTTGTACAGACCTTCCGGGTACGAACCCGTTGTGAATGTACTCTGGTGCATTAACATCACCGAAGATGACCCGATATGTATGGCAGTCTATGGTAGCATGATGTTTGGATAGCCAGTCCATGCCCAATATCATATCAAAATCATTGATGTCCAGCGGAAGTGCGTCAACAGGACGAACCTTGTCGTCAAACTCTAGGGGAAGGCTCTTGTACACATGGGTTATGCGTACAGAGTCTCTTAAAGGCGTGGAAATGTTCAGTACATTCTCTAATGGCATAGGGGATATCCTAACATTCTTAGCATAAGCAGTAGCAATGACTGAATGAGTAGCACCCGTGTCAAATAAAACACATGTAGCTTGACCATACATATACAAGATTCCAGTGATGGTACCTGTAGACTTGTTGGCCTGATCGCGAGAAGTCATGTAAACGCGCCCACTAGTAGGAGGCGGCTTAGAATAAGCATGTCCAGATGTGCCCTCCATCTCGCCCTTGCGACAGTCCTTCATGCGATGACCAGTAAGGCCACACTTGTAGCATGTGTCGCTGTCGCGGCGACATGGCCATGGGTGCCTACCGTTGAAAGTAGTGCAAAGAGGATGAGTATACCCTCCAGCAGGTGCCCTTGTTGGCTGGGAGCCTGTTAAGAACATTATACATGAGACATGGTAATAGGTAGAAAGGACAATGCCGAAAATTCGTAAGATGTAATACTAGTGATAGCTGGACGGTTAGGCTGTGAACCTCTTTGGTTCTGGTCCCTCCCGTTACTATGATTCCTGCTTGTGGGCCCCCTTTCTCTTGTGTATGCCGCGGCTACAAGGGCCCACCAAGGGGAAACCCGAAGTTTTCGTGTTCTAATATTTTACGTGTTCCCATGCTCGTGTTTACGTGACATTATTATTAAATGTTCATGTTATTATATATACTTGTACATAGTCGTAATAATAATTACGTAATTACATAATAATATGTTCGTGATTATTTACGTTCATGTTTTCATGTTCGTGATTATAATTATTGTTGGTAATAATTATCGTGCATTAATACATACTAATGCTTATCGTGTAATAATACGTACGTAATTCTTGTAATTAATATTCGTGAAACGCAAACATGTTATAAAAGGAAAGTTTTAATCATGTACGTACGATTATAAGGGTACTATTTATGGTAAAAGCATGCGGGTTTTACAAATAACCCTGGCCACGAGGATCCCAGAAGTATGGAACTTCACGCTCACCACAGATGATTGCGCAGCTAAGTCCCAAAATGCACAACAGAGCTTCAGGATAGGCCTGAATGGGAATGTGATTGTTGTTTAGAATGTCAGCATCTGTGGCGCTATACGTGGTAGGGCCATGCATGGGGTCCTTTCTCAACGTTTTCGAGGTCAGAAATGGGTATTAGAATGGGTAGGCGGCGTTGTCAATCCAAGGAGTCGTTCCAATTCCTTAGTGAGTCCACTTTCTCAACGTAGCAATGGAGACCATCCTTCTGTTTGGAAAACGAATCCCATCCATTCGACATGAGGCGTTGGTAGAAGACACATAATAGGTTCACGGTTGGTTCTATATCTAGGGTGCGGCAGTTGACTTCAAAGTTGGATATTTTCGCCGCTCCTATACAGTGTAATTAGGACACATGGATCTCATAATGCGTAAGGATACTGATAAGAAAGCGTGACATAGGGATTCGGTGGTTGGAGTAGTCGAAGAACCTGGTGTACATTCCTATTTTGCCCTCGGGCGCCTGTCTAATATTTCGGTGAGGATTAGGTACTTCGGGGTGCAAGTAGTCAGGGATATAGTAGTTCGACGTGAACCGGTCTAGTTCCTTGATGGTAATAGTGGACGTAATCTCGGATAATTGTCTAACCATGGTTGTATGTGTATGTCGAAACAATAAAGATTCGTAGATGATTACCTTAGGAGTATCTTGTTTCGAATGGCGGAGATGAGAGTTTGATAATAAAAGTATTTTACTGATAAAATTGGGCAGTCAAAAAGCGGCGGTGATATATATAGGCATTCGGTTTACTATTCCACTTCTTCGGACCTGTGCCATGTGTATTCCACTATAATCATCAAACGGTGGAAGGTTAATGGGTGGAGTAACGTGGAAGGCGTTTTTCCCGGTTTTCAAGGGGATTAGGTGAAAGGGGGGGGGGGGGGGATGTATATGACCTTGGCGGAAGAATTTGAAACTTCTTGGATGTTGCACACTCCGATTGCGTACTTAGCAGGCTAATAGTCTAGTAGTCGCGGTCAGAAACTGCGACCACTAGACTGGGGGGACATGATGACGTATAGTCCCTATTTGGGTTGTATAACCCGACCCACATGTAATACCCGTATCCATTGGGTATGTATTGTCGCTGTGCAGCACGCGCAAGGCCCAGGAGGCCCGGTAAGCCGCTGTCGCACAACGGTGGATTACTTAACCAAGTCTTCGTCGCCCTACGACAAGATAAAATAGAATATAATATAGCCCTATGATTATATTCTCCTAAGGGAAAGGAGATATACACTTACTATAGCTACGCGATAAGGATCACTCTATTTCTGGTCATTATCTCTTCCTTAGGCCGCAAGAATAGGATAGCCCAGCCAGGACTCTCTCGGGTATAAAAGGAACCCCTGAGGTTCCACAAAGGTACAATACACACAATACTCTAAACCATCACATATACTCAAACCGATTACTTACTCTCACGCTGGAGTCTAATCGTGGGACAAGCGCCCATGGTAAGCCTAACAGTGTCTTTTTCTTAGTGTGCAGGGTCTTCAAACAAGATTCACTTGGTGCAAGATCCAGAACCCACAAGACCCCGAATTAAGCTTGATTCGGGTCTAACTCGGTCCATCCAAACTTTGTATCAACATAAGGCAATGTGTGAAGGTTTCTCCACCGGTGTATTTTACAAGTGAAGTCAAACTCTCGAGTAGGTGACTCGGGGAGTGGATGTAGGGCAATGAAGGTGTCCTTGTAACCGAACCACTATAAATCATTGTGTCGATTTGCATTTTCTTTCTTTATTGCTTTATCCTTATACTTGCATTGCTTGTGTGTGTTGTGATCTCTCAATGTGCTACTTGATTCATATAGTCGTTGACTATAAACAAATGCCTCTCATACTATGTCCCCATCAATGAACATTTAATGCAATAAGTTTTAAAATAAAACTATCAATGTAAAACCCGCATGCTTTTACCATGAATAGTACCCTTAAGATCGTACGTACTAGATTAAAACTTTCCTTTTATAGTACGATTACGTTTACGTGTTAGGATTTTACGTATTACGTACGTGTTAGAACACGATAAGTATTTATTACGCACGAACACGCAATAATTATTTAAACAATAATTAATCACGTTCATGCGATCATGAAATCATGAACGTAATTAAATCACGAGCTAATATTAATTACGTATATATTTATTACGAACACGAATAAATATATTAAGTCACGATCGATAATTAATTAAAACACGTAAAACACGAACACGAGAACACACGTATTAATTAGACACGGAAAATGATCGGGTATGTGGGCCCCATATGCCACGAAATTAGGAAGGAGGATGGGCCAAGCCCATCAAAATTTACTAAAGAAGGGTAAAAGGAAAAGATCACTACTCATTTTCACTTTTACAGAAGATTTTTACAAAACCTAAAAAAAGTTCTTCCTCCTCCTTTTTCTTTCTTTTGGCTGCCACCCATAAACACACCAAAGGGGTGTTTATTTGATCTTTGATCTTGGTTTTGGTGCAAGTGTTCGTGGTTGTTCATCGTTGTTTAGATCCACGCATTCGGTAATTCTTTTAACCCTTTTCTTTTGATTTGATCTTTTAAATAATTATGAACATGATGTGTTTTTTTAAAAACCTAATTAAAACATAGATCTAACATGAAATTGGTTTTGGAATAAATCAAAAAGGGTGTTTTAGGGGTGTTTGTTCTAGGCCGGCGCCTAAACCGAACCCGAGGGGGTCTCGGTTTGGCTATTCGACCACCACCGAGACCATTTGGTCCCAGTTGGTTGGTGTGGGTCCCACGGCAGCAACAAGACAAGCGGAACCCCGAAGTGGTTCGGGGTATGGTGTCGATTTCATGTCTGGTTCATGGTTCTTAGTCAAGATCCGGTTCACGGTGTATGTTAAGATTATTTTTTTATAATCTTATGTTAAAATTAAATTAATAAACATGACATGATTAATTTAATAACATGACTTAGGTTATATTAATTATTAAAATCATGAAGTTATTAACCTAAGTATTTTTACATTTTAGACTTATAATTAATTAATTATTTAAAAACCATGGTTGTAATTAATTAATTAACATGACTTAGGTTATATTATTAATAAATAATAATACAAGTTTTAACCTAAGTATTTAACTTTATTTAATTAAAAACATGATATACTTTAATTAAATATTTTAACCTATAGTTTATTTTAATTACATGAAATAATTAATAAACTATACATTATATCATTATGACTTAGAAAATAATCATGAAAACACTTAGGCTTATATACTTAGCTTATTTAACCAGATTATATCTAATTATGGAAACTTTCTATTTTTAGAAACTTATTTGAATAAGGCAGCTAATCTATTTATGGAAACTTTCTATTTTTAGAAACTTATTTAATTCAGACTACTAATCTATTTCTAGAAACTTATTTAATTAAGGCAGCTGATCTATTTATGGAAACTTTCTAGTTTTAGAAACTTATCTATTTTAAGCAGTAACTCTATTTTTGGAAACTTTCTATTTTTGGAAACTTTCTATTTTTGGAAACTTTCTATTTTTGGGAACTTTCTATTTTTGGTAACTTTCTATTTTTGGAAACTTTCTATTTTTGGAAACTTTCTATTTTAGGAAACCTGCTATTTTTGGAAAGTTACTTATTATTACACAGTAAGTATAATAATACATGAAATACCAGAAATACTTAATCAGAGTAAACAGAATATAAGATAAACACAGTTTAAGGCTTAAAACAGTAAAACATGATAAGAACATATAAAATAAGCTAAGACATGACATAAAATCAGTTACGTATTAGTAAGCAGATACTTATTCATGTATGTATTTATGCAGCATTAGTGATACGGAAGTAGGATTCCTCTCAGTTCGTCTTTCGTTCACTGGACATAAGGTACGGATTCCCGTCCTTTCAGTATGGACATTCTTTCCTTATTAGGATTCCCCGTATGCAGCCAACTGTTTTCCCAGTATATGTTTATATGTTTGACTTGCTTATGTTTAATTTAGAATACCTATAGCCATATACATGCATGACCAGTTTCACCTAGATATGGAGGTACCATAACCATAACATTAGAGGCACTGATGTTATGACTTCACCACGGCGGAGTGACTGCTCGTGGCGTCCCTTCAACTTTTGGCCATATTATTATATTTATCACGTGGGGCGTATGGGTGCATCCTAGTTACATGTTTCAGTCAGGATTTCATGGTGAATGTGGTGTGTGCCTTGCATCCTTCATAAGGAGCTGATCCCTCCTACCCAAAACCAGTATATTAAATTAGAGGCAGCCCCTCTAATTTGTATGATGAGGTCACCCCTCCAAGTATTCATGCACAGTGGATTTTCATGACCTATATTGGCTAATGGTAAAATATGTTAAACAGTTTTCATAAGATAAACATAAGGCTTTTCAAACTATAAAACCAGTTTTATGAACATGTTCCAGGTTTTCCAGGACTTATACATTTCCGCTGCTATTAAGTCTTCTTTATGTTTTAGTCATTCATACTATGTCTATATCCGTGCACTGAGCATTTTGCTCAGCCGTTACTTTCCTTTCCATGTCCCAAAACGGCAGGTACCCAAGGACGAACTCGAGCATTTTGGAGGACATGCATAGGATGGAAGCTGCCATAAAATTATTCTCCTTTTGCCTTCATATATTTGTGCTTGTTTAAGTCTTCCATTATTTCATTTACTTTATTATGTTTTGAGCTTATGTTTGGGGACCGATGTTTGATTCCAGTTTACCCTATGGTCGTGTAATGTTTTAGACATTTATCCTTGCATGCTTTGATGACACGCCATAATTACGCGTGACATTCCATTTATCAAAATGGGGTGTTACAATTATGGTATCAGAGCCAAGGCTTCGACCTGTAGGCTCTAAAACTTGACCTGTGACTAGTGGGTAGTCACCAGGAGCTTCCTAAGCCAACGTTTGTTATTCCACGTATTGATGTTTTCAGCGCATTGTTTTTTTAACCATGACGTTTTCAGCACCTTGAGGTTTTAACCTTGATGTTTTTCATCGATATTGTTTTACTAATATGGATGGACAACCGTCATTCATATTTAGTTATGTGTCATTGTTTCATGCATAATGTTCCTCGTGAACTGTGGCTATGTGGACTGAACCCCAGTAGTTCATAATTAGTCACATAAAATTTTTTTTCTGATAAGTTTTGACATATGAGTTTCATTTATTTATGTTTCATGTATCATTGTTGTAGGGATTATGACTAAGTAATGGTTGGTACAGGACTGGCCCTGTTTAGTCGCATGTGCTTTTATCGAATCTTTTAACTTTGGGACCGACCCATAGGCGTCCCCTCGCCATGTCTTTTGTTTTGGGACCGACCCATAGGCGTCCCCTCGCACATATAAAGGTTTTTATAAACTACATTACGCATTCATGCACTGTTTTTCATGCATAAAATTTTTCTCATGATTTATTGGCATAAATTTTTTTCATGTCCCCTCATAAGTTACTATGTTTTTATGTCAAGTATGTTTTCATACTGTCATGGTTAAACTCGGTTTCATGCTGATTATGTTATACAATCCTTCATGTTAAATCGTTTCATGTTCCTTCATGATAATTCCATCTTCATGTGGATTACGTCTTACGCCTCTTTTGTTATTATGCCTTCATGCAAGACATAGTTGGATTTCATTGAATTCTGCTTTCATGATAGTCATGGTTGGTTTTCATTGATCATGCTGTCAGACAAATCATCGTTGAATTTTGTGTAACCACACTTTAACGTTTCTCGATATAACCAAAATGATGACTATGCTAATACTGCCAGGTTATCATGATGGTTTTCCTAATCGTTTAACCGATATACTTTCCTTAAATCATGATAAATGATCGACCCCATACCGATCATTTCATGTGCATTCCATGTGTACTCCACGTACCGTATTTCATGTGTATTACACGTACCTTAATCCATGTGTATTCCACTTGCAATACTATTCTGAATCATCTCAGGCGTATGTTCACTTGCTGATATTCTACAAGATTGCTGATGCCGCTCATAACTTGGAGATGTTACTAAAGGTTGATGCTGCTGACGTTCGGAGACGCTACGAGATGCGGATGCTGTTCACAACCTGAAGATCCTACGAGACGAAGAAAAAGGCGTCAGAGCAAAGCTATTGGACGAGAAGATACTTCACCATCAGATGATTTTATCAATCATTGTCCCAAATTCTTAGTTACATGTCACACGTCATTCATCTGTCATTTCAGCCATATGAGTGCAAACCGGTACCAGCCGGTCACTCAGCTGAATAGTTACATGAATCACGGTCATGAGAATGACCATCATGGAACTGACAGACAGGACGATAGTAACCACTACTATGACAACAACTATCCTAGAAATCGCAACCGAGGCTTCGGCCGCGGACGTGATCAGACATACAAATGATCAGTAGTCCAATCGATCCGCCAATTCTGGCATAATAACCAAATATTGTAGTTCTATTGAATTACGTCTCGAGACACATGTCAAGACATCAGTCAAGACACATGTCTCACGTATACTTTCTGAAGGCACATGTCAAGACATCAGTCAAGACACATGTCTCACGTATACTTTCTGAAGACACATGTCAAGACACCAGTCAAGACATATGTCATGCTTATAGTTCCAAGAAACGAGTCAAGACACATGACTCACGTCCAACTATGGAACATTTCTAAGAAATTCAAGGTACCCTCCAAGGGTATATCCATTTTGTTGTGCCATGTATTAATCAGGCCACAAGAATTTCAATACCATTACCGGCGCATCAGTGAGAACTGTCACGTTGCCGATGTCACTTTCATTCTTGTAACCATAAATCATTGATTCATGACCATGAAGGACGCCTTTCGTATTCCCACGTATACGAAGGTTTTCCTTCAGCTTAATGATGAGATCCAAGCTGCTAACGCATTTCCTCGAACAGACACGAGATCAATTTTATCCTAATTATGTACTATGAACAGCACACCATGCTACGATTCATATTTATGTACAGTAATGTTCAGGCTCCTGAATACATTCAGCTTGATTTTCCATCGGGAAAATGTGTACAAATTATCTATGCTTACAAGCATGTGCGTTGTTAGCCATGGTCGCTAAAATTTTCTAGCTGTCCGTAAGACACGACCACTTAAGTCTTTTACGCATAGCCAGTTGATTTATTCCAAAATCTTCCTATACATTCCAGAAGAACCTACAAGGAGAAGGATGGTACCATGAGATTATGTGTCGACTACCGTCGATTTAAACAAATCACCATTCATGACCGTTATTCTCCTCCACGTATTGACAACATGTCCAGTTGACCTTATAGTGTTAATCATTTTTCCAAGATCGGATTCATGATCATGTTGCCAATAGTGACGAGTGAAAAAGCAGGACATGCCCCTGACTGCTATTCGTGCACGACTCGGTCATGCTAGATTTATGATTTTGAATTAGTCTCATCAATGCTCCAACGGCATTACAAGAATGAGTTTCCATGAACTCATAGCAAATTCATCAGTGTTGTCATTGAGGATAACCTGATTTCCTTTAAGCCTAGAAGAAGAACAGGAAGACCATATCTGCACTATGTTGCAAATTCTATGACAAGAGAAATTCCACCCTGAAAATTTCAAATATTTGTTCTGGTTGATCACAGTAACATGCTGGATCACATGGATTTGCATGGTTAATCTTACCATGACTCAGCTTATGCGTAAAGGAGATAACCCTACATTACATTAGGTGTTATAGAAGATCCTACGCTAAGAGAATTTTAGATTCATGGACTTAGAGTTTCGCAAACTCCTATGTATCAAGTTCGATGAAGCAAGATACAGTTACGTTCATATCTTCATACCTGTCATACAAACAGGTTAAGATAGGACACCAACAAACTGGGATGTTTCATCATCTGAAATTGTGAATCGAAATGGGACAAGATATTCACGGATTTTGGTTACCAGTTTAACGCAAACTCAGAAGAAGCATGATGCTATCTGAGTTATTACAAACAGTTTGATCAAGTCTGCAGAATCCTTACATCCGCAAGGATGGCAGAACCAACAGATTGATCGAACATGTTCCAGCCAAGGCTCATCCGACCACTTGGTAATCCCTCAGCTATCGGGTCAGACAAAGATTCGCAATTGTACTCCTAAATTACTTCACGTCTTCATTCTGATTCCACGACTTGCTTTCGCGCTCGCGTTCATGACACTATTCACGTTCATGATCGTATATGGGCTTACGATTTTACGTTCATTTCGTTCTGGGAAGTTTTGCAAGAACTTGAGAGACCAGACCCAAGTTTAGTATAACTCTCCATCATCAGATAGACGTTTCACGACATATTCCACATCTCACCTTGTATCGTTTGGCGTTACCGCCATTATATTCTATGATCACGATATGTTTGACATGTCATGTTCATTCAACATTCCTCATATCATGATCAAGATATGTTACACGTATCATGGATCACGATATGCTTACTCATACTACACTCGCCATATCTCCACGTAGCACGTTCAAAAATTTTCCCGTATCACGTTTAAAATTTTTCTCGTACTATGTTTCTTTATGTCTCGCGCATCGTTTCTAATTGTCAGTTAAGTCAGATTGTCTTGCATCGTAACGTTTCAGTTACCCTTGCACGTTAACTCTTATTTTTTTTTTCTTCCTCGATCGAATTTAGGGGATCTACCTTCCGTTGATAACCAAGAATTTCTTCGTATTCCAAGTCAAGGTCAGGAGGACCAAGATTTATCATTAGTGTCAAGATCTTCTGAAGGAACCGTTCCAAGAGGGAGGCCACTTGGAAACGGACAAGTTCATCCGGACTTTTATCCGTTTTTTTCTCTCATCAATTAGATATGTCCTTTCAGTCACGTCACGTTCCATGTCCTTTCAAGACATGTCACGTTCCACGTTCCTTCTACCATGTCACCTGTACGTTCAGTAATCTTACATACCCTCTCAGTTTGATTCAGGTATGTTTCTCTTTCAGTTACGTTATCTATAATTCGGGGACGAATTATTCTTTTTAGGGGGGGAGAGTTGTAAAACCCGCATGCTTTTACCATGAATAGTACCCTTAAGATCGTACGTACTAGATTAAAACTTTCCTTTTATAGTACGATTACGTTTACGTGTTAGGATTTTACGTATTACGTACGTGTTAGAACACGATAAGTATTTATTACGCACGAACACGCAATAATTATTAATACAATAATTAATCACGAACATGCGATCATGAAATCATGAACGTAATTAAATCACGGGCTAATATTAATTACGTATATATATTTATTACGAACACGAATAAATATATTAAGTCACGATCGATAATTAATTAAAACACGTAAAACACGAACACGAGAACACACGTATTAATTAGACACGGAAAATGATCGGGTTACCCCATGTGGGCCCCATATGCCACGAAATTAGGAAGGAGGATGGGCCAGGCCCATCAAAATTTACTAAAGAAGGGTAAAAGGAAAAGATCACTACTCATTTTCACTTTTATAGAAGATTTTTACAAAACCTAAAAAAAGTTCTTCCTCCTCCTTTTTCTTTCTTTTGGCCGCCACCCATAAACACACCAAAGGGGTGTTTATTTGATCTTTGATCTTGGTTTTGGTGCAACTGTTCGTGTTTGTTCATCGTTGTTTAGATCCACGCATTCGGTAATTCTTTTAACCATTTTCTTTTGATTTGATCTTTTAAATAATTATGAACATGATGTGTTTTTTTAAAAACCTAATTAAAACATAGATCTAACATGAAATTGGTTTTGGAATAAATCAAAAAGGGTGTTTTAGGGGTGTTTGTTCTTGGCCGGCGCCTAAACCGAACCCGCGGGGGTCTCGGTTTGGCTATTCGACCACCACCGAGACCATTTGGTCCCGGTTGGTTGGTGTGGGTCCCACAGTAGCAACAAGACAAGGGGAACCCCGAAGTGGTTCTGGGTATGGTGTCGATTTCATGTCCGGTTCATGGTTCTTAGTCAAGATCCGGTTCACGGTGTATGTTAAGATTATTATTTTTTTATAATATTATGTTAAAATTAAATTAATAAACATGACATGATTAATTTAATAACATGACTTAGGTTATATTAATTATTAAAATCATGAAATTATTAACCTAAGAGCACAGGGTATGGTTTGGTGTTTTCGTGCTGAGCCGTGGGAAAACACCAGAATTTTCAGGGGTATGGTGAGTGATGGGTAAATGATCCCACCACACCACAAACACGAAAACGCCACATTTTGACGCTCCTTGGTTGGCTTGAGCCATGGAGTATACATTGGGCCCACTTTAAAAAAAAAAAAAAAATGCACGAAAACGCGAGACACGAAAACGCGAGACCGGGGTACGGTCTCGCGTTTTCGTGTCTCGCGTTTTCGTGCGAAAACGCGCGCCGTCCCCTCGGCGCGAGACACGAAAACGCCAAGTGGGGTGTGGTCTCTCGTGTTTTCAGGTCGCGTTTTCGCACAACGCGAGGGAAAAAAATGCCGTACCATGTGCTCTAAGTATTTTTACATTTTTAGACTTATAATTAATTAATTATTTAAAAACCATGGTTATAATTAATTAATTAACATGACTTAAGTTATATTATTAATAAATAATAATACAAGTTTTAACCTAAGTATTTAACTTTATTTAAGTAAAAACATGATATACTTTAATTAAATATTTTAACCTATAGTTTATTTTAATTACATGAAATAATTAATAAACTATACATTATATCATTATGACTTAGAAAATAATCATGAAAACACTTAGGCTTATATAATTAGCTTATTTAACCAGCTTATATCTAATTATGGAAACTTTCTATTTTTAGAAACTTATTTGAATAAGGCAGCTAATCTATTTATGGAAACTTTCTATTTTTAGAAACTTATTTAATTCAGGCAGCTAATCTATTTATGGAAACTTATTTAATTAAGGCAGCTGATCTATTTATGGAAACTTTCTATTTTTAGAAACTTATCTATTTTAAGCAGTAATTCTATTTTTGGAAACTTTCTATTTTTGGAAACTTTCTTTTTTTTGAAACTTTCTATTTTTTGAAACTTTCTATTTTTGGAAACTTTCTATTTTTGTTAACTTTCTATTTTTGGAAACTTTCTATTTTTGGAAAACGTTTTATTTTAGGAAACCTGCTATTTTTGGGAAGTTACTTATTATTACACAGTAAGTATAATAATACATGAAATACCAGAAATACTTAATCAGAGTAAACAGAATATAAGATAAACACAGTTTAAGGCTTAAAACAGTAAAACATGATAAGAACATATAAAATAAGCTAAGACATGACATAAAACCAGTTACGTATTAGTAAGCAGATACTTATTCATGTATGTATTTATGTAGCATTAGTTATACGTAAGTAGGATTCCTCTCAGTTCGTCTTCTTCGTTCACTAGACATAAGGTACGGATTTCCGTCCTTTCAGTATGGACATTCTTTCCTTATTAGGATTCTCCGTATGCAGCCAACTGTTTTCCCAGTATATGTTTATATGTTTGACTTGCTTATGTTTAATTTAGAATACCTATAGCCATATACATGCGTGACCAGTTTGACCTAGTTATGGAGGTACCATAACCATAACATTAGAGGCACTGATGTTATGACTTCACCACGGCGGAGTGATTGCTCGTGGCGTCCCTTTAGCTTTTGGCCATATTATTATATTTATCACGTGGGGCGTATGGGCGCATCCTAGTTACATGTTTCAGTCAGGATTTCATGGTGAATGTGGTGTGTGCCTTACATCCTTCACAAGGAGCTGATCCCTCCTACCCAAAACCAGTATATTAAATTAGAGGCAGCCCCTCTAATTTGCATGATGTGGTCACCCCTCCAAGTATTCATGCACGGTGGATTTTCATGACCTATATTGTCTAATGGTAAAATATGTTAAACAGTTTTCATAAGATAAAATAAGGCTTTTCAAACTATAAAACCAGTTTTATGAACATGTTCCAGGTTTTCTAGGACTTATACATTTCCGCTTCTATTAAGTCTTCATTATGTTTTAGTCATTCATACTATGTCTATATCCTTGCACTGAGCGTTTTGCTCAGCCGTTACTTTCCTTTCCATGTCCCAAAACGGCAGGTACCCACGGACGAACTCGAGCATTTTGGAGGACATGCATAGGATGGAAGCTGCCATAGACTTCTTCTCCTTTTGCCTTCATATATTTGTGCTTGTTTAAGTCTTCCATTATTTCATTTACTTTATTATGTTTTGAGCTTATGTTTGGGGACCGATGTTTGATTCCGGTTTACCCTATGGTCGTGTAATGTTTTAGACATTTATCCTTGCATGCTTTGATGACACGCCATAATTACGCGTGACATTCCATTTATCAAAATGGGGTGTTACAATCAACCCCCTTCTAGTTTTCTACAATTGGTATCATAGCGGGTAGCTCTAATTTCTTAAAAACAAATGGTTTTTAATATAGGGCACAGTCTGTATCAAGTTTCCTTGAAGCGGGATAAAATATGAGAAGCGTTTCTTTGTTTATTGCTTGTAAATTTTATTGTTTAGTATACCTTGTTATATTAGCTTGAAGATTTCCATCAAACATAAATAAAGATGTTTTAAAAAGGATTGGTGTGTGTCGTTGTGTTTTTATAATGAAAACTTACAAAATACTGTTTTTATATGAGTGTTTGGCACAACACTTAATTTTGTTGAAAAGTTATTTCCGTAAACTCATAGATAAGTCTCATAAATAGAAACGATGTTTAAGATGTGTACTAAATGTTTTTTTATCAAGTCTAGTAAGTCCTATGCATTTCTGCTATGCCAAAACACAATTTTAAGGGAAAAATCGCAGCCTGTCTCATAGACTCATGGACCCCTTTCTTAAAGGGGCGGACCCCTTGTTAAAAGATTTCGTCGGGTTCCGTGACTGTTTGTGACTACAGTTTTTCAGCCAACTAAAAAAAGCCACAACTTTTTAATCGTAAGTCCGTAGAAGTCGTGCCACCTATCGTGTTGAAGGTAATTGAGTCTACTTTCATATAAAACATTATTAAGTGCTGGTTAGATCCATAAGATAGAAAAAAGTCAAAAATCAATAAAGCATCTAAAATTATGAACTTACTTTAGCATTTCATTTTTTTTTCTCTTGAGTTGGACAAAACAAATTACTTTGCATTTGAATAAGATTGTATCCACGTTCTAAAACAAATCATTTTGTTATATAAAGGAAACTAATCAAGCTTAGTATACATCGTCATACTTAAACACAAAGTGAAGAAAATTATTTGTATGCTAAATGTTACTTTCTGGGTTTATGAGTGCAAATATTTTGTTTGATCATTGCAAGTTGTGATTGATTTTATTTGTGGTACATACATGTCAACCTTGCCATGTTACTCATTTCCTTGCTTGTCAATTACATGATTATGCACAATTGGACATTTGCTAGAGTTTGTGTTGGAAAATTGCACATTGCTTGTAGACTTTGCTCACTCTCATTGCATATGTTATCTCCTACTTGTACTTAGTAAGTCACTTAGAAATATGAACTATGTAAACTTGTCAAGTACACCACCTTGGGTTACTTTCTAAACATATAGTATTCTTATAAAGGGGTGTTTGGTATTAAATAAAACTATGATGTTAGAAAGAATCCTTAGGATTTTTATTACCCTTATGTTGAGTGCTAACAGATATTTGTGCATATGAACATCTTGCTTGTGTCAAATCATGTATGCTTATGTGTTTTATGAGTCTTTCTTTCACTTGCATATCTCTATCTTCTCATTCTTAGATAACGTTGGATTACACCTATATGCTTATGTGTTTTCTATTTGTCTTTCACTCTATACGTATATGTGCTTTCGTGTCGACATTATGTGCACATTGAAATAAGTTCTCAATAAGAAATCTAATTCCATACGATATGTTCGGTAACACTCAAATTGGTATGGATTTGAGAGGTATGATTTACCCAACGGACCCATAAAAATAGGGACCAAACACTTAAGTTTCATGATTTTTAGGTATACTTGAATGCCATACTTGGACCCGATGAATGGATCAAGGATAATTGTCATTCAAGGCATATGACGGCTAATAGGAACCTCTTGAGTACATACAAATCCATGGATAAAGGTAATGTTATTCTCGATGTAAACATCATAAGAACATGCTTACCACTCGAGTATGCTCTAAATATGCTTGTTAGAAAGGTACACTCTCTTGACCCTTAGCTTAAATTACAGCATACACACGTGGAACATGGTTGGTGGACAACTCCTTGAGTATATCTTAAAAATTGGGGTCAAAAATCATGTTTTCCTCAAAAGATGTCTCAAAGGTTCATGGGCCCTGTCGGGCCCCTTTTAAAAAGGGTTCGTGACCTGCATTGTTTCAAACAGTCGTGTCTCTAAAATAAATTGAACAAGCATCAACCTATGTGAATAGGTACATAGTTTTTTAAACCTTGTGTGAATATACTCTCCACTCAAAACAAGTGTTTTCATAAACAACATGTGTCGTACTTGTTCATCACTAGTCTTTCAACTATGCTCATTAGGAATTATGCTATATCCCTCGCATTAAGTTTGTTTGTTTGTGTGTTACATTGCATATAGGCATTAACTAAAAAGTGTTACATAAACATTTTGTGAATCATTTTGAGTAACGAAAACACGCTTTGATATGAGTAAAATTTAGTGGAAAACATGATCATAGTTTCGTTTGATAAAATTGGTCACTTAAGGTTTTCTAACTCTTTTTTTATTTCACAAGAACAACCAAGGTAAGTAACCTTAATTTGTCAATTCTCAAAATATATACAATGGTGCATTCTTAAAAATCTTTCTTCAACAAAGAAATTACTTTCTATACCTCTTTGCATACATCTTGCTCTAATTGAATCTTTCTTGTTTATGCCTCTATATGTTGCTTGGTTTCTTACTCTATCCCTATGCTCGATTAGGATTTTATGAAACGTGATTGTTGAGTCACTCTAGGCTAATTACTAATGGTCAATGCAAATCAAATCCTTGCTACACTTCATTTGGAAAATATAGGAATTCCATTTTGTCTGAAATAAGAATGACTACTAGAGAACCTATTGCACTAGAAATTTTAGTTTGACCTAATGGTTGGATTGCTTCGAAAAGAAGTTGGGTTCGTGTATAACCCGTAAAAATGGTCGTGTTTAGCCTTAATTGAGCACCAATAGTGATAGTCTCATACTCATTCTCTAGCTTGACTAAACGGGTTTTCCTAAATATGCCTAATGTTAGTTTACATGGATAAGCTTTATATGTCACTTGAAGTACATACCAAATATGTAGTAATTGGACATCCTAGGTAGCTATTGTTTGTTATGCAACATGCTCATATTGTAGGTTTATTAACATCGTAACAATTATATAAAACCCTAAACGAGATCAAAGCACATATAGCAGATCCACAAGACGAAGAACGAATCACCAATTCCGGTTTATACCGTATATCACCAAGATATTTTCTAAAGTAAGACTATATTACGATCTTGTACACACGTAATACAACGAGCTAACCGTGATTCTAGAACGTGTAAACCGAGTTACAATGCTTGTAATAAATCTACCCAACAACCCTAGAGAGGGGCTATGACTAGATAATAAGTAAATTGATCAAACAAGAAAACCAACCAAAACCCCTTGTGTGGGTTTCTTGCGATCGACCAAAGAGAGAGAGAGAGGAGAGGAGAGATTTGTGTGTCTTGAATTATGAGGAGAAGGTTTATTTATATAGGCCTAGACTTGTATCCAAAAACAAATAAAAGGAAAGTTTTCTCCTTCCTTTTTCTCCCCCCATAACCGACGGCTAGAACACCCCTTTGGGATGTTCCGGGACATCCAAACTTCTTTCTTTTTATTTACTTACTATATATTTATTTAACACTCGTTAATACTTAACTCTTAATTATTTAACGATCGTTAAAGTTATGTCACGGTTTAATTTAATAAATACATAAATATATATTTTTATTAAATAAATTAATAAATACAATAAATATATTTATTAATTAAATTAACTCTTTACGTATTGTGTGTAATCTCGTAATATCGAGTTTGATCCTATCACACGACTATTAAATATAAGTCCATAAACTTTCAGCTCCCACTTGGACATATTTCGAATATCGTGATTACATTGACTAGCGCCTAGTTACACTTAGCAATGTCTCTAGTACAACTCGAGTAAGGTCTCATGGATAAAACATTTTAATGATTCATCATTATTATTATCCTTTTATTGCTAATACAATGTTAATAAGGATATGGATCTCAGTCATTCCTTTCATTAACCATTCTGTTTCTCGTTCACAGATTCAGCAAGATTACCAAAACAAATTTGGGTGTAGCCACACAAACATCTTACTAATCCCACGAGGGCCCCAGCTGTATTAAACTCCAAAACGAAATTGGAGGAAATAAATCCCATATTGACTACGAGCAAAACTTATGAATTTTGCAACACTTCCGGAAATAAACCTTATAGCTACCAGTTACGTTTAGCGTTTGATTATTCCACATAGATACACTAGATTCATATCAGTTTCCTGGTATCTCAAGTCTAAGGATAACTATTTATGATTTACTTGATGACAAAGATCCACAAAGTAAAATCATACAGTTGGGATAAGTCCAATATTCAATTCGTCGAATATCATCCAGAATCGATCAATATACTTTCAAGTATTCTCTATCGCTATTTTGATTTGTCTTAATTTAATAATATTCCCATATTATTAATCGACAACGAACATTTAGCATAATAATTTATTCATGGATTAAAGCATGTAAAATAGGATACAAAATTAAGTAATAAAAATAAATGAAACCCAATCTTTATTTTATTAAATAATAATGTCATAACATCCTTCATCCAAATACTAATCACAGATTTATTGCATGAGTTCGTTAGCTAGTTGCAGCCCAATCGCCTTGGCATGCTTAACTAACTTTGGTCTAGGCAAAGCCTTTGTTAAAGGATCATCTACGTTATCATATGTGTGAACTTCTATTAATTTGATATCACGAGCTTCAACTTGTTCTCGGACGTAGTGATGTTTACGTTTAAAGTGTCTGGAGCCTTTCATGACTCCAAAATCATTAGCGAATATTATTGCGACAGAATTGTCGCAATACATATCAATAGGTTATTTAATTGAAGGCATCACTCCAAGATCTCCAATAAACTTCATAATCCAAACAGCTTCCATTGCAGCTTTTGAAGCAGCCATGTACTCAGATTGAGTAGCATGCATTGCAATCGTTGTCCATTTCTTGCTCTTCCAGTCAGTTGCTCCTCCATTGATAACAAAAACGTAACCCGTCTGAGAATTCGTATCGTATTTATCACATTGCCAGGACACATCACAAAAACCTGTCACATTCAGTTCTGTGTCTGGTTTCCCTCAAAATACTAAAAACATATCTTTTGTACTCCTCCAATACTTTAGAATATGTTTAACAGCATTCCAGTGGAGCTTCCTTGATTCTGTTGGTATCTATTGACCAAGTTCTAAGAAAACGCCACATCAGGCCTTGTGCATCTAACAGCATACATAATAGATCCTACAGCCGAAGCGTAAGACACCTTCTGCATGTATGCCTCCTCTTCAGGAGTTGGTGCATCCATCTCATGACTCAGATTATGCTTAACTTCCATAGGTAGAAAACCTTTCTTGGAATTATGCATATTATACTTCTTCATATCTTATCTATATAAGCATCTTGACTTAGACCAATTAACCATCTTTTCCTATCCCGATAGATCTTAATTCCCAGAATGTATGCAGCTTCTCCTAAATCCTTTACAGAAAAACATTTACCAAGATAATCCTTAACAACTTTAAGTCTTGGAATGTTACTTCCTATGATTAATATGTCATCAACATATAGGACTAGGAATACTACATCACTCCCACTAGCTTTGCGATATACACATGGCTCATCACGATTCTGAATAAATCCAAACTTTTTGATTTTTTTCATCAAATCTTTTATTCTATTGACGTGACGCTTGCTTCATTCCATAAATGGATCTTTGAAGTTTGCACACGTGTCCTGGATTCTCAAGATCAGCATACCCTTCTGGTTGCTGCATATAGATGTCTTCATCTAAGCGACCGTTCAAGAAAGCCGTTTTAACATCCATTTTACATATCTCATAGTCAGAGTATGCTTCCATAGCTATGATAATCCTAATAGCTCTTAAGTATGCCACAAAAGAAAATGTATCCTCGTAGTCTACGCCAAAAGTTTGAGTAAAACCTTTAGCTACTAAACGAGCTTTATAAGATTGTAATTTTCCGTCCATGTCGCTTTTCTTCTTGTATATCCACTTATGTCTCATTACTTTAGCATTTGGTGGTGGATCTACAAGAATCCAAACATCATTAACTCTCATGGATTTCATTTCCTCATCCATAACAACCATCCACTTATCCTTCTCAAGATCAAGTATGGCAGATTTATAATTAGCAGGTTCACCAAGATCCCCTACTTCATCATCATCCTCTATGTTAAGACATATATTGCTAATTGCGTTTTTAATCATTGCGGATCTACATAGAGGGACTAATTCCGGTGGAACCGCCAGACTTCCTGGTTCTACAGGAATTACATCGCTAGTGTTTTCAGAAGGTAATGTTTCTATATGACTCTCTTCAAGATCATAATTTCTCCCACTGAATTCTTGATTTACAAGATCAGATTCAAGGAAGTCTCCATACCTAGCAACAATCACTTTGTTCTCAGGTGGATAATAAAAGTAGTAACCCATAGTTTCCTTAGGGTATCCTACAAAGATACATTTCACAGATTGTTGTTAGAGTTTGTCACCCGAGTCATGTTTTACATACGCCTCGCAACCCCAGACCTTTAAATAAGACAAATATGGATTCTTGCCATTCCATAGTTCATATGGTGCCTTATCGACCTTCTTTGTGGGAACCATATTTAAAATACGAACAGTAGACTCTAAAGCATAATCCCAAAAGGATAAAGGTAAAGTTGTAAGATTAAACGTAGATCGCACCATATCTATTAATGTACGATTTCTCCTTTCGGATACACCATTTTTTTGTGGAGTATAGGGAGAAGTAAGATGCTGAACAATTCCATTCTCACTTAGATAATCTATAAACTCTTGACTTAAATATTCACCACCTCTGTTAGAACAAGAGCTTTAATCTTCTTTCCTAGGTGCAGTTCTACTTCTACTTTAAACACTTTGAATGTTTCAAATACCTCATGTTTATGCTTAAGTAAATAACATAACCATAACGGCTATAATCATCCGTAACTGTTAAGAAGTAGCTAGCACCTTTCCTTGACACATGTCTAAGTGGTCCACACACATCAGTATGTATTAATCCAAGTAGATCAGTAGCTCTTTCAATATTGCTATTAAAAGGTTTCTTGGTCATCTTTCTAGAGATACAAGACTCACATTTATCAAATGATTCATCATTGATATTTTCCAAAATACATTCACGTTGAAGCTTTTGTATGCGAGTCTTCCCGATATGGGCAAGTCTACAATGCCAAAGATAAGAAGAGTTCTTGTCAAACTTTCTCTTCTTATTCATGCTAAAAACAAATTTATTATTCTTGTATTCATTATCATGCATGTTTATTTCAAACACACCATTCACATAAATTGCATTAAAATAGAAAATACCAGTTTTCCAAAGAGATTTTCCATTATTATCAATCGTGTGAACGAATCCAATATTCAACAAACAAGAAAAGAAAATAACACTCCTAACAATTGTAGGTGCATAATGAAAATCATTTAAAATCAGTACTAAACCCGAAGGTAAAACTAAATTAAATGTTCCTATAGCTTCAACTGCTGCTTGTGCACCATTGCCTACTTGCAGAAATTGTTCCCCATAGGATAGCTTCCTTTCCAGATTAAATGCCTGTAGCGTATTACAAATGTTAATACTGCATCCTGTATCATATACCCATGATTTAATTTGTATGTTACATTGAACAATTCAATGATAAATAAAGTACCTGAAGCTGCATCGCTCTGCTTAGACTTCTTCTTTATTTCTCACAACTCTTCGAGGTAAAGAGGGCAACTCCTCTTCCAGTGACCACTTGCCTTGCAATGGTGAAAAGTCTCATCCTTCTGAGATCTATTTTTCTTGACAAAGTTCTGCTTAGGTTTTGAATAAGTCGCAACTTGTTTGCCCTTATCACCGTTGCCTTTGCATTTCTTCTTGTTCGCTTGCAGTTTTGGCTTACTCACTCTACCCTTTTGTATGGTTAGTACAGAAGGCGTAGAAGTAGATTGTTACAATCCGTCAATTTATGGTCATTATTTTATACTCAATTATTATTTATAATCATTATTTTATTATTAGTTTATGAAATCACTCACTTCTGGGAAGAAATTAGGGTTTACATCTTAAAGTAGCATCGTCTACGTCTAAACCGGAAAGCTCTACGTTACGTGTTTACGTTTACGTACTCCGTTTTTATGACAGTCTGACAATTTCAGATAATAAATTTATTCTCGTATATTATTTTGAAATTTTATTTTATGTAGGTTCAAGAAACTCACATAATTACGAGATAAAATTAGGGCTTACGTGCATAATTTAACGTCTTTTACGTCTCAACCGGGAACCCTAGGTTTACGTATTTACGCTTTTGTGCTCCGTTTGTGATGAGACAATTTTTATTAGAATCGTTTTGTGTCGTAGATTCATAATTTATAAAAACATTTTTCGTAAATCGACCCGAGGGCACGTAAATCGAGGAAACTATAATCGAGGAGTACCCGTAAAATAATGGGGATAGAACATGTTTACACTTTTCCCACCCCCTATAATGGGCAGATATCACCATGCCACAACACCCTTGGTGTCATCTTTTTAGCTAAGTAATGAGACACTTGTCTCAAGACTTGCAAAACACAAAACCACCTTCCATCTCTCACACACACACAACATGCAAACTTAAATAAATTTTTTCCAAATCTCTCTCTTCTCTACTCTTTTGGCCGTCCCATAACCACCACCATACACCCATCATCATCAATTTTTACCCTACAACTAAATCTATAATCAACATATGTTGGTAACCATTTAAAAAGATGATGATTTGAGGTGATCACAACATGTGAATAGGAGTTCCCATGGAGTTTTAGGGCTGATTTCAAGAAGGTGTTCATACAAATTGAAGGTCTCAAAAAGTGGTCTTGCTAAGCTAAAGATATGGTGACAAAAACCAAGCTTTGTTCATAAAAAATCTCAATCTTTCGTCATATTGATTGGTATGTAGATCATATTCTTTCTATCATCCTATAGTTTTGTAAATGTATTCATCTATTTTCTTCAAAAATGTATATGTAATAGATCTATGAATGATGATCAAGTGATTGCATGGGGATTTTGTGTTACTAGATTAGGTTAAAAAGGTTAAAACCTACAAGTAAAAGTGTTAAAATAATGACTAGTCATATAGGCTGTTTAAAACAGTAGGTTTCAATAACTTTTCTTAATTAAATAGATGAGATTATTTAATATACAGATATATAATTGATTTTTACACAAGTGGTGAATTGTCCATGCAATGGAATGTTAAAAATTAAATAAATATGACCAAAACACTTTTGTAGTACTTATCTGTCTAGTCTGTTTTGGACGAATTATTAAAAATACTTAGACGCTGTTTGAGCAGGAGCTACAAAAGAGTTATTTGTAGCACATATCAACTCCTTGTAGAACTCAAGATATGATCAAAATGATATATACTTGAAATTCTATATCAGATTTGACTAAAGTATATATTATTAAACGAGCACTCAAAGTGAAATACTATATAAAATAAGTATGTATAAGTAAATAAATTGATATAACTAATATAGAATATGTTTATACATTATAATAAGTAAATATTACATTTTATAAAAATAAAACTCAAATGTTTTCTAAAACTACAAACTATATATACGTTTTACGTCTTTTCGGTTAAAACTGAAAGATTAGCGTTTTCACCAAATAAAACTTAGATGGTCGGACCCGTCTAATGTAACATTTTTATAGAACATATACTGATATGTAAACACACTTGACAAGTAAAAAATCGACAAAACCGAGCTTTATAACTAATGGACCATAATGGGCCAAATTAGCCTTGTTGGATCACTAGGCCCCACTAGTTTGGTTTAATATTATTGGACTTACATGGGCTTAACCCACTTGGACCCAACATATGAGTATGGGCCTGGTCTTAAAAAAATAAATGGACTAATATAATGTAATGGACTCTTAATGGGCTTATTTGGCCTTAATATGTAAATGGGCTAAAATTAGTATAACTAGACTAAGTTAACTAGTACATAACAACTAGTAATGTTGTATGAAGTTATAAAACCCAACTTGATCATCATGTTATGACATCATTACATATACATAACAACTTTTATAAAGATATTTGACGATAGTCTAAGACCGAGTATTATTTGTTTAGGTTCCCGTGATCGAGGCACGTACCGTACATCCTAATTGCCGATAACCCACCTTTCCCAACTAATGTGAGTTTATAGCCTCACACTCTTTTAAATGTTTTATGAAATGTTTTGTAAACCCGCGAGGGAGATAACATGCGAGTTTTTGATGAAAAATAGAACACAAGTAGTCCTGATTGTATCTTTATTGATATGGATCCGAATGATTGAATGACCCAATGAATGAATTGAATTAGGTTATTAAAAGTTAGGTTATGTCACTATAAGTCCCATTAGCATGAATTGTGAACTACCGGGATTTGGTAGAAGCTTATGCATATAACAGAACTATTTGGGGAAGATCACCCCAGTTCGCGCCTTGACGGTTGATCCCCGTCGTGCGACATTGAGTGGTAAGCGAATTTATATATGAGAGGGATATATTTAGCGTGATTATTGTGACGACACGCTGTTTTAAATGGGCAAATGAAATATGGGCTAGCTACCCGACATATTTTATAGAAAGGTAACAATGTCATGCGGCTTATAATAATCCGATAATAATAATGATAATGGTAATACTGAGGCTGCGGTTTCAGGAATAACGTATGATATGCGATTTTAATTTTAGTATATTGACTAACTAGCAATATGGGGTCTTATTTATGATTATACACGTGTTCAAGTTTTACATAACTGTTTTATATAACGGTTTTTATTATTTTATAAACAACGTTATAAAACGTATTGAATGGTGTTGTTACGACAATGATTCGTATAAATTGTTTTTGACCTAAGTTATGATTTACGACAATGATTCGTATCAAATGCTTAAGGCCTATGTTATGATTTACGACAATGATTCGTATAAAATGTTTTTGGCCTATGTTATGGTCTATGACAAAGAATTGTACAAAAAATGTTTTTCGGTAATGATTATATACCGGTTTTATGATTAATGGTTATTATTAAACTCTATGGACTCGCTCAGCGTTTCGCTGACTTTTAATATGTTTTATCTCAGGTACTTGAAGGTAATTCTTGGGAAGATGACAAGAGTTTATGGACCACAATTAAATAAAAATTTCCATTCAAATGCTTTGTAAATTTGTAAGATATATTTGACCTGAGGACCTATGTAATTTGATATTTATGAATAAAAAATGCTTAAACGACGCGATTTTTAAGCGTTGTCTATAATTTGAGTAATGTGCTGTCCCGTAACACCAACGACTCTTCCGCTGATTCGAAATGTGAATATTTGGGGGTGTTACAGTTTGGTACAAGAGCTCTCGTTATAGAGAACGAAAAACATTTCATAAACCTTTTAACCATAAATATTTTTAAATAAATATTTTGAGTACAATGTTTAAAAATCTTTTGACTATAACGGTGCCGAAGAATTCCCGAGTTACCGACAAGGCCAGACTGAGAAGTGTTATTTTTATATATATAACTTGGATTATATATATGTTGTAATTTGATTACATGATTGTCTGATGATTATTCTAATACTTATACGAGATATTTATACGACATAGATTGTCACAAGGAACCCTAACTCCCCTAGCAAATCAATCGAAGCTATTCCTGTAGGAAATCTAGCTATTCTAGATCTAAACCAAGTTGTGGATGTTCATAATCCCAACAAAATGGTTGATATTCATAGAAATATTGATATTAGTTGATTGTGATATTGAAGATGAATTGACGAGATTAAATCTGATATCGATGTCATGACAATCTTTCCTTATAGACTGGAGTTTGACCAAAACCTCACCACCTAGAAATGTGTCATCTGAATCGGCGTCACCCAATTCTTAAATTTGAAATCGAAAAGGTGAATGTTGCACTTGAGGCTGTCATTGGAACCATTACCCAAAAGCCTCATGCCACTAGTACCTATCCGAGAAGTCTAATTGAATGTGTACGTCATTTTATACTCGTGACTCATTTGATAATTGTTGTTATAAGAGCTATAGAATTGGAAATTAAGTGTTGTTCATGTCGAGCTTTTATTTCCCTTTCAAGGTCTAAGAATAAGGTTGAAAGTATTGGAGAATGAGGTAGAATGTTGCATGGTATAAGTTGGTTGAAATTTGAATAAAGTCAAATTTAACTCGTATGGAATATGAGATTGTTAAGAGGAAGTCACTAAGTCCTGTGGTTGAATTATAAGGTTTTAAATGATTGTTGGTTTGTGTTAAGGGTTATTACTAGACCATTGTCCAATGACGAGGATGCCCACTGTCCAAGAAATAAATTGAAGAAATCTTCTTCTGAATTGGGACCGATGGATCTTCCGGGACAGGTGGAACACGTAATGACTCTTGTAGATTAGTATTCATTGTAGTATCTTTTAAAATCCCTAACTTAACTAAGACATCAGCTGGTAGGATGAGTCCTTGGAATTGTATGACGTGGCGACGCGTAATGTGTTACGGTACAATTTTTGACTTGTTTGTGATTAATGAAAAGACTACCTTTGATTGCTAAATCCTACATGTATCGATGTTATCTGTCTTTTCTTGCTTCTTCCTAATGTTCGCATTAGTGATGCAACCATTGAATGAGTACTCATCTCGATTTGAGTTGTGTTGTAGATTATTCTTTTGTGTTCCTGAGTGCTATCAATGTCATGAACCTCATGATTATTTGGCTATGCTCATTTCCAATCATATCATAATTAGTTATTGGTGAACAACTCTTCATCACTCCTTTTGCAGATCACTCATTGTTTTTATGAGTAATACAATACCATCTCAGGAAAATATGAAATTCTTATTTTCATATGCGCTATTTAAATCGGTACTATTAAGTAATTACTATCGAAATAAAGTTTTTATTAAACATCTTGTAAATGGAAATGCTTTCATATTGATGAACCTTTCGGTAAAATCATTTTTATTTTTATTTTATAATTAAACATGAATATATATTTTAAACATGATGACAAAATTTTGACGAACTGAGTACTGTATCGTTAATCCTAAGTTGTACATAGTTGTGCGCCTACGTACAATTTGGAAGGGACCATGCAAGGCTGATTAGTAGTCACCATGAAATTGTTAATAAACACTACATTTTTCTTTGTAATTGTGAAAGATTAAGTTTTTATGAGATCTGCAAGAAGTGCAAAATAGGGACATATTGTTAGGGACACCTACATATGTGCCCGTACCCTTTTTCTGAATCGAATTTACTCGTCTGTGGATATTGTCTTATTTAACAATTAACCTCCCCTTCTTGTCCAAATCTCTCATGATGAGATTCCTTGGAAAATTTTCTAATTTTCGGTTGTTGATATCCAGCTTGGAGATTCAACATTCCTATATTGTCTTTTAAAATAGACTGCCTTTGAGTAACGTGGGTAACGATCCGAGGTGCTTCCGGATGCATGAACAAATCATGAAAACATGGGATATTTCCATGTTCGTTAACGTTTTCGTCTTTATCTGATTCGAAATTCTCTCGTGTAAATCATGCGTTGACTTTACTCTTTTAATGTTAGCTATGTCTCCAGATATCCTTGATTTTGTGAAGGGTTACGAGTTATTCTTAGTCTTTTGAGAAGTTCTCGTCTTATCAACGGTAATGAAACTAGAAGCTTGGTAGTGCCATTAGAATGGATTGGTTGATTATGACATGATGTCATTGTCTTAATTGATGGGAACTCGAGTAGAATTCCCCTAAAAGATAAGATGTTGATTATCAAAAGTTATCTATGTAATTCCCGATGGGTGACTGTATCCTACTTTTAGGCTTGGAATTATACCATGAATGATGGTGAACTAGTCATAGATCTAACAATCTTGAAAGAACCTAAGGTGAATTAAATAAGAAAATGTTCCTGTTATTTGAGACTTTCTGAGGTATTTGTTGATGAATTACCTAGACTTCCGCCAATAAGGCAAGTTGAATTTGGTATTGACTATATTCCCGGTGCTGCACCTGTGGCATGTGCACTATACGTCAGCACCATCTGAATCAAAAGAGTTACCGTACAACTGAGAGAGTTGTCAGAAAAAGCTTTTATTCTACCGAGCTCGTCATCATGAAGAGCTATGGTGTTATCATTCCTTATATTTATTGATTACCGTGTACTGAATAAATTGAAGATCAAAATTGATATCCATTACCCAAGATGAAAGATTTGTTCGGTCATTTACAAGGTTCTAGCGTATATTCAAAAATTTGATCTACGACATGGTTATCATCAAATTCGCGTCCGCAAAGAAGATTATCTATTCCAATCACTACATCCAGAACTCGTAATTAACATTATGAGTTTCATGTGACGTGGTTTGGATTGACCAATGCACATGTAGCATTCATAAATTTGGTGAATCACGTGTGTAAGCTGTATTTTAATACGTTCATGCTTGTGATCATTAAGGACCATCTGTTTGTTTCCAAGAATAAAAAGGAGTCAGTAATCATTTGTAGATTGCCCTGAGTTGGTCGAGCAGTGAAAACCTGTACCTTGAGTATTTATCATGAGATTTAAGGCTTGATCCCTTACATTCTTTGACCGTGTGATTAATAGTAGTGGGATCTATGTTGACTCTTCAAAGATCAGAGCCATTAAGGCTTTAGGTTATACCAAAAAGGAAGTGCGAGGATGTTTTGACAGATATTTATCAAAGGATTTTTAAGGAATTATTCCCTCACACCCAGATCATTTAACTAAACTCCCTTAGGAGTAGATGTTTGTGTATACCTCAAGACAACCTAGGAGGAATTAAGGAAACCATATAACCCATGACTTGGAATTTAGAGTGGCAGTTTTTGCTCTTCAACTAAAGAAAATTTTGACCAAAGTTTAAACAAATATTTTTCGAACATTTACGGATCTTGTTAATTATTTTCGATAAATCAACGAAGATCGTGTTAACTAAATTCAAATTTATTTTGAAAATTTGTCTACAATTGGACGAACTGAGAAATATAAAAATTTTACATTTACGTTTCATAAATTAAATATTTATTATTTAATTACTTGTAATATTTATCGACGTTTTGAACGTCGGACTGGGAAAAACTAATAAAGATAATGATTGAGACGAAACTAAAACTTAGAAAATATAAGGAAAGAATTTCTGAGTGATTATGGTCATGATATTTATTTCATCAGGGAAGGTGAATGTAGATACTGACACATTATGTAGAAAGGATAAAGGACCAATTAAGATGTGTTCCTCGGTATTGACCATACACAATAATTTGCCCGAGCAATTTAAAAATAGCCGATGCATGTAAGAAGGATAACATGAATGATGAATCGCGGCTAACGAGAACCATTAGAGATGGGAGCCGATAGCGTTAAGTGTTTAAAAAGGTCGTTTATGGTGGCCTAAAAATGGAGGATTTTGAGATTCACTCATGTTAGAATCTTATAAGTTTAAGTATCCTATTCATGCCATTTCTGATAAAATGTATCTCTATCTAAAGAAATTGTATTGATGACCAAATGTGAAAGCAAACATCGCCACATACATTAGTAAATATCTAACTTTTGCAAAGGTCAAGGCTGAACACCAAAATCCATCAGGATTGCTTTTACAGCTTATTATTCCTGTTTGGAAGTGGGATAGAATCACCACGGATTTTATTACAAATCTTCCAAGGTCATCATCTGGATTTGATTCGATTTGGGTCATCGTCTACAGACTGACCAAATCTGTTCATATCATTCCAATTAATTATAGGTTCTCGATGGAGGGGTTGGATCACTTGTATTTAAAGGATTTGTGTAAGCATAGTGTGCCTGTATCAATCATCTCTATCAAGATCCTTGCTTCGCATCGAATTTGTAGAGATTACTTCAGAGGTCATTGGGAACGAATCTTGATATGAGTACTGCTTACCACCCCTAATCGGAGGGACAAGGTGAAGGAACGATACATACACTAGAAGGCTTGTTTTATGCTTGTATGATTGACCTTTGGTAAGGAACAGGATAATCATTTCCCTTTGGATAGGTTATCATTGATATTTATCGTTTTAGGATTGAGACTAAACCTTGCGAGGATCTATATAAAGAAAAGTTTAAGAGCATCTGTAGGCAGGAGTTGGGATGAAGATACCTGACCCGCGAGACCTGAGATGAGTGTGGAAATTAGGATATGATTATCGACTGCTGGTAGTGGGTAGGAGGTTAGGTGAATATGAAATGTAGATCTTGAAGTGCAGGATGGGTAGCAAAGTTATGCCGAGAATTTTCACCGTGGAAAGGTGAATTGATGATCTGAAAGATCGTGGAAAGTTAAGTCCCTGTTGTATGGGACCATTGAGATATTGTAAAGATTTGGTCTGAAAGGCATATAAGCTAGACTACCCTAGGACTTCAAGAGCTGCATGAAATATGTTCCGTATATCGAACTTGATAAAATATCCATCAAATGAAATTTGATTATTTCTTAGTAAAGTTTGGATCGACAAAAAGTTGCATTCATCGAAAACCCGTGGACATCATGGAAAGAGAAAGTAAGTCAACTTAAGCATGATCGTATTCCCATAGTTACGTTTGATGAAGCTCGCGTATTGTAATGAATTACACTTGAGAGAAAAGACCGAGTGTGGAGGAAATGCCCACGTGTCTTTGACTCTATAAGAAGCGAGTAGTAAAATGAATTGATCTTTGAGGACAAAGATCCTCTTTAGGGGGAACTGCTGTGACAATCCGTCAATGTAAGGTCATTATTTTATACTCAAGTATTATTTGTAATCATTATTTTATTATTATTTTATGAACTCACTCACTTCTGGGAAGAAATTAGGGTTTACATCTTAATGTAGCATCGTCTACGTCTAAACCGGAAAGCTCTACGTTACGTGTTTACGTTTACGTACCCCGTTTTTATGACAGTCTGACATTTTCAGATAATAAATTTATTCTCGTATATTATTTTGAAATTTTATTTTATGTGGGTTCATGAAACACACATAATTACGAGATGAAATTAGGACTTACGTGCATAATTTAACGTCTTTTACGTCTAAACCGGGAACCCTAGGTTTACGTATTTACGCTTTTGTGCTCCGTTTGTGATGAGACAATTTTTATTAGAATCGTTTTGTGCCGTAGATTCATAATTTATAAAAACGTTTTTCGTAAATCGACCCGAGGGCACGTAGATAGAGGAAACTAGAATCGAGGAGTACCCGTAAAATAATGGGGATGGAACAAGTTTACACTTGTCCTACCCCCTATAAAGGGCGGATATTACCATGCCACAACACCCTTGGTGTCATCTTTTTAGCTAAGTAATGAGACACTTGTCTCAACACTTGCAAAACACAAAACTACCTTCCATGTCTCTCACACACACAACATGCAAACTTAAATAAATTTTTTCCAAATCTCTCTCTTCTCTACTATTTTGGCCGTCCCATAACCACCACCATACACCCATCATCATCAATTTTTACCGTACAACTAAAGCTATAATCAACATATGTTGGTAACCGTTTAAAAAGATGATGATTTGAAGTGATTACAACATGTGAAAAGGAGTTCCCATGGAGTTTTAGGGCTGATTTCAAGAATTTGTTCATACAAATTGAAGTCTCAAAAAGTGGTATTGCTAAGCTAAAGATATCGTGACAAAAACAAAGGTTTGTTCATCAAAAATCTCAATCTTTCGTCATATTGATTGGTATAGAGATTATATTCTTTCTATCATCCTATAGTTTTGTAAATGTATTCATCTATTTTCTTCAAAAATTTATATGTAATAGATCTTTTAATGATGATCAAGTGATTGCATGGGGATTTTGTGTTACTAGATTAGGTTAAAAAGGTTAAAATCTACAAGTAAAAGTGTTAAAATCATGACTAGTCATATAGGCTGTTTAAAACAGTAGGTTTCAATAATTTTTCTTAATTAAATAGATGAGATTATTAAATATACAGATAGATAATTTATTTTTACACAAGTGGTGAATTGGCCATGCAATGGAATGTTAAAAATGAGCAAGATATGGCCAAAACACTTCTGTAGTACTTATCTGTCTAGTTTGTTTTGGACAAATTATTAAAAATACTTAGAGGCTGTTGAGTAGGAGCTACAGGAGAGTTAATTGTAGCACATATCATTTAGTTTATACAGTAAAAATTTAGGGTTTCAACTCCTTGTATAACTCAAGATATGATCAAAATGATGGACTTGAAATTCTATATCAGATTTGACTAAAGTATATATTATTAAAAGAGCACTCAAAGTGAAATACTATATAAAATAAGTATGTATAAGTTAATAAATTGATATAACTAATATAAAATATGTTTATACACTATAATAAGTAAATATTATATTTTATAAAAATAAAACTCAAATGTTTTCTAAAACTACAAACTATATATAAGTTTTACGTCTTTTCGGCTAAAACCGAAAGATTAATGTTTTCGCCAAATAAAACTTAGATGGTTGGACCCGTCTAATGTAACATTTTTATAGAACATATACTGATATGTAAACACACTTGACAAGTAAAAAATCGACAAAACCGAGCTTTATAACTAATGGACCATAATGGGCCAAATTAGCCTTGTTGGATCACTAGGCCCAACTAGTTTGGTTTAATATTATTGGACTTACTCACGGGCTTAACCCACTTGGGCCCAACATATGAGTATGGGCCTGGTCTTAAAAGTATAAATGGACTAATATAATGTAATGGACTCTTAATGGGCTTATTGGGCCTTAATATGTAAATGGGATAAAACTAGTATAACTAGACTAAGTTAACTAGTACATAACAACTAGTAATGTTGTATGAAGTAATAAAACCCCACTTGATCATCATGTTATGACATCATTACATACACATAACAACTTTTATAAAGATATTTGACGATAGTCTAAGATCGAGTATTATTTGTTTAGGTTCCCGTGATCGAGGCACGTACCGTACATCCTAAATTGCCAATAACCCGCCTTTCCCAACTAATGTGAGTTCATAGCCTCGCACTCTTTTAAATGTTTTATGAAATGTTTTGTAAACCCACGAGGGAGATAACATGCGAGTTTTTAATGAAAAATAGAACATAAGTAGTCCTGATTGTATGTTTATTGATATGGACCCGATTGATTGAATGACCCAATGAATAAATTGAAATGGATTATTAAAAGTTAGGTTATGTCACTATAAGTCTTATTAGCATGAAATGTGAACTACCGGGATTTGGTAAACGCTTATGCATATAATAGTACTATTTGGGGAAGATCACCCCAGTTCGCGCCTTGACGGTTGATCCCCGTCGTGCCACATTGAGTGGTAAGCGATTTTATGTATGAGAGGGATATATTTAGCGTGATTATTGTGACGACACGCTGTTTTAAATGGGCAAATGAAATCTGGGCTAGCTACCCGATATATTTTATAGAAAGGTAACAATGTCATGCGGCTTATAATAATCCGATCATAATAATGATAATGGTAATACTCAGGCAGCGGTCTCAGGAATAACGTATGATATACGATTTGAATTTTAATATATTGCCTGACTAGCAATATGGGGTCTTATTTATGATTATACCCGTGTTCTGGTTTTACATAACTGTTTTATATAACAGTTTGTATTATTTTATAAACAACGTTATAAAACGTATTGAATGGTGTTGTTACGACAATGATTCGTATAAAATGTTTCTGACCTAAGTTATGATTTACGACAATGATTCGTATCAAATGCTTAAGGCCTATGTTATGATTTACGACAATGATTCGTATAAAATGTTTTTAGCCTATGTTATGGTCTATGACAAAGAATTGTACAAAAAAATGTTTTTCGGTAATGATTATATACCGGTTTTATGATTAATGGTTATTATTAAACTCTATGGACTCGCTCAGCGTTTCGCTGACTTTTAACATGTTTTATCTCAGGTACTTGAAGGTAATTCTCAGGAAGATGACAAGAGTTTATGGCCCCCATTTAAATAAAAATTTCTATTCAAATGTTTTGTAAATTTGTAAGATATATTTGACCTGAGGACCTATGTAATTTGATATTTATGAATGGAAAATGCTTTGTTATTAAACGACGCGATTTTTAAGCGTTGTCTATGATTTGAGTAATGTGCTATCCCGTAACACCAACGACTCTTCCGCTGATTCGAAATGTGAATATTTGGGGGTGTTACATAGATGCCTTGTCTTTTAACCCCTTTTCCTAGTCAATGAGCATTGCATGCAAATCATTAACTATCTTCCCCGTGCAATGCATATCATAGTTTTGAAAAAAAATCATTGAAGTCCTTGTTAAGGGACGTATTGATCAAGTTGATAGCCATATGATGATCATAGGGTTGTCCTAGTGCAATGAGCTGTTCCATATAACCCCTCATCTCCAAATAATGGGCACTTACAGACTTTCCTGGAGCTTGCTTGTAGCTATGCAAAGCATCTACTAAGTCGTAGATCTCTACAGCTTGCGGCTTCTCGAACATAGCCTTGAGGTCATCAAGCATTCGCTTTGGTGAAAATAGTTCATACTTATGTTGAAATGGAGGATCCATTTTACCTAGCATTAAGCAAGCCACCTCAGAGTGCTTCTTAACATTAGCAGCGTGTTCAAGCCTTTGCGCATCAGATGCTCCTTCAGCAAGATCCTTTGGATAGGGAGTAGTCAAGATATCAATATTACTCGCTACTCTCAAGACAATTCTTAGTGAGCGGTACCAATCATTGAAGTTTGGGCTAGTAAGTTCAGGACGTTCAAAGAAAGCTTTGAATGTAGAACTTATAGTGTTATTGATGGATTGAGCCATTTCTACAGAAATAAGTTCAAATATTAGTATTTTCAATAACAAAATACTTTCGAGAAAATAAATTACCTTGGTATAAAACCATATTATTTTCCTTGAATTCTATAACTATATTGACATAGATCCATTACATATGTTGATCTGCTAGTAATTAATGTACTCAATGTAGCGACTTGTCAAACAATTCAATTGACAAACAATTTTTCAATTTCTAGATATTTAAGGGATTTATATTGCCAAAAGAACATTTTTCATTGTAAACATGTTTCATCCCTTCTGAATGCCTTAAGTTTCCAGATCTCACTGAGTAACTTAATTAAGTCGTCTAATCTGAGTAACGTAAAACCATCATACGAATTATCATTCTATGAAAGTTTTCTCTCCATCACAACATCACCGAAGAATCTAATTTGATGACGTAGTAATTTCAAGTGTTCGTCAATTAGGAGCATTCGACTTAAAATTTAAGGGTATAAATTTTGATGTCAAAATCAATGTATGAAAAAGCATGCATACAACTCCATAGCACAAGTTTAATAAAACATTTAGTAAACTTTTTCACGAGACTAAATTTCTACATAAATTATCTTGAGGTATTGGTTAAACCAATTAAAGAATTTACCCACAACTATCCACAAAGTACTTTGTTAGAACTCGGCTACGCACAAAGAAATACCTTTAGTCATTGTGTTTCGTATGTGAATTTGTGGTAAATCACCCTTAAGGTACAATTCAATTAATAATCGTAGGTAATTTCAATTTGACGCACATGCGAGCCGGGAATTCGGTCAGCGACTAATGGCATAACACCTCCTTCTTTAACCGGGTACATGACCAGCGGTGCGTTAAACCTAATTTATAGTTTGTCCAAAGGAGTAGGTCGTTATATTATTATTGCAATTCACCAATCAACGTAATCTTATGTAATTTAAATCTCTAACAAATCATTATTTTAATATGATTTAGTCCATATTATTTGTAAAACCCGCAAAAATATGGTCATTATTAAATTCTATCTTTCAAATATTTTTGAAGTATTATATAACATTAAATACTATTATGCTTAACGGTTTGAGTTGAAACCGTTATTGAACATTTTATTTTTTATTTATACGAGTAACGAAGATTACTAGTGATCGCGATACCGACGAATGCCTAAAATTTTATATTTTATTATTATCGATTGTTTCAATATTTAATACTTTCGACGATATCGTTTTAATTACATATTAAGTCGTTATATTATTATTTTTCGTGCGCATTTAAACTTTTGAAAAGTCTTTTTATGAAACTGCCGCGTGAATATTTTCAAAATTGACTAATAGTTATTTCCCGTTTTTTAGCTAACTATTTTCATTTTGGACCACAAATATCAAAAATTGGCAAAACTAGCCCTTGTACCACCATATAAAAGCTTATTTTTCCACCTACATTCTCATAGTTACCACTAAACATAGAAAAAAAAATCCTCTCCCCTCTCTCTTCTTGGTTTGCCGTGACCTCCCCTCCATCCCAAAACCATCTTCAATCAATTTTCTTTCAACTTTTAGTTTGATCCATTCAAAAAACAAAGACCCTATCTTAGAATTTGAAGAGGATTATTTTGATACTAATTTCATTAACATGCATGAAATTTGAATTTTTGGCTAAGAATCTTGGTTGGTAAAGTTGTTAGATGATCATGCATGTGATTATCTAGTGATAATCATGCATGGATCATGTTGTTTTTGCTAAAAACATGTTTTTGATTTTGGGTTTTTGATTTATAGGATGATGCAAGTGTTAGGTCTTAGATATGTTGTTATTAGGGTAATAGGATGATGATACAAACGACTGATTTTAGTTAAAAACATGATTTCATGCAAGATTTTGGAAGGTAATTTAGATCAGTAGGTAAAAAGGTATTTTTGGGTACCTTATGTTTTGATAATGACTTAACTAATTGCATAGGGTTGTAGATAATTCTATTATCTTCGTTTTGGCGTAAAGTAGAGCTTCTAGTTCTAAACGAGCAAAAAGTTATGATAGTTTGATTATTCGTGTACCGGGAGACGAGTATCGACACAACATGTAGTTGTTATCGATATTTGGAACAAATCTCGGAGACTATAGAATGAGTTTTGAAATGAGTCAAGGACTGATGTAAAAGTTTAAACCCTAGATTGTGAGTCTAGTTTCAAACCTAGGTGTCGGTTTTGCAAAACGGAGTCGTTTATAGAAGTTAAAACGGTTGTATGAGTCGATGACGTAAAACTGTCCGGTTTTTGTAGTTCAAAGATGTGTCAGGCAAGGAACTTTAAAAGTAAAATCTTTTGACCAACTTTTAGGAGGACTTTCTATATATTTTAAGTGAGTTCTCTGAGTAGTATCATAAAATTTTGAAGTGTTTAAGTTGGGTAAATGAGCTAGTACATTTGGTATGTGCCGGCAGATTTTATCGAAAGTGTAGAGTAATAAAGTATATGAATAGGAGAGTATAATAGTATCACTTATATCGTTTTCTCTCGAGTTTGTCGTGATTTTATGAGTTCGAGTTTGATATTTTATGTATGGATTATTTCTCGAGTCTATTATTAACGAACGCGCCTTATTTGATAGGTTACGGTTCTCGTGTTTGAAAGGCATCATTTATCGTTGGCGATCGTCTTCAACTACTTCTACTATTTAAGGTGAGTCTATAGCCTCGTTTGCGCAATTATATGATTTTAAAACCCGCGAGGGGGAATACATGTTTTATAAACTTAGAACACAAGATTTTTATGGTATGCTTGTCCCTATCTGAATGGACCCGTGGTTGCCTTAAATTGCATTAAGTAGATTGCCATTGCTAAAGCCTCAATTATGGACCGTTAACTAGCTTATGATGGGCTAGCCGCTGGTACAATTAATAGATCTATGAGGGAAGCTGCCTCGGTTTGGTTTGTGGGTGATGTCCCTCGTGCTTAGGCCTGGATGCCCACTGTACGAACATATTATATTGAGAATTCAGGTATACGGCAATGTACCATTAATCTGGAGGTAACCGACAATTAATAAATCTCGTCTTATTAGACCTAACGGAGTGTCTAAGGGCTCGGTTCCATGAGCTTAATGCAATTTGTTGCTATATACAATTATATTGTTGATGCAAATTATTCGATGCTTGTTGCCTTCAAGTAGGCCACCAAATTATAACTTTTGCTTGTGTTCAAAATGATTATATAAACCTATAGATTTCACTCAGCATTTCTGTTGATGATTTTCTCACATGTATTTCAGGTAATCAGGAAGTGTGAAGCTTGGAGGTCACGGGAATGAAGTTGTGTACTGCTTTAGTTGTATAAACTCTTTGAATGTTATCGTTCCTTTGTTTAAAACAATTTAAATCTATTGTTTTAGTTTTACTTTGGTTACGATGTCTTGGGACTACACTACTCTGATAAATGTTTTAGGAACGATAAATTTGAAACGTCTCTTTTCGAGTCGTTCTTTATAAATTAAGTGTTGTTATACCATTGTTTAGCACCCAAAGATATATAACGTTGCGTGTAAATTTGGGGGTGTTAAAGATTGGTACCAGAGCCATGAGTTATAGAGAACTAGGTCGTTTTCTGAAAACCTAAACTATAACTGTCAGTTTTTATTTTTTCAAAGAGTCGATGCACATGAACTTCACGTGACTTCAGGTTCAAGCTACTTCTGGGATTACAATTTTAGTATACATTATTATGTATCCTTTATTGCTAAGTATTTATAAATAAATACTATAATCCCTGATCGATGTATATATTAATATCGTTAAAACTTTTCGATAAAAGTTTATCATTTACTAATGATTATTTAAATAAATTTTTGAAATTTTCTTGTATTTATTTTGAAGAATTTTCTATATTTATTTAAATTTTGAAAATTATTCTATTTCATTTTACTATGACCTTATACTTATTTTGTGAATTTACCACCGTCAAATATCATCTTCGAGGAGGAGGAAGCAGGTTCCGCTGCTGCAAGCGAGTCACAGTCAACTAAGCCATGTGGATCCCCACGTGACTATTGTCTATTATTTTGTGTCATTGTGCACTATTTGTATTTAAAATCATTCCTTGTTGATCGATGATAATAGTTTCCTTTGATCCTTATAATGATTGTGATACCTTGTATTAATAATGTGTATGCATTTGATGACTGAATTTTGTACATGATATGATAATACCATGATACAATTAACTCATTCATTTTATCTTCTCTCTTTGTGATGTGTCAGAATCATGCCACATAGGAGAACGACAAATGATGCCATTGCAAGGCTAGTTGCTAAAGAGGTAGCGGAAGCATTAGCTACGGATAGAGCTGCTCGTGTTAACACTAAAGGAGCAGGTGGCTCTGGAGGTGCAGGTGCTGGAGGTGCAGGTGAACCTGTTGAACCAGAAATTTTTGGAGGAGCAGGTGTAGTTGAGAATCCTATAGGTGAGGTTGCTCAGGCTGTTGTTGTAGTAAAAGAGTGTACTTTTTCTGGATATATGAAATGTGGACCCACTACATTTCAAGGAACTGGAGGAGCACTGGAATTATTCAGGTGGATTGAGAAAACTGAAATAACATTTGAGATTAGTGATTTCTCAAAAAGGAACAAGGTTAAGTTCGTAGTTGCTACTTTCAAAGATCGAGCTTTAAGCTGGTGGAAGACTCAAGTTGCTACAGTTGGGTTAGAAGCTGGAAACAGGAAACCCTGGGATGAAATTAAAAGGTTGTTGAAAGAAGAGTTTTGTCCAGAAAAAGAGTTATCTGCTTTGGAGGATGAGTTGAGGCACCTGAAGCTGAAAGATAATAACATTGCTGCCTATACTAGCCGATTCAATGAGTTGGTTTTGTTGTGTCCGGATGCTTTTGCTACTGAGAAGAAAAAGATGGACCAATACATTAAAGGGCTACCTGGGTACATTAAAGGTGAGAAAACTTCATCTCGACCCAAGAACTTTGTTGAAACTGTGAGAATGGCCCATACACTCATGGGGCATAAAGTTCAAGATAGGGCTGAGAAAGCTGCTGAGGGTAGTAAAAGAAAATGGGAGAATTCGCAGAGTGGTAATCAGGGTAATAACCGCCATAAGCAGTACAATCAGAGGAGAAATGATGGGGCTAGAGCTGCAACTAACAAGAACAATAATGCTGACCATAGGGGACCAGCCCAGAAATGTAAGAGCTACGGTGTTTGTCACTTTGGTAATTGTCCACCAAGGTGCACTAAATGTGGAAATGTTGGAAATGTTGTGGAGAAATGCAAGACAAGGTTCCCTGCCACTGGAGCAAATGCTATTCTGATCAAGAATTTCTTTGAATGTGGAGAACGTGATCATATTCACCCTAGATGTCCAATGTTGAAGAACAAGAAAGCAGGTGAAGCTGTTGGGGCAGTTTATGCTGTTAAGGATGCTGATCAGGCAGAAGGTCCAAATGTGGTGACGGGTACGTTCTTACTCAGCCATCGTTATGCTAGTGTGTTGTTTGACTCAGGATCTGATAGGAGCTTTATAAGCACTTCGTTTAGTCGTTTAATAGATATTAAGCCAACAAACCTAAATGCTAGTTATGAGGTCGAGTTAGCTGATGGACAATTAGTTAGTACTACCACTATATTTAAGAATTTTCCTTTGAAATTAACAAATCATTTGTTTGAAATTGATTTAATGCCGATAGAGTTGGGTTCGTTTGATGTGATTGTTGGTATGGATTGGTTGGTTACACATGATGTGATAATTGTATGTGGGGAGAAGGTTGTTCACATACCGTTTAAGGACAAGGTGTTAGTAGTTCAAGGTGATGTCGGTAGATCTCGTTTGACGGTGATATCTTATATCAAGGCGAGGAAATATGCGGAAAGAGGTTGTCACCTGTTCTTGGCTCAAGTAGTGGAGAAAGAACTACCGGTAAGGCGTGTGGAAGATGTTCCGGTTATTCGGATTTTCCTGAAGTATTTCCCGATGACTTGCTAGGGCTTCCGCCTCAGCGAGAAGTCGAATTCAAGATTGATCTAGTGCCAGGAGTTGCACCGGTGGCGCGTGCACCTTATCGTTTGGCACCATCAGAGATGAAGGAGTTGACGGATCAGTTCAAGGAGTTAATGGAGAAAGGGTTCATTAGACCAAGTTCGTCACCTTGGGGAGCTCCAGTATTGTTCGTGAAGAAGAAAGACGGATCGTTTAGAATGTGCATAGACTACCGAGAGTTGAACAAGTTAACTATTAAGAATCGTTATCCACTTCCTAGGATCGATGATTTGTTTGATCAACTTCAAGGCTCGTGTATGTACTCGAAGATCGACTTGAGGTCGGGTTATCATCAACTCCGTGTTAGAGAGGAGGACATACCTATTACGGCTTTTCGGACGCGTTATGGACACTTTGAATTCTAAGTGATGCCGTTTGGGTTAACTAATGCACATGCAGTATTCATGGACTTAATGAATCGTGTGTGTAAACCATATCTCGACAAGTTTGTGATTGTATTTATCGATGATATCCTGATTTATTCTAAAAGTCGGGAGGAGCATGAAGGTCATTTGAAGATTATTTTGGAGTTGTTGAAAAAGGAGAAGTTGTATGCAAAATTCTCCAAGTGTGATTTTTGGTTGGATTTTGTCCAATTCCTTAGGCACGTGATCGATAGTAGCGGTATTCATGTTGATCCTTCCAAAATTGAAGCTATTAGAGATTAGGCTACGCCTACAACCCCGACTGAAGTTAGACAATTCTTGGGATTGGCTGGATACTACCGGTGATTCATAGAAGGATTATCTTTAATTTCTAAACCTCTTACTAAACTTACACAGAAAAACAAGAAGTATGAGTGGGGTTCAGAAGAAGAAGCATTCTAGACCTTGAAACAGAAGCTGTGTTCTACACCAATTTTGGCTTTGCCCGATGGAGCTGAAGACTTTATGGTATATTGTGATGCATCACGTAAGGGTTTTGGTGTTGTATTGATGCAAAGGGAGAAGGTGATCGCGTATGCATCTTGTCAATTGAGGAAGCATGAGGAGAATTATACTACACATGATTTGGAATTAGGAGCTGTTGTCTTTGATCTTAGACTTTGGTGACACTATCTCTATGGTACAAGGAGTGTGGTATATACCGATCATAAAAGCCTGCAACATATTTTTGATCAGAAGGAGCTCAATATGAGGCAGAGAAGATGGGTAGAATTGTAGAGTGATTATGACATTCAAATTTTCTATCATCCCGACAAGGCGAATGTAGTTGCCGATGCTCTTAGTAGGAAAGATAGATAAATAACCAAAAGGGTTAGAGCTTTAGCGATGACAACATATTCTGATTTATCTGATTGAATACTTAAGGCTCAAACAAAGGCAGTGAAAGAGGAGAATGTGAGGAATGAAGATTTGGGTAGAAGGATGACGCCTATATTCGAAATTCGTGATGACGGAATTCGATATTTTGAGAATCGTGTATGGTTACCGGTGTATGGAGGACTGAGAGATTTAAATATGCACGAATCCCATAAGTCTAAATATTCAATTCACCCAGGATCGGATAAAATGTACCAAGACTTGAAGAAATGTTACTGGTGGCCGAATATGAAGGCTAACATTGCTACTTATGTTAGTAAATGCTTGACGTGTGCTAAGGTGAAGTTTGAGCACAAGAGACCTTCAGGTTTACTATAACAACCTAAATTTCCAGGATGGAAATGGGAGAGGATCACTATGGATTTTGTTTCGGGACTTCCAAGAACTTCTAGTGGTTATGATACGATTTGGATGATTGTTGATCGGTTGACTAAGTCGGCTCATTTCTTGCCGATAAAGAAAACTGATGACTTAGACAAACTTACTCGATTGTATATGAAGGAATTTGTTTGTAGACATGGAGTTCCTTTGTCAATTATTTCTGATCGAGATAGTCGGTTCACATCTGAGTTTTGGAAATCGCTTCAACGAGCTTTGGGGACTCAGTTGGACATGAGCACTACGTATCATCCAGAAACGGACGGACAAAGTGAAAGAACTATCCAGACCTTTGAGGATATGTTACGAGCGTGTGTAATAGACTTTGGAGGTAGTTGGGATCGACACTTACCTTTGGTGGAGTTCTCATACTACAACAGTTATCACGTAAGTATCAAGGTTGCGCCTTTTGAAGCAATTTACGGGCGAAAGTGTAGATCACCAGTTAGGTGGTGTGAAGTTGGAGAAAGTCAATTGATGAGTCCTGAATTGATTAGATAAACAACCGAGAAGATCGTGCAAATCAAGAATCGTTTATTGACAGCTCGTAGTAGGCAGAAGAGAAGAGCTATGCGGATAAGAGAAGAAAACCATTGGAGTTTGATATTGGCGATATGGTTATGTTGAAAGTATCACCATGGAAAGGAGTAATTCGATTTGGCAAGCGAGGAAAGCTTAGTCCACGCTATATTGGTCCATTCAAGATTATTGATCGAGTTGGTCCCGTGGCATATAAGTTGGAATTACCGGATAAGTTAAGTGATATTCATAACACTTTTAACGTTTCTAATCTTAAGAGGTGTTTGGCGGACGAGAATTTGATAATTCCACTTGAGGAGATTCAGTTGGACGACAAGTAACATTTTATTGAGGAACTGGTGGAGATTATGGATCGAGAGGTGAAAAGACTTAAGCAAAGTCGGATCCCGATAGTGAAAGTGCGCTGGAATTCCCAACGTGGACCCGAATACACTTGGGAGCAAGAGGACTACTTCAAAAGCAAGTATCCGCATTTGTTCGTAGACGCACCTAAGGAGAAGTAAGCCCCGGGACGGTGCTCTCCTAAGGTGGTGAGGATGTAAAACCCGCAAAAATAAGGTCATTATTTAATTCTATCTTTCAAATATTTTTGAAGTATTTTATAACGTTAAATACTATCATGCTTAACGGTTTGAGTTGAAACCGATATTGAACATTTTATTTTATATTTAGTCGCGTAACGAGGACTACTAGTGATCGCGATACCGACGAATGCCTAAAATTTTATATTTTATTATTATCGATTGTTTCGATATTTTATACTTTCGACGATATCGTTTTAATTACGTATTAAGTCGTTATATTATTATTTTTCGTGTGCGTTTAAACTTTTGAAAAGTATTTTTATGAAACCTGAGCCCCGTGAATATTTTCAAAATTGACTAATAGTCATTTCCCGCTTTTTAGCTAACTATTTTCATTTTGGAGCACAACTATCACAAATTGGCAAAACTAGCCCTTGTACCACCATATAAAAGCTTATTTTTCCACCTACTTTCTCATAATTACCACTAAACATAGAAAAAAAATCCTCTCCCCTCTCTCTTCTTGGTTTGCCGTGACCTCCCCTCCATCCTAAAACCATCTTCAATCAATTTTCTTTCAACTTTTGGTTTGATCCATTCAAAAACAAACAAAGACCCTATCTTATAATTTGAAGAGGATTCTTTTGGTACTAATTTCATTAACATGCATGAACTTTGAATTTTTGGTTAAGAATCTTGGTTGGTAAAGTTGTTAGATGATCATGCATGTGATTATCTAGTGATAATCATGCATGGATCATGTTGTTTTTGCTAAAACCATGTTTTTGATTTTGGGTTTTTGATACAAGTGTTAGGGATTATATATGTTGTTATTAGGGTAATAGGATGATGATACAAATACTGATTTTGGTTAAAACATGATTTCATACAAGATTTTGGAAGGTAATTTAGATCAGTAGGTAAAAGGATATTTTTGTGTATCTTATGTTTTGATAATGACTTAACTAAGTGCATAGGGTTGTAGAGAATTCTATTATCATCGTTTTGGCGTAAAGTATAGCTTCTAGCTCCAAACGAGCGAAAAGTTATGATAGTTTGATTATTCGTGTACCGGGAGACGAGTATCGGCACAACATGTAGTTGTTATCGATATTTGGATCGAATCTCGGGGACTATAGAATGAGTTTTTAAATGAGTCAAGGACTGATGTAAAAGTTTAAACCCTAGATGGTGAGTCTAGTTATAAACCTAGGTGTCGGTTTTGTAAACGGAGTCGTTTATAGAAGTTAAAACGGTTGTATGAGTCGATGACGTAAAACTGTCCGGTTTTTGTAGTTCAAAGATGTGTCGGGCAGGAAACTTTAAAAGTAAAATCTTTTGACCAAGTTTTGGGAGGACTTTATATATATAGTAAGTGAGTTCTCTGAGTAGTATCATAAAATTTTGAAGTCTTTAAGTGGGGTAAATGAGCTAGTACATTTGGTATGTGCCGACAGATTTTTATCGAAAGTGTAGAGTAATAAAGTATATGAATAGGAGAGTATAATAGTATCACTTATATCGTTTTCTCTCGAGTTTGTCGTGATTTTATGAGTTCGAGTTTGATATTTTATGTATGGATTATTTCTCGAGTCTATTATTAACGAACGCGCCTTATTTGATAGGTTACGGTTCTCGTGTTTGAAAGGCATCATTTATCGTCGGCGATCGTCTTCAACTATTTCTACTACTTAAGGTGAGTCTATAGCCTCGTTTGCGCAATTATATGATTTTAAAACCCGCGAGGGGGAATACATGTTTTATAAACTTAGAACACAAGATTTTTATGGTATGCTTGTCCCTATCTGAATGGACCCGTGGTTGCCTTAAATTGCATTAAGTAGATTGCCATTGCTAAAGCCTCAATTATGGACCGTTAACTAGCTTATGATGGGCTAGCCGCTGGTACAATTAATAGATCTATGAGGGAAGCCGCCTCGTTTCGGTTTGTGGGTGTTGTCCCTCGTGCTTAGGCCTCGACGCCCACTGTACGGACATATTGTATTGAGAAGTCCAGTATACGACAATGTACCATTAATCTGGAGGTAACCGACAATTAATAAATCTCTTGTCTTATAGACCTATCGGAGTGTCTAAGGGCTCGGTTCCATAAGTTTAATGCAATTTGTTGCTATATACAATTATATTGTTGATGCAAATTATTCGATGCTTGTTGCCTTCAAGTATGCCACCAAATTATAACTTTTGCTTGTGTTCAAATTGATTATATAAACCTATAGATTTCACTCAGCATTTTTGTTGATGATTTTCTCACATGTATTTCAGGTATTCAGGAAGTGTGAAGCTTGGAGGTCACGGGAATGAAGTTGTGTACTGGTTTAGTTGTATAAACTCTTTGAATGTTATCGTTCCTTTGTTTAAAACAGTTTAAATCTCTTGCTTTAGTTGTACTTTGGCTACGATGTCTTGAGACTACGCTACTCTGATAAATGTTTTAGGAACGATAAATTTGAAACGTCTCTTTTCGAGTCGTTCTTTATAAATTATGTGTTATTATACCATTGTTTAGCACCCCAAGATATATACGGCTGCGTGTGAATTTGGGGGTGTTAAATTATTTCTTTTCAGAAAAACCGTTGTTTACAACAATTCACCAATTTTTAATATAAACAAGTAAAAATAACTAAATCATAAACACATAATAACAATATATATGTGAAATAAATAAATCAAATAGCCACATGCATACGATTTATTCAATAATCATCAAATCTAGGTTTTTATATTCATATAAAAGTCTTTCCTAATTCAAGATTTATTGAATCAAATAATCACGTAGCACATAAAATCATATAACCATATAGTTTTACGATCCATGAAAACATGCACGTTATCATGGATTCCCCACAAATCTTAACAATTAAATCTCTACTGATCGTAACCATACATGGCATAATAATTAATCATGCAATTTAATCTAAAATTATCCCACATGTAATTTAGGGTTTCAAAATTATTCTTTTTTTATTAAAAATTTGGCCAAAACCCTAATTTTAAAAGAACAAAACCCTAATTTTAAGAAAACCTAAAAAACATGTAGTTTTAAGTCAAAATAACTACTAGTTAAAAACTTAGATTTTCGATAATTATAACATGTTAAAACAGCTCTCGATGCCACTGAAAGTTTATTAACATCATAACAATTATATAAAACCCTAAACGAGATCAATGCACATATAGCGGAAGCAATTTAACAAGATCATAATAATAACAAAATTATAATTAATCGAATTAGGGTTACATACCTTTACGCTAAAGTGATAGGTGTGAAAACACCCATCCTTTTACCACTTATTTCGTGCTAAAACAAGACCAAAACGCGTATTTAATGTCATTTGTTTGGAATTATGCGTGGTTTGTGTGTTTGTTGTGTTTTCAGAGCCAACCGGATAAATATTGAAGAAAACATGGGATTGCACGGGTTTTATCGAAGAAAAAGACGAAAAGACAAAGTCTATAGTTCAAGAGATGCAAAAGATTTGAAGTCAATGGGCCTATTTGAAGATTTATCGAAGAAAAGGACCAAAGATGGAAGATTTACATATGTCTAAGAACTCAAGTCTATTAATTGAAGAAATTTAAAGACGAGTTGAATTTATTCGTCGACAAATCCCAAATCGAAATAAAAAACGTCAACTTTTCTGAAAAGGCGAGAAGACAAAAAGAAAGGGAGAAAGCCCACTCACCAAACCAAGCCAAGCACTATAAATACTCCTCCCATTCACATTTTCAACTAGTTAATTTCTGTTATTTCATTTCCTGTTTCGTAGGAACCATCTCCCTTAAGGAGATTGGTGGTTTTCATTTTCTTTGATTTCTTCCACAATCTTGTAAGTTTAATCTTTCCATTTTTGTTTGTTTGAATCTTATTCATTAATACAAGCTTTCATTTAATCTTTCTTTCTTCTCTTGTTGATTCAAAGTTCTAAGTTTCATTTTATTGAGTTTGATCTTAAAAAGTAAGTGGGTTTTATGTTTTTGTTGTTTTGGATTGATGTTTATCATTGGTAAATGATTAGTGGTTAAATTGGTTTAAGTTTTGATTAAAAACTTGGTGGATTTTGGGTTTAATTCGTGGTATAAAACATCCCCTGTTCTTCGTTCTTTATACTGTTTCACAGCCCAGATTCCGAATCAACTCCATATTCCGGATCAAGGGTTTTGTGAAAATATTCCGAATCAAGCTCTTTGGTTCGGAATATCAAATATTCCGGATCAACTCTTATATTCGGGATCAAGTTTTATTCCGAGTAAAAAAATTTATTCCGAATCAGCTTGTTCATCCGGAATAATCAATATTCCGGATGAGTAATTATTCCGAATAAAGGTTTCTTTTAAAACATTCTGAATCAGTCTTTTCTTTTTTATTCCGGATCAGTCATTTTATTCCGGATCAACTCAAATATTCCGGATCAACCATTTATTCCGAGTAAAGCAAACATTCCGGATCAACTGTTATTCCGGATGAAGGCATATTCCGCATGAAGCAAACATTCCGCATGAAGCAAATATTCCGGATCAACACATATATTCCGAATCAAGATCATTCCGAATGAAGCATTTTTAGGATTATTCCGCATGAGTTGATTTATTCCGCATGAGCCAAATTTCCCAAATATTCCGGATCAAGCTATTATTCCGCATCAACTGTTTTCCAAGTTTAGGTACTTTACTGTTTGATTTTAATTCTAGTTTTATTTTCAGTAATTGCTTTTAGTTTAATTTTATTACTTCTCGCATATATCGTTTTAGTAGATATAGATCAAAAGCTCCCCCTTTTTAGTCACCAATTACAACAATTCCACTTTGAACCGTGATCGATTCGAGAAGATACCGAGAACGAAACAACGACATATACAATTGGGTACGAGCAACGCAAACAAAGATCTTGCAAAAGTTACATTTTTATTAACTAACCAAAAATCAGTTATTAAAATGGCGCCGCTGCCGGCTCTTTTCGTAAGGATCAACGGTTTCTTGTGAGAAAAATTGGATTTTAGGATCCGTTCTTTCGAGAACGTTATTTTCAAGCACAAAAATTTTCAAAAACCCATAAAAATATAAAATTTTCAAAAATACAAAAACATTAAAAAACCTATAAAAACCAAAAATATTTTCTCTTGCATTTTCTTTTTAGTGTATGTGTACTCGATCAACGTCTTATTCAGAGCCCGAGACTCTCGAAGATTTAGACATGGCCGGTGTACACAACAACAACAATAATAATCCACCCCTCCCCAACAATAATAATCCACCCCACCCCAACATGAATAATCCACCCTTACCCGACCTACGAACCATGGAGGAGCTATGCCAACCTACGATGAACGGACGTGGAGGCCCGATTGCGCTGATGCATATCACGGCTCAGGAGTTTTCGTTGAAGCATCACATGATCAAACAAGTGCAAACTAACCCATTTCGCGGAATTCCGGATGATGATGCCAACAAACACCTCGACAAATTCATTACCATCACCCAAAGCATGAAGTCGCCCGGTGTTTCTATGGATGACCTTCGCCTCCAACTATTTCCCCACTCGCTTTCTCACCATGCCGAAAAATGGTTTGACCGTCTCCCAAAGAATTATATTCATACTTGGGACGACATGACTCAACGCTTTTTGTCGCGCTACTTCCCACCATCCATGGTCACGAGCCTTCGTAACCAAATTAGTGGATTCATGCAAGACAATGATGAATCAATCTTTGATGCTTGGGAACGATACAATGATTTGATCAACCGTTGTCCAAATCACAACATGCTCCCCGTCACTCTCATTGATACTTTCTACAATGGTCTCACTTTTCGTGATCGTGACACGATCAACGCCGCCGCCGGTGTTACTTTTATGAAAAGGAGACCGGAGGAGTGTAGAGAGTTGATTGAAAACATGACTACTCACGACAAGAATTGGGATTCATCCGCATCCTCAAGATCTAATCAGAGAGTCAATGTTTCATCTACTTCTTCCACCACCGACATGTCCGTCATGGAACGTGCTATTCTTGATATTAACAAAAGTATCCAAATTTTGGCTTCTAACCAAACTAAACAAGCTAAAGCCGTTGCTACTTCTTGTGACACATGTGGTGGTCCTCATTCCTACAATGATTGTCCTTCCACTCAAGGCAATTTTTGTGAAAACGTTAACGCGACATACGGTACTTATCCTACGGGAAGCTATCAAGCTCGCCCTCAAGGAGACCGTAGCTTGCTAAGTTATCGTTCAAACAACTATCTTGCTCCACCCGATTTTCCTCCCCCAAACCAAAACCAACAACAAAGCTATAACCGAAACAATCACTGCCAACCTCGTGCGAACAATCAATATCAATCCCAAAGAAACCCATACACACCTCAAGGAAATTCTCAAGCTTACCAAGCTCCACCTCTCAATCAACTGATGGCATTGAATCAAGACGTCGAGACGTTCATGAGGACTAATAGAGAGATGGTGACGAATCTTCAGAGTCAATTCGTCAACTTGAAGAATGACATGGCGAAACAAGGGAGCGATATTCGAGCCGAGCTAAGGAATGACATGGTGAAACAAAGCAATGATATTCGTGCAGACATGAGAGACTCTTTCAGCACTCAAGCGGATAACATACGTGATATAATCGGTTCGCTCTTCCAAGGTAATCAACCCTCTTCTTCGGGTACTCTTCCGAGTAACACCGTTGCGAATCCAAGAGGGGAGATGAAAGCAATCACCACTCGAAGTGGAAAAGGTTATACGGAACCCGAGCTTCCTACACCTCCACCTGTGATTGTGAACAAGGAAAAAGAGCAACTTTCCTCACCTCCTTTGCCTTCTATCCCCATTCCCCCACCACTCGTGGTTGTGAGTGATCCTACTCCCCTAAAGCCTTCCTCTTCATCCGATATACCTTATCCTTCAAGGTTGAGGAAAGAGAAGCAAAAGAGCAAGGATGATATTCAAGTTTCAAACTTTCTCAAAATGTTTAAACAATTGAATTTTAACATCTCCTTTGCCGAGCCTCTCGCTCACATGCTTAAATACGCTAAGATGTTTAAAGATCTTCTAAGTGACAAGGAGAAGCTTCTTGACATTGCTCATACCCAACTTAATGAGAATTGCTCCGCCGTTCTCTTAAGGAAATTGCCCACCAAACTTGGTGATCCGGGTCGCTTCTTGATTCCTTGCAACTTCCCAGGAGTAGAGAATTGCATGGCCCTAGCCGATCTAGGTGCCAGTATAAACTTAATGCCTTTAAGTGTTTGGAAGCAATTATCTCTCCCCGAGCTAGTCCCCACCAAAATGACTTTGGAATTAGCCAACTGTACGGTTGCTTATCCAATGGGGATAGCCGAAGACGTCTTCGTTGGCGTTGACAAATTCACCTTCCCGGCGGATTTTGTTGTCGTTGACTACGAGATGGATCCTCGTGTTCCATTAATCGTTGGACGTCCCTTCTTGAGGACTGGTCGCACTCTCATTGATATAGCCGCGGGCGAGATAATCATGAGAGTTGGTGACGATAAAATTGTCTTCAACATGGGTAAGATTTCTAAGCAACCTTATTCATATGAGAGTGTTAATGCTATTGATGTTCTCGATGAGGCTTGTGAAGAACACTTTCATGATGCTTGCAAAAGTACTCTCTCTTCTCTACCCAATGTTGAGACCGTTGCCTCAATTGCTCCATCATTGACTCCTTTTGGAGAAAGTGACTTGGATGATTTTGAAGCTAGCTTGGGTCCTCTCGATCTTAAGTATGATGATTCTCCCACCGATTGGGATGAAGACATTCGTACTATTGAGAAACTTCTCAATGAAGACCCGTTTTCTCCTCCTTCTCCTAAAGAGGTGACTAATGATGATCCATCGTTAGTTACACCATCTATTGAGGACCCTCCTACTCTTGAGCTTAAGGACTTACCTCCCCATCTCGAGTATGTTTTCTTAGAAGGCATTGATCAACTTCCCGTTATCATTGCTAAGGACTTAAAAGCCGATGAGAAAACTCGTCTCATTGAAGTTCTCAAGAAACATAAAAAAGCTATCGCTTGGAAAATCTCCGATATTCGCGGAATTGATCCTCACTTTTGCACACATAAAATTCTCATGGAGGACGACTTTAAGCCCACAATTCAAACCCAACGAAGGGTGAATCCTAAAATCCATGACGTTATCAAAAAAGAGGTACCAAACTTCTTGATGCGGGCATGATTTATCCTATCTCGGATTCACCATGGGTTAGTCCAGTCCATTGTGTGCCTAAGAAAGGCGGAATCACCGTTGTGCCCAATGCAAACAACGAGTTGATTCCTACACGTCTCGTTACTGGGTGGAGAGTTTGTATAGACTACCGCAAACTCAATGATGCCACGAGAAAGGATCATTTCCCTCTTCCTTTTATGGACCAAATGCTTGAACGTTTAGCGGGTAATGAATAATACTGCTTTCTTGATGGTTTCTCGGGTTATTTCCAAATACCCATTGATCCCCAAGATCAAGAGAAGACAACATTCACTTGTCCCTATGGCACATTTTCCTACAAAAGAATGCCTTTTGGCTTATGCAATGCCCCCGGGACTTTCCAAAGGTTCATGTTGGCTATCTTTCATGACATGGTTGAGCAAACCATGGAAGTCTTCATGGATGATTTCTCGGTCTTTGGGGATTCCTTCTCTTCTTGCCTTGCCAATTTGGAACGTATGCTTAAGCGGTGCGAAGACACTCGCCTTGTTCTCAATTGGGAAAAATGCCATTTTATGGTAAAAGAAGGCATTGTGCTAGGACACAAAATCTCTAAAGCCGGTCTTGAAGTCGACCGTGCTAAAGTGGATGTCATAGCTAAATTACCTCCACCTTCAACCGTGAAGGGTGTGAGAAGTTTTCTGGGTCATGCGGGCTTCTATCGTCGATTCATTCAGGATTTCTCTAAAATCGCTCGCCCGATGACCCACCTCTTGGAAAAAGATACTCCTTTTATCATTTCTAAAGAGTGTCTCGAAGCCTTCAATCTTCTTAAGGATAAGCTAACTAAGGCACCGGTCTTGGTTACCCCTAATTGGGAGCTACCCTTTGAGTTGATGTGCGATGCTAGCAACTTTGCTATTGGAGAGGTTTTGGGCCAGCAAGTGAATAAACACTTCCAACCAATCCATTATGCTAGCAAGACAATGACGGGGGCTCAATTGCATTATACGACAACCGAAAAAGAGCTTTTAGCTGTTGTCTATGCTTTTGAAAAATTTCGCCCCTATCTTGTTTTATCCACCACAATCGTATACACGGACCATTCCGCGTTGAAGTACTTGATGACTAAGCATGACTCTAAGCCAAGACTTCTTCGCTGGGTTTTACTCCTTCAAGAATTCAACACTGAAATTCGTGACAAGAAGGGAGCCGAAAACCTAGCCGCGGATCATCTAAGTAGACTTGAGGATCCATATCAAGGTGATCATCCGAACAAAGAGATCAATGACTCTTTTCCCCTTGAGACCTTAATGTCTATAAATCTCAATCTGGATGACACCCCGTGGTTTGCCGACATTGCAAACTACTTAGCGGGTGGTGTTCTCATCAAAGGGTTAACATCCCAAAAAAAGAAGAAGTTCTTGAATGATGTTAAGACTTATTTTTGGGATGACCCTTTTCTCTTCAAACAATGCGCTGATTTGATTATTCTCCGATGTGTTGACGGACCGGCAACGTTAGACATTCTCGAGGCTTGCCACAAAGGACCCACCGGTGGTCACTTTGGTCCCAACTACACCGCCAAAAAAGTGTTTGACTCGGGATTTTATTGGCCCACCATTTATCGTGATGCTCACGAGATGGTTAAACATTGTGATGCTTGCCAAAAACAAGGCAAGATCACGCATAAAGATGAGATGCCTCAAAATTTCATACAAGAATATGAAATCTTTGATGTATGGGGTATCGACTTTATGGGGCCATTCCCTTCTTCTAAAGGCAACAAATACATCCTTGTCGCCGTTCACTACGTTTCTAAATGGGTTGAAGCCAAAGCTTTACCCACTAACGACGCGAGGGTGGTTTGTAATTTCTTGAAACAACTGTTTGCTCGATTCGGTGTTCCTCGTGCTATAATCAGTGACCGCGGGACTCATTTTTGCAATGATCAATTTGCAAGAGTCATGGCTAAGTATGGTGTCAATCACCGTCTTTCCATCGCTTACCATCCTCAAACCAACGGTCAAGCCGAGATATCCAACCGTGGATTGAAGCGAATTTTGGAACGTACTGTGGGAGAGCATCGTGCCTCGTGGGCCGATAAACTTGATGATGCTCTGTGGGCTTTCCGTACCGCCTATAAGACACCGATTGGTTGTACACCTTACCGTCTTGTGTACGGGAAAGCATGCCACCTTCCCATCGAGCTGGAACATAAGGCATACTGGGCCTTGAAGTGGGATAACTTCGACATCAACAAAGCCGGTGATCTTCGCAAGATTCAACTCAACGAGCTATAGGAATTGAGGAATGAAGCTTACGAGAACTCATTGATCTACAAGGAGAAGACCAAGATTATCCACGATGCTAAAATTAAGAACCGAGAGTTCCACGTTGGTGATCAAGTCTTACTTTTTAACTCTCGGTTGAAGATCTTCTCGGGCAAGTTGAAGAGCCGCTGGTCTGGTCCATTCACCATCGCCAATGTCTTTCCCTATGGCACCATTGAGCTTTCTCAGCCAAATGGGCCCAATTTTAAGGTGAATGGCCAGCGTCTGAAGTTGTACTTTGGTGAGGACATCTCTCATGAGATGATTCCATCCCTCACCACGTTTCCCTTGAATTAGTTCGGGACCAAGTCAGGCTCGTGACTCGGTTAACAAAAACAAGCGCTCCTCGGGATGCAACCCGAGTATCTATCCCCCTTTCCCGTTTTTCATCCTAAGTGTAGGGGGAGCTATATAGGTTGCTTGTGTTTGTATGGTGATGTGATTACAGGGATAAGTGCACTCTTGGAATATTTGAAGAACCGTGATCCCATGTTATCCGCAAATCCGGTTATATCTCTCAACTATCGTGACTCAATTTTCTTCATACTCACATTTGAAATTGATCACTTTAGTTGTCTCCTCCTTAACTTGATTTAACCAACGTGCACAATGTCATAAGTGTAGGGGAGACTTTTCCCACATGCTTAAACCTTGAGGACAATGTTTATATTAAGTGTAGCGGAGACTTCTATCGAAGTTTTAAGTGGACTTTTCCATTAAAGTGCCTTCATTTAACCGGAAAATTCGATTTTTCGACATTTTTCAAAATTTTTAATCTATTTTGGCCTAGTTGTATAGTTGCATTTTCCTTTGTTATGTTTATTTTCTCTCCTTGCTAGAATAAAATTTCAATAAAGTGGTTTTAAATTTTTCAAAGTCATGAATCTTTTGACTCAACCCGAGTTTACTTATCTAAGTTTACTCTAGCTAGTATCCTTAACGTGTTTAAGTCAAGTTTTGCTAGGATTTTATATAGGGAGCTATACAACGCGAAGGTCTTAACTCTCACGGGTTAAGAACAAGAACTTTTCGCAAGTTCCTATAATTGATCCTAGAGAGTCGTTTATCAAAGGAACTTTAAAATGCGATTTCTAAACTTGAAAAAGTCTAAGAGTTTGCAAGATCCTATAGGCGACTCGAAAACTCAAAACTTTGATTTAATAGGCTAAGCATCCACGAGTCTCATTCCTTGAGATTTTAAATTGTGGAGAACGAGGGATGATAGAGTCAATTATAAGTTTGGTATTCTTTCGTGAATTTATGTGAGTTGATTATAAGCCTGTTCTCCCATCGCTTGCTAATAAATTTATCTGCAATAAATAAGGTTGTACGATCTGAAAAGTTACTTAGCTTCTACCCCAAGATCGTTTAAAAGTTGCTCGGTATTAATTAGAGTTTATAGCCAAGGCATAACTTATTGAAGCGGGATGCGAAGATTGGCGAGTCCGAAAAGGTCCTAACAAGGCATGAGGGCTACATTTTGTTGCTAAAGATCCAAAAGTGATGTGAAGAATCATTTATCAAAAATCAATATGAAGGATCGAGACACACGACGAAAAGCAAGAACTCCCCAAAAGATCATGGAGAAATCTATCTGAAAAGACCCTAGCAAGGTATGAGGATAAATAGATCCAAGTCCTAAAAGGAGGCGGATCGTTATATATCAAAGTCCAAACTAAAGATTGGAGAAAAATGAAAGAAGTCGTGGTCCAAAGATGAAGAATCTGTCAAAACGTCAAGTGAAGAAATTCCTATTATGAAGAGAAGACCATAATTTCAAGAACGTCTCTCAAAGATTCGAAGTATGAAGTCGTTGCCAAATATCGGTCCGAGAAAGGTCTCAAATCGTGAAGCGAGTTATGCCAAGATATGAACTTTATGAGGTCCCGAGAAGCAGTTTTAAAAGATTTTGTCCTTTAGCTAACTATTGATCAAATCGTCCCACTTTGTTTTCAGCCTAAATAACTATCAAAATAAGTCAAACAATGCATCCTTGTGATCATTCAAGAAATAAAATATAAAAGATACACCTAGGAATAAGGGAGTCTAAGTGAATAATTCGGCCACATGAGTTCGTGTTAGTTTGCTAACTTATAATAACAATGATCTGGTTTTTAAGCTTGGTATGGGGAACGTGAAACTTGAGAATGAGGAACATTCATGACAATCTAAAACCCCAATGTAAGTCTTTAAATACTTTACTTATTTTGTTCTTTTGGTTTTGTTAGTGTTTAGAATTTAATAAAGGCCAAGGTGGGTTGTTTATGATGAGAAATGTAAACCGTGCTTTAAACTTGTAGCATTGCATGAGGGCATGGCAATGGTTAAGTGTAGGGGATTTGATAGGTGTGAAAACACCCATCCTTTTACCACTTATTTCTTGCTAAAACAAGACCAAAACGTGTATTTAATGTCATTTGTTTGGAATTATGCGTGGTTTGTGTGTTTGTTGTGTTTTCAGAGCCAACCGGATAAATATTGAAGAAAACATGGGATTGCACGGGTTTTATCGAAGAAAAAGACGAAAAGACGAAGTCTATAGTTCAAGAGATGCAAAAGATTTGAAGTCAATGGGCCTATTTGAAGATTTATCAAAGAAAAGGACCAAAGATGGAAGATTTACATATGTCGAAGAACTCAAGTCTATTAATTGAAGAAATTTAAAGACGAGTTGAATTTATTCATCGACAAATCCCGAATCGAAATAAAAAACGTCAACTTTTCTGAAAAGGCGAGAAGACAAAAAGAAAGGGAGAAAGCCCACTCACCAAACCAAGCCAAGCACTATAAATACTCCTCCCATTCACATTTTCAACTAGTTAATTTCTGTTATTTCATTTCCTGTTTCGTAGGAACCATCTCCCTTAAGGAGATTGGTGGTTTTCATTTTCTTTGATTTCTTCCACAATCTTGTAAGTTTAATCTTTCCATTTTTGTTTGTTTGAATCTTATTCATTAATACAAGCTTTCATTTAATCTTTCTTTCTTCTCTTGTTGATTCAAAGTTCTAAGTTTCATTTTATTGAGTTTGATCTTAAAAAGTAAGTGGGTTTTATGTTTTTGTTGTTTGGGATTGATGTTTATCATTGGTAAATGATTAGTGGTTAAATTGGTTTAAGTTTTGATTAAAAACTTGGTGGATTTTGGGTTTAATTCGTGGTATAAAACATCCCCTGTTCTTCGTTCTTTATACTGTTTCACAGCCCAGATTCCGAATCAACTCCATATTCCGGATCAAGGGTTTTGTGAAAATATTCCGGATCAAGCTCTTTGGTTCGGAATATCAAATATTCCGGATCAACTCTTATATTCCGGATCAAGTTTTATTCCGAGTAAAAAAATTTATTCCGAATCAGCTTGTTCATCCGGAATAATCAATATTCCGGATGAGTAGTTATTCCGAATAAAGGTTTCTTTTAAAACATTCCGAATCAGTCTTTTCTTTTTTATTCCAGATCAGTCATTTTATTCCGGATCAACTCAAATATTCCGGATCAACCATTTATTCCGATTAAAGCAAACATTCCGGATCAACTGTTATTCCGGATGAAGGCATATTCTGCATGAAGTAAACATTCCGCATGAAGCAAATATTCCGGATCAACACATATATTCCGAATCAAGATCATTCCGAATGAAGCAATTTTTAGGATTATTCCGCATGAGTTGATTTATTCCGCATGAGCCAAATTTCCCAAATATTCCGGATCAAGCTATTATTCCGCATCAACTGTTTTCCAAGTTTAGGTACTTTACAGTTTGATTTTAATTCTAGTTTTATTTTCAGTAATTGCTTTTAGTTTAATTTTATTACTTCTCGCATTTATCGTTTTAGTAGATATAGATCAAAAGCTCCCCCTTTTTAGTCACCAATTACAACAATTCCACTTTGAACCGTGATCGATTCGAGAAGATACCGAGAACGAAACAACGACATATACAATTGGGTACGAGCAACGCAAACAAAGATCTTGCAAAAGTTACATTTTTATTAACTAACCAAAAATCAGTTATTATAAAGCAAATCCACAAGACGGAGAACGAATCACCAATTCGGTTTTATACCGTATATCACCAAGATATAGTCTAAAGTAAGACTATATTACAATCTTGTACACACGTAATACAACGAGCTGACCATGATTCTAGCACGTGTAAACCGAGCTACAACGCTTGTAATAAATCTACCCAACAACCCTAGAGAGGGGCTAGGACTAGATAATAAGTAAAATGATCAAACAAGAAAACCAACCAAAACCCCTTGTGTGGGTTTTTTACGATCGACCAAAGAGAGAGAGAGGAGAGGAGAGATTTGTGTGTCTTGAATTATGAGGAGACGGTTTGTTTATATAGGCCTAGACTTGTATCCAAAAATAAATAAAAGGAAAGTTTCCCCTTCCTTTTTCTCCCCCATAACCTACGGCTAGAACACCCCTTTGGGGTGTTCCGGAACCTTCCAAACTTCTTTCTTTTTATTTACTTACTATATATTTATTTAACACTCGTTAATACTTAACTCTTAATTATTTAACAATCGTTAAAGTTATGTCTCGGTTTAATTTAATAAATACATAAATATATTTATTAAATAAATTAATAAATAGAATTATTATATTTATTAATTAAATTAACTTTTTATGTATTGTTTGCAATCCCGTAATCTCGAGTTCGATCCTATCACACGACTATTAAATATAAGTCCATAAACTTTCACATATGTCTTCATGCTTCATATTTATTTGCTAATCACCAAACACGTGCTTATTATAAGGTTTTGTTCAAATATAATCAATTCCAATATCATACATCTTAGCTCGTCTAATTGATGCATGTTCTCAAAATGTTAAAATGCCAACTTGGTTTGCATGACGTTTTCACTTTAAGTTAAGAATTCTCATATGCATGTCTTATGTGTTAATTGTAAACATACACTACTTTGGTTCAATTTATAGCAAATTAAGTATGCCTATCACAATGTGCTTTTGGATGCCTTTTAGTATCTTAACTTCGTATGATTAAATGAGACTTACATGATTAAGTTATGGTATATATGTCATGATTCTTGAACTCTTTTGTTCCTTCTTGTCTTCTAGTATCTCAACCTAGAAAATCACAATAATGCAAGTTATATATTTTTCCTATTCATTCATGCTTTCGTGCATTATTAATTAGGCACTAAGAACACATTCTTGTTTAAAGTGATTAATAGCTATGTTATTATTTGGGTGTTTGTTATCTATTCGATTCACTAACAAATGTGTAAACCTTTGAAAGACTTGTATGCTTGTATGCTTCATGCCACTAAGTGTTAATGTTTAACCATCACTTGCATGATATGCCATTCTATCTTCTATATGATGTCTCACATGATCAACATGCCTTTTACTATGGATGCATATATGTCTAAAAGCTCTTGTCTTTTGTTGGCATTTAACAAATCAATCGGTAGGATGGTCTAGATGACACGTGTTCTAAAAATGTTACAATTTGAACATGATTTTCATAAATGGTTTGTCTTCCTTACATTATATTATTTTCTCTATGTGCATCTATTTGTCTTCAAAGTATGTTTGGCATGATTAGCATTTATAAATTCTTCTATCTTTTCTATAACTTCGTTGAGTATGGAAATGTATGCATGTGTATCTAAGCCTACAAAATTATTTTACAATGAAGTGTTTTACTTTGTTTGTCTTTCTACACATGATTCTTAGTATTGATGCTATCTTGTTAAATGGGTCTTTCTATTAAATGTTTGTTGTCATATAATTTCCGCCTCATTGACATCTTTGCCACCAACTTGTTTGTGTAATAGGTTTATGACAAATCATCTACTATCTCATCTTGTCTTAATGATTATTTCCCATTACCTAAATCTGTTTATAACTAATAGAGTAGAAATATGTTTTAGGGGATTCTCACCTTACATGAATGATGCTATCTTTCTATGTGGTAATCTTGTAGATGAATGTGTTGTTATCTTAGGACATCTTTTGTGACTAGCATACTTGCTTTATAGGTTTATAATAAATCACTTGTTATCACTCTATATGTGACAATCTAGAAATTTCAGGTCATGATTTATTCTCGGTTTATATTTTTATATTTGATATTTTTCATTTTTAAAGAATTTACTTGAAGTTGCAAGAAAACGGGACCCTAGTTCGTAAATGCGTAATTCACGATGAAGCGGCGAAATTATACGTTAGGCATATATAAGTATATCATTAGAATGCCATAGAAGTAATTTTATAATATTCGTTGTTATTTTTTCCTATTTAGAACTATTTTACCTTTAGGGGAAAATTTAACGTTAAAAAGATTTACGCGAATCGCGATTTAACGAAAACCCTAAAGATAAAACTAACTCTAACTTAGAAAATGAGAGGACATGAAAACACCTCCTCCCCACCCTATTGGTGGGAGGAGAAAACAAGGTGGGAGGCTCACCTTTGGTTGGTCAAAAGTGGAGGCAAGAGACAAGTGTATGCATGTTTGACTAACACTAGTTACAACTTAACCATCAAGCACATACACACAACTCATATTATATAAAAAACACATCAAAAAACTCTATTCCTACCTCCATGGCCGAAGATATCACTCACACAAACACAAAATGCAAACATTTTTCAAGATCAAATCTAAAGAAGACTAACAAATATTACTACCTAGTGTAGTTGTGATTATTTGGAGATCAATAAAAAGGGTTTTAAAGAAGACTTTTGTACATTTTGCGGCAAAAGAATATGGGTTATTAATCAAGTCTTTTTGGGTATTGAAGATGGTGTTCAAGGGTGATTGAAGTGAAGATCAAGAATAGGTTTAAAGATCTCAACTCTAATTCTTGCATTTTTGATCACTAGTGACCCAATCTTCATCCTCCTTTTGGTAACCATGAGAAGATTATCATTCTTATTTATGATTTTTCAGTATGTATATGTATATGTATGTATCATATTGATCAAGTACATAAAATGGTAACGCATGTGTTGATCTTGAATGGATCTATGGTTAACTAGTTAAAAACAAGAATTTTTTTTTATAAAATTTGTAGGCTGTGGAAAGTGGGGTTTTCCACAGAAATATAAAACTTACCATATTGATATTTAACCTTAGACATGTAAACATTTGGTTTTTGGTAATTTTGGTGGCAAAATCACCTAATAAATCCACTTACTGAGCAAGATATGGCCGAAATACGGTAAGGACCTAAATCTAGACCAGCAGTTTTGAACAGATATTTGCTACAGGTTTTGAAATGTAAAGTATACTTTTTAAAACTCGGGGATTTATTAGACATAATAACTTAAACATAGCCTCTGACCACGCATCTATTACCAATATGGTTTGTGATTTATGACCAAAACGGCTAGGTACAACTTTTATGTGGAAAATCTGACTTGACTACATCTTAATGAAACTGGGTTTTCTGTGGATTGGGAATCAATCAAAATGAATGGTTGGAATTTTTGAAAACTAGATTCATGAGCCTTTCCAGGGGTGAAACTATCATGTTAATAGCCTTCATGGTTTGGGAGAACCACTCCTATGAAGGTGGACTAAAACAGTTTATCATAAAAATTTAAACTTGCTCACTGTTGGTATTTTGGACTTTCAGAAAAATGGGTAAAACTTCAGGTTGATTATCCAATTGTTGTAGAAACTAGATTTCAAGACCTTTCCGGTGGTAAAAACCATATGGTAAATGGATTTATGGTCTGAGAGATATGCCCTCTCCAAGTCAGCCTTGTCCGGAAATGTTTTTATGACTTTTACGTCTAGAGTTATCTTAACTTGTGGCATTTTGTTGTGTAAACTAAAATAAAATGATTGAATGTGGATTTAGGCTTATAACTTGGGATGTAAATGCAGTTTTAAACCATGTTGGGTATGGTTACACCTTAGCTCGGTTAATGGGGCAATGTAGCTTATGTATTGCATCATATTGAGCATTTTGCATCCTAGTTTTACGTATTCTTAAAACGCATATTTAAGGCTGTGATCACGTTTGTAGGTCGCGGATAATCCTTGGGATACCTTTTTAGTTTCTCTACAGTCCGGTTCGTTCGTCCGTTGTATCGCACTAAGGTGAGTCTATAGTCTCGCTTCTAAATTCGTAAAGATGATTTATAAACCCGCGAGGGGGATAACATGCTTGTTTAAAAATAGAACATAAGGGACCCGATGTATGCTAGATGCCTTGATTATTATAATTTGCTTATTCGCTGAATAAAAGTCCCAATATATATCATGAATTGTTAGCTACCGAGTAATGGTCAACGCTTATACATGGAATAATATTATTCGGGAGGACCGACCTCCTCCCATCCTATGATGACAAGCTATCGTTGAGGCACGTTTGAGGCCTAATTATGGGATATATGTATGGGAGTGTAAAATACACTTAGCGAGGTATATGGTGGGTAAAAATTATGGTGACGTGTCAATGTCATGATGCTTATAATAAATCTTTATAACTTTGTTTGATCCATATTGTTATGGTTGATGGTTTTAAAATATACTTGTGTTCGGTAAATTTTATTATAAACTCTATAGATTCACTCAACTTTTGTTGACAAATTTGGCATGTTTTATCTCAGGTCCTTGAAGGTAATGGCGAAAGGGGGATTCGGAGGCTTGCGAAAAATAAAGTTGCAAAAGACTCACTATTTTGTGGGAAATATCATTCAATTATCTTTTAAGTGGGAAAATTTGTAATCTTTTATGAACTTAAATTTCGGACCATATTATGAATTAGTTATTAACTTTTATAAAATTTGAATGATAATCTATAAAAACGATTCTTTTTGAATCATTTTCTATTGTTTAAGTTGTTATATTATGAAGTAGCACCTCATATGAGCTTTCTCATATGACCCAAATTTGGGGGTGTTACACTATAATAGTCATATCTTTAGTCTCAAAGACCATCGTTAGTGCAAATGATAATTTGACTATATCAACATTCCCAACACTTTGATGTACCCGTAACCCTTCTATCATGACACTAAGTTAAGTTGTGACATCTTTTCACTCATATGACTAATATGTGAGTCTTTCTATTTGTGTGCCTACTTCAGAACATATTGTGTTCATATGTGCCTACTTCCATCAGTTTTATGAAAATTTGCATGCATGTCTATGCTCATGTTTGTTGAGATAAATTGTTGTACTATCATGAAATGTTTGCTTGTATCATGTGATATACTAACTTGTTTCAACTTGTGTAGGACGACAAATCACATCATCAAGTTTATTTGTGCTCATTCACACATTTATCTTAATCATATCTTATGTTATTATCATCACTCTTACCATTTCTCTAACATCACTAGGCAAAAACCAACCTTCGAAGTAGTGTCCAATCTATCTCTAAAATTCGTTTTCCATACAAACCAAAAGCCCTTGGAGCTCTTCTTCACATCTTCAACATCACCTAACAGGTTAAGGTCTTGCCTTCTCTTTCTTCCATCACCAAATTCCGCCTCCACTCTAAATGTCATCATGTCCCACACTTCAAGTGTTTTCACAAAATCTCTTTGTCTCACGAAACATTGAGTCATTCACATTGTCATCCTTTCAAACAAAAATAACCATCAACTCTCAAAAATATCCACAACCCAACATAATTTCTTGCGTTGTCAAAAGCCAAATAATTTTCATGATGAAATGAGTCTTGTTCCCAAATACATGCCTTCAAAGCATGAACATATACCCAACCTATTATCATTCTCATCTTAGCAATCATAAGGCCTTGCCACCTCGAACTATGGCTCTATTACCTTAGTCTAAACCACCTCTAATAAAAGATCAATGCTCTCCTACACCCACCATCTCAGTAACACCCTCGTTATGAGATATTGGGCTGCATTTCACTCCCTTTTCCGTCTGTCTCCGAATGTCACGGACCCCGTCGGACCCCTCCCAAAAAGGGTCCGACACCTAAAAAGGGTCCGTTATCCACTATGTGTATTTTCTTCCTTATTTTTCAAAATTTAGGCATTGTAATTCCATTCTTGTACCAATGCTCCACATACTTTGCATAATAACATTCCACAAACATCTTCTAACTTTCAGCACCTCATATGGACCAACCATGAAAACTTATTCATAACACTCACTCTATAGTGTCATTCCATCTTTTTCTTGGCAACGTCGCCTCAAAGAACTTGATCAACTCCATACACTTACGGCATGGTTCAAATGCATAAAGCCTAAATCATCTATGAGTCCTCCACTTTCTCATCAGTAGGAGTCAATCCATTAGGATCCCGTGATATCCTTTAAACCTTTCTAAATTTTCTTGTTTTCATCTCTTCCCATCAAGTTCACTTAAGTGTTTCAAACACTCTTTCACAAATATAACCATTCATTCATACTTCTAAATCTATTTCTTGCCTTCAAATCTTTCTTAAATCTACTTATTATTTCTCTCATTACCATCACAACCCAAGTATGTCAAATATTCAGGAATCATCTCATTACTTTCATACCTAAAGCTTCCGAGTCCGTGTCAAACCTTGTTGCCTTATCAACCCTATTCACTCTCCACTACTCAAACCTATTAGTGACGGAATTTCATCTTTAATAACATACCTCTTTGTATATCTTTTTAAACTATCATTTCACCTTCCTTACTTCTTGACAACTTAATTATTTCATCCTAAATAATTAAGTAGCTAGCAAATTGCAATTGTCATTCCTTATCATATGCTTCATCTTCCTTGTCATTATCTTTCTCATACCTCATAAGAATGTAGTGAATTTATGTGCTTAAATGTGACTTGTATGATATGTGATATTAGTGATCTTGGGTAATGGTATTAGTGTTATTCCATGCTTAGTGGTCTTAGATAGTGAATAATATTTGGTTGCTCATGCTTAGTGATCTTGAGTAGAGTATTTTGATAACCTTTGGTTAGTGATCTGGGGTTGTTTTGATACATTTTTAAGCATGAAACTGGTATCGTGAGACACGTTCAATCTACAGTCTTCTCAAAGTCTTACATATATCTATGTGCACTTGTATACTAACTCTGTTTTGTAGCACATCTCTAACTCATGTTCGTAGCTCATCGCCACCTCCTACTTTCTTGGTGCTTCATAGAAAGGATAACTTTCGATTTGTATTTGGACAATCGCATACAACATCTTCGTCACAAGATCAAATATATGCTAATCATTTTATTGAAGGGTTACTATCATACACACCTTGTTGTGTAACACATGAATTTTTCATTAACCAGTTATGTCTTATTGGTTAATCTTGGCGCCCTATATCAAAGGAGTGCATATGTCATGCATTCATAGAGTTCGTGGATGAAAGTTATTATGAATTATTTCCATTCACTCATCACTTGACGCCTCGACCAAGGGGGAGCAACCGTCAAGGGGGAGCATGCACTAGTTCATCATCAATACTTCTTTGTAGTTCTTCACCTACTTTCTTCTTCTAACCTTGATGCAGGTTACACACATTTTTTGTGCTTTTACATCTATTTTCTTTCTTATCTAACCTTGATGCAGATTAAGTACACCTCTTTGTGTTTCTATTTTCCTTCTTATCTAACTTTGATGTAGGTAAAGTCTCTTAATTTGATACATGGATCTGTTGGTGATCATGGATCAATAGGGAGAACTTTCCCCCCCCCCCCCAATTTATCTACACATTTATACTATGTCTTAAAAACAATTGCATCAATCTATTTTATTTCTTTTATAACCTTGATGCAGGTTAAGCACACCTCTTTGTGTTTCTATTTTCTTTCGTATCTAACTTTGATGCAGTTAAGTCTCTTAATTTGATACATGGATCCATAGGTGATCATGGATCAATAGGGAGAACTTCCCCATTCTTCTACTCATTTATACCGAGTCTTAAACAACAATTGCATCAATCAATTTTATTTCTTCTATAACCTTGATGCAGGTTAAACACATCTCCTTGAGCCTCTATTTTCTTTCTTATCTAACTTTGATGCAAGATAAGTCTCTTAATTTGTTACATGGATCCGATGGTGATCATGGATCAATGGGGAGCACATGCACATTCTTCTAATCATTTGTGTTGAGTCTTAAAACAATAATTATGTCAATTTATTTTCTATCTATCTCTTTCTAACCTTGCGCCAATTTATTTCTCTCACTATCATCTTTATTTGCAGGCTTTACCACTCATTCTATCTATCTCTTTATAACCTTTATTTTGTAGGTTTTCATAAGTCATGTATTCCCAGGTTCTCAAATTTAGGGGGAGTGTTAACCAATGGGAGTATATGAAAATCTTTTTCTATCTAGATTTTCAATTTACAGTTCTCTAATTTCAAAATCTCTCTCTAAAATGACTTTTCTTTCATCCTCGCCTTTTTGTTTCGACAAATGGGGGAGAAGAGTGTGAACGAAGACAGTAACTGGTAACTTTTACACTTTACTATCTATTATGTTTACATTGTTTGTCATCATCAAAAAGGGGGAGATTGATAGTGCAAATACTACGATATTTAATCTATGCATCCTTGTTGGTTTTGTTGATGACAAACATGTAACTTGTAATGTATAGCGTAAAATATACAAGTTACTCGTAATCATATTTCGTGTATAACACGTTTTTATCTTTATAAAAATAAAGATAAATAGTTTGTATATCCTCAAATAACATGCCTTGAAAACCCCAGACAAATCCTTCAAGAAAATCTGAGCATTAATATGGTTTAGGAGTTGACTTAACCAAAGATTCACATAATCAAATTGCTGACTTTCTGTCAGACCGACAGAACCCATCGGACCCTTTGGTAAAGGGTCCGTCAGGATCCGTGGGTACTTGGACTTTGCTATAAATTGAGACCACATGATCACTCATTTCTCACACCTTTATATCATATTCTTCTCTCTATATCTGATTCTTTATCAGATCTTTCTTCTCTCTAACATGTAAATCTTAGATCCATAATTGTTCTTCTTCTTCTTGTTTAGTGTTTTTTTATAGATATGGAGATCACTTAAAGGTGTAAACAAGATCAAGAAGTTCAAGCACAATACATACATCAAGTCATTGTGTCACCTCTATCTAGACTAGTTTCTTTGTACTTGTCATCTCATGGTATTATGTCCAAGATCTATGATCTTGACATCTCATGTTCTTCTCAACTGAGATCCATGACTTATCATCATTAATCTATACATCTTAAGGAGTGAAAAGGCCAAAGGCTAAGTACGTGTTGACTTTATGTATAGATCTATGTTTCTCCTTCATGAGATCTATGATCTTGATGCTTCATGACTCGAGTCGATAAGGATTTCGAATATGTCAAGACATGTTCTTCAAGATGTAATCCATGACATAGGCAAGATCATATCATAGATTCAACTCTCTTTCTCTCTCTATCTATCACAAACATCACAAACTTCATGTGAGTTGTCGCTTCTTGTATGAACCCGGTACTTGGATTAGTACCTACAAATGTTGTAAGGTCAGAAGTCGTGTTGGTTCTACTTGTGTGTAAGAACCCAGGTGTTGGTCCTATCCATTGTGCAAGGACCCGGTGTGTACCTTAGTACCAGATAAAGTGTAAGAGATGTAGAAGGGATTTCTTGTACCCATGTGAAAGAACACGAAATACTAGCTTAGGTGTTGGTAAAGATTATAAGCCAATGTGTGATGGTTTCTCCACCAGTGTAAAGGAGATTCTTTTACTAGCGAAGTCAAACTCTCGAGTAGGTGACTCGGGGAGTGGATGTAGGGAAAGGAAGGTGTCCTTGTAACCGAACCACTATAAATCATTGTGTCGATTTGCATTTACTTTACTTTATTGATTTATCCTTATACTTGCATTGCTTGTGTGTGTTGTGATCTCTCAATGTGCTACTCGATTCATATAGTCTTTGACTATAAACAAACGCCTCTCATACTATGTCCCCATCAATGGACATTTAATACAAAAAGTTTTGAAAGAAAACTATTCAACCCCCCTTCTAATTTTCTACAAAGTAAAATGGAAAATAAGATTGAATGAGGAAAAGATTATTTACAAGGTTTATATACCCCATGTCCATTAGATGGACATGGGGCAAGCCAAGCCCACAGGGGACTCAGCCCGGGTTTGTTGCATGATATACTACCTCTTACTTCGAGCTCGACTACTAATATCGTTGGAGTCACCGATCCTTCCAAATAAGTAAAAACGTATTTCTAACAATCTCCCCCCTAAGGGAGGTCACTCCAAGTTACAAAGTCCTAAATCTAGCATACTATGCTTGTCTTTAGTCTTGATCTCGTTTTCCTTAGCTAGCTATGCTAACTAGGTGTGACCGAGGCTTTCTTAGAAATTTCAAATTCCTAACAATCTCCCCCTAAGGAAGGTCACACCATTTTACAATATATCTTAAGCTTAGCATACTATGCTTGAGTCTTCGATCTTTTGCTTGTAAACCTCCTTTGTGAATAAGTTGATATGATCTTGTAACTTTAGGCTTGAAATCGTTCACTTGCCTTGATCTTGTGTGATTCTTGCCTCCTTGTGAAGTTGTGACTTCTGAATTTACATACTCATACTATGTTGAATTCTTGAAAGCTTTAGATTTTGATACAACAGAAGACTTGATATTTTGAATTCTTGAATTCTTTGAAGTTTTTAGCGTTGAGTATGAGCATGTGGGGACGACTTCATCTTTGGATAGAGCACTGTGACGCCACCTTCTTGATGAGCTGTATAAAACAGTCAACAATAATATATGGACACGGACGTAACGGCTTTGTCATACATCCTAATTCGGCAGTGTTTTACCTCTAGTCGATTAAGAACATTAGACGGTATTAGATAGCATACATGTGACATATAGATTCGATTAAGAACCTTGTTGATAGGGTTTCGTGACCGTACTAGCCTCTTCTCACTACCCGAACGTATCGAAGCAGACAACAAGGTAAGAGTGAACCACTTAGATAATAATTATCCGCTTGATTGAAGCCTCCAATTCAGATACCTGGAACAAGTTTGATTAAATTTATAATCACACAATTCTTGATTTCCAGTTTTCATAAGCTTGATTCATATAGAATCATGCTAGTCACCTACCGCAGTGCTATTTGATGTTAACAATGGAAGGATTTCCATTCACCACCATGAACACTGAAGAGTGTCACTCTGAAAGTTCTGGCAAGATCATAAAGATATTGCGTATAAGGTCTAGAACAAGTTTGAATTCATTTAAGAATCAACCCATTATTGCTTTCCAGTTTTCACGAGTTTGATTCATGAAGAATTGCACAAGTCACCTACCATGAGCTTGTTGATGTTGACTCAAGAAGGATTTCCATCTTCCTTGTGAATACTTTCGTATCACTCAGATGTTTTGGCAAGATCATGAAGATGTTGCGTAGGACCCTTCAGATCTTTCTTACTTTTCACAGTGTGTGAATAAGCAAGGAAATATGGAATAATGTCCTAATGAGATTAATGATGTTATCTCGAATGACTCTAGACTAGATCATACATTTTGGATATTTAGTGATCAGAGGTTGGAGAGGAGTGTCATTTCTAATACCAACTTATTCATAGTGAATAAATCGATAGATAACGTGTTGATCTCTGTTTGATTAAAACAAATATCTTTTGAGAGATATATGAGTTAGTTGGGATGGGTTATTCATTGCATTACTGGGTCCATGATGTCTATCTTCAATACCGAGCATCATTTAAAATGATCCCGATAACATGTGTATTTACTCGGTTTCTTCCTAAGTTGTAAGAAGGGCTTCTTTGTTTACACCCTTTATCTTTACATTTCTTTTTCATTCTTCAAACCATTCAATGCTTACCAATACGTCATCACTAGCACCTTGTTGTGATTGTTCCAGTGCTAACATAAGTAATTGGTCGGCATTCAACTACGTTCATAATCTATCTCCATGTTTCCTAAGGACTACTATTTTTAGCTATGGAATGTCCTTGGGAAGATTCCTCTGACTCTAAAAGAATCATCGTAATTCAACCTATCCTACCATCCTTATGTCACCACTCGCATCGTGAACAAAGTGTGTTTTGGGTAAGTATTCATGACCATAAAAACTTCTTTTGAGTTACCAAATTCGTTTGCTCCCCCTTGACATATGACTCGACATTCGAAAATATTTAGAATATGTTGGGATGAGCCCGCACATTCAGTCAAACCATTATTTCGAATAATCACATATTAAATCACATTTTCCCCTACCAAAAATGTTAACTCAATTGATATTTTTTATATTAGTTGATTTAATGAAATTTTAATAAAATTTAGGAAGAGAAATGCATGTCCGATTATCTTCAAGATTATCACAAGCTCCCCCTCAAACTAATGAGGGGAAATATGTAGTGTTTGAGTATGTAATTTTAAAAGATTCTGAATTTTGTGAAAAATTCATACTCAAACAGATCATATGCCATGTGATAAGTCATCATTTTTACAAGCTCCCCCTCAGAGAATGAGTGAGGATATGTAATGTTTGAGTATGTGATTTTGAAAGATTTTGAATTTTTTTGAAAATTCTCGAAAAATTCATACTCAAACACTTCATATGCTATATCATAAGTCTAGATCATAAATATGACATATTCACTGGTTTTACCAACTACGAGGTTTGATCTCAAGGATGAGAACATCACATGAGAGAATCATGTGGTTCTTTCCAGCAACAGAATATCTCCTCGTAATGTCTTAATAAAAGTTGTCTTAGCTTCCCCTAATTCGGCAATCCTTTTATGAGTAGATTCAAAATTTTCTTTCAAGCCGCATCAAGTAGTCTTAATGTATGAAGCCCAGATACACGAAGTATACGATTGACCTTTTCAAGAACTGATACCGCAACATCAAAGTCAATGAAGTCTCGGATGAACGTATTTCTATATACAGGATAATGATGATATCAGTTGTAACATCAAAGTCAATCAAATTCTCGGATGTCACAACTAATCCCCTTTATGGAGCTAAAATGATAATACTTAAGTCAACTAAGTCCCAAATGAACACATTCCATTCTTAAGAACACTGACTAATCTTAAGGAATCACCATACTTACCAACCTTACGTGCACCTCCTTTTTGGAAACTAATTCTACTCCTTTTGAATAAACGTAAGCTTGGTGATTAACCCTTTAAAGAAGCCTTTCTAGAATCAATAACCAATCACCTCACACTTTTAAACAATTACTTTCCCAATACTTCCCCCTTGGAACTCAAGTGATGCATACTGAGATTGAAATAGTGCATCTAGAAGTAACCATGACGGCCTAAAATGAAAGAAGCTAACCACAAAAGAAGCCTCACCAGACCAACCATAGAGTACATCTACTCCTTTCCCCTTGCTGGTTTTGAAACCTCGGAATCAGCAACCTTGTACGCATAAATACTAAAGGTTGTGGTTGAATAATTAATAGGATCAATATTTGACACTTGCTCCCCCTCAAATTTTAACCCGTATTCTATTTAAAGAGTTGTAGTCATTATTTTAGTAGCCGCCTTGTCGTTATAAGAGCGTGTGGTGATTACTGAAGGTACCGATTCATTAAGAAGACAACGTGTACCCATATACAATAAGATTTCTCCTTATTTTAACAAAGAAATGAACTGAATCGTACATCAATTTGTGTTAGATTATGTTGTCAGGTAAACATAATCCCTTACATGGTTATAAAGTAAACCATGCCTGAGAAAATTAATTCCCGTTATGAGGTCAAGTTTTCATGAAGAAATACTTGCCTTTAAGATGAAGAGCGGGTTACTATCTGAAGTATTAGCAAACCATTTCTCATGAACTTAAAACACTCTGAATGTTTTTAACAATAGCTCATGACCGAAAAAAATTAATTTCTCGTTGAAAGGTCAAGTTTCCATGAAGTAATACTTGCATTTAAGATGAAAGGCGGGTTGTAGTCCGAAATAACCACAAGCCATTGTTCACGAGCTTTAAAAACTTTGAATGTATTTAAACAAAAGCTCATGACCGAGAAAAATTAATTTCTCGTTGTGAAGTCATGTTTCCATAAAAAGAAGATTTGGCTTGAAGATGAAAAACGGGTTGCTGTCTGAAATAACTACAAGCCATTTGGGCATGTTTTAAAAGCATATTTACAACTTCTGCTCGAACTTTATTTATGGAACCCTGTCATTATTGAACGACATACTAAGTCCGTAAGTATTATCGATTCCAAAAGACATGCCCTTTTTGAAGATATTTTTTAGTTTTTCCGACTTTCTGATTTTAGGGTTTTACTAGGTTTTATATTTTTCTATTTTTTGGTATTTTAAATATATACAATATATACACTAGATATCGACTTGATCTATAAAACTTTGAATGTTTTGGTAAAATAGCTCAAGACCCGAGAAAAAGTGACTTTCTCGTTGATATGATAAGTTATCTAAAAAGATATACTTTCATTTTAAATGGAGAGCGATGACTAACCCGACATTTACTTAGAAGTCGATTTACATGAGCTTAAAACTTCGAATGTTTTATTTAAGGCTCATGACCGTGAAAACTTTATTTCTCGTAACGAGGAGAGTTGTCTTTTGATGGACAAACTTTATTAAATGAGCTTAAAACTTTAAATGTTTTGAAACTAGCTCATGCCATTTCTCGTTACGAGGATAAGTTATCAAAGATAAACTTTCATGTAGTTGAATTTCGAGTCCTAAGCTGTTATTTGCTTACGAATCATTTTGATGAGCTTTAAAACTTCGAATGTTTTAATTTTAGCTCATGACCGAGAAAACATAATTTCTCGTTTAAAGGATAAGTTATCTTAGTTAAAAGATACATATTCCTTTAATTGAAGACCGGGGCATACTCTGATATATGATTATACACCATTTTCATGATCTTGAAACTTTTTAATTGTTTTAGAGAAATCTCATGATCGAGAAAAATTAATTCCCCGTTATAAGGATAAGTCATCGTACACGATGAACTTTCCTTCATGAGCCTAAAACATTGAATCCTTTAATTATAGCTCATGCCCGAGAAAAATGAATCTCTCATTATGAGGATAAGTTATCTTAATTAAAAGATAGCTTTCCTTTTAAGCTTAAAACTTGGAATGTTTTACTACAAGCTCATGAACGAGAAAATTAAATTTTTCGTTGTTAAGGATAAGTTCCCTTAGTTAAAAGATATGCTTTCCTTTAATTAAGGTCCGAGTTACATTCTGATATTTGACTGTAAGTCATCTTACTTGAGCTTAACCGCAAATCCCGTGGGGCACCTGATTATTAAGGATAAGTTATCTTAGTTAAAAGATACGCTTAAGATTTTTAATATCTTAAGGGAGTAGCTCAAGTCCGAGAAGCTGTAAGCTTCCCGTTGTGAGGATAAGTGCACTTGAATATACACTTTTCTTTATTTAAAGCTCGGGTTACAGTCCGTCATGTGACTGCAAGCTGTTATACTTAAGCTTAACCGCAAATCCTCTGAGGCACCTGATTCTAAGATATCCCCTAGGGCACTTGAACCTTGATTTTGGTACCTACACGTGTATCAGTAGTTTGCATGCTTTCATATGTGTTAGTGATATCTTTTTTAGAACCATGTGGGGGTTCATAGACAACCTTGGCAGTGTTCGAGGGAAATATCGTTCATTTAGGAACCCATCTAAGACCAACTGTTTTGAAGATTCTACCCTTGGGTTTCGACCTTAAACAAGATCTAGGATACATTGGTTTCTCATGCACGGCGGAATACTTAGTTGGAGAGAACCTATTTCCTATAGGGTTCCATGTTTTAGGTATCTTTGAAGTACCTCTATCCTTTGTGGGTGTCTTTCTAACAGTAGTCTTTTGGGATGGAAATCTAGCATGTGAATCCACCCTGTTCAGGACTTTTGTTATACAATCATGATGATTTGCAGTAAAGTTTGTTACAGTTTGAATAAACAATGTTCATTGTAATCGAGAAAGACCTAGAATTATTCGTACGATCTGCTACTGGGATTGTGGTTTTTTGTACATAACTACGTTTTGGTGCGGCCAATTCCTAGAAGGCATCACATTCGGTTTAAGATTCCTAGTTCTCTCTTGTGTCTTTTTCTTAGCTTCCGCTAGATGTTCTTTGTGGCTAGTGTCATTTGAATTATTTTGAGACATGTTCTTTGAACTATTCCTAGAGGAGCTAGATGATATCATATGATGAGATTTTGCAAAGGCAGATTTTCTGGTGTGACGAGTGACTTGTTTTGAAAGATGACTCATATCAACTTGGGAGGCAAACCGTGATCTCGAGGATTTTGTTTATTAGATCTAAATGAAGTTGGTTTTCTAACAACTGACTGAGTTTTAGGCGGTTTCCCCAAGATTGATGGTTTTTCAAACTTAGTGTCGACACTAGTTCCTTTAATTTTCCTCAACTCGTTTTTTAGTGCAGCTATAGCAAAAACCTTCTGAACCTGAGCCTTTAAGGTCTCATTCTCTTTCTGTAATTTATGTTGGGATGCCAACTTAGATTCTAGCAACTTAATTGTTTCAAAGAGTGATCTTTTTCAACTTTATAATCTTGGATTTACGGTCCAATTTTCGTTCAAGAACAATGTTTTCCCTTTCAAGTTTTCAAAGTGTGGTTCAAACATGTCCATTTTCTTATAAAACTCATGTTTGGCATCCTCAAGGTTCTCTTTAATCTTAGAGTCCGAAATAGTTAATGAAACAGGCATATGGCATAGATCATGATATTTTACAACATTCTGGTCAATCTCTCCTCCTTTATGACTCATATATGATGAGTCAGGAGTGATATTTCTATCATCCTTTTCCATCATATTTGTGTCATAAATAGGTTCAGAATGCTCAGCAGGCGGTATGTCATCGACATATACATCATATACAACATCCCGTTGTGCCTCATAAACGGGTCCGATGTTTGTATGAAAAATGTCTATGACATTCTCTGATGTGCTGCTAGTATCATGCTCTTCTGATCTATACAACTGCTATCAATGTTGACCAAATCGGGCTCCATTATGGCATTCGTATCAATGTCTCTCTCCTTTGCATTAGCTTGTAGTTTTTGTAGCTGATGAAGATCTCTTCGTGGGATTTCTAATTCAACGGTTTCATTGAAATTCGATGTAATTAAGGATTACTTGCGATCGAGCGGTGATAGAAAGTAATTGTGTTTGTTAAGTGGTTTAGAAAAATCTAAAATAATATCGTAAATTTGCAATAAAACTTTCCGCGAAAAATAAAATTGCTTAAAAATATTTTACCAAATTTTGAAAATCACGTAAAATGAAATTCTAAGGTCGTGGAAAAAAATTTGAAAAATAAAAATTTTACGTCAAATTTTAGCCGAAAAATTCGAATTTCACCTAAAAAATTTGAAATTTAGCCCAAAAATTTTACTTTATCACCAAAAATAAATTTGAAGCTAACATGGCCTAGAAACTCTATAGAAAAACTTATTACTCTAGTTTTCCCGCCAAAAAGCTTCTTTTTTTTTGGAAACTATGCTTCGGAATTAAAGGTGTGGTGGCTAAATATAAAAAGTGAGTAAACAAAAATTTGGCAGAATTTTGGTATAAGACATAACTCTGAATTTCGGTATTTTGAAAAGGATCAAATTTTGGTATTTTTCGAGTATTTAAATTTTGGTATTTTGCAAAAAAAAATAATTTCGGTAAACTAGCAAATAGAAACTTTTGGTACTAAATACCGAAAATCAAATTTCGGTAAAAATTAAGAAACTACCGAAATTTAAATTTCGGTAAAAGCTGACAGTTTCCAATTTCGGTACAAATGCCAAATGAGAATTTCGGTAAAACTCAAAATCAGAATTTCGGTAAATAACAAATACCGAAATATTGAATTTCGGTAAATTAGGGTTTCAGTAACTTTATACCGAAAAACAAATTTCGATATTTCTGGCAAATAGGTACGAATTTGGCTAAAAACTTGCAAAACTTCCAAAAATGAGATTTTGGAGGTTTTCCGGCAAAACGCTTTGTACTTCCAAGTAAAATACACCTCCAAGGACCTTAAAAGTGCAAAGTTTTTGAAATTCGAAGCCGAAAAAATTAAAATCAAGAAAAATGTACAAAAATCTATTTTTTATGCAAAATAATAGATAAAGGAAATATTTTTCTTGTTTCGAAGAAACTTCACCTATATCATAAAGATACTAGATCAATAGATGACCTTTTAGTGAAGATTTAAGGCTAAAAAAACACCAATTTTTTTTTGAACTCGTGGTGTATGTGAACAAATACATACGAAATTCAATATAACTATAACACTCCCAATTTACATTGCGCAGCGGATATACACAATTGGGTGTTATTCACAAACTTTACTTCACAAACTCTTTACATGAGCCTAAAACAGTTTATTTAGGAATATAATAAGGAAATAATTTAAATCAATGTCTAAAACCTTCAATCCCAAGTAAAATCAGTTTAAAAATATATCAGAGTAGCGTTCAGGTTCCCCAAGGATCTTAACCAATAGACAACCTTTTTCCAGAATACTGGACCATATACTATAAATTTATGACAAACGGGAAAGAAATATGTTTTAGACCAAATTACTACAAAAGTAATCCCGTAATCCTTCTCCATCAAGCTCCGCAACTCAACAATTTCAAGTACCTGAATTACATGCTTAAAATCATCAACACAAAGGTTGAGCAAGTCTATAGGTTTAACAAAACATAGTTGAACACATCGTAAAAATCATTCACAATTGTTTAATAGAATTGTGGCCATACAATCTATTAATCAGGCATTTCATCTTACAACAATAGCTAATGAATTTTATTAAGCTCATGACACCGACCCCTTAACTTAGTCACCCACGCTAAATGCCAGCATGACTATAAAAAATCCAGTGCCCCTACTACGGTATCAATTGCAAGAATACCAATTCTCATTCTCGTAAAATTATCCTTCCCAGAGGTTACTCAGCGTAATGCCCTGGTCTCAGATAGGGTTGTCAGCCCAATAGTACTATCATTAGAATAAGCGGCTATTCCCAAATCACAACATCAAGTCAGAAGATAGTTAATGGCTCATGAATTTAGGAACTTTTGCAATTTAGGTACTTATACAATTCAAATCAACAAAGGCAACATTCGGGTCCAACAATTACTCATGACATGTGTTCATTTTACTTCAAATAGCATGTATCCCCCTCGCGGGTTTTAAAATCATTAAAACAAGTAGAAAGCGAGGCTATAGACTCACCTGAAGTAATAACAATAGTATGACGACTTTCAACGATCGATGATGCCCGATGAACACGAAATTCACAATATATCAAAACAAAACGCGTGCCTTTAATAATACATCCAAGTAATATTTCATACTTAATAAAATGAAATAAGTATCTCAAAGTTAAAATCAAACTCACACCATAATCAATTTAATAAATCCTTCTTACGTACACTTTTATACTTTTACTCTTTTAAAAATTGTCGATATATATATGTTAACCGTCCAAACTGTTTTCCTTACTTAAACACGTCAATAGCTTACGATACTAATCAGAAACTTCACTTACTATATATAGAAATACCTCCCAAAAGTTGGTTAAAAGATTTTACTTTTAAAGTTCCCTGCCCGACTCATCTTCGAACTACAAAAACCGGACAGTTTTACGTCGACAATTCATATAGTCTTTTTAACTTATTTATTTAACTCCGTTTACAAAACCGACACTCGACTTGAAAATAAACTCAACATCCTCATGTTTATCACTTAACATCAGTCCATGACTCATTTCAAAATCCTTTTTATAGTCTCCGAGATTCGATCTAAATATCTACAACAATTATATATTGTGCTGATACTCGTCTCCCGGTACACGAATAATCAAACCAACGTAACTTTTCGCTCGTTTGGAGCTAGAAGCTCTACTTTATACCAAATAGAAGCTTAAGACATCATCTACAACAATATCTAGTTAGTTCATACCATACTCAAACTTGTATTTTTCAAAAATTACCTTTTTGTTGGGAATAAAATATAGCCAGTTCACTTGAGCGCTGACAAGAGGAAAACAAGCGTTGATAGGAAGAAAACAAACGCTGACAGATCAAGCGTTGACAAGAAGAAGTCAAGCGTTGATAGATTGAAGACAAGCACTGATGGAAAGATTTAGTCTACGCGTATATTGTTTCTAGTTTGTTTCTAGTAAAGATAAGTTCAACATTGTATTTTCTATAATTATCTTTACCTAGAATAGTTGATACGTAGACTCTTGTACAAGGCTTCTTATATCTATAAAAGAAGACCTTTAGGTTATTGTTCAATATAAGTTTTCATACGTTAAACACTTTCATTGTAAGCAAGTTTGTTATATTCAATCAAGTGAAGGTTTGTTTACTTCTTTGTGTGTTCTTGTTTAAGTGTTAATTTCGCATAACACTTAGATTACTTTATACATAAACAAAGTTTCTCTACGTGTATAAGTTGATCTAATCTCGTATACACAAAGCTAAATCGATCTAAGTTTGGGATCAACAAGTGGTATCAGAGCTTGTTGAGAAACTTTTGATCTTAAAGAACACAAGAACCCTAAAATCACCAAAACCCTAATTTTCACAAAACCCTAAAAACATCATGTCCAATCCAGAAGTAAACCCCTCCTCCTCAAACCCTAGCATCAAGATTCCCATGCTTGATGTAAGCAACTTTGAGCTATGGAAGTTCAACTTTGAGCAATATCTGGGAATCTATGACTACACTCTCTGGGAGATTATTGAATATGGAAACACATTCAATAAAGCTCAAAAGATTGCTGATGCCATTGCTGCAAGAACTGCTATTGCTGGATGTCCAGAAGCAGATAAGAAAGAAAAACCTAGTGATGGTAGAGTTGTGTGTGCTGAAGACATAGCAAAGAAAAGGGTTGATATGAAAACCCTAAACATTCTGAAACTCTCTTTGGGACAAGAGAACCAGCATAAATACAGAGGTTATGAATCTGCAAAAGACCTTTGGGCAGCTCTTGAAGTTGCATATGGTGGCAATGATGATACTAAGAAAGAAAACAAGAAGCAACTCATGCATGAGTATGCTGTTTTCAAGGCTTAACCTAATGAGAAGCTTAGCAGTGTGAGAAGCAGACTGCTTGACATTACAAGCAAGCTGTCCTTCATGAGGACACAAGTTGGTGATGTTGACATTATTGCCACTTTTCTTAAAAGCCTTGGTGATGCGTGGAAGATTGAGGCAAGATCTATTCTTGCCAATAACACTCACAAAAGTTCTACTTTTGATGATATCTACAACAAACTGAGGCTGTTGGAGAATGAAACTCTTTTGGAGCATGGAAGTAAGTCTACCAATAGCAACATGGCCTTCTTCTCACATAGTGAAGGCCAATTTGATCAGAAGGACTCTTACATACACCCAGTTACTGGATCGACATGTGTCAACGCTAGAACATATCCTGTCAACGCCTCACATTCAGACGCTGACACATACAAAAGTGACTCTCCAAGAGTTAAGCCTGCTGGTTTGGATCTGGATACTGTGTGTGCATACATTGCTTCTTTGCCCAATGGTTCAGTGATTACATATGAGGACCTTGAGCAAATAAGTGATGAGCACTTGGAGGAGATGGATATTAAGTGGAACATGGCTCTTGCTAGTATAAGAGCAAACAGGTGGAATAGAAGGTTTAAGAAGAAGATGACCTTTAATGCAAAGGACACTGCTGGATTTGATAAAAACAAGGTTGAGGGCTACAATTGTCTTCGTATGGGGCACTTCATGAGGGAATGCAGATCTCCAAGAAGATCTGATGCTGGCAAACCCTCAAGCCAAGTTGTTAAGGCTCAAGATCCTAAGGCCATGGTGGCAGTGTAAGAAATTGATGGTATTGGATAGGATTGGAGCTATTTGGCTAAGGATGGGGAAGAGGATAAGGCTTTGATTGCTGAGATAGAAGAAGAAGAGCATGTTCAATATGCTCTCATGGCACACTCCTCCTCTTCATCAGATAATGAGGTATACGATGATGCTTTTTGTAGTAAGGGTTGTCGTTTAAATACTGAAAAACTTAACAAAGAGATTTTAAGATTGTTAAGTGACGTGAGTACTGAGAGATGCAAGTTGTCTAACTACCAAATTGCTCTCACTCAAACTGAAAAGACAGTTGAGGAGTACAAGAAAATGAAATTTGATCTAAAAGATAAAATTAATATCTTAAAACATGATTTAAATGCTAGTAATGATATTAGAAACATCGTGGAAAGGGTCAATGCTGATATACAGGCTAAGTTAGATGAGGCTATCAAGAATAAGGATAATGTTGACCTTAAAATTCAGAGATTTGATAAGGCCTCACAAACCCTAGGAGAATGTGTTAATAAACAGAGGGATCCTAAGGACATGACTGGGATTGGGATGAAATACTATACTGTTGTTCCACCACCAGTTGGGGACTTCTATGGTGTCCAAAGAAAGGACCTATCTTGGACTGGTCTACCAGAACTCCAAGAGGAGGAATTTATTCCTTCACCAAGAGTCATTACCCCAGTTGAAGAGTATAGACAAAAGTTGACTGACTTGAATGAATGGAAGAAAGCCAACCCTGCCTTATTTGTTAAGGGTGGCTTGTTATGTGAAAGTCCAAATGAGTCTACCCCTATTAAGGTAACAAACCCAATCACTGGCAAGAATGTTGACCTTGGCTCAAACACTGTTAGAAAACCTAGCATTAAGTATGCAAAAATGTATAGGAATACCAGGTCACCTAAAATCCAAGTTAATAATGATGGAACAGGCTTCTTCTCATCTAGACCTAGGGTTGTGTCTAGAAAAGCCTGTTACACTTGTGGTAGCTTTTCACATTTAGCATATAAGTGTGTCAACGCTTCCAAGGTCAATGTTGTTAGAAAGTCAAACGTTGTCAGACCCAAAACCTTTGTGGAGCAAAGTCCACAAGTTGTTAGACCAGCCCCATTCTTTACTAGAGGGTCTAACACTCATGGACAAAGACCATTTCAGAAGACCAATACTTGGTCTAATAAGCAATGGGTTTCTGTAGCAAACCCTAGGTCCAACGCTGACAAGGGTAACTTCAGCGTTGACAAGACCAAATCCAACGCTGACAGAAACGTTGCCAGACCTAAATATTTGCAACCACAGGGTAAGGAGTCTAAAGCTTCTTCAAGCTTGACATGGAGACCTAAGCAAGATAAAAAAACCTAATTCTAATGGACTTTCTATGACCTGCAACAGATTTAATTATATTTCAAAGGTCATTACAAAACCTATTGGGTTAACTGGGTATTTCATCCAAAGAGGGATGAACAAGGGGTTGTTATGAGAACTAAGTTTGTTCTTGTTAAACAACCAGATGAATCCAAGTCTGCTAAGGCTTGGGTTCCCAAAGAAAACTAACTTGTTTTCTTTATGTGCAGGGCATTCAAAAACAGGTCAATGATTATGGATATTGAGACAGTGGATGCTCCAGGCACATGACAGGGAAGGAAGATTATTTAACTAACTTCACTCCCATTAAGGATGGTGATAAGGTTTACTTTGGAGGCGGATATGGAACTATCACTAGTAAAGGAACACTTCTCACCAAGAACTTGCGTTTTGAAAACGTGTTTCTGGTAAAGGAACTTGATTACAATCTTTTTAGTGTATCACAAGTTTGTGATAACAAAAATAAAGTTCTGTTTACTGATACTGAATGCTTGGTGTTAAGAAAGGATTATAAAATCCCAGATGAGAAATATATTGACTATAGAACACCTAGACATAAAGACATCTATAATGTGAATCTTAATGGAATTAGGATAAACAATAATATGTCATGTTTTTATGCTAAAACTTCAGTAGATGAGAGTAATCTATGGCACAGGAGACTAGGTCACATAAACTTTAAGAATATAAACAGGCTTGTGAGACTTAGCTTGGTTGATGGTTTGCCTGAAAAGGCTTTCCACAATGACCACTCTTGTGTTGCATGCCTTTTTGGCAAGCAGCACAAGGTCTTATTTAAGTCTAAACATGTGCACTCTAGTTCTAAACCACTTCACTTGCTGCATATGGACCTATTTAGTCCAACTAATATAGAGAGTTTGAATGGTAAATCATACTGCTTTATCATCACAGATGACTTTTCTAGGTTTACTTGGACTTTCTTTTTAGCTATGAAAAGTGACACTGCTGACACTTTAATTGACTTTATTACTCAGATAGAGAAGAAAACTGGTAATGAAGTTAAAATGCTTAGAAGTGACAATGGTGGTGAGTTTAGAAATAAGCTTTTAGATGATTTTTGTGCCAAGAAAGAGATTACTAGGCAGTTTAGTGTTGCCAGAACCCCAAAACAGAATGGGGTTGCTGAGAGAAAGAATAGAGCCCTAATTGAAGCAGCCAGGACTATGTTGGCTGATGCTCACTTTCCCATAGCTTTTTGGGCTGAGGCTGTGAATACAGCTTGTTATGTTCAGAATAGAGCATTGGTCAACAAGATACAGAACAAAAGACCTTATGAGTTACTTTGGGGGAGAAAACCTAATATTGGTTTCTTAAACCTTTTGGTTGTCATGTAGTTGTCCTTGATACTAGTGATGCCTTAGGTAAATTTAGTGCAAAAGGTGATGAAGGTTACTTCATGGGTTATTCAGTGCATAGTAAGGGATATAGGGTTTACCTTAAGAAGGAAAAACGTATACTTGAAAGAGTACATGTTAGGTTTTTAGATAGTAAACCTAGTGATCCTAAAAGTGGTCCAAATTGGTTGTTTGACTTTAAACCTTTATCTAGAAATTTAAATTATATGCTTGTTACTAATCCAGACATTGTGAAGGTAACTTCAAATGTTATGGAAGAACAAGTTGTTGATGTTTCAGGTACACAGGTTAATGAAGAGGTTGGATCACCAGCAGAAAAGACATCCCCCATACAAGAGTATGTCACTATCCCCATATGGACAGATGCTTTTGCTGCTGCTGCTGCTGAAAAGGATAATGGTGGTCCCCAAGTACCATCAGTTAACAACATGCATGGTCCTTCAGGCGCTGACAAAGGCAAATATGGCGCTGACAGGAAAAATTCAGGCGTTGATGGCTCAAACGTTGACAACAACATTTCAGGCGTTGATAACCCAAACGCTGACAACCAAGGTTCAGGCGTTGACAACACTTTTGAGCATCTTTTCTCTTCTAATTTTGAACAAGGTGAACCTTCCAATTTACATGAAGAGGTTCATCCTAATATTGATGGAAGAGAGTCTGAAGAAGATATTGGCAACTTGGAGAATGAGATTGAAGACAACAGACTTTTTGAGGGAGGAGTTCTCACTTCCACCATGAAGAATCATCCTCCTTCTCAAATTATTAGGGATGTTATGACTCCTGTTCAGACTAGAAGATCTCATCAGAATCTTGGTGGATTCATTGCCAATATACACAAGAAGGTTGATACCCCTCTTGTTGAAGCATGTTTGTATGCCTGTTTTCTGTCACAACAGGAACCCAGGAAGATCTTTGATGCTCTCAAAGAACCAAGTTGGGTGGAAGCAATGCAGGATGAGCTTTACCAATTTGCAATTCAGGATGTTTGGGAGCTGGTTGATTGTCCCAGGTATGTAAAACCTATTGGGACAAGATGGGTTCTAAGAAACAAGAGAGATGAAAGAGGTATTGTGGTCAGAAACAAGGCACGTTTAGTGGCTCAGGGATATACACAAGAGGAAGGGATAGACTATGAGGAGGTCTTTGCACCAGTTGCAAGGATTGAAGCTATAAGGATATTTCTAGCCTATGCTTCCTGCATGGGCTTCACTGTCTATTAAATGGATGTGAAGAGTGCTTTCCTCTATGGTACAATTGTTGAGGAGGTATATGTCATGCAGCCTCCTGGTTTTTAGGATCCAGAGAATCCAGACAAGGTGTATAGAGTCAAGAAGGCTATGTATGGACTTCATCAAGCCCCAAGAGCATGGTATGGCACATTGTCCACTTATTTGGTGGAAAATGGATTCAAGAGGGGCACCATAGACCAGACACTATTTACAAAGAAGGCTGGTAAGGATGTCTTACTTGTTCAGGCTTATGTTGATGATATCATCTTTGGATCCACAAATCCAAAGATGAGTGAGGACTTTTCCAAGCTTATGACAGACAAATTCAAGATGAGTGCAATGGGGGAGATGAACTTCTTTCTAGGGTTACAAGTTCAGCAGAAAGAAGATGGTATCTTCATCTCTCAGGATAAATATGTGGTAGAGATCTTGAATAAGTTTGGCTTTTCTCCACATAAAAAGAGGGCTACTACTCCTATGGATAGAGAACACCCTTGGGGAAAAGTTGGTGATGGAAAAGATGTGGATGTCAGGCACTATAGATCAATTATTGGTTCATTGATGTATCTCACAGCCTCCAGACCTGACATCATGTTTGCTGTGTGTGCATGTGCACGCCATCAAGTGACTCCCAAAGAATGTCACCTTTATGCTGTCAAGAGAATCTTTAGGTACCTAAGATGTTTTCCAGATCTTGGCTTGTGGTACCCAAAAGATTCACTTTTGGAGCTTATTGCATATTCAGACAGTGACTATGGAGGTGATAAGTTTGATAGAAAATCCACAACTAGTTGATGTCAGTTTCTTGGGAGCAGGTTGATATCTTGGCAATGCAAGAAACAAACTGTGGTGACCAATTCTACAACTGAAGCAGAGTATGTTGCTGCAGCTGCTTGTTGTGGACAAGTCTTATGGATTCAGAACCAGCTGTTGGATTATGGGTATAATTTCATGCATACCAAGATATTTGTTGACAATAAAAGCACTTTATGCATTATTAAGAATCCTGTACATCATTCTAAAACTAAACACATAGAAATTAGACATCATTTTATAAGAGATTGTTTTGAAAAGGGTTTAATACAACCAGATAGGGTTGACACAGAAGAAAATGTGTCTGATTTATTAACTAAACCTTTTGATGCTGGAAGGTTCCAATACTTGGTAACAAGTATTGGAATGATCAATCTCACTTAAATATGTGTTTTGGGGTCTTATTGTAAAAGTATGTACAGGATAATGCATTGTTATTGGTCTTTTTGAGGATTTAGATTTTCCACTATATTTTTCTAACACTGACAAAGGTTACTTTAACGCTGATAAGTGTTATTGTGACGTTGTCAACAATATATTTGTCTAACGCTGACAAAGGTTTCCTTAACACTGACAAGTGTTATCGGGGCGTTGTCAGCAACAATGTTAGTTTTGTGGTTTTTAATCTAAATGTGCAGGTGGTGTTAGCATTATACCATTTGATACAGAGTTTCTTATGGATCCTTGGAGAATCATTTGAGCATGTTTTTATTTATGGACGATGGTTGGAATTTTCTATTCCTATCTTGACATAAATTTTTTATGTTCATGCATATTTTTGGGCAACATATGTATCACAGTTTAAGGGGAGGTTTTAGGAACCTTTAGGACTTTTGGATATTCTTATGATACTCTTATCACAATTCTAGATTGTGTCCACAGGTGAGTATGAGTTAGTTTTACTAAATCATGAGGCACTGTAGCATGCAAAGTTGATATACTATGCATGTTGCCAAGACATTTTTGGCCTAGAATTGGTTGTGGTATGTTGGGATACTTGGGAATGATTTTATCATGGGTTTTACCTGGGAGTAACAAGGAATTTTATGAGATAACTTAGTTGTTAAGATTTTTGGTTAGCAAAGGACACTAGAGGACTGTTATGTCTGTCTTGCATAAGCAAGTGTGCATAACTGGACAGTGCTTGCCACCCTATAATAATTATCAACTTATAGGTTATCTTCACTAGGATAAATTACTTTGTTAAGGTCCTTTTTAATTTTTAATATTTTTAATTTTGGACGCTGACAAGTATTTTCCCAAGCGTTGTTGTGACCAATTTAGACGTTGACATGGCTTTGGCAAACGTTGACAAGAATATAGCCGTTGGGCGTTGATGGGTTATTTTTTACCGTTGACACTCATTGGGACCTACCCAGTTGTTACTTTTTGACGAATTTTGGGGCCGTAGTTTTGGGAGTAGATAACTTTCAATTAATGCATGAGATAACTTATTTTCTTTTCAATATTTTCATGATTGTATTTTGAAAATAGTTGCCTCATTTTTTACCAATCACATGCATCTTTCTCTCCTATATATTTGGCTCCTATTTTTAAACAGGGTACCTATCATTCTTGTCTAACAAAATTTTCTCCTATACTTCATCTTTATCAATTATTCAAACAGCTTTCAACAATGGCACCAAAATTTAAACCAAGTGATTTGGTATTGGGATTCAGGAGTCAACACAACATGATAGCATATTTGGACGCTGATGATACTCTGTTTCCCCAATACACACAGATGGTGGCGTATTTGAATGCATCTCCTATTAGGTATGCTCTTTCTCATGCTCCTCTCATCTCTGTCACACATATTAAGCAGTTTTGGAACAGTGTTAGTTCCTCAACAGTTAATAGAGTGACTACATTATCATCTATTGTTCATGGGCGTACATGGGTGGTTACTGAAGCCTTGGTTCGCCAGGATTTGCATCTTGATGATGCAGATGGTATAACCACCCTTCCCATTCATGAAATAGAACAAGGACTAAGGGCTTTGGGTTATCCTTTCCCTGATGAGGGAACTTTAAACAAATATCATAAACAGGAGTTTCCCCCAGCCTGGAAGTACCTAATACATGTCCTCTTACAATGTTTGAGTCCCAAGTGTACTGCACACAATGAGATTAATAGATCCATTGCTAGTGCCATTGTGTGCATTGCTACTGGGCAAAAGTTTAATTATTCAAAAACTATTTTTGAGGGCATGTGTAAAAACAAAGGGAATAAGATGACATTAGCTTATCCCAGATTTTTACAAATGGTTTTTGATGTGCAAAATTACTGCACAAGGGATCATGATGATTTTTATGAGATCCCTGTGCACAAGAAAGCTATTTTTACAAAGATGAACTCACCTCCTCACCGTGACTTACCCCTCACCCCAGCTATGATTGCTGTTATTGAAGCAGCACAACCTCAACCAGACCCACAACCTCAACTTGACCCAATACCTGAACCTTTGCCTTCACCTCAACACATGCAAATTGACCAAGAACCCTTTGACGCTAACACATTAAATGTTTGCATTGACACACCTAATCCAGACGTTGACACCATTCCTTCACAGACCCAAACACCCCTTAACCAACCCACATCCACCCAGTCCACATCATCTTCTCCCCCCCACAATATAGGTTGAAAAAACGCCAAAGGACTACTGGAGTTTTCTTCTCTAGTGGTCCTAGCCATGTAGCAGAGAGAACCACCACCACAAGTGTGGTTGGTGCTATGGATGAGGCTGGGACTATTGGTTCTGGCTTAGATGCAGGCCAAGATAGTCCTAACATCTTTAAGACCTCATCCATGCCCCCATGAATCTAACTTGGGAGGTCAAATACCCATTTTAGAGGAGGGCAGATTGGAACCAATGACATTAATGGAATTGACGGCTGTCTGCATTAGCTTGCAAAAGCAAAATGCAGACTTGGTACATATTGTCAGTACACAAGGCCTTGAACTCAAGTAATTGAGGGAGAGGATTGTTATTTTGGAGAATGCTAGCACAAGGCGTGGGATGGAGGAATCTTCCAAAGGGGAGGATGAGCAGATAAATGTGAGTGATAAGGGCTCACATTATGGTGAATCTTTGGGTGTTGCTGAGGCCCTAACTAGTTTGAAGAAGCAGCCAGGTTTTGTTAGATCTCCGGTCACCCCTACAAATTTAGACTTGATTTTTACAGCTATGTTGGAGCAAATTACAAGAGGCGCTGAGACATGTAATTTGGGCGTTGACAAGCAAAATTTGAACGCTGACACACCAAGCGCTGACATGAGAAAATTGGGCGCTGATAAAGGAAATTTGAGCGTTGACAGACCTGAAGATGAGGTTGATGTATTCCAGTCATCATCCATCATCAAAGAAGTTTCTTCACAGGTATTACCATCTTCCTTACCCATCATTGATTCATTAGATAGGGGTAAAGGAATTATGGTAGAAGTAGATGTTCCAAAGAATGCAGCACAGATTGAGTTTGATAGAAGGTTGGCTGCACAAATTATGGAACAAGAAAGAAAGAAGGTTGGTGAATCACCTTTTGTTATCACTTCAGAAGAACAAGAGGGAAGTGATGAAGCTAGTTCAGACTCAAGTGTGATGATAATAGAACAACCAGAAAGACTTGAGTATGGTGATGAATCGGCAAGAGAGAAGTTGAATGAGTTGAAATTGCAAGTAGATTTTGATATGCCAGAAGTTTTTTAGATGTACCATGCTTGGGAAGATAGGTGTATGGAGAATCCACATTTGACTATTTCAGACCAAATATGGGGTTTGGAGATTCTTCTAAGAGTACAAAAGGACTGCAAGGTAATTCTGAAACACAAAGCTAGCAATATTCTCTCAATGCTGAAAAGGGATAGAAGGGAGTTGTACTACATGCTACTCAGATGTCATGGAACAAGATGGACCTATAAGAAATTGATTGGATTATCCTTTGAGGAGTTGGAGTACAAGGCTTATCCCATTTGGGCTAGAGTGCAGGAAGAGAACACTCTAAGACTTCTTTCTGATGAAAGGAAAGAAGAACTTGCAGAAGAGATGGAGCTTAAGAAGGCAATGATTGTTCCCAGACCTTTGAAGAAGGGAGTCTCTCTTGAGTTTCCTAAATATATGGATAGATTGAATCCAAGTGAAGCTGTTATAGGAAGGAGCATCAAGCTCTCACCATTGGAAGCTTCAGATATGGTACAAGTGTTACCTTTTGATTCCAGAAACCCTATTATAAGCTATGAAGAAGATGAATGTGGGTTTTGGAAGATTGGCAGGTATGGGAAAGAGGTACACACTTTTACTACACTCATATCTCTTTTTGCAAGTGTTGATAGAGAATGTTAATGCAAGTAATGCCTAAAAACATTATTAGTGTTAACTAATCTTTCTTAGTTTTGATCACAACAAACCATACAACACATTTAGTGTAGAAACACAAAATGAATTATTTAACTAACACTATCATCAAGGTAATAATCATATCACTAACCTTTCTTAATCATACTTAGTGATCACCAAAATGATTATCCTTAAAACTCACTTTTGCTAATAAGACAAAAGACTTTTTAATAAACTTTCTTTTTTAGAAAATGTTTTATTAAAATGGAAAATGAAAATTTGAAAATGGCATATTCCAAATGCTGTTAGAATATCCTTTAAAGGGTTCAAATACCCCAGATATTTCCACCCCACTAAAAGACAAAAAACGGAGCGGAGTCTAGTGGCGGTACCTTAAGTACCTACGCGGTACCTTAGCGATATGGTACCGCGGGGTGAGATATGGTACCGCGCACAGATAACCGTTATAGATCCGTTATACTTTGTCTCCTTTAAATAGTGGGTCAAATCTCATTTTCCAGCAAGCCTCTTGGATGATTTTCTCAGCCCCTTTTCTATTTTCTATAGCATAATCATTAGTAAATGATCACTTCATTTGTTAAGGATGTTTACATATGATTATCCTCTTGATCCCCTCCTTTACCATGTCCAATGAGAAGATCACTCACTCACTAGTATAGTGATAAAGATGAATTTATGAGCTAGTCATATTCATCATCATACCTTTTTGTTTTAGGTCAATCCAATGTATTTATGAATACTTGGACTAGTTGTGTTCATCCAAGTTATTTATGGATACTTGGATTTGTTGTGTACATCCATTGCATATGTGTTTGCTTGGATTTGTGTTGTGTAAATCCAAGCTACATGTGTGTACTTGGATAAGTCTAGTTGAGTTGTAATAGATTTGATTAGGAGTTCTCACTAAACTATAAAGTGATGTGGTTGTGTCTTGTGAGTTCTCACTAAACTTTAAAGTGATTGGTAGTTGTGTTGTGTGAAGTTCTCACTTAGCTTCAAAGTGAAGAGTCGTGAAGATTGGTTCTAGCTTTCGATTAGAACTCGACATCTAGCCTTGTGTCGTAAAATGGTGAAGTAGGCAACGTCGTGAAGATTGGTTCTACCTTAAGGATTAGAACTCGACATCTAGCCTTGTGTCGTTAAATTGTGAAGTAGGCAACGTCGTGTAGATTGGTCCTAGCTAAAGATTAGGTCTCGACATTTAGCTTAGTGTCGGAAAATAATGTAAGCAACGATGTAAGGTTTTCTCCGCCGAGAAGGGAGCTTGTGGATATAGTGGAAATCTCGAGTAGGTGTACTCGAGGAGTGGAGTAGAAACGAGGATAGAGCCTCGTTGTCGAACCACTATAAATCTTGGTGTCTTCCCACTAGGTTGTCTCCTTCCTTTCTCTTTACTTATTTCATTATCATTATACTTGCTTATTATCCTTGCTAGTGTATTTCAATTGAACCTAATCATTATGCAACTTAGCATCAAGTAAAAGATAGTTTTGATACAAACCAAATTGAAAGTAATTTTAATTTGGTCACCAATCGAAGAGAAACTATTCAACCCCCCCCCCCCCCCCCTTCTAGTTTCTATAATTGGTATCAGAGCGATGGTCACTCAAGATCTTTGAAGTATATTGTACTTTAAAACTTGGATCGATCCATTGTCTCCTTAAGTTAGAAGGTCTAGTTGTACTAAAGTTTCTCTTTGGTCAAAACTATGTTTTCTTTGGAAAATAGGTCTTTTAATTGATAATATTGCATCCCACTTAAGATTAGTAGCCTTTATGCATTTTAGATATACTCTTGAAATGTATCTACTAGTTTGCATCTTGCTTTGTGTAGGTACTCATGAAGATCAATCACTTAATTGGTTGTGGATTGAGTCACTTGCACTTGTAGAAGAATCATCTTCATTGATCTTTAACATATTTGAATGATGATACCAAGATGATTGGGAATGATACTAGTCCTTGAAGACTTAGTATTCATCATAGTCATTGATTGGGATTAGCACTTGTTCCTTCATGGATTGCTCTTTGTGGCCAAGGTACGCTTTCGTTCTTCCACACGCCCTTTGATCATTCTTTTGATCATTACTTGACTATGTGCTTGTTCTCGGCATCCTTGCCTTGACATTTATTTGTGGTTTGTGCTTCTTTTCTTTTATCCTCTCAAACCTTCATTCCTTGGATACTTGACTCACTATGGTGATGTAGAGTGAGTTAGTAGAAGCTTAAAGTATCAAGCATGATTTATATGGTTTGCACCCATACGGTTAGTAGGCCCTTCGTGGGAGAGAAAGTGAATTAATACTTTGCTCATATTTTAGTTTAGACTAAGACTATTATTGAAAGTGATCTTAGTTTAGACTTGAATAATTGCTTTGTGTTTATTCATTACCAAAGCCGTTTATCGTTTCGCCGGAAAGGCACGTCTTAAACCACTATATATGACACAAGCTCTTTGTTTCAACTACTTGAAGATTGTCATTAATCCCTTGAGCAATGATCCTAGTCTTGATTCACTTCTCTTGACTTCTCTCCACTTAGTCGTTTTGCTACGAGTAGTCGTTTGTCTGTTTCGGTTCTTTTCGATCTTGATTTAACTCGTAATCCTTCATTAAGGCATATTGCTTAGTGTTATGATGATCCAATGATATTCTAAAAGGCTCATGATTTAATTTTAAGTATTTTAGAAAAACTGGATTTTCAAAATTTCGCGTTTTTCAGAGATAGAAACCTGCCTCTGTAGGCGGTTCCTTATCTCCGCGGCTCAAAACCCGCGGTACCTTATCGATAAGGTATCGCGGGCAGAAACTTTTGTCAGAGCGCCAGTTTGTGTTTTTTATTCTTTTTCAAACCAAACTCTCTCTCTCCCAAAAACACACAGCCGACGGGTTTTACCTTTTCCACCATTGTTGAAGCTTCCAAAACCTTCAATCTCTCAAATTAATTGATTCCAAGTTGTGGGTTTCACTCATCCATCATCTAGCATCAATTAATTGTAAGTATTTTCTTTCAATTTCATCTATTTTGTTCTAGGGTTCATCCTTTCATAATTGGGGATTTTTAAAATTGAAATTGAATTAAAACCTTAATAGGAATGTGGGTTGACATAGTTATTTTACTATGATTCCTTAGGTTCATATTCATTAAGATTTCACCAAAACCCACTTATAGAACAAATCCGAATTTAGGCTAAATGATTTTGGTTGAATTATGGATTTGAGATGAACCCATGAACAAGTAGGTAATGACATTGTTAATGCTTACCTAAAAACCCTGTTTTGAAAAACCAATGTCCTAATCCGTTGTTGATCTAACATAGATCATGTGTTCTTGGTCAATGATGGAATAGACACATTGTGAACATGAAAATGATATGGATTCAATCCTATGTTTGTCAAGAAATTGATATAACACATTTTCATTTTTCGTTTTCCTTTTTGATTTTCATATGAGTGATTGGAGAAATATTGTCTTGTGTTTGTATTTAGGTACTTAATCATGCCTTCTCAATATCAAAAAGATCATCAATACACTAAAGACTATATGCCCGACATCTCCCAAACCTATGCTTCCCCCAACTTCAAAACGCATTTCCATCCCTTTCCACTCGTTGTTTCCATGAGGGTAGAGTCGTTGACAAGGAAATAACGGGTTATGTCTATATCCTATCTATGTTTGAGCTTTCGGGGTTTGATTGCTTGCTCAACATAGAAGAAGATATTTACCCCTTATTCCTTCTTGAATTCTTTAGCACCTACTCCATGATTGAATACAATGGACAAATCTTCATTCGTTTCGTATTGAATGATCAATTGATTCAATACTCTCTTGAAGACTTTGGTCAAATTCTCGGTGTGCCATATGAAGGCACTTGTCGTTTTACGGATAAATGGAGACTTGATGCTCTCTCGGAATCCTTCGATAAACCTCCAAATGACCACACCGAAATTGATCTAGAGTTCATTCTTGAAATCGTCTCGAAAGAGCGTGATGGTAACGTTGTGAGAAGCCTTCATTCAAATGTACGAAATGTGAATCAATATGAAGTGCTCTCTAGTGACCTTAAGGATTTTATGGTTCAATGGGCCAATATCCTTAGGGAGAATGTCTTTTGTCTTGGTGGAAACCGAGATCATATCCCGGCGTGTATGGTGCATATGTTGAGTTGCATCTTCACATCCACCAAGTACAACTTGGCATTCTATATCGCTCGACGGATCAATTATGCCCTTTCGAAGCCCAAGACAAACCTTCCCTATGCTATGCTTCTAACTCGCCTTTTCAAAAGGGTTGCTCATGATTTTCCCCACCTTGATCTTTCTCGCTTCTACCCGGTTCATCGGGTTATGTTGCCCATTCAAGAGGCATATGCTAGAAAGACGAGAAGTGATCGAGGATCGAGAAAATCTGCTCACCAAGAGATGGATGACGAGGACATGGATATGCCAACAAGTGATGGTGATGGCATAGGTACTAGTTCTCATTTCCACTCTTCGAGTAATTCCCATCCATCCTCAAATCCATTCGAGGAAGAATTTGAAGACTTAGCTCCTCCTCCTCACCCTTCTAGTGATGTTCCTGAAGATCTCAATATGGAGCATCTTTATCGTGAGAATCTTAGAACCCGGGGAGAATTACATGAACACCGAGTGGAGTCAAGAAAAGGGTTCAGTATTTGGGAAAGATGATCAAGGGTTTAGGAAAGAAAAGGAGGTGAAGACTTTGAAGTTGTGTCAAAGTGTGGATTTGATGGTTTAACATTCGGTTATTAACACTTTGGTTTGGTTGTTTATTAACTTGTGTTGCATGCTTGGATTACAATTTATTTTGATCCTTAATGTTTGTTATGCCATCATGTTTGTGTTTTACATAGCTTTGTGCATGCCATATGATAGTTAGCTTATTAAATTATGATCTATAGTTAACTTTGGCTTGTAAAACCTTTGGGAAAAATCTGGGTTTATCAAAATCTGAAATGGGAAATTTTTGAAAACCTTCTGGTCGCGGTTACATATCGACCTGCGGTCCCTTATCGATAAGGTACCGCCGGTCCTAGATAAGGAACCGCCGGCCACTGTGCACGACAGCATCTTTGCTTTACACTGTTTTCTTAATTTAGTGTAAACCTTACATGATTTTCAGTAATAAACTGCACATTTCCTAAACTAGGGTATCTAAATTCATTATTCACCTAAAATGATTTTAACCCATTACTAGTTTGGATCATCCCCTCAACCATTTAAACCCACCTTGTTTGCATGTTCTTCACACATCAAACATACTTCCCTAAACCTTAAACCACCCTAATCAACCATGGTGTGTACCAAAACCTCAAACACTTCCAAGACCTCCACCCCAAGAAAAACACTCAAAATAAGGGTTAAGGTAGCTAAGCCTAACTCCTCACCTTTCCATACACCTAAGAATGAGAATGCTCCTATCCTCATTTCTTCATCACCTTCCCCACCTCTTGCACCATGCAAGACCTCCTCCAACCATGGTACTAACCACTCCATTGGTTCTACCTCCTCTTCATTCAATTCTAGAATGAATGAGCTTTCCTCACCCTTCACTCCAAGTGCACCCTTGGAAGTGACTACTCAACCTCAACCAATCCAAAGCATTCCGTTTGGGAATGACTTTGATGACCTTTTGGTGACTTCACCATTTACCCCTCACAACTCACCCATTTCACCAACCTTGGAGGATTTACCTCCACATTCACCCATTTCCCCTTTGGGGAACATGCCTCCACTTTCACCCACATCACCCTTGGAGAACTTGCCTCCTCCACCTCCACCCAACTCAAACATCCCAATTTTGGGTGTCCCTCTTTCCCTCCTCTTGGGTGATCCTTACTTTGGGTTTCAACAAACTCATGGTCCTAGATGTCCATGTTGTCTTTACAACCACTTCCTCATCCAAAACTTAAGGATGGACATGTATGGACTTCATAGGGGTTTGCAAGATTTCTTGCTTACTTTGTTCTCCATGCCTCCTCCTAGGAGATGAATGATGGAGGTGTCTTAATAAGATTTTTCAACAACAACAAGCCAAAGAAAACTATTTATCTAGATTTTATGATAAGCTAGCTATGTATTAGTTAGTTTTATTTATCTTTGTTCTTGTTTCCTTATTAATGAATGTTTCTTGTTGGTGTGTTATAGATTTAGCTTTGTGTGATTCTATCCTTTTGTGCATACTAATCAACTTTAATTTGAAATTAAAATTGAACCTAAATATATCACAACCCCTAAACTTGACTAAAATTGGTTCAAAATGATATCTAAATTATTTTGTCACCCTTTGTCAAGACATTCTTTGTGAATGTGTTGCTTTATGCAACCCTAGCATATTTTGGTTCTAATGGAGGTAAAATTCCAAGATTTGCAACTTTTTGAAAAAGTCTTAGTTTTTCCCAAAACCCAGGAAAAACTTAGTTTAAAGTCCACTGGACGCGGTTCCTTAAGGACCCGCGGTTCCTTAGTGATATGGAACCGCCGGACCATATAAGGTACCGCGGCCAGAAAGTGACTTTAGACGAATTTTTGGTCAAAAACCTTTAAACCCTATTCCCAGTCAAGATTCCTTGTTTACTCAAATTGACTAAACATTCCTTGACAATACACATTTTGTATTCAAATTCTTACCTTGATTACATTTTACTTATACCCCAACCTTGAGATTTCATTCTCACACCTTCCCAACCTTGAGAATTCATTCTCACATTACCTTGAGATATCATTCTCACACTCTCACAATGCCTGACTCCTACATTCCTAACCTTGACATTTCTTTGTCACAACCCCACTCACCCAAAGCTTGCTCATCCAAGCTTTTAAAGAAACCGAAAATCTCGGTTCGACCCGTTTGGGTTAAGAAGAATGAACCATCTTCGTCCAAACCACCCAAAAACCCTACATTCTCTCCAATCAAGTATTGGAATGAGACTTACACCATAAACCCCATCACCGGAGCAAAAGAACATGTTCCACCACCACCACAATCCTTCACTATCCCCCAACTCAATGACCTTTCCACCTTTCCAAACCTCACAAGGCATTGTGAAAACACTCCCAAACCCTTTACCCCACCATCTCCAAACCCTAAGTTTGATGCCATACCCACATCAAACGATTTTGTGTTGCATCATGGACCCTCGTGTGATTGTTGCCGTTTTTGAACAAATTGAACTTGCTCATGTGTATGAGAAGTTAAATTTTCTTGAATTCCTCCTCACTCGACCTCCTATTCAAGTTTTCGTTCCGGTGGACAAAACTTCGAATGATGCATCGTCGTCTTTTTAGTTTTTTTTTTTTTTTTGCAATCTTGGAAAATATCACTATTAGACTAGCTTATGCTTAGTGGTTTATTTTCCATATTTATTGCTTTTAGATACTCATACTATGTGTATGACTATCCTCTTTGTTGTATTTTTTTTTTAACTTTTGTGTTATTTGTGTGCTATCTAATTATTTCTATTTTTGAGTTGATCTTGGTTAAATTTTTACAATTGCTTATGGGTGATTCCACCAATTCTAAAGCTTTAACCCATTGACAAGCTTATCATCTTCATTTTATTGAAGTTTGATTTTGTCAATTACCTCTTTGGACATACTTAGCAAAATACTTGCTTCTAATTTGAGACTTCTTCTCTTTCTCCCTCTCAAGTTACTTAGTAGGTAGTGATCATATATACATTGGTGTTTCTTTCCTTTCTACTAACCTTTGTGTAGCATATCACCTTAGCTCACAAACTTGGTGCCCCGAGCAAGGGGGAGCAACCACCAAGGGGGAGCTACTAGCAAAGTTCGATGCACTTCAAAGACTTATGCTAACCTTTTTGCTACGACAAAGGGGGAGAAATGATAGTGATAAACTAGTAAATAATTCCATAGTTTGTGTTTATACGTAAATAAGTTTATCGTTTGTCGTAATCAAAAAGGGGGACATTGTTAATGCAAGTAATGCCTAAAAACATTATTAGTGTTAACTAATCTTTCTTAGTTTTGATCACAACAAACCATACAACACATTTAGTGTAGAAACACAAAATGAATTATTTAACTAACACTATCATCAAGGTAATAATCATATCACTAACCTTTCTTAATCATACTTAGTGATCACCAAAATGATTATCCTTAAAACTCACTTTTGCTAATAAGACAAAAGACTTTTTAATAAACTTTCTTTTTTAGAAAATGTTTTATTAAAATGGAAAATGAAAATTTGAAAATGGCATATTCCAAATGATGTTAGAATATCCTTTGAAGGGTTCAAATACCCCAGATATTCCCACCCCACTAAAAGACAAAAAACGGAGCGGAGTCTAGTGGCGGTACCTTAAGTACCTACGCGGTACCTTAGCGATATGGTACCGCGGGGTGAGATATGGTACCGCGCACAGATAACCGTTATAGATCCGTTATACTTTGTCTCCTTTAAATAGTGGGTCAAATCTCATTTTCCAGCAAGCCTCTTGGACGATTTTCTCAGCCCCTTTTCTATTTTCTATAGCATAATCATTAGTAAATGATCACTTAATTTGTTAAGGATGTTTACATATGATTATCCTCTTGATCCCCTCCTTTACCATGTCCAATGAGAAGATCACTCACTCACTAGTGTAGGGATAAAGATGAATTTATGAGCTAGTCATATTCATCATCATACCTTTTTGTTTTAGGTCAATCCAATGTATTTATGAATACTTGGACTAGTTGTTTTCATCCAAGTTATTTATGGATACTTGGATTTGTTGTGTACATCCATTGCATATGTGTTTGCTTGGATTTGTGTTGTGTAAATCCAAGCTACACGTGTGTACTTGGATAAGTCTAGTTGAGTTGTAATAGATTTGATTAGGAGTTCTCACTAAACTATAAAGTGATGTGGTTGTGTCTTGTGAGTTCTCACTAAACTTTAAAGTGATTAGTAGTTGTGTTGTGTGAAGTTTTCACTTAGCTTCAAAGTGAAGAGTCGTGAAGATTGGTTCTAGCTTTCGATTAGAACTCGACATCTAGCCTTGTGTCGTAAAATCGTGAAGTAGGCAACGTCGTGAAGATTGGTTCTACCTTAAGGATTAGAACTCGACATCTAGCCTTGTGTCGTTAAATTGTGAAGTAGGCAACGTCGTGTAGATTGGTCCTAGCTAAAGATTAGGTCTCGACATTTAGCTTAGTGTCGGAAAATAATGTAAGCAACGATGTAAGGTTTTCTCCGCCGAGAAGGGAGCTTGTGGATATAGTGGAAATCTCGAGTAGGTGTACTCGAGGAGTGGAGTAGAAACGAGGATAGAGCCTCGTTGTCGAACCACTATAAATCTTAGTGTCTTCCCACTAGGTTGTCTCCTTCCTTGCTCTTTACTTATTTCATTATCATTATACTTGCTTATTATCCTTGCTAGTGTATTTCAATTGAACCTAATCATTATGCAACTTAGCATCAAGTAAAAGATAGTTTTGATACAAACCAAATTGAAAGTAATTTTAATTTGGTCACCAATCGAAGAGAAACTATTCAACCCCCCCTTCTAGTTTCTACAGAGAAGACTTGGTAGACCTTTGGAGGTTGTTAGAGGCCAAGTATGAGACTGAAGCTCCTACTTCAGCCAATGCAATAAAACATTGGTCAACATTCAAGAGAATGTGTGGACCAAGAGATGAAGATCCTGCTGTTTGGAAGGATCTTGAAGATGACCTCAGTGGTCTTCAATGGCGTTTGTATTCAGCTGCTGGTGTATATTATTTGAGTTCTACAAAGTTTGCTGAGAATCTACTTGTAGATGGTCAGTATTCCATGTCCAAAGAAGTTTTAGAGAAGATGAAGACAACATAGCTGGAGATTAATTATTCAAGTGACGTGGCCAAAGATTTGATCAGACATATTTATTACCAATATGATAAGTGTTGTAAGATTCCTCCTAGTTCTTAATGTTTATTCAGAAACTTGATTACTAGAGTAGATATCAAGTTTAGGGGAGGATTGTTGGGAATAAAATATAGCCAGTTCACTTGAGCGCTGACAAGAGGAAAACAAGCGTTGATAGGAAGAAAAAAACGCTGACAAATCAAGCGTTGACAAGAAGAAGTCAAGCGTTGATAGATTGAAGACAAGCACTGATGGAAAGATTTAGTCTACGCGTATATTGTTTCTAGTTTGTTTCTAGTAAAGATAAGTTCAAGATTTACCTAGAATAGTTGATACGTAGACTCTTGTACAAGGCTTCTTATATCTATAAAAGAAGGCCTTTAGGTTGTTGTTCAATATAAGTCTTCATACGTTAAACACTTTCATTGTAAGCAAGTTTGTTATATTCAATCAAGTGAAAGTTTGTTTACTTCTTTGTGTGTTCTTGTTTAAGTGTTAATTTCGCATAACACTTAGATTACTTTATACATAAAAAAAGTTTCTCTACGTGTATAACTTGATCTAATCTCGTATACACAAAGCTAAATCGATCTAAGTTTGGGATCAACACTTTTATATTCTGGTCAAAAATACATTCTTAAATATCACTCAAAATCAAATTTTTACCACATTTTAACATCATTTTTACCATTATAATCATCCTAATATTACTACTTTCAATCCTAACACACTATATCATCCTAGATGATCAAATCAAATAAAATCCAACTAAAAATTTCAACATGCAACAACTTAAAATAATATATAACAACAATAACACCTACATACAACAATTATTTAAGATTAAAACACATGATTTTTCACCAAAAATAGGTTTTTATAAAAAGTTCATGCATGTAGCTAAATTTCATACCAATGTGTAGAGAATCAAAAGATATGAATGGGTCTTTGATTAGAATTTAGAGATTCAAACTAAAAATCAAAAATCAAGAGGTGTTTGTGCTTGGTGGAGGTGACGGACAAAGAAAGGGAGGAGGGAGAGAGAGAGAAATTCTTGGCGGTGTTGTGCTTGTGTGTTTTTGTTTATTAAATTTTCTTTTTATATGGAAAAAGTTTAGGGTATTTTTGCCAATTGTGATTCTTGTGGACCAAAATGCAAATACTTGGTTAAAAAGCAGGAAATGACTATTAGTCACTTTTGAAAATATTTACGGGTCTCGGGTTTCATAAAAATACTTCTCAAAACTTAAAATGCATATAAAATATGATATTATATAGTCCCGGCACGACTTAATACGACATTAAAATAAAAACGTCAAAATATTAAACATCGACATGTTTAAAATAAAATGTAAAATTTCGGGCACCCGTTGATATCATCATTACTAATAATCATCGCAACTCGTCAAAACGTAAAAATATAACTTCCAACATTCGTTCAAATCAAATCACCAATCATTATGACAATCAATCTCGTAAAAGAATTCAAAAATATACGTAAAAATAAATTAAATAATGACCACGGGTTTGGGTTGTCACATCCTATCCTCCTAAAAGAGAGCAATGTCCCGGCGCTCAACCCGCCTCACACTCGTACTTCCTCACTTCTAGAATCAACGTGACCTCTTATCCTCAAGAGATACTCACATCTTTCACACCAGTTCAACTTAATTCTTATGATATCACCATACAACCGAATATTACTACACTCCAACTTTCAAATTTCACCTTCCAATATGATAATATTCTTTCCTCATTCTTACTCCTTCTGCATCACTTTCTCAGTTCCATTCCTGCTTCAATACTCTGATAACTTGACCCACGACTATGTAAGTTCTCAAATTAAGACGTGCAATTATCATCGCATAAATATTTCATCTTCAGTAGGTTCCATTAGTCCTCATAGTGAAACATTTAAGGTATCATCATCCCAAGTTTCAATCACATCAACACAAATTCAATTGCCATCGTTCAAATCATCCTTTCACTCTGTCCGTTTTCACTAGATTTCTATTGATAATGGAATCTCTTTCCGAAACTACGCAATATTCCTTCTTGACTCAATTCTTCTCACTTTATGTAAAGATCTCTAATACTCAAAAGTCAATCTCAATCTCTGGGTTACATATATTATGTTCAAACCTTATTCAATACTCATACCTTATTACAGCGATTTCCAATATTCAAAAATACACTGTCTCTATGTCCCGAGGATACACTCAAACTAAACACAATGAGATTATTAACAATTCTGACTAGTCACTTATATACCTCCTATGCTCATGGTAAGAATGAATGAGTATCGGATTACTGTACCTTCCATAGTACATCATTACCTTCTCCTCATATCATATATTGTTTAAACAACTTCGTTAACCTCATATATTCAAATCTGATATGTATAATAGTCAGATCACTTCCTGATATCGTAATACATCTTATTCCAACCAGACTGTATCAATACTTCAACTTATGAAATTCCTTCAATACTACATGCGACACTCTCAGCACTTTTAGAATAATTGAATTCTCCTTGATCTAAAAAATTCATTCACCACCGGTCCTTGCATTCTTAACACATTCTCTTATCTAATGGAAGAAAGTTTAGATAATCACGATAACCGTTTTTGTTCCACAAAAACATACATCTCAACTCTATCATCTCTATTACCATTCTATTCCAAAATTTCCGACAATATGTTGATCTTCTTTCTTTGGCATTCCTTTTCCATTAGTTTATCAATTCAATTCTAACTTTCTTTCCATTCTATCCATTCTGCTTGTTGTTACCAATATTCCAAAATCTCAAGACTCAAGAGTCAATTCTCAATTACTTTAGAAATCTTATAAGCCCTTTTTCCTTCTCCTCCTTACTAAATACTCACTAGTTGATAGTGAAAGTATCCACACTCATCCTTCATAAGCTGGAACACACTACAGAACTATAACATATCTCATCTTTAATTTAATGATTATTATTTCCATTCATCATTTGGTAATCCTTAACTCCTTTCTTTTGAAATTCCTGAATGGCATTTATAAATAAGTCCTTATTATCCTTATTTTCTACATACTCGATTCCATACAAGTAATACTTTACAATCCCAAAATAAATACCACATCGTCGAAACTCGTGATCATATAAATCCCGTATACTTCTTTATTCAAGTCAACACACTACTATTACTTCCCTTTACATTTGATATTATCCAAATATCATCATCGCAGCTCTATAATTCCTCAGATTCCTCTAATACTAACTATATAGTCACAGAACTTCAATCTATCCTCAACGTTCATAAACAACTTCCTCAACTACCAAAATCAGATCTCAAAACTACAACTTAGATGTATTCTATCCATTCATGCATCTAGTTCTTCTTTGTCAGCTTTATCAATTGTTCAACAATCAGTGAAAACCTTTCGATAAACCCCCGATAATACTCAGCTTACACAAAGGAATTAACAAGCTTCAGTCGGTTTCGTCGGTATCGACAAAGCCTCAATCGTTTCAATCTATTCAATACTTTCACGATCACTTCAGCCATAGATCGCACATTCCAAAACATCTATATTAACTTCAACTAAAATTCATATCCAAAGAATTTTACACACCATTCCTCCTTCCCTAACAATTTTTCAATTGTTATTAAATACTTTCCTTTCCTTCCTTAATATTCATTAAACAAAACGTCAATCATTAGTAATGGATACCGATTTCTGGTACTCAGTTTGTTTAATCTCACAGCAATCATCTTATTCCCAAAACATCCAGCTTCTTTCCTTACTTCCATTATTACTTCTCTGATGACTTACCCTTTCAGTCTAATCAGATTATCCTTATTGTCTCCTCTGCCAACCCTTACAATTAATCATATTACCATCCTCAACTTCCTGACAATGCCATATAACAAAATATACAATCAGATTGCATAACTCCCATCACTAAGCTAACACAAAGCTTCTTCTTCCTAAGACGAAAGTGAACTCTACGATTCCACAGAACAATCACAAAATACTCTTAAATACTAACTCATCTTCTCATTCCCTTCCGAATACTACTAGTAAAGCGCACAGAAAATTCGATCTATTACTGTTTCCTCCTACATACCTTCTCATCATTGACCAATAAAATCTTCAAATAGAAATTACACTGATTACTTCCTGAAATCAGTACTCAATGCTCAACAACATTCCAATTTAATTCTTTCCACCTTATTTATCATATCTTATGACATTCATTCTTATCCCGGTTAACATTCTCACAACTCTACTTCAGTTAATTGCGCGATACCTCTTAATTCCATAAGTTCAGAAAAATATTCCCTTAATATATATATATATATATATATATATATATATATATATATATATATATATATATATATATATATATATATATATATATATATATATATATATATATATATAGTTATTAACAATCCGTCCATCGGTTAATTCCTCACTTCAACCAATCGCTAATTCTCGTTGATTTCTTGTCCTCAGGTCAACTAAAATCTAATATCTTCAAATCTCAATATATCCTCAATAACACCTTCAAAATTTCAATACACCATGAATAACACCTTCAGAATTCCATTGGAATCCTAACTCAATGATTACCAGATAAGAATATGCAAATTACTATATCTACATCTCAAATCTTATTAGCATTTCCAAAATATAGGCTGTGATAGCAGCAACATTCCTTTCATATTGATTTTCCCTTATCTGAATAATTCCTTTATTCAATCTCCTTTACAGAAATGAAAACATTTCATTACCACAAAAATACCAATTCCTATACCACACTCCTTCTTATTCCTTCAGCAGCCCGACCTCCAGTTAGTCCGTACTTACGACAAGTAGATAGATAATTACTTAAGTGGTATAAAATATATGTGATCTACACATCATACTTCCTAATGCTTACCGATTTATAGCAACCGCATGAATACCATCTCTTCTTATCTTAGGCTGTGAAATTCCAAGTTTACCTTATGTTAGAGAAATAAATTTCCTAATTCTTACTGTCATTCGCAACAATACCGTTCCTTTACCCTTTTTTGCCACACTTAATTTCAAATCAGGATCAATCCTTAAATTACTATCTCTCTTCGTCTAGTTGAACATTCCCAAAATGACTATTGATATATCAAAACATCCATCAGTTACTCTAACTTATCCATATAGTTGCACCTTTCCAATTACCATTAATATCCGTACGACACTCTTCACCGCATCTCTTCTAATTACTAGGAATCTAACACACAAACATCCTTTTAAAATCTTGCAGAATAGCAGCAGCATCTTCAACTGGAACATCAGCATCTTTAGTCTCAGCACCTCGTCTCCTCGCAGCACTATCAGCTTCAAACAATCTAACAACTATTCCCACGATCATATAATCTACCCTAAAGTTAACAACCTTTGGAGACATATTTCAAGAAACTCAGTCACGTAGGAATCCCCACTAATGACAGAAACATATCTCACTCAACTATTTCTACTGTTATCACAGACGAAAGAAACATGATAAGTATACACATCAAGATAGAAAGAAATGGATCCTTTCATCAAGATATATCATGAATACTACATGCGCCAAAAACACAATACTACCTAAATTCCACAATCATCTCACAAAAGAGAAGATAACAAAGACACATCAAAATACTAAAGGGTAATAGTAGATTTCATCCATAAATCCGAGAAAATCACAACAAAATCTTGTCAATACAGTCACTTACCCTTATCATCCTAAACAACAACAATAATCCATCACAATACTACCTCACAACATCTAAATAATCCAAATACAACACAACAATACATAAACGAAAATACAACAATGATCCATCACTCCATCACTCCATAGGATATGGCACATCATTTTCTTCCAACTAGGCTCGCCCCTATTTCATCTTCATCTTGTCCTAACTTGCAACACCTCCATTTTGGATCAAAACAGGGTGGCTCCTCAAATCCACACCTCAAATGCGCTCCTTGACACGGAGGATCTATCATATAATGCGAATCAGCATACACCTCACTATCCTGAAACTTCCAATGCGGTCCAAGATACGACCCAAGATGAGCTACATATTCACTTAACCTGCGAAGCCTATCTCTCTCTTCCTGATACTTCTTAAAATCTGTTCTATAACTTCTCACTTCCGCTCTAACCTCAGTTCTTCCAACTTCACTCTCAGTCCTATAATTATCACTTTCAGATTCTACAACATTTTTCTTATCGTCCGTATCATCCTCATAATCTAACCATCCACCTGAATTCTTATGATACCTACTCGCTGATACTGCATATTCCGTTGACCTACAGCAAATCCCCGCCTATTGTTGTTAAGTGGTATGTCGGACATTTTCTGAAATTACAGAAAATTCAAAGGTACATAAGGTCATTATTCAAAAATATATATGCAATGCATAATTATGCAAATGCAAATGATTTACGTATGGCAAATATATATGTATGCGATGCAATGCAGTGCAATGCAAATGATAATTATACAATACTCATAAAAATGAAATTATGATGAAAGCACTCCACGTCCTTTCATTAATACCAATACCTTATCGTAGTATTTACTTAATAAATACTCAGGAATTCAGAACAGTTTTGAGGGATACATCTATAATAACAAATCATAACAAAATAAATAATCTTACCGGAGCCTTGCAGAGAAGTTACGTTGCTTTTATAAAATACTCTTGACACCAAAGTTATAGTTTAGGACATTTTCAAAAATCGACCTAATTCGCTATAACTAAAAAACTCTGGTTACCAATCTATAACACCCCTAATTTACATTGCGCAGCGGAAATACACAATTGGGTGTTATTCACAAACTTCACTTCACAGACTCTTTACATGACCCTAAAATAGTTTATTTAGGAATATAATAAGGAAATAATTTAAATCAATGTCTAAAACCTTCAATCCCAAGTAAAATCAGTTTAAAAATATATCAGAGTAGTGTTCAGGTTTCCCAAGGATCTTAACAAATCGACAACCTTTTTCCAAAATACTGGACCATATACTATAAATTTATGACAAACGGGAAAGAAATCTGTTTTAGACCAAATTACTAGAAAAGCAATCCCGCAATCCTTCTCCAGCAAGCTCCGCAACTCAACAATTTCAAGTACCTAAAATACATGCTTAAAATCATCAACACAAAGGTTGAGCAAGTCTATAGGTTTAACAAAACATAGTTGAACACATCATAAAAATCATTCACAATTGTTTAATAGAATTGTGGCCATACAATCTATTAATCAGGCATTTCATCTTACAGCAATAGCTAATGAATTGTATTAAGCTCATGACACTGACCCCTTAACTTAGTCACCCACGCCAAATGCCAGCATGACTATAAAAATTCCAGTGCCCCTACTAGGGTATCAATTGCAAGAATATCAATTCTCATTCTCGTAAAATTATCCTTCCCAGAGGTTACTCAGCGTAATGCCCTGGTCTCAGATAGGGTTGTCAGCCCAATAATACTATCATTAGAATAAGCGGCTATACCCAACTCACAACATCAAGTCAGAAGATTGTTAACGGCTCATGAATTTAGGGACTTTTGCAATTTAGGTACTTATACAATTCAAATCAACAAAGGCAACAAATGCAACATTCGGGTCCAACAATTACTCATGGCATGTGTTCATTTTACTTCAAATAGCATGTATCCCCCTCGCGGGTTTTAAAATCATTAAAACAAGTAGAAAGCGAGGCCATAGACTCACCTGAAGTAATAACAGTAGTACGCCGACTTTCAACGATCGATGATGCCCAACGAACACGAAATTCACAATCTATCAAAACAAAACGCGTGCCTTTAATAATACATCCAAGTAATATTTCATACTTAATAAAATGAAATAAATATCTCAAAGTCAAAATCAAACTCACACCATACTCAATTTAATAAATCCTTCTTACGTACACTTTTATACTTTTATTCTTTTAAAAATTGTCGATATATATATATGTTAACCGTCCAAACTGTTTTCCTTACTTAAACTCGTCAATAGCTTACGATACTAATCAGAAAATTCACTTACTATATATATAAAGACCTCCCAAAAGTTGGTTAAAATATTTTACTTTTAAAGTTCCCTGCCCGACTCATCTTCGAACTACAAAAACTGGACAATTGTACGTCAACAATTCATATAGTCTTTTTAACTTATTTATTTAACTCCGTTTACAAAACCGACACTCGACTTTGAAAATAAACTCAACATCCTCATGTTTATCACTTAACATCAGTCCATGACTCATTCTAAAATCCTTTTTATAGTCCCCGAGATTCGATCCAAATATCGACAACAATTATATATTGTGCCGATACTCGTCTCCCGGTACACGAATAATCAAACCAACGTAACTTTTCGCTCGTTTGAAGCTAGATGCTCTACTTTATACCAAATCGAATCTTAAGACATCCTATACAACAATATCTAGTTAGTTCATACCATAATCAAACTTATATTTTTCAAAAACTACCTTTTATATTCTGGTCAAAAATACATTCTTAAATATCACTCAAAATCAAATTTTTACCACATTTTAACATCATTTTTACCATTATAATCATCCTAATATTACTACTTTCAATCCTAACACACTATATCATCCTAGATGATCAAATCAAATAAAACCCAACTAAAAATTTCAATATGAAACAACTTAAAATAATATATAACAACAATAACACCTACATACAACAATTATTTAAGATCAAAACACATGATTCTTCACCAAAAAATGGGTTTTTATAAAAAGTTCAAGCATGTAGCTAAATTTCATACTGATGTGTAGAGAATCAAAAGATAGGAATGGGTCTTTGATTAGAATTTAGAGATTCAAACTCAAAATCAAAAATCAAGGGGTGTTTGTGCTTGGTGGAGGTGACGGACAAAGAAAGGGAGGAGGGAGAGAGAGAGAGAGAAATTCTTGGTGGTGTTGTGTTTGTGTGTTTTTGTTTATTAAATTTTCCTTTTATATGGAAAAAGTTGAGGGTAGTTTTTGCTAATTATGATTCTTGTGGACCAAAATGCAAATACTTGGTTAAAAAGCGGGAAATGACTATTAGTCACTTTTGAAAATATTTTCGGGTCTCGGGTTTCATAAAAATACTTCTCAAAACTTAAAACGCACACAAAATATGATATTATATAGTCCCTGCACGACTTAATACGACATTAAAATAAAAACGTCAAAATATTAAACATCGACATGTTTAAAATAAAACATAAAATTTCGGGCATCAGTTGATATCGTCATTACTAATAATCCTCGCAACTCGTCAAAACATAAAAATATAACCTCCAACATTAGTTCAAATCAAATCACCAATCGTTATGACAATCAATCTCGTCAAAAATTTCAAAAATATACGTAAAAATATAATTAAATAATGACCACGGGTTTAGGTTGTCACAATAACAAACACCGTTAGGCTTACCGTGGGATTGTCTCCCAAGATTAGTCTCCCGCGTAAGAGTAAGTAATCCGTAGGGTTTAGTGATTATGAGAATCGTATCTTTTGTAGAACCGAGGAGTTCCTTATATACTCAGTGAAACCCTAGTCAGGCTCACCGAATCGTGCGACCTAAGTAAGAGATAATTACCATATACACAAGATCCTTATATTTTATTTAGGGAGAGTGTATATCCTCTTAACATGGGTGAATGATAGCCTAATTAGACTATGATTCTCTTTGACCCTGACCGTACGCGGCCATGAAAGACCGCGTGCGACAACCGTCTATTGGGCCTAATGGGCCCATGTCGTTGCCTTATAACCCATTCATAATGGATTGAATACAGGTAGTACCCGTGGGTCGAGCTCATGGCCCGACAAAGGACTATACGTCATCATTCAACACCGTTGATATGATTCAGTCACTATTTGGGAAGGAAAACATATCAAGGTATATTATTTGTCATTAGCTCTATATCTAGGTATGATTCATGTAGTTTTCGCATTACATAATCTGCCCACACATATAGGAATATCAAAATTTAGTCTCATCGCATCAGGTTTGCTACCCCACCTTCCGCCTCGCCGAACCCGAAGATGAACAAATAATCGATAATTCAGACGGTGGTGATGACAATGACTCTTCCAAGTCAGTCCCTAGTCTGTCAATGGTTCTTTGGCATTCATCTAATCTTTCAATGAGGCATGTGAAAAAGTCCGACAAAGGGTCAGAAGTGTTACCTTCTTTTCCTTTTGAGGCAACTCCTGCATTAGAATTTGTGAAAATACCAAAGGACGAGTTGGATGTACTCACAAAATGCATCATAAACATTTTAAATGAAAATAACACAATCGATGAGAAATAGAATATTATCAGGTAGTATATGCCTTTGTAATAGACAACGTTGTATCAGTAGCCGAAAAACGATATGAAGCTACTTGGTGATGCAGGTATATGTTTCCTTTCTTATTCAAGTAGGCGATTTTTCTTTTATCCAAACGCTCAAAACTCTAAGTCACTACTTAACATTGCTTATAATCATTTTGGATATACTTTGTTTGCATTAGCGATTTGAAAAGTAGTCGTTTGGAAGCAATAGAATCAGCCCCATTTATTATGCCAAAGTGTAAAACCGACTCAAAGAAACATACCAAGCTTTTTGTAGTATACTTCTTACTTTCGCCATATGTTAAGGTTTATGTATATCTTAAACACTACATATGAGTAGTAGGGTTGTAAACAAACCGGACAAACATGAACGGAACCTTGTTCATGTTCATTCATTTAACTTTACCCGATCAAACAAACGAACATGGACACTTAAACGAACGGATTTTCTTGTTCATGTTCGTTTATTAAGAAAATAAGTTGCTCATGTTCGTTCGTTAAGAAACTAAACGAACCTTGAATGGACATAAACGATCAAAAGTAATGAACGAAGAAAAAAACATAAAATTTATAAAAATATGCATAGCATCTTGTTTAAGCATATCAGTTTTAACAGTATACAATTAAAAGATATGATATAAGAACATAAACAAAAAAATGAACATAAATGAACGTTAACGAACGCATAATCGGACGTTCACGAATATAAATGAACGAACGCGACTTTTGTTCATGTTCGTTCATTTAACTAAACGAACGTAAGGTTTTGTTCTTGTTCGTTCATTTAATAAATAAACGAACATAAACGAACTTTTTACCGAACGGTTCATAAAATGTTCACTGAATGTTCAGTTCGTTAACAGCCCTAATGAGCAGCATTAAAGAGTGAGTTTTCAGTTTAATGTTTACTATTTTGTTAATTGATAGGTACTAAAGCTAATGAATAAGAAGACCTCTATAATTTCTGGCGGTAACAATAAAACTACACTTTGTTTTGTCATAAATCTTGAATTTTGGTCTTAACTACTCAATATTCCTTTGTGAATATGTTCTCTGAATGTTTATTCTATTTTCTTATTTGCGAAACTGCATTATACATAAAGCTACATATACACTGTTATGGTTTTAGATTACATGACAAATGTGCAGATAATGTAAACAAACTGAATTATTGTTTTGATTGTGTTTGGATTCTACATTCACATTGCTTTAATATGAATTTGTTAATTCATTATATATATCAATGAGTTTTCTGCGCTATATGGCATCAATGTTCACTGTGCCGCAGAAGTGAGAATGAAAAACTTTACTAAGTGGGTGAATAATCCTTAGCTACTTGTGTGCTATCTTCAGAACCGTAGATATTTCTTTTGCCTCGCCCCTTTCTTCTTTAATCGACTTTTGGTTCTAGAATGAAATAAGATGAGCTTCTAGCTTTCTGATAATACATTTCTTTCATATATAGGGCGTAAATGAGTGAGATTACAGAACCTGATTATACATGCCACCAACTGAATATATTCCTTGCATTGCTGCTAATGTATTGCGTGCTGAAGTCGTTGTTGGAAATGTTCTTTTTCCATGTTCAAGCTATAGGAACATTGATCCCATTTTAAGAGTAGCTTGTGAATTCCAAAAAGAAAAACAATACATTTCTTTAATTTGAATGTTTTAATTTGTTGTTGGACCATTTAGGTGTTGATCACGATTGCTTTTTAATGAAGGGTTAATGACATCTAAATGTGTGATACTTGTCATAATTTTATTTTATATGTATCAAACAATTTTGTTTTTGCTATTCTATGTACTAAAATATTATTTTTTGGTCATTTTAGTGTAATTTTAAGACAATTTTGCCATTCCGAAGGTGGTAAAATGAAGGGAAAAATAGTCATAAAATACACTAAATTACCAAAATCAAAAGTTTAGTACATATAATAGCAAAAAAACAATTCGATACATATAAAAAGAAATTATGATAAGTATCATACATTATAAAGCTATTAGCCCTTTAATAAATGCAATGAGTCTACTATTCCCATCCGTGCTTCACTTCACATATAAAAGTCCATTGTGGAAAGCAAAAAGTGTGGCTTTCTTGGAGACATAACCCTTCGAATAAGCAAGTGATGTCTTTATCTAAACAAAGAAAATATTACTACCGTTATAACTTTATGTTATCATGTATCTAAACAAATACCTTCTTAATGAGTTTCACACAAAGAGCGCTAGGTGTAGTAACGCCACAACGCGCGTTGCTTGGTGTTGGGCAGCGTTACTACACGCATCTCGCAAATCCCCAACACCGTTTGGCTGGGCGTTGCCTGACCAACGCGCGTTAGGGGTGCTTTTTTTTAAAGAAATTCGTTTACCCTCCCCCTCCCCCCCATAGTTTGTAACGGCTATATCCGAATATTTTTTAATAAAATATTTATAAAATTTACAAAACAACCCCTAAAATGGTCATATTTTTCAAAAATAATTTTTAGTTTTAACCCTCTATCCAAATCTTTATAAATACCCAAACCCATTCAATTTTTTTACAAAAAAAACACACTTACAATCTATAATTCAGAAAAATGAATACACAACCCGGTCGAAGCGTACACGACATCAATGACAAAACAGACGTTTCTTTCTACAACAAGCCTACAATTATCCTCAACGGCTAGTAGAACAAGAAAACACCCCAAGATTGACCCATACACCAATTTTTCGTGATCGTAAAGATGTCGAACGCCGTTTGCGTGCCGATTATTTTGATGAAGGTTGTAAGTATCCTTTAAATATTTTCGTAGAAGATTTCGTATGAGTCGTAGACTTTTTACTAAAAGTGTCGATGCTATTATAACCTATCCTCTTGACCCTCTCCCACAACATTTTCATTTTTCCGTCTCGTATGGATTGTACGGGTCGAATGAGTATTAGTGCGCTTATGAAGTGTACGACGGCTATACACCAATTTGCATACGGTAACACCCCCGATGCATTAGATGAATATTTACAAATGAGTGAGCATACTTCGCGAGATGCGTTAAATTTTATTAATATGTGCATCATTGATTTGTATATGGCGAAGTACTTACGAAAGCCAACATATGAAGACGTTGTAAAGATACATCGAAAGCACAACACTGTCCATGGTTTTCCGGGTATGCTTGGGAGTTTTGTCTGTATGCACTGGGAATGGAAAAATTATCCAGTGTCTTGGCAATGTCAATACGGTAGGGGTGATAAAAAAAAACCCTACCTTAATGCTTAAAGTTGTGGCTTTACAAGATTTGTGGATTTGGCATGCGTTCTATGGGATAGCAGGTGCGAATAACGATATTAATGTTTTAGACAATTCTCCGTTATTCGACGACTTGTTAGATGACATTCAACCAGTGGTTCTGTTTTGGTAAACGGTAATCAATATCTAAATGTGTATTATTTGGCCGATGCAATTTACCCGAAATGGTCAAGTTTTATGAAGTCGTTTACGGTTTCAAGTGATTCAAAGCATACATACTTTAAACAACGTCAAGAAAGTGAACGAAAAGATGTCGAACGTGCTTTCGGTGTTCTCCAAGGGCGTTGGGGACTTATTCAACAACTAGCTCGTGCTTACGAAGTCAACACGTTACATCGAATCATGTATTCGGGTATCATAATGCATAACATGATTTTAGAAGATCAAGAAATGGTGGATGTTGATTGGAAGCATGTTTATTCTAATCCGGCAAGGTCTATGCAAACATACAGGGTCGATCGCTGTGCAACTCAACGACTCCAAGCAAGAGAATTACGTGACCGAGATACTCACCGTTCTCTTCAACAAGACCTCATGAACCATGTTTGGCGTGAAGTCGAGGAAGCTCAAGGGGAAGACGAAGATGAAGACTAGTGTAATTGTTTTTTTATTTTTTTATTCGGTATGTTTTTCTTAATTTCGTATGTTTTTTTTAATTTTCGTGTGTTTTTTTATTTGTAATGTAATTCGTAATTTAATTTTATGAACGGAATGGGCGTTTGTTTAAATAATGGGATAATTGTTGAGGGGGGTTCTGAAAAAAAGAAAAAGTTGTGTTGGTGGGTGGGTGTTATGATTAGAGAGGTTGGTGTTATTTGGGTATTTTGCTGATGTGGCGATGTTATTTAGGTGTTTTGGTGTTACTCACCTAGCGCTCTAACAAGCATTATATTATTGAATATGAAAGTAAGACTAAGACGAGAAGGTCATTGAAAGATCTATGAGTTTCGACAGGTCTAAGTCTAAGTTCTAGAAAGTTCCGGAAACTGGAGTTTGCTGATGATGTGGATGGAGCTGATTTGGCGAAACTGAAGTTGCAGGAATTGGTGGGTTGTTGGAAGAATCCGAATAAGCATAATGCATCAAAATCCTTTAGATGTTATCCAACTACTTGAACTGTTTGCTATTTTGTTCGTCAGGAGTCCGTGACATCTTCTGATGAGTTACTTGAATGAGATGACAATTAATACAAATTTATAGATGTCTCCGCCTCTATTACTTTAACAGAGTGAACTATACTCCGTTAGAATGGTTAAACCCCCATCGGTATGATATTATTCATGTCCATTATATATAATGGCAAAACCCTAATACCTCAAACCCACAAACCGGACTGGGGCTTATTTATTCCCTAATACTCCCCTACAGTTCGAGCGGCGAAATCGTGAAAGCCCGAACTAGAGTAATTTACAAGAAGAAAAAAAAACATAACTTAACAAAACATTAACATAACGAAACATCATCTTGACAACAAGATCGCAGTCGGATTCCTTTTCTTAAACTCAACCAACCAACACAACATGCACAAAGACCTACACTGTATCCGATTCACCTTCATAAATGCTACTTGTAGATTGTGACTTTTGCACAAACATCCAACCAAATAGACAACTATGTATATTTATGACCTTAGCACAAATCACTAACACACGAAGATAGAACAAACGAGTTTAGTTATTTTGTAGAGTTGAGTCCGGCAGATTGAAACTTTCAAAGTTGTTGAATCGAACAAGCAATACAAACAATAAATCAAAACACAAACATTAAAACACTGCTTTTTATGACAAACAACTGCTAAATAAAAAAAAATAGATAAAACATATCCCTATGAACAAATCAAAAGCAATCTTAACATATGTGAATCTTTATTGCCAAAACAACAAAGTCGTTGATAATGGTGGGCTAAGGCGAATCTTTATTGCAAAAACAAACCGAGGCTCTAACTAGTTCATCAAAAAGACCAATTAAGTTTTGATCTGCAGCAGTGATTGGTTCTTAAGATTAACAAAAATTACAATAGATTTGGTTTGAGGGGTATTGGAGTTTGATTTTTTTTCAGATCGGTAGATGAAAATTGGTGAGGGATGGATAGGGTGAACAACGTAAGTGTGTTTTTTGTTTTTGTTTTATGGTTTACGCCTGATACCATGTTAGAATGGTTAAAACCCTATCCGTATGATATTATTCATGACCATTATTTATAATGATAAAACTCTAATGCCTCAAACCGACAAACAGGGGCGGAGCCATTCATAACATTATGGGGGCAACTGCCCCCCATGGAATCTTCAATTATAATAGTTTTCAAGGTTAATTTTTGGACTTTAATCATGATGTCCTCATCAAAAAACTGAGATTGCCCCCAACCCAGTAGATGCTTAAAGAAAATTAAAAAAGATCCAGTTTAATGAAAGGTTTTTTTAAGTTTTGGTGAAGATTTTTAATTAAGGAAGAAGATGATGACGAAGATCTGCTTTAGTTTGTTTTTTTGGATACTGTGATATACGTCAACCAGAAAAAGTGAATGAGTTAAATAGTCATTCTTGATTGTTTTATTTTTATTGTATACATTGACACATTATAAGCCCAAAAATATGATAGAAGCCCATTTCTCTAAGTATTTCTAAATATTTCTTTTCTAGTATTTGTTTGTTTTCATTGAAGTTTTTATATCTGTGTATAGTCTTATCGACAAAAGAAAAATTTTTGCCCCCCGTAAATTACTTTTCTGACTCCGCCACTGCCTACAAACCGAGCTTTGGGTCTATTTATTCCCTAATATACTCTACCCATTCTTCCCTTAGGTTCTTATCTTTCACAGGGTACATTCTTAGCTAAGTAAATTGTATAGGAATGCGCATACAAAACCCATGACGATTATTTTCTTGTCACACATTTTTTGTATGACTGATCTCATTGCCTCACTCTGAGCATGATTAACTCGAGGTTTAGAAGAATCGACTAAGAAAACTTGATTAAGTTATTAAATACTCTTATAACTTAAAAAATATTTTTAGCATTTATGTATATTCGAAAATTAATATAGGCCCGCCGGACCCACAAAAACAATACTGTAGTAAAGACTTTCTAAGCCAAATAAAAATAACACACATGTTTAGCTAACGTTTTCTGTTACAAACAATTAGTGATTATTAGAACCTCATTAGTAGGAATTTACATATTACATTTGTTGTTATAACTTAGCTACATTATTTTGTTTTTTAATATGTCTCACTTCTCACCAATATTTTTAATGTTGTTTAAAAAAATTTACAAAGCGAAACTCACCTGTTAATTTGTGTACGCCCAGAAATTAATATGTGACATAACCCGTCCGCAGGGTAGGTTAAAGTCAAACACTATTAAAGGCTAGTTCCCTTTAAAGAAAAACGATTTTGTAGAAAAACTTGAAGTGGTCACGCCAACCTCCTAAAAAGGGAGGGTTTTATCTGGTTTAAGTCTGTGTGGCGGTGGGCTCAAACCTGTGGATTAGTCGGCCAATATGTCAAAAATCACGGTTACAAAAAAAAATTATATGTCCAACTTCCAACCGATATAATGAATCGACACACGTTGTTTTAATAAAGGGAGGTGATTTGCATGCTCCGGCACACTCAAAATTAGTAAGTCTTAACACATATACCCTTAGATCACTTCTAATCATCTTTACATTTATAAGGATATAAATGTCAAGACACACTAATTTTGAGTGTGTCAATCAATCAATTTAAGGAGTGTGCAAATCACCTCCCTTTAATAAAAGGGTTAAAAAGATTATATAATCATTATGTGAAACACGTTAAGAAATAAAAAATAAAAAAATATATTAGAAATAAACTTTTTATTTTTCCTGGGTTCATTTCTCTTTACCCAAAAAATAAATCTTTTAAAATAACCAAAGACTTGTGTCTCAATGTACGCCATAGTGTGTGAAAAGCTCCTCCAACCAAATGGTTGCGAGTTTAAGTCATGCTTAAAACATGTGAGATGGACTTATAGTAAAATGTTAATGAGATAGTTGAAAAATTGCCTTTAAAAACATTTTAAAATAACTACTAGTATAACTCAAATATACTTAAACTTTAAATTACAACTAAACTACAAACTGAAGAGTAAAAAAACTCAAACCTTAATTTTTTTTTTTAAACTGTATGTGCATAGATATTATAACTATGATAGGTGTGTGAAAAACAAAATAGTTCTACATTTCTACTTCTACACATCTACTAAAAGGGTGGAGATTCAAATGTGTATGACTTTTCTTTTTAGTGTATATTAAACAACATCCTTGTACGCAACTATATGACTCTTGCAATTCAACAAATGGTACCAGAATATATGAAATTTACGTTTCCAGTTCGCTGGAAACAAGTAATAGTAATCATTGACACTATTTTCCTCATATATGTTTGATCGCCGTCGGGTGGGATTTCACACTGTGAAATGGACACAAAACTCACATACCGACTTTTCAAGTCAAAACTATTAGTGAATAATTTGGCCTAAGTCCGGTTTGTGGGTTTAGGACACTAAGATTTTACCAATATATAGTGGATAAATAATAAATGTCTTTTATGGGGTTTACATAGTCTAACATGGTATCAGGCCATACCCATCTTTCAACCCTAAAATCTAAAAAACCACCTATCTCAAAAAAAGTAAAAATAAAAAAAATATTTTTCTAAAACCCTAACAACATTCTGCCGTCAAAAGAAGAACAATAAAACATAAAAAAAAGCAGATGATGTTCGATTGTCTTTTGGTTTGTGCTGATACATTGGATCAGATACAAATGATGGTGCAATACGAGATGAGTCAACAATATGGTTTTGTTTAAAGGCTGCTTGGATTTTAAATGTCTACTCTTTTAATAAAGTGCTATTTTAATTAGTAGAATCAGTGTGTTTTTATTTTTCTTTTAAAAAAAATAAGAAAATAATAATTGTTTTTATTATTTGTGTCTTGATCAATTGTTTGTACTGCTTATTCGATTTAGAGATCTTAAAATTTTCAATATTTCGCTCAACTTTACAAAATAACTAAACTCGTTTGATCGATCTTCATGTGTTGGTGATTTGTGATAAGGTCACAAATTCACACAGTTGTCTATTAGGTTGGATGTTTGTGCAAATGTCACAATCCACAATTGACGTTTATGAAGAGAACTCAGATGTTTTGCAGGGCTTTGTATATTTGTATTGATCTGGTTGAAGTTTAGGAAGATAATCGGAGATGCAGGACCTTATTAATGTTTTATTTTTGATGTTTTACTTTGTTTCTTTTCTAGTTTAGTACTACAATTCGAGCTTTCGTGATTTTGCCGCTTGAACTGCGGAAGAGTATTAGTGAATAATTAGGCCCAAGCCCGGTTTGTGGGTTTAGGACATTAGGGTTGGGAAAAACTCACTAAATAGTAACCAAGTTTGGTTAGTGTTCCAATTTAGTCACTCATACTTTTTTTAAAGATGTTTTACCACTCAAGTTTCATAAGTGTTCCATTGTTGTGTAATTTTAAAAATTATTTACCCACTAAATGTGACATGTCCATTTTTGATGACATGTATGTTTTATGTTGGTGACATGGATGGATTATTTGGCAAATATGAATTTTTATAAAAAAAAATAAAGTTTTATAAAAACATGCAAGCAGAATCTTTGACATCTTCGTCTATTCACATAGAAAATAACTAACCCTAAATTGAGTACATGTGAGATAGAAAAAATATCAAAGAAGCCCGAGATGATGAACGCTACCTTTAATAGGTTAAATTAAGGGCATGTAAATGTGATTTTGCTCTAATATCGAATCCCAGGTAAGTTATTATATTCTTTTGATTGTCTATTTGATTATAAAAATTACAAATGGTTATTATTTTTTTGATTTTCACAGAATGTCGTCTTCAAGTTCCAATATTATTACTATTGACGTGAATTACAACGGGATATTTTCTAAAAATCCATTAAGTTATTCACTAGGTGACGTAAAGACTATTGATCATGTTGATTTTGGAGGGATGGATTTTAATGGTTTAATAGAATTCTTGGAGAAACAAACTAGGTCCAAATGCAGTAGGTTGTATTATTGTGTTCCTAAGAACACATTAAGCACTGGGTTAAGATTAATCGAGTGTCATCTCGATATATATAGATTATTGGAACACGGGGTTGCAAATGGTAGGAGAATTGGTTTGTATGTTGACCATTGTGATGAAAACTTGGCGGAATTGGTAGGGAAAGATAAGTTAACAGACCTTATCATGGGTGTTGATAGCACTATGAGTGACGCGGAAAGCGAATATTCTGATCCTAGCTATATACTAAGTGAGGATGAGGATGATATATTAGACTCAGAATCATTATCTCAAGACGATGATGGCGACGATGATAATGATGATGACGGAGATGATGATCATGATGATGATGATGATGACAATTTGAACCACAAAATGAATGACCCTTTCCTAACCCGCCTTTGTTATGACAATATGGATGATGATATAGTAGAGCTAGTCGACTCGGATGAAAATATGAGTGCTAATGAAGAAGACGAGGATAGTGATGGCATTGAGAAGTATATAGAACGTGGTGTTTCATATCCAATCTATGATCCATCTATTAACTGGAAATCAACGAAACCCATACTAGGAATGATCTTCGAGAGTTGCAAACAACTAAAAGAGAGCATGATTGACTATGGTGTTTCAAATGGTTACCAATTGGTGTTTCCAGTAAACGACTACAAAAGACTGTTGGTAAGGTGTGGAAAAGATGAAGTTGATTATGAGGAGAACGGTGTGGGAAACAATGATGGACAAGATGTGGATGCTGTAGAAAACAATGATGAAAAAGGAGTTGAAGGTAGCGAAAACAATGATGAAAAAGGAGAGGATGGGCCAAAATTCAATGACGAAAAAGATGGTGTTGGAAAGAAGATAGTTACTGATAGAAAGAAGAAAGTAAGAAAATGTCCATTTAGGCTTTGGGCCTCAAAAATTACAGGTGAGGGTTCATTCCAAATAAAATCACTAAATGATAAGCATATATGTTCAAGAAAGTTTTCCTTAGGATCTCTTGTTACACACACTTGGATTGCAAAACGTTATTTCAGACAATTAATTCAAAACCCTCACATGAGTATAAGAACAATGCAAGCGGATATTATGAGGAAATATAAATGCAAAGTGAGTACGGGTCAATGTAGTAGAGCAAAGAAAAAGGCATTACTTGAGTATGAAGGTGGCCTAAGAGAGCACTATGCAAAACTTTGGGACTATAGAGCTGAGATACTAGAAACAAACCCGGGAAGTACCGTCAACATGTTAGTGAACAGACTGGATGGAAATATTTACATCAGTAGCTATTATATATGTTTTAAGGGTATCAAAGATGGATGGATCAATGGGTGCAGGAAAGTTATTGGTTTGGATGGTTGTTTCTTAAAAAGTGTATGTGAAGGTCAATTACTCTCTGCTATCGGAAGAGATGCCAATAACCATATTTTCCCGATAGCTTGGGCTGTTGTGTCGGTTGAGAATAAGGAAAACTGGAAATGGTTTCTCTCACAATTAAGGGATGACATTGGAATGATAGATGGAGTTGGACTAACGTTAATTTCCGATCAACACAAGGTATGAATATCACCACCATATGAAACTCACACTAGTCTATTTTTATTGTTCTCACATGCTGCATTATAATATAATTTTCATGTTTTACCATTTTTAGGGGATTTTGGAATCTGTGAAAGATATATTTCCTTATGCCGAGCATCGACAATGTACACGACACATATATGCCAATTTCAAAAAGAAATTTCGTGGGCTTCAATTCAGGAACTTGTTCTGGGCTGCAGCAAGATCAACAACTGAGCAACATTTTGAGGGTAAAATGAATGAGCTCAAAGCCATCAATAATGATGCATATAACCATCTTATAGAAAGAAATCCAAAGAGTTGGTCAAGAGCCTTTTTTGAGGTCAGTAGGGCATGTGATGCGTTTGAGAACGACATAAGTGAGAGCTTTAATTCACGTATTAGAATTGCACGAAGGAAGCCTATTATCACTATGCTAGAAGAAATTAGAACATATGTTATGTTACGTAACTTTAACAAGGCAGAAAAAGCTGCAAAATTAGAACATAAAGTATGTCCTTCGATCAAAAAGACACTAGAGGGAATAAAAGTTAAACAAAGGTAATGAATATCGTATATCAAATTTTTAATAGAATTATGAAAACTAGCTCATTGCTATTAACGTTAGTTTTGTATGTGTAGGCATTGGACTGTAATTCCAAGTGATCACAATGTATTTGAAGCAAAGAATGAATACGGTTCATTTGTGGTGGACATTCGAGCACGAACTTGTAGTTGCAGATCATGGCAGTTGTCCGGCATACCATGTGTCCATACAGTTGCTGCACTGGCGTTTCTCAACAAGGACCCTGAGACATATGTTAGTGACTGGCTTAAGAAGGACATGTTCAAAGAAGCATATAAATACCCTATTAGACCACTAAAAGGCACTTCATTTTGGCCTAAAACAAATGCCATTGAACCTCTACCTCCAAAAGAAAGACGAATGCCTGGCAGGCCACCTGTTAATAGGAAAAGAGCTGCATCTGAGAAACAAATAAAGTATTCAAAGGTTGGGTTTGGAAGAAAAATGACTTGTCAAAAATGTGGCGGTAAGGGTCACAACTCAAGGTCTTGCAAGAAACAGAAAACCGACCCACTACCAAAGGAGGTGAGGCCAAGAGGTAGGTCTAAAAGAGTTGTTGCACCTACAAGTTCGAGGGCATCTACAAGTGGGAGGGCATCTACAAGTGGGACTGGAGTTGATGATCAGATCGCTCGTTAGTAATTCCATGTTTCTTAACAAAGACAAACTACAATGAAGTTGATGTTAGTTACATATTTCTGAGTTTTTTGTTACCTGCACCTTGCATACCTTTTGTTTTTTCCCTTTGTTGCGAAATGTTTATTTTTCTAGACTATCTCACTTTGTTATGGACCTTTATGAAAAACTCTGTTTTTGAGTAATGGGTGTTGATTGCCAAATTATGGATCTGCTTGAGCTTTTGCTGTTGTAAAGTTGTTGTGGTGTTGTCTTATGCTTTGCAATCTCTCTACACAGACCCAAACAAACATTTTTGTACTTGCTTGTTGGGTCTTCATCTAAGCCTATATGCTAAAATTTTGTGTATGTAGGCATAACAATATTACCTTTAGACCTACTGTTGTTGACTTGTTTCTAATATACTTTTGTATATTGATGTCCTTAAGCAATACAGATACATTGCACATTCTTATTAGAGTTGCAAATAATTTTAAGCATGAAAAGGTACGCACTAGCTCCTAAAACAACAGAATGGATTTTATACATATGTGCGTCATAATTTTCATATGGCTTTATTCATTTTCTTTCAAATTCAAACTAAACATCCATAGTTAATAACTAAGTAATATAAAAATTATGTTTCATTCAATCATGGGTATAGATTAGAAAAATATATGTCATTGACGAAATATAAAATTATTTGCGAAATAATCCATCCATGTCACCAACATAAAACATACATGTCATCAAAAATGAACATGTCACATTTAGTGGGTAAATAATTTTTAAAATTACACAACAATGGAACACTTATGAAACTTGAGTGGTAAAACATCTTTAAAAAAAGTATGAGTGATTAGATTGGAACACTAACCAAACTTGGTTACTATTTAGTGAGTTTTTCCCCATTAGGGTTTTACCCAAGCCATGTTAGACTATGTAAACCCTCATAAGAGATATGTATTATTTATCTACTATATATAGTGGTAAAACCCTAATGTCCTAAACCCATAAAGTGGGCTTGGGCCTAATTATTCACTAATAAAAACATGAACATTCCAAATTTATATTGACATGATCAACATTTCTTGTACATTGATGGATGTTACGAACATTGAAATAACAAGCTAGCATTCTGATTCATTTCTGTTTGAAAGAAGAGGGGTAGTAGTTTGATCAGATGTTCCAGGTTCGTCTGCATTTGCCATCACCAACGTTGATGCGTTCTTCTCTTTGGCTTGGCCCCACATCACAGTGTAAAATCCAGCGGCAACTATTGTGGCTCCAATAGCGCTGCATACATGAAATCAAGAACAATCAATGAACAAATATTTTACGATCAAATAGTCAGCTAACTGACTGCTTATTTAACTATTTAAATGTAAAACAGCTTCTGGATAATCTTAAGTTCCAAACCATTTTTATTGACTGTTCACTATACAACAACAATAACAACATACCCAATCCCGCCGAGGCGAGGTATGGGGAGGTGAGATGTAGACAGATCCTACCTCTACCTCCAGGATAAACCCGAAAGTAAAGAGACTGCTTCTGGTGGACCTCCGGCCAATGCACGTGTGACAAGAAACAAACACATCAATTAGAGAGCAAACACGCAAACATTCAAACGCCATGCTTAGAAAAAAATAAAATAAAAATAAAAATAAAAATAAAAATAAAATAAAATAAAAATAAAATAAAAAATATAATTAAATAAAATAAAATAAAATAAAATAAAAATCATAGATACACGCATACACCGAAAGAAGCATAAAACATAACACAAAGGAAACACAAACAAAAAGAGGGAGAAGCACATGAAAAAAAAAATAATAATAAAGGAGCCAGGGCGCTAACTACAAGCCACAGAGGGACAAAATATAAAGCAAGACAAAACAGAAGTCAAAGCAAAACCCCACGAGTAAAGAAAAACAAGCGCAACAGAAGCATAAAGGGAGCTATATCTAAGGGCAAAGCGAAAGAGGATCCTAAACGCCTAAAGTGAAGCCTAGCCTACGAGAAAGCTAAGGGGGACTATACCTAATATAGAAAAAAAAAACCTATGAAAAAGGAGCTCCTCAACACTCAAAGGAAAATAAAACGGTGAAACTAAAAAAAAAGAAAAAAAAACCTACTATCTCGAAGACCTAGAGCTCGAACACGCTAGACCTAGTCCTATCTCTCCACGCGATCCTATCAGAGGTCATGTCCTCAGACAAAAGAGCTGTCTCATGTCCTGCTTAAGTCTATCCTCCCATCTCATCTATACCTGAGCACAGTGGCGGACGCAGGAAATCCTACTGTGGGGGGCAAATTTTTTTTTTTACAATAGCAAGACGAAAAACTTAAAATTCGAATAAAAAATCGAGTATTTTAACTTAAAAATAGAAGATTTTTAGATTTTAGAGTGTCAAATATTGGATTTTAATATGTAAATGGGGGGCAATTTGAGTTTCGAGTGGAGGGCACTTTAAAAAAAGCTCAAAATTAACGAAAAAATACACTATAGTTTCGCATTATTGGTCTAGCCATGGGAGGCGCCGCCAGTGCGTCCGCCCCTGCCACTATACCTGAGCGCTATACCTGAGCACTAAAAGCTACCAGCTTACAAGTTAAAAAATAGCAAGGTATGATCATTTTAAAACACAATGCTAAACAACCTTAAAACCGATTATGATTTGTAATTATTTAATATTTGTAAAATCAAGTGAAGAAAAAAACTACTATAACCAGAAATATGAAAAATGACCACTTTATCCTAGTCTTAATTAGCTCAAGTGATATATTTTTTTTATAACACCTCATCAAATTCTGATATTGCCATGAGCTAGATATATGAACCATTTACCTTCCTAAGTGAAGTGAATCGCCAAGAAATGTGACACCCATGATGACTGCGATAACTATCGAGAGGGGAGAGAACATGGCCACAAAGACAGGACCTTTTTTCCCCAAGCACCAAGTCAAGACAGTAATACGAAACACAACTGAATATACAGCCTTCAAACAAAACAAGTCAATCTACCAACATGAAATTGTGTTGACACAACTTGAATAAGTATTTTATTTTGCTTGACTTACCCCCCATAGAACAGCAATCATCCCAATATCAGGTTGTATTACCCAAGCACTTAGATTTGGTTCTAGGAAAGGGGATAGAGCGACACATTGTATTGTCCCAAAGAGGCAGTAAAAAAAAACCATGGTGCGTTGATCTGAGTACTCCTTAGCTGTCGCTGACTGGATTTCCCACCAATCAAGAAGTTATACTTCCCAACATGGACAGTTTGAGTAATTACTTTTCAAGAAATAGAGACTAGAACTCACTTGCAAAACATTCCATAAGGCACAAATGATTCCACTAATAACAAGGATAAGACTTCCAGTTATCCAATCTGATGGTCGTGAAAATAGAAGCTGATTCGGTGAATCGGGTGAGGGAGTCATGTGAAAAATTTCCGGGCCTTGATATAACGTGAAGACCATTGCTCCAGATATTGCTACTATGGTACCAAATACTTTTGCTAAGCTACTTGGATTTTGTATGTCTATTTTCTCCATCCTGAAACACATGGTTAGAAACCTTTTCTGAATCTTCGTAAAAAGCATAGATTAAGGGGGTATTTGGTTCTAGGGTATGGGTTTGAATGTTTGATGCAGTGTTTTATTATTTCTGACAGCAACTCAGCTCCACTTAAACTTCTTGGTTCATTCCATATTTAAATGGTGTATAATTTTTAAATTTCCATGTTCCAACCCTTATATGATCCTTGGTATTTAAGAACTACCTGAAAATGACTGCGATCAAGAATGTGTGCCCAGGTATCAAGTTTCCTATGGCACTTGCCATAGTTGGAGAGCCGTAGTATATACCTCCATATGTAGATAACTGCATAAGACAAATCCTGCAAAATACGAATATAGTTGATGTTTGTTAGAGCTAATAACTCTATAACCTGATTAATTGTGGAAGCTTCCGACTCATGAGTAGATTTGGCAACTAGCTGAGACCGGGTCAAATGGATTGAATGAGTTGAAAGTCACAGAGCTCTATATTCACTTTAAATTGTTTTATACAAATACTTAGGTACTTATTGTAGCAACTTATAGTTGTATAAAGATGGACAACGGGCGTGACTGGTAGACGTAGACCACCCTAACATGTACTAAAAGTGACCCATATCAACCCGAACCAGATCTGACTCGTTACCCAACCCACCCATTTTTACACCTGTAATGGCCGAGTTGTGTCACTTACCCTAAAACACCAAGGTTGAAGAATCTGAAAAGATGATGGAAAGTGAGTTGACGACGTGTGGCGCTTCTGTAAAAAGAAAAGTTATTACAATTGGTATTCTTGTTCACTATAATAGAAGGAATTTTAGAAAATACAGTCCACAAAATGGAAAAAAATGTATGCTAAATTAGTACCTGAAGAAATGGATGATATAAAATGGAAGCAGAATCAATGTTCCAAGAATCATATGATAAACAACATAGACAATGCTCGACAAACCACTATTCATCGCGGCTTTGACTAGTGTAAGCAAGCTCATATCCAAACATGTCATTGTAAGCATAGCGGCCAAAGGCAACACATCTTCCATCCATGACCATGTCTTACTCCTAGCCGTTGTCATTCTTTTCTTTGCTCAGAATGGCGAATCAAAGGGGTTGATTTTATTGTTGTCAATGTAGCTGCATCTCATTTCGGCATTTCCCTTTTCAAATTTGACAACTTTTTGGATTAAATTATATCAGGAATCAAGTAACGTCAAAATTTTAAATATACTTAATTTATCAACTTGTTTATATGTTTGATTAATGTATAATATAATCTTGACATTTGCTAAAAGCATCCACTCACCTAATGCAAGGAATAAAATTATTTATATCTCCCTAACTAAAAGGCTAAAAGGTCCACCAAATTTGTACTAGATTCCAACTTCTTTTTGTATTTGTTTTTTGTTTTCTTAGTTAACAGGTTCGCCTTCAATCTTCATATATGATTACTTCATTTTTAGAAAAGAGATGAACATTTATACTAATATTCAACTGATGTTCTTGACTTGTAGAAATTATATGTCTATTTTTTTGTTGGAAATATATTTCAATTGTGGGTCAGTTCATACTGGTGAATGAGTAAAGAGGTACGGAGTGTACACCCATAAATTCTTGAACACCCTCACTCATATTGTGGTTAAAGTTGTTCAGCATTGCTGATGATATTCAGTGAGTTGAACTCTGGACTGAAGGTATTCATCAGGGAGTATTTCACTGAAGACTAGTCTTCAGTGTTTACGCATCAGCAAGTCCTTTCAGTACTAAAGGCTTCAGCGGTAACACCCTTCAGTGTTTGTTGATGCTTCAGTGGGACTGAAGAATAGACAAATGCTGGAGCTGAACTTGTACACTTGTAACGGTCTTTTGACTAATTCAAGTAGAGTTAATGACCACGTTTAATTGGTCTTGTAACCACTTTCCGGGTATTATGGAGCACATTAAGAGGAACTTAATTGGCCGTTAATTCCTCTTAATTTCATTGACTAGGGTTTGAGTACTCAACTTATAAATAGGTAATCATACTTGCATGAAGAAACACAGAAACAAAAACACATAGCAACGAAAGGGTTAGAGATTTGTGCCTAAATCACTAACAGCATTTGGTCTTATCCCAAGTAGGTACTCGTGATACCCAGGCATTAGGGTCGAATAATTTACTTTGGAAAGTGATCACACGATTCCAAGTGATATCCGGTAACCATTGTTTTGGTACGTAGCTAGGATTGATTATCTATACCCTGGTTGGGACGAAGTAAACACCAACAATCAAAGTAAATTATTTTATGATAATAAATGGCGGCTGCTATGAAGCATAAGGTGGTTAACTTCTCCAAGCTGGATAAGTTTGAAGGGGTGGATTTCAGGAGATGGCAAAAGAAGATGCACTTTCTTCTTTCAACCATGAGTGTGGTGTATGTGCTGACAACTCCTATTCCTGATGGTGGTGATGATGCTACTTTGGAGGAACTGGGGAAAAGGAGCAAATGGGAGAATGACGACTATGTGTGTCGTGGTACTATTCTCAATGTTATGTCTGATTCCTTATTTGATATTTACCAAAATTCTGAATCTGGTAAAGAACTATGGGATTCCTTTGAAGCCAAATATATGGTTGAGGATGCATCAAGCAAGAAGTTCCTTGTGAGTGATTTCACAAATTACAAAATGACTGATTCAAGACCAGTCATGGAACAATACAATGAACTTCTTGGAATACTTGGTAGATTTACACAACATAAAATGAACATGGATGAGACCATTCAGGTCTCTTGTGTCATTGATAAATTACCTCTTTCTTGGAAAGATTTCAAGCATACCTTGAAACATAAGAAGGAGGAATTAACTCTTGTTGAGTTGGGCAGTCATTTGCGCATTGAGGAATCCCTCAGAGTGCATGAAAGTGACAAGCCAAAGAGAAACAATGTTGCTGGTTCATCAGTTGTCAATATGATGGAGCATAACAACTCCATCGGGTACAATGACAACAAGGGCAAACGTAAGCATCAGGATAACACCAAAAGTAATCCTAACAAGAAGTCCTTAGTGGCTTGTTGGAAGTGTGGGAAACCTGGACACTTCAAAAGGGATTGCAAAGGTGTTGATACTGGCAGCAAAACTAGTGGATCAGGCACAAAAGGTTCAGTGATTGGTTCTAACAACACAACACTGAAAGGTCAGAATATGTTTAATGAATCTCTCCAGATTTATTATGTTACATATGTATCTGAAGCTTATTTTGTGCAAGATGGTGATGTTGCGTGGTGGGTTGATTCTGGAGCAACTGTTCATGTGTGTAAAGATAGATGCTGGTTCAAGACTTATGAGTCACTGAATGATGGATCTATTCTTCACATGGAAATGAGTCAACAGCCCTAGTGCATGGACGTGGTTGTGTAGATCTTAAGTTTAGTTCTGGAAAGATTGTTAGCTTGTTAATGTTTTGCATGTTCCTAATATTCGGAAGAATTTGGTTTCTAGTAGTGTTTTGAATAATTGTGGTTATAAACAAGTGATTGAATCTAATAATTTGTTTTATCCAAACATGGTGTGTTTATTGGTTTTGGTTATTTTAGTAATCAAATGCTCAGGCTTAATATTGAAACAACCAACAACATTAACTCAGTTAGTGCTGGTAGTGCAAATATTTGTTCAACCTCAGTGTACACCAGTAAACTGAAGGATTCTTCACTGTGGCATGCTAGACTGGGCCATGTCCACTTTAAGAGGATGCAAAATATGTCTAAGGATGTGTTAATCCCAGTATTTAACATGGACACTAAAAAGTGTCAGACTTGCATGCTGAACAAAATAACTAAGAAACCATTTCAAGATGTAAAACGTGAAACTAAAGTTTTGGAGCTAATCCATAGTGATTTATGTGATTTGCATGCTACTTCCTCATTAGGGAATAAGAAATACTTGGTAACATTTATTGATGATGCTTCAAGGTTTTGTTATGTTTATTTATTACATACTAAGGATGAAGCATTAGATAAATTTAAAGTATTTAAAACTGAAGTTGAATTACAACAAGGAGTCCAAATCAAAAGATTAAGGACTGATAGGGGAGGTGAGTACATGGATGCTCGGTACTTTCAGTCTGTTGGTATTATCCATGAAACGAATGCTCCGTATACCCCTCAGCAAAATGGTATATCTGAAAGGAAGAATAGAGTACTGAAGGAAATGGTTAACTCCATGTTGTCCTATTCAGGGCTGAGTCAAGGGTTTTGGGGTAAAGCTATGTTAACAGCTTGCTATTTACTAAATAGGGTTCCCAACAAAAGGAACATAATTACCCTTTATGAACTCTGGACTAAAAGGAAACCAAACTTGAATTATCTCAAGGTTTGGGGTTGTAGGGCTGTTGTAAGACTCCCTGATCCAAAGGTGAAAACCTTGGGTGAAAGAGGCATTGAATGCATCTTTGTTGGATATGATGAGCCTTCCAAGTCTTATAGGTTCTATGTTATTGAACCTAATGATTTAGTTTCAATAAACTCAATCATTGAATCAAAGGATGCTAACTTTGATGAGACTAGGTTCTCATCAGTCCCTAGACCAAGCCTCAGGAATCCTGCTGGAGCTGAGGACATTGGTGCTTCAGTGGAACCTGAAAGGGTCACTGATGAGGTTGTGGTTCAACAACCTGAGCCTGAGCTTAGAAGAAGCACAAGGCATAGGACTCCAAGGAAGTTTGGGCCTGAGTTTCAACTATACTTGGTTGAAGGAACAAGGGATGAGGTCTCTGATCAATACTCCTATTGCTTTAATGTTGAGGATGATCCCAAAACATTTGATGAAGCAATGAAGTCTCAAGATGTTGCATTCTGGAAAGAAGCAATAAATGATGAGATGGATTCCATCATGGGCAACAACACTTGGGTGTTGGTTGATCTACCTCCAGGTTGTCATCCACTTGGTAACAAATGGATTTTCAAAAGGAAAATGAAGGTAGATGGAACTGTTGAAAAGTTCAAGGCAAGGTTAGTCATTCAGGGCTCTAAACAAAAGTCAGGGATAGACTATTTTGATACCTATGCTCCAATAGCACGTATCAGTACCATAAGAATGTTGATTGCTCTAGCGAGTATTCACAATCTGATTATTCATCAGATGGATGTGAAGACAACATTCTTGAATGGTGATTTAGATGAGGAGGTTTATATGAACCAACCTCAGGGCTTCATCATCCCTGGTAATGAGCATAAGGTGTGTAAACTGATTAAGTCCTTATATGGACTGAAGCAGGCACCCAAGCAATGGCACCAGAAGTTTGATGGAGTGGTTTTTTCTAATGGTTATTCACTTAACCAAGCTGACAAATGTGTATATAGCAAATTTGATGAATCTGGTAAAGGAGTCATCATTTGCCTATATGTTGATGACATGTTAATCTTTGGTACTGACCAAGCTAAGGTTGATCAACAAAGGATTTTTTGTCATCAAAGTTCTCCATGAAAGACATGTGGGAGGATGATGTTATCCTTGGCATAAGAATCAAACATGAAAGTGATGGTATTGTAATTTCTCAGTCTCATTATATTGAGAAGGTACTGAAGAAATTCAATCACTTTGATTGTACTCCAGTGAGTACTCCAATGGATACAAGTGAGAAACTGATGCCTAACAATGGTCAGGCTGTCTCCCAGCTTGAGTATTCTAGGGTTATTGGTTGCTTGATGTATGCCATGACAAGTACTAGGCCTGGCATTGCATTTGCTGTAGGTAAACTGAGTAGGTGCACTAGTAATCCTAGTACTCAGCATTGGCAAGCAATTCAGAGAGTACTGAAGTATTTGAAAGGAACAATGGATTATTGTTTGTCATATACTGGATATCCATCAGTGTTGGAAGGCTACACTGATGCAAGTTGGATCAGCAATACTGAGGATAATTCATCCACCAGTGGTTGGGTATTCCTACTTGGTGGTGGTGTAATTTCTTCGGCATCCAAGAAGCAAACTTGCATTACTGGTTCTACCATGGAATCTGAGTTTGTGGCTCTAGCAGCTGCTGGTAAAGAAGCTGAATGATTGAGAAACTTGCTTCTTGAGATTCCATTGTGGGTCAAACCTATGGCACCTATTTCTATCCGTTGTGATAGTACTGCTACATTGGCTAAGGCATATAGCCAGATGTACAATGGTAAGTCTAGACAACTAAGTGTTAGACATAGCATGATTCGTGAACTAATCACGAATGGGGTGATTTCAATAGAGTTTTTGAGGTCTCAACAAAACTTAGTTGATCACTTGACGAAGGGATTGGCTAGAGACTTGGTTATAAAGTCTGGTAAAGGGATGGGTTTAAAAGTCCACTCTAGTCACTGAATGCTAGGACACCCAACTCCCTCCTGAAGAAACTTGGGAGTTGAGTTCAATGTGGAAAGCTGAACATTCAAGGGACTGAAGCACATGTATATCATCCCAAGGATGTGCTTGTACTTGCTGAAGGACGATGAAGTTATAAACTTCTCAATGGTTAATGTCTTTGAAAAAGTGTTGAAGCAAGAGCATGAACTAAAGAGGAACCGCCTATGTAAATGTTGAGGTTTCGCCGCCTCAGGGTGCATGGACTTGGCTCTTACAACATTTATGAATTTGGATATGGACACACGGCTCGTAGTGTCAGGAGATGTTATGGATTTGAAAACTTGTGTGTATTCTATCTTCAGGTATTCAAAGTAGTTGAAGGGTTCAATTCTTAGAACACCCTGATTCTCGAATGTTTGAAGTATTGTACTAAGATGGAAATTCAATCCTTAGGACATTTTCATTAATGCACTGGTTTTGTTAATGTTAATTTTCATGCAAAAGGAATTGTACTATATTGGGGAGGATTGTTGGAAATATAGTTCAATTGTGGGTCAGTTCATACTGGTGAATAGGTAAGGAGGTACGGAGTGTACACCCACAAGTCCCTGAACACCCTGACTCATATTGTGGTAAAAGTTGTTCAGCATTGCTGATGATATTCAGTGAGTTGAACTCTGGACTGAAGGTATTCATCAGGGAGTATTTCACTGAAGACTAGTCTTTAGTGTTTACTCATCAGCAAGTCCTTTCAGTACCGAAGGCTTCAGCGGCAACACCCTTCAGTGTTTGATGATGCTTCAGTGGGACTGAAGAATAGACAAATGCTGGAGCTGAACTTGTACACTTGTAACGGTCTTTTGACCAATTCAAGTAGAGTTAATGACCACGTTTAATTGGTCTTGTAACCACTTTCCGGGTATTATGGAGCATATTAAGAGGAACTTAATTGGCCGTTAATTCCTCTTAATTTTATTGACTAGGGTTTGAGTACTCCACCTATAAATAGGTGATCATACTTGCATGAAGAAACACAGAAACAAAAACACATAGCAACGAAAGGGTTAGAGATTTGTGCCTAAATCACTAACAGCATTTGGTCTTATCCCAAGTAGGTATTCGTGATACTTAGGCCTTAGGGTCGAATAATTTACTTTGGAAAGTGATTACACGATTCCAAGTGATATCCGGTAACCATTATTTTGGTACGTAGCTAGGATTGATTATCTATACCCTGGTTGGGACGAAGTAAAAACCAACATTTTTCCATCCAGCAACGCATAATTTGAAACCTTTAGAAACAGTGTGCTTACTAAAAGTGTTCAGAATTTTGGTTTAAATCATACATCAAGGGGGTGTTTTTGGTTTTATGGAATAGGTTTGAGAGTCATTTAGTATTTCTCACAACTTAAGACGTTTAGTACGATGGAAAGAAAACATGAGAAAGGGAAATAGAATGGTTTCCTCTGTTTGTTGCATGTAAAGAATGGAAACATAAGCTACTCATTCCATTCCTAACCATAAATTTCGATTCTTCACTAAAGATGAAGAAAGCTGAGAATAGCAAATTAACAAAGAGTCATTCTCCGTCTTTATTCCACCTTGACTCAATAATCCTCTTATAAATATAGAGTATTTATGCCTCTTTGTACGTGCAATGCACAATTAACTCCAAAAAATTTTCGCAAAACCCACATCTGCAAATCTCAAAGACTATCACCGCCATCAAGTCATAATTAATCCACAACAATGATTATTCATATCTTTTATTTTGTTTATCCATATACAAAAATCAAAATAGTTGGCAAACCCTTGTCAATTTGGTCAATACTTACAATATGTGACAAATACGTTTGACTCCAATCTACAACTAGTTTTTCTTATCGAAGTTAAATAATAATGGAACAATTCAAACCTTTAGTTTACTGTTGTAATTCATCTGAATCTGCTATAACATTTGTTTTTGATATTGGAGGTCTTTAACTCACATTTTTTATGTTGTGGATCTCAAACTCACTTGTTTGATTGTGAGGATGTGATCCTACAATTAAAATTGTGTTGCAAAATTTTCATCGAGACTTTAGTGATACTTTTTTTGTTATGAAATAATATTGTAACATTGGATCACAAGGACGGAGCTAAGGGGTTCCTGTGGGTGTCCGTGACTCCTATGAATTTTTTCTGTGTAGTGTTAATTTATGAATAAAACATGGATTTTGTCTAAATGCATTTAAAATGCACCCAGTCAATTAAAACGTGTTTCCACCATTTGTTTTAATACAGTTTTTACATATGTTATATTACGGTTTAAAAAATTTGTGCACCCGATCATATTTCTTTCTGGCTTCGTCCCTGTTGGATCAAGCATGTGAATGGTTAAAGGAGCTTTTATAAATCACATTTTTACTTTCATGATCGGTTGGTTAGTGTTGCTTTTAAAAGAGTTTAAAGCTTCAAAATGTCTTTGGTTCATTTGTGATGTATTGATGTTCTTTAGACAATGAAGAAAACAAATCAAACAAAAAAAATCGACATAATAAAACTTGTACAAAAATCAATATTTTAAACAGATAACATGTAATTAGTTCTATTGTCATTCATCAGTGATCTCATTCTATGTTCACACCAAACATTAGAATTAATTCTTAAAACAATTTCAATGCTTGATTCTACACTTTTACCAAACAAGAGAATACTTTCTTTATTTTTGGGTTCTTTCTCTTTATTTGTTATTCCATTCTTTACTACGTTTCCATTCTTCACTATTCAATCGTACCAAACACCCTAACATCTTTGTTGTTCATTCCAAAGAATATAAACTTGAAACTTATGATCCTTAGACGCTTCTTGGCATTTAATCGAGACATCAATTTGAACAATGTAGTTACTTTCGGATTAAAAGTTTTCGACCGTATATACTTTGGGTTTACGAAATTTTTCATTCGGATAAGTCATATTGGCTATTAAATTTTTTTAAGGCGAGAAACCAATCAGAAACGTTAGAGTATTAGTTTTTGAGGGCATTTACAGATATATCATTCCGGAAATCAAATATTATATCAATGTCCTTCTTACTTTTGTAATTACGTAAATATCTTTCTAAAATTTTTGTAGTTACATTAATATCCTTCGCAAACATTTATAATTATATTAATATTTATTCTAAACAAATAGAGTACATACTCAAACTAAAAACTCTCTTTTCACATTGAATTCATCTCCTAACGTTAGCTAGAAGGGAATTTGGTGTCTCATCTGTAGATATTTTGGACTTTAATCCCATCTTGACTTGTGCACTAAATCTTGAGCTAATCTTTTTGTCAAGTGATCATCCAAGTTTTGTTGAGATCGAATAAAATCCACGGAAGTCACTCCATTTGGAATGAACTTACGAACAATAATGTGTCTAACACGTAAGTGTTTGAAATTTCCATTGTATATATGAAAATATGCCTTAGTCAAAGTAGTTGAAAAATCACGTTGACTAAAATTAGGAGAAATTGTTTTTAGCCATAACATAATTTCATAATCAGACTCCTCAACCATTCTGCCTCTCTGCGAGTTGCAGCTAAAGTTAGAAACTGATCTTCTTTTATTGTTGAGTCACGTATAAAACTTTGATTTTAGAAGCCCACGAGCTGGCACCTCTACCAAGCAAATATAACCAACCAGTTGTATAAGTATGATCTTCTAAATTAGTTATCCGACATGCATTAGAATATCCTTCTAAAACTAAAGGAAACCAAAAATATGATAACCAAAATACATGGTTTTCTTTATGTACTTAAATACCCATACAACATACCAATGATGAGTAATATAATTACTAATGTACCTACTCAATTTACCCACAACATGAACAATACTTGGTCTTGTGCTTGCCATTACATACATCAAACAACGAATAGCTCTAGAGTACTCAAGTTGATCTACCCCCTGCATGTATTAGGCATAAGTTGATAGTCGGATCCAAAAGAGTGCTTACAAGAAAAGATAATCACATTTGAACTTATTAAGTGTTTTCTCAATGTAATGGTCATTGAGTATTGTTATACCTCATCTATAGGTTCAATTCTTATGAGAACGATCACCTTAGCCTCCTTATATGCTTTATGGAGAAATTTTGCTCTTGAACGGTCCCAAAGATCAACATGTCATCAACATATAAACAAATGATGTATCAAATTTACAATATACACAGTTTTAAAAATGATTTAGTATAAACCCACAAGACAAGACAACCTTATCAATTTTTTGATTTCGTTGTTTTGAAGTTTGTTTGATTCCTTATAATGATTCAATTAGTTTACGCACCTTATGCTCATTTCCAGGCACAAAAAATCCAAAGGATTTTTTAATATACACCTCCTATTCCAAAACACCATTGAAGAATGTTGTGGCATCCATTTGATGGATCACTAGATTATAAGTAGCTAATAATACAATCAATAATATCATTATAGATATTCGAGCAACTAGAGCATAATTACAAATATAATCAATTTCTTCTTTTTGTCTAAAGCCTTGGATAACCAATTAAGTTTAAACTTGTCAATGGTTCCACCAACTTTCATCTTCATTTTAAACGTCCATTTTCATCCCCAAAGTTTGCAACCTGGTGGTATATTAGATAAATTCCATGTATTATCTTCCGTAGTTGAATTCATCTCATCAGTGAATGCTTTTTTCCAGAATGCAATATGAGATTGCATAACTACATTAAACGCTCTTGTATCCAGTTTATACTGTAACAATAAGAATATTGAGGTCTAGTCTCATCTCTATAACCCTCAACTAAATATAGTTGAAATTCAAATCCAAATGATTTAGCTACCCTTTCTCGATTACTCATACGAGTTATAGGAGTTTCAATTGGAATTTTACCAATTTAATATTAGTTTGAACTTGGCACCAGATTTTTAGGTTTAGGTATTCAAGTGAATCATTTTTCATCAAATTGCATCTCTCCACTCTATAACTGAATTAACAAATGTATAATCATTAGTTTCTATTACACAAAATCTATAAGTCATGCAATCAATGCCTTTTTCAAGAAAATTTTCTTTCGGGTCCCGAGAGTCTTAGAACTGCCCTACAACCTAAAGCTTGTAAATATGACAAGTTAGTTTTCTATCTATACCAAAGTTCATATGAGGTGAATTTGTTCCTTTTATTAGGAAATCTATTTAACAACTGATAAGCTGTCAACATGGCTTCACACCAAAATCCTTCACTTAGACCTAAAACCCGTGTAAAATCTTAGTGTCATGTATGATTCATACGGATTTGAAATAACTAGGATCATATCAATTTGTGTTATTAATAATTTGTTGTAATCAATCTTAGTTTTATAGATTTTAAATTTATGTAAAGATTCATCTTTAGCATAACATAGATAAACATAACAAAACTCATATGCATAATCTATCTATTAATGTGGTTATATAATTTCTATTCCTTAAGGAATGTGTAGAAACTAGAAGGGGAATTAAATAGTTTCTAGTTAATTTTTAAAACATTTCGTTAAACTCACTCTGCACGATTCAATAAACATACCCGCGGTTCTTTATCAATAAAGAACCACCGGTCCATTTAAGGAACCGCCGACAGTGGACGAAACTATTTATTGCATGTTAAACTTTAACAATCATTTGTATCAAATTATCGATCAAGCTTTACTAAGTATGAGATGTGTTTGTCAAAAGATAAAGACTACAAGTAAGTAAACACACAAACACATCAAATCAAGAGTACATCACGCAAAGAGTCTAAATACTAACCACACATGTAATAAGCCTAAGCTTTTCCGCAACTAAGATGTTTAGATTATGTGATGCACACAAATACACACATAACAAGTATGCAACAATAAAAGTAAAGACTTAGATGTAAAGACATAAATGTAAAGGAAATTACCGACACGATGATTTATAGTGGTTTGGTCACGAAGCTTTTCTTCGCCCTACTCCACTCCTCGAGTACCCAACTAGAGAGTTACTTCACTAGTCAACAAGCTCCTTTCAAGGCGGAGAAAACCATACACGTTGCTTACACCATTTTTGACACTAAGCTAGATGTCGAGTCCTAATCTTAGGTAGGAACAATCTACACACGTCGCCAACTTCCATTTTCCAACACAAGGCTAGATGTCGAGTTCTAACTTTAGGTAGAACCAATCTAAACCAATCTTCACACTAGTTATGTTTTATGGCCCAATGATACACGCATTTTCATTGGGTTCAGATTATGTCTCTCAGTCCTCTCGAATTGATCTCGGCCTTAAGTGGAATGATTTGTTTTTGGTTACTAAAAAGAGGGTTTGGTTTTCTAATCTACTAAAAAGATTAAATGTATTAAAATGAAAACTTAAATCAAAGACAATTACTTTAATGACAATTAATAAAAACTTGAATTAAAATTAAAATTAAAATTAAAATTAAAATTAAAGTCACAGTTAAAATATAAATATTAAATGAAGAAACAGTAAAGAAACAGTAAGTAAAGAAACAGTAAGTAAACCCTTAAAATACTCAAAAGAAACTTGATTCGGAAGTATAACCTTGATTCAGAACTTTGTTCATCCGGAACTTTTCACTCGAAACTTGCTTGATTTGGAACTTTGGTCGGAAGTTGGGTCGGAACTTTCATGCGGAACTTTATTCGAAAAATTGGTTCATCCGGAACTTGTACTCATTCGGAAGTTTTTGGAAAAGAAACTCATTCGGAACTTAAAACTCATCCGGAACTTCAGTTCATTCGGAAGATTGGATTCATCCGGAACTTTCTGTTCGTTCGGAACTTTCTAAAAGAAAACTCATACGGAACTTTTTGGAAACAAATTCATCCGGAACTTCTTAAACTCATACAGAACTTTCATTCATCCGGAAGTTTAAGTTCATGCGGAACTTTTTGGAAAACAACTTTATTCGGAACTTAAGGTGTTCATCCGGAACTTACTGTTCATCCGGAACTTTCTGTTCACTCGGAACCTGCGAATTCAAAAACAGAAACTTTACCCCGAAGAACAAGGAAGACGATTTTAATCTAAAATCAAACTAAATACTCAAAAAGGTTTTACCAAATTAACCACAAATCATCTAATAACCATAAGCAACAAATCCCATCAACAAAAATCACAAACCCAACAACTTTTAAGGATCAAATCAATCAAATAAGAACTTGAAAACTTAAAACAAAAGATGATGATGAACAAGATGAAATGGAAAGGTTAAACAAGAACTTGTATTGAATGATTAATGTTTTAACAAGATAAAACAAAGATTAAAATTACAAGATTAGAAAAACAAAGATCAAAATCACCAAACACCCTAGTGGTGTTGGTCATGTTACGAAACAGAAAAGAGAAAAAGGTGGAGGAGAGAAAAACTAAAAACTGGCACTAAGTGTGTAAGGTGTGGGCTTTATATAGCCTTGTCTTTTGGTTTGTGAGTGGGCTTTCTCCCGTTCTTCTTGTCTTCTCGTCTTTTCAGAAAAGTTGACGTTTTCGATTATGATTCGGGATTTGTTGTCGATTAAATTCAACTCGTCTTTTAATTTCTTCGTTTAATAGACTTGAGTTTCTTCGACTTATGTAAATCTTCCATCTTTGGTCCTTTTCTTCGATAAATCTTCGAATAGGCCCAGTGACTTCAAATCTTTTGCATCTCTTGGACAATAGACTTTATCTCAAGTCTTTTTCTTTGATAAATCCCGTGCAATCCCATGTTTTCTTCAATATTCATCCGGTTGGCTCTGAAAACACAATAAACACAAAAACCACGCATAATTCCAAACAAATGATATTAAATACGCGTTTTGGTCTTGTTTTAGTCAGAATTAAGTGGTAAAAGGATGGGTGTTTACACACCTATCAAATCCCCTACACTTAACCATTGCCATGCCCTCATGCAATGCTTAGTGATAAAGCAATTTTACACTTTTCTCATAATTAATCAACCTTGGCCTTATTCAAATACTACTAGACAAAAATTAAAGTAATTAAAAGAAATTAAACTTTAAAGGTAACAAAAGGATAGAAAACCATTTTCACTTGAAAATAGCTACATGGAAATAACTTGCCAAGAAATCAATGACTTACATTAGGGCTTTGGTGCTGCGAAGATTTATCACCCTCAAGTTTCACGTTCCCCAAACTAAGCTTAAAAACGAGATCATTGTTATTATAAGTTAGTAAATCAAACACTTACACACATGGCTTAATTAAATGCTTAAACTCCCTTATTCCTAGGTGTAACTCTTATATTTTATTTTTGTCTTAGAATGATCATGAAGATGCATTTTTGGACTTATTTCGATAGTTTATTAAGGCTGAAAGCAAAGTAGGACGATTTGATCAATAGTTAGCTAAAGGACAAAATCTCTTAAAACTGCTTCCTGGGATATCAAAAAGTTCATATCTTGGCATAACTCGGTTCACGATTTGAGACCTTTCTCGGGCCGATATTTGGCATGTACTTCATACTTCATATCTTGAGAAACGTGCTTGAGATAATGGTCTTCTCATCGTTAATAGAGTTTCTTCACTTGGAGACTTTTGAGGGGTACTCCAACTTTGTTGACCATGACTTCATGATTATTTCTTCAATCTCTATTTGGGATTTTGAGATACAACGATCCGCCTCCTTTTCGGACTTGGATCTATTTATCCTCATACCTTGTTAGGGTCTTTTCGGATAGACTTCTCCATGATCTTTATGGGAGTTGATTGCTTTTCGTCGTGAGTCTTGATCCTTCATATTGATTTTGGGAATAATGCTTTTCACATCACTTTGGATCTTCAGCAATAAAATGGAATCCTTATGCCTTGTTAGGGCCTTTTCGGACTCGCCAATCTTCGCGCCCCGCTTCATAAGCTATGCCTTGGCTATGAACTCTTATCATTACCGAGCAACTTTTAAACGATCTTGGGCTAGAAGCTAAGTAACTTTTCAAATCGTACGACCTTACTTATTGCAGATAAATTATTAGCAAGTGATGGGAGAATAGGCAACTAATTACACCAAGTGAGCTTGTGCAAGAATACCGACTTATAATTGACTCTATCATTTCTCGTCCTCCACAATTTAAAATCTCAAGTAATGAGACTCGTGGAAACTTAGCCTAATAAACCAATTAAGGTCTACATGGCTAAGGATACTAGCTAGAATAAACTTGGATAAGTCTATTCGGGTTGAGTCAAAATAAACGCAACGGGCCTAATCTTTCAAAGATTTCTAAACTAGCTACACCACTTTATTAAAATTTGACTTTATTGCGGGATATATACATACGAAAGCAACGATAAAAATTTAAAAATTACGACTAAATGGCCAAAGTTAATAAAAAATTTGAAAAATGTTGAAAAATAGGATTTTTCGGTTAAATGTTTAAGATAAATAGGATTTTCATGGAAAAGTCCACTTAAAACTTCGATAGAAGTCCCCCCTACACTTAAGATAAACATTGTCCTCAATGTTTAAGCATGTGGGAAAAGTCTCCCCTACACTTAGGACATTGTGCACGTTGGTTAACTCAAGTTAAGGAAGAGACGACTAACGTGATCAATTTCAAATGTGAGTATGAAGAAAATTGAATCACGATAGTTGAGAGATAAAACCGGATTTCGGATAACACGGGAGCACGGTTCTTCAGAGATTCCAAGAGTGCACTTATCCCTGTAATCACATCACCACACAAAGACAAACACGTATAGAAGTCCCCCTACACTTAGGAGGGTAAAACATTAAAGGATAGATACTCGGGCTGCCTCCCGAGGAGCGCTTGTTTTTGATAACCGAGTCACGAGCCTGACTCGACCCAAAATTAGTTCATGGGGAACGTGGTGAGGGATGGAATCACCTCCTGAGAGGTGTCCTCACCAAAGTACAACTTCACTCGTTGGCCATTCACCTTAAAATTCGGTCCATCAGGTTGAGCGAGCTCGAGAGTACCATATGGAAAAATTTGGGCAATGGTGAATGGGCCGGACCAACGATATTTGAGCTTGCCCGAAAAGATTTTCAACTGAGAGTTAAAAAGTAAGACCTTGTCTCCAACATGGAACTCTCGGTTCTTAATCTTGGAGTCGTGAATGAGCTTAGTTCTTTCCTTATAGATCAAAGAATTTTCATAAGCCTCATTACGGAGTTCATTGAGCTCATTGAGTTGGATCTTGCGTAGGTCACCGGCTTTGTTGATATCAAAATTAGCCCACTTCAAGGCCCAGTAAGCCTTGTGCTCCAACTCAATGGGGAGGTGGCACGCTTTCCCGTACACAAGACGATATGGTGTATAACCAATCGGAGTCTTGTATGCAGTACGAAAAGCCCACAAAGCATCATCAAGTTTATCAGCCCATGAGGCACGATGCTCTCCCACGGTTCTTTCCAGAATTCGCTTAAGTCCTCGGTTGGATATTTCAGCCTGGCCATTAGTTTGTGGGTGGTAGGCTGTGGAAAGACGATGATTGACACCGTATTTAGCCATGACTCTTGCGAATTGGTCATTGCAAAAATGAGTCCCACGATCACTAATAATGGCGCGAGGCACACCGAATCTAGCGAAAAGAGCTTTCAAAAAGTTACAAACCACCCTTGCGTCATTAGTAGGTAAAGCTTCGGCTTCAACCCACTTTGAAACGTAGTCAACAGCTACAAGGATGTATTTGTTTCCTTTAGAAGAAGGGAATGGCCCCATAAAGTCGATACCCCAAACATCAAAGATTTCACACTCTTGAATGAAATTCTGAGGCATCTCGTCTTTATGTGTGATCGTGCCTTGTTTTTGGCAATCATCACATTGTTTAACCATATTGTGAGCGTCACGATATATGGAGGGCCAATAAAATCCCGAATCAAACACTTTTTTGGCGGTGTAGTTGGGACCAAAGTGACCACCGGTGGGTCCTTTGTGGCAAGCATCAAGGATTTCCGAAGCTGCCAGTCCATCAACACATCGGCGGATAATCAGGTCGGCACATTGTTTGAATAGGTAAGGGTCGTCCCAAAAGTAAGTCTTAATGTCGGTGAAGAACTTTTTCTTTTGTTGAGACGTCAACCCTTCCTTGAGAATTCCACCCGCTAAGTAGTTTGCAAAGTCCGCAAACCACGGGGTTTCATCAGATTTTGAAGTTATAGACATTAAGGTCTCCAAGGGAAAAGAATCATTGATTTCTTTGTTCGGATGATCCCCTTGGTAAGGATCCTCAAGTCTGCTGAGATGGTCCGCGGCTAGGTTTTCAGCTCCTTTTTTATCGCGAATTTCGATTTTAAATTCTTGGAGCAGCAAAACCCAGCGAAGAAGTCTTGGTTTGGAATCTTGCTTTGTCAACAAGTACTTCAGCGCGGAATGATCGGTATACACAATTGTTGTAGAAAGGACAAGATAGGGGCGGAATTTTTCAAAAGCATAGACAACAGCTAAAAGCTCTTTTTTGGTTGTCGTATAATGCAATTGTGCCCCCGTCATTGTCTTGCTAGCGTAATGGATTGGTTGGAAGTGTTTGTTCACTCGTTGTCCCAGAACCGCTCCAATAGAAAAATCGCTAGCATCGCACATCAACTCAAAGGGAAGCTCCCAATTAGGGGTAACCAAGACGGGTGCCTTAGTTAGCTTATCCTTAAGCGGGTTGAAGGCTTCAAGACACTCTTTGGAAAAGATAAAAGGAGTATGTTTTTCCAAGAGGTGGGTCATCGGGCGAGCGATTTGAGAAAAATCTTTGATGAATCGACGGTAGAAGCCCGCATGACCCAGAAAACTTCTCACACCCTTCACGGTTGAAGGTGGAGGCAACTTGGCGATAACATCGACTTTAGCACGGTCTACTTCAAGACCGGCTTTGGAAATATTGTGTCCCAGCACGATGCCTTCTTTTACCATAAAATGGCATTTTTCCCAATTCAGAACAAGGCGAGTGTTTTCGCACCGCCTAAGCATACGTTCCAAATTGGCAAGGCAAGAAGAGAAGGAATCCCCGAAGACCGAGAAATCATCCATGAAGACTTCCATGGTTTGTTCAACCATGTCATGGAAGATAGCTAACATGCACCTTTGAAAAGTCCCGGGGGCATTACATAAGCCAAAAGGCATTCTTTTGTAAGCAAATGTGCCATAGGGACAAGTGAATGTAGTCTTCTCTTGATCTTGGGGATCGATGGGTATTTGGAAATAACCCGAGAAACCATCAAGAAAGCAGTAATATTCATTACCCGCTAAACGTTCAAGCATTTGGTCCATAAAAGGTAGAGGGAAATGATCCTTTCTCGTGGCATCATTGAGTTTGCGGTAGTCTATACAAACTCTCCACCCAGTAACGAGACGAGTGGAAATCAACTCGTTGTGTTCATTGGGAACAACGGTTATTCCGCCCTTCTTGGGCACACAATGGATTGGACTAACCCATGGTGAATCCGAAATAGGGTAAATCATACCCGCATCAAGAAGTTTGATAACCTCTGTTTTGATGACTTCATGTATTTTTGGATTCACCCTTCGTTGGCTTTGAATTGTGGGCTTAAAGTCGTCCTCCATGAGAATTTTGTGTGTGCAGAAGTGAGGATCAATTCCGCGAATGTCAGAGATTTTCCAAGCGATAGCTGTTTTATGCTTCTTCAACACGGCGACAAGTCGAGTTTTCTCTTCATCCTTCAAATCCTTAGCAATGATGACTGGCGACTTCTTCTCTTCTTCAAGGAATACATACTCGAGATGGGGCGGCAACTCCTTAAGTTCTAAATCCGGAGGATTGTCGACGGGAGGCGTATTCGAAGTCGGAGTATCGATAGCAATGACCGTGGGAGATGGAGGCGAAGGATTGTCTTCGGTGAGAAGATTATCAAAGAAATTCATGTCTTCATCCCCATCGGTGGGAGAATCAGTAGTGGCTAAATTCACATCTCCCATGGTGTCTTCAAGATTGTTCCAAAACAAATCACTATCTCCAAATAGAGACAATGATGAATCAATAGAGGACACGGTCTCAACATTGGGAAGAGAGGTAGGAATACTTTTGCAAGCATCTTTAAAGTGTTCTTCACAAGCCTCATCAAGAACGTCAATACAATTAACATTCTCATATGAATAAGGCTGTTTGGACAACTTTCCCATGTTGAAGACTACTTTATCGTCACCCACTCTCATGATAAGCTCACCGGCTTCAACATCAATGAGAGTGCGACCGGTCCTCAAGAATGGACGACCAACAATTAGTGGCACACGAGGGTCCATCTCGTAGTCGACGACAACAAAATCAGCAGGAGAGGTGAATTTGTCGACTCCTACAATGACGTCTTCGGCTATCCCCACTGGATAAGCAACCGTACGGTTAGCTAACTCCAAAGTCATTTTGGTGGGGACTAGCTCTGGGAGAGATAATTGATTCCAAACACTTAGAGGCATGAGATTAATACTGGCACCTAGATCGGCTAGGGCCATGCAATTCTCTACTCCCGGGAAATTGCAAGGGATAAGAAAACGACCCGGATCACCAAGTTTGGTTAGCAATTTCCTTAAGAGCACTGCAGAGCAATTCTCATTAAGTTGGGTGTTGGCAATATCGAGGAGCTTTTCCTTGTCGCTCAGAAGATCTTTAAACATTTTCGCATATTTAGGCATGTGAGCGAGAGCCTCAGCAAAGGAGATATTGAAATTCAGTTGTTTAAACATTTTAAGAAAGTTAGAAACCTGAATATCGTCCTTGCTTTTGAGCTTCTCTTTCCTTAACCTAGATGGATAAGGTATATTGGAAGAAGAGGAAGGCTTTGGAAGAATAGGATCACTCACATCCTTGGGTGGAGGAGCGGTAGAAGGAAGAGGTGGAGAAATTGGGGAAGGATGAGGAATAGGAGCAGGTGACTCGTTCTCCTTAGTCACAACCACCGGTGGAGGTATAGGAAGCTCGGGTTCCTTGGTACCTTTGCCACTTCGAGTAGTGATTGCTTTCATCTCCCCTCTTGGATTCGCAACGGTGTTACTCGGAAGAGTACCCGAAGAAGAGGGTTGATTACCTTGGAAGAAACTAGCCATCATGTTCCTCAAGTCATTTGTTTGGCTATCCAACATATTTCTCATGTCGGCTCTCAAATCGTTTCCTTGCTTGACCAAGTCTGCTTTCAAATTGATCACTTCACGCTGAAGATTTTCCACAATCACATCGTTTGTCCTCATGTAGGTCTGCACTTCTTGGTGTAGAGCGGTGGATTGGTTGGGAGGAACATTGTATGCGGGTGGTTGATAAGCAGGTTGTTGGTAAACTTGGTTGTTACATTGAGGTGGTTGTTGCTGCTTGTGAGGAGGGATGTATGGTGTACGAGGTTGTTGTTGTTGTTGAGGAGGGCGGTTGAGGTTTTGTTGTTGGTTTGGGTTGTTTGGGGGAAAACCGGGTGGTGAGAGGTAGTTGTTGGAGCGGTAGCTAAGCAAATTTCGGTCACCTTGAGGTCTAGCTTGATAAGCAGGTTGAGGATAGGTGCCATATGCTGCATTCACATTCTCAGCAGGGTAGTCTTGGGTGGCAGCACAAGTAGTGTAAGAGTGAGGACCACCGCATATCTCACAAGGTTGGCTGACAGCGTTAACTTGAGCGTTTTTAGCGTTGCTGCTGTTGTTGTTGCTGACGGTGTGGGTGACAAGCGATTCAAGAAGCGTAGTGATTTTTTCCAGTCGCTTGTCGCTGTCACTAGTGCTAGCACTAGCGACATTGGTCCTAACACTCTTGGTTTGCACACGAGACTTATTCTCAATGATATCCCAAGCAGCATTGGAAGTCTTAGCCAAAAGATTACCCCCCGAGGCACTGTTTAGTGAATCTTGGTCACTCATGCTTAAACCATTGTAAAAAGTATTAATTTGATGTACTTTGGTAAAACCATATTGTGGGCATTTTCTTAAAAGATCTTTAAAACGATCCCAAGATTCACTGAACGACTCATCGTACTTTTGTTAAAAATTTATGATTTCATTCCGCAAAGCGGTAGTACGAGAGGGTGGGAAAAGGTAATTGATAAACTTTGTTTCCAAATCCGTCCACGAGAGAATACTCTGTGGCGGTTCCTTAGCAAGCCAATGCCGGGCTTGTCCCTCTAAAGAAAAGGGAAAAAGTTGTAACCTGATAACCTCTTGTGGAACACCATTGAACTTGACCGTATTAGTGAGTTGCAAGAATCTCTTGATGTGGTCGTGTGGGTCATCAATGGTACGTCCCAAGAATGGTTGAGCAGAGACCATCTGGATAAAGCCTGACTTGAGCTCGAAATTGTTGGCTGCAATTGCTGGTATAACAATTGGATCAGTGTTGCCATCGACATGAGCTTGCAGCAATTCAATCATCGGGCGATTATCCGGTTGAGGCTCATTGTTGTTGTTATTATTCATGTTGTTGAAAGGAGGATTGTTGTTGTTATTATTATTGTTTGGAGGTGGTATGTTATTGTTGTTGTGTACACCGGCCATGTCTAAGGTATCGAGAGGCTCGGGCTCTTGATAAGATGTGGATCGAGTGCGCATACACCTGCAAAAGAACTAACAAAAGAAAAACAAAGCAAAAATATTTTTGGTTTTTTATGTTTTTTAATTTTTTTGTATTTTGAAAAATTTTATATTTTTTAGGATTTTTTGAAAATTTTTGTGAAAAAGTAACGTTCACGGGGAACGGATCCCAAAATCCAAGTTCTCACAAAAAACTTTTGATCTTAACGAGAAGAGCCGGCAGCGGCGCCATTTGATACAAGCATTTTCATTGGGTTCAGATTATGTCTCTCAGTCCTCTCGAATTGATCTCGGCCTTAAGTGGAATGATTTGTTTTTGGTTACTAAAAAGAGGGTTTGGTTTTCTAATCTACTAAAAAGTTTAAATGTATTAAAATGAAAACTTAAATCAAAGACAATTACTTTAATGACAATTAATAAAAACTTGAATTAAAATTAAAATTAAAATTAAAATTAAAATTAAAGTCACAGTTAAAATATAAATATTAAATGAAGAAACAGTAAAGAAACAGTAAGTAAAGAAACAGTAAGTAAACCCTTAAAATACTCAAAAGAAACTTGATTCGGAAGTATAACCTTGATTCGGAACTTTGTTCATCCGGAACTTTTCACTCGGAACTTGCTTGATTCGGAACTTTGGTCGGAAGTTGGGTCGGAACTTTCATGCGGAACTTTATTCGGAAAATTGGTTCATCCGGAACTTGTACTCATTCGGAAGTTTTTGGAAAAGAAACTCATTCGGAACTTAAAACTCATCCAGAACTTCAGTTCATTCGGAAGATTGGATTCATCCGGAACTTTCTGTTCGTTCGGAACTTTCTAAAAGGAAACTCATACGAAACCTTTTGGAAACAAATTCATCCGGAACTTCTTAAACTCATACGGAACTTTCATTCATCCGGAAGTTTAAGTTCATGCGGAACTTTTTGGAAAACAACTTTATTCGGAACTTAAGGTGTTCATCCGGAACTTACTGTTCATCCGGAACTTTCTGTTCACTCGGAACCTTCGAATTCAAAAACAGAAACTTTACCCCGAAGAACAAGGAAGACGATTTTAATCTAAAATCAAACTAAATACTCAAAAAGGTTTTACCAAATTAACCACAAATCATCTAATAACCATAAGCAACAAATCCCATCAACAAAAATCACAAACCCAACAACTTTTAAGGATCAAATCAATCAAATAAGAACTTGAAAACTTAAAACAAAAGATGATGATGAACAAGATGAAATGGAAAGGTTAAACAAGAACTTGTATTGAATGATTAATGTTTTAACAAGATAAAACAAAGATTAAAATTACAAGATTAGAAAAACAAATATCAAAATCACCAAACACCCTAGTGGTGTTGGTGATGTTACGAAACAAAAAAGAGAAAAAGGTGGAGGAGAGAAAAACTAAAAACTGGCACTAAGTGTGTGAGGTGTGGGCTTTATATAGCCTTGTCTTTTGGTTGGTGAGTGGGCTTTCTCCCGTTCTTCTTGTCTTCTCGTCTTTTCAGAAAAGTTGACGTTTTCGATTCTGATTCGGGATTTGTTGTCGATTAAATTCAACTGGTCTTTTAATTTCTTCGTTTAATAGACTTGAGTTTCTTCGACTTATGTAAATCTTCCATCTTTGGTCCTTTTCTTCGATAAATCTTCGAATAGGCCCAGTGACTTCAAATCTTTTGCATCTCTTGGACAATAGACTTTATCTTGAGTCTTTTTCTTCGATAAATCCCGTGCAATCCCATGTTTTCTTCAATATTCATCCGGTTGGTTCTGAAAACGCAATAAACACAAAAACCACGCATAATTCCAAACAAATGATATTAAATACGTGTTTTGGTCTTGTTTTAGTCAGAATTAAGTGGTAAAAGGATGGGTGTTTACACACCTATCACCCAACATAACAAACCTTGTGTTTTATGGCCTAAACACATAAACCATATAGATTTAAGTATGCACATAACTTAAATATATGACTCTAACACTATATCCAAGTATTAACAAGACTTGGATCTACACACCTAACACCTAATCCAAGGATACCCATCTCTTGGATCTACTACCCTTACAAATACATCCAAGTGTACCCACAACTTGGATCTTCTACATATATATAGTAGGAAAACAATGACTTGATCTAGAAGGAGAGATCTTCATCATGTTGTGAACCCAACACTTCATAATGATGAAAGTGTTCTTCTTTTTTCACTTGAGAGGATGAGAGGATCGAAGGAGAGAATCACATCTTAAAACAAGATTAACCAAACAACTAATCAAGGATTAAGGTGTGTGAGAAAACAGAAATATTTGTGCAAAAAAAGGTTGATTAAAAAGCTGGAAATGGTCCACTATTTATAGGCCAAGGGAGAAACGGCTCTATTACCCCGCGGTTCCTTAAATACCCCTGCGGTTCCTTATCAATAAGGAACCATGGGTACCTTTAAGGAACCTCGGGCTTTGGAGTCTATGCTCTTTTTTCCTTTAGTGGGAAAATGCCATTTGGTGAAGTTTATACCTCAAGGGTATATTCTTAGACCATTTAGAATATCCTAAATTCAAATTAAGGAATATTCTTTGGAATATGACAAATTCAAATTTCCATTTTTCTAATAAAACATTTAAAAAAAAAATAAAGTTTAATAAAAACTTTTGTCACACTTAATAAAAGGTGAGTTTTAAGAAAACTAAATCTTTTATCACTTAGTTAGGTTAATGATTTGTTTATTCATACCTTAGAGTGATTTATGCCGAATGAGATCTTGGAGGTGTCGAGAGAAGTATACACACTGTATGCTTGAGTGATTACGAGTATCTTACACATTTTTCATAATGGATTGCGAGTTATATGATTGTTGTCACCAAAACACAAAGAGATTATATTGATTAAACATTGTAATGTTTACACTAACAGTCTCCCCCTTTTTGATGATGACAAACAAGTAAACCGCAGCGCATATTAAAATGTGTAAGTTACTCGTTTACACTTACTTCTCCCCCTATTGTCGAATCAAAAAGGTAGTCAACATCTCGAAGTAAAGAATAATCAACATCGAGAGAGCACGCATCCAAAGTGGTAGTCATTGATAGCACGTCATTTGAAGAAGAGAAGAATTAACGTCACGAGAGCTTGCATCCGAAAGGTAGTCTTTAATTGTAGAAGAGGAGGATCGACTTCAAGAGAACATTCATCCAAAAAGCTAATCATCCCTTGTGGTTGTCGGTTGAGAAGCTAGAATCCAAACCATAGACCCATCATCCAAAGATATTGAGCTTGCGTCATCCTAGTGAAGTCTTCAATCACCATAGGTAAACTAACTCCATGCATAATAATATGCTTATCTGTGAGATCCCATAATTCATTACTTGCAAGATGTTCTATGAATGCAATTGAAGTGAGTGAACGATCGCAAATGTAATGACTTGAACTCTTGAAAATGTTCCCCTTGATATGAGCTCCCCCATGCTTGAGGCACCAACAAAGCAAGAATATTGAGAAGAAAAGAAGGGTTAGATGTCCTACGAAACAAAGTTAGTAGACAAGAGCATATATATATATATATATATATATATATATATATATATATATATTTTTATATATATATATATATATATATATATATATATATATATATATATATATATATATATATATATATATATATATATATATATATATATATATATATATATATATATATATATATATATATATATATATATATATATATATATATATATATATATATATATATATATATATATATATATATATATATATATATAGAGTCACCCAAGCGGAATTAGCTTAAACAAATCGAGTACAAAGAGAGGGACTCAAGATGAAGGTAAAATAATCTTAACTTTTTAGAGATGTCAAAAGTTTGACAAGTTAAGAAAAATAAGTAGGCTATTAGATAGAAAATATAACCCAACTTATTTTGGTGACACCCAAAAATATATAAAGAGGACTAAGAGAGAAAAGAGATGTCTAATTTATAAGAAAAATATTGTCGAGAGGACATACTCCACTTTAATATATTGGTAAGAATACCAAACTAAAGAGAGTATGACAAGGACAATAAAACAATTCCACATAGTCGAAAAGAGAGGAAGAATGACTATGAGAAAAAAAACGAAAACGAGGGCGATAAACAAGTCGCTTTCACAAACAATGACAAGCATTGGAGAAAGAAGTGTGCATGCGATGCTATAATCCAAAGACAAGGAGAGGATTTTGACAAGATCAATTCACAATTGTTGGAATAGAGGTAGAAACGAAACATCCATAACAATTGTAATGATAATATGTCAAAGGGTTAAAAGCTTAGAATTTTTGGAATCACCCAAGAAAATTCAAGATTGAACCAAAATCCTCTCGAAAGGTTAAAAATTTAGAATTGTTGGAATCACCCAATCCAATTGTAAATTTTAACCGCATTCAATTCTCAACAATGAGAAAAACGAAAAAATCATACCAAAGACATTATAGGCAAGGATGCTTATGAATGTCGACACAAGAAGATGACTCCTTGATTTAGAGAAAGAGATCAAATAAGCCAAAGAAAAGAAAAACCAAGATAGATGGTGTTTAGTATACTATAAACTACATGATCAAACTTTCGTAGCTCTTGTCAATCATAGTGAATGTTCAATGAACAATTGCATGACGAGGAAAGAGTGATGCTCGACTCGAATCAGTTTAGAAAGGATAGAAAAGAGAGAATCGACTTAGAAACGCATGATTAAAAGAAATCGAGAGAGACTCAACAAAGAAGTTAAGGATAACTTCACAAGATAATTCAAGAATACTATACCCTCATAGGTGATAGTGAAATCTTGAAAGAAAATGAGAGAAGAAACTCAAAAGAGAAGAAAATAAATAATCTTCAAGAAAACGTCAAAAAGAAAGATAGACCAAAAACGAACAAAGCAACTCACTGGCCGCGGTTCGTCGCCGTTCATTATCAATAATGAGCCGCTAGGTCATTTAAGGAACCGTGGATAATGGGTGTCCAAAAACGATTATCGAGTCAAAAGAAAATCACTTGGTCAAACAATTTAACATAAGTTGCTAAATGGCTTAAAAGTCAATGCTTTGGATATGAATTTTAACAATTGCAATTGCAAGTTAAAATTACTTAAATATTTCGAAAGAAATATTTAGTTTGTCAATCTTACTAGGAGAGGAATTAGATTTAAATCTAACCTTCCTTGAAAACTAAGTGAGGAAATAAAGAAGAAAATAAGGATCACAAGAACATCGAGATCCAAGACCCAAAGACAAATCATGTTGAAAAACATGAAAGGCAATACAAGAATATAAAGATCATACAAAGATGTATGAAACACAAGCCTAAAGCTTAAGCATAATTTTAATCTTAGTTAAACTAGAATTATAAGATTTGCTAATAATCAACACACATGCTTAATTAAAAGACACAGAGGTAGCGTAATTTGGTGGAGAAGGCTTGGTGATAATCTTGTAATTCAACTCATCATAGATATAAGCCATGGCAAGATGTTTATATTGACAACAATGACAATATGTTCCATGATGCATGACATTACCATGTAATAGAGGAAGAACACAAAAGGTAAGTGGTGGAAAATGAGAGTTTAAAAAATCAATTTACTTAGAAGGAGAAAAGATTTGATTTGGTGTGTTCTTTGGTGGATTTGGGTTGAATGAGAATATGATGGAGAATCAAGGCATTCATTTGGTGAATAAGACATTTTGCTTTGGTGAAAAAGAGATGCAAAAATGCTTAGGGTTAAGTAAAGAAAGCACAAGATATTTTGGGAGTGGTCAAGGGTTTGAAACAAATATTCCAAAAGGTGTTGGAACAATTTTGAAGTTTTAGAAAATACATTTTTGATAGCTTCTGCCCGCGCTCATTAATTGTGCCTGCGGTTCAATAAAGATAAAGAACCGCACATAATTAATGACCCGTGGTCAGAGGGCGTGTTTAGGAGGATGAGAGAATCTTTTAAAATCAGCAAATCCTGATTTTCTAGTTTAACTTATCATAAAGTTATGCTAAAGAGCAATAAAAACTAGAACACACGCAAAGGAGAAACACATAGGTTCAATTAGCACGTAGGAAGAAAGCTAAGAAAAACCTAATGTCTACAAAAGAAAAAGACTCCTAATGACATACAAAGTTCATCGACGTAAACTATCATTAGTCATATTTAGGAAGAGTCATTTAATCAATTTAGAGAATGAGTATGAGACTATCGCTAGAGGTGCTCAATTACGGCTAAGCATGACCCTTTTTACGAGTTATACACCAACTCAACTTCTTACATAAATTAATTCAACCATTAGGTCAAATTGAAATTCTAGTGCAATAGATTCTCTAGTAGTCATTCTCAAGTTAGACAAAATGTAGTTCCTACATTTGCCTAATGAAGTGTAGCAAAGATGAAATTTATATGACGACACAATGCACAACCTAATGAGAGTTAAGAATGCACCATTGCATATCTTGTCAAAAGATTCTAGTTAAGGTTATTTACCTTAATAGATCTTGAGGCCAATAATACTAAATTGTATAAACCAAGTTTACACAATTTGTTAGAACACTCATGATTGGTCTTTCAAAAATGAAACATTTACCAATTGCATTGCAATGTAAATTACTTGAGTATTTTGGATGAAACATCCAAGTTGTCAAACCGACTCCATTGTGTATTATAAGTAATTATTAAACAAATTTGTCTAATAATTTTGAACAAGTAGATTTAATATAGCATCATCAACACAAGTGTGAGTTATGATCCGATGTATATTCTTAAGAATCCACATTCATGTCTACACTAAAAAACATGTCAATCAGATTCGATAATGATATCAATCATAATTTGAATAATGAATTGATATATATTCAAAATCTTTCTTGATTCCCATTAACACTCCTTTAAGAGAAAATAGCTAAGATTTTTAAAGAGTGTTTCATGTTTTATAGTGAGACATTAATCTACTTGAACTAATAACACAATGATCGAGTAAGACGACCGTCATCAATAGATTTGACAAGCTCACAAAGCTTTCAGACATAAGAGTGTTAATAAACATAACAAGGTATACAAGATGTTTATGTAACATTTGTAAACCTAGAGATGTTGATCCTATATGCAATGCACAAAGAATAGACAAGCAAGTAACACTACTACCAATAGTAATGATCACTTAACAATGTCCGAAACACATAAGAAAACACAAAAAAACATTCGTCTTTGTTTTGAGTGTTATATTCAAAAAAGTATATGTTAGGTCAATTCAGTACCTAATGACCTTACTGATGGATTTGATTAACAATCAGCCTAAGTGAAGTATTAACCTTGAACATAACGAAGTTACTGAGTGAACAGTCACTCATTGAGTTGCTTTCGAGTTCCTAGAATGAGTCTAAAAGAAAGACTCGAGCATTCAGAGAGGCGAAGCTCAATGAATGACTTCTATGACGAAGAAGAAGGTGATGGGTTCAGTGAGTTGTGGCAATAGACTCACTTAACCCCATACGATCTCCCTGAAGAAAACAAGCATTCCCCAAGACTGAAGTAAAGGCGGGATAAGTTGAATTGTGACAAGATGAAGTACATCACACAATTAGCGTGATTTACCCTTTTGGGATAGATGGGGTACTGACAAGTGTAAAGGACTTACGTCTTACTACTTAGAATAGGGTAAGACAAGATACTACACTGTACCAATAAGACAAGAATTTCACATGGGCAATTATTGTCTTCTACCCAACTTTCCTTCTATAAATAGGATGCTTGTAAAAGGAGAGAAAATATGTTTGTGCACTTAATGCTTTATACATTCACAAACAAAGTTTTTCTCTCCTCCAAATATGATCAAACACTTGAGTTCTAAACTCTTGTTGATAGAATCGTCAAGCTTAGCAATCGTTAGGATTGGACTAGCATGTTAGTGAGGAGATCATCAAACCACACATTATCTATTCAATCCTTATTGTAGCTTCGTATACAATAGGGTATAATTCTTTAATAAAGATAAGAGTTAAACGTTGAAAAACCTTTGTGTTATTTACTTACTTGTATTAAGTTTATTGCATTACTGAACCATGGGTTAGGACTATACTTAGTATTCTTAAGTATAGTACTAATTACAAGGGACCAACAAGTGGTATCAAAGCGGTAGGATTATAAAACTTTTAACCATCGTCTCAATGTTTTTAAAACCTTGATCCAGTATGGCTGAAAGTAATGTACCCCAACTTGTTAACAAAAAAGGAGCGAGTTACTCTGTTAACGCTCCTAAGTTAGAAGTTGAAAGATTTAACAAATGGAAGAAAAGAATGTTATGGTATTTGATGGGAATGGAACCTTATTACATAACTTGTATTAAGAATGGTCCATTCAAACCAAAAACAGCAGCTGGTGGTGACAAACCTGAAAACCAATGGTCTGACGATGAAAGGAGAGTGGTCAATCAAGACCAACGTCTCAAAAGCATCATAATATCTTGTCTTCCTGACGATATTATGGAGGCTGTCATCGAGTGTGAGACGGCCAAAGAGACTTGGACAGATCTTGTTCATAGTTTCGAAGGACCATCCGACACTAAGGAAAATAAGATTATGGACTGAAGTTAGAATATAACACCTTCAGGGCCAAACCATCTGAAACACTTCCTCAGACTTACACCAGGTATAAAACCTTGCTCAATGAGCTAACAAATGACAGGGTGAAACTGTCTAAGCATGAAATCAATGTTGGTTTTGTGAACAGTCTCCCTGAAAAATAGCTTGGTTTTTCTCAAGGATTGAGAAATGCTAATCACATACAGACTCAGGATCTTGCAGACATTTATGGGAGATTCATCTATAAAGATAATCTAATAAATAGAAGATATCCTGAGTCCAAGAAGGCCTTAATAACAGACACCTCAACCAAACCTACCCAAATTGATCATGGCCCCATTACAACTGCTTTTTACTCAGATGCAATTGTTCAAGATTTTCAGGAAACCTCAGATGATGAGGTGGATGAAGATCTAGTGCTCAATACATAAAGGATCTAAACAGGGAATATCATGAAAGGGCCATGTTGGCAAATACCAAATGCTATATCAAAAGAACTAGATTTGCTGGTAACCAATCCACTGAGGGAGTGGATTGCTACCGATGTGGTAAAACTGGGCATTTTGCAAAATATTGTCTTTCAAAAACACCATTGGCCTCTTATAAAAATCAAATTATTCATCAGGAAATGATAATTTTCAACCCAAGTTTACACCATAACTAATTCAGGCTTCTCCAATTAACCGAAGTTTTCAAAATAGTAAGAAAATTGAAAAAGACTATAGGTCTGAGTATAAAAAGGTTAAAGCAAAACTTACACTCTTGGAAGCTGAACCTACTGTTGCTCAGACTCAAAAGCCTGCTCAGAACAAAGCCAAAGGGTTGGTAGCTGAAACTTTTGATTGGGATGATGAAGACTTGTCCTCAAAAGAGGAGGAAGTCAGGTATCAAGTGTTAATGGCTCTAGCTGATGATGAACTATCAGTTGGAAAGAATCATGCTCGAAATGGAGAATGGGTTGGCTTCACTATGAGGAAGGTAAACATGATTCTCTCTATGGATGAAGAATCTGATTGGAAAAAATTACTTAAGTATATAAACGTTGACTTATCGTTCGTTGAAGAGCAGAGATTGAATCTTCTTTCAAAATATAATGAACTTGTTTTTGAATTAAACAAATGTAGAGAAGATTTATTAATTTTAAAACAAGCCAAACTTGAAGCAGTAAGCTGTCAACTTCAGAACACTGAACTTACTAAAATCAATCATGCTCTTCAAGAACAACTTAAGGAAGAAAAACGCATCAATGAGAAATGGACAAATAGCTCCACCTTAGCTTCTCAGTGTATAAATAGTTAAATACCTGGCCAAAAGAAGAAAATTCTTGGGGCACGACAACTCACTGAAAAGGCACCTACTAAGGAAATGAGTGAAAAAGCATTTCTCCCTGCCTCATTTGGGTTTGATCATGAAATGATTCCTAAGTCGAAAGACTGGGTTGAGAGATCTAATCCTGAGAGTGTTTTGCCTAACTTTGATACTGGAAAAATATTAATTCCTGAATCTCAGGCTATTAATGAAAAATTTGGTCTTAATGAAGAGACTGATAAAGTCAGTAACACTGAAACATCTAATGTTACTGAAGACATTCAGACTCCTCTACCTCCTTTGAAAAATATTCAAGGGGCAAGTCCATGTTCTGAACTAATTCCATTGTCTTATCAAGAACACTCACCCAGAGGAAGAGCTGGGTTAGGTTGTACTGAACAAACAAAGCCTGACTCAAGAGTGATACCAAATCACACTGAGTTAGGAACTGTCACTGAGAAAACAACCAAACCTATATCTCCCTCAGGGAATCCTACACACTCAGTCAACTCTACTCCTATTGTAAATCACGAGGAGTTAAGTAGATTGTTCCAACTTTTCATGGAAGACAAGCTGAACTCAACCTCTAAAACTCAAGGTGAAACATCTGTGTCCTCACAGCCTGAATCATCAACAAGTAACAAAACTGAACCTGAGTCTTCTAAGAAAGTTAAAACAAAGAAACCCTCCTGTGAGCTATTTCACTATACAAATCACACCACTGACAACTGCTTTAGAGTTTTCTATTGCATGAAATGTAAAAGTAAAGATCACAGGACAACAAATCATTAGATGCACATAGCTTCTATTAGAAATGCTAAAAGATACAATGCTCAGCCTTACAACTATGGGCCCACCTCACAACAAATCTGAAAAACCAAGGCTAAGCCTTACCCACCATGTACACATTGTGGCATTCCTGATCACAGACCTGATGATTGTGTATACTACCCTGAGTGTGAGATTTGTGGAAGCAATGATCACACTACCTCAGGACACAATAGGATAATCATGGTCAGAAGAGGGATGCTAACTGAGTCATCTCAAAGTACTGAATCCTCAGTCGGACTAAGCTGCAAAACATATGGAAGTAATGTCCATTCTACCTCAGATCATGCTGAGTTTGAGTACTTCAAACGGGGTGAAAGACGTCAGGCTTTTCGAGCCAAAGAGCCTACTAAAAGGTGGGCTCACAAGATAAACTAATCCACCTCGTTATTTGTGCAGAAACACTTCAAGGAGCCTGTCTGGTACTTAGACAGTGGGTGTTTAAGAAGTATGACAAGGGTCAAAAGTTATCTGCACAAATACGTGGAGCAACTAGGTCTTAAGGTAGTATTCGATGATAACTCATCTTGTGTTACTGAGGGATATGGTTCAATTAAATGTGGTGGAATAGTTTTCACAAAAGTGGCGTTTGTAAATGGTCTGAAGTACAATCTCATCAGTATCAGCCAACTGTGTGATGCTAAGTACATCATTCAGTTTGATGATAAGCAAGGAACAATCTTCAATGCTAACAAAGAAATTATGTTTACTGCTCCAAGAAGAAATGATGTATATGTCCTAGACATGTCATCTGTAACACATTCAGGAGAATGTTTCTTTGCTAAAGCCTCAGACTCTGTCAATTGGCTTTGGCATAAGAGACTGTCACATCTCAATTTCAAAGATATGAACAAACTTGCAAAACAAAACAAAGTTCTTGGCTTACCATCTCTTGTGTATTCAAAAGACAAACCTTGTTCAGCCTGTGAAAAAGGTAAACACAAGAGAGCTTCTTTCAAGCCAAAACAAAACTTTTCTATCAGGAAGTATCTTCATCTTCTTCATATGGACTTGTTTGGACCAGCCAGTCCAATGTCTATAAATCATGAGAAATATGCCCTTGCGATTGTTGATGAATACTCTAGATAAACTTGGGTATACTTCCTGAAAAAGAAGAGTCAAGCTCCTGAATTCATAATGTCTTTTATCAGGCAAATAGAAAATCAAAATGATACTAAAGTTAAATATATACGAACTGATAATGGAACATAATTCAGGAACCAAGAGCTTGAGAGTTTTTGTGATGAGAAAGGAATTCCTCAGAACTTCTCTTCTCCTTACACACCTGAACAAAATGGTGTAGCTGAAAGGAAGAATAGAACTCTCATTGAAGCTGCTCGAACCATGCTCAATGGATCTAATCTTTCAAAACACTTCTGGACTGAGGCTGTAAAAATAGCTTGCTATACTCAGAACATATGTATTATTGTCAAAAGACATGATAAGACTCCTTATGAAATATTCAAGGAAAGGATTCCAGATATCAGCTACTTTCATGTGTTTGGATGTCCTGTGTTCATTCATAATCAAAAGGACCATCTTGGTAAATTTGGTGCCAAAGCTTATGATGGATACTTTCTTGGATACTCTTTTGTCTCCAAAGCCTTCAGGGTCTTTAACACAAGGAGACAACAAGTTGAGGAGTCATTTCATGTCACCTTTGATGAAAGTATGGATACCATTAACTTCACGAATCAATCAATGGAAGAGATTGGGATCAATGACTCATCAAGATATCCTCCTGATGAGTATGAACATTGTCCCTCAAAGCAGTATCAAACTGATGTTGATATATCCTTCCATATATCACCTCACAATAGGTCAACTGATAATTTGATCACACCTCAACATGTCCCTGAAGTTATCACTTCTCAAGCTGAAGAATCAAATGATTCACCCATCTATAAGAACACTGAAGGGACAAGTGATGAAAATATCGATCCCCCTATTACTGAAAGTCCTTCAGTAGGAGGTGATGTCCTACTACAATATACTGAATCTCTAGTCCCTGATAATCATCAACTATCGACAAGCTCTAATCCAAGTCCTCAAGACAGATGGTCAAGACAACAACATATAGAGCTTGTAAATATAATTGGTGATGTATCGGAGGGGATGGTCACACGCAGTCAGGCTACTAAACTCTCTGCTGCCTCAGCCTATGAATGTCTGTTTGCAGACTTTCTCTCTGAAATTGAACTAAAAAAGGTTTCAAAGGCCCTGACACATCCAGGGTGGGTTGAGGCCATGCAAGAAGAGCTCAACCAATTCCTCAGGAACAAAGTATGGAAACTTTTTCCTCTCCCTGAAGGGAAATCAGCTCTTGGTACAAAATGGGTATTTAAAAACAAGACTGATGAAGATGGAATTGTCATTAAAAACAAAGCTAGGCTGGTTGTTCAGGGGTGTGGTCAACTTGAAGGGATCGACTATGAGGAAACCTTCGCCCATGTAGCAAGAATGGAAGCCATCAGGATCTTCCTTGCCTATGCTACTTACATGAACTTCAAAGTTTTCCAAATGGATGTAAAAAGTGCCTTCCTGAATGGAAAGATCACTGAAGAAGTTTATGTTGCTCAACCTCCTGGTTTTGAGAGTTCTGAGTTCCCAAACCATGTTTGTAAACTTGACAAAGCTCTTTATGGACTGAAACAAGAACCAAGGGCATGGTATGAAACTCTCTCTACATTCCTGATAATGAAGAAATTTGTCAGGGGGAAGATAGACAACACCTTGTTTATATTCAGAACCAAGGAGGATGTTCTACTAGTTCAGATATATGTTGATGACATCATATTCGGATCTACTAACTATAACCTTTGTAGAAAGTTTGAAAAACTTATGACAAAGAAATTTGAAATGAGTATAATGGGTGAATTAACATATTTTCTTGGACTACAAATCAAGCAGGGGGGACAAAGGGATCTTAGTCTGTCAAGAAAAATACACCAGATAAATACTTAAGAAATATGATATCTCTGAGTGTGCTTCAGTAAAGACTCCCATGGTTCCCCCCCAACAACTTAGGTCCTGATCTTACTGGTAAATCAGTCAATCAAACCTTATTCAGGGGAATGATTGGATCATTAATGTACCTAACTGCAACTAGGCCTGATATTCAGTTCTCAACAATCTTATGTGCAAGATATCAGGCCGATCCTAAAGAATCACATCTTACTGCTGTTAAACGAATCTCCAGGTACCTGAAGGGTACTCCTTCACTAGGTCTATGGTATCCTCGTTGCTCAGGCTTCGATCTTAAAGGATACTCAGACTCAGACTATGCTGGCTGCAATATGGATAGAAGAAGTACCTCAGGTGCATTTCAATTCCTAGGTGGCAAGCTAGTATGTTAGAGTGCAAAGAAACAACAGTCAGTTGCAATGTCCTTTGCTGAGGCTGAATACGTGGCAGCTGCTGGTTGTTGTGCAAACATCCTTTGGATGAAAAGTCATCTCAGGGACTACAATGTGGAATACAAAGTAGTCCCTATCTTTTGTGACAACACCAGTGCAATTTCCATTTCAAATAATCCAGTCCTACATTCAAGGGCTAAGCACATAGACATAAGATATCATTTCCTCAGGGACCACATCTTAAAAGGAGATATTGAATTACATTTCACCCCCACTGAATATCAGCTAGCTGATATATTCACCAAACCTTTGGATGAACCAACATTTACTAGACTGAAAGCTGAACTTGGTATGATGAATATTGATTAATCAGGCTCCCTGATGACGATGGATTCAGTATAATGTATATTCTTGATCCTCTCTCTGAGTAAATATCTCTTATTGTCTTCCCCTTTACACTAAGGTACATTAAATGATGTAACTAAATTCTCTAAGGATTTAGTTACTTAATGTCCTAGGTTGGTGAGTCACAATATTAAATAAGGAACATATATTCCTTCAATAAATTGTCATAAACCAGTCAAGGGGTCACTCATGTCAAGTATCCCACTAAGCATTAAATGCTTACCCTTTTTCTAGCAAAATCCGTTGTAAAAACGTCCTTTCAAATGCACGTGACCCCACGTCATCTCTGCAAAAAGCGTTATCTCTATAGTATTGGAACAGTTGCCAAGAAAATAGGGGGACCACTTGTACGCTTTCATTTAATGCTGATGTGAAAATAAATTATAACAAATAAAACTCTATTTCACATCCGAGCCTATAAATAACCCTCAATCAAAACGAACACACACACAAAGAACTTGCAATCTTACTCTGCCAAAATTTTCTCTTAAAGAAAAATTGTGTGTGCTCAAACGTGTTTCCAGAAAAGGTTTCTTGTAAAAAAGGGAAATCACATTGATCACTTGTTTATTGTTATATAGCACAAACAATCAAAGTTACCTATTATTTATAACTCTTGATCCTTTTTTATAAGGCAAAAGTTCGCATTAGGTCACTTGGTGAATCTTGTTGTATTATAACAAGAAACATGTCTTGATTTGATTTCCACAAATTGCCATTGTCCTTTTTCAAATCTTCAAAAGCTAACCTTAACGGCAATGTCCAAAACTGTCAAATATGCCCCTCAGGCTGAGCATCTCACCAATGAGGGTGTCCATTTTGCAGGAAACAACTATGAGGGAAATTTCAATTACCCTAGTAGTGTATCAGCCTACAAACCAATTTGCAAATTCTTGAAAAACTGTGATTGGGCTGATGCTTTTACAAAGACCCCCTCAGTTTTCTACCATGAATATCTCAGGGAGTTCTGATATACGGATGTGGTTGTAACCCCTACCCAAGGGCCTGAAGGATCTCAGGGGTCTGAGATCAAGTCACATAAGAACTGTGTCATCATGTTCACTGTAAACAATGGGAAGACACCATTGATTTTAGACTTCAAAACATTTTGTCAAACCAGTGGACTTGATTATAACAATGGAAAGTATGTTGCACATCCTGACATGGAGTCAGTTAAAAAAGGACTAAAAGAAATTGGGGTCCCTGAGTTACTTGTGACTAAAACCCCATTGATCAAAACTGCTTTCCCCATGGCTTGGAGGATCCTGGTCACTTTTGTGATTCAGGTTATCGGTGGGAACTACTCATCTACTGAGCCAGTTAATTCTACTCAGCAGATGCTAATCTATAGTCTCATTAATGGACTGAAGATTGACATAGGATAGATCGTTTATAATAATCTCGTAACCATGCTCTTGAAGGAGTCTAGGCAAAAGTATGTTTCTTACCTAAGATTCATATCATGCGCCTTATAACGGTTACTGGGTTCCCTTTACACTCAGGAAAAATTCAATGTTTTTTCTACTCCCATCATGAGTTCCACAAACTTTTCAAAGAACCCATCTAAAGTCAACCCAATTACATTGGCGGCTCACATGACTGAGGTGATCAGTCGTGAATCATCCGTGTCTCCCATTCCTTTCTTACCAAAGAAGGGGAACAAGAAGACTCAGACTGTGCCAAAGACCAAACCAACAAAGGCACAGGGGCCTGAGGCTTCCGAGACACGACCCAAAAAGGCCAAGGCTAAAAAGACTACCCTTGTTCAGACCAAGCTTCATCTAACCCAAGGGAAAGAGCTTTCGGGAGGCCCTGATACATCACAGTCGGGGTCGACGGGCCAAAATACTGGTCCTCTTGATGGAGAAGGAAACAAACAACCTTCTCCTACGGGACTGCCTTTCACTCAGACCGATGAGGGCATTCGTAAGTCACAACCTTTGCATGAGGTCAAAACTAAGGCCAAAGACTCAAAGAGATGCCCATGGGTAACACATCTCTCTGATAGGCCTATCACTTCCACCGAGTCTAATGAAGGCACACTAGCTCAAAAGTCTTTGCCTGAGGACCCAAAACTTGATTCCTTAGACTCAGAGGGACGCCCACGGGTAAAACACCCCGCTGATAGGAATCTCACTTCAACAAATCCTGATGAAGGTACACTAAAACATAATTCTTTGCCTGAGGGAACCACTATTGATCCCAAAGACTCAGAGGGACGTCCACGGGTAAAACACCCCGCTGCTAGGGATCTTACCTCCACAACTGATCAATCACAAACTGCCCCTGAGTATCAGTTGGCTAAATCCCAAGCCTCAGGATTTGGGGCAGGGAGTGACGATAACCAAGGCAAACCTTCTTTTAAAGGGGAGCTGGACAAACCTAAGGGTTCAATGAACTTTGGAGATTTTGTAAATCTACTCGAGAAGCCTGACGAGTTACTCCAAGGTTTCAGTGATGACGATGATATGATTGAGGCTGGGGATGAACCTGAATCTCAGGCCCCTCTTCAATCAGACCAGAAGCCACAGTCCCCACCATTGTTCACGGACATACAGCCCTCCCCTGAGGCTCAACAAAAGCCCTCCCCTGAGGCATCTAAACAAAAAGAGCCCTCCCCTGAGGTACCCAAAAATCCCTCCCAAGAGGCAAAACTTAACACCTCTTCATTGGGGACTCAGACTGTGGTTCTGGATGAGAACGTTTTGCATGCAACTCTCAAGGATGTATTAACTCATGCTTCCATAACCTTGAAAGCTGAGGTCACTCAGGTTCATGAAGACTTGGCTTCAAAGGCTGATGAACTCCTTGACGAGTTCAGGACATATGGTGATAGATTTGACCTGGCTGTGGAGAAGATGAGAATTCAGGTGGACAACCAAATGGACATCAGCTCTGTTAACAATATTCATGAAAATCAAGAGAAGAAGCTCATCAACTTACTCAAGCATGCTCTTCCTACCGTAGAAGAAAATGTGCCATTAAAGATAACTCTAGATAGACTGATCACTAGTACCACTTAGTCCAATTCTAGAGTTAGTCAATTACTTGAGTTACTGAAGGAGGACAGGCTCACTGAGGTTTAGGTTAGACTCTCTCAGGTCTGACTTGGATATGGTGAAAGGGAAATGTTATGCCATCTATGAGGATGTTCATATGGATGCTGAAGCAGAGTTTAGATTGTCAAGGGCTGCACAAGGTTACATGGCTAATGCCTCCAATCTCTCTGACATCTCCAAGTCCTTGAAAGAAGCTGATATTCCTAGACTTAGGACAAGGATTACCACCATAGAAAACACTCAATCCCTAATCCAGTTGGATTTTAAAACTATCAAAGCTGACACTCAGTCCATGAAGGAAATGGTGACTAAGATGTTTCAGGCTTTCAAGGGATCCTCCACCACCTCAGGACCCTCACATAGGACAAAAGTTGGGATTAGTCAGGATGATCCTTCAACTTTTGAGGGGGATAATGTGCCACCAATGATGTTAACTTGGACTGAACCTCCTTCTCACACTGAGGGGGAGTAGGAAGAACTAGCACAACCTCAACCCTTAAACTCAATTCCTCCCAACCCTGAGTCCTTAGTATCTAATTTAGATAGGGGCAAAGGCATTGCTGATGAAACCCTAACACCTCCACCAAAGAAGCTTGTAAAATCTTCAAGAGAAAGAAGGCCTGATCCTGATGCCATTGTATTGGTACCATATGAGATTAATGGAATAATGTACAAGATAACTCCTGATCAAATCCAAGTGTACTTAGATAGAATAGAGTCGGCTAAGGCTAGTGAAGCAACAAAGGCTGAGATCTTGAGGGTATCCACTGAGTTTGTGAAAGAAGTGGGTGGTAACCCTGAGGCCTTGCTGAGCAAGAAAGGGGGAGAGGAGTTCATCCAAAAGCAGGAGGAAGAACTCAAGGCCATTCAGGATGAAATATTCTTGAAACAACAAAAAAGAACCACCCAACTTAAGAAACTGTATGACCAATACACCAAAGTCGTCACCCAAAGAAGAAAGCCTGAACTAATCACTAACCTTCAGATCATTCCTCATACCACACCTGTCTCAGTATCTGTCTACAGAAACAATGATGAGAGGAATTTTGAAGTTATGAAGAAATTTTCATTTGGTGATTTCGGTCTCAGTGAGTGGGACTGTTGGTACTTATATATCTTGAGTTGATATGACAAAAGAAGATGAAGGACTTAATAATAAATAGGTAGCTTTGTAAGTAAGCTAGGGTTGTGATGTAACCCTAGTACCTCTATTATATAAAGTGGATTAGGCACACATGGTGATTAATTCATTCATATACAATGTAAACCAAAGGTGTGTGTGCATTCCTCCTGGTGTCAAGCCTATAAGGCACCAGGAGTAGTAGTTAGTAGCTTATTAGTAAGCAGTTTATGAATAAGAAAGCCTTGTTCATAACTTTGATTGTGTTTGTTATTATGTTCCGCTGTGCATTACAATCATTGTTATATATCCTAGATGAGTCTAGATCCTAAGACTCAACAAGTGGTATCAGAGCCTGGGAGAGTCTCTGCACAAGAAGAATCAGTTTTTCTTTTTACTAACATCTTTGTTTAATCATGTCTGCCTCTAGTTCTACTGAAATAGGAGAAGCAAGCACCTCTAAAACACAGCAACCTCAGCAAATCGTTGCTACTGTTTCCAATACAAATGGAAAATTCCCTCTCTTGAAGAAGGATGAGTATGATAGCTGGGCAATGAAGATGGAATGCTGGATCACCAATACTGATCTAGACCTTTGGAAAATTGTTCAGAATGGCAACAGTAAGAAGCTTACTAGAAGAGACAAGAATGGTAATGTTATCCTTGTAGATCCTAAAACTCATGAAGAAATCACAGCTGTTCAGAAGGAAATCAAAGCAAAAACTATTTTGTTCCAGTCCCTTCCTGATGATCATATGGGTGATTTTTATCACTTGGATGATGCTAGAGAGATTTGGAATGGAGTAAAGGCAAGGTTTGGTGGGAATGAGGAATCAAAGAAAATGCGCAGATCCATGCTGAGAGATGAAATAGAATTCAAGATCTCTGAAACTTAAGGTATTCATCAAGGGTATGGTAGGTTTCAAAAGATACTTAGCCAGTTGAATCAACTCAGGTCCAAACCTGACAATGGAGACATCAATGCCAGGTTTCTTAGAGCCCTACCTCACTCATGGAATCAAGTAGTCATCTCTCTCAAAGAAAAAGGTGGTCTTGACTATCTTAATTTTGATGACCTGTTTTATAAACTCAAAACCTTTGAGCCTCATATGAGAGGATACTCAAGTGATTCCTTTCCTACTCCTGCTAACTCTGCTTTTGTGAGTTCCATGGGATCTAGTCCAATGTCTTATGCTAGTAGCCCAAGCTACACTGTGTCTTCTCAACATACTTCTACTCCTGAACCAAAAGCCAAGATAGGTAGCATGGTAGAAGCTATTCTTCACTCTTTTGTTGCTGATGTTGATCCACAACAACAGCTTGCTTTTGATGATTTCAAACAGGTTGATAAACTTGACTTGGATGAAATGGATCTAAAATGGCAGATGGCTATGCTCATTCTCCGGGTTCATAAGTTTGAAAAGAAAGCCGGTCGAAAATTTAACTACAACCCGAGAGAGCCAGCCAGGTTTGATAGAAGCAAGGTTAGATGCTATAACTGCCAGCAGCAAGGTCATTTTGCTAGGGAATGCCCTAACAAAACTGACCAGGAGAAGAACAGGTATTCAACCTTTAAGGTTCAAGAGCTCAAGGATGACAAGAAATCTGTGGTGTCTGTTGACTCTATGGTTAACTGGAATGATCATCAGACTGCTACCTTGGAATCAGCTGAAGCTTCTACTGATGTGTTTGTAATGATTGCTGGGAATCTATCTGATGCCGAGGAAGCAGAAGAATTTACTCTTATAGGCATCTCACCTTAGGTACAAAATTGCCCTCTTGGCTGTCATGATAAATATTCAGAACTATTGTCTCAATACAATGAACTAAATGAACAAAATGACAAATATTTTTTAGATTCAAGCTTATAAGAGTTCTTTAAAAACATTGGAACAACAAAAGAGGTGGCTTCAAGATACTCAACGTGAATATGAGGATAAATTTAGAATTCTAAACATTGATTTAGAAAACACCACTAACATGCTTAAATATATTGAAAAACTAAACAATGACAGTATTAAGGATAAGCAAGACATGCAAGAAAAATTGGATGCTACACTTTTACGATTTGAAAAATGGCAAAAAGCACCCAAGAGTCTGTCAAAGTTAATTGATAGTAGCATGTCTGGTAGAACTAAGAGAGGTTTGGTCTTCGATAAATATATTGATTCAGAAGATGTGTTTGATTTATCTTTTTCAAGTGTCTTTGATCCTGACAAGGAGGAGGAGGGAAAACCTAGTTACAATAGGTTTCAACCAGCTGCAGCAATGCATGTTGTTCCTCCGCCTCTTACAGGAACTTTTATGCCCATATCTAGGCATATTGACTTGGATGGATCACAGATGCATGAGTCTCTAAAAAGCTCTACTAATACTAGTGACTTTTTCTCTTGTACTTTCAGTAACAAGGCCAGTGACTATGCATCATGTGGTTCAAGTGAAGAGTCAAGACCTATAAGCTCCAAGACAAATGACCCTACTGCTACTAGTGCTAGGAAGAGGGAAGAGAGAGTTGCTTCTACTCCAACTGTTTCTAGTTCTAGTTTTTTGAGTCCTAGGAATGTTGATTCTCCTAGAGTTGTGTGTAATAAATTTAGCAGTGTGAAACAATGTCATTTGAATAAAAGGTCTTTTAAAACATGCTTTGTTTGTGGAAGTAAATTTCATTTGATTAAGGATTATGACTTTTATGATCAACCTCCTTCTGTTTTTCAAGCTTATCCTGTTCCTGGTCCACCAGGAGTTGATCCTTTTTCTTCTAGAAGACTAAGCCCATGTGCCCAATCCTATTCTTCTTCTAGAAGGACCTCTCCTTTAGCTTCGAATCTTTGGAGAAGAAATGATTGCACCTACAATAGACCAACCAGTAACTATTTTTAGAACTTTAATCAGAATTATGCTTTTAATTCAGACCAAATGTCTTTTGGGTTGGGAAATTTGGGTACTGTTGTTAAGCCCTCAGCAGGTTGTTCTTGGTCAAACAATAACACCCATATGATAAATAGGCAACCTAAGAACAACAGTGGATCTCATCAATCTTCTTGGCTATCTACAAAAGATCCAAAGGCAGACTCAAACCTGAAAAGGTATGGATCCCCTTAAGACACTAACTTTTGCATATATCTTTTCTGTTGTTGTAGGTTACTCCATACCAAGATCCTACTCTAGGAATTGTTGATAGTGGATGCTCTAGGAGCATGACAGGGAATAAAGGACTTTTATCTAACTTTGTACCATTTCAAGGAGGAAAGGTCTACTTTAGAGGTGGTGAAGGAAGGATCTCTGGCAAAGGAACTATTCAGACACCTAACCTTAATTTTGAGCAGGTCTACTATGTGGAAGCACTTTAACACTTCAACTTGATCTCTGTCTCTCAGATATGTGATAAAAAGCAGTTTTTCCTCTTTACGGATACTGAAGCACTGGTGTTATCCAAAGACTTTAAGCTACTGGATGACTCTCAAGTTCTACTCAGGATCCCTAGAAGACACAATCTTTATAGTATCAAGCTGAATGAAGTTAATCCTACTAGTCAATTAGCTTGTTTGGTTGCTAAAGCCTCAGTAGATGAAGCCACTAAATGGCACAGAAGGATGGGACATGTAAACTTCAAGACCATTCACAAATTGGCAAATATGAACTTGGTCTCTAGTTCACCTCCCAAGACTTTCAGAAATGACATCAGTTGCCTTGCATGCAGCAAAGGCAAACAACACAAAGCATCCTTCAAGGCCATTACTGTTCTCAGCCTCATAACTGAACCATTGCAGCTACTACACATGGATTTATTTGGTCCTACCTCCATTAGGAGCATTGACCATAACCAATAATGTCTTGTGGTAACTGATGGATATAGCAGGTTCACGTGGGTTTTCTTTCTAACTGCCAAAAGTGAGACCTACTCAATTCTCAAGGACTTCATTACACTCATTGAGAATCAGCTGTCCAAGAAGGTGAAAGGTATCCGATGTGACAATGGAACAAAATTCAAAAATGCAGACCTCATAGCACTTTGCAATTCCAAAGGTATCAAAAGAGATTATAGTGCTACAAGGACTCCTCAACAGAATGGTGTTGCAGAAAGGAAGAACAGGACTCTAATAGAAGCTGCGAGAACCATGCTTGTAGATTCCAAGCTTCCTACTATGTTTTGGACAGAAGCTGACAATACTGCAAGTTATGTTTTGAATAGGGTTTCAATTACCAATCCACACAAGAAGACTCCCTATGAGCTACTCATAGCTAAAGTACCCAGCATTCCTCATTTGAAGCCATTTGGTTGTCCTATCACCATTCTGAATACTAGTGACTATTTGGGGAAATTTGATGGCAAGGCAGATGAAGGATACATAGTGGGATATTCAGCTCACTCTCGGGCTTATCGTGTCTATAATCTCCATGCCAAACGTGTCATTGAAACTATTAGTATCAGGTACTTTAAGGAGAAGAGAAACATCCAAGGCAAAGGTCCTGAATGGTATTTTGATCTTGATTATCTTAGTGTCTCATTGGGATATTTTCGTTTCAAAACTAACCAAGATGCAGGTTCACAAGTGTTTGCAACTTCTAGTGTAGGTGCTCATTCTAGCTTTTCGGACTCAGATGAGGATGATGATATTTTTGTAGTTCCATCCTATTCCACCACAATCTCTCCAAATACCAATGCTACTCCCATTGATGCTTCTTCATCAGACATTGTGGACTCACAAGGAGCTCTTGACACATTGCTCAAGCAACAACAAGATGATACTACAGCAGCTGATCAAGGAGGCTTTGAGTTTCCCTTGAGTACCCCTGCTGTACAAGATACTCCTAGTGCTCCTAATGTTACTCCTAGTGCAAGTTTAAAACCTATTGGTAGTCCGGTTAGTGATCCTGCTTCTACAACTAGATTCGCTGGTCCTTCTGACTTGGGAAACTATCAAAAGAAGACTTCTACTAAGCTGGATGATATTCACAAGCAACCAATAGATGGCATTTTCGACTCTGCTTCATATGATGATGACATTGTTGGGGATCTTAGTAACTTGGCACCAGAAGTGGATGTAGCTCCTATTCCTGTTTAGCAGATCAATAAAGCCCATCCTACTACTCAAATCATTGGAGATCCTGGTTCTACTGTAAAGACTCGCCGCATGCATAAGAAAGCAGCGTCTGATCATCATGCTCTTGTGAGCTACATTGAAGACCAAAAGCGTAATAATCACACAGACTTTCTTCACTGTTTGTTTGCTTGTTTTCTTTCACAGGTGGAACCTAGGTTAGTCTCACATGCTCTTGAGGACTAAAGTTGGGTGGAGGCTATGCAAGAGGAGATGCAACAGTTCTTGTTTCAGAATGTTTGGATCCTAGTTGACTTGCCAGATGGAAAGACAACAATTGGTACCAAATGGATTCTCAAAAACAAGAAAGATGCAAGGGGTATTATGGTGAGAAATAAGGCTAGGTTGGTTGCACAAGGTCACACACAACTTGAAGGAATTGACTATACTGAAGTCTTTGCTCCTGTTGCTCGGATAGAGGCCATTCGTCTGAAGCTAACAAGTGGTGATGATGTTTCTGCTAGCTTTGGTGAGTTGATCATTGATCAATGATGAACCCTAGTAGAATATGCTCAAGAATTTCAGAAACTGCTGAATCTACATCATGAAATCGTTCATATCTATGGAGATTCATGGGAAAGAAGGATGAACGTCAATGAATCTGTGTTAAAAGATGACTTTCATCATTATATTTAATAGCAGATTCGTGTTTAATCTATATCCTGGCTGCTGTAACAAATTATTAGGGTTTGTTCAAACCCTAGAAAATGTGTAAGATGGAACAGTAGCAATGACGCAAGGAACATGAGTAAGCTACTGATCATTTATGGTTCTAGGATTTGACATGCGAAGTATCACACATATCACACATTGTGATGGCTGCATTAATTTTGGAAGTGGTTGGGGTCTACGTACTTTAAGGAGATGCAAAGAAAGACACGTGAGGGGAGTATCACATGAATCTTTGTCCATATTCTCTTGAAGTGGTCCAATATGCAATTTGTACACACACGTGATGATGTAGCTGCAGGTGTTCTTGTGAGTTTTTTGTATGTACGTGGGTCATGTATGACGAATGATATGGATATGGCTGCAGGAGTTATTTTCATGCGTGATTTGTGGAGGTGCTAAACCATTGGATGTGGTTATGTTCTACAACCGCATGATTGAGCTATATTCAGCATAATTCGGGGTGCATATATGGTATGTGATTATTCTTTCAATAAAAATGTGATATATTATGGGTAACCACTATTTGGTTGATAAGGTCAAATTAATGAACGTGTATATCCTAGAAATAAGGATGGCAAAGTGTTAGACACGTAATTATTCGTGTTTTTAGTAGTAATATCCCTTCATTTATGACATAATAAATAGCAAAACGTGTGTTTTTAGTGCATATATCGTTTAAATGTGTTATTTATTATTGTAGGTACGGATATGAAGAAAAGGAGCAAAAACGAAGCCAAAGAGCCAAAAATTAGCACGAGAAATGGAAAGAGCACGAGAAATCGAGTCCGGTGGCGCCTTTATATTTTAGTGGGCCGACCCGACACCATTTATATGGGTCGGACCGACCCATTAATATACTAAAAAAAACCCAACAACCCAACAACAAAGCTGAAGCCCAGCAAGCCATTAGGCCCGAAAGAAACAAAAAAAAAGAAAGGCCCAGTAATAGGCCCAAGAGAGAAAAGGAATGAAATGAGACAAAAAGGGGGGCTGAAGACGTACGCAAGGAGAAAGAGGGAGGCGCAACCCTCTTTAGCGAGGATGGGATCTTTTCAATTTTCTTCTTTGGAGAATGAGCGGAGGAAATAGGTAGTTTATTATTTTTCTTTCCATTTTTATTTTTCCTGCGTTTATTTTTGGAGACTAGTTAAATTAGATTAGGACATCATATTTCTGGCAGATTTATAATTTTATTAAAGGTAACATACAGTTTTTCATCCCCATTTCTTTACACTTTGTACCTGCGTTTTTTTTAGAAGTTATATAGTCTTCATTATCTTTATTTTATTTTGGTAAGGTAGATGTAAGATTGAATGCTTCTGTCTTTTCCATTAATATTCAAAAACAAACGCAGCTTTCAATTTTTTTATGATTCAGATTTGTTTGACTTTATTTATTTTATTAAATAATGGATTAGGTTTTTAGCAGTTTCGGTTTGAAGTGGTTATTAGCAGTTTTATATTAGTTTGGAGTCGTGTTAGTTCGAGTAGAAAATGGTTTCGATTGATGTTGGTTAATGTTCCGATTAATGTTGGTTAATGGTTTCGATTGAGTAGAACAAATACCCATCTCGTGTTAGCTATCGTTTCTTCCTTGTCACTTTGCTTTTAAATAACAATGAAAGGTCAATAGAGATTAGGCTAAGTCATTAGTTATCGTATGTTTAAATTATCAAATTTATTTAGCTTCATTAGTTTTTTTTTATATCTTTTTTTATTTAATTTATAAAAACAAAAATCTTCTTTAAAATGTCGTTTAGCTTTATTGTCGTTAACCGTTTTATGTTTTATGTTAGCTTGGCGTCTCCGGTTCGTCATACGGGTTCGTTTCCTTTATCTTTATTTCATTAGCTCAAATATATAGTCTTAATTATGCTTGTTTAGTTTAGCATTTTTTTATGTCATTATTATTAATTTAGATATCTCGCTTTAAAATTGTAGTTTAATTTTCATCCTTATTGCTTTTTATATATTTTAGTATTTAGTCTTTAAAATTAATAGATTTAAATATAAAAAAAACAAAATCTTTTCTATTTGAGCATCAAACTTGAGACATGAACGCGGATTTCTATTCACACTTCGCCAGGAACTACGATAACCTTCGGGTGTACGAAAACGATCCAATCAAATGGCGCCGCTGCCGGCTTTGTGTGTAACGATATCGGCGTTGTGTTTTGAGTTGGTGACTTGAAGATCCTTTCGTTTTGAAAGTTTATTTTCGTATTTGTATATATATATAATAAAAAATTTAAAAATCCAAAAAAAAAATATATATAAAATTTATAAAAATCAAAAATATTTTCTTATTTTATTTTATTTTCTTTATTACTATATATATCATACATATATAAAAAAAAGTCTTAAAAAAATATTCTTCTTTATCTGCTATTGTGTTTAATTCTTTTTCTCAACCCCTCTTATTTTTAATTCTTCATGGATTCGTCTTGCGTACGGTGTCGGAGACCATGGCATGGTTTTCAAACATGTCAATGGTGTACTTGTGAGCGGTGTGGTTTTGATATCGACAATACACAATTTGGATTTTGTCCATTTTGCAATTCAACGAATTCGTACTTCTCCTCTTACAATACTTTCTCACCCCCTCCCGTCTATGACAATCCCTATCCGCAACATGCACCGGGTTTTTCCCAATACCCGTGTTGCAATCATTGTGGGGGCCCTCACGATACTTTGTATTGTCAGCCAATGAATTATTATGAGCCAAATCCGTGTCCTCATTTTTCTTCACCGATGGATTATTATGAACCAAATCCGTGTTCTAATTCTTCTCAACCGATGATTTCCTATGAGCCACATCCGTGCTATAATTCTGGTTTTCATAACTGTGAGTCCCCACATCCTACCATCAATCATCAATCCTCTCAGAGAATTCAACAACTCAATGCTTTGAAAGACGAAACACACGCCATTGTTTTGCAACTTCAAGAAGCCGTTGTTCTTCTAAAAGAAGCAAATGTGGAGGAAAAGTGACAACGACAACGATAAGAGCAAGTATCTAATCTTAGTGATTATACTCCTCCTCTTGTGAGTTCTTACTATTATGATGATGACGACGACGAGAATACTATTTCTTGGAATGATCTTTGTGCTCAATGTCCTAGTGCAATTGTAATTCCTTCTCTCGACTTGCCGGCTCTAGAGCCTAAGGATTCAACCACTCCTATTCTCGATTCTTTCACTACGGAGACCGATGCCTCTCTCATCATGGGGGATGAGGGTCTTACTATTCCTTGTGATGAGATTCTTATCCCAATCTAAAGTGAGCCTACGGTTGCTTCCGACAGTGACGATGAGTGTGAATCTCTTTCTAGCGATGATTCATTACCTCCCACCGACATCTTGGGAGACGATTCTTTGGCTTTCTCTAATCCTTCTTTGATATCGATGATGATTTTACTTCTAGTGATGACGAGTCACTATCCGATGAAGACGTTCAGAAGGAAAATTTCAAGATTTATTCGAACCCTTTATTTGATTTTGATGACGCCTACATCTCTAGTGAGGTGAATCCTCTCTTTGAAGAGGGGATTGAGGACATTGATAGCTCCGACTCTCCTGCTATTGATGAGCATTCGTTGTTAACCATGCCACCTCCCATCGTAGAGGAGGTGGATAGATTTGACCCTACTTTCCGTTTGATTCGGTCTGGTGAGGTGACGCGGGTGGTAGATATGTCTTCTGATATTTCTCATACTATGTTGCCACCCCGTCCTACCGCGTGCACACCCAAGCGGGTGATGTATCGCTTTTACTCTCCTCATTTCATACCAGGAAATGAGGATGAGTGTTTTGATCCCGGAGGAGACGTTGATGTTGCTATTTCTTGTGATGTTTTACCGGTTATCCCATCAACTCTCGCTTTGAGTTTCTATAAAGTGTCCTCGGGTGACACTTTGATATCTTTTTCTCCCACCCTCCCGCCCTTGGCGAAGACGAGTATTCTTAAGGATCGCCTTTATACCTATTTCTCGTATGTCATAAGAATCCTTCTGCTTTTCTTCACTTATACTGTGGATTCTTCTTCTTTATTCTCATCTGGTAATGAGGATAAGATTTTTGACCCTGGCATATCTGTTTTGAGCCAGTGGTGATTCTCTTGCTCCCCCATGGACCATTTAATTCGGGGTCGAGTCAGGCTCGTGACTCGGTTAACAAAAACAAGCGCTTCTCGGGAGGCAACCCGATGATCTATCCTTTTTATTTATTTTCTAACATAAGTGTAGGGGCGTGTGCTTCTCTCCATGTGTGCTTGTTGGTCTTTGTTTTTGTGTGCAGGTTCCCTTGGATCGAGAAGACTTTCAGAGGGTTGATGTTGCTGTTTTCCATCATCTTCTTCATTCAGTCTCCGATCGATCTTCATGTCTATATCAGGGGAGTACTCAGTTCTCATCTTTATCCATGCATATCTGATTGTGTTCTCCTTCTTACACTTGGAATTCTAGCATTTGCCTTTTGTGTTCTTAAGTGTAGGGGTAACACCTTATCACTTTTGAACATTGAGGCCAATGTTCGGTTCTAAGTGTAGGGGGGTTTTATATCATATGGATCATATTCATGCCTACTTGTTTGCCCTCTTGCATCCTATTTTGATCAAATGTCTGTTTTTATTTTATTTTATTTTATTAAAAATAATAAAACGTTTTTGACCGTGCGTGATTGACTTGTCCCGTAGGCTAGAACAAAGGGGATCCTGACTCTGCCTGAGTGTTGATCTGGCTGCTCCCTTAACTTTTAGACTAAGCTTTTAGGAATTGTGCAAATAAAAATGCTAAACGTGGAGTAGTTGGTTCTCTTTAGAGCTTATATGAGTAACCTATGGCTTTTTCTCCTATATTGTAACTAGACTAAATAAGTGTGTTTCTTTTTCAAGCCTTTGAACGTTAAAAATTGTGTTGTTATGCAAAAATAAATTCTTATGCAATTTTGATATAGAGTCCTAGTTCAACTTTTTATTTAAATTTGAGTGAAGGCATAGTTTCTTAAATTTGAAATAATGTTGCGTGAATAAATATGTTAAAATATATATATATATATATATATATATATAAATATATATATATATATATATATATATATATATATATATATATATATATATATATATATATATATATATATATATATATATATATATATATATATATATATATATATATATATTGAAAAAAAAATATATTGAAAAAAAAAGAGAAAAAAAAAGAATAAGAAAAAAGTTTTATGTTTTTGTTGCTTTAATTATAATTGTGAGAAAATTGTTTTTTCTCAAATTTAAATCCGAAGTTGAACTAGAATTCGTCAATTTTGTATAAGAGTTTAGACGGTAATTGAGAATGTAGAAGTCAAAGGTCCCGTGAGCTCCGATACTATTCTCGAGGGTGTAAAAACCTAGCCTCCTAAGCTTTGCTAAAGGACAAGCTGAGAAGAAAGTCGCTACATGGAGTGATCTCTCCTTTGAATCTTCATTCTCTAATTACCGTCGTTGTTTTTTATTCTAAGTGCCTTTTATTAGCTTAGCGGTGATTTCAAGATCTTTGATTTCAAAATCCCGCCGATCCCGGTACTATTCTCCGTGGGGTGTCAAAAGCCCGGGCACTTAACCGATTAGGTTGGGATGTCCCGAGAAGAAAGCCGCTACATGGGAAAGGCCATTTTTGAATCTTAAATCTCGTTATTTTCGGTGAGTCTAATATTCCACTTAGATGATTAGGCAACCATAACAAATGTCGATTTGAACGATCAAAAATTTGAAAATGAACACACTTGCCTAGTCGTTATAATTATAGGGGTGAAAAGTTATATTTACATAGGTTATTAGTATAAGTAGTGTTATCATTTTAACAAGTCGTTTGCACAAGGAGTCTTAGCTTAGTTGGGAGTAATAAAAAGAGGATGACGATCTTTATTCCCTGGCGACACCCAGTTTGCGTGTTTCTCGTTCTATGATCCTTATTCCTTGAATAAAAAGTCGAGCATGGCGGGTCACTATGAATTTTTATTTTTCTTTTATAAAAAAAAACAAAAAAAAACAAAAAAATAAAAATAAAAAAATTTCAAATAAAGTAGTTTTATATTGTTTTTGGATTTAATGTTTGTGATAATAGTTGCTTGGGGCAAGCAACGTCTTAAGTGTAGGGGTGTGTTAGACACGTAATTATTCGTGTTTTTAGTAGTAATATCCCTTCATTTATGACATAATAAATAGCAAAACGTGTGTTTTTAGTGCATATATCGTTTAAATGTGTTATTTATTATTGTAGGTACGGATATGAAGAAAAGGAGCAAAAACGAAGCCAAAGAGCCAAAAATTAGCACGAGAAATGGAAAGAGCACGAGAAATCGAGTCCGGTGGCGCCTTTATATTTTAGTGGGCCGACCCGACACCATTTATATGGGTCGGACCGACCCATTAATACACTAAAAAAAACCCAACAGCCCAACAACAAAGCTGAAGCCCAGCAAGCCATTAGGCCCGAAAGAAACAAAAAAAAAGAAAGGCCCAGTAATAGGCCCAAGAGAGAAAAGGAATGAAATGAGATAAAAAGGGGGGCTGAAGACGTACGCAAGGAGAAAGAGGGAGGCGCAACCCTCTTTAGCGAGGATGGGATCTTTTCAATTTTCTTCTTTGGAGAATGAGCGGAGGAAATAGGCAGTTTATTATTTTTCTTTCCATTTTTATTTTTCCTGCGTTTATTTTTGGAGACTAGTTAAATTAGATTAGGACATCATATTTCTGGCAGATTTATAATCTTATTAAAGGTAACATACAGTTTTTCATCCCCATTTCTTTACACTTTGTACCTGCGTTTTTTTTAGAAGTTATATAGTCTTCATTATCTTTATTTTATTTTGGTAAGGTAGATGTAAGATTGAATGCTTCTGTCTTTTCCATTAATATTCAAAAACAAACGCAGCTTTCAATTTTTTTTTATGATTCAGATTTGTTTGACTTTATTTATTTTATTAAATAATGGATTAGGTTTTTAGCAGTTTCGGTTTGAAGTGGTTATTAGCAGTTTTATATTAGTTTGGAGTCGTGTTAGTTCGAGTAGAAAATGGTTTCGATTGATGTTGGTTAATGTTCCGATTAATGTTGGTTAATGGTTTCGATTGAGTAGAACAAATACCCATCTCGTGTTAGCTATCGTTTCTTCCTTGTCACTTTGCTTTTAAATAACAATGAAAGGTCAATAGAGATTAGGCTAAGTCATTAGTTATCATATGTTTAAATTATCAAATTTATTTAGCTTCATTAGTTTTTTTTATATCTTTTTTTTATTTAATTTATAAAAACAAAAATCTTCTTTAAAATGTCGTTTAGCTTTATTGTCGTTAACCGTTTTATGTTTTATGTTAGCTTGGCGTCTCCGGTTCGTCATACGGGTTCGTTTCCTTTATCTTTATTTCATTAGCTCAAATATATAGTCTTAATTATGCTTGTTTAGTTTAGCATTTTTTTTATGTCATTATTATTAATTTAGATATCTCGCTTTAAAATTGTAGTTTAATTTTCATCCTTATTGTTTTTTTTATATATTTTAGTATTTAGTCTTTAAAATTAATAGATTTAAATATAAAAAAAAACAAAATCTTTTCTATTTGAGCATCAAACTTGAGACATGAACGCGGATTTCTATTCACACTTCGCCAGGAACTACGATAACCTTCGGGTGTACGAAAACGATTCAATCACAAAGACATGTGATTATTTTTGGAAGCTATTCTTAGCACACGTTTCATTTATGTCCTCCTTGGTTTATGGACTTATTACTGTCTTGTGATTACTATTATCATGGGCAAGATTTGGTCTATAAATCCCTCATTCTTAGGGATTCAGATTGGTCTCCTTTGTTAATTATGGCAATACGTGGAGTTTTGATATGGGCTGGATACACACATCTACATGGACATTCGTGGTTTGGGCCTAAGGTATACAAGGGTGCACATTGTTATATATATGCCTTGTGTCGACTGATTAGTGACAGCAGCAGGTGATGGTTCTTGTGTCACTAAATATGTTGGAAGGGGAAATTATTTTGGTTTAACAGCTGTTTAGTGAGGAAAAAAAAAGGGGTTTTGAGATGCTCCTGGTTGGTTATTTCTTGCTACTGGTCGGTTCCTCCTGGTCGATTCCTACTGGTCGGTTCCTCCTGGTTGGTTCCTACTGGTCGTTTCCTCCTGGTCATTCCTACTGGTGATCTTGAACAATGAAGAGGTATATGGTTTATTTCCAAAGTTTAGTTTATGCTATAATTCTTGATTGGAACAGTTACACACTCTTTTACAAATATTTGGGGGGCATATGATACCATATAGTTCATGATATGATCATCACAAAATTAGCATGATCATAACCATCGAGTGGTTTCTGGTTGATCCGTCAGAGCTCACTAAGACTACCGGCCATTGCATGTGATCGCCATGCATATATTGATTCCAAGAATTATCCAAAGACATTTTATTACATGTTCTTGTAATAAGCATGTCTTTCTCACACTAAAGGAGTAGATGATCTATACTACTGAGTTCAAGATTCAAGAGATGGTTAGCCTATGGTTCCTACTGGTGAGTTATGCTTCCTTGACGAAGACAATTGATTATTGCTTATTTGATGTTGGAGTTTATTTTCACAAATTTGTTTTCTTCTTATATCTCAATTAGGTGAGCAATACACCTTGTCTTTGGACTAAATATATTGTTACAACTTACAATTGGCTAATAGTTATGAAGGTTACCAGTTCCCATGTACCAAAAACTGTTGGTGAGCAATACACCTTGTCATTTTGACTAAATATATTGTTATAGCTTACTGCTGGCTCAGAGTTATGGAGGTTACCAGTACCGTATGTAACAAAAACTGATAGGTGAGCAATACACCTTATCGTTGGATTAAATATATTGTTATAGCTAACAGATGGCTTATAGTTGTGGGGGTTACCAGTCCCATGTAATAAAAACTGAGATGATATAAGACACAAGTTTGGGATATTTCACTTCTTCATAAAATTTGTTATACTTGATTTTCTTCATCAGTGATCACTCCAAGGAAGCCTACTGGATTCGACATGCACTTCTTAAGGGGAAGACGGTCCCTTTTGAGTTGATGTGACAAAAAGGGGAAGAATGCATGGATCGAGGGGAAGCATAGCCTTCATCTATATTTGCTTCAGGGGAAGCTTGTACTTACTGGTTTTGTCAAATCAACTAGGGAAAGATTGTTGGGACTTATATATCTTGAGTTGATATGACAAAAGAAGATGAAGGACTTAATAATAAATAGGTAGCTTTGTAAGTAAGCTAGGGTTGTGATGTAACCCTAGTACCTCTATTATATAAAGAGGATTAGGCACACATGGTGAGTAATTCATTCATATACAATGTAAACCAAAGGTGTGTGTGCATTCCTCCTGGTGTCAAGCTTATAAGGCACCAGGAGTAGTAGTTAGTAGCTTATTAGTAAGCAGTTTATGAATAAGAAAGCCTTGTTCATAACTTTGATTGTGTTTGTTATTATGTTCCGTTGTGCATTACAATCATTCTTATATATCCCAGATGAGTCTAGATCCTAAGACTCAACAGGGATGAAATAGGAAGGATCTTCAGGACCAAAACAAACAAATGTGTCCCTGAGATACTCAACTCTCTCAGTAAGAGATATGAGAGGTTGAATCAGATGAAGGAACAATTAGGAATCACTGAAGATCTTCCTTTAACTAAACAAGATCCTACCAAAATTCAGGGAAGAAAGAGAAAAAGAGTTGAGCTTGAAGCTGAGACTAAGATCCCTGGGTTAGACTACAATCGCACCCTCCCTGAAAATATCCCCTTTGTGAACAACATGGTTATAGAAGAACCTGAGTGAGGTATCTTCTTCATTGATGTATTTGGGGATCAAGCTTTTCAAAGAATAAGTGACATAGAGAAATGCATAATGACAAGATTTTTACTCGTTGAAAGTTCGTTATTCTCGGTGTCTAATCGAATTGATTTCCGGTTAATTGTGTGAGGTTAGTTGTTCTTGGTGAAACAAATATTTTTGGTTTTGGAAAATAAATGAGTAAGACTTAATAATAAATGACGGGAAATTAAAACAAGTTAAAATGTAAACGGTGCGATATTTAAAACTTTAAAAGTAAATTATGAAAAATGAAAGGACGTAAAATTAAAACTTAACATAAAGTAAATGATGCAAATAAAAACTTAAACTAAAAGAAAAGTAAATAAAAATTCAAATAAATAAAAAGGTGAGAAGTATCAAACTTGAAATTAAAAGAAGAAAACTTAAAAAATGAAAACAGAAAGAAGAAAACTTGAAAGTAAAAACAAACAAAAACAAACTGACAGAGCTTCATTCGGAACTTTCAACTTCCGGATGAAGGTGCTTCATTCGGAACTTTGAACTTCCGGATGAAGGAGCTTCATTCGGAACTTTTAACTTCCGGATGAAGGAGCTTCATTCGGAACTTTTAACTTCCGGATGAAGGAGCTTCATTCGGAACTTTCAACTTCCGGATGAAGGTGCTTCATTCGGAACTTTCAACTTCCGGATGAAGGTGCTTCATTCGGAACTTTGAACTTCCGGATGAAGGATGCTTCATTCGGAACTTTCAACTTCCGGATGAAGGATGCTTCACTCGGAACTTTTGAAGTTCCGGATGAAGCTACCTGGGAATGATAAAATACAGAAACAATGATCCCGAAGAACACGGTATAAATAGTAACAACGATTTATCCTTAAATCAATTAAAATCAAACGAAAGATTAAACCAAAACAACCAATAAGCATCAACAAACAATAATCAATCAAAATAAATCATCAAAACTAACAAACATAACCAAATCAATCAAAACCCACTTGATCAAAATCATAAAAACTCAAGAACATGAACAATGATGAATAAGAAAAAATTAAACTAGAAAGAATGAAGATGATGAATTAAAAGCTTGATTAAAAAGTAAAGATTCAATAACAAAAACTTAAACACAAATTAATCTAGAGAGAGAAAGCATAAGTTTAGAGAGAGAAACTACCTACTCCTAATCTAATCCTAAAACTAACCAAAACTAACCAACCCTCTCACATGTTGTGAGGGTGGTATTTATAGGAGAGGGGAGTGGTTGGTGGCTCCCTCTTTCTTTCATTCTTTCTTGGTCCTCAGTCTTCCAGTCTTTCAGTCTTCTTAAATTCTTCGACTTTTCAGACTTCGTCTCGGGATTTCTTTGAACTCGTCTTGTAATTTCTTTATAAATTAGACCTGAGTTCTTCGACTTTATTAAACTTTCGTCTTTGGACGTTTTCTTCGATAAATCTTCAGAATTGGTCTTGGACTTCCGTTCTTTTTCCACTTTTGATCTTTCGACTTCGTCTTTTGTCTTTTTCTTCAATAAAAGCCCGTGAAAGCCGTGTTCTCTCCACTTTCACCTTCTCGACCCTGAAACACAATAAAAACACAAACCACGCATAATTCCGCCATTTACGACATAAAATATACGTTTAGGTCCCGTTTTAATGTAATTAAGTAGTAGAAAAGATGGGTGTTTTCACACCTATCAAATCCCCTACACTTAACCATTGCAATGCCCTCATGCAATGCTTAGTGATAAAGCAAGGTTTACACTTTCCATCATAATCAACCTACCTTGGCCTTTATTAAACAACTATGGAAAATCAAAAAGATAGAAAATAACAAGATGCAATCAAGGAAGAAACATGTAAAGAAATCTAAGACTTACATTAGGGCTTGTGTGTCATGAATGTTTATCACCCTCAAGTTTCACATTCCCCATGCCAAGCTTAAAAACAAGATCATTGTTAGTACAAGTTAGCATAACAAACATTTACTCATGTGGTTCAATTAATCACTTAAACTCCCTTATTCCTATGGGTATCTCTTATATTTTATGTTTGTCTTAGAATGATCATGAAGATGCATTTTTGGACTTATTTCGATAGTTTATTTAGGCTGAAAGCAAAGTAGGACGATTTGATCAATAGTTAGCTAAAGGACAAAATCTCTTAAAACTGCTTCTCGGGATATCAAAAAGTTCATATCTTGGCATAACTCGGTTCACGATTTGAGACCTTTCTCGGGCCGATATTTGGCATGTACTTCATACTTCATATCTTAAGAGACATGCTTGAGATAATGGTCTTCTCATCGTTCATAGAGTTTCTTCACTTGGAGACTTTTGAGAGGTACTCCAACTTTGTTGACCACGACTTCATGATTATTTCTTCAATCTCTATTTGGGATTTTGAGATACAACGATCCGCCTCCTTTTCGGACTTGGATCTATTTATCCTCATACCTTGTTAGGGTCTTTTCGGATAGACTTCTCCATGATCTTTATGGGAGTTGATTGCTTTTCGTCGTGAGTCTTGATCCTTCATATTGATTTTGGGAATAATGCTTTTCACATCACTTTAGATCTTCAGCAATAAAATTGAATCCTCATGCCTTGTTAGGGCCTTTTCGGACTCGCCAATCTTCGCACCCCGCTTCATAAGTTATGCCTTGGCTATGAACTCTTATCATTACCGAGCAACTTTTAAACGATCTTGGGCTAGAAGCTAAGTAACTTTTCAAATCGTACGACCTTACTTATTGCAGACAATTTATTAGCATGTGATGGGAGAAATAGATCATAATTAACTCACATAAGTTAATGAGAGAATACCAAACTTGTAACCAACTCTATCATTTCTCGTTCTCCACAATTTAAAATCTCAAGGAATGAGACTCGTGGATGCTTAGCCTAATAAACCAATTAAGGTCTACATGGTTAAGGATACTAGCTAGAGTGAACTTGGATAAGTAAACTCGGGTTGAGTCAAAAAATTCACAACGGGCCTAATATATCTAAGATAACTAAACTTGTTAAAACCATTTTATTAAAATAGGAGAAAAGTAGCAAAAATAAAGGGAACTACAACTAGGCCAAAATAGATTAAAAATTTTGAAAAATGTCGAAAAATTGATTTTCCGGTTAAAATGAGGACAAATACAAGGAAAAGGCCACTTAACTTCGATAGAAGTCCCCCTACACTTAATATAAACATTGTCCTCAATGTTTAAGCATGTGGGAGTAAACTCCCCTACACTTAGGACATTGTGCACTTTGTTTAAATCTCGTTAAGAAAAAGACAACTAAATAGATTCCTATTTTAATATTGAGAAATATAAAATAGTGAATCGAAAAGAGTTTAGGATAGAACCGGGAAGAAGGGAACACGGAGTCACGGTTCATCAAAAGTCATCAAGAGTGTGTCTTTGAAGCTCTAATCCCTGCATATGATAAGAAAAAGAACAAGAAACGCCAACGGGGCTCCCCCCTACACTTATGATGAAAATAGATAGATAATTGGGTTGCCTCCCAAAAAGCGCTTGTTTTTGTTGACCGAGTCACGAGCCTGACTCGTCCCCGAATTAAATGGTCCATGGGGAAGCCTCGAATGTGATACCGGGATCAAAGACCTTGTCCTTGTTCCCAGAGGACATCAACAAAGGAGAGGCGGGGGGATCAGTCTTGAAAGGGAGAAAGGTCCTTTCAACATACGTATAGTATGTGAATTCAAGATCCACGGGAGGTGGGTTGGGTATAGTAAGCACATTGTCCTCCCCCAAAGACAATGGATGCTGAGCAAACGGCAAAGCCGTATTGTTATCAATCATAGCATAATCAATGTCACCTCCCGGGTCAAAGCACTCATCCTCCGTGATAGTGGCTAAAAGGGAGGATGGAAGGTGCTCGGGAGGGGGACTTGGGTAAATATTTTCCTGCAGCAAATTATCAAAAATAATGTCCCCCTCCGTGTCAGAGTCATCAATACCTGGAGGGATGGAGTGGATATCGATTTCTTCCAGCATTGGGTCATTATCTTCAATGGGAGGAATAGATGGAGGTAAAGACTTGGAAGGAGAAGTCAACGCTTCGATTTGAGCAATAAGAAGGTGCACTTTCCGTAATCCATCGCGAAGAAGCACGTCTTCTACCTCATCCACAAGATCAGGTTCATCGGTGAACTGCTCGTAAACCGGAGAGAATAAATCGTCATTTTCTGCATCTCCCGGTGGAGATTGAGAAATTTCAAAAGTGAAATTCTCATAGCAGAGAGAAGAATCGTCATCACTAGGATCGACCTCGTCTGTAAGAGCAACGTCGTCCTCAGGCTCCATAGCAGGTAAGTCACAAACCTCATCATCCAATACTTTGTCGAGACCAACACCACGAAGCTCATGCAACAAATCTAGATCCTTAGGCGTAGTAGGAACATCGAGAGTAGGAGCAGCAACTTCAGAAGATGAGTTGAAAGTGCATACAGCATCATCGTCATCATCATAATAGTATTGACGCACAAGCGGAGGGGTAGAATCACTAAGATTAGATACTTGCTCTTGTTGCAGTCGCTTTTCCTCGTCCCTAAATTCTTTAAGCAAAACAACGGCCTCTTGAAGTTGCAAAAGAATGGAGTGTGTTTCTTCATTCAAGGTAGTGAGTTGTGGGTCAAGATTAAGTTGCTAAGAGGATTGATGATTGAGGGTGTGATGTGGGGGCTCATAGTGTTGAAAACCTGAATTATAGCAAGGTTGTGGCTCATAGTTGTTCATCGGTTGGGAATGATTAGAAACCGGGTTTGGTTCATAATAATCCATAGGTGAAGAAAACTGAGGACACGGATTTGGCTCATAATAATTCAGTGGTTTACAATAATAGGTATCGTGAGGACCCCCACAGTTGTTGCAAACCGGGTATGGAGAAAAATCAAGTGCGTCTTGTGGATAGCTATTATCATTGTCATAATTGTACCCCGGTTCTTGCCCGTGACCAGACGGGTATCGAACCGGGCACGAAACATGCCAATGAGAATCGCTTCCACAATAGATGCACGGGGGAACAGGAGGTAGGTTCAAAAAGTACGAATTAGTCGAGTTGCACAAAGGACAAAATCCGGATTGTGTGTAGTCGATATCGTTTCCGCACCGCTCACATGTACACCATTGACAAGAGTTGTTCCCAGATAATTGTTTCCCACACCGGACGCAATGGACATAAAAATCCATGAAGAAAGATAGATAAGCAAGAAGAATATTTTTGGTGCAAAACTTTGAAAAAGAAATGCTTTTTATGATTTTTCAAATGTTTTTGGATTTTTGGAAATTTTTGACAAGAAAAATAACGTTCACAAGTGAACGGATCCCAAAAGCCAACGCTGCACTCACAATAAACCTTCGATCTTCACGAAAAGAGCCGGCAGCGGCGCCATTTTAATGTAGAAATTTTGCTAGTTGAAAAAGTTCGTTTTCTCGGTATCTCTTCGAATTGATTTCCGGTTAATTGTGTGAGGTTAGTTGTTCTTGGTGAAACAAATATTTTTGGTTTTGGAAAATAAATGAGTAAGACTTAATAATAAATGACGGGAAATTAAAACAAGTTAAAATGTAAACGATGCGATATTTAAAACTTTAAAAGTAAATTACGAAAAATGAAAGGACGTAAAATTAAAACTTAACATAAAGTAAATGATGCAAATACAAACTTAAACTAAAAGAAAAGTAAATAAAAATTCAAATAAATAAAAAGGTGAGAAGTATCAAACTTGAAATTAAAAGAAGAAAACTTAAAAAATGAAAACAGAAAGAAGAAAACTTGAAAGTAAAAACAAACAAAAACAAAATGACAGAGCTTCATTCGGAACTTTCAACTTCCGGATGAAGGTGCTTCATTCAGAACTTTGAACTTCCGGATGAAGGAGCTTCATTCGGAACTTTTAACTTCCGGATGAAGGAGCTTCATTCGGAACTTTCAACTTCCGGATGAAGGTGCTTCATTCGGAACTTTCAACTTCCGGATGAAGGTGCTTCATTCGGAACTTTGAACTTCCGGATGAAGGATGCTTCATTCAGAACTTTCAACTTCTGGATGAAGGATGCTTCACTCGGAACTTTTGAAGTTCCGGATGAAGCTACCTGGGAATGATAAAATACAGAAACAATGATCCCGAAGAACAGGGTATAAATAGTAACAACGATTTATCCTTAAATCAATTAAAATCAAACGAAAGATTAAACCAAAACAACCAATAAGCATCAACAAACAATAATCAATCAAAACAAATCATCAAAACTAACAAACATAACCAAATCAATCAAACCCACTTGATCAAAATCATAAAAGCTCAAGAACATGAACAATGATGAATAAGAACAAATTAAACTAGAAAGAATGAAGATGATGAATTAAAAGCTTGATTAAAAAGTAAAGATTCAATAACAAAAACTTAAACACAAATTAATCTAGAGAGAGAAAGCATAAGTTTAGAGAGAGAAACTACCTACTCCTAATCTAATCCTAAAACTAACCAAAACTAACCAACCCTCTCACATGTTGTGAGGGTGGTATTTATAGGAGAGGGGAGTGGTTGGTGGCTCCCTCTTTCTTTCATTCTTTCTTGGTCCTCAGTCATCCAGTCTTTCAGTCTTCTTAAATTCTTCGACTTTTCAGACTTCGTCTCGGGATTTCTTTGAACTCGTCTTGTAATTTCTTTATAAATTAGACCTGAGTTCTTCGACTTTATTAAACTTTCGTCTTTGGACTTTTTCTTCGATAAATCTTCAGAATTGGTCTTGGACTTCCGTTCTTTTTCCACTTTTGATCTTTCGACTTCGTCTTTTCTCTTTTTCTTCAATAAAAGCCCGTGAAAGCCGTGTTCTCTCCACTTTTCACCTTCTCGACCCTGAAACACAATAAAAACACAAACCACGCATAATTCCGCCATTTATGACATAAAATATACGTTTAGGTCCCGTTTTAATGTAATTAAGTGGTAGAAAAGATGGGTGTTTTCACACCTATCAATGCACTACTGAGAGTGTTCTCATCTTTCTTGTGATGGCTGGACAAGTTCAGACTGATGAGAATAAAGTATTTGCTAAGAAGCTCAGGGAGGTAATTTCTAGGAGGCCTGATAAAGAAAAGGTGTTAAAGTCATCAAGGGTGAAGAGGGAAGCAATGGATTCCTGAATAATTGTAATCTTTTGTTTTATTTATGTTTCTTGTATCAGACTATTCAGTCTTGTAAGGATGAATGAAAATGAAGTACTTTGTTATATCAAGTCTTTTCATCAGTAGAATAGTTTATAATAAGAAGAAGCCTCTTTTCTCACTTATAATAATTTCACTTAGGAAAATTTTATATCCAAATAGGGGGAGATTGTTAGGTCAATTCAGTACCTAATGACCTTACTGATGGATTTGAAAATAACAATCAACCTAAGTGAAGTATTAACCTTGAACATAACGAACTGACTGAGTGAACAGTCACTCAGTGAGTTGCCTTCGAGTTCCTAGACTGAGTCTAAAAGAAAGACTCGAGCATTCAGAGAGGCGAAGCTCAATGAATGACTTCTATGACGAAGAAGAAGGTGATGGGTTCAGTGAGTTGTGGCAATAGACTCACTGAACCCCATACGATCTCCCTAAAGAAAACAAGCATTCTCCAAGACTGAAGTAAAGGCGGGATAAGTTGAATTGTAACAAGATGAAGTACATCACACAATTAGCGTGACTTACCCTTTTGGGATAGATGGGGTACTGACAAGTGTAAAGGACTTACGTCTTACTACTTAGAATAGGGTAAGACAAGATACTACACTGTACCAATAAGACAAGAATTGCACATGGGCAATTATTGTCTTCTACCCAACTTTCCTTCTATAAATAGGATGCTTGTAAAAGGAGAGAAAATATGTTTATGCACTTAATGATTTAGACATTCACAAACAAAGTTTTTCTCTCCTACAAATACGATCAAACAGTTGAGTTCTAAACTCTTGTTGATAGAATCGTCAAGCTTAGCAATCGTTAGGATTGGACTAGCTTGTTAGTGAGGAGATCACCAAACCCCACATTGTCTATTCAATCCCTATTGTAGCTTCGTACGCAATAGGGTATAATTCTTTAATAAAGCTAATAGTTAAACATTGAAAAACCTTTGTGTTATTTACTTACTTGTATTAAGTTTATTGCATTACTTAACAATGGGTTAGGACTATACTTAGTATTCTTAAGTATATTACTAATTACAAGGGACCAACATTATACATAGCTTGATTTAATTTGAAAATAGTTTTCCACCCATTTCAAAATTTAATTAAGTTCAACCCTTTTTAAATATATCAAATTTCAATGATATACCAACAAGAGATGCCCAACTTAATAGAAAAGAGTAAAACACAAGTTTTACGACAAACTAAGACTTTGTACAAAGTATATAACTTAGAAAACATCTAAATTTTAATTTTTGAATAAAGCTTTGGAAGAATTCTTAAAAGAAATAAGACTCAATTACGTTCGAAATGACGGGTGACACGACTTCTACGGACTTACGATTGATTTTATATGATTTTTCAAAGTTTGCAAAAATGTGTGTCGGACTCACTGCGGTTCATTATTGATAATGAACCTCGGGGAACAAATAAAGAACCGCGGTCAGAGGACAAAAATGAGTTTTTGAACAAAATCATTTGGTAACTTTTTGGAAGGATTTAGGACTCTAAAAAATCATTTTAGACACACAGAACTCGTATTTTAGAGTTAATTATGACACAAAAGATTTTATACTTCCAAACATAAAAGATTTAATATCAAGCTATTATACAAGTTTATTTAACACTAAAACTTGTACGAATGAAACAACAAAACACATTTCATATGTAATCACTCTTCATGGACACTTTGATACAAATATCGTCTCTATTTTAAAAACCGTTTGTTTTGATAACGAAAGCAAAGATCGGTCCAAGCTTTAAAACATAATATACTTCAAAGATCTTGAATAGCCTCGCTCTGATACCAATTGTAGAAAATACAAGGAGGGGTTGAATAGTTTCTAGTTAATTTTCAAAATATTTCGTTAAACTCACTGTGCGCGGTTCAATAAACATACCCGCGGTTCTTTATCAATAAAGAACCGCCGATCTATTTATGGAACCATCGACAGTGGACGAAACTATTTATTTCATGTTAAAATTTAACAATTCTTTGTATCAAATTTTCGATCAAGCTTGACTAAGTATGAGATGTGTTTGTAAAAAGATAAAGACTACAAGTAAGTAAACACACAAACACATCAAATCAAGAGTACATCACGTAATAGTCTAAACACTAAGAACACACGTACTACGCCTTAGCTTTTCCGCAACAAAGATGTTTAGATTATGTGATGCACACAAATACACACAACACAAGTATGCACCTATGAAAGTAAAGACTTAAATGAAAAGACATAAATGTAAAGGAAAGTACCAACACGATAATTTATAGTGGTTCGGTCACGAAGCTCTTCTTCGCCCTACTCCACTCCTCGACTACCCACCTCGAGAGTTACTTCACTAGTCAACAAGCTCCTTTCAAGGCGGAGAAACCCATACACGTTGCTTACACTATTTTCGACACTAAGCTAGATGTCGAGTCTTAATCTTAGGTAGCACCAATCTACACACATCGCCTACTTCCCATTTACCGACACAAAGCTAGATGTCGAGTTCTAATCTTAGGTAGAACCAATCTACATCAAACTACACCAATCTTCACACTAGTTATGTTTTATGACCCAACATAACAAACCTTGTGTTTTATGGCCTAAACACATAAACCATATAGATCTAAGTATACACATAACTTAGATCTATGACTCTAACACTATATCCAATTATTAACAAGACTTGAATCTACACACCTAACACCTAATCCAAGGATACCCATCTCTTGGATCTACAACCCTTACAAATACATCCAAGTGTGCCCATAATTTGGATCTTCTACATATACATAGTAGGAAAACAATGACTTGCTACAGAAGGAGAGATCTTCATCATGTTATGAACCCAACACTTCATAATGATGAAAGTGTTCTTCTCTTTTCACTTGAGAGGAGGATTGAAGGAGAGAATCACATCTTAAAACAAGATTAACCAAACAACTAATCAAGGTTTAAGGTGTGTGAGAAAACAGAAAGATTTGTGCAAAAAGGGTTGATTAAAAAGCTGGAAACTGTCCACTATTTATAGGAAAAGGGATCAACGGCTCTTTTACCCCGCGGTTCCTTAAATACCCCTGCGGTTCCTTATCAATAAGGAACCGCGGGTACCTTTAAGGAACCTTGGGCTTTGGAGTCCGTGCTCTTTTGTCCTTATTGGGGAAATGCCATCTGGTGAAGTTTATACCTCAAGGGTATATTCTTAGACCAGTTGAAATATCCTAAATTCTAATTAAGGAATATTCTTTGGAATATACCTTAGGGAATATTCTTTGGAATATGCCAAATTCAAATTTCCATTTTCTTTTTAATAAAACATTTTCTTAAAAATAAAGTTTAATAAAAACTTTTGTCACACTTAATAAAAGGTGAGTTTTAAGAAAAACTAAATCCTTGATCACTTAATTAGGTTAGTGATTTGTTTATTCGTACCTTATAGTGATTCATGTCGAATGCGATCTTGGAGGTGTCGAGAGAAGTATACAAATGTATGCTTGAGTGATTACGAGTATCTTACACATTTTACATAATGGATTGCGAGTTATATGTTTGTCGTCACCAAAACACAAAGAGATCATATTAATTAAACATCGTAATGTTTGCACAAACAGAATGAGTGACATAAAATTACATATATCACTATGTCTCAATCATAAAACATTAGAATCTCATTATATACCTTTCATTTGGAAGGTTGTTTAGTGATTTTTGTTAACATGCAAGTGCTATATATTTTTATGTTGATATCACATTTTAGATAAAATTATCCTCAGACACAACAAGCATAAGCTTTTTAGTAAACGTACCTAAACGTGCATGCCCCATAGAATAATCACCATTTTTAGAATTAGTTAAGGAAACACTAGTTAGATGATTATGAACCTCATTGAGATTTAACATAGAAATGAATTTACTATAGTAACTGAAACACAAAAATACCACATCTTGATATAATATAGTTATCGGATTCATACACTTATTCAAAAGCAAACTTATTTAACATGTAGTTGGACATAAGGTTCTTCCTAAGTCCTTGTACAAAAACAATAATATTTCAACATCCAACCATTGGTTTGTTTAATTCGTTTCCTATATGAATAACATATCCATCTTGCACCGAATGAAAAGTATCAAACGAACAACAATTCGTACATGCATTACAAGTTGAACCAACGTCCTATACATAACATATTTCATAAATATGCGACACATAATGATTAAAATGAATTACATCAAAGTCAAACTTCAGAACTTGTTATCCTTAGATCCTTTTCCCGAATTAGAAGTGTTTCCACCATTGTTATTGTTAACACAACAATCCTTTTAGAGGTGAGCCACTTTGACACGTTTCAAAAGGTTCAATTTAGAATTATTGTTGGATCCGTCGTTGTTACCATTATTTTTCATTTTCTTTCGTTTGTAATTATGTTTGTCTCTAATACTAGACACTATAAACAATGTTGTATAAATTGTCTCATATTTAAAGAAGGTAATGATATTGCTCATTTATAAACCTTGAATCAACAATCTTGTAATTATTAAAAGGCCAAAACATATATTAGTACCCCAAACTTAGTAAAGTGGATTATCTAGTACCCTGAACTTTTGAAGGTGCAGAATGGTACCCTGAACCTGACAAAATGAAATTTCTATAGCCATATACTCCTAGAGTCCTAGTTAACTCAAAAATTAATTGTTTTTCTTTCTTTCTAAAAATCATTTTAGTAAAGATATTTTATAAATAATTTATAGTAGAACTTGGGCTAAGTAAATATATATTTTTCACAACATTTAATTACATTTTATTTTTAAAAATTAATATAGCATTGTGATCTATTATTTAAAATATAAAAAGTATATTTGATGTTGGAGTTTTTACCACTCTTTAGGAAAAGAGCAATAAATAGGGCAAGTGTGCACGACGGTTTAGGAAAACCGTGTGTAAATGACCCTAAGTGAGTTCGTTCTCGAGGAGGCTAGTGCGTTGTGTGTTGAATTGATTAATGATTTGTGATTATATGATTGAGAAAGAAATGGGATTAGAAGAGAAAGACGGTTACAAAGACGGATTAAACTAAGACGAAAAAGGCGATCACGCAAAACCGTAAATAGTGCCAAAATTAAAATTTTAACCTAAAAAATTCTAAAAATCCCCAATAATATTCTAAGAGTTTACAAAAAATCCAAACTTGCCAAAACCTTTTAATTAATTCAATAATGACTTTTTAATGCTAATTAAAGCCCTAAAAATCACAATTAATTATTAAAAAGCCCTAAACAAGATCTAATAGTTTGTAAACCTCAAAAATATCCTAATTAAGCTAAAAACTATTTTTAAAAATTTTATAACCAAATTAAACTATTTTTAAACACTTAAAAACTATTAAAATCAATTAAATCTTAAATTAATTCTAGAAAACAATTGAAAAGTCCTAAAATATTTGGAAAGTGACAAAACTCCTAATTAAGTGTACTTAACCTAGGAAAAATGTAAAAACTAAAAAAAATCAAACTTCAATTTTTAATAATAAAATAATATTAAAATAATCAAAAAAATTCAAAGTTCATAAAAAAATTCTAAAAAATTACCAAAAATCTAGAATAATGTAACTAAGACAAATATGCAATCAAAATTTTCTGAAACCTATTTAATAATTTAATATTAAATTTTAAAGTTGGTTAAAAACCCTAAAATCCAATAAAATCAAAAATTAGACTTTTTGAAAACTTAATTAGCTGTAAACCTCAAAAATATAATTCAAAACCTAAAAACTATTTTTTCAGATTTTTAAATTACCTTTTTCTATTTTTTAATGACTTTTTAAAATTAAAACTTAAAATAATCCTAGAAAATTAATTAATAAAGGGAAAAATAAACTTTTTAAACAGAAAAGTCCTAAAACCTAATTCAAACAAAAGAAAAATGCTAACTTGTAAGAACCTTAAGGAAATAACCTAGAATAAGCTTATTTATAAGCTGCTAATTAAAATAAGCTACAAAACAAATGCCCTTAAGTAATATTTGAAATGAACCTTGTGCATAGAAATGCACTTGGATCACTGGTTAACACGTATAGTCCTCCAACGAGGGGTCCCGTGTTCGAGCGCAGGCCAAGGAGCTTTTTGCCAAACTTTTTTTTTTTTTTACTTTTAAAACACAAACCTAAGTACTTAAATATACTCTAAACAAACTTAAAAATAAAAAACAAGCTATAATCCGGCTGCTAGAAACCAAAACGTGCCCAGATGTGTATAAGTTTCTGATGAACACAAAGAAATCTTCACAAGTGAAGAGAAGGTTCAAGAGGACTTGAACTTGGATTCTGATGATATTTTTGATGGACAAATGGCACTCCCAAAACCAGTTGGGTTGTGGGAAGTCAAGAACAACAAGAAAACAAGCACAAATCTAACACAAGTCAAGCAAATTATCCAATTCAAGTTTCTGAGATAACATACACTTCTGATGAACAATGAACACAATTTACTTGCACAAATGTGGATTTCAACAAAGCAAACTTTGCATATAAGCCAACCAAATGACTAATAAACTACACACAAACCTAAAACAACCCTAAATCTAGCAATGATCAAAAGATTTGATGGCAAAATTCAACAAGTACAATCAAGAAAGGCAGTTTCTGATTTTAGCTATTGTTACCCAATTTTGATCATGCAAATGTGTACATTAACCTACCAAACTGATTCAAATGTGCACATATCACATAAAAAGCACCAAAGAAATGTTTTTAAACAGGTACTAACACAAATCTAACCAAAGAAACTCAATTAATGTGCAAATCCAAACACCCCTTTATATCTGCAAAATCAAAAATTTAACAAGCAGTCCTACTCAAATCTAATCCAAACTGAATCAAGATACTTCTAACAAGCATACAAACATATATTGAGCACAAACTAACACTTAAACTAACACTTAAACACTTAGCATGCAAATCACACAAAATAATCTTGAAAACTGAAAATCAAAAGATGAAACAAGGGTATACCTTGTTGGGCCTACATCCAGACCCAACCAAGGCTGCTTAGCCTTCTCCAATAGGCCCGGGCCTATGCAGTACACTTGGACAACAAATTCTCAATAACCTGCTAAGAAAAAGTGAACAAACAATATATCTAAAATCTGATTTTTCTGAAACCTTTTTAAAACGTTTCTTACAAACTTTGAACCAATGAAAATCCTCCTTTGATATCACTTAAACAAACTAACTTGAAACCCTGAAGAATCAACCTTGAAACAAGATTTCAACAAGTGAAATCAATGTTTCAGAAACTTTTGAAAACAGAACTGAATTTTTAGAAAAGACTTGAAAAAAGTAAATAAGCAGTAAAATAAGACACAATCAATAAGCAGAAAGTAAGAGTGGATCTTTGTTTCTCATCAACATCTCAACACCATTTTTCATTCATAAAAAACTGGCTTTACAGGGAAGTGATAAAGGAGAAAGAAAGAACAACCTAAAATGAGACACATACGTCTCATTTATACTAACTAGTAGAAGAGTGTAGAAGCTTAAAATAAAATATTACAAGAAATTCAAAGCCTAAAACCCTAATGGGTAAAAATCCGAGAATGCCCCTTGAAGTTCTTGGTCAAAATCATCCATGTGATGATGTTGAAGTAGCCAGTTGTCAAAAATGATCTTGGACGTTGGTTGAAGTCTTTGGGAAGAAGAAATCGTTTTGGAGCGTTGATAGGCTGTCCATGTTTGTCTTGGAGTAGCAGGGGACCATTGGGGTGGGTTCCATGTTGAGGGTGATGGGTTTTTGGGAGTTGGGATGGGTTTGATGTTGGGTAAATTGTTAATCTGGAAATTTAGAGGGTAAAACCCTTTGTTTTGAGGGTTTAATAGATTAGGGTTTATAAGTTCATAAGTGTGTGTTGTGTGTGTGTTTAATCAGGATTAGGGGTTAATTATTTTCAAAAAAGTGTTAAGGAGGGAAGGGAGGTTTGACTGGGGTTAATTAAATAACCCGTGAGTGGAAGGTTGACGTGGAGAGGGGGTTGTTTATGATTGGTGGAGAGTTTAAGGTAGGTGACGTGGAGGATGGGGAGTGGTGGGTTCAACTTAGGTTGTCTGGCAGGTTTGACCCCTCATGTTTCATTCTTTGTTCATGTTGTATTAAATGGCTATCAACGCCACTTTTACACATAACAACTTTGGGAAGTTGGCAGTTTTGGCACAAAAACTTTATAAGCTTGAAACAAGGACTAAACATGTAAATTCTTCAATATTCAAGGGCTGTTCTTGACATGTCTTCATACTTTAAGGCTTTGACTTGTTTGTTGACTTCTTGGAGGACCATTATTGACAATTTAGTTTTGTTGAGGGACTAAATTTGCCAATTCTTCAAAGTTAAGGGTCCTTTTTGTAATTTTGACAAACTTTAGAGACCAAACTTGTAATTATGAAGATACAAGGGTATAAAGTGTCAATTCTTCAAACTTGGAGGACCAATCTTCATAATTCTTCAAATCTTCAAGGGTTTTTCTTTGGAAAATTCTTCATTAGGGCTTGGTTCATCGTGCGGCTTCGTTTCCCGTGTTCGTTTTTGACTGATTCTTGTGATCTTTTGTCATTTTCTCAATATCCGTACCTAAAATACACAAGCAACAAACACAAGCATATATTTGGGTATTTTGATGATATTTAATGCATTTTAAGCCCTATTTGGACGATGAGACTATGTATAAAAGCAGTCTCATCAATATTTGATTTCTAAAATATTTTTACCGCGGTACTTTTATTATAATTCTATATGATATTATTGCATGTTTGTTTCAAATACGTAATTATTAGAACAAGTTGTAACTAAATATATAAAACGTTTTGTAATTTTCTATTAAAAATGCATATGAAGAAATAAAAAGTTAAATTGTTATTGCTTCAAATGTTTTGAAATGTACACTTAGCTAATACGTTACGATAAATTATATAGTACAAAATATTTTTTAAAATGTTTTTTAGCAAGATAAAATAATTAATTGTTGAGTTAATTAGTATAAGGTAGTAGAAATTCTATTTTGTCAAGTTCAAGGTATCATTCTGCACCCTTAAAAGTTCAGGGTATTAGATGATCTACTTTGTCAAGTTCAGGGTATTAATATGTGTTTTGGCCTTATTAAAATTACTAACAAAAAAAATCTTACTAAAAGCATCATCAACCATGTATTTTTATTCAAGTTGGTCATATAACTCCTTTGTCGAATCCAAGTTATACATAAAATAAGGCATTCCACATACCGTTTAAAATGTGTCCAATCATTCTCCCACTTGCATCGTCTCGTTGTTCTCTGATCCAACATCTCATCCTCCATCAATTCACGCATAGGGGTACTCAACACGTGTACAACTTTCACGTGATGAGAAGAAAACGCATCTTGTTCTGCCAATGCCTGAAATCACTTCCTTGAGACTTCTCTAACTTCTCAAACTTTGCAACTATATCCTTAAAGTCTCTCCCGTGATTAAAACCAAGAAACAATTTAATCTATGTAGGAATTTTAGTTAGTGTGTGAATTGTAATCTGAATGGTGTAATCATTTTCATATTAAATATTTTGACCTTACATGCCTCGGGTTCAGAAAATCCTTAACCGAATAGAAAAATTGACAATTAAAATATAAGGCACGAAAACGAATAAGAAATGTTTCAGTATTTGTGTTTTTTTATTTTCTGCAGATCAAATAGTTGCATTAATAACAGAAATTCGGTTTACAACTGATGATTGTGTTGGTTGGTAAAAGATGTGACAGTTAAGTTTTGGTGGAAGAGTGATAATATCGATTTGTTAGATTATTTAGGTTCACGAGCGCTCTCCCACACCACGTGAGGGGATGCCTCCCCTTGATCTCTACCCGCTCACCTGGGAGTGGGACCCCAACATGGGGCTCTGCCTCTTGACCCCCACAAGGGTGTTGCCTCTTTGCCTCTCACATTTTTGTCGTAGAGATATCAAGCTAACTATGATGAATGTGCAGTCAGCACTTCCTAACTCATCTTAAGTAAAACTTTTATAAGGCTATTGATCTGAAATAAAACACAATTGCATAAAATATATTAGTAGCAAACATAGTAGTGAGGAAGTATTAAGCTTGCCTTGCATAGTAAAGAAGGACTACCTCATTACATTGGTTTATGGAAAGTAATCTATTAAACTTAAGGAGGTGTCTACTCCACATCTCTATAAATAGGGGTAGGGGAGATCCTAGTTAGAACATTCTTGTTCCGTAATATAATCTTTATTAGGTTTATAATAAAGGGGGCTTTGAGGGTATATCGTATGCATATATATTTGTCGGTTCTTTGTTGTCTTTCGTGTTCACTACTTGTGCTCGATACAACTCGCAATTAGCGTTCCGAGATCGAACGTTATTTAAGTTTATTCCTAATTTTCAACAGTTAATAACACTGCCAAAAGTTCAATATAGTCCCATTATTTATCAAAGTCTTAATGGACTAATCAACACCATCCAATCCATTTTCATCCAATGGTTAAAAAAACCCCATCTTCTCCTCAACCGTTACTTCTCTTCCCCAACCACCACCACTTACACACACACACAATTATATTTCGATCCATTAACCATAGTTATATTCTAAAGGGATTTCATATCTGGCACCACGACACCCATCAACCACCACTGTCGCCCACCACCGCCGCCCACCACCAACAACCACGACCAGATCCACACTATCCCAATCAAATCCACACCACCAAACCCTAAATTTAGCGTTAAGTTTCATTATTGATGGATATACGAGATGAAACAGATGTCGATGATGGTAAGTTGTTTTGATTATGCTTATTTTAATGTTTTTTAATTTTGATTATGCTTAGAAAATTCTAAAGCTACTATAGGTAAAACACATGTTATGATTATTGATGCACAACATGTGTTCGATGAAATGAAACAATGATAATCACATGTGATTTAGAAAGTTCTAACTTATGAATAAGCATTTTTATTAAAGTATGGTCGATTTTTGTGGTTGATAATCTGATTACAGAAATGGGACTTGTGACTACAAAACTGGGACTATGACTCGTATATGAGTCGCTATGACTCATATATAACTCATGGTGACTCATATATGAGTCGCTATGACTCATATATGAGTCACCATGACTCATATATGAAACTGTACATATTAAAGTTTTTTCTTATAATACAAGTAATAATATAGTCTCTTTTGTAACAAAATCATGGTGACTCAACTATGAGTCACGTGACTCATAGTTGAGTCACAGCGACTCATATATGAGTCACCATGACTCATATATGAGTCATGGTGACTCATATATGAAACTAAAACACATAGATTTTGTATTGAAACTTGTAGTATTTTACTAATTTTTTTGTTTGCAGTTCCTAAAAAGGCCACCAACTCTTATAAAACCAACCATTTCCGCCTCCCATTGTGAGGTGGAGGAGTCTGATGAGGGTGATAATGAGGAGGAGGGGTCTGGTGATGATGAGAAGTAGAAGGAGTCTGGTGATTCTGATGATGGGGAGTCTTGTGAATCGTAGTCTTGGTGAAGTGATGAGACTGCTTTTATACATGGTCTCATCGTCCAAAACGGGCTTAAAATCAATTAAATATCATCAAATATGCCAAATATATGCTCGTGTTTGTTACTTGTGTATTTTTAGGTACGGATATTGAGGAATTGGCAAAAGATCACAAGAATCAATCAAAAACGAACACGGGAAACGAAGTCACACAATGAACCGGGCCCAAGTTTGGATTTTGCAAAAAGACCCTTGAAGTTTGAAGAATTGGCAAGAATGGCCCCTCATCTTTGAAGAACTTGTCACATTTGACCCTCAAAATGTCATATGTACAAGTATAATCCTTAATGTTTGAAGATTGTACAAGACCAGTCCTTGGAGAATCAAGAATATACATTAAATACCCTTGGAAAAGTTTTTGGAAGAATTTGTGCCATATTTGACAACTTGGCCAAAGTTGTCATGTGAAAAACAAGCACTGATAGCCTTTATTTACAAAATGAAGAAAAAAGGAAAGCCTGGGGACTGTTTTTGCCAAGACAACAATACTCCCACACCCAGTCACAACCCTCCACGTCACCCCACTTCACCCCTCCCACCAATCACAACTCCCTCAGCCTCCACATCAGACTTCCACCCACCCTTTTTAATAACCAGATTTATTTAAAAACGATTTTGGTGGCAAACACTTTATTTAAAAATCTTAATCCCTTTTTCAGATTAAACCTTCCTTAATTACCCCATAAACCCTAATCCTAAAAATCTTAAAACAAAGGGGAAAATGTTAATAGCTTCCAGAATGGTGATTAACACCACACTAAACCAATCCATCAACCCAGAATCTTTTCCCAACACACCCATGTGACTGTAGGCACCTCCCCTGCACGTCACTTTCTTCCTCAAAAACACAAACCGACCAGATAAACGTCCCCAAAGCTTTCCTTGGTCCCAAAGGAGTATTTCAACGATTGAGATCATCTACACAGCTGTCAAGTCACATGGAGGCCAACTTTTGACCAAAAATCAGTCAACAAGAATTCAAACAAGAAGGGCAACTTTGGCATTTCATTAACTAGGGTTTTAGTGTTCTAGAGAGTTCTGTTAAGTAGTATAAAAGGAGAATGTGGCATGTACATCTCCTTTGTTCCAGTTTTCTAGCTAAAAACCTTGTAATTCCTTTTTTAAATTAATGAAGTTTGGTGTTTGTTAAATACAAGTGTAATCCCTTTTATTAAGTTTAAAAAGTTGTGTGTTGTGTTAAGTGCTAGAATTCTGAGTTCCATTTCAATTATTTAACACTTTGAGTGTTAAATGTTTCAAAAAGGTTTTTAAGTTAAGTTTTTCAAGTTTCAGAAAATCCAAGAGTTGTGAAGTGAAAGTGGATCAATTTTTGGATTTTGTGTCTTGTTCTTGAAAAGAGTTAAGGTTTCAAAGTGATTGCAAGATTTTTAAGGAAGTTTTTAAGAAAATCAGAAAGTTTGTTTTTCTTGTGTTTGTTCTTATTTGCAGGTTTTTGGTTGATTGTGTTGATTAAGTTCTGCATACACCCGAGTGTATTGGAGGTGGATTAACATCCACAAAGGGACCTGGATGTAGGTCCCTTAGGTAAAATCATTTTCCCTTTTTCAAGTTTCTGTTTTTTTGGTGATTTGATATGATTTTGCATGAAACCTGGGTAAATGTTGTTTGAAGTACTAGATAATGCTTGTTAGGGTTTAATATGCATGATTAGATAGTTTTAGATCAGTTTGAGCAAGTTTTAAAGTGTTTTGGTTTGAAAATCTTGGTTTGTAAAATTTAAGAGAGTGTTTGGATTTATGATTTAAGCTGAGTTTTTGGCTAATTTATGCAAGTAAAACGTGTTAGATAGCTTGGAGGGGTTAAGAAAGGTTGTAAGTCAGCTTTGGGTGTAGTTTGGTGAAGCTTTGAAGCAAGTTGAATGTTGAAAAAGTGAAAAAGTAAGCTAAAAAAACTGCATGTACACATTTCTGCTTGTTTTGATGGATCTTTGAGCTTGATTTTTGTTAATTTGTTAGATCATAGGAAGTTTAAGGATTTGAGCTTGCTTGAGTGCTAGTTTTTGTGATTGTGTGCTTAATCTGAGCCTTTAAAACTCATCATAGTGCAAGCTGTTAAGCAATTAAGCCCCCAGACCTAGTACTTTACCTCAGCAACCTTCATTTGCTTCTATACTTGGTTTTGAGCTTATTTTTGTTTGTGAGGTGCTTGTTTACTGCTTGATTTGTATTTGCCTTGACTCCTTGTGCTCCAAAGAGCACAAGGGTGCCTGCTTGTCCCATAAAACACCACCAAATCATAAGCAAACCAAGCCCTCTTGGTCCACTTTACAAGTGAACAAAGTTCACTTGTTCATCAGTCACCCAGCCCAACTGGGCACGTTTTTGGCTTCTATTTGATCTAATCTTGGTCACTTTAGGTTTGTAATTGTGTTTTTGTAGCTAACAAAGTTACTGGATTCAAGTGTGAAAAAAAAAAAGTAAAAACTTCACCCTGCCTGGACTCGAACCCCCGACCTGCAGCTCAGGAGTGAGGGGTTCTACCAGTGATCTAGATGAGTTTTTACGTTAGAGTCTCATTTCAATAGTTATTTAAGCACGTTTTGAGTTTGGCTTATTTAAATAAGCCGTGGCTTATTTTGCTTGTTTTAGCTTATTAAATAAGCTTATTTGTTAGTTTACATTTTTCCTAGGTTTTGATTAGCATTGTTGACTTTTCTGTTTAAAAATATTATTTTTCCCTTTATTCAATTAATTATTAGGATTATTTTTAGTTTCATTTTTAGAAAGTAATTAAAAAATAGTAAACAGTAATATAAAAATCCAAAAAAATAGTTTTTAAGTTTTAATTTATATTTTTGAGGTTTACATATCAAAAAGTTTTCAAAAACTTTAATTTTTAATTTTATTTAATTTTAGGGTTTTTAGACAACTTTAAAAATTAATATAAAATTAATTAAGAGGTTTTAGGAGCTTTAATTTACATTTTCTTCTTAGTTAGAATATTTAGGATTTTAGAGAAACTTTTAGAATTTATTTAGGAACTTTTTTATTTTTTGGAATATTTTAATATTATTTTATTCATAAAAATTCAAAGTTTTATTTTTAACTTTTTTCATTTTTCCTAGATTCTAGACATTAAAATAGGACTTTTTCACTTTCCAAATATTTTTTAGGCTTTTCAATTAATTTTTAGAATTAATTTAAGATTTAATAGATTTTGATAGTTTTTAGGAGTTTAAAAATAGTTTAATTTGGTTTTGAAATTTTTAAAAATAGTTTTTAGCTTAATTAGGACATTTTTGAGGTTTACAAACTATTAAATCTTGTTTAGGGCTTTTTAATATTTAAAAGTGATTTTTAGGGCTTTAATTAGCATTAAAAAGTCATTATTAAATTAATTAAAAGGTTTTGGCAAGTTTGGATTTTTTGTAAACTCTTAGAATTTTATTGTGGATTTTTAGTAATTTTTAGGAATTTTTAGGTTAAAATTTTAAATTTTGTCGTTTTTACGTTTCTACGTCTTAACTTTCTAGTAGTGTTTTTGTCTATTTTTCTATTTTTTTCGTCTTCGTCATTTTCTCTTCTCCTTTCTTCTCATTAATAATCAAAAAACATTAATCAATCATTCATTACACAACACACGTGCCTCCTCGAGAGAACGATACTCACTCATTAAGGGTCATAACTTGTGGTTTTCCTAAATCACTCGTTAACACTTACCACTATTTTGTTGCTTCTTTTTCCTAAAAGGGTATACAAAAATACTACATCAAATTTTGGCGCCGCTGCCGGGGAGGCGTGTTGTGTTTTGATTGACAATTGTTGTTTTCTATATTAGCCATATAGTATTTGTATTAATAGCACTCTATTAATACGTATTATCGTTTTTCGGTTTTTGTGAATATTATTACTATATTGTATACGTAGAACAATAAAATCACAAGTACTCCAAATACGTGAGCAATCACAACCTTGATTCGGGATTTCATCACTCGATCATTGTATTCGAATCTCAAACCAAAGAAAAAAGGCAAAAATAGATAAATACTTTCGTGAAGCTTAATCTTGATAATACAAACTATAAGGTGGGTATAAGGCGGTTGTATTTCACAACCTAAAGGAAAAAGGCTCTTAAGTGCTTCGCGCCGCCTCGTTTCCTCCGCTTGCTTGTGCGTATTTGATTTTGAGAGTGAATCGAGGGTTTTGCCGCCCAAAGTATTATTACATATCATATATATTTTCTTGGTTTCATATTGATTAAACCCTCTTGAACGATTTGGTGTTCCACCATCGTTCTAAAGTCATCGAAGGCGTTCACTCCACGTGATCGTTTTCATTCCTTAAGGCTTCGTTAATCAAGAGATTTGATTAGTGAGGAGATTTGTGGACTCATTGTCTACTCAATATATTCACCAATTTCCAAAAGGTTAATACAATCAAAAACCACAAAAAAATTGAAAAAACACAAAATACCAAAAAGAATCTTCTTTGCTCGTCTCCACGTTGTACGTGACGTTTATGCTCACTCATAATCAAGCAAAACGTGCACGTAAACGAAAGAACAAAACTCCCACTCCAACTCATTCTAGTGAGGAGTCTCCTATTGACGAACCCATTGTACGAGAAGAACCAACCATGGCGAATCGAACTATGATGGAGTTACTTCAAGCACCCACCGAGGGTTATGGAGAAGCTATTGTGATTCCCGCAATCCTTGCGGAGAATTTTGAGGTGAAAACGGGTTTGTTGTCGATGATCCAAAACAACAAATTCCGTGGTGATGAGAAGGACAATCCCCACAACCATATCCGCCAATTTAATCGTCTTACCGCCACGTGCAAATTTAAGGATGTCTCGAATGACTCGATTAAGATGATGCTTTTTCCGTATTCCTTAGCGGGGCCCGCTAAAATTTGGTTAGAGAAAGAGCCACCCAATTCTATATTGACGTGGAAGGATCTCGTTTCGAAGTTTGTGAACCAATTTTTTCCGCCCTCTAAGACTACGCATTTGAAAAATGAGATTTCTAAATTTTCACAAGAATCAAATGAAAGTTTTTCTACGGCTTGGAATAGGTTTAAGGAGATGTTAAACGAATGTCCTCATCACGGTTTTTCCGATTTGCACCAAATCGACACGTTTTACAATGGACTTAACGATCATGAAAGAGATTATTTAAATGCCGCCGCGGGTGGTAATTTTTTGTGTAAAACGGTTGAAGAAGCTTTGGTCATAATCGAGAATAGGTCTAAGGTTTATAGCCCTCGTCACACACCGAGTGTTGCCAAAAGGGGCTCATCATCGTCTCAAAGTATCAATGCATTACATGATGAAGCAAATGAAGAAAACCGATTTTTCGATAGATTTGCTAACCTTATGTCCCATTGGAAGGCTCAAGAAGCTTCCAATTCCGCTTCGGTTAAAGCGGTTTCTAAAAGTTGTTTGTCGTGTGGGGGAGCTCATGATCTTTCCGAGTGCATTACCGCGGATGGTAACACTTCGAATGCTTTTGTAGCCACGGGAACTTATAACCAAATCGGTCAAGGTTCTCGTTCAAATCAAGCTCCACCCAATCAAAATGCTAATAATTATCGCAACAACAACCAAGGTGGAAATTACCAAGGAAATCAAAGAAACTATAACAAAGGTAATTACCAAAGTGGAAATGGGCAAATTTCTAATCAAAACCAAAACCGTGATTTTCAAAACAATGCCCAAGGTTTTCAAAACGATCACACCAAAAATCTTCAAGGAGAGTTTTTGAGTTATGCAAAGGCTAATGATGCTAAGTTTGACAATATGCAACGTGAGATGGTTAGCTTAAGATCCGAGTTGAAAAACGAGCTTAAGAACGAACTTACTAATGAACTTAAAACTCATGCTAATAAAATGGAAGGAAATGTCACACGACTCCAACAAAATCAACAAAAAATGGAGCAAGGACAACATGAGATTAAGCAAGAGTTGTTAAAAGCGGATGCTAGGCAATCTAAGTTTGAAGACCGTATGGCTAAAATGTTTGAAGCTATCATGTGTAAGCCCTCTTCTTTGGGTGGTCTTCCTAGTGATACCATCGTGAACCCGAAAGGAGAATTGAAGGTTGTTACCACTCGTAGTGGTAAAACTTTCAAAGAACCCATTTCTCGTCCAAGTACTTCTATGGAGAAGGAAAAAGAGAAAGAACCCGAGGTTGTGGTTGAAAAGGAGCACGTTACAAGCCCACGAAGTACCGCTCAAACCACACCTACGGTTGAACCTACACCAATCATGGAACCCGAGATTCTAAGGCCGATGCCTATGCCTACTTTGCCCCAACCCACACCACCTTTACCCTACCCTTCAAGACGAGATAAGGAAAAGGCACAAGAACGAAATAATTATCAATTTGAACTTTTTATGAAAATGTTTCGTGACTTGCATTTTAATATAAGTTTTGCCGACGCCTTAGTCATGATGCCTCGATTTGCCGCGAACTTCAAAAGTATGTTGAATAACAAAGAAAAATTGCAAAAATCGTCTAGTTGTTCTTCGGTTTTTCTAAGCCGCATACCTCAAAAAGTCGGTGATCCTGGAAAGTTTTTAATCCCATGTGCTATCCAAGACATGGAAGAATGCTACGCCTTGGCCGATCTTGGTGCTAGTATTAATTTGATGCCTCTTGAGATTTTTAAATCGCTCAATCTTCCAAATCTCACTCCTTCAAGAATGTCAATTGAAATGGCCGATCATTCTACGATTCTAGCTTGTGGAGTTGCCGAGGACGTCTTTGTGAAAGTTGGGAAATTCTATTATCCCGTGGACTTCATTGTTGTTGATATTCCCATCGATCCTAAAGTTCCGTTAATTTTAGGTCGATCTTTTTTGGATACCTCGAGAGCACTTATCGATGTGCATGCAAGAAAAATCACTCTTCGTTTCAATGAGGAAGAACTCGTCATTAATGCAACCCAAAACTCCACTCTTTCTCATGTTTATTCTATCACATCTTTGTACAATGTCAATTCCACCAAAAACATTTGCAAAAAGATTTCCAATAGAGTTTTAGGAGTTGTTGAGAAAAATGAAGTTCCGTCCCCTCCGCCGGTGGAGGTTAAGAGTGTTAAGCCTATGATTCCAATCTCGAGTGATTCTTCGGATGATGAATACGTTGATCCCGATGGGGAGGTTTTTTTTGTTGACAAAAGATTTGAAAACTTGCCACCACCTAAACCAAAAAGATTTCAAAATGTGAGAATTTTTAGTGTGACTAACATTGTTTTAGATACACCAAATATTTTTGACATAATCAAATCGGGTTTTCACAAGGAGAGTGTTAAAGATGAAAAAGGAAAAGATTTTGAATTTAATTTAAAAGATTTTTCTACAATTCTAACTCCGTCATCACCGCGTTTATTGAGTACTACAAGCTCGTCTTCTCCTTTTGACGATGCTTTGTGTGGACTTAGTGTGGGGGAAGCCCCTTATGTTCCCTCCCCTTTCTCCACCGAGGACGAGATATTTGATCCTGGAATTGCTTATATAGGGAAATCTCGGTCTTCCACCGATGCAATAAATGGAAAATCTTTTCATTTGATTGGTGTGAGTCTACCTCGAGTAGCTCAATGTTATGACTTACCCATTGTCCCACCCTTCTATTTCTTCTCTCCTATTTTCTTCTACCCCATTGGGGTTTGTGTTGAAGAAGCGTTGTTTCGTCTTTCATCCGAAAACGAAGACGCTATCTTTGACCCCGGTATACGTTTATCGGGTTTTTAAAGTACTCCACGTGCTTTTGGGCCTTGTTTATCATGTAAGCCCCACCAAAAATTGACCAAACCATGATTATCCCTAAATGATCACATTTATGGGGATTCGAGTCGAGCTTTTGACTCGGTTATCAAAAACAAGGTGCCTCGTGGGGGAGACCCATGATTATCCATGTATATATTATTGCTTTCTAATTAGTTAATGTGAGGGGATTTGTGCCCTTCCAACCTTTGTTCCGTGGTTGTTTGTGAATTGTGGTTTTTAGATCATGATCTTCACGATTGGAGCCTCTCGTGTTTCGTTTTATGGGAGCACTCGATCGTTTACTTTGGAGGCCTTTCCCAATATCCATATGATATATCCTTTGATGTTCTAACCTTAGGTTTTTAGCACACTTCATAAACGGCTATTACTTATTGGTTACACCCTTTCCATGCTAGATTAGGCATTCGACTACGTCTCTAGTATGGGGGTGTTTGCACCCCTAGACTCGAAACATTGAGGACAATGTTTAACTTTAGTATGGGGGGGTGAATAGATACTTTCCTTGCCAAACCTTCACGCTTTCCAAAGTTTATCGTTTTGTTATCGTTTTGTTGCAAAATAAGGCTAAAAATGGCCAAATTTTAAAGTTTTTTCATGTTTTATAAGTGTTTGAAGACACGAATGTAGGTTTTCTGATGGCGAGAATAAGAGTAATTTTTGACTCGACCGTGCGTGTTGAGCACTTAGCTTTGATTCCTTAACTACACATTAGGCTAAGTCTCTTAAATGAGGACGAGAAATGATAGAGTTAATTATAAGTTACTATGCTAAACGTAGAGTACTCGTATTCTTTCAAAAACTCATGTGTTCTCGTTGTTTGCTTATTCTCCCTTCGCTTGTAAATATTTTTTGCTTAATAAATATTGACTTAGCGGTTTAGTTAGGATTGTTGGGTTTCTAGTCTTTTCTAGTAGCTTCCGTGTAATTAAATTGGGAAGACATTAAGGTATCGCCAGCGTCACGGTTTTGAAGTATTGGCACCCTAATAATCGAAAGCTTCACCTAATAATAAGATTTCAAGTGCTCACCAAAATCTAGCAAACAATTTGAAGCCCCACAAGGCCTAAAATCTATGCAAAATTGAAAGTGAATCAAGCCTTAATCTTCGAAGCTTTAAAGATCCAAAATTCGCTTTAGCGTGAGGATATACGTCTTTGGCTAATAAAACCACCGATGAGGCGGATAATAAAAGGCAAGGCAAGACCGAAGTCATAATAAAAGCTTCATGGCGAAGTTGAATAAAAGATGGAGGTAAACCAAAGATAATAAGGCCCTTCCGTTAGGGGGCGTATAAAAGTCTTGGTAATAAGTCTCATGTTCAAAACCGTTATAAAACCGTGTTTATCGATTCTTCTTGTCAACTTAATTTTTTAACATCGTTGTCTATTAGGAGGGGTTATTGATTTGATGGTCTTAGTTACACCGTTAGGACTCTATTTTTAGACCTAAATCTCTATTAACGCATAAGTCAATGATGTATCCTCGTGATCATTCAAGACAAAATAAAATATAAGAGATACAACTTAGGAATAATGGGAGAATAAGTACGTGATTAGGGCATATGAGTAGTGTTAGCATTACTAACTTATAATGACAATGATCTCGTTGCACGCTTGGCATGGAATTAAGGTGAAAATCGAGGACGATGAAATTATTTCTAACGAAGCATTCACGTGTTCTTGTTCTATGAACCTAAACGTCCCATTTTGCGATGAAAATCATACATTATGTCTAAAACGCAAGTAGTAGTAATAGTGTAGTGTAACTAGTTTATCCTTTCAATAAAGTGAATAAAATTAAATTTTGGAGATGCTTTGATACTTTATTCTAGCATTGCGTGAGGGCACGGCAATGGTTTAGTATGGGGGAGTGATGAGACTGCTTTTATACATGGTCTCATCGTCCAAAACGGGCTTAAAATCAATTAAATATCATCAAATATGCCAAATATATGCTCGTGTTTGTTACTTGTGTATTTTTAGGTACGGATATTGAGGAATTGGCAAAAGATCACAAGAATCAATCAAAAACGAACACGGGAAACGAAGTCGCACAATGAACCGGGCCCAAGTTTGGATTTTGCAAAAAGACCCTTGAAGTTTGAAGAATTGGCAAGAATGGCCCCTCATCTTTGAAGAACTTGTCACATTTGACCCTCAAAATGTCATATGTACAAGTATAATCCTTAATGTTTGAAGATTGTACAAGACCAGTCCTTGGAGAATCAAGAATATACATTAAATACCCTTGGAAAAGTTTTTGGAAGAATTTGTGCCATATTTGACAACTTGGCCAAAGTTGTCATGTGAAAAACAAGCACTGATAGCCTTTATTTACAAAATGAAGAAAAAAGCAAAGCCTGGGGACTGTTTTTGCCAAGACAACAATACTCCCACACCCAGTCACAACCCTCCACGTCACCCCACTTCACCCCTCCCACAAATCACAACTCCCTCAGCCTCCACATCAGACTTCCACCCACCCTTTTTAATAACCAGATTTATTTAAAAAAGATTTTGGTGGCAAACACTTTATTTAAAAATCTTAATCCCTTTTTCAGATTAAACCTTCCTTAATTACCCCATAAACCCTAATCCTAAAAATCTTAAAACAAAGGGGAAAATGTTAATAGCTTCTAGAATGGTGATTAACACCACACTAAACCAATCCCTCAACCCAGAATCTTTTCCCAACACACCCATGTGACTGTAGGGACCTCCCCTGCACGTCACTTTCTTCCTCAAAAACACAAACCGACCAGATAAACGTCCCCAAAGCTTTCCTTGGTCCCAAAGGAGTATTTCAACGATTGAGATCATCTACACAGCTGTCAAGTCACATGGAGGCCAACTTTTGACCAAAAATCAGTCAACAAGAATTCAAACAAGAAGGGCAACTTTGGCATTTCATTAACTAGGGTTTTAGTGTTCTAGAGAGTTCTGTTAAGTAGTATAAAAGGAGAATGTGGCATGTACATCTCCTTTGTTCCAGTTTTCTAGCTAAAAACCTTGTAATTCCTTTTTTAAATTAATGAAGTTTGGTGTTTGTTAAATACAAGTGTAATCCCTTTTATTAAGTTTAAAAAGTTGTGTGTTGTGTTAAGTGCTAGAATTCTGAGTTCCATTTCAATTATTTAACACTTTGAGTGTTAAATGTTTCAAAAAGGTTTTTAAGTTAAGTTTTTCAAGTTTCAGAAAATCCAAGAGTTGTGAAGTGAAAGTGGATCAATTTTTGGATTTTGTGTCTTGTTCTTGAAAAGAGTTAAGGTTTCAAAGTGATTGCAAGATTTTTAAGGAAGTTTTTAAGAAAATCAGAAAGTTTGTTTTTCTTGTGTTTGTTCTTATTTACAGGTTTTTGGTTGATTGTGTTGATTAAGTTCTGCATACACCCGAGTGTATTGGAGGTGGATTAACATCCACAAAGGGACCTGGATGTAGGTCCCTTAGGTAAAATCATTTTCCCTTTTTCAAGTTTCTGTTTTTTTGGTGATTTGATATGATTTTGCATGAAACCTGGGTAAATGTTGTTTGAAGTACTAGATAATGCTTGTTAGGGATTAATATGCATGATTAGATAGTTTTAGATCAGTTTGAGCAAGTTTTAAAGTGTTTTGGTTTGAAAATCTTGGTTTGTAAAATTTAAGAGAGTGTTTGGATTTATGATTTAAGTTGAGTTTTTGGCTAATTTATGCAAGTAAAACGTGTTAGATGGCTTGGAGGGGTTAAGAAAGGTTGTAAGTCAGCTTTGGGTGTAGTTTGGTGAAGCTTTGAAGCAAGTTGAATGTTGAAAAAGTGAAAAAGTAAGCTAAAAAAACTGCATGTACACATTTCTGCTTGTTTTGATGGATCTTTGAGCTTGATTTTTGTTAATTTGTTAGATCATAGGAGGTTTAAGGATTTGAGCTTGCTTGAGTGCTAGTTTTTGTGATTGTGTGCTTAATCTGAGCCTTTAAAACTCATCATAGTGCAAGCTGTTAAGCAATTAAGCCCCCAGACCTAGTACTTTACCTCAGCAACCTTCATTTGCTTCTATACTTGGTTTTGAGCTTATTTTTGTTTGTGAGGTGCTTGTTTACTGCTTGATTTGTATTTGCCTTGACTCCTTGTGCTCCAAAGAGCACAAGGGTGCCTGCTTGTCCCATAAAACACCACCAAATCATAAGCAAACCAAGCCCTCTTGGTCCACTTTACAAGTGAACAAAGTTCACTTGTTCATCAGTCACCCAGCCCAACTGGGCACGTTTTTGGCTTCTATTTGATCTAATCTTGGTCACTTTAGGTTTGTAATTGTGTTTTTGTAGCTAACAAAGTTACTGGATTCAAGTGTGAAAAATAAAATAAAATAATAAAAAGTAAAAACTTCACCCTGCCTGGACTCGAACCCCCGACCTACAGCTCAGGAGTGAGGGGTTCTACCAGTGATCTAGATGAGTTTTTACGTTAGAGTCTCATTTCAATAGTTATTTAAGCACGTTTTGAGTTTGGCTTATTTAAATAAGCCGTGGCTTATTTTGCTTGTTTTAGCTTATTAAATAAGCTTATTTGTTAGTTTACATTTTTCCTAGGTTTTGATTAGCATTGTTGACTTTTCTGTTTAAAAATATTATTTTTCCCTTTATTCAATTAATTATTAGGATTATTTTTAGTTTCATTTTTAGAAAGTAATTAAAAAATAGTAAACAGTAATATAAAAATCCAAAAAAATAGTTTTTAAGTTTTAATTTATATTTTTGAGGTTTACATATCAAAAAGTTTACAAAAACTTTAATTTTTAATTTTATTTAATTTTAGGGTTTTTAGACAACTTTAAAAATTAATATAAAATTAATTAAGAGGTTTTAGGAGCTTTAATTTACATTTTCTTCTTAGTTAGAATATTTAGGATTTTAGAGAATTTTTTAGAATTTATTTAGGAACTTTTTTATTTTTTGGAATATTTTAATATTATTTTATTCATAAAAATTCAAAGTTTTATTTTTAACTTTTTTTCATTTTTCCTAGATTCTAGACATTAAAATAGGAACTTTTTCACTTTCCAAATATTTTTTAGGCTTTTCAATTAATTTTTAAAATTAATTTAAGATTTAATAGATTTTGATAGTTTTTAGGAGTTTAAAAATAGTTTAATTTGGTTTTGAAATTTTTAAAAATAGTTTTTAGCTTAATTAGGACATTTTTGAGGTTTACAAACTATTAAATCTTGTTTAGGGCTTTTTAATATTTAAAAGTGATTTTTAGGGCTTTAATTAGCATTAAAAAGTCATTATTAAATTAATTAAAAGGTTTTGGCAAGTTTGGATTTTTTGTAAACTCTTAGAATTTTATTGTGGATTTTTAGTAATTTTTAGGAATTTTTAGGTTAAACATTTAAATTTTGTCGTTTTTACGTTTCTACGTCTTAACTTTCTAGTAGTGTTTTTGTCTATTTTTCTATTTTTTTCGTCTTCGTCATTTTCTCTTCTCCTTTCTTCTCATTAATAATCAAAAAACATTAATCAATCATTCATTACACAACACACGTGCCTCCTCGAGAGAACGATACCCACTCATTAAGGGTCATAACTTGTGGTTTTCCTAAATCACTCGTTAACACTTACCACTATTTTGTTGCTTCTTTTTCCTAAAAGGGTATACAAAAATACTACATCATGAATTGTAGTTGGATGGTAAAACTGATGATAGTTGTAATTATGTGGTCTTTTGTGAATGCTAAGTTATTATGAATTTATTGTAGTCGGAACATAATTATTTGATGGTTTATTTTCATTGTATGAAATGTGTTTTTACATGCTTCTTTATTTAAGCAATTTAGAATTTTGTTTTACGTAATTACTGCTTATGTTGTGTGTTAAATCTGATCTAGAAAACATATATGCTTGAGTCACTATGAAACATACATGTTTCACCATGACTCATATATGAGTCACTATGAAATATATATATGTTTCACCATGAATCATATATGCCCATAAATCATATATGACTCATAATGACTCATATATGATTCACCAGTCATTTTTACAGAATATTCTTATGATATATTTTCAAAATCATGAGACATCATAATAAAATAACAAATCAGATATTCAACACATGTTTTCAACAGTTTGACATCATAACAAAAAAAGAAAATTAAATCTAAACATAGTAAAAAAGAAAACACAAAAATAACCAAGTAGGTGTTGTATTAGATTGTCCTGTTTCTTGTGCTTCTTTTTCATATATGATTTGTTATTCCCTCAATTGCTTCGTTTTTTCTCTCCATATCTTTTTGTGTTTTTCTTAATGAAAGAGGTATTAAAATCTCTTCTTCGGCGCCTTAAAACGCACTTCTTTATAATCACTTCAATATCAAGGTTCTTCAAAACACAGAATATGTGGTGACAAAGAAATCCATAACGCATATAATGCCTATATGTATACTCAACTGACCCATCTTCAGGATTACAAAGAATCTTATTATAAAACATAATCACAAAACAAAATAACTGAGCGTGAATCATATATGTTTCATAGTGACTCATATATGAGTCACCATGACTTATATAGGAGTGACCGTGATTTGTTACAAAAGAGGCTATATTATAACCCGTATTACAAAAAAGACTTACATATGTACAGTTTCATATATGAGTCATCATGACTCATATATGATTCATAGTGACTCATGTATGAGTCACCGTGACTCATATATGAGTCATAGCGACTCATATATGAGTCACCGTGACTCATGTATGAGTCATAGCGACTCATATACAAGTCATAGTCTCAGTTCTATAATAATAAGTCCCACTTCTGTAATCAGCTTATCAACTACAAAAATCGACCAGACTTCAATAAAATGCTCATTCATAAATTAGAACTTGCTAAATTACATGTGATTATCATTGTGTCATTTTATCAAACATATGGTGTGCATCAAATATCATAACATGTGCTTTAGATATATTATTACCTATATTACAAACAACTACATTTTCATCTTCAATAACGTCGACATCGACATCGGCATCAGCATCAGCTTATTTACGGCATTAGTATCCATATGTACAGAAGATGGTGGTTTGTTATGGAGGTTGCCGAAACAACATAGGTTTGTTGTTGTAGTCGTTGGAAAACGGTGGGATTGTTGTGGTGGTCGCCGGAAAACGGTTGGGATTGTTGTGGTGTGTTAGTCGGTGTATATTCGACCCATGGTCATGATTATTAGATTATGAGGCCCTAGCCCATTCATATTGATTCTAGATTATTCTTATGTACACTATATAATTTAACCTCTTTATTGAATAAGATCGGGGATTTTATCAAAGATATTATGGTATCACGAGCCTAAACTATTGATCCTCTCCTACTTCTTCTCCTTCTAATTCGTCTTCTTCTTTCTCACCTATTGTAACCCTAATTCATTATGCTCCATGGCAGGTGATAACACTGTTATTACAACCACAACATCTCCAAACAATAAACTCATTCCCTTTAGCATCTCTAATAATATACCGATTAAGTTAAGCCTCAAGAAACATAACTACAACTCCTGGAGTTCTTTTCTCAAAATTCATCTTGGAAGTCTTGGACTAAAGGCACATAATGAGGGTAACTCTACAAGTGAAGCCAATCCCGAATGGAGTAAACAAGATGACCTAGTGAAGGTATGGATACTCGACACTTTAAAGGAATCGCTTCAAGACCAAGTTGTTTCAACTCCTGGGAATGTAAAGAACCTATGGGACCACATCAAAGACCTTTTCCATGACAACAAATCTGCACGTGCAATCACTCTCGACAATGAGATACGATCTATCAAGATTGGCAGCCTCACTATTAATGCATATTGCACCAAGATACAAGGTATGGCAGATCGACTGCGGAATCTCGGAGAAACGGTTAGTGACAAAAATCTTGTTATGTATGCAATTAATGGTCTTGATTCATGTTTCAAAGGGATTGTTCGTATAATAAGACATCGCGAACCTCTTCCTACGTTTGAAACCGCACGAAACATGCTTCTGCTTGAGGAGAGCTCATTGAATGCAACAGGTGATGTTTCATCTACTTCCATTGATACTACTTCATCGTCCCCTACTATATTCGTGGCTACTAACCCATCTTCTCGTACTAATACTCGTTCGAACACGAGCAATACCAACCGTGCAACGAACTCGACTTCTAATGGGTTTTGCACACACTTCCCTAAAGGAACTTGTCGTTTCGGGGACAAGTGTAAATTTATCCATGATCACAGAAATCGTGGAGGGATAACCTCTGGTGTATATTCGGGTGCTAATACTAATAACATGGTACGTAATGTTGTTCCACAAAGGCAGAATGACAATTGGATGTCAAAAATTGGGCCAATAAGCTCAACTCTCGTATGCTAATTTTGTACCTCAACAGCAAGCTAAACCATATGGACCTCCTCAACCAGTAGCTTATTGGTCTGTGCCTCAGCAAGCCCATACTCTGAACCCACAACAGGCCCAACAAACGAGTGTACTTGGTCCAGCTCCTGCTCTTTTCCCCGCTCAAGAAACTGTGCTCCCTAATGCGTTTAGTACGATGAGATTACAAGATTCAACATGGAACATGGACATAGGTCCATCTTCTCACCTTAATTCTAATACAAGTAATTTAAGTACTATTTTTATTAAACGCTTATTTTCGTCTGTGTGTGTTGGTGATGGTAATATAATACCCGTTACTAATACCGGTCATAGCTTTCTTCCTACTTTACATCGACCCCTACACCTTCATAATGTACTTGTAACTCCAAACATAATTAAAAATCTTATTTCTGTGCGTCAGTTTACTAGGGATAATAAATGTACAATTGAGTTTGATGAATTTGGTTTTTCTGTGAAGGACTTCTCAACTCGCCATATCCTCCTCAGATGTGACAGTTCGGGAGACCTCTATCTAGTTACCAAGCCATCTCCTATCCCTACCGCCATGTTGTCTATCAGTCCTTCTACGTGGCACCGACGCCTCGGTCATTCCGGTGAAGACGTGCTACGGTCTCTTGTGTATCGTAGTTTTATTTCGTGTAATAAAGAGAAGTCTAAACATATTTGTCATGCTTGTCAGCTTGGCAAACATGTCAAACTTCCATTTACTAGTTCAAATTCGGTTGTTTCAAATTGTTTTGATATTATTCATTCAGATTTATGGACATCTCCTATTTTAAGTCATGGTGGTTTTAAGTATTATATGTTATTTTTAGATCATTTTTCCCATTATTTGTGGATTTATCCGTTACGTCACAAATCTGACGCATTTCAAAAATTTGTACATTTTTGTTCATATGTTAAGAACCAATTCAAGTGTGAAATAAAAGCTTTTCAAAGTGATCATGGTGGTGAATTCGACAATAAATAACTTCATAAACTATTTGAAACTCATGGTATACAATTTAGATTTTCATGTCCTAAAACCTCTCACCAAAATGGTAAATCCGAACGCATGATTAGAACTATTAATAATGTGATTCGAACTTTACTATTTCAGGCTCATCTTCCTTCTCAATTTTGGGTCGAAGCGCTTCATATGGCATCTTATCTCCTTAATTTACTCCCCTCAACGGCCATCAACAACGAAATACCATTCCAAAAGTTATTCAACAAAGAACCAAATTATTCACGCCTATGCATCTTTGGGTGTCTTTACTACCCGCACTTAGACTCACCTCATAAACTTGCTCCTCGTGCTACACCGTGTATTTTCTTAGGTTATCCTGCTTACCATCGAGGTTATCGATGTCTTGATCTTTCAACTAATAAGATTATACTTTCGCGACATGTTACCTTTGATGAAGACCAATTCCCCTACGGTTCTATGACACCCACTAACCCACCATCTTACTCTTTCCTTGAGCCAAAACCTCCCACTATTACAAGTCACTTTATCCGATCATCACAAAATAACCCACCTCCGCAACACACTACACCCTTAAATCCAATTACGTCTAATTCACCTCTGGCACAATCCACTCCACCTACAACCCATTTCCCAAGTGTAAGCTCACCTTATCAGCCTTCTACACCATCCCATAACCACCTTCAATCTCCACAACCAGCCCATTTCACCAATATCTCTCCTGGCCAACACATCAGTCAGTTACACCTATCAGCCCATTACCCGTGACCCATGATGTTCGTACTCACCCCATGGTCACTCGTGCTCAAGTTGGAACCGTTAAACCAAATCCTCGTTATAATTGTCATGTGTCTCACATGTCTCCTCTTCCCAAGTCCCCATTCTCTGCTCTTAATGATTCAAATTGGAAAGAAGCTATGAAAGACGAATTTAATGCATTGATTAAAAATGGTACTTGGATTCTTGTGCCAAGGCCATCTGGTGTTAATATTGTTCGCTCTATGTGGTTGTTTCGACATAAGTATCATGCAGATGGGACATTGAGTCGTTATAAGGCTCGGTTGGTTGCTAATGGTAGTAATCAACAACTTGGTATTGATTGTGATGAGACATTTAGTCCGGTGGTTAAACCAGCAACTATTTGTACTGTTCTTAGTCCTGCTTTGTCTCGTAAATGGCCAGTTCATCAACTTGATGTTAAGAATGCATTTCTTAATGGGCACTTATCCGAGACTGTTTATATGCATCAGCCACCTGGATTTGGGGATTATAAGTATCCTGATCATGTATGTCTTTTGAAACGTTCTTTATATGGCCTTAAACAGGCACCTCGAGCTTGGTTTCATCGTTTTGCATGTTATGCCATACGCATTGGATCCGTATCTAGTAGGTGTGATTCCTCATTATTTATATATCGTCGTGGTCCGGATGTTGCTTATTTATTAATTTATGTGGATGATATTGTACTTACTACATCTTCATCCGTGTTCCTACAACATATCATTTCCTCTCTTCATCAGGAATTTGAGATGACAGATTTGGGTGCTCTAAATTATTTTTTGGGTATATCTGTTCGGCGTGATTCTTCAGGGATGTTTCTGTCTCAGCGGAAATATGCTCTCGAGCTTCTTGAGCGTGCTCATATGATTAATTGCAATCCTTGTCGAACTTCGGTTGACACTGAGTCTAAACTTGGTACAGATGGTGTTTCTATTTCAGATCCAACTTTATATCGGAGTTTAGCTGGCGATCTTCAATACCTTACTTTTACACGTCCAGATTTGTCTTATGCTGTTCAACAAGTTTTTCTTTACATGCATGATCCACGTGAACCTCATTTTTCGGCTCTTAAACGTATTTTAAGGTACGTTCGTGGGACTTTGGATTTTGGTTTACAGTTATTTGCATCTGCTACTACTACTCTTACAACTTATTCGGATGCTGATCGGGCGGGTTGTCCTGTCACATGTCGTTCGACGTCTGGGTATTGTGTGTTCTTGGGGGATAATCTTCTTTCATGGTCCTCTAAACGTCAGCACACTGTTTCTCGTTCCAGTGCTGAAGTAGAATATCGCGGGGTTTCTAATGCAGTTGCTGAGACTGCTTGGATTCGGAATCTTCTTCGGGAATTACATGCACCATTATTTTCGTCTACTATTGTTTATTGTGATAACGTTAGTACTATTTATTTGACTGCTAATCCTGTGCAACATCAACGTACTAAGCATATTGAGATCGATATACATTTTGTTCGAGATATGGTTTCTACGGGTCAAGTTCGTGTTTTTCATGTTCCTTCTCGTTATCAATATGCTGATATCTTCACCAAAGGCCTTCCTTCTTCATTATTTGAGGAGTTTCGTAGCAGTTTGAGTGTTCGTTTACCTCCCGCTCCAACTGCGGGGAGTGTTAATCGGTGTATATTCGGCCCATGGTCATGATTATTAGATTATGAGACCCTAGCCCATTCATATTGATTCTAGATTATTCTTATGTACACTATATAATGTAATCTCTTTATTGAATAAGATGGGGGATTTTATCAAAGACATTAGTGGTGGTCGCCGGAGATGGGTTTGTTGTGGTGGTGGAAAAATGTTAGATCCCTATCCATTCTTTTTTATTTTTTTGTTTGTGTTTTTTTGTGTGTGTGAAGAGTATGAGGTTAAGTGGGAGATTGGATGATCATGACCATTGGGTTAATGTAAGATCTAATAGATGTAAATTGTCGATTAAGACTTTGATAAATAAAAGGATGTTAGAGATCTCTTCCCTATATTATCAAAAACATAATATGATCTTAGGGGGTGTTTCTTTTTCTTTTTGTGCCTCTTAGTGGGAAAATTGGTGGGCGCAAATCTCTTTGAACATCTTATTCCACACTCATACCAAAATCTCTCTTTTCCCACTAAGAGGCTAATTAAAAGCCTAATATAGAAGCACTTAAAAAAAAGAAACAAGCCTTAGATAACACTATTTTCTTTAGGTACATATATGATATATCCATTACATGTACAAGTAGATTAAAAATAACACTATTTTCTTGTTTAAGGTGGTGTTTGGTTAAGCTTATGAGTTGGGCTTAGCTTATATTATGTAAGTCATTTATGGCTTATATGATATAAGCTTATAAACCCATGTTTAGTGTTTGGTTTAGCCTATTAAAATTAACAAAGTAAAATGACAAAAAAACACAAAAATATTAAATGTTGTAGTTATTAAATGTGGGTATAAAAGTCTTTTTATATATTATTTTTATATAAGCCTACCATTCCTTATAAAAGCCATAAATGTGAGGCTTACCAAAACCCCCTTATATAAGCTTATAAGCCTACTTATATAAACTTAACCAAACACTTGATTTCGGCTTATAAGCTTATATAAGCTAATAAGCTTATAAGCCCACTATATAAGCTAAAACAAACACCCTCGGGTGGGATTTGACACTGTGAAAGAAGACGTAACGTATTCTGACTTTTGAACTAAACACGTAAACAATCAAAATTCAAGGTATTCAGACTGTTTCTTGTACTTTAGTCGATTGAATCTAGCATTCTGATTCATGTCTGGATGAAATGAGAGGCGTGGTTTGGTCAGATGATCCAGGTTTATCTGTGTTGGCCATCACTACCGGTTGCTTGTTCTTCTCTTTGGCCTGGCCCCATATGACAGTGTAAAATCCAGCGGCAACTATCACGCCTCCAATGGCGCTGCATATATGAATTCAAGATACGAGAACAAGACATGAATAAATGGAATTACATTAACAATGACCGACAAACTCAAATGGGTTCAAACCATGACGAAGCAATCCCATGATTCAGGGGAGTTTGGATATATGTTCAACGGGTATTTACAATTTACCAGTCATATTGCACCATATGTTATTTGTATGTGCTTGTGCTATATATATGTGTAGCTTTTATGATCATACGATGTAAAAAGTATCGGAATCTGTTGCACTAAAACTAAACACTTAAAGCTAGTGTTTACAATTTCAAAAGCAGTAATCTACATTAATTCACTTCTAAAATGCAATGCCAAACGCTTCCTAAACTGATTCTAGTTATCTTATTATTCGGGTTTGAATAATCAGCTTTGAAAAAAGAACAAGTAGTGAGACACATGATTAATTACCTATATATACCCACTTTTACTCAGCATATATATTAATCACTTTCAAAGCACAAATCCTAAATATCATCACGTTCTGATTTATTGTTAGGAAAAAAAGAGTAACCATTTACCTTCCCAAGTGAAGTGTATCCCCAAGAAATGTGACACCCATAATGATTGCGACAACTATTGACAATGGCGAGAACATGGCCACAAAAACTGGACCTTTCTTCTCCATGCACCAAGTGATAGCTGTACTACGAAACACAACTGAAAATACCCCCTTAAAGTAAAAAAAAAAAAAAAAAAAAGTTAATCTACGGACACCAAGATATGTTTGTCCAGCTTGAAAAATAGTTTAGTTTCTAAACTTACCCCCCAAACAACAGCAATCATCCCTATATCAGGTTGTAGCATCCAAGCATCTAGATTTGGCTCCAGAAAAGGAGATAGAACTATACATTGTATCGTCCCAAAGAGACAGTATAAAAAGACCATGGTGCATTGATCTGGATACTCTCTAGCTGTTGCCGACTGGATGTACAAATAAATAAAATGTTAATAGCTAGAAAATAGCCCATGATATCGGGTAATCTGGAAAGAACTTACTTGTAAAACATTCCATAAGGCATTAACGATTCCATGAACAACGAGGATCATACCTCCGATGACCCAATCAGATGGTCGTGATAGAAGAAGCTGATTGGGTGAATCGGGAGAAGGAGTTGTCTGAAGGATTTTCGGGCCTTGATAGAATGTGAATAGCATAGCTCCAGATATTGCTACTATGGTACCAAACAATTTTGCTTGACTGCTTGAACTTCTTATGTCGACTTTCTCCATCCTGCAACACATATACAATAGTTTAATTAAACCCTCAAGAAGCCGTGACAAAACTACGCAGGGGGTTTTGTGGTTAGCAGATGGTATAAAATAATACATTAAAGAAATGTATGCTTGAAAATAGTACAATAGTATTTCTGTTTAGTTTCGGTTTAAGAGAACAAGTTTGCAACACAAACTCCAAAAACATAATTTAATTCATTCTCAAATCTCAAGTAAATAATGTTTCAACTGTGTCATAGCTTTCTGGTTCTCGGGCACTACCTGAAAATAATTGCAATCAAAAATGTGTTTGCGGGAGTCAAGTTTGATATGGCACTTGACATGGTTGGAGAGCTGTAAGCTATACCTGCATATGCTAGTATCTGAAAAAGACAAATCCTACAAACAACAAAATCATTCGAATAAACTATGTAAGTTTGTAACAACCGTATATGTGGCAAATTTGACTTATTTACTGATATATTCGACGACAAAAGTTAGCTAAAGGAGAACCAATCAAACCGGTTGGAATCACCCAAACTCAATACTTAGCCAAAATGGATTTATAGGAATTAGGGTGCGTTTAGCTGGAAGGAAACAGCCTTGTATTCTACAAAATGTTTTGTGCAACACTTGAAGGTCAACATTGTGGTAAAATGCTTTCCATCAAATTTCAACAAACTAGAGAACAATGGCAATTAAACGCATTTTCTATATTTTGTTAGAAAATTGAATCCCCTTCTTTTTCTAAGAAACTAATAATAGAAAATATAGAATTTTTTCTCCAACTAAACACAACCTAAGTGTTTGTTGGTCAACCCAACCCGACCTATATATTACTATAAATTGCCCATTACAACCCAAACTTATTTTAACTCGTTATCAAGTCCGCCAGCCCACCCATCTTTCCACTTTGCATCGCTTACCCTAGAAGTGCAAGGATGAAAAATCTGAAAAGAAGACGGAAAGTGAGAGGATGACACCCATTGTTTCTGTACAAAAATATATCATCACCATTAGTATTTCTATTACATAAAAAGAAACATATACAATACTTTCTACAAATAAAAAAAACCTGAATAAATGGACGATGAAAATTGGAAGAAGAATTAGTGTTCCAAGAACATCATGGTAAACAATATAGACAATGCTCGGCATACCACCATTCATCGCAGCTTTTACTATCGTCTGCACGCTCATATCCAAACATGTTATCATTAACATAGCCACAAACGGCAGCACATCTTCCATCCATGACCACGTCTTATTTCTCGTCGTTGTCATATCTTTATCTCAAAGAAGTTGATAAATAAGTAGTAATTTTGTCACAAATTTAACATGTATCTGAATATCATCTTGGATGGGTATTTTTTTTTTATAAGGATCTTGGATGTTTTGATAGAAGTATATGCATGATACAAAAGGCAAGTATTTTGTCAATTTAGTTTTGTGGACTTTTAGTAGGGGGCCAAATTTTATAACATTAAATATATATCAACTTGTGTGTATGAAAAGAGCTCTCGTGTATTATTGCAAAGTTATACGTCTCCTTCTCCAATTTAATAGCTGGGTATCACTGTCCACTAAGCTACTACAAATTAAGTGCATGGAATTCATCTACCTACCTAAAAAACCAAAATTATAAAATAGTTTGTCACCCTTAACACCCTTAAATTATCTGATCGTGGTCATTATTCATATATGAAGTAACTTATATTAACACCCTTAAATTGCATCAGGTTGCAGCACTCAAGCACATAGATCCGGTTCTAGGAAAGGGGATAGAGCGATACACTGTATCGCCCCTAAGAGGCAGTAAAACAAAATATGGTGAGTTGATCCAGCTGGTACTCTCTCGCAACTAGCTGTTGCGGACTGAATGTATTAGCAAATACGGAGTAATTAAATAGCCGACGACCCACCAACAAAAAAGTTGTTGTTTAAAGTCCTATAACATGGGACAGTGTGACTAGTTACCAACAACAACAAAAATGAACTTACATGTAAAACATTCCATAAGGCACAAATGATCATTCCACTGATAACAAGGATTAAACCTCCAATTTCCAATCCGATGGTCGTGGAAACGAAGCTGCCTGGGTGAATCAGGAGAAGGGATCATGTGTAAAATTTCTGGGCCTTGATATAAATTAGTGAAGACCAATACATTTCTCCAGATATTGCTCCTATGGTACCCAATAGTTTTGCTACGAAATTCCCTATGTCTATTTTTTCCATCCTGGAACACATGGTTTGTGTTAACAGGTCTTCGATGGGCGTTTTCCAGGATCGTTCGTCATGATCAAACAACATCACGAACATCATCATCATATACAAAATAAAGAACACAGAAGATTGGGGTGAACCCTCTAATGAATCTGATATATTTAATATGAAAGGGTTGCGTTTACAAGTACAGTATCTTAACTATATATACAAAAGGATTTGTGAAGCGTTGTGACGGTTGTGAGAAACCAAACAACGCATCTCTTCACTTTATAACAGTGTTTATCTAAACCTAATATGGGTCTGCTTTGTGGGCTTTTTGACCCATCCTAAATTAATACAGGAAATACAAAAACATAAATAAACCTAACAAAGATTTGTGGATTAACATCCAACAGTTTGAAACCATTTGAACAGTATGCTTAGTTGCTTACTAAAAGTGTTCAGAATTTTCCTAAAAAGCATACATTAAGGGGGTGTTTGGTTTTATCGTAATGGTTTGATAGTGTTTTATTATTCCCGACTGCAACTTAACATCCGCTTAAACATCATTCCAAATTATATATAATTGTGAAACTTCTGATACTTAGATGATGCTTGGTATTTAAGAACTACCTGAAATTGACTGCAATCAAGTATGCATGTGTTCCCAGATAACATCGTTTTCTTGGTATTTTAGCTACCAATATCCATTACATACTACACATACAAGTAGATCCAAAATATTACTTGCGGTATATTATAATTTCACTTCTGCCAAAACAACTAACAGATAACACTCTTTTCTTGTTTAAGTTGGATCACCGTGGGGTGGGATTTTACAGTGTGAAATGAAGACACAAGGTATTCTGACTTTGGAACTCTAAAGGTGAACATTCCAAATGTAGATAGACATGATCACTGTTTCTTGCACATTAGTTGATGAAATCTAGCATTCTGATTCATTTCTGGATGAAATGAGAGGTGTGGTTTGCTCAGATGATCCAGGTTCATCTGCGTTGGCCATCACTACTGGTGGCGTGTTCTTCTCTTTGGCCTGGCCCCACATGACAGTGTAGAATCCAATGGCAACTATCGTGGCTCCAATAGCGCTGCATATACGAATTCAAGATACGAGAAAAAGCCAAGAATAAATGGATTTGGGCTAACAATGACCAACAAACTCAAATGGGTTCAAATGATGACGAAGCATGCTAAATATACAGGGGCTTTTGGATGTTTGTTCAACAGCCAGGGTATTTACAATTTACCAGACATATTGCACGATATGGTATTTGGATGTGCTATGTGTAGCTTTTATGATCAGAAGATGCTAAAAAATATCAGAATCTGGTTCACTATAACCAAACACTTAAAGCTAATGTTTACAATTTCAAAACCAAGTAGTCTACATTCAGTGTTATCATGCAATCCCAAACGCCCCCTTAACTGGTTCTAGTTTTCTTATTATTCGGGTTAGAATGCAGTAAGACACATGAATAATTACCTCTATATTAATCGCTTCCAAAACACAAATCATAAATCTCATCAAGTTCTGATTTATTGTTAGAAAAAAGAGAGTAATCATTTACCTTCCTAAGTGAAGTGAATCCCCAAGAAATGTGACACCCATAATGACTGCGATAACTATTGACAGTGGCGAGAACATGGCCACAAAAACTGGACCTTTCTTCTCCAAGCACCAAGTGATAGCCGTACTACGAAAAACAACTGAAAATACCGCCTTCAAGTAAAAACAGGTCAATCAACTAACACCAAGATATGTTATCCAACTTGAAAAAATAGTTTAGTTACTAAACTTACCCCCCAAACAACAGCAACCATCCCTATATCGGGATGTAGCATCCAAGCGTTTAAATTTGGTTCTATGAAAGGAGATAGAGCTATACATTGAATCGTCCCAAAGAGACAGTATAAAAAGACCATGGTGCGTTGATCTGGATACTGTCTAGCTGTTGCTGACTGGATGAATAAATAAAAAAATTAATAGCTAAAAACTAGCCCATGATATCAGGTAATCTGGAAAATCTTACTTGTAAAACATTCCATAAGGCGCCAATGATTCCACCAATAACAAGGATTAGACCTCCAATTACCCAATCCGATGGCCGTGACATAGAAAGCTGATTGGGTGAATCTGGAGAAGGGGCCTTTTGAAAAAGTTCCGGGCCTTGGTAAAATGTGAACACCATAGCTCCAGATATCGCTACTATGGTACCAAATACTTTTGCCAGACTGCTTGATTTTCTTATGTTTACTTTCTCCATCCTGCAACATACATATACAAAAGTTGAACCTTTAAGAGAGGCATTGAGATGCTATGGAGGGGAATTTTTATAGGTGGCAGAGGTGTTTAGAACATTTCGTATAAAACTATAAATTAAATGGCTGTTTGGTTTGACTGTGTTTAGAATAACTTTGGTTTAACGGAACAAGTGTGCGGGAAATGCGAATCTTCCATTCCATCCTTTTGTCATTTCTTACAACAACTCAGGCTCCACATTCATAATTCCACACGTTCTAAAGTTAATAAATTTGTAAAATAGGTTTCTGGTTCTCGAGAACTACCTGAATAGGATTGCAATCAAAAATGTGTTTGCAGGAGTCAAATTTGATAGGGCACTTGCCATGGTTGGAGAACTGTAACCTATTCCCGCATATGATAGTACCTGATAAAGACAAATCCTACAAACAGCATTGTTCAAAGCTTGTTAGAACCGAAGACTATGTAAGTTAGTAACATCCTTATATGTGGCAATGCTGACTCATTTACAGATATACTATTCAAGTAAAAATTTACCTAAAGGAAATCGGGTCAAAACGGGTTCGATTCACCCAAGTCCCAAACCATATACTTAGCCAAAATAGTTTTATACGAAAATAACCCATTTCAACCCAAATATATTTAATTACCTAATTTATGGGTTGCATTGCTTCACTTACCCCAGTAGTCCAAGGATGAAAAATCTGAAAAGAAGATGGAAAGTGAGCGGATGACGCCCATTGTTCCTGAACAAAGAAAATAATATCTTACATTCTGTAGAATCTGTATTGCCGGCTAGAAGAAAACATAAACGACAATACAACGACAAAAGGAAAAACAGTAATCTGTTTCGAAACCTGACGATATGGATGATGAAAAATGGAAGAAGAATCAATGTTCCAAGAGCATCATGGTAAACAACATAGACAATGCTCGACATACCACCATTCATGGCAGCTTTTACTATCGTCAGCACGCTCATATCCATACATGTTATCATCAACATAGCAACAAATGGCAGTACGTCTTCCATCCATGACGACGTCTTGCTTTTCGTCATCGTCGTATCTTTCCTCAAAGAAGCCGTATATAACTAGTAATTTTGTCGCAAACTCCGCATGTGTTCGGTTATCGTCTTAGTATTCTGGTAGAAGTAGGCATCAAAAAGGGGTGATTTTTGTCAACCTGCATCTCATGTTTCTTTGTATATTCAAATATGACAGCTACTTTTTGTAGATAAAGATATCAAGACGACTATGTAGGCCAAACTTATAAATAATCAATATTCCAATATCAACTTGTAAATTGAATAAATAAAGACATATCAACTTGTATAATGCATAAACAAAGATAATGCATGTTTCTTCTTTCATAACTGGAAGCAACCACTCACCTACTGCAAGGATTTTAGTTTGTTAGTTACACACGGAACTCTTCTGCCTACCTAAAACTCTACTTAAATTTGTAAATGATACAAATATAACTTTTTGAATACTTATCTAGATTCTATATTCTATATTACATATAAAAGAGTAGGATGAACACGGTACCGGTCCCGTCCCGAACCCGTCTCGAATTAGTGGTACCGAATATTTTTCGAGCATAAATTAGTGGTACAGGTATCGTATTGAACGGGATTCGGGTATCGGTACCGGTACCGGGAAATCGAGTTTTTCCCTTTTTTTTGGGAATTTCTCGATTTGGTAGCGGCCCCGTCCCGAATTAGTCCCGGTACCGTCCCGAACGGGATTCGAGTACCGGAAATCGGTACGGTTCTGGGACGATTCCAGTTCGATTTCGAGATTCGGATCAAAATGCTCATCCCTGTAAAAGAGATTAGTATCTCGCTCCTCATTAAATATTAAGTAATATAATATTTAAAACTTATGGTACAACCTTAAATGCACAACATTTGATACTAATTAATACAAGTTTTAAAACTTATGTTATAAAACTTTCATCCAATAAATATCTCTTAAGTTTTAAGTTTAAACAATACATATTGTAAAACAAAAGGTACAAATATAAACTAATTTGATACGTCAATTAATTTTATTTTTAAAACACACTTAAATAAAATTATATGTAATACATATTGTACAAACTAATAAAACATATAAATCTTTCATATAATTTACATGTCAAGTCAATAATTGGAATAGTTTTGGACCGGACCAGTTGGCTTCATCCGGAAATCGGATTCGCAGTCGGTTTGACTAGCCGATAAAAATCGTCCGAAAATGATACAGAGACCGGTCGAAATCGGAGAAAACTCGTGAAATAGGTCGAATTCTTTTTGTTTTTTTTCGAACAATCAGCTCATCATTGTTATTTTCTTTGCGCCAGAACTGTAATTACAAAGTACCCACAGCTGCAACGCGGGTACCTTGCTAGCACATGATTAAGACTTTAAGGTAGTATTTTCGTCTTATTTTTATTGTTTACTGTTCATTTTTGGTATATCCCAAATTAATAGGGCCTGTTTGGTTTATAAATGGGTTTAAGATTTGTTAGTGAGATTAAATTCTTAAGAGTTTATCCCCACCTAACTACTGACTGCCAAAGATGGGCATGCATGGAGGTTTTATTTGTCTATTTCGGGCGACATTTTATAATTCGCGGTGTAGCCAAATCTAGGAAATTATTTCATTTGTGTAAGATAAGGCTATTTATTTAACAGTGAGATTTATTGCTCCATGTGGTGTCTTTTGTTAGAGCATTTACAATGCACAAAATACCCAAAGATTTTTTATTATTTTGAAAAGTTTTTGGATAGATTTTTTTACATTGTGTAACAAGTTTTTTGAAAAGCTTTTTAGAAAAGCTTGGTGAAGTAAAAGTCTTTTGGAAAAGTCTTAACTATTTTTTGTGTTGTGTATTGAATGCCATAAATGCATCAAGTCTTTCATGACTTGATGCATCAAGTCTTTCATGACTTGATGCATAGTGGATGTTCTTAGAGCATCCACAATGACCAAGTCTTTCAAAGACTTGGAGCATTGAATGCATTTAATGTAAAATCATTTAACCACTACTATTTGAAGCAAAAGCTTTTTGTTTGTCAAGCTTTTGTGAAAAGCTTTTCAAAAAGCTCACCTTACAATGCATAAAAACATAGCAAAACACTTTAGCATAGTAAAAAGTTTTTGACAACTTTTACCATTGTAGTTGCTCTTAGTTGATAAGATTAGGCTCGATATATTAAATTAGAAGATTTTAGCTCATTCACATTACTTGAAGGTTATTTTTTTTAATCTATATATTGTAATTTTTTTATTGAATAAACAATGAATTAAGCATAATCTAATATGGTATCACGAGCCTAACAATCGGTTCTCTCCTATCTTTTCTCCCTTTTATTCTCTGCCTTTTTTCTTCAACCCTAATTCACATTATCATGGCTGGCGATGATAACCCACCTAAACCTACTGATAAAATCATTCCGTTCAGTATCCCTAACAATATCCCAATCAACTAAAGTCTCGACAAACACAACTAGAATTCTTGGAGCTCTTTCTTACTCATTCATCTTCGAAGTCCTGGTTGAAAGGCACCCATAGAGGAAACCTCTACAAGCACCTCCGACCCCGAGTGGGACAAACAAGACGACCTCGTAAAGGTGTGGATCCTCGGTACTTTAACCGAAACTCTACAGGACCAAGTTGTTAGAACCCCCAGGAATGCTAAAAACTATGGGATCACATCAAGGATCTGTTCCATGACAACAAAGATGCACGTGCAATCACTCTTGACATTGAACTTCTCTCGCTCAAGCTCGAAAGTCTATTCATTAATGCTTATTGCAGAAAGATACAAGGAATAGTGGATCGTTTGCAAAATCTCGGTGAAAAGGTAAGTGACAAAAACATGGGTAATGTATACAATTAATGGTCTTGACGATCGCTTCAAGGGCATTGTTCGTCTCATAAGGCATGACGAATCTCTTCCTACTTTCGAAACTGCTCGCAACATGCTACTGCTTGAGGAAAGCACTTTAACAGAAAAAGGTAATACATCTCCCACACCTATTGATAGTACATCTTCATCTCCTACTGTACTTGTATCTACTAATACCAACAGCCGCAACTCCTCGGGATCGGACTCAAGCAATGCAAGTCGTAACTCGAATACAAATGGTTTTTGTACTCACATCACAAAAGTTACGTGTCGCTTTGGGGATCAGTGCAAGTTTATTCACGATCACCGAAATCGCGGAGGGATGTCATCTGGTACAAAACTTTTTGAATAATAATAGGGGAAGTGTTGGTTTTAATAACAATAATATGGGTGGTATAACTGTTTCTATACCATATGGTTCTTACCTTCAAAAAATGGGCAAGCAGCCTTGGCTTTCACGAGTGGGTCAGCAAGCCAACAACACATATCAAGCCTAACAAGCTGTTTATGCCTCTCCACAAAAGGCCCAACAACAGGTTTATTGGACTGCACCACAGCAGGCCCATACCATGACTCACTGTCTCAGTCACTGCATGTTGGAATTCTTGGTCCTGCACCCGTTGTGTTTCTGACTCAAGAAGCTGTTCTTCCTAATGCTTTTAGCACAATGACATTACAGAATCCAACATGGAATATGGATATAGGTGCATCTTCTCATCTTAACTCTAATGCAAATAATTCAAGTACTCTTTATAATAAACGTTTATTTCCATCTGTGTGTGTTGGTGATGGTAAGAGTATACCTGTAACTAACACTAGTCGTAGCATTCTTCCTACTTTGAATCGACCTCTTCATCTTCATAATGTACTAGTCACACCTAATATGATTAAAAATCTTATTTTCGTATGTTAGTTTACTAGGGATAACAAATGTACCATTGAATTTGATGAGTTTGGTTTTTTTGTGAAGGATTTCTTGACTCGACATATCCTCCTCAGATGCGACAGTTCGGGGGACCTTGTTATCCCATAGATTACGTGATGATTAAATAAGAAAGAAAGGTAGATAAAAGATGAATTCTAGAGAGAGAAAGTAGTGAGAGAAAGTAGAGAGAAATGTGTGAAACAATGGGAATGTTAGATTAAGAGAAAATGAATCAACCAACACCCTTCCTAACATGCTAGGAAGGGTATTTATAGCCTTTGCCTACATGTGACATAATGAGCTATATGATTATGGGTCGGGCTTTCCTTTTGGGCTTTGGTTACTTATGAATGAACCTTAGCTTAAAGTTAAGCCCGTAATACACGACTAACCTACTACCTATTACAACGTTCTAATATACGATACATAATAAACATATGACCGAGCATTCTTGTTTGACTCAATATTTTGAGGCTAACAGACCTTTATCCAGTTATCAGGCCATCACCTATCGCTACTGCTATGATTTCTATTAGTCCATCAACATGGCACTGACGCCTCGGCCATCCCGGTGAAGACGTGTTGCGCTCTCTTGTGTCTCGTAGTTTTATTTCTTGTTATAAAGAGAAGTCTGCACATATTTCTCATGCTTGGAAAACATCTGAAATTTCTGTTTTCTAGTTCAAACTCAGTTGTTTCTCGTTGTTTTGACATTATTCATTCAGATTTGTGGATATCTCCTATTTTAAGTGATGGTGGTTTTAAAGATTATATTATATTTCTAGATCATTTTTCGCATTATTTTTGGATTTATCCTTTGCGTAACAAGTCTACAGTCTTTAGTAAATTTGTTAATTTTTGTGCGTATGTTTAAAACCAATTCAAATGTGGTATTAAGTCTTTTCAAAGTGACCATGGTGATGAATTAAATAATAATCCAACTTCATCATTTGTTTGCAACAAATGATATCCAATTTCAGTTATCGTGTCCCAAAAGCTCTCAACAAAATGGTAAGTCAGAACGCATGATTAGAACTATTAACAACATGATACGTACCCTTACTTTCCAAGCACATTTACCACCCACATTTTGGGTTGAGGCTCTTCATATGGCGGCTTATCTCCTAAATCTTCTCCCTTTAACGACCATTAATAATGAAATACCATACCAAAAGTTATTCAACAAAGAACCCACTTATTCACGCCTTCGCATATTGGGTTTCCTATGTTACCCTCATTTAGACTCACCCAATAAACTTGCTCCACGCGCTACATCGTATATTTTCTTAGGCTACCCTGCATATCATAGAGGTTACCGCTATCTTGAACTTTCGTCTAACAAGATTATAATTTCTAGACATGTTACCTTTGATGAGGAACAATTCCCTTGTAGTTCCTTAAACCATATCAATCCACCTTCATATTCTTTTCTTGATCCTACCTTGACTAGTGAGTTTCTTCATACTAATACAACTCAACCATCCACAACAAATATCCCAACACCTCAAAGTGCACATGACCATCCTAGGGGTGAGCATTTAGACCGTCGAACTGGACCGGAACGGAAAACCGGACCGGACCGACCCGGACCGGACAATTTCGGTCCGGGGTTTTGGACCATTTCGGTCCTCGGTCCTGTTGGTCCGGTCTGGTCCGGTTCGGTCTTACCAAAAACTCGTCGATTATTCCTAATAGGACCGGACCGGACCAAATACCGAACCGGACCGGACTGACCCGGACCGGACCAGACCATTCGGTCCGGTCTCGGTATGAGGTTTTGGACCATTTCGGTCATCGGTACGGTCCGGTACGAACCTGTTGCTCAACCCTAGACCATCCTACTAGTCTTCTCACACAAGCCCGCCAGTAGCCAGCCCACCCTTACTGACTCACTATCACCCCAACCATCACCATTACAACACCAATCGGCTCAATCACAACCAAAAACCCAATTACCTACTCAACCCGTACCCGAAAACATTCGTACTCATCCCATGGTCATTCGTGCTCAAGTTGGTACTGTTAAGCCAAATCCTTTGTTTAAATTTTTATACATCTTATGTGTCTCCTATTCCTAAATCTCATTTTATTTCTTTTAAAGATCAAAATTGGAAAAATGTTATGATTGATGATTATAATGCGTTAATTAAAAATAGTACTTGGGTTCTTGTATCGAGACCACCTAATGTCAATATTGTTCGATCTATGTGGTTATTTCGGCACAAATATCTTGCTGATGGGACTTTGAGTCGTTATAAGGCTTGGTTGGTTGCTAATGGGAGTTATCAACAAATTAGGGATGATTATGATGAGACATTTAGTCCGGTGGTCAAACCGGCAACTATTCGTACGATGCTCAGTCTTGCTTTATCTTGCCACTGGTTAGTTCATCAGCTTGACGTTAAGAATGCCTTTCTTAACGGTCACTTATCTGAAACTGTTTACATGTATCAACCGCCTGGTTTTGTGGATTCACGATTTCCTGATCATGTTTGTATTTTGCATCAATCTTTATATTGCCTTAAGCAAGCACCACGAGCTTGATTTAATCATTTTGCAGGGTATGCTACACGCATTGGATTTTCTCATAGTCGATGTGATTCTTCATTATTCATTTATAGACGTGGTGCTAAGGCTGCTTATTTACTGATATATGATGATGCCATTGTGCTTACTGCTTCTTCCACTCGGTTACTACAACGTATTATTTCCTCTCTCCATAAGGAATTTGATATGACAGATTTGGGCGCTCTTAATTTTTTTTGAGGATTTCAGTTCAACGTGATTCTTTTGGAATGTTTATCTCCCAACAAAAATATTCTCTTGAGCTTCTCGAGCAGACCCGTATGCGTAATTGAAACCCTTGTCAAACTCCAGTTGATACAAAGTCTAAAATTGGTCCCGAGGGTGTACCTATTTCTGATCCCACTTTATATCGCACTTTAGCAGGAGGTCTTCAGTATCTAACTTTTACCCGTGCTGTTTTGTCTTATGTTGTTCAACAAATATGTCGTTACATGCATGATCCTCGGTAGCCTCACTTGTCTGCTCTTAAACGGATTTTATGGTATGTTCGTGGGACTTTGGATTTTGGATTACATTTGTTTTCATACTCTACATCTACTCTTACTATGTATTCAGATGCTGACTGGGCTCGTTGCCATGCCACACGTTGTTCCACATCTAGCTATTCTGTTTTCTTGGGAGATAACCTAATTTCATGGTCATCTAAGCGCCAACACACACTTTCTCGGTCTAGTGCTGAAGCAGAGTATCATGGAGTTGCCAATGTAGTTGCGGAAACTGCATGGATCCGTAACTTACTTCGAGTGTTACATGCACCTTTGTGTTCGGCTACTATAGTTTATTGTGACAACGTCATTGATATTTATTTGACTGCTAATCCTAGCACCAACGTACAAAGCATATCGAGATTGACATACATTTTGTTCGTGACATGGTTTCTATGGGTCAATTATCAGTATGCCGATATTTTTACAAAGGGTCTTTCTTCTTCTTTATTCAAGGAGTTTCGCACCAGTTTGAGTGTTCGATTGCCTCCCGCTTAAACTGCGGGAGAGTGTTAGTTGATAAGATTAGGCCCGATACATTTAGTTATAAGGCTTTAGCCCATTCACATTACTTGGAGGTTACTCTTTTGTAATCTATATATTGTAATCTTCTTATTGAATAAACAACAAATTAGCCTAATCTAATACCATTCTTATTCTCTATGGGTAGATTCAACTTTAGGAAAGGTCCCATCAGGGGAGCTTGATTAGAACACAAACAAACAGAAAGGAGAAAATTAAAAACATATTTATATGCTTAAAGATCTACTCTGTCAAGTTTCATGGGTCATCTATAAAATCATGTTAATTATCTTGTGGGCTTGCGGCATACATTATTAAAACTAAAATCCATAAGGCAAAATAAATTTTTACATGTGAACAAGTATATAAAACCTCAACTGAATCGAATAGTTCATTGGAAAGTGTCTTGCATACAGTTGACATCAGCAAGAACTAAAGTCATCAATGTACAAAATCTGTATTAGCCAATTATGCCTGAAATTGTGAATGGTATTATAAATCCTTGATTAAAGACAACAATATAGGCATCCTTAAGCACACCATTCATCAAAATTATGTGCGTCAGATATATGAACCGCCAGACTCTCATTGAGAACAAGCAGGGAACATTCACAAAAACGTTCTAACTAATATTTGACATTTGTTTTCTCAGCATATAATAACGAAGGTTGATATGTCATACCCCTTCTTCTTGAGGGTTAATGTTCACAAAATCACGATACCACATATAGAAGTACATAATAACGCGTGTTAAACCCTTTGATCTGATCACCTTAGGTTGGATTCAATTCAACTATTAAACTACAACATTACCTGCAATATGGCTTTTCATATCAGTATCTTAAATTTCAATATGCATGTCACTGATATTTTTATCGGTGGACTAACAAATGCTCGAGTTCATACATAAATTGGCACTTTGATTCATTTAAGGATGAAAGAAGAGTTTAGTTTGGGTTAGATGATCCATTTTGCTCTAAAGTAACCAAATCTACGGGTTAATGTGATTGTGGTAGTTCAAGTTTTCTAGCTTGAGGTTAATGTGACAATTTAGTCACATCCCATTGTACTTAACGATTTTATGGGAATATATATTTTACCGGGGAAAGTCCCCTTTACCCAAAAAAAAAACAAATCTACGGGTTCTTCTCTTTCTCTTGCCCTCACATCATAATATAAAACCTAACAATAACTATTGCGGCTCAAATGGCACTGAATATATAAAATCAATCTTATCTTACTGTTTTATCTTATCTTATTGTATTATATTATAAAGCGTTTGAGATATTCTTATTTTTAAAAAGTCTGAAAATTAAGACATTTAAAATCGGCTTTTATGAAAACATTCTTTTTGTAATTAACCATTAATCCCTTTTGTAACATTTTTTGTAGACCTTTTAAAAACCATCTTTATCTTTAAAATTAAAATATCTTTTTATCTAACTATTTTTTGCATAATCTAATTTTCCCATATTTTCTAAAATTTTACGCTTTTTGATTCAATGTCAAACTGCAAATTTTGTCCCTCGACTTTGCGAAAATGGCAATTTTGCCGCCGAGTGCAAATTTCAATCAATTTTGCCACTATACTAGAAAATATCGTGCAATTTTGCCACCGAGTTAAAAAATTTTACTTTTTGCTGTTTTCCCCCCGTTAACTACCACACATGCCTGGCACATGCGAGTATTTTAGTCATTTCCTGTGCCAAACCATCTCGTTACCACATCCCCACCTTTCCTTTATGCAGTTTCTGTCTCTGAAACCATTTCCCGCCATTACAAACACGAGTGATTCGAAGCTTGCATATAGGTACATCGACACATTCATGTTTAGTCATAATCTTTTCTAGTTTTTAGTTTGTTATTAGTTTCATGTTTCAGGGAATAAGGTCATCCCTGGTTGTATTGACCTTTTTCATGTTAAATAAAATTTGTGTTATGTCGTAATAGTGATTTATGAATCATTAAAAAATTTGTTAGGGGTTGATGATTATTGTGATTTGTGTTGGATGTTTGGATATAGGGTGTTCTTCAACTTTGTCTTAATCAGTCAAGAAACAAGTATTTGTTGGTGTTTTGGTACAGCTATTCAATCTTGACTTTAATTAGTCAACATATGGGGTGTTTGGAAACAGGTCTTCAAGTTTGACTTTAATCAGTCAACAAATGTTTTTTTTGCTTTTTTAGAACTATATGTTAGTCTAAATCCTATCTGATTAAGGAAGGGTGGTTTGAACTATCTCTAGCCTACTGCATAAAATGGCCAACGTTTGACTGATTCAGTTAGAAAATCATAACATTATGCCTAAAATGAAAAACAAAAACGTATATAGTGAATTAAACAAGTACAATAGAATCCCCTAAATTAAACAGCTACCATTCTAAATCAAGCCCTAAACAACCATTATTTCTACTATATACAACATACACTGTTTTAAAGTATAGGAATAACATTTTTGTCCTTAAACACGCATAAAATTGAAATGAAATAATTGTGAACATTTTGCACCATCAAACTCACTGGTGCAATCTCACTTGTGGAAACTCACAGGTCCAAGCTCATTTCTTCTCCTTTATAAAACCACCATCCCCTATCTTGATTGGTCTCTTCTCCCTTGGACCCTTACTAGCTAGACTTGTTCATGATGCTTAAGTTGTTTGTTATGCCATTGGCTGACTATCTAGGACTCCTTAGCTTGCTCTTTGACAATTTGTTGCTCTTTAGCCTGAACTTCCACTAGTATACCCTCTTTTACTATGACCCTGTCCTTTACACTCGATGCAATTCATCCGGATGCCCTGCCTTGTCATCTTTCCTGTCTTAACCATTTTCTTTATAGCCTCGATCCCTAGCAGCTTCATCCTTGAAAATTCTTCCCTTCTTCTTTGGTCTACCTACAAGAACATGGTGGTGCAGAGTTAGTAGTAGACTCGGGATCCTGCATCTTGGCCAGAAACTGCAATCAATAACATGTTCAACCTTATATTGATACGTCTCCTTCAATCTCTTCAACCAATAACATGGTGGCACCCATTCCTTTAGTATCGCAACAACTTCTCCATGAGTTGTCTTATTGTTCATTGCTGCAACAGCATGCCTACATAGTATGACAGTTAACTCCCATATCCTACAATCACATTGTTTAAGGTTGAGCTTCACAAACACTAGTCATTAGGTCCCTTACACTAGTATGATTCCTCCCATTAAAAAGAACACTATAATCATCTAGAGAGGCCTTAATGGAGTTTAAGATTCGCGTAGCAGTTGGGGTTAGCATACCAGTACTTCTATGTATCACTTGCTACACATTTACACTTATCTTCATAATATACTCCCTTATGTATTCCAAACAACCAATGATTTGCATATTTCTGCCATCTACCAACTTACTATTAAAAGCATCACATATGTTGTTCAGCAGGATATCACACTTAGGTCTCCCTGAATGTCACATATATTATAATCAGTCAAGTAACAAAATTCAAAATTTCATATGCAACCAACCAAACAAACATGCCTAGTATGAACAGTCAAGTAATAAAATTGAAAATTACATATGCAACCAACCATACAAACATACCTAGTATGAACAATCAAGTATTAAAATTGGAAATTGCATATTACCTGAGAAATGTGCCTTGCACCATGATGTTGGAGGAATCTTTTTTAACCACTCATAAGCTTTAGGATCAATTGCTTTTACTTGATCCATTGTTTCCTCTAACTGAGCTATTGTTGGTGCCCTTGCACACTTCCAAATAAGCTCCTTCACTTTTTTGTCTTTTTGTTCCTTTTTCATATTTTCAAAATCTGTCTAACATAGAATCTATGCTCAGCTGCAGGAAATAGATCTACAATTCCTAGTAATATCCCCTAAATCAAGAAACAATATTTCAATTAGGTGGCACTAACCGTATACATAATTAATTACTAGTTAATGACTATACCTTTTGTTTGTCGGAGATGAATGTGAAGTTTGAATTAGATTGCAAATTAAGGTCATCTCCTAAGCAGGTAAGGAACCATAACCATGAACTCTTGCACTCAGATTCAACAAATGCATAAGCTTCCGAGTAGACACCATTATTTCCATCCACACCAATAGCCGTTAAGATTTGACCAGTATATGAACTTTTATTAAATGCTCCATCCAAACCTAGAATTTCCCTTTTAGTTTCTCTAAACCTACTTTTAGTGGACCAAGACAAACATAAATTCGTTTAAAACCCCTTGAATCAAGGGTTAAATCGGTGTCTGTTTCAACCTGGATATTGACAGTCATATCTGAGTTTTTTCGCTTCAACTCTATCGCATAATCCCTAAGTTTTCTATATTGCTCTTCATAATCACCCTATAATGTTTTAATGGCAATTTTTTGCTCGGGCAACCTTATGCGGGGATATTTTAATATCGTATTTTTGCTTTAAATGAACATGTAGAGCGTGGGGATCTTAGGTTTGACACAAGGATTTTGGTTACCTCTTTCGATAAGAATATTGCATTAAAGATCGGAATATCTCTTCATTGGAGGCATTTATGATCGTCGGTAAATGTTTGATAGTCCAAGAAGTATCGTTTTGGGTTTTGGAGGCGTATAGGGGCCATGGACACATGGGTTTCTTCCAGACCTATTAAACATACAAGTTTGTTGTTTCTGCATTTTTTCCCTTCAACTATGAACTACAAGGAAAGTTTTGAAGGGATTGCATCATCTTGACCAACATCCATCGAACTAGCAGGACATAACACAGTACCAAGGCACACAACTCTAATCCTAGTTAGATCACACTTCTTGACTGTAACCATTCTCATGCTCTCGATGGAATAGGTTTTTATGTCTTCATGTATCTGTTTTATGCCTGTATATATTCCCTGCCAACGTAGAAATTCACAGTTACCTCATCCTTGCAGTGATAGCCTGCTTTCACTTGATTCAGCCTTCTCTTCCTTTTACTAACAAACTCTTGACTAACAAACTCAGTCTCATTTGGACCATACCTGTTATATTCTTCAAAGTCAATGTTGTCAAAGAAATTTTCATAATCCAAGTCATCTTCCACAGCCTGTTTTTTGCTATTTTGAAGGTGTACATCAAGTTCAAAATCAAAATCATTCATGTCCACCTCTTGCTCAATGGGGGCTGTATCTTCTTGCTCAAAATCACTTTCACCAGTCTCATTCAAACTGTCTACATCCTCGTCATCTTCAACATCTTGTTCCTCATCAACAACCTCTTCGTCGACCTCGTCATTTGCATTTACGGGCTGCTCATACTCATGTAAAAGTCGATCCACCGTGAATTCCTCTTCATCATCGATGCTAGGGTTATTAACAGGCGCATGTTGGCACAAATCTGCTTCTGTAACAACAACTTCATCAAAGTCTCTTAGGCCGTACAAAGGCTCATTCTCACAAACTTTCAAAGCCTCATTCCACCAATTGTCCAAAGGCTCATTCCCACAAACACTGCATGGATTTCTAAATTCAATGTTTTGCATCATTCTTGTAGAACTCAATGACCCAGTTGACGCTTGAATTTCATTATATTTGATAATACTCATGTTAGCATCAACTTGACGAACAAGGGATGCACCCGGATTAAACACTTCATTCTGCGTATTCAGATCAAAAGTTGCTAAACCATTTTCATTTGTTTGTACAATGTAAAGCTCTATCTCTTTGGATGTGGTAACATAGTTAGTCAGTTTTGTTACATTTTTCTCAGAGTCTAAGGGTACCAATCCCACATCTAAGGATTGTCCTGGTATCCTAAAATAATAGTGGACAATCCTAACATCACTAAAACCTAAATCACGTAACAACAAATGGTACTCAACAAGCGAAAATCTAACCGCATCTACTGAATCATACGAAGCTATTGTTGAAATATATATGTCCTTCTAAGCGTTGACGTAAAATTTCCACTATGACTGATTTTTAGGGAAAACAAGTTCGGATCATTGTCTGTGAAAATAAGCAACACATAAACAATCAACAACCAGCATAAACACACAATTAAACACTATCATCTTTAATTACAACATTAAATACATTCAAATTAGTATATGCATAACGTAAACATGTACAAAAACTATAAAACCATCAAATTAAGAAAAACCTAACAATTTAAACCAGCAGAAAAGGGGATCTGTGCATTATCTTCTCCCCTAACTCTCAAGTGTCGGTCTGCAATTTCGGTTAATTTAGGCATTGCGTAATCGATTCATGATTTGGGATTAATTTAAAGTACTCTTGCGATGGGTTTTGGAAACCAAGGGTTAATTTTCGTATAAAATATCGAAGCCACACGTGTATGATTGGACAATCTAGGGGGGCTAAATGGTTTCGGGGACAAAAATTGCATAAAGTAAAGTTGTGGTAACGAGATGATTTGGCACGGAAAACGACTAAATACCCTCACGTTCTAGGCATGTGTGAGAGTTAACGGGGGGAAACAACTAAAAGTGAAAAAAAAAGTTAACTCGGTGGCAAAATTGCACGATATTTTCATGTATAATGGTAAAATAGATTGAAGTTTACACTCAGTGGCAAAATTGTCGTTTTTCGCAAAGTCAATGGACGAAATTTGTAGTTTACCTTATTTTAGTTAGGTTCTAGTTTTTTGTTCATTATTTGATGGTTTATTTTGACAAAAAAAACTTTACAACTTCACTCTTTGAATACAAATATAATGGGCAAAGTTAATAACATTTGTCTCTTCAAAAGTCGTTACCAGATACTTGCCGCCGCATTACGCGAGTACCATGCTAGTATTCAATAGAGTAAATGTCATAAATACAGTACGTACTATCGGTATGTATCCAATTATCCATTATACTCACTGGACTTTTTATGTACAAAAAACATAGTTGACTGAAGAAATGACCTTTGACTTAACAAAACAACCTGTTACCGTTAGTACTTTCGTTAGTTTGGAATATTGTTTTGAAATTTTAGTCCCCTTAGCTAACATCATCAACTATCACATTTCCAGATCCACAAAACAAGATCCATATTCCTAGATCCTCGGCATCACTAACAACAATCTGTTATAACAGAATTCTGTTATTCACCGAAAAACCACCATAACCACCACCTTTTTCCACCATCAAAACACATAATCAACCACCAATCTTCAATCCTTATCACCTTTCCTTCACAGTTCTTTAACAAAAACATAACAGAAATTTGAAATTTCACATACTCGCCCTTGTAATCGTACAACTCATTTACCAATGCAATAAATATTTCTTCATCAATTTTGTGTTTCCTAATTGAGATCAAATTCTATCCATATTTCGTCTATAAATACTTTGGCTCACATCACTTGGTATCAGGTCTCGATCTTGGCATATTATGTTCCAATTATGTTACAATTCCGACGAGTTAGTTAGTTTTCTAGTCATGTTAGTTAGTTTTCCGCTCAATTCTCCATCACACACGCGTCATTAAATCAATTTCGTTTTGTTTCCCAATAAGAAACACGTTCATTGTCGTTTGTTTATTCAACTAACTAAATGCAATGGCGAACACAAGATCAACGTATGGTGGAATTGGTGATAGTAATGCTGGTTTGACCACATCAACCACTGCTGACTTAAACACAACCTTACTAAGCATTCATAGATCCACGGAACAAATGAATGAAAACATTAGGGGCTGTTAAGCTTCGAGCGATTTGATACTGGTGAAATCAATAGGATGACGAGCGGGGAAGGAACAAGTAGCAGAAAAGTGCAAAAACGTTTTGATTCGTTGTTTGAGGACCCCATGGCAGAGTTAAAAAACTTGACGCATGTGACCACTGTACAATTTACAATTGTATCAAGAACAGTTTGGAGCATTGATAACTAAGGTAGATTTATGTGAATGTTATGCAATAAGCTTGTTCATAGGGGGATTAAAGGAGGAAATTAGTACGTCAGATGTATATTGGTTGGCAAAAATGCAAGAAGCAACTTTATCTTCATCATCTGGGAATGTGGATCTTGTTTTTGTGGATCTAGGCATGTGATAGTTGATGATGATGATGATGTTAGCTAAGACGACTAAAATTATAAAACTATATTCCAAATTAACGAAAGTACTAACGGTAGCAAGTTGTTTAGCTAAGTCAAAGGTGTTAGATTGATAATCTACTTCAATTATTTCAATAGAAGTATTACAATATATAAGCACATAGGAAAGATCTAGAATAACATAACTGGGCTAAAGCCTAAACACAATGGGCCAACATATCAACTAACACTCCCCCGCAGTTTGAGCGGGAGGCAATCGAACACTCAAACTGGTGCGAAATTCTTCAAATAATACTGAAGGAAGACCTTTGGTAAAGATATCTGCATATTGGTAACGAGATGGAACATGAAGAACACGCACATGACCCATAGCAACCATATCACGAACAAAATGAATATCGATCTCAATGTGTTTGGTTCGTTGATGTTGCACCGGATTAGCAGACAAATAAACCGCACTAACATTGTCACAATACACAAGAGTGGCAGCAAGTAGAGGTGTGTGCAGTTCTCGAAGAAGATTGCGTAGCCATGATGTCTCAGCAACAACGTTAGAAACACCTCGATATTCAGCTTCAACACTAGAACGTGAAACAGTATGTTGTCGCTTAGAAGACCATGATAAAATATTGTTCCCCAAAAATACACAATATCCAGATGTAGATCTGCGGGTAGCAGGGCAACCAGTCCAATCAGCATCAGTGTAAGCCACAAGAGAAGATCCCGAGGATGCATATAGTTGTAAACCAAACTCCAATGTACCCTGAACATATCGAAGAATCCTCTTGAGAGCGGCTAAGTGAGGCTCCCGAGGATCATGCATATATAGACAAATCTGTTGCACAGCATAAGACAAATCAGGCCGAGTGAATGTAAGATACTGTAGGCTACCTGCAAGACTCTGATACAAAGTAGGATCTGAGATAGGCGTCCCTTCAGGACCTAGCTTGGACTTAGTGTCAACAGGGGTCCTGGTAGGATTGCAGTTGAGCATACGTGCTCGCTTAAGCAATTCCATAGCATACTTCTTTTGAGAGAGAAACATCCCTGTTGTGTCACGTTTAACTGAGATCCCCAAGAAATAATTAAGGTCACCAAGATCTGTCATGTCAAACTCCCTGTGTAGAGAGAGAATAATCTTTTGAAACAAAGCTGTAGAAGAGGCTGTAAGAACAATATCATCCACATAAATCAATAAATATGTTGTGTCCGTACCAGATCTGTAAATAAATAAAGAGGAATCACATCTACTCGAATAGAAACCAACTCGGGTAGCATAAGCAGCAAATCGATGAAACCAAGCACGAGGGGCTTGTTTCAACCCATATAAAGATCTCTGAAGACGACATACATGATGAGGATGCCGAGAGTCAACAAAACCTGGAGGTTGATGCATATACACAGTCTCTCATAGATATCCATTAAGAAAAACATTCTTAACATCTAGTTGATGAACATGCCAATGTCTGGTCAATGCAAGACTAAGAACAGTACGAATAGTGGCCGGCTTGACAACCGGGCTAAAAGTCTCATCACAATCAATACCAAGTTGTTGACTACTACCATTTGCAACCAATCGAGCTTTATACCGACTCAATGAACCATCAGCATGAAATTTATGCCGAAATAACCATAAACACCGCACAATATTGACACTAGGAGGTCTTGGAACCAGAACCCAATTACCATTTCTAATTAAAGCATTATATTCATCATACATAGCATCTCGCCAGTGTGGATCAGATAAAGCAAGAGACGGGGATTTTGGTATAGGAGATATATGTGAAACATGAAGGTTTAGACGCTGAGTGGTCTTACGTGTGCCATCTTGATTTCGAGTGACCATATGGTGAGTTCGGGTTGGTGGATTACTAGTTATGGGTTGTGGGGTGGTTTGAGTTTGTGCTTGGGTTTCGGTTGGAACTAGGTCTATAGATGGGGCATGAGTCGTGGGTGATGTAGGGTGATGGGCGGATTGGGTCGTCGCATGTGGAAAGAAACCAGGTGGTGGGCCATTAAATGGTCGCGACGCACTAGAATGGTGAGGGTCAAGGGTAGGATGAGTATGGTTTGGTGTTGGTGTTGGTGTTGTTGTTGGTGTTGGTGTTGGTATTGGTGTTGGTGTTGGTGTTGGTGTTGGTGTTGGTGTTGGTGCTTGTGGGTCAACTATAGGTGTTGGTGGTGGAGTATTGTGTGAAGGATTGTGTATGACATTACGAGTAATTAGTAAGGGAGATGTGTCGAGGAATTCGTATGAGGAGGAAGGCGTAATAGACCTATAAGGAAATTGATTTTCGTCAAAGGTTACATGTCTCGAGATAATAATTTTGTGTGTGGTCAGGTCGAGACAACGATAACCTTCGTGATAGGCCGGGTAACCTAAAAATATACATGGTGTGGCTCGTGGAGCAAGTTTGTGTGGTGGAAATAGATGGGGGTAACATAAACATCCAAAAGTGCGAAGTTTGGAATAATTAGGTTGTTTGTTGGACAATTTGGTAAGCGGTATCTCATTTTGAATGGCTGTTGAGGGAAGGAGGTTTAGAAGGTACGCAACCATGTGTAGTGCCTCGACCCAAAATGTAGGCGGAAGGTGGGCTTGGAACAGTAACGTACGAATCATATTATTGATAGTACGGATCATACGTTCTGATTTTCCATTATGTTGGGAAGTTTTAGGACAAGAAAATCTCATTTGAATCCCATGAGTAGAAAAAAGTTAAAGAGTTGGGTGTTATCGAACTCACCACCATGATCACATTGAAAACCAAGAATGTCACATTTAAATTGAGTTTTAACATAAGAGCGAAAGTGCACAAACTTAGCAAACACTTCGGATTTAGTTCGAAGAGGATAAATCCACAGATAATGAGAAAAATGATCAAGAAAAATCACATAATACTTAAAACCACCCGTACTAACAATGGGGGATGTCCAAATATCTGAATGAATAATCTCGAATCGACTCGAAACACTTGAAGTAGAACTAGAAAAGGGAAGTTTCACATGTTTGCCAAGCTGACAAGCATGACAAACATGATGAGACTTCTCCTTATTACAAGAAATAAGATCACGAGAAACAAGAGAGCGTAACACGTCATTACCCGGGTGACCGAGGCGTTGGTGCCACGTTGAAGGATTCAGAGACATTAGAGCACTTGGAAGAGATGACGGCTCGGTTACCGGATAAAGATCACCAGAGATGTCACATCTGAGAAGGATATTACGAGTTTGAAAATCTTTGATAGAAAAACCAAAAGCGTCAAATTCGATAGTACAATTATTGTCCCGAGTAAACTGACGAACAGATATAAGATTTTTAATAATATTAGGGGTAACAAGAACATTATTTAAATGTAAAGGGCGATGAAGAGTGGGAAGAATGCTATGTCCCGTGTTTGTGACGAGTATAGTTTTACCGTCACCAACACGAACAGATGGATATAAAGAAGAATTAAAAATAGTACTTAAATTGCCAGCATTAGAACTAAGATGTGAAGACGCACCTGTGTCCATATTCCAAGAAGAATCTTGAATAGCGGTACTACTAAATGCACTAGGAAACAATATTTTTTGAGCGGGGAGAAAAGCAGGACCGAAACCAAGAATACCCGCTTGACCATTGAGGCGTTGTTGATCCATATTTTGAAACCGAAACATATTAGTAGCAAAATATTGTTGCAAAGTTAACTTAATACCATACCCCACTGATATGAAAACACTAATAATAAAAAAAACTCCAATCACGATTCGTATAACAATCCGAATCAATGCATACCAGCCATAATATTATATTGGATATTGGTTGGAAAAGAAAACTTATTAATTGAAGAATGGTTGCAATTAGTTACACAATGAGCCAATAAAACTTCTCACACAAATTGTTTATCAGAGTGGCCAAGAAAGTAAAGGAAAGGTGAGTTGGTGTTGGTCGGTGATGTGGTATCTAATTGAAAACCAAAAGAGAAAAGAAAAAAACGAATTGAGAGTGGTAAACAGCGGAATAGATTTTTTTTTATTTTTTATTTAGGGTTTTGCTCTGATTACCATGTTAGATTGATAATCTCCTTCAATTATTTCAATAGAAGTATTACAATATAAGCACATAGAAAAAATCTAGAATAACAAGCCTAAACACAATGGGCTAACATATCAACTAACAATTTCTTCATTCAATTATGTTTTTTTTACATAAAAGGTCCAATGTGTATAATAAACACATTCCAATAGTATGTAATGTATTTATGATATTTACCCTATTCAATAAGAAGCCATAAATTGGCATGAATAATGAAATGTATTATTTTTTCGAGTTAGAAATAGAATCATCAATTTGACAGAAGCAAAGCATTACAAGAAAATGACCCAAGTTCTAGAAAGTTAACATTTAGATTCATTTAAGGGTGAGAGGAGGGGAGTATTTTGGTTAGATGACCCAAGTTCATCCGAAATGTTCAAGTGTTTTTCCACCAACGGTAAATTGTTCTTCTCTTTTGCTTGACCCCACAGCACAGAATAGAATCCAGCAGCTATCAGAGTTGCTCCAATGGCGCTGCATAAAGAAATTAAAGATTCGAGAACAACTAAGTCATGAATCTATCCGTTTCCCTTACAAACACAAGCAAGCTCAAATACGATTAGATGAGTATGTAGCATATCCAAGGGTCAGAGATGTGCATGTAAACTCATAATGATTTCTTTTACATATCCAAGGTTCAGTGACGGAATGTCACGGGACCCCAATAAAATTTTGACTCGAAATGCTAATTCTCGTAAAAATTCACAAAATTTCGAAAATGCACTTTGTCCAAACACTTAACATTTAGTTAATCCGTTAGTAGCTACTAACTAGATTTAATTTGTATTTAACTCAATTGTTTCAATTACTTTCTGTTTTTTTTTTTCTCTCTGACACCATGGTTTGAAATTTTTTGTGCACATGGTCAATTTTAGTTGTGATTCCGCCACTCTTCAACACCCTCATTAAATCTTTGATAAAATGATACAGAATCAGGATTTACCTTCCTAAATGAAGTGAATCGCCAAGAAATGTGACACCCATGATAAGCGCGATAACTATTTGGAGGGGTGCAAACATTGCCACATAAACAGGACCTTTCTTCTCCAAGCACCAAGTGTAAGCGGTAGCATTTAATGAGATGGTAAATACTGCCTTCAAATATAACAAGTCAATATACCAAGACCATAACCTGTTGTCTAACTTGTTACTCGACTTACCCCGAAAGCAACAGCAATCATCCCGATCCCGGGTTGCAGCACCCAAGCACTCGGATTTGGTTCTAGGAAAGGAGATAGAGCTATACACTGTATCATCCCAAAAAAGCAGTAAAAAAAGACGATAGTCTGTTGATCCTGGTACTCTCTAGCTGTTGCTGTCTGGATGCATAAATTGGGAAATCAAAAGCTAAAAAATTTACTCCAATTATTAATGTAATACGGAAATTCTTACTTGTAAAACACCCCATATGGAACTAGTAACTCCAGCAATGACAAAAATCAGACCTCCAATAATCCAATCCGATGGTTGCGACAAAAGAAGATGATTAGATGTTTCAGGAGACATGATCGTCTTTAAAATTTCAGGGCCTTGATAAAACGTGATCACCGTTGCTCCTGATATTGCTGCTATAGTACCTAATAATTTCGCTTGGCTGCTTGAACTTTTTATTTCTATTTTCTCCATCCTAACACACATATATAACAGTGTCGAACCTTTAGAAGCAGTGACAGAGTTACATAAACCAATTCCCACTTTAGAGAAAATTGCAACCAATTTCTGAAATTTGCACCACTTTTAGATTCTAGTAAGAACTCATTTTATAGATAAAGTACAAATTCAAGTTTAAAAAGAAGTGACCCCTGCTTGCAAGCAGTAGTACCTAAAAATGATTGCAACCAAGAAAGTGTTTGCAGGACCTAAGTTACTGATAGCACTCCCCAATGTTGGAGAACTGTAGTAAACACCTGCAAACATAAGAACCTGGCAAATGCAGAGCCTACAAATAACATAAGTGTTTATAAGTGTTGTTAAGTTACAAATCTATGTAACATCTAAAGTTAACATAGCAAGGTTCTATGTCATTTACCCTAAAAGGCCAAGGATGAAGAATCTGAAAAGTAGACGAAAAGTGAGGGGAGGACGTTCGACGTTTCTGTACGAAGTCAAATTAGGTACATATTAAGATTGGTAGTTTCATAAGTTTTTCATAATAGCATATTAAAAACAGAACAAAGATGGATCTTGTTAGCAAACCTGAAGATATGAAAGATGAAAAATGGAAGAAGAATCAAAGTTCCGAGAATATTTTGGTAAACAATAAAGACGATAGTAGACAAACCATCATTCATAGCTGCTTTCACGATCGTCAGCAAGCCCATATTCACGCATGTTAACATTAACATAACAGCAAAGGGCAGCACATCCTCACCCCATGACCATGTCTCGCTTCTTGTACTTGTCATATCTTTTTCTTGGACACAATGGGAACGTATAGAAGGGGTAAATAAGAAGCATCCATCTCAGTATAAATATGCACAAGAAAGGGTTGGTCCCTGGTAGCTTTCCAAATAATGTGAATCAGGAGAAAAATATATTTTCTTGATAAAAGAGTTATATATGACTTCTAACTAATGTCAACTTATAGTCATTATTTACATATAAACGTGATTCATTGCAGATAAACAAAAACCAAGTCGCTCTATTTATTGCCTAAAATCAAAGGCTTACCTACTCGTAATTAGGGGAAAACAAAAAGTGACCCGAACCTGAATAACCCAATTTGAGACAGGTTAGTGGAGTCAAAATAAATATTCGAGGTATTTGTGTCAACCCGGCTAACCCGAGTACTAAATGGGGTTGGGCAGTGTCAAACGCAGAAAATTGGATATTAGGGGGGCAAAAATGTTTTTTTGACAATAGCTAGGTAAAAAAAATATAGAATTCGAATAAAAAATAAAATATTTTAACTTAAAAATGGAAGATTTTTAGGTTTTAAAGTGTGAGGATTTCAATATGTGAGTGTGTGGCAATTTGCGTTTCGATGGGAGGCATTTTAAAAAACCGTAAAAATCGAAGAAAAAGTACATTGTAATCGCGTCGTTTTGGTCAAGTCATAGAGGCGTTGCCACCCAAGACCTAATACATAGGTCCGCCCGTGGGGTCGGGTATCGGGTATGTTTGGCTAACTCGTGTTCGGGTCAACCCGATTGACCAGAATAATTTCTTTTATCTTATATAATATAAATTCTAAATGTTTTCCACTTAAATAGAGTAAAACTTTTCTTTTACATTTTATTCATTTTCGAGTTAATCCGAACTCGAAATGTTCCAACCCGAGCTCACCATTCAAATAAGGTCAGCTCATGCATTGAATTTTTAGGCTTGACCAGACTTTGACACCCCTACGAGTTGTCACTACAAAATTCGAGCGTTTCCCTGACAAAATTTAGAGCGTTTCCCTGACGACATGTCGCCAGGAAAAACGTATCCCTGGCGACATGTCGCCAGGGAAAATTCGCCAAAGAAAGCTGGTGCGTGAAAGTTTCCCTGGCGACTTTTTTGGATTTCTCTGGCGACTAAGTGGGCCCCGCAGCTCTTGGGTTCAAAAACTAGTGACACGCTGGATTTGGTGTGGGAAAGTTTCCCTGGCGACACATGTCGCCGGGGAAAATTTAGGTGATTAACAAACTTAAGTAAACATGCTAATTAAACCTCACTTTTCCCTGGCGACATGTCGCCAGGGAAACTATTCGTTACGTTGACAAGTCAATGCCTCGCGTTGACAAGTCAACGTTGTGCCAGAGTTTCCCTGGCGACATGTCGCCAGGGAAACTATTCGTTACGTTGACAAGTCAATGCCTCGCGTTGACAATCCAACGTTGTGTCAGAGTTTCCCTGGCGACATGTCGCAAGGGAAACTTTGCTGACTTTTCAGAAAGTCAAGCGAGCCTCAGGTTTCCCTGGTGACATGTCGCCGCGGAAACTTTGTCATTTTTTTTGCAGCCTTCACAGCAGGCTATTTCCAGATTTTTTTCGGAATTTTTCCAGAAAAAATCTACCAAAACCTGGGAATACAAAACAAAACCTGGGGATACAAATACTAAAAATCTACCACGAATCTAGTACCAAAACACAATAACATGTAACCTCTCGATCGATTAACTATCAATACAAATACATATGTCACAACTTGAGTACAAAGTTCCTAGTTACAATTATTAAACTTGCAATTCGGGGTTTACAATTATTAAACTTGCATGCTAAGGTAGGAAAAACAAGACATACTAACCATTATTGCCATTCTACCCGTCGGCATTATCATTACCACTACCGCCACTCCCACCAGCGCCACTACCACTGCCTCCCGTGCCACTCCAACCAGCGCCACTACCGCTCCCTCCCGTGCCACTCCCGCCGGCGCCACTACCGCTGCTTCCCGTGCCACTCCCGCTAGCACCACCCGATAGGAATGCTGAGAATGCATCGGCGAACCTAAAGTCACTTCTCATAAATTCAAACACATGAGACGCTTGTTCCAATCGTGGGTCGATGGCATGGGGGAGGAATATATCAAGCAGTCCTTCTCGACACTATCTGACCGACACCGGGCATGTGGCCTCGCCGCTTTCTGCCTCTGACGATACGGTTGATCTCGTCGTCCGTATGTTTGCCTGCAGCCTTCATCGCAAGCATCTCCTCCTAATGAAGTGACAAAACAAACGACAGTTAGTATATTATTTATTAGTCGGGTTGGTACATTATTTACCGGCAGGGAATAGTAAAAAACCAAGGTACTTGGGTGGCTTAAACACTAGATTCTGGTTCGATACTTGGGTGGCGGACTTACCGTTATATGCTCGGTTTCCTCGTATCTTTGCACTTGATAATAATCCGAAAGTGTGCGTTGGTACAAAGTTAAATGCTCCCTCGCTTGATTTTTCTTTCAGACGGCCTGCTAGGGATGGTGTGGAAAGACTTCAATGGGAACAGATGTTGGAGTTGGTGGGTAATTTTTCCACTTCCGAGAGTTCGGATAAATGGATTTGCGATCTTAACGGAGAAGGTATGTTTCGTGTTAAAGATATTCGCATTTTGTTAGACGACCTTTTACTTCCATCCTCGCTAGTGGCTACCAGATGGGTGAATTTAGTCCCGATTAAAGTTAATATTCTTGCTTGGCGTGCTAGACTTGATCGTCTTCCTACCCGGGGTAATTTAATTTTGAGAGGTATTGGTGTGGACTCTCCTGCATGCCCGATTTGTGATTGGATGACCGAAGATTCTCACCACTTATTTCTTAGTTGTGATTTGGCGAAATGCATCTCCCAAAAGTTGAGCTGCTGGTGGAATATTCAATGGAGTGACATATCGAATTTTGAAGATTGGTATTCCTGGTTCATTAACATTCGGCTACAACCTAAACTTAAGCTTATGTTAGAGGGTGTTTTTTACACGGCTTGGTGGCACATATGGCGGTATCGAAATCGTTTACTTTTTGATGTTTCTCCTCCAAGGCGCTCGGTTATTTTCGACGATATTGTCTCATCTTCTTACAATTGGTGTGTTAATCGATGTAATTTTTCTTTTTCTTGGGAGTGTTGGCTTAAAAACCCTTACTTGATCTCTTTGTAATATGTTTCTAGCGTCTTGCTAGCTGTTTAATAAAGTTGCCGTTCAAAAAAAAAAAAAAAAAAAAAAAAAAAAAAAAAACCAAGGTATATCCAAAAAAAATTAATTAATTAATTAATTTAAAAAATAAAAAAAATACTTACATACATAACGCGGTCCGCATCGCAAGGAAAATTCCCATCCTGGTCGGTGTGCGTAATGAAGAATTGGTCAATGACAGTCGGGGGTGGTACATCAGCTTGAATTTCAGCTTGGGTCTGTACATACATAGATACGCATATATAGAATGAAGCAAATTCAAAACAAAAAATCGCAACACCAAAACATATAATCAAAGACATATATGTATGTAAATTAATTATAAAATTTCTCACCACTTTGTCTCTAAGGAGTGCTAACGATCGAGATCCTTGCCGACTCGGTTTCTTCTGCTTAGACCGATTTTGGGAGTTCGTTGGGCATCTTTTCTCGTAATCCGGATTACTCCAAAGTGTGATATGTTTTTCCCATTCCTCGGAAGTAATTTCCTGAGGACGCTGGCTGCGGACTCTGCCGATGTCTACCGTGCTGGTATCGATGTCTCGGCGCCAATGCTTTGTCTTCAACGTATTTTTTCGAGAACTGTAATAATAAGTGTGAAAACACTTATCCTTTTACCACTTATTTCCAATAATAACAAGACCAAAACGTGTATTTTATGTCGTAAAAGTCGGAATTATGCGTGGTTTGTGTTTTTATTGTGTTTTAGGACAAAAATGTGAAAAAGGAAGAAAACACGGGCTTTCACGGGCTTTTATCAAAGAAAAAGACAAAAGACGAAGTCAAAAGATCAGAAGTGCAAGAAGAACGGAAGTCAAAGGCCTATTCTGAAGATTTATCGAAGAAAAAGTCTAAAGACGAAAGTTTAAAGAAGTCGAAGAACCAAGTCTACTAAAAGAAGAAAATTAGAAGATGAGTTCAATTTATCATTCGACTAATTCCGAGGCAAAGTCGAGAAAGACGTGTCATTTAAAAAGACAAGAAGACAAAAGGAAGAAAGAAGGAAGCATCCTACCAACTCCATTCTCCTATAAATACCCTCCTAATGCTTCATTAGGAGGGTGTTAGTGAGTTAGATTTTTTTAGTCACTTTTAATTTTTCCTAGTTTTTTATATCTTTAGAGAGAAATAGGTGTTTCTACTTTCTCTCTCTAGATTTCTTCATCTTTTCTTTCAAGTTTTAAGCTTTCATTTTAATCTTGTATTTGGAATCATTAATCTACAAGTTCAAGTTGAAGCTTTTCATCATTAATCTTATTCTACCTTTCTTTATTTTGATTTGCTTATGATTCGAAATAAATCATAGATCCTATTTCATCATGATGTTTATGTGATTAAAAAGTTTATCTTTTTGTCCACATCAAGTCTTTATACGATTTAAGCTTTTAGCTTTTGAAGCCTTTTAGCTTAATTCGTGTTGAGCTTATTTTCTTTTAAGTTTTCTTAAAAATTTCTTCTTTTTAAGGTTTGTTGTAAAAACTTTTGTTATTTAGAGTTTTGAATGTTTCTCATTCGTGCTTATTTAGTTCTTTCATTATTGATTTGGTTAAGTGTCGGATTGTGCTTATTAAAAAAGGTTCGTTTGCTTATTACGTGTACATTCCATCGGAAAAGGGTTTACCCTTTCCGACGGATATTCCGACGGTTTCCATCAGATTAGGTTTTTGCTTTCTGACCAATATTCCGATACTTCTATCGGAAAAGGGTTTTGGATTCCGATCGATATTTCGATCGGTATTCCGATAGTAGTGATTATCAGATATTCCGACCGTCTTTCCGACGGATTTTTCCGACATAGATTCCGATAGTTTTACTGTATATTATTCCGATACTATAATAGTTATTTCGATAGGATTCCTTTTGATACATTCCGATTGTGTTCCGACGGAGAACTCCGACGGATTTTTTCGACGAGGATTCCGACAGTATTCCGACGGGTTGATTTTTCCTTTTTTGTTTCAAGTTAATTTTTAAGTTTTCTTTTCCCACCAATCAAGGTTAGATTTCTTCTTTATTTTTAATAGCTTTTACGTTTATGTTATTTGTAGACTTAGATAATCAAGCTCCCCCTTTTAGTGACCAATTACAATAATTTCACCTTAAACCGTGATCAATTCGATTAGATACAGAGAACGATATCGAGTACACATAGCTAAAACCATTAAAGTCATTAACTCAAATGGCGCCGCTGCCGGCTCTTTTCGTAAAGATTAACGGTTTTTAGTGAGAAAAATTGGATTTTGGGATCCGTTCTTTTGGGAACGTTATTTTCAAGCACAAAAATTTGAAAAATCCTAAAAAAAAAATATATAATTTTTAAAATTCCAAAAATAAATAAAAAAAGATAAAAAACCAAAAATATTTTATTTACTTTTAGTGTATGCGTACTCGATCTACGTCTTATTCTGAGCCCGAGACTCTTACAGACTTCGATATGGCCGGTGTGCATAACAATAATAACAACCCACCTCACCCCAATTTGAATAATAACAACAACAACCATGTCCCTCCACCCGACCTTCGAACGATGGAGGAGCTTTGTCAACCAACCATGAACGGACGAGGAGGACCGATTGCGTCAATGCAAATCACGGATCCTGAATTTTCGTTGAAGCATCACATGATCCAACAAGTTCAAAACGCTCGTCCACTTCGCGGATTACCGGATGATGATGCCAACAAACATCTCGATAAATCCATAACCGTCACTCAAAGCATGAAATTTCCCGGTGTTTCCATGGATCTTCTTCGCCTTCACCTTTTTCCACACACTTTATCCCACCATGCCGAAAAATGGTTTGATCGTCTTCCCAAAAATTCAATTCATACATGGGACGAAATGACTCAAAAAAATTTATCGCGCTACTTTCCACCATCCATGGTCACTAGTCTTCGCAATCAAATTAGTGGATTCACTCAAGAACCTGATGAGTCGCTTTTCGATGCATGGGAACGTTATAATGTCTTGATCGACCGTTCTCCGAACCATAATATGCTCCCCGTTACTTTGATTGATACTTTCTACAATGGTTTAACTTTTCGTGATCGTGATACGATTAATGCTGCCGCCGGTGGTACATTCATGAAGAGAAGACCTGAGGGGTGTAGAGAGCTTATAGAGAACATGACCACTCACCACAAAAATTAGGATTCATACGCATCTTCAAGGAATAACCCGAGGGCCAATGTTTCTTCTACCTCATCAAACCTAGAGATAACCGAACTTACCCGCCAAATAGCCGAGATGAACAAAAACTTCTTAACCATGGCTACGAACCAATTTCAACAAGCTAAAGCTGTAGCAACTTCTTGTGATATTTGTGGGGGTTCTCATTCATACATCGATTGTCCTTCTACTCATGACAATCCGGAAAACGTGTATGCTGCTAATGGTTACTTTTCTACGGGAGGCTATCAAGCTCGTCCTCAAGGTGACCGAAATTTGCTCAGTTATCGTTCAAACAACTTCCTTTCACCACCCGGTTTTCCTCCTCAAAACAAAAACAACTTTAATAGAAACAATCAAAACCAAACTCGAGCTCCTAATCAATATCAAACCCAAAGAAACCCATATCCACCTCAAGGAAATAATCAAGTTTACCAACAACCCGCTTATCAACCACCTGCCTACCATGCTCCTCCTTCCAACCAACCCATCGCATTTAATCACGAGGTTGAAACTTACATGAGGACTAATGACGTGCTAGTGAAGAATCTTCAGAGTCAAATCATCAACTTGAAAGGGGATATGGCGAAACAAGGGAATGATCTTCGAGCCGATATGCGGAACTCTTTGAGCAGTCAAACGAATGACTTAAGGGATATGATGGCTAGTTTCTTCCCAAGTAATCAAGCCTCTGGTTAAGGTTCTCTTCCGAGTAACACCGTTGCTAATCCAAGAGAGGAGATGAAAGCAATCACCACCCGAAGTGGCAAAGGTTTAAAGGAACCCAAATTCTACACCTACACCGATGATTGTGAAAAAGGAAAACGAGTCCCCTTTACCAATTCCTCCACCTTCTATTTCTACCCCTCCACCACCGAAGGATGTGAGTGAGAATTCCATTCCAAAGCCTTCATCTCAACCCGATATACCTTACCCTTCAAGGTTGAGGAAAGAGAATTTGAAGAACAAGGATGTTATTCAAGTTTCGAACTTTCTTAAAATGTTTAAAATTGAATTTCAACATCTCCTTTGCCGAGGCTCTCGCTCACATGCCGAAATATGCTAAAATATTTAGGGATCTTCTTAGTGATAAGGAAAAGCTTCTTGATATTGCTCAGACCCAACTTAATGAGAATAGCTCCGCGGTTCTCTTAAAGAAATTACCAACCAAACTTGGTGATCCGGGTCGCTTTCTCATTCCTTGCAACTTCCCCGGGGTAGATAATTGTATGGCCCTAGCCGATCTAGGTGCTAGTATCAACTTAATGCCATTAAGTGTTTGGAAACAATTATCTCTACCCGAGCTAGTCCCCACACGAATGACATTGGAATTAGCTAACCGTACGGTTGCTTATCCGGTGGGGATAGCCGAAGATGTCTTCGTCGGTGTCGACAAATTCACCTTTCCGGCGGATTTGTTGTCGTTGACTACGAGATGGACCCCCGTGTTCCATTAATCGTTGGACGTCCATTCTTGAGGACAGGTCGCACTCTTATTGATGTAGCCGCGTGCGAATTAATCATGAGAGTTGGTGACGACAAAATCGTCTTCAATATGGGTAAAGTTTCTAAGCAACCTTCTGAACACGAGAGCGTTAATTTCATTGACGTTCTTGATGAGGCTTGTGAAGAGCATTTCAAAGATGCTTGAAAAGTGGTTCTTCTTCTCTACCCATTGTTGAGACCCTTGCCTCTATTGCTCATTCACTAACTCCATTTGGAGATAGTGATTTCCTTTTGAAAGAATTTGAAGCAACTTTAGGGGATGTGGACTTACAATATGACGATTCTCCCACCCATTGGGAGAAGACATTCGTACCATTGAGATACTTCTCAATGAGGACCATATTTCTCCACCTTCTCCTAAGGAAGTTACAATCGATGATCCGAATTTGACTAAGCCTTCCATTGAAACTCCTCCAGATTTAGAGCTTAAGGATTTACCGTCTCATCTCGAATACGTTTTCCTTGAAGACAATAAGAAATTACATGTCATCATTGCAAAGGACTTGAAAGAGGATGAAAAGACTCGACTTATCGACGTGCTGAAGAATCATAAGAAAGCAATTGCTTGGAAAATTTCCGACATCCGCGGAATTTAACCTAACTTTTGTACTCACAAGATTCTCATGGAAGATGACTTTAAACCCGCAATCCAAAGCCAAAGAAGGGTTAATCTAAAAATTCATGACGTCATCAAGAAAGAAGTTATCAAACTTCTAGATGCCGGAATGATTTACCCTATTTCGGATTCGCCATGGGTTAGTCCCGTCCATTGTATGCCGAAGAAAGGCAGAATAACCGTTGTTCCCAATGAAAACAACGAGTTGATTCCTATCCGACTTGTCACGGGTTAGCGAGTTTGCATAGACTATCGCAAGCTCAATGATGCCACTCGTAAGGATCATTTTCCTCTTCCTTTCATGGATCAAATGCTCAAGCGTTTAGCGGGTAATGACTACTATTGCTTCTTAGACGATTTCTCCGGGTATTTTCAAATTCCCATCAATCCTAAAGACTAAGAGAAAACCACATTCACTTGTCCTTATGGAACATTTGCTTACAAAAGAATGATGTTCGACTTATGCAATGCTCCCGGGACTTTCCAAAGGTGTATGATGGCTATTCCATGACATGGTTGAAGAAACTATAGAAGTCTTTATGGATGATTTCTCGGTCTATGGTGATTCTTTCTCTACTTGCCTTGCCAATTTTGAACGTATGCTCAAACGGTGTGAAGACACTCGTCTTGTTCTTAATTGGGAAAAATGCTATTTCATGGTAAAAGAAGGCATTGTTCTTGGTCATAAAATCTCCAAAGCCGGTCTTGAAGTCGACCGTGCTAAAGTCGATGTAATTGCTAAATTGCCTCCACCTTCAACCGTGAAGGGTGTGAGAAGTTTTCTTTGTCATGCGGGCTTCTATCGTCGATTCATTCAAGATTTTTCTAAAATCGCTCGCCCGATGACACACCTATTGGAAAAAGATACTCCTTTTATATTTTCTAAAGAGTGTCTCGAATCTTTTAATCTTCATGAGTATAAATTAACTAAAGCACCGGTCTTGGCTACCCATAATTGGGAGTTACCTTTTGAATTGATGTGTGATGCTAGCGACTTTGCTATTAGAGCGGTTTTGGGACAAAAAGTGAACAAACACTTCCAACCAATCCATTATGCTAGCAAGACAATGACAGAGGCTCAATTGCATTATACCACTACGGAAAAAGAGCTTTTAGCTATAGTGTAAGCTTTTGAGAAATTTCGCCCCTATCTTGTCCTTTCCACCACCATTGTCTATACCGATCATTCCGCGTTGAAGTACTTGTTAACAAAACAAGATTCCAAACCAATACTTCTTCGTTGGGTTTTACTCCTTCAAGAATTCAAAATTAAAATTCGTGATAAAAAAAAGGAGCGGAAAACCTAGCCGCGGATCATCTTAGTAGACTCGAGGATCCTTATCAAGGGGAGCTCCCAAATAAAGAGATTAATGAATCTTTTCCCCTTGAGGCCTTGATGTCTATTAACTCCAATCTTGATGAGACCCCATGGTTTGCGGACTTTGCAAACTATTTGGCGGGTGGAATTCTCATGGAAGGGTTAACGTCCCAACAAAAGAAAAAGTTCTTTAAAGACATTAAGCACTATTTTTGGGACGAACCTTACCTTTTCAAACAATGTGCAGATCTTGTCATCTGTCAGTGTGTTGATGGGCCGGCAGCTTTATTAATCCTAGAAGCTTGCCATAAAGGACCCACCGGTGGTCACTTTGGTCCAAATTACACCGCGAAAAAAGTTTTCGATTCTGGATTTTATTGGCCCACCATTTATCGTGATGCACATGAAATGGTTAAGCATTGTGATGCTTGCCAAAGTAATTACTGAAAATGCATTCTTTGAAGTGTTCTTTGAAGTATGTCTAATCGAATCGATCACGGATTAAAGTGTGCGACTCAGTCGTCTTTTGGTGGAAAAGAAATGGTTTTGTCGTTGTTCTAATCTAAAAGTGCAAAACTTTGAAATAAATGGTAAATTAAATGAAGATGAAAATGTTTAAAAAGTAAATGGCGAAAAATTTAAGACTTTAAAGAAGATTAATTAAATGAAAGACGTAAAATTAAAGCTTGGCGAAAAGTAAATTTGACAATTTAATAAAAATGCAAACTTGAAAATTAAAATAAGTAAACAATATTAAAATGACACTTAAGAAAATGGCGGGAAATTTAAAGTTTAAAAACTAAAACAGGAAACAAAAACAAAACATAAGTTGGAAAACACAAATACCTGACCTAGTTTGGAATATCACATCCAACAAGTAATTCGGAATAGGCAATCCAAGAACTAATTCAGAATAACCATCTTGAACACAATTCGGAACTCAAATACCTGACCTAGTTCGGAATCTACATCACACATTCAATTCGGAATGTGAGTTTTGACAGTAGTTCGGAATGTTGGACCTTGATGCAATTTGGGATAAGTAATCCTGATGTAGTTCGGAATCCAGATCTTGGCTGCAATTCGGAATAATGTAGTTATGTAGTTCGGAATGTATGTCACCCACCTAGTTCAGAATACAGCCTCAACGTAATTCGGAATCCACAATCACTACCTAATTCGGAATCTGCATGCCTGACTTAGTTCCGAATCTAGTTATCCAACTCTTAATTCGGGAAACAGGTTTTTGGTACCTAATTCGGAATGTGGAGAAGGACACAGTTCGGAATAAAGTGATACTCAACCTAGTTAGGGAAACTAGGGTTTTAACATAACCCGAACTAGATCAAAAATAAGCAAAAACTAAAATAAGCTAAAACCAAATAAGCACTTATCTAATAGTTTAACCAAATCAAGTTTAAGAAAAATCAAATAAGCCAAAATTTAAAAACATTTAAAAACACTAAATTAATAAAAATATTTAAAAACAACTTTTTATAAAATAACTTTTAAAAACACTTAATTAAATTAAGAAAAGCACACAATAAGCTATAAGAACAATAAGCTAACATAATCAAACACATGAAAACATAACAAACAATCAAATAAACATGACAATAAGCAAATAAGCATACAGATTAAGCAAAACAAGAAAGGTAAAATGAGAGATTAATTAAAAACTTGATTAAAATTAAAGATTCAACAACAAAATTAAAACTTACTTGAAATTAAAGGCAAGAATTAAAGACAATAATGTAAATGGACAATATGAAAGTGCATGTAAAAAAATGGAAAGACTAAACTGTCAATTTAGCTAACACCTCCTAATGACACATTAGGAGGGTATTTATAGGAGGATTAACATGTGTTGATGATTTCTTCTTTTCTTCTCGTCTTTTCGTCTTTTAAATTCTTCGACTTTCTCGACGTTGTCTTGGGATTTGTCGATATAAATTGAACTCGTCTTATAACTTTCTTCTTTTATTAGACTTGAGTTCTTCGACTTCATTAAACTTCTGTCTTTAGACTTTTTCTTCGATAAATCTTCATAATAGGCCTTGGACTTCCGTTCTTTTGACTTCGTCTTATGTCTTTTTCTTCGATAAAAGCCCGTGAGAGACCGTGTTTTCTTCCCTTTTCACATTTTGATCCTAAATCACAACAAAAACACAAACCACGCATAATTCCGACATTTACGACATAAAATACATGTTTTGGCTTTGTTTTTATTATAATTACGTGGTAAAAGGATAAGTGTTTTCACACTTATTAAATCCCCTACACTTGACCATTGCAATGCCCTCATGCAATGCATTAATTACAAAGAAAGTTTTACATCTTCCATCATAATTAACCTACCTTGGCCTTTATTAAACACAAGACATTAAGGAAACGTAAGAAGATAGAAGATAACAAAATATTTGAAGGAAGAAAACAAGTAAAGAGATCGAAGACTTACATTAGGGCTTTGGATTGTTATGAATGTTTATCACCCTCAAGTTTCACATTCCCCAAACCAAGCTTAAATACAAGATCATTGTTATTATAAGTTAGCAAACTAACACTCACTCATGTGTCCCAATTATTCACTTAGACTCCCTTATTCCTAGGTGTATCTCTTATATTTTATTGTTGTCTTGAATGATCACGAGGATGCATTGTTGACTTATTTCGATAGTTTATTTAGGCCGAAAATAAAGTAGGACGATTTAATCAATAGTTAGCTAAAGGACAAAATCTTTTAAAACTGCTTCTCGGGACCTCATAAAGTTCATATCTTGGCATAACTCGCTTCACGATTTGAGTCCTTTCTCGGACCGATATTTGGCATTGACTTCATACTTCGAATCTTGAGAGACGTTCTTGAAATAATGGTCTTCTCTTACCAATAGGAATTTCTTCACTTGAAGTTTTTGAGAGATTCTTCATACTTGGACCACGACTTCTTCATTTTTCTCCAATCTTTATTTTGGATTTTGATATACAACGATCCGCCTCCTTTTAGGACTTGGATCTATTTATCCTCATACCTTGTTAGGGTCTTTTCGGATAGACTTCTCCATGATCTTTAGGGGAGTATTTGCTTTTCATTGTGTGTATTGATCCTTCATATTGATTTTTGATAAATGATTCTTCACATCACTAGGGATCTTTAGCAACAAAATGTAGCCCTCATGCCTTGTTAGGGCCTTTTCGGACTCGCCAATCTTCGCATCCCGCTTCAATAAGTTATGCCTTGGCTATGAACTCTAATTAATACCGAGCAACTTTTGAACGATCTTGTACTAGAAGCTAAGTAACTTTTCAAATCGTACAACCTTATTTATTGCAATTAAATTTTGTAGAAACTAGAAGGGGGGGGGGGTTGAATAGTTTTTCTTCGATTAGTCATCTAATTAAAATTACTTTCAATTAGGTGTGTATCAAAACTATCTTTTACTTGAAGCTAAGTTGCATAATGATCAGGTTCAATTCAAATGCATTAGCATTGGTAATAGGTAAGTGTAATGATAATGAAATAAGTAAAGAGTAAGGAAAGATACAACCTAATGACAAGACACCGAGATTTATAGTTGTCCGACAACGAGGCTCTATCCTCGTTTCTACTCCACTCCTCGAGTACACCTACTCGAGATTTCCACTATATCCACAAGCTCCCTTCTTGGCGGATAAAACCTTACATCGTCTCTTACATTATTTTCCGACACTAAGCTAAATGTCAAGACCTAATCTTTAGCTAGGACCAATCTACACAACGTTGCCTACTTCACAATTGAACGACACAAGGCTAGATTTAGAGTTCTAATCTAAAGCTAGAACAAATCTTCACGACGTTTCCTACTTCACAATTTAACGACCCAAGGCTAGATGTCGGGTTCTAATCTAAAGCTAGAACCAATCTTCACGACTCTTCACTTTGGAGCTAAGTGAGAACTTCACACAACACAACTACAAATCACTTTCAAGTTTAGTGAGAACACACAAGACACAACCACATTACTTTATAGTTTAGTGAGAACTTCTACATAATCTATTACAACTCAACTAGACATATCCAAGTACACACATGCATCTTGGATCTACACAACATAAATCCAAGAAAACACATATGCAATGGATGTACACAAAAAATCCAAGTATTCACAAATAGCTTGGATGAATACAACTAGTCCAAGTATTCATAAATACAAATGGATCAACATAAAACAAAAAGGCTAACATGATGAACATGACTAATTCATGGATTCATCTTTATCACAACACTAGTGAGTGAGTGATCTTCTCTTTGGACAAGGTAAAGGAGGGGATCAAGAGGATAATAATATGTAGACATACTTAACACATTAAGTGATCATTTTCTAATGATTATGTTATAGAAACGAGAAAGGGGGCTGAGAAAAACGTCCAAGAGGGTTATTGGAAAATGAGATTTGTTCCACTATTTATAGAAGAAAAGGTGCAACGGCTAGCTGGGCGCGATTTTTTAACTAGCCCGGCGGGTCTATATCGCTAGATAACCGCCTAGCTATTTATGGTACCGCCCAGTAGAGTCCGCTCCTTTTTTTGTCTTTTAGTGAGGTAGGAATATCTGAGGTTTTTTAAACCTTCAAAGGATATTCTTATGGCATATGGAATATGCCATTTTCAAATTTACATTTTCCATTTTAATAAAACATTTTCTTAAAAAGAAAGTTTATTAAAAAATCTTTTGTCATATTAACAAAAGTGAGTTCTAAGGATAATCACTTTCATGATCACTAAGTATGATTAAGAAAAGTTAGTGATATGATTATTACCTTGATTATAGTGTTCGTTAAATAATTCGTTTTGTTGTTTACACTAAATGTGTTGTATAGTTTGTTTTGATCAAAACTAAGAAAGATTAGTTAACACTAATAATGTTTTTAGGCATCACTTGCATTAACAATCTCCCCCTTTTTGATTACGACAAAATATAAACTCATTTACGTAGAAACACAAAATATCGAATTATTAACGAGTTTATCACTATCATTTCTCCCCCTTTGTCGTAGCAAAAAGGTAAGCACAAGTCTTTGAAGAGAACCGGACTTTGCTAGTAGATCCCCCTTGGTGGTTGCTCCCCCTTGCTTGGGGCACCAAGTGTGTGAGCTATGGTGACATGCTACACAAAGGTTAGTAGAAAGAAAAGAAACACCAATGTATATATGATCACTACCTACTAAATAACTTGAGAGGGAGAAGGAGAAGAAATCTAAATTAGAATCAAGTATTTGCTAAGTATGTCCAAAGAGGTAAATGACAAAATCAAAGTTCAATTGGTGGAATGGAGGTAGAAAAGAACATCCAACCGATGAAGATGATAAATTTGTCAAGGGGTTAAAATCTAGAATTGATGGAATCACCCATAATCAGTTGTAAAGATTAACCACGATCAACTCAAAAAGAAAGAGAGAATGATCAAATAAAGAAAACAAACACAACACAAAGGTTTCATATTACATAAATATGAAAGAAACAAACAAGGTAGATAGTCATACACACAATATGAATATCTAAAGCAAAAGATATGGAAAATAAACCACAAAGCATAAGCTATTCTAATAGTGATAATTTTCCAAGATTGCTTAAAATGTTATTGACTCCAAAACAACTAAAGTATTATTGACTCCAAAAGTGTTTAGTCCTTTAGTTGGAAAAATAAGACGACGAGGCATCATTCGAAGTTTTGTCCACGGGAACGAAAACTTTGAGAGGAGGTCGAGTGAGGAGGAATTCAAGAAAATTTAACTTCTCATACACATGAGAAAGTTCAATTTGTTGAAATCGACAACAAGCACACGAGGATACATGATGCAAAACAAATTCAGTTGATGGGGGAAGGCCATCACACCTAGGGTTTGGTGGTGGTGAGGAGAGTGGGTAGGAAATGTTTTCACAATGCCTTGTGAGGTTTGGGAAGGTTGAAAGGTCATTGGTTGAGGGGTGTCAAAAGGTTTTGGTGGTGGGGGATATTTTCTTTTTCTCCGGTGATGGGGTTAATGGAGTAGGTCTCATTCCAATACTTGATTGGAGAGAAGGTGGGGTTCTTGAGTGGTTTGGATGAAGAGGGTTCATTTTTCTTGATCCAAATAGGTCAAACCGAGATCTTCGGTTTCTTGAAAAGCTTGGATGAGGAAGCTTTGGGTGAGGAGGTTTGTGACAATGAAATGTCAAGGTTATGAAAGGGAGAGTTAGGCATTGTTGAGGTGTGAGAATGAAATCTCAAGGTGGGGGTATAAGAAGAAAGTAGAAAAGGAAAAGGTTTGAAAAACAAATGTAAAGTGTCAAGGAATGTTTAGCCAAATTGAGTAAACATGGAATCTTGACAGGGGATAGGGTGATGAAGAAAGACCAAAAAACGAGCCAAAACTTGGCTATCTGTCCATGGTTCCTTATAGGGACCGGCGGTTCCTTACCACTTAAGGAACCGCGTGACTTTAATGAGCCGCGTGCAGTGGACTTGAAACCATGTTTTTCCAGGGTTTTGAGAAAAACTATGACTTTTTCAAAAAATTGCAAATCTTGGAATTTTACCTCTATTAGCAATAAATTATGCTAGGGTTGCATAAAAGCAACACATTCACAAAGAATGTCTTGACAAAGGGTGACAAAATATTTAGATAACATTTTGAACCAATTTTAGTCAAGTTTTAGAGGTTATGATAGATTTAGGTTCAATTTTAATTTAAAATTAAAGTTGATTAATGTGCACATAAAGATAGAAACACATAAAGCTTAATCCATAATTCATCCTCATGAAAAACTCATGGAGGGAAAGAGATACATTAAGGAAATAAAAAAAACAACTAACTAATACAAAGTTAGCTTAAAACTAGTTCTTGATGAGTAGTCTTCCTTGGCTTGGTTTTTCTTGAAAAATATTTTTAAAGAAAATCACCATTCATCTCCTAGGAGGAGGCATGGTAAACAAGGTGAGCAAGAAATCTTGCAACCTCCTATGAAGTCCAAACATCTCCATCCTAAGGTTGTGGATGATGTAGTTATTGTAGAGGCAACATGGACAATGAGAACCATTAGCTTCTAGGAACCCAAGGAAGTAAGGATCAACCATAAAGAAGGGAAGTGGGACACCCAAAATGGGAGTGTTTGAGGGAGGTGGAGGTAGAGGAGGTATGTTCTCCAAGGGTGATGTGGGTGAGTGTGTAGGTATGCTCTCCAAGGGTGAAATGGGTGAGCTTGGAGGGGTAAATGGTGAAGTCACCAAGGTATCAATAAAGTCATTCACAATGGGAATACTTTGGATGGGTTGAGGTTGGGTAGTCACATCCAAGAGAGTACTTGGAGTGAAGGGTGGGGTTAGCTCATTCATTCTAGATTGGAATGCAGAGGAGGTAGAACCATGAGAATGGTTGGTACCTCTGATGAAGAGATGATAATTGGGACAATCTCATTTTTGGGTGTGTGAAAGGGTGAAGAGTTAGGTTTGGGCAACTTAATCTTAATCTTAAGATTTTTCTTTGAAGGGGAGGTTTTGGATGAGTTTGAGGTTCTTGTAGAAACCATGGTTGTAATGAGTGGGTTAAGGGTTAAGGACGAATGGTTTGACGTGTGAAGAACATGGCTAACAAGGTGGGTTTAAAAGGGTGAGGGGATGATCCAAACTAGTAATGGGTTAAAAACATTTTATGTGAATAATGAATTTAGGTAACCTAGTTTAGGAAATGTGCAGGTTTTTGCAAAGAATCAAGCAAGGTTTACACAGATTAAGGAAAATAGTGTAAAGCAAAGATTCTGTCGGACACAGTAGCCGGCGGTTCCTTATCTAGGATGGGCGGTTCCTTATCAATAAGGTACCGCTGGTCAATATGGAACCGCGACCAGAGGTGTTCAAAAATGGCACTTCCTCAAACTTTGGTTAGCCCAGATTTATACCAAAGGATTATCAAGCCAAAGTTAACTACTGACCAAAATCTAGGAAGCTAACTAACACATAGGATGCATAAAGCTATGCAAATCGTAAACACGATGGCATAGACAACATTAGGATTAAAAATAACAAGTAATCCAAACAAATAGTATTAGTTAATACACATCCAAAAAAATCAATTGTTCAATATCACATTACATGTTTACCAACATGTATACTTTGAAACACTTCAAAGTCTTCACCTTCTTTTCTTGCCCAATCCCTTGATCATGTTTCCCAAGTACTTGAATCCCTTCCTTGACTCAACCCGATGTTCATGAAATTCACCTCGAGTCCTAAGATTTTTACGGTAGATATGCTCCATATCGAGATCTTCCGGTACTTCACCAGAGGAATAATAAGGTGGAGGAGCTAAGTCTTCAAGTCCATCCACGAATGAGTTTGAGGATGGGTGGGAATTACTCGAAGAGTTGAAATGAGAACTAGAACCTATGCCATCACCATCACTTGTTGGCATATAGGTGTACTCATCATCCGTCTCTTGATGATCGGATTTTCGCGAACCTCGATCACTTCTAGGCTTTCTTTCATATACCTCTTGAATAGGAAACATAACCCGATGAACCGGGTGAAAGCGATAAAGGTCGAGGTGGGGAAAGTCACAAACAACCCTTTTGAAAAGGTGAGTAAGAAGCATAGCATAGGGAAGGTTGGTTTTGGGCTTTGAAATAGCATAATTTATTCGTCGAGCGATATAGAATTCCAAATTGTACTTGGTTGATGTAACGATGCAACTCAACATATGCACCATACAAGCCGGGATATGATCTCGGTTTCCACCAAGACAAAATACATTCTCCCTAAGGATATTTGCCCATTGGACCATAAAATCCTTAAGATCGCTTGAGAGCACTTCATAGCGATTCACATTTCGCACATTAGAATGAAAGCTTCTCACAACGTTTCCATCACGCTCTTTCGAAATGATATCAAGGATAAATTCCGGATCAATTTCGGCCTGGTCATTTGGAGGTTTGTCGTTGGATTACAAGAGAGCATCAAGTCTCCATTTGTCCGTGAAACGAGTAGTGCCTTCATATGGCACACCAAGAATTTCACCAAAATCTTCGAGAGAGTATTGAATGATTTGATCGTTCAACAAGAATCGAATGAAGATTTCGCCATTGTATTCAAACATGGAGTAAGTGCTAAAGAATTCTAGAAGAAACAAGGGGTAAATATCTTCTTCTATGTTGAGCAAGCAATCAAACCCCGTATGCTCAAACATAGATTTGATATAGATATAACCCGTTATTCCCTCATCAACAACTCTACCCTCATGGAAATTTCGAGTTGAAAGAGATGAAAAGGAGTTTCGAAGTTGAGTGGAAGCAAAGGTTTGGGAAATGTTTGGCATATATTGTCTAGTGAGTTGATGATCCTTTTGGTATTGTGAAGGCATGATTAGTACCTAATATAAACACAAAAAAAATATATTTCCAATCACTCATATGAAAAATAAAATCAAAAAAACAAAATATGAGAATGTGTTATATCAATTTCTTGACAAACAAAGTATTGAATCCATATCATTCTCATGTTCACAATGTGTCTATTCCATTATTAACCAAGAACATATGAACTATGTTGGATCAACAATGGAATAGAACATTGGTTTTTCAAAACATGGTTTTTTAGGTAAGCATTAACAATGCAATTACCTATTTGTTCATGGGTCCATCTTAATTCCCTTTTTTAACCAAAATCATTTAGCCAAAATTTGGATTTGTTCTACAAGTAGGTTTTAGTGAAATCTTAATGAATATGAACCTAAGGAATCATAGTGAAATAACCATGTCAACCCATATCCTATTAAGGTTCTAATTCAATTTCAATTTTAAAAATCCCCAATTATGAAAGGATGAACCCTAGAACAAAATAGATGAAATTCAAAGAAAATACTTACAATTAATTGATGTTTGATGAAGGATGAGTGAAACCCACAACTTGGAATCAATTAATTTGAGTGATTGAAGGTTTTTGAAGCTTCAACAATGGTGGAAAAAGTGAAACCCGTCGGCTGTGTGTTTTTGGGAGAGAGAGGGTTTAGTTTGAAAAAGATTAATTTAATAAAACTGGCACTCTGACAAGTTTTACTGCCGCGGTTCCTTATCGATAAATAACCGCGGGTTTGAACCGAAAGAGATAAAGAACCGCCTACAGAGGCTGGTTTTTATCTATGAAATACGCCAATTTTTTTTTAAAAACCAAGTTTTCTAAAATACTTAAAAATATATCTTAAACCTTTTAGAATATCATTGGATCATCATAACACTAGCAATATGCCTTAATGAAGGATTACCAGTTGAATCGAGATCGAAAAGAACCGAAACGGACAAACGACTACTCGTAGTGAAAAAGCAAAGTGGAGAGAAGTCAAGGGAAGTGAATCAAGACTAAGATCAATGCTCAAGGGATTAATGACAATCTTCAAATTGTGGAGACGAAGATCTTGTGTCATATATAGTGGTTTAAGACGTGCCTTTCTAGCGAAGTGTTAAACGGCTTTGGTAATGAATAAACACAAAGCAAATATTGATGCGTAGACTAAGATCACTTTCAATAATAGTCTTAGTCTAAACCAAAATATGAGCAAGGTATTATGTAACACTCTCAAATCGGGTCACATTAGCGGAAGGGTCCTTGAGTGTTACTTACTTGATACTATCACACAATTATAGGAAACGACTCAAAACGAGTCGATTTTGATAAAAACGTCCATTCATTCGTTTAAAAGATAATAATCCATACACGGTCCCAGATAATTTTAAAATATTTACAGTACACATCAAAAGATAAAAATTGTTTTGAATGTATATAATTTATAAAAGCGGGCCAGAGTTACCAAAATTTAGCAAGCTTCATGAAACCACCTTCCTTAAGTACCTTCTTTATGGACCTGAGATAAAACATGCTATAAAATCAACAAAAATTGTTGAGTGAATCCATAGAGTTTAAATTAAATAAAGAGAACACAAGTATTCTAAATAACCTTCCATGGTTAATAATTCATAGAAAGACAATTATGTTGTACGGACATAATTATCGGTGTTATTACATAAGCCTCATGACATTGAACGTTAACATATATTATTTCATCCCAACACACCTAGCCAAGTGCGTATATTTCTCTTATACATATGCATCGGATGTTTCATTACTAGTGCTTCATTACACCACGCGATAGCTAGTCGCGACCGGACTGGGCGTCACCCCGATAGATCTATCCATAGTATTAGCGTTCTTTCGATTAACAATTCACGATTCAATGAGTCTTTTAAGGCTAAAGCTAACTTATGTAATAACTTTCATCTAAGCATACAATCGGGTCCCTTGTGTTCTATTTTATAATAAATAGGGTTTACCACAACTTCTGGTTGCACCCATTCATGGGTTTACAGCAACTCTTGTTGTACCCTTTATTTTCAATAAATACTTTTCAAGTAAAAAGAGCTTCCACAACTAGTAGTTGCACCATTTAGTTGGTTTACCGCAACTTATAGTTGTACTCTTTATTTTTAATAAAACAAGCATGTTATCCCCTCGCAGGTTTGTAAAACAATTAAAGAATTTAAAAGCGAGGCTATAGACTCACCTTAGCGATTGCGATAACAATCGATAATAGCCAACAACGAAATATAATTAAACGAGAATCCACAATCTTCTAACATCAAAATATAGATGATTTGATGATGTCAGTGTTGTTATAAACCAAAAATCAACTAGAACTATAAGCCTTCAATTTTCATCATTATATGAACTCTTAATATACTACAACTATAGATGTTGAGATGTTTTGGTGCCTTTTATGTTTTGGTGAAAACAGATAGAGGCGTCTTTTTTTTTATATATAAAATGTACCGATTATATCTTTAGAACATTTCAAGTATATATGAAAACATGATGGTACATAGTTGGTGTAGCCTTAGGACACGTTTAATCGCAAGTATACACGTGCCTCATTTGTTTCATTGTTGGTTTCTTCCCATATAAAACAAACAAGTTTTTATGTAGTATAATCTTATTTAATATAAACTATTAAAAACTAAAACATATGAACATTTGATTGGGTCAGGCGTTATGTGTGAACATTAGAGCTAGTGGAATGACAAAATGATATTTTTTTGTTTCACAATTTATTAAAAGCGGGTATTATCGAAACCCAATATTTTAAAAGTTACTCGATTTGAAAGGTACTCGTAAAACACCAAAAATAAACGCTCAATATAAAATAAAAACATCAAACTTTGGAGGACATTTATATTTCGATAATTAAACTACTTATAATAGTTAATGCGTCGAATGAACGAATGACACTTAAAGGTTTAACGTAAATTACGAAAAATACTTTTAAAAGAAAATAATAAAAGTAAAATAAAATAAAAATTAAGGAAAACAATAGAAAATATCTCTATGTCATAACGAGAATATAAATATCGGTACCTAACGTATTCCTTGTCGGTTATAATTTAAACGACATTCTTACGCTAAGTTTCTAGCCTGACCTTCCTGGTTAGCCGATAATTTAAAATTCTCATTATAGTAAACATATGATATGTAATTGTCGAGATTAAAATAACGATCTGAAATTGACGGATTGTCACATCATCCTCACCAAATTGGGATATTCGTCCCGAAGATCAACTTGCGTTCTTCCTCGATCGCTCGTTGAAATTAAAAAGATAATTCTATTTTGGTCCTCGTCTTGAGTTCCATCAGACTTCGGTAATAGGAATTCGACTTAGTTTTAGTTTCCTAAATTCCCTACCGATAATATCAACAAGTTCCTTGATGAAATGCAATGTACCGTTGATTCATACTTCATCAAGAGGGATTGATCTTTGTCAGAAATCAATTTCTTTATATTCGACATATGAAAAAGTTTTGTGAATTTCTTTGTAATTCTCGAGGTAATTTAAGTTTTCGTGCCACCGGACCTACTCTCGATATCATCTTGAATGGCCAACAATAACGGGGACTTAACTTCTAACATTTTTTTAAAACGCATAACACCTTTCTATGGTGATACTCTCGGCATAACTTTGCCACCTACCTCGAAATCCAAAGGTTTTCGCTTCACATCATCATAACTTTTCTGTCTACTACGAGCGGTTAACAAACGATTCTTAGTTTGCACGATCATTTATTATTGGAATGAAATGAGAAGATTTAGTCAATCGGACGATAATGCCCCAAATTGAATCAAATCCAGATTTCGCTTTCCTGAAGCTTTGCAATGAAATTCATTGATATGAATCACATGGCTAAGAAATTGCATCCAAGCAAAGTCAAACATCACATTTCAAAAATTTTGCATACAACTTTTCACTCCTTTAAAAATTCAAGATAGTATCCAAATGTTCACCATGCTCTTCTCAATTTTTACAATAAATCAAAACATTATCAATGAAATGATCATAAATTTATCAAGATACGGCTTGCACACACGATTCATGAAATCCATGTATACTGTCGATGCATTGGTCAATCCATACGATATTACTTAGGACTCATAATGTCCATAATGATTTCTAAACATAGTAATTAGAATATCTTCCTCGCGGATGTGAAGTTGATGATAACCAAACTGTAGATTAATCTTCGAATAGACACTAGAAACTTGTAGTTGATCAAATAAGTCATCCATCCTCGGAAAAGGATATTGGTTCTTGACCAAAAATTTATTTAGTTCTTGATGAAAAGATCCATATTTCTTCTTACGAATAATACCAGAGCTCTCACCGGTGACGAGCTCGGTCGAATAAAATATTTATTAGATAACTCTTGGAAAAGCACAGATAATTCCTTTAGTTTGTATGGTGCTAACCGACATGGTACATGTGTAACGGGTGCAACACCAGAAATTAGACCGATTTAGATTTCTATTTGCCTTGGTGGCAGAAACCCTGACAATTTTTTTTTCTTTTTCCAGTTCCACACGCTCCTCCTCCAGAACCATCTGAACCACGGAACTACTTGCTCCAACCGAACTACCGACCCACTAGAGCCGCCAGCCCCATCATTCATGTTGGCCATGAATTCATTTAAGGATGCAGCAACTTGTTCACTAATAACTTGGCGCATACGTGCCCAGTCATATTTTTGGCGTCATGATTCTAGTACAACGCGAACCATAATGAGTATTCATTCAATGATTGCATTACAAGAATAGGATTAATTAAAAGGAACAAAGGGTTTAAAAGGAGCGAATGATTATAAGAAACAATCAAGGAAAGATAATAATCGTACGATGAAGAATTAGGAATCAAAAGATAGTCAATTCGTTAATCACAAACAAGTACAAGTTTAATTGCCATGCATTATAGATTATCATCGTCTAATGCTATACAACTAAAAAAGACTTTTTCTACTAACTGATGTTACAGTTTAGTTAGTGATTTACAAAGGATACTTAAGCAAATTCACTAAGACTTAATAGGTGAATCATGTGGCTCAGAAGGCTCCTCGGTCCCACTATAAGAAGATTTCTTTAGTATCTTTCTGGGACGCTTGATGTCCTCCTTAATTGGCGGTTTTAGAACAGCCCCAAAATAACCATCACCCGATCAAGGAATTAGAGGAACAAATCAAAGAATGAGTCAAGCAAAAGAATTACAATTCAATAAGAGTTTAATTGTGCAGATGCTATATGCTTAAGCCCACACATTTATAAATCATCATTTCCATGGACTGATCAGATCCATCCAAATAAAATTTAGAAATCAGTGGTTCAACAATTTATAATTTCCTTGTTCAAATAAGTGGCCAATTTATTTCCACAAGACGATTATAAATCACCTTATTTAAGCATCGTCAGCTCAACGCAGATGATCAGGATCTAAACAAACGAGAAACTGATTTAACAGAAAAAGAATCAGTGATGCGATATGGAATTCTATTTGGCATGTGAATACCATAACAATCAACCTCAATTCCTAACAAACAACAATTACAATCTCAGACAAACTTGTTTTTAGCAAAATAGTAGAATGTCGAAGATTAATGAAAATGGAGATTAAATTTACTAAACGAAATGAATGGATAGAATAATCAAGAATAAGAACCAAGGAATCAAAATTCTTGTAACCAAATGAATATCATCGAGAATATTAACCATTTCGTTGGGATCATGGATATCCACAACTTAGTTAGTCTCAGGAATAACAAGATTAACTTCAGCGTTATCATTAAAATGACTAGGGTGGCTTCGTGACAATCTACGTCGTATAAATATCTTGTATAAGTATAAAATTATCATTTATAATTAAATAAATGAAAACATACCTTGTAATTCACAAATACAAATAATCGATAAAGATTACAACATATATATAATCCCATATATATAATTTTCTCATTCTCGTACATTGGTAACTCGGAGGTTTCGCTTGCAACTGTTATAGCCAAAAGATTTCAAAATTTCATTTTTGGAAAATCTTTTCGTTCACTATAACTTGAGCTCTTGATACCAATCTGTAACACTCTCAAATCGGGTCACATTAGCGGAAGGGTCCTTGAGTGTTACTTACTTGATACAATCACACAATTATAGAAAATGGCTCAAAACGAGTCGATTTTGATAAAAACGTCCATTCATTCGTTTAAAAGATAATAATCTATACACGGTCTCAGATAATTTTAAAATATTTACAGTACACATCAAAAGATAAAAATTGTTTTGAATGTATATAATTTATAAAAGCGGGCCAGAGTTACCAAAATTTAGCAAGCTTCATGAAACCACCTTCCTTAAGTACCTTCTTTATGGACCTGAGATAAAACATGCTATAAAATCAACAAAAATTGTTGAGTGAATCCATAGAGTTTAAATTAAATAAAGAGAACACAAGTATTCTAAATAATCTTCCATGGTTAATAATTCATAGAAAGACAATTATGTTGTACGGACATAATTATCGGTGTTATTACATAAGCCTCATGACATTGAACGTTAACATATATTATTTCATCCCAACACACCTAGCCAAGTGCATATATTTCTCTTATACGTATGCATCCGATGTTTCATTACTAGTGCTTCACTACACCACGCGATAGCTAGTCGCGACCGGACTGGGCGTCACCCCGATAGATCTATCCATAGTATTAGCGTTCTTTCGATTAACAATTCATGATTCAATGGGTCTTTTAAGGCTAAAGCTAACTTATGTAATAACTTTCATCTAAGCATACAAATAATAAATAGGGTTTACCACAACTTCTGGTTGCACCCATTCATGGGTTTACAGCAACTCTTGTTGTACCCTTTATTTTCAATAAATACTTTTCAAGTAAAAAGAGCTTCCACAACTAGTAGTTGCACCATTTAGTTGGTTTACCGCAACTTATAGTTGTACTCTTTATTTTTAATAAAACAAGCATGTTATCCCCTCGCAGGTTTGTAAAACAATTAAAGAATTTAAAAGCGAGGCTATAGACTCACCTTAGCGATTGCGATAACAATCGATAATAGCCAACAACGAAATATAACTAAACGAGAATCCATAGTCTTCTAACATCAAAATATAGATGATTTGATGATGTCAGTGTTGTTATAAACCAAAAATCAACTAGAACTATAAGCCTTCAATTTTCATCATTATATGAACTCTTAATATACTACAACTATAGATGTTGAGATGTTTTGGTGCCTTTTATGTTTTGGTGAAAACAGATAGAGGCGTCTCTTTTTTTTATATATAAAATGTACCGATTATATCTTTAGAACATTTCAAGTATATATGAAAACATGATGGTACATAGTTGATGTAGCCTTAGGACACGTTTAATCGCAAGTATACACGTGCCTCATTTGTTTCATTGTTGGTTTCTTCCCATATAAAACAAACAAGTTTTTATGTAGTATAATCTTATTTAATATAAACTATTAAAAACAAAAACATATGAACATTTGATTGGGTCAGGCGTTATGTGTGAACATTAGAGCTAGTGGAATGATAAATTGATATTTTTTTGTTTCACAATTTATTAAAAGCGGGTATTATCGAAACCCAATATTTTAAAAGTTACTCGATTTGAAAGGTACTCGTAAAACACAAAAAATATACGCTCAATATAAAATAAAAACATCGAACTTTGGAGGACATTTATATTTCGATAATTAAACTACTTATAATAGTTAATGCGTCGATGAACGAATGACACTTAAAGGTTTAACGTAAATTACGAAAAATACTTTTAAAAGAAAATAATAAAAATAAAATAAAATAAAAATTAACGACAACAATAGAAAATATCTCTATGTCATAACGAGAATATAAATATCGGTACCTAACGTATTCCTTGTCGGTTATAATTTAAACGAAATTCTTACGCTAAGTTTCAAGCCTGACCTTCCTGGTTAGCCGATAATTTAAAATTCTCATTATAGTAAACATATGATATGTAATTTTCGAGATTAAAATAACGATCTGAAATTGACGGATTGTCACATATTAATTCACTTTCTCTCCCACAAAGGGCCTACTAACCGTATGGTTGCAAACCATGGATATCATGCTTGATACTTTAAGCTACTACTAACTCACTCTACATCACCATAGTGATTCAAGTATCCAAGCAATGAAGGTTTGAGAGGATAAAAGAAAAGAATCACAAACCACAAAGAAATGTCAAGGAAAGGATGCCAAGAGCAAGCACATAGTCAAGTAATGATCAAAAGAATGATCAAAGGGCGTGTGGAAGAACGAAAGCGTACCTTGGCCACAAAGAGCATTCCAATCCATCAAGGAATCAATGCAAAGCCCAACAATGACTATGATGAGTACTAAGTCTTCAAGGACTAGTATCATTCCTAATCATCTTGATATCACCATTCAAAGATGTTGAAGATCAATGAAGATGAGTCTTCTACAAGTGCAAGTAATTCAATCCACAACCAATTAAATGATTGATCTTCATGAGTACCTACACAAAGCAAGATGCAAACTAGTAGATACATTTCTGAGTATATCTAAAATGCATAAAATCTACTAATCTAAGAGGGATGCAATATTACTAATTAAAAGACCTAATTTCAAAAAAAATGGTTTTGACCAAAGAGAAACTTTAGTACAACTTGACCTTCCAATTTAAGGAGACAATGGATTGATCCAAGTTTTAAAGTACAATATACTTCAAAGATGTTGAGTGACCATCGCTCTGATACCAATTGTAGAAACTAGAAGGGGGGGGGGGGGTTGAATAGTTTCTCTTTGATTAGTCACCTAATTAAAATTACTTTCAATTAGGTGTGTATCAAAACTATCTTTTACTTGAAGTTAAGTTGCATAATGGTTAGGTTCAATTCAAATGCATTAGCAATGGTAATAGGTAAGTGTAATGATAATGAAATAAGTAAAGAGTAAGGAGAGAGACAACATAATGACAAGACACCAAGATTTATAGTGGTTTGACAACGAGGCTCTATCCTCGATTTTACTCCACTCCTCGAGTAAACCTACTCGAGATTTCCACTATATCTACAAGCTCCCTTCTTGGCGGAGAAAACCTTACATCGTCGCTTACATTATTTTCCGACACTAAGCTAAATGTCGAGACCTAATCTTTAGTTGGGACCAATCTACACAACGTTGCCTACTTCACAATTTAACGCCACAAGGCTAGATGTCGAGTTCTAATCTAAAGCTAGAACCAATCTTCACGACGTTCCCTACTTCAAAAATTAACGACACAAGGCTAAATGTCGTGTTCTAATCTAAAGCTAGAACCAATCTTCACGACTCTTCACTTTGAAGCTAAGTGAGAACTTCACACAACACAACTACAAATCACTTTCAAGTTTAGTGAGAACTCACAAGACACAACCACATCACTTTATAGTTTAGTGAGAACTTCTACACAATCTATTACAACTCAACTAGACATATCCAAGTACACACATGTATCTTGGATCTACACAACATAAATCCAAGCAAACACATATGCAATGGATGTACACAACAAATCCAAGTATTCACAAATAGCTTGGATGAACACAACTAGTCCAAGTATTCATAAATACAAATGGATCAACATAAAACAAAACGGCTAACATGATGAACATGAATAATTCATGGATTCATCTTTATCACAACACTAGTGAGTGAGTGATTTCTCTTTAGACAAGGTAAAGGAGGGGCTCAAGAGGATAATCATATGTAAACATACTTAACACATTAAGTGATCATTTACTAATGATTATGCTATAGAAAAGAGAAAGGGGGCTGAGAAAAACGTCCAAGAGGGTTATTGAAAAATGAGATTTGATCCACTATTTATAGAAGACAAGGTGAAACGTCTAGCTGGGAGCGGTTCTTTAACTAGCCCGGCGGTTCCATATCGCTAGAGAACCGCCTAGCTATTTAAGGTACCGCCCAGTAGAGTCCGCTCCTTTTTTTGTCTTTTAGTGAGGTAGGAATATCTGAGGTTTTTTAAACCTTCAAAGGATATTCTTATGGCATATGGAATATGCCATTTTCAAATTTACATTTTCCATTTTAATAAAACATTTTCTTAAAAAGAAAGTTTATTAAAAATTATTTTGTCATATTAACAAAAGTGAGTTTTAAGGATAATCACTTTGATGATCACTAAGTATGATTAAGAAAAGTTAGTAATATGATTATTACCTTGATGATAGTGTTAGTTAAATAATTCGTTTTGTGTTTTACACTAAATGTGTTGTATAGTTTGTTGTGATCAAAACTAAGAAAGATTAGTTAACACTAATAATGTTTTTAGGCATCACTTGCATTAACAAATTTATTAACAAGCGATGGGAGAAAAAGCTCATAATTAACTCACATAAATTCATGAAAGAATACCAAACTTATAATTGACTCTATCATCTCTCGTTCTCCCCAATTTAAAATTTCAAGGAATGAGACTCGTGGATGCTTAGCCTATTAAATCGAAGTTTCGGGTTTTCAAGTCATCTATAGGATCTTGCAACTTCTTTGACTCTTTCAAGTTTTAGAATTCGAATAATAAATTTCCCTTGATAAACGACTTTCTAGGATCAATTATAGGAACTTGCGAAAAGTTCTTGTTCTTAACCCATATGAGTTAAGACTTTCGCGTTTTAAAGTTCCCTATATAAAATCCTAGCAAAACTTGACTTAAACACGTTAAGGATACTAGCTAGAGCAAACTTAGATAAGTAAACTCGGGTTGAGTCAAAAGATTCATGACGGGCCTAATATATCAAAGACATCTAAACTTATTAAAACCTTTTTATTAAAAATTTATTCTACTGAAAGAAAATTACGATAACAAAGGAAAAACTACTAGGCCAAAATAGAATAAAAATTTTGAAAAATGTCGAAAAATCAATTTTCCGGTTAAAATGAGGACAAATATAAGGAAAAGCCCACTTAACTTTGATAGAAGTCCCCCTACACTTAATATAAACATTGTCCTCAATGTTTAAGCATGTGGAAGTAACCTCCCCTACACTTAGGACATTGTGCACTTTGTTTATATCTTGCTAAGGAAAGGACAACTAAAGTGATTCCTATTTTAATATTGAAGAATATAAAATAGTGAATCAAAAGAGTTTAGGATAGAACCGGGAAGACGAAGACACGGAATCACGGGTCATCAAGAATCATCGAGAATGGATCTTTGATAGCTCGAATCTCTGTAAATGATTAGAAAGAAAACAACAAAAACATACTAGGGTCTCCCCCTACACTTATTAGAAAAACGGAATAAAAGGATAGATCTTTGCCTCCTGAGAAGCGCTTGTTTTTGTTAACCGAGTCGTGAGCCTGACTCGACTTTGATTAGCATAGTAAGAAGCTTACAACACATCCACCGGGATCAAATACATGGTTCTCGTCCATCAAATAGCATAAGCTTAAGGTGAATAAGGCAAGCCAAAGAAGAGTTGGCAAGGTTCCCTTAAGCAGTTGTTGAGCACGGTAGAAGAAAGTAGAATGAAGTGCAAGAATATCTCCAGAAGTTCCAAAAATCTTTCCTTTTATTTCATCAGATGGATACTGAGATGGCATAAAAATTCTGATACCGGGATCGAACACCTTTTCCTTTAGGGGAAAATAACACTCAGGCTCAGTAGACCTTGAAGAAGATCCGCTCATAAATATCACAATTTCATCCTCATAAGGGGGATAAAGAGGTGTCAAGACATAGGTACTACGGATATCGGTGTAATCCGGCTTCTTCTCCTTTGAAATGGGTTTCTTCATATCCGAAGGAGGATAAAGACCAAAATCAAAGTCCAAAGGAGGAGAATCATTCTCATTGGGGAAGTAAGTATTAAGGAAAGTAGCAAAATCTTCCTCAAATGATTAACTATCCAAAGTAGGATCAAGCATTGTTGGTGGAGGATCTTCATCAAAAGTAGGAACAAGGTCATCATGTGAAGAATCACTCGAAAGAGTATCAACATCATCAAAATCATCATATGTTGGCATGTCTTTATACTCGGAAGTAAAATCATCATAATCATCCATATCGGAACTAGAATCATCATAGATTGGTGGAGCATCATATATTGGTGGAGGATCAAAATTGGAGAGAGAATCATTCATATCATCTTGGAAAAGTGGATTATCATAGCAAGAATCGAAAAGAGGATTGTTGTAGACAACAAAATCATCAAGCTTTGTACTTTCACAAGAAGTTGTATCAAGCTCGTCTTAAAGCACATTAATCATATTCGCGGGTTCTCTTCCATTAAATTTGTTTGTGATCTTCTCCATTTTAAACACTTGGGCATCATTCCCGACTCATAGAATGAGTTCACCTTCGACAACATCGACTAAAGCTTTTCCGGTTATCAAGAATGGTCGTCCAAGTATTAACGGAATACGAGGGTCCATTTCATAATCAACAACAAGAAAGTCGACCGGAAAAGTGAAGGTACCAACTTTAACAAACACATCTTCGGTAATACCAACGGGGTAAGCGAGAGTGCGATTTGCTACTTCAAGAGTCATCTTTGTTGGTGTAAGATCGGGTAATGATAACTTTTCCAAACACTTAAAGGCATCAAATTTATACTTGCCCCGAGATCGGCTAACACAATAAATTCTTCGGTTTGGTTAAAAGTACATGGTGGCACAAAACGACCGGGATTGATTGTAGTGTTTTACTACTCTTTAGTAAAAGAGAGTAAATAAGGAAAGTATCGAGTGATGATTTAGGAAAATCAAGCACTAATGACCCTTATGAAGTTCCAAGTTCGTTTCCCAAGGAGGTATAAGTGTGTGAAAAACTTGTTAAATGTTTGTGATTAATGATTGGTTTAGAAGGGGATGAGAAAAGAAGATGACGAAGACGTGAAAATAATACTACGATGACGAAACGTAAAACCGTAAAAACTACAAAAATAAAAATTAATTCTAAAAATTACCAAAAATCAAAATAAATAAACTAAGAGTTTACCAATGATCAAAACTTTTTCAAACCTTTTAAATAATTAAATATTCAATTTTTAAATGCTAATTAAAGCCCTAAAAATCAAATAAATTATCAAAAAGCCTAAATAAAGATTTTTCAATTGGTAAACCTCTAAAATGACCTAAAAAGATTAAAAACTATATTTAGAAATTTTTAAACTAATAAAAACTATTTAAAATGATTTAAAAACTATTAAAACTTAATAAAATTATAAAAATTAATCTAGAAGTGATAAAATTATTCTAAAAGTTGCTAAATTCCTATTTTAATGTATTAAAGCTAAGAAAAATGTAAAAAGTTGGAAAATGTGAAATTTGAAAATTAATAATAAAATAATATTAAATATCCAAAAATTATAAAAAAATTCTAAAAACTTGCAAACTAGTTTATTTTTACCTAAATAATCAGAAAATCAAAGTGAAATGACCAGAATACCCCTATTGGGCCCTCAAATGGGCCAAAACCAAAAACAGTCAACCCTCAATGGGCTTTTTAGCCCAAAAAGTCAAACTTGGCCCAATTGACTTGGAAAAGCCCTATCGGACTCAAAATTTAATTCTAAGAACAAAACTCTAAAGGCCCAAAAGCTGAATGTGAGCTTATCACAGCTTAATAAGCAAACAACTTATCCTTATTGGGCTTTTTAGCCCATTAAGCAATAAGCTAATGCCATAAGCTCTAATTTGACACACAACCTTCTTTTGGGATGCTTATGAGATCTGTAAAAAGAAATTTTGAAAAAGCATACTCAATAAGCCAGAAATAAGCAAAGTACAAATCCACAAAACGACAAAATAGTCGGGTTTGAGATTTAGGGCACCTCAGAAGCTCTAGTTTGTTGCAAAAGCTCACAAATAGCTTAACTAAGAATAATCAATCAAGAAAATCACAAAAAGTCAAGTAGAATAAGCTGTAAGAACCAATAAGCTGGCTGAAAAAGCCAAATAAGCTAGTTTTCTAGCAAAAGCTTAACCAAAAGACTTGTAACCTTCCAGATTTGTTATTAAGCTAAGAAAAATGATTTCTATTACAAAAGCCAAGTTGTTGCATGTGCCAATAAGCAGTTCTCAAAAATAAGCCAATTTGTGCTTATTTGACCAAAAGTCAAAGTACTCCAAAGTTCACCAAATGATCAGGAATGGTATATGAGCTTGTTATAAGCAATTTTTGTGAAGGACTCAAGGAGGAGGCCTTGTGAATCAAGAGGTCAGTTGACCTTTTGATGGCAGATTTTGGCAATAAGGGCTTAATAAGCCAGTTAGCTTATAAGCCAGATACAAGGCACACCAAATAGCAAAATCCACTCACAAGCAGCACTTAAACAAGTTCCAAGCAGCAAAATCACAAGGCATACACTAGGATAACAAATGCAGACACAAAATGAGGTGGTCACTTTGGTGATGCAAATGACCACTTCAGCCAACTTTGATAAGCTATAGCACACTCAATAAGCCACCAAATTTAACAACCAGATAACCAATAGATGGCTTATCACCTAAACTATTCCCAAACCTGATTTCAGACCTTAGATCCAACAAACAAAGAAGTTATTGGATCTGATGTGTTTGACCAATTTCAACAACACTTTTATCAGATTTTTGCAAAACTTCAAATCCCTTTTCCAAACTTTCAAAAACTAAACCAATGACTAGAACTTGTTCAAAATGACTTGTTTAGACCTCCCAAACCCTAAGAACCAAGGGCTCAAGGCCACAAGGCCTTATGAACCAGTAATCCAAAACAGTCCTTAATCAACCACTTTTCAAAGCAACTTGTGATTTTTAAACACAACCTACTGATTTTATCCTTCAAATAGCTACACTAGGTGACAACTAACAGATTACAACCATAAAACATAAAGCAAAAACACAGAATCACCAAATCACATGCCAAAGTACAAAACAGACAATATCATATGATTTTTGAGAGGAATCTTAACAAGAGGTTATACCTGCCCTCCACAACATCCTAGGAGGGCCAGCTATGCTCCTTGGACCTTGTTCAACAACTAGAACAAGACCAAGGTACTTCAATAACAAAGATGATGAATGCCTTGGTTGATGTTTCAAAGCAGAAACTCAAGGGCTTGATTTCTTCAACACAATGAACAAACAGCCCAACCAAAGGCCCTAATCCCTTCACAAGCTTGGTGTCAACAAGCTTGCAAGAGCTTATAGCTTATGGTTAAGGATTAGTACACAATATTAAGCAAATTCAGAAACCACTTTTCAAGCTTTTTCAAACTTGAAAAACTTACCAAACATAAACGTCCTTGAACCAAATGATTCAAGCACACTTATAACAACAAATGGAACTCAGAATCACCTTTAAACAATACCAACTTTCAAAAACATAAAAAGGAATTACAATTTTCTCAAAATACCAACTTTTATAAATTTCAAAAAGGAATTACAAGTTTAAAAGGTAAAACTGGAACAAAGGGACTCTCACATGTTGAGGTCTCCTTTTATAGCCAAATGCCTGGCTAAACACTTTTCACAAACCCTAGCACTGATTTCTCTAAAATGCCCTTGAGTCTTCTAGATAATTCTTGGTTGTGAGCTGTCCAAAATGATCCTAGACGTTTAAAGTAGCTTTGGGGTGAAGCAAAGGATCTCAGCTGTTGATCTTGACACGTGGCAAGCCTTGGAGAGGAAGTTGGCAAATGATGGTGAAACGGTTTTGGTGGTGGGGCCTCTTGGTGAGTGGGAGTGAGTGTTTTAAGGTTGGGGTGAGATTATAGGCGTGTGAATCAAGTGTGGGTAAGGGTAATTTCATTTTACCCTTTGTTTTAATGAAGATAGTTACTGGGTTCATAGGGTGAACAATAGTAACTTTTGATCTGTTTTTGTAGGATTGGAAAGCTGTTTGGCGCAATTTGTGTTTGAATGTTTCAGTTACACACATTTGGTCCTTGTTCTTTGGGGAAATTGTAAAACGTGTTTTTCAGCAACAAAACTTGAACTCCTTTGTTAATAAGTTTCACACTTTGGCAGTTTTGGCACAAAACTTTGGAAAAAGGTTTCAAAGGGTTGTTTTTGCCATTTTGAGATAATTGAAGGACTGATTTTGGACTTTGTTGATCTTCAAAGGTCTTCAATGTGTCTTTGACTTCATGAGGGACCATTATTGGCAATTTGGAATTGTTGAGGGACTAATCTTGCCATTTCTTCAAAGTTAAAGGACCATTTGTGTAATTTTGAAAAACTTAAAGGACCAAACTTGTAACTATCAATATACAAGGGTTTTAAGTGTCATTTCTTCATTCATTGAGGATCAATCTTGCATATCTTCAAGTCTTCAAGGGTATTTGTTGAATATTCCATGAATTAGGGCCCGGTTCTTTGTACGGCTTTGTTTCTCGTGTCCGTTTTTACTTGTTTCTTATGATCTTTTGTCTTTTTCACGATATCCATACCTAAAATACACAAGTAAACAAACACAAGCATATATATGGTATTTTATGACATTTTTATGCATTAAAAGCCCGAAAAGAACGATGAGATCATGTGTAAATGCCAACTCATCACTCCCCCATACTAAGCCATTGCCGTGCCCTCACGTAATGCTAGAATAAAGTATCTAAGCATCACCAAAGTTCAATTTTATTAACCTTTATTGAAAAGTAAAAGACTTGCAACATACTACGAAGATGTGTAAAGACATAATGTATGATTTTCATCACAATTGTGACATTTAGGGTCAAAGAATAGAAACAAGTAAATGTCCCTTAGAGTAAACTTCGTCATCCTTGATTGTCATACATTCCATGCTAAGTGTAAAAACGAGATCATTGTTGGTACAAGTCACAATGCTAACACTAGTCATACGTCCAAATTGTGTAATACTTTTTCTCCCCGCAATCCTAGTTATAATAAAAAGAAATGGGTTACTAGCATTTTTTGACTATTTGTCATGGATCACAAGTGATTCATATTGACTTATTTGAGTAGTTATTAGTCCGAAAGCAAAGTAGCCCGATTTAATCGATAGTTAGCCGAAGGACAAAATCTTTTAAAACGGCTTCTCGTGTATCTCCTTAAGTTCATATCTTGGCATAACTCGTTTCACGATTTGAGACCTTTCTCGGACCGATATTTGGCATGTACTTCATAATTCAAATCTTGGGAAGACGTTCTTGAAATTATGGTCTTCTCTTCATATATTTGGAATTTCTTCACTTGACGTTTTTGAGAGATTCTTCATATTTGGACCATGACTTCATCATTTTTCTTCAATCGTTACTTTGGATTTTGATATACAACGATCCGCCTCCTTTTCGGACTTGGATATATTTATCCTCATACCTTGTAAGGGTCTTTTTGGATAGATTTTCTCCATGATCTTTAGGGGAGTAATTGCTTTTCGTCGTGTGTCTCGATCCTTCGTATTGATTTAGGAATAATGATACTTCACATCATCTTGGATCTTTAGCAAAAATAGAGCTCCTCATGCCTTGTTATGGCCTTTTTGGATGATCGCAAATCTTCGCGTCCCGCTTCTATAAGTTATGCCTTGGATATGAACTCTATTCAACCCCGAGCAACTTTTAAACGATCTTGCGCTAGAGGCTAAGTAACCTTTCAAATCGTACGACCTTACTTATTGCAATTATGATTTATTCCTAATGCATTGATCTTATGGGAAGAAAAAGCCACAATTAAAAACATATGAGTTTTTGAAAGAACACTTTCATGTTCTACGTTTAGCATGATCACTTGTCTAACTCTATCATCTCTCGTTCTTCACTATATAAAGACCTCTAATTAAAGAGACTCGTGAATACTTAGCCATGCAAGTCAAAATTAAGCCAAATTTGGATTAGCTTTCATTAAGACTATATCAAATCTAAGTTTTAGGTTTTCAAGCCACCTATAGGATCTTGCACTTTCTTGGACTTTTTCAAGTTTAGAGAATGCATTTTATAGTTCCCTTGATAAGTGACTTTCTAGGATCAATTATAGGAACTTGCGAAAAGTTCTTGTTCTTAACCCGAATGAGTTAAGACTTTCGCGTTTTAAAGCTCCCTATATAAAAGTCTAGCAAAACTTTAATTGAGCGGGTTAAGGAATGTAAATGGCTCCAAATGCCCATCAAGTCAAAAATTAACTCTTATTCTACCCATCGGAAAATATACATTCGTGTCTTAAAAACACTTATGAAAAGAAAAATTTTAAAATTTGGCCATTTTTAGCCTTATTAGCAACAAAACAAAACATTGAAAATTGGAAAGCGTGAGGGCGTAGCAATGCAAGTACCTATTCACCCCCATACTAAAAGTAAACATTGTCCTCAATGTTTCGAGTCTAAGGGTGGAGCACCCCCATACTAGAGACGAAGAATCGAATGATTAGGATCTAGCATGGAAAGGGTGATCAACAATATATCTAAAGCCGTTTATTAAGTATGCTAAAAGATAATTGTTAGAACAAAAAAGGATATGTCATGGATTCGTGAAAAACTTCTTCAAGCAAACGATGGAGGCTCACGTAAACGAACACGAGAGTCTTCAATCGTAGATGATGATGATGATCTAGATAACACAATCACAAACAACCACGAGACAACGAGTTGAAAGGGTACAAGTCCCCTTATTAGTGAATAGTAAGCATAAAGGATAAGCATAGGATCTCCCCCACAAGGCACCTCATTTTTGATTACCGAGTCATGAGCTCGACTCGATCCCCTCAATATGTGAACATTTAGGGAAAATCATGGTATGGTCAATTCTTGGTGGGGCTTACATGATAAACAAGGCCCAAAAACAACCGGTATTAAGGACTAAGTCCTTTGATGGTGTAAAATACCGTGATCGAAGATGGCGTTCTCGTTTTCATTGAAAAAACAAATCAACGCCACTTCATTATGTGCTAAAAACTCAAAGAGTTTGAAGAAAAGAGATGAGAAGTAGAAGGGTGGGACAATGGGTATGACAAACTTTTGAGCTACTCGAGGTAGACTCGCACCAAGCAAATAGATATCGTTTCCATTTATTGCATCGGTGGAAGACCGAGATTTCCCTCTACATGAAATTCCAGGATCGAATATCTCGTCCTCGGTGGACAAGGATGAGGGGACATAATGGGCTTCCCCCATACTAAAACCACACAAAGCATCGTCAAAAAGAGTAGACGAGATTTTAGCACTCAAAACACGTGGTGATGACGGAGTTAGATTTGTAGAAAAATCAATTAAATCACATTTAAAATCTTTTCCTTTTTTATCTTTTAAACTCTCCTTATGAAAACCCTTTTTGATTATGTCAAAAATATTTGGTGTTTCTAAGACGATGTTAGTCACACTAAAAATTCTCACATTTGTAAACCGTTTTGGTTTTGGTGGTGGCAAGTTCTCAAAACGTTTATCGACAAAGAAAACCTCCCCATCGGGGTCTACATATTCATCATTCGAAAGATCTTCCATAGAAACTGGCAACTTATCAACACTTTTCAAGAATGAATGTTCGAGGTGAGGCGAAGGATTTTTCGATTCAAGTATTGACGGTTTCTTCTTTGTAGGCTTTACACTCATAACCTCCACCGACGGAGGAAATGGTAAATTGTTTTTGGCGACATTTCCTAAAACTCTTGGTGAAACTTCTTTGCAAACGACATTGGTTGAATTACCATGGTTTAAAGTTGCAATAGAATAGACATGAGAATGATTGGAGTTTTGTGTTGCATTGATGACAAGTTCTTCCTCATTGAAACGAAGGGTGATTTTTCGAGCATGAACATCGATAAGTGCTCTTGATGTATCCAAAAATGAACGACCCAAAATGAGAGGAACTTTTCGATCGATAGGAATGTCTACAACGATAAAGTCAACGGGATAGTAAAACATTCCGACTTTAACGAAAACGTCCTCGGCTACTCCATGATACACGGCTTTTGTATGGGTTCAGATTTAGTCTCGATATCCTCTCGAATTGATCTCAGTTAAAAGTGGAATGATTTGTTCTTGGTGACAAAAAGTGGAATTGGTTTTCTAATCTACTTAACAGATAAATGAGTATAATGGTAATGAAGTAACTTAAAACAAGTAAATAATAAGCAAAACTGAAAAATCACCCTTACTGAAGAATACCCTATGCGGAAAATGGCTATTCGGAATAAATATAAAAAACAAGGCTATTCGGAAAATTATTTCTATGCGGAAAAACAGGGTTATTCGGAAAATATTCCGAATAAGGAAAAATGAAAATTGCTATTCGGAATAAAAAAGTTATTCGGAAAAACAATGCTATTCGGAAAATTGAGGCTATTCGGAAAAAGTTCCGAATAAGGAAGCAAAAACACTCCTATTCGGAATATATGAAATATTCCGAATAAGGCAAATTGGATCTATTCGGAAAAATGTTCCGAATAGGGAAACAGAGATGGCTATTCGGAATATATCAAATATTCCGAGTAAAGAAAATGGAAAACTGTCTATGCGGAATATATGGAAAGTTCCGAATAAGAGAAATTAAAACACGGCTATGCGGAATATCTGGGAAGCAACAGTAACAGAAGAAAAAGAGAGATACGAATTTTAATCCAAATCGACACCAATACTCAAAAAGGTTTCACCAAATTAAACACAAATCATTAACATACCATAAGGAACAAATCCCACCAATAAAAACTCTAAATCAACAACTTTTTAAGATCAAACTAAATTCAAATAAAAACTTAAGAACTTGCAAAAAGAGATGATGAAGAACAAGATTAATGAAAAGATGGAATGGATTGATTAAGGGAAAAGTAACAAGAGTATTGATTAAAGATTACAAGATTAAAAGAAAAAGATGAAAATCACCAAACTCCCTAATGGAGTTGGTGATGGGACGAACAAAAGAACTGGAAAAAGGAAAATGAAAAACTAACTCCCTAATGTGTGAAGGGAGGTTCTATTTATACTCCTAGTGGTTGGTTGGTGAGTGGGCTTTCTCCCTTTCTTCTTGTCTTCTCGTCTTTTCAGAAAAGTTGACGTTTTCGATTCTGATTCGGGATTTGTTGTCGATTAAATCCAACTCGTCTTTTAATTTCGTTGTTAAATAGACTCGAGTTTCTTCGACTTATGAAAATCTTCCGTCTTTAGTCCTTTTCTTCAATAAATCTTCGAATAGGCCTAGTGACTTCAAATCTTTTGCACGTCTTGGACAATAGACTTTATCTTGAGTCTTTTTCCTTGATAAATCCCGTGCAATCCCATGTTTTCTTTAATATTCATCCGGTTAGCTCTGAAATCACAGTAAACACAAAAACCACGCATAATTCCAAACAAATGATATTAATTACGTGTTTTGGTCTTGTTTTAGCCAGAATTAAGTGGTAGAAGGATGGGTGTTTACACACCTATCAAATCCCCTACACTTAACCATTGCCATGCCCTCATGCAATGCTTAGTGATAAAGCAATTTTACATTTTTCTCATAATTAATCAACCTTGGCCTTATTTAAATCCTACTAAACAATAATTAAAATACTAAGAGAACTTAAAACTTTAAAATAAACAAAAGGATGGAAATAACTTGTAAAGAAATCAAAGACTTACATTAGGGCTTTGGTGTTGCGAAGATTTATCACCCTCAAGTTTCACGTTCCCCAAACTAAGCTTAAAACGAGATCATTGTTATTATAAGTTAGTAAATCAAACACTTACACACATGGCTTAATTAAATGCTTAAACTCCCTTATTCCTAGGTGTATCTCTTATATTTTATTTTTGTCTTAGAATGATCATGAAGATGCATTTTTGGACTTATTTCGATAGTTTATTAAGGCTGAAAGCAAAGTAGGACGATTTGATCAATAGTTAGCTAAAGGACAAAATCTCTTAAAACTGCTTCTCGGGATATCAAAAAGTTCATATCTTGGCATAACTTGGTTCACGATTTGAGACCTTTCTCGGGCCGATATTTGGCATGTACTTCATACTTCATATCTTCGAGAGACGTTCTTGAGATAATGGTCTTCTCATCATAATAGAGTTTCTTCACTTGGAGACTTTTGAGGGGTACTCCAACTTTGTTGACCACGACTTCATGATTATTTCTTCAATCTCTAATTGGGATTTTGAGATACAACGATCCGCCTCCTTTTCGGACTTGGATCTATTTATCCTCATACCTTGTTAGGGTCTTTTCGGATAGACTTCTCCATGATCTTTACGGGAGTTGATTGCTTTTCGTCGTGAGTCTTGATCCTTCATATTGACTTTAGGAATAATGCTTTTCACATCACTTTGGATCTTCAGCAATAAAATTGAATCCTCATGCCTTGTTAGGGCCTTTTCGGACTCGCCAATCTTCGCGCCCCGCTTCATAAGTTATGCCTTGGCTATGAACTCTTATCATTACCGAGCAACTTTTAAACGATCTTGGGCTAGAAGCTAAGTAACTTTTCAAATCGTAAGACCTTACTTATTGCAGATAAATTATTAGCAAGTGATGGGAGAATAGGCAAATAATTACACCAAGTGAGCTTGCGCAAGATTACCGACTTATAACTGACTCTATCATTTCTCGTCCTCCACAATTTAAAATCTCAAATAATGAGACTCGTGGATACTTAGCCTTATAAACCAATTAAGGTCTACATGGTTAAGGATACTAGCTAGAATAAACTTGGATAAGTCTATTCGGGTTGAGTCAAAATAAACGCAACGGGCCTAATATGTCAAAAACTTCTAAACTAGCCAGACCAATTTATTAATATTTTTAACTTTATTGCGGGAGATATACATATGAAAGCAACGATAAAAATTTTAAAAATTACGACTAAATGGCCAAAGTTAATTAAAAATTTGAAAAATGTTGAAAAATATGATTTTCCGGTTAATTGAAGGCATTTTCATGGAAAAGTCCACTTAAAACTTCGATAGAAGTCTCCCCTACACTTAAGATAAACATTGTCCTCAATGTTTAAGCATGTGGGAGAAGTCTCCCCTACACTTATGACATTGTGCACGTTGGTTAACTCAAGTTAAGGAAGAGACGACTAAAGTGATCAATTTCAAATGTGAGAATTAAGAAAATTGAATCACGATAGTTGAGAGATAGAACCGGATTGCGGATAACACGGGAGCACGGTTCTTCAAAGATTTCCAAGATTGCAGTAATCCCTGTAAGCACATCACCACACAAACACAAATGACCAAAATAGGTCCTCCCCTACACTTAGGGGGTTAAAGGGATAGATACTCGGGCTGCCTCCCGAGGAGCGCTTGTTTTTGATAACCGAGTCACGAGCCTGACTCGACCCAAATTCAGTTCATGGGGAACGTGGTGAGGGATGGAATCACCTCCTGAGAGGTGTCCTCACCAAAGTACAACTTTACTCGTTGGCCATTCACCTTAAAATTTGGTCCATTAGGTTGAGCGAGCTCGAGAGTACCATATGGAAAAATTTGGGCGATGGTGAATGGGCCGGACCAACGAGATTTGAGCTTGCCCGAAAAGATTTTCAACCGAGAGTTAAAAAGTAAGACTTTGTCTCCAACATGGAACTCTCGGTTTTTGATCTTGGAGTCGTGAATGAGCTTAGTTCTTTCCTTATAGATCAAAGAATTTTCATAAGCCTCATTTCGAAGTTCATTGAGCTCATTGAGTTGGATCTTGCGTAGGTCACCGGCTTTGTTTATATCAAAATTAGCCCACTTCAAGGCCCAATAAGCCTTGTGCTCCAACTCAATGGGGAGGTGGCACGCTTTCCCGTACACAAGACGATAAGGCGTACAGCCGATCGGGGTCTTGTAAGCAGTACGGAAAGCCCACAAAGCATCATCGAGTTTATCAGCCCATGCGGCACGATGCTCTCCCACGGTTCTTTCCAAAATTCGCTTCAGTCCTCGGTTGGATATTTCGGCCTGGCCATTAGTTTGTGGGTGGTAAGCTGTGGAAAGACGATGGTTTACACCGTACTTAGCCATGACTCGAGCAAATTGGTCATTGCAGAAATGAGTCCCACGATCACTAATAATGGCACGAGGCACACCGAAGCGAGCGAATAGAGCTTTCAAAAAGTTACAAACCACCCTTGCATCATTAGTAGGCAAAGCTTTGGCTTCAACCCACTTAGAAACGTAGTCAACGGCTACAAGGATGTATTTGTTTCCTTTAGATGAAGGGAATGGCCCCATAAAGTCGATACCCCAAACATCAAAAATTTCACACTCTTGAATGAAATTCTGAGGCATCTCGTCTTTATGTGTGATTTTGCCTTGCTTTTGGCAAACATCACATCGCTTGACCATTTTGTGAGCATCACGATATATGGAGGGCCAATAAAATCCCGAATCAAACACTTTCTTTGCGGTGTAGTTGGGACCAAAGTGACCACCGGTGGGTCCTTTGTGGCAAGCATCAAGGATGTCCGACGCTGTCGGTCCATCAACACATCGGCGGATAATCAGGTCGGCACATTGTTTGAAAAGGTAAGGGTCGTCCCAAAAGTAAGTCTTGATGTCAGTAAAGAACTTCTTCTTTTGCTGGGACGTCAACCCTTCCTTGAGAATTCCACCCGCCAAGTAATTTGCAAAGTCCGCAAACCACGGGGTTTCATTCGGCTTCGAGTTTATAGACATTAAGGTCTCCAAGGGAAAAGAATCATTGATTTCTTTGGTCGGATGATCCCCTTGGTATGGATCCTCAAGTCTACTAAGATGGTCCGCGGCTAGGTTTTCTGCTCCTTTTTTATCGCGGATGTCGATTTTAAATTCCTGGAGCAGCAAAACCCAGCGAAGAAGTCTTGGTTTGGAATCTTGCTTTGTCAACAAGTACTTCAGCGCGGAATGATCGGTATACACAATGGTGGTGGAAAGGACAAGATAGGGGCGGAATTTTTCAAAAGCATAGACAACGGCTAAAAGCTCTTTTTCAGTTGTCGTATAATGCAATTGTGCCCCTGTCATTGTCTTGCTAGCGTAATGGATTGGTTGGAAGTGTTTATTCACTCTTTGTCCAAGAACCGCTCCAATAGCAAAATCACTAGCATCGCACATCAACTCAAAAGGCAGCTCCCAATTAGGGGTAACCAAGACGGGTGCCTTAGTAAGCTTATCTTTAAGCGAGTTGAAGGCATCAAGGCACTCTTTGGAAAAGATAAAAGGAGTATCTTTTTCCAAGAGGTGGGTCATCGGGCGAGCGATTTGAGAAAAATCTTTGATGAATCGACGATAGAAGCCCGCATGACCCAAGAAACTTCTCACACCCTTCACAGTTGAAGGTGGAGGCAACTTAGCGATTACATCAACTTTAGCACGGTCAACTTCAAGACCGGCTTTCGAAATCTTATGTCCAAGCACGACGCCTTCTTTTACCATGAAATGGCATTTTTCCCAATTTAGAACAAGGTGAGTGTCTTCGCACCGCTTTAGCATACGTTCCAAATTGGCAAGGCAAGAAGAGAAAGAATCCCCGAAGACCGAGAAATCATCCATGAAGACTTCCATGGTTTGTTCAACCATGTCATGGAAGATAGCTAACATACACCTTTGGAACGTCCCAGGCGCATTACATAAGCCAAAAGGCATTCTTTTGTAAGCGAAAGTGCCATAGGGACAAGTGAATGTAGTCTTCTCTTGATCTTGGGGATCGATGGGTATTTGAAAATAACCCGAGAAACCATCCAAAAAGCAGTAATATTCATTACCGGCTAATCGTTCAAGCATTTGGTCCATAAAAGGTAGAGGGAAATGATCCTTTCTCGTGGCATCATTGAGTTTGCGGTAGTCTATGCAAACTCTCCACCCAGTAACGAGACGAGTGGGAATCAACTCGTTGTGTTCATTGGGAACAACGGTTATTCCGCCCTTCTTGGGCACACAATGGATTGGACTAACCCACGGGGAATCCGAAATAGGGTAAATCATACCCGCATCAAGAAGTTTGATAACCTCTGTTTTGATGACTTCATGTATTTTTGGATTCACCCTTCGTTGGCTTTGAATAGTGGGCTTGAAGTCGTCCTCCATGAGAATTTTATGTGTGCAGAAGTGAGGATCAATTCCACGAATATCCGAGATTTTCCAAGCAATAGCCTTCTTATGATCTTTCAATACAGCAACGAGGCGAGTCTTCTCTTCATCTTTCAAATCCTTCGCAATAATAACGGGCGATTTCTTGTTGTCGTCCAGGAACACGTACTCGAGATGAGGCGGCAACTCCTTAAGTTCTAAATCCGGAGGATTTTCGACGGGAGGCGTTTTCAAAGTCGGAGTATCGATAGCAATGACCGTGGGAGATGGAGGCGAAGGATTGTCTTCGGTGAGAAGATTGTCAAAGAAACTCATGTCTTCATCCCCCTCGGTGGGAGAATCATTAGTAGCTAAATTCGCATCTCCCATGGCATCTTCAAGATTGTTCCAGAATAAATCACTATCTCCAAATAGAGACAACGATGAATCAATGGAGGACACGGTCTCAACATTGGGAAGAGAGGTAGGAATACTTTTGCAAGCATCATTAAAGTGTTCTTCACAAGCCTCATCAAGAACGTCAATACAATTAACGCTCTCATATGAATAAGGCTGTTTAGACAACTTTCCCATGTTGAAAACTACTTTGTCGTCACCCACTCTCATGATAAGCTCACCGGCTTCAACATCAATGAGAGTGCGACCGGTCCTAAGGAATGGACGACCAACAATAAGTGGTACACGAGGGTCCATCTCGTAGTCGACGACAACAAAATCAACAGGAAAGGTGAATTTGTCGACTCCTACAATAACATCTTCGGCTATCCCCACTGGATAAGCAACCGTACGGTTGGCCAATTCCAATGTCATTTTGGTGGGGACTAGCTCTGGGAGAGATAATTGCTTCCAAACACTTAGAGGCATGAGATTAATACTGGCACCTAGATCGGCTAGGGCCATGCAATTCTCTACTCCCGGGAAATTGCAAGGGATAAGAAAACGACCCGGATCACCAAGCTTGGTTGGCAATTTCCTTAAGAGCACTGCAGAGCAGTTCTCATTAAGTTGGGTGTTGGCAATGTCGAGGAGCTTTTCTTTATCGCTCAGAAGGTCTTTAAACATTTTGGCGTATTTGGGCATGTGAGCGAGAGCCTCAGCGAAGGAGATATTGAAATTCAGTTGTTTGAACATTTTAAGGAAATTCGAAACCTGAATATCATCCTTGCTCTTTTGCTTCTCTTTCCTCAACCTAGAAGGATAAGGTATATTGGAAGAAGATGAAGGCTTTAGAGGAATAGGGTCACTCACAACCACGGGTGGAGGAGGGGTAGAAGGAAGAGGTTGAGAAATTGGGGAAGGAGAAAGATGAGGAATGGGAGCAGGTGACTCGTTCTCCTTAGACACAACCACTGGTGGAGGTATAGGAAGCTCGGGTTCCTTGGTACCTTTACCACTTCGAGTGGTGATTGCTTTCATCTCCCCTCTTGGGTTCGCAACGGTGTTACTCGGAAGAGTACCCGAAGAAGAGGGTTGACTACTTTGGAAGAAACTAGCCATCATGTTTCTCAAGTCATTCGTCTGACTATCCAACGTGTTTCGCATATCGGCTCTCAAATCATTTCCTTGCTTGACCAAGTCGGCTTTCAGGTTGAGCACTTCTCTCTGAAGATTTCCCACTATCACATCGTTAGTCCTCATATAAGTTTCCACTTCTTGGTGAAGAGCGGTGGGTTGGTTGGGAGGAGCATGGTATGCAGGTGGTTGGTAAGCAGGTTGTTGGTAGACTTGATTGTTTCTTTGAGGTGGTTGTTGCTGTTTGTGAGGTGGAATGTATGGTTGTCGAGGTTGTTGTTGTTGTTGAGGAGAGCGGTTAAGGTTTTGTGGTTGGTTTGGGTTGGTTGGAGGAAAGCCAGGTGGGGAAAGATAGTTGTTGTTGCGGTAGCTAAGCAAGGTACGGTCACCTTGGGGTTTTGCTTGATAAGCAGGTTGTTGGTAGGTGCCATATGCCGCATTCACATTCTCAGCAGGGTAATCTTGGGTGGCGGTACAAGTCGTGTAAGAGTGGGGACCACCGCATATCTCACAAGGTTGGCTAACAGCGTTCACTTGTGCATTTTTAGCGTTGTTGCTGTTGTTGTTGCTGACGGTGTGGGTGACAAGCGTTTCAAGAAGCGTAGTGAGTTTGTCTAATCGCTTGTCGCTGTCATTAGTGCTAGCACTAGCAACATTGGTCCTAACGCTCTTGGTTTGCACACGAGACTTGTTCTCAATGATGTCCCAAGCAGCATTGGAAGTCTTAGCCAATAAATTACCCCCTGAGGCACTATTCAGTGAATCTTGGTCACTCATGCTTAAACCATTGTAAAAAGTATTAATTTGATGTACTTTGGTAAAACCATGTTGTGGGCATTTTCTTAAAAGATCTTTGAAACGATCCCAAGATTCACTGAATGACTCATCGTACTTTTGTTCAAAGTTTATAATCTCATTCCGCAAAGCGGTAGTACGAGAGGGTGGAAAAAAGTAATTGATGAACTTTGTTTCCAAATCCGTCCACGAGGGAATACTCTGTGGCGGTTCCTTAGCAAGCCAATGCCGGGCTTGTCCCTCTAAAGAAAAGGGAAAAAGTTGTAACCTTATGACCTCCTGTGGAACCCCATTGAACTTGACCGTGTTGGTGAGTTGTAGAAATCTCTTGATATGGTCATGTGGATCATCAATGGTTCGTCCCAAGAACGGCTGAGCGGAGACCATCTGGATAAAGCCTGACTTGAGCTCGAAATTGTTGGCGGCAATTGGAGGAATGAAAATTGGATCCGTGTTGCCATCAACATGAGCTTGCAGCAATTCGATCATTGGGCGATTATCCGGAAGGGGCTCATTGTTGTTGTTATTCATGTTGTTGAAAGGCGGGTTGTTGTTGTTATTATTGTTGTTCGGAGGTGGTATGTTATTGTTGTTTTGTACACCAGCCATGTCTAAGTTATCGAGAGGCTCGGGCTCTTGATAAGACGTGGATCGAGTGCGCATACACCTGCAAAAGAACGAACAAAGAGAAACAAGGCAAAAATATTTTTGGTTTTTATTGTTTTTTAATTTTTAGGATTTTTGAATTTTTTATATTTTTTTGTGTTTTTTGAAAAGTTTTGTGAAAAAGTAACGTTCACGGAGAACGGATCCCAAAATCCAAGTTCTACAAAAAACTTTTGATCTTAACGAGAGGAGCCGGCAGCGGCGCCATTTGATACACGGCTTTTGTATGGGTTCAGATTTAGTCTCGATATCCTCTCGAATTGATCTCAGTTAAAAGTGGAATGATTTGTTCTTGGTGACAAAAAGTGGAATTGGTTTTCTAATCTACTTAACAGATAAATGAGTATAATGGTAATGAAGTAACTTAAAACAAGTAAATAATAAGCAAAACTGAAAAATCACCCTTACTGAAGAATACCCTATGCGGAAAATGGCTATTCGGAATAAATATAAAAAACAAGGCTATTCGGAAAATTATTTCTATGCGGAAAAACAGGGTTATTCGGAAAATATTCCGAATAAGGAAAAATGAAAATTGCTATTCGGAATAAAAAAGTTATTCGGAAAAACAATGCTATTCGGAAAATTGAGGCTATTCGGAAAAAGTTCCGAATAAGGAAGCAAAAACACTCCTATTCGGAATATATGAAATATTCCGAATAAGGCAAATTGGATCTATTCGGAAAAATGTTCCGAATAGGGAAACAGAGATGGCTATTCGGAATATATCAAATATTCCGAGTAAAGAAAATGGAAAACTGTCTATGCGGAATATATGGAAAGTTCCGAATAAGAGAAATTAAAACACGGCTATGCGGAATATCTGGGAAGCAACAGTAACAGAAGAAAAAGAGAGATACGAATTTTAATCCAAATCGACACCAATACTCAAAAAGGTTTCACCAAATTAAACACAAATCATTAACATACCATAAGGAACAAATCCCACCAATAAAAACTCTAAATCAACAACTTTTTAAGATCAAACTAAATTCAAATAAAAACTTAAGAACTTGCAAAAAGAGATGATGAAGAACAAGATTAATGAAAAGATGGAATGGATTGATTAAGGGAAAAGTAACAAGAGTATTGATTAAAGATTACAAGATTAAAAGAAAAAGATGAAAATCACCAAACTCCCTAATGGAGTTGGTGATGGGACGAACAAAAGAACTGGAAAAAGGAAAATGAAAAACTAACTCCCTAATGTGTGAAGGGAGGTTCTATTTATACTCCTAGTGGTTGGTTGGTGAGTGGGCTTTCTCCCTTTCTTCTTGTCTTCTCGTCTTTTCAGAAAAGTTGACGTTTTCGATTCTGATTCGGGATTTGTTGTCGATTAAATCCAACTCGTCTTTTAATTTCGTTGTTAAATAGACTCGAGTTTCTTCGACTTATGAAAATCTTCCGTCTTTAGTCCTTTTCTTCAATAAATCTTCGAATAGGCCTAGTGACTTCAAATCTTTTGCACGTCTTGGACAATAGACTTTATCTTGAGTCTTTTTCCTTGATAAATCCCGTGCAATCCCATGTTTTCTTTAATATTCATCCGGTTAGCTCTGAAATCACAGTAAACACAAAAACCACGCATAATTCCAAACAAATGATATTAATTACGTGTTTTGGTCTTGTTTTAGCCAGAATTAAGTGGTAGAAGGATGGGTGTTTACACACCTATCACTCCACATGCTAAAATCGTAGAATGATCGGCCATCTCGATAGACATGTTCGAAGGAGTAAGAGCCGGAAGCGAAAGCGATTTGAAAATCTCAAGAGGCATTAAATTAATACTAGCACCAAGATCGGCCAAGGCGTAGCATTCCTCCATATCTTGAATTGCACACGGAATCAAAAATTTACCGGGATCACCGACTTTTTGTGGTATGCGGCTAAGAAAAACCGATGAACAACTAGACGATTGTTGTAACTTCTCTTTGTTGTTTAGCATACTTTTGAAGTTTGCGGCGAATCGAGGAATCATGATTAAAGCATCGGCAAAACTTATGTTAAAATGCATGTCACGAAACATTTTCATAAATAGCTCAAATTGATAACTATTCCGTTCTCGTGCCTTTTCCTTGTCACGTCTCGAAGGGTAGGGTAAAGGTGGTGTGGGTTGGTCATTAGGCAACGGCCTTGGAAACTCGGGTTCCACAATTCGTATTGGTTCAATCGTAGGTGTGGTATGAGCGGTACTTCGTGGGATTGTAATGTGCTCCTTTTCGACCATCACCTCGGGTTCTTTCTCGATTTCCTTCTCCGTAGAAGTACTTGGACGAGAGATTGGTTCCTTGAAAGTTTTACCACTTCGTGTAGTAATAACCTTCATTTCTCCCTTCGGGTTTGCAATGGTATAACTAGGAAGACCACCCGAGGAAGAGGGTTTACACATGATTGCTTCAAACATCTTAGCCATTCGGTCCTCAAATTTTGATTGCCTAGCATCCGCTTTTAATAACTCTTGCTTAATCTCATGTTGTCCTAATTCCATCTTTTGTTGGTTTTGTTGAAGACGTTGGACATTTCCTTCCATTTTGTTTGCATGAGTTTTAAGTTCATTAGCAAGTTCATTTTTAAGCTCGTTTTTCAACTCGGATCTTAAGCTAATCATCTCACGTTGCATGTTATCAAATTTAGCATCATTTGCTTTAGCATAATCCAAAAATTCTCCTTGAAGATTTTTAGTGTGAGCATTTTGAAAACCTTGTGTAGTGTTTTGAAAATCACGGTTTTGGTTTTTATTAGTGACTTGTCCATTCCCATTTTGATAATTCCCTTTGTTATAGTTGCGTGAATTGCCTTGGTAATTACCACCTTGGTTGTTGTTTCGATAGTTATTAGCATTTTGATTTGGTGGATCTTGATTTGGGCGGGAACCTTGACCGTTTTGGTTGTAAGTTCCCGTTGCTACATAAGCACTCGAAGTGTTACCATCCGCGGTAATGCACTCGGAAAGATCATGAGCTCCACCACAAGACAAACAACTCTTAGCTACCTCTTTTACCGAAGCGGAATTTGAAGCTTCTTGAGCTTTCCCATGGGTCATAAGATTAGCAAATCTATCAAAAAACCGATTTTCCTCATTAGCTTCATCATGTAAGGCATTAATGCTACGAGACGATGATGACGATGATGAACCCAAATTGGCAACACTCGGTGTGTTACGAGGGCTATAAACCTTAGATCTATTCTCGATGATTTTCAAAGCCTCATTGGTTGTCTTGCACAAAAAATTACCACCCGCGGCGGCATTCAAATAATCTCGTTCATGATCATTAAGCCCATTATAAAAAGTATCAATTTGATGCAATTCCGAAAAATCATGGTGTGGACATTCATGTAACATTTCTTTAAAGCGTTCCCATGCCATTGAAAAACTTTCATTATTTCTTTGCACAAATCATGAAATCTCATTTTTCAAATGTGTTGTTTTAGATGGTGCAAAAAACTTGTTCACAAACTTAGAAACGAGATCACCCCATGTCAAAATTGAATTTGGCGGTTCTTTCTCAAGCCAAATTTTTGCGGGTCCATCTAACGAGTATGGAAATAAAATCATCTTAATGGCGTCATGTGGAACATCCTTAAACTCGCTAGTAGCGGTGAGACGATTAAAATTCCTAATGTGATAGTGCGGGTTGTCTTTCTCATGACCTCTAAACTTATTTGCTTGCAACATCGACATTAAACCCGTCTTAATCTCGAAATTCTCCGCAAGGATGGCGGGAATCACAATAGCCTCTCCAAAACCCTCGGTGGGTGCTTGTAGCAACTCCATCATAGTACGATTAGCCATGACGACTTCTTGTTCTACAATTGGTTCAACAATTGGAGGTTGTTCCTCAATCAACGTCTCTTGATTGGCTTGCTTTTGAAGACGTCTACGAGCTCGTTTTGCTTGATTGCGAGTGATCATAAACTTCACGAAGAATGGGAGGTGAGCATCTTTTTGGGTGTTTTGTGAATTTTCAATTTTTTTTGTGTTTTTTATTGTATTTAATTTTTTTGGATTTTGGTGTATCTTCGTAGACAACAATCTACAAAATCTCTCCTCGAATCAAACTCTTGATTAAAGAAGCCTCAAAGGAATGAAAACGATCACGTGGAGTGAACGCCTTCGAATGACTTAAGAACTTTGGTGAAAACCAAATTGTTCAAGAGGTTTTAATCACAAAGAAACCAAGCAAATATATTATACGTAATAATACTTTGGGCGGCAAAACCCTCGATTAGCTTTCAATCTCAAAATACTCACAAGCAAGCGGGGAAACGAAGCGGCGCGAAGAACTTAAGAGCCTTTATCCTTAGGGTATATTTTATAATACCCGCCTTATACCCACCTTATAGTTTGTATTTTTCAAAATCGAGCTTCACGAAAGTATTTATCTATTTTTGCCTTTTTCTTTTTGTTTGAGATTCGAATACAATAATTAGGAGATCAAATCCGAATTAAGGTTGTGTTTTCACACTTTTGGAGATATTGTTTATTTGTTGTGATACTTAATACAATATAGTAATAATATTTTCACAAGAAAAACCAAGAAAACCGATAATACGTATTAGTAGAGTTCTACTAATACAAATACTATTTTTGGTTAATATTAAAAACAACAATGCAAATTAATCATGACACACCTCCCCGACAGCGGCGCCAAAATTGATTGTAGTGTTTTACTACTCTTTAGGAAAAGAGAGTAAATAGGGAAAGTATCGAGTGATGATTTAGGAAAATCAAGCACTAATGACCCTTATGAAGTTCCAAGTTCGTTTCCCAAGGAGGTATAAGTGTGTGAAAAACTTGTTAAATGTTTGTGATTAATGATTGGTTTAGAAGGGGATGAGAAAAGGAGATGACGAAGACGTGAAAATAATACTACGATGACGAAACGTAAAACCGTAAAAACTACAAAAATAAAAATCAATTCTAAAAATTACCAAAAAGTCAACAAAAATCAAAATAAATAAACTAAGAGTTTACCAATGATCAAAACTTTTTCAAACCTTTTAAATAATTAAATATTCAATTTTTAAATGCTAATTAAAGCCCTAAAAATCAAATAAATTATGAAAAAGCCTAAATAAAGATTTTTCAATTGGTAAACCTCTAAAATGACCTAAAAAGATTAAAAACTATTTTTAGAAAATTTTAAACTAATAAAAACTATTTAAAATGATTTAAAAACTATTAAAACTTAATAAAATTATAAAAATTAATCTAGAAGTGATAAAATTATTCTAAAAGTTTCTAAATTCCTATTTTAATGTATTAAAGTTAAGAAAAATGTAAAAAGTTGGAAAATGTGAAATTTGAAAATTAATAATCAAATAATATTAAAAATCCAAAAATTATAAAAAATCCTAAAAACTTGCAAACTAGTTTATTTTTACCTAAATAATCAGAAAATCAAAGTGAAATGACCAGAATACCCCTATTGGGCCCTCAAATGGGCCAAAACCAAAAACAGTCAACCCTTAATGGGCTTTTTAGCCCAAAAAGTCAAACTTGGCCCAATTGACTTGGAAAAGCCCTATCGGACTCAAAATTTAATTCTAAGAACAAAACTCGAAAGGCCCAAAAGCTGAATGTGAGCTTATCACAGCTTAATAAGCAAACAGCTTATCCTTATTGGGCTTTTTAGCCCATTAAGCAATAAGCTAATGCCATAAGCTCTAATTTGACAGACAACCTTCTTTTGGGATGCTTATGAGATCTGTAAAAAGAAATTTTGAAAAAGCACACTCAATAAGCCAGAAATAAGCAAAGTACAAATCCACAAAACGACAAAATAATCGGGTTTGAGATTTAGGCCACCTCAGAAGCTCTAGTTTGTTGCAAAAGCTCACTAATAGCTTAACTAAGAATAATCAATCAAGAAAATCACAAAAAGCCAAGTAGAATAAGTTGTAAGAACCAATAAGCTGGCTGAAAAAGACAAATAAGCTAGTTTTCTAGCAAAAGCTTAACCAAAAGACTTGTAACCTTCCAGATTTGTTATTAAGCTAAGAAACATGATTTCTATTACAAAAGCCAAGTTGTTGCATGTGCCAATAAGCAGTTCTCAAAAATAAGCCAATTGGTGCTTATTTGACCAAAAGTCAAAGTACTCCAAAGTTCACCAAATGATCAGGAATGGTATATGGGCTTGTTATAAGCAATTTTTGTGAAGGACTCAAGGAGGAGGCCTTGTGAATCAAGAGGTCAGTTGACCTTTTGATGGCAGATTTTGGCAATAAGGGCTTAATAAGCCAGTTAGCTTATAAGCCAGATACAAATCACACCAAATACCAAAATCCACTCACAAGCAGCACTTAAACAAGTTCCATGCAGCAAAATCACAAGGCATACACTAGGATAACAAATGCAGACATAAAATGAGGTGGTCACTTTGCTGATGCAAATGACCACTTCAGCCATCTTTGATAAGCTATAGCACACTCAATAAGCCACCAAATTTAACAACCAGATAACCAATAGATGGCTTATCACCTAAACTATTCCCAAACCTGATTTCAGACCTTAGATCCAACAAACAAAGAAGTTATTGGATCTGATGTGTTTGACCAATTTCAACAACACTTTTATCAGATTTTTGCAAAACTTCAAATCCCTTTTCCAAACTTTCAGAAACTAAATCAATGACTAGAACTTGTTCAAAATGACTTGTTTAGACCTCCCAAACCCTAAGAACCAAGGGCTCAAGGCCACAAGGCCTTATGAACCAGTAATCCCAAACAGTCCTTAATCAACCACTTTTCAAAGCAACTTGTGATTTTTAAACACAACCTACTGATTTTATCCTTCAAATAGCTACACTAGGTGACAACTAACAGATTAGAACCATAAAACACAAAGCAAAAACACAGAATCACCAAATCACATGCCAAAGTACAAAACAGACAATATCATATGATTTTTGAGAGGAATCTTAACAAGAGGTTATACCTGCCCTCCACAACATCCTAGGAGGGCCAGCTATGCTCCTTGGACCTTGTTCAACAACTAGAACAAGACCAAGGTACTTCAATAACAAAGATGATGAATGCCTTGGTTGATGTTTCAAAGCAGAAACTCGAGGGCTTGATTTCTTCAACACAATGAACAAACAGCCCAACCAAAGGCCCTAATCCCTTCACAAGCTTGGTGGCAACAAGCTTGCAAGAGCTTATAGCTTATGGTTAAGGATTAGTACACAATAATAAGCAAATTCAGAAACTACTTTTCAAGCTTTTTCAAACTTGAAAAACTTACCAAACATAAACGTCCTTGAACCAAATGATTCAAGCACACTTATAACAACAAATGGAACTCAGAATCACCTTTAAACAATACCAACTTTCAAAAACATAAAAAGGAATTACAATTTTCTCAAAATACCAACTTTTATAAATTTCAAAAAGGAATTACAAGTTTAAAAGGTAAAACTGGAACAAAGGGACTCTCACATGTTGAGGTCTCCTTTTATAGGCAAATGCCTGGCTAAACACTTTTCACAAACCCTAGCACTGATTTCTCTAAAATGCCCTTGTGTCTTCTAGATAATTCTTGGTTGTGAGCTGTCCAAAAAGATCCTAGATGTTTAAAGTAGCTTTGGGGTGAAGCAAAGTATCTCAGCTGTTGATCTTGACACGTGGCAAGCCTTGGAGAGGAAGTTGGCACATGATGGTGAAAAGGTTTTGGTGGTGGGGCCTCTTGGTGAGTGGGAGTGAGTGTTTTAAGGTTGGGGTGAGATTGTAGGCGTGTGAATCAAGTGTGGGTAAGGGTAATTTCATTTTACCCTTTGTTTTAATGAAGATAGTTACTGGGTTCATAGGGTGAACAGTAGTAACTTTTGATCCGTTTTTGTAGGATTGGAAAGTTGTTTGGCGCAATTTGTGTTTGAATGTTTCAGTTACACACATTTGGTCCTTGTTCTTTGGGGAAAATTGTAAAACGTGTTTTTCAGCAACAAAACGTGAACTCCTTTGTTAATAAGTTTCACACTTTGGCAGTTTTGGCACAAAACTTTGGAAAAAGGTTTCAAAGGGTTGTTTTTGCCATTTTGAGATAATTGAAGGACTGATTTTGGACTTTGTTGATCTTCAAAGGTCTTCAATGTGTCTTTGACTTCATGAGGGACCATTATTGGCAATTTGGAATTGTTGAGGGACTAATCTTGCCATTTCTTCAAAGTTGAAGGACCATTTGTGTAATTTTGACAAACTTAAAGGACCAAACTTGTAATTATCAATATACAAGGGTTTTAAGTGTCATTTCTTCATTCATTGAGGATCAATCTTGCATATCTTCAAGTCTTCAAGGGTATTTGTTGAATATTCCATGAATTAGGGCCCGGTTCTTTGTACGGCTTCGTTTCTCGTGTCCGTTTTTCCTTGTTTCTTGTGATCTTTTGTCTTTTTCACGACATCCATACCTAAAATACACAAGTAAACAAACACAAGCATATATATGGTATTTTATGACATTTTTATGCATTAAAAGCCCGAAAAGAACGATGAGATCATGTGTAAATGCCATCTCATCAGGGATCTCTAAGTTTTTCTAGAAGTTCTTTAAGAAGGACGGCAGAACAATTTTCATTCAGTCGAGTATTAACAAACTCAGCCATCTTCTCCTTCTTATTAAGCAATTCCTTAAACATCTTAACGAATGTCGGTATTTGGGCAAGAGCTTCAACAAGGCTTATGGTGATGGTCACTCCCGAAATATTCTTTAAAAATATTGTCACTTGAACGTCATCCTTGGTGAGCAATTTGCACTTGTCTAATCGAGATGGATAAGGAATATTGGGTTTAGGAGGTGTAGGTGTAGAAGGTGAAGGTTGATATGTTGTAGGTTTAGAGGTGGAAGGTGGGGTTGGTGAAGGGTGTTTCTTGGGTACTTCTTCATGCATAGGTGGAGACGGTAATGGAGAACTAGTACTAGGCATGAAAGTAGGTGGGATAAATGGTAGTGGAGGAGGTGTAGATGGAGTAACTGGGGGAGGGGTATATGGTCCTACTAGAGTTGCTCCACTACGTGTAGTAATAGCACTCACATTCGCTCTTGGGTTGGTGACGGTATTTGAAGGAAAAGAGCCCAAAGTAGAGGGTTGAGTGGTTTGGAAGAAACTAGCCATCATATTATTCAAATCATTTGTTTGATTGCTCAAAGAAGTTTGCATATCATGTCGAAGATCGGTTCGAATATCATTCCCTTGTTTAGTGATATCTCCTTTCAAGTTGATGATTTGGCTTTACAGATTCTTAACTACCTCTCCTTGGTTCCTCATGAAAGCTTCAACATCATGATTATAAGTTGTGGGTGGAGTGATGGGTGGTGCTTGTTGAGCGGGTGGGTGATATGGATTAGAAGCTCGAGGTTGGTTTGGATTGCTTCTATTAAAGTTGTTTTGGTTGTGGTTTTGAGGAGAAAAATCGGGTGAAAGAAAGTTGTTAGAACGGTAACTTAGCAAGTTACGATCACCTTGAGGTCGGGCTTGATAGCTTTCCGTTGAATAGTTGCCATAAGCCGCATACATGTTTCCCGGATTGTTATGAATAGAAGGACAATCAGTGTATGAATGAGGACCACCGCAAATCTCACAAGAAAGTGCTACAACTTTAACTTGTTGTTGTTGATTCGTAGCAATGAGTAGGATATTTTTGTTCATTTCGGTCATCATGCGGGTGAATTCGGTCATCTCGGGGTTGGAAGAAGTAGAAGAAACATTGACTCTCGGGTTATTCCTTGAAGATGCGGATGAATCCCAATTTTTGTGATGAGTAGTCATGTTCTCTATAAGCTCTCTACACTCCTCGGGTCTTCTTTTCATAAATGTGCCACCGGCGGCTGCATTAATCGTATCACGATCTCGAAAAGTTAAACCGTTGTAGAAAGTATCAATTAAGGTGACGGGGAGAATATTATGATTAGGACATCGATCGATCAAAACATTATAACGTTCCCAAGCATTGAAAAGTGATTCATCAGGTTCTTGTGTGAAACCACTGATTTGATTCCGAAGGCTCGTTACCATGGATGGTGGAAAGTAGCGCGACAAAAATCGTTGAGTCATCTCGTCCCATGTATGAATTGAATTCTTAGAAAGACGGTCAAACCATTTTTCGGCATGGTGGGATAAAGTGTGTGGAAATAGATGAAGGCGAATAAAATCCATAGTAACCCCGGTCAATTTCATGCTTTGAGTGACGGTAATGAATTTGTCGAGATGTTTGTTGGCATCATCATCCGGCAATCCGCGAAATGGACAAGTATTTTGAACTTGTTGGATCATGTGATGCTTCAACGAAAACTTTGGAGCCGTGATTTTCATCGGCGCAATCGGTCCTCCACGTCCATTCATTGTTGGTTGACAAAGCTCCTCCATCGTTCGAAGGTCTGGTTGAGGACCATGGTTGTTGTTATTCATGTTGGGGTGAGGTGGATTATTATTGTTGTGCACACCAGCCATATCTAAGTCTTCAAGAGTCTCGGGCTTAGAATAAGACGAAGATCTAGTACGCATACACCTGCAAAAGAAAAAGATTACAAATAAATAGAGGAAATATATTTACTTGTAAAAATAAAATCTTTTTGGTGCAAAACTTTTGAAAAAGAAATGCTTTTTATGAGTTTTTTTAATGTTTTTGGACTTTTGAAATTTTTTTAATTTTTATGGATTTTTGGAAATTTTGGACACGAAAAATAACGTTCACGAGTGAACGGATCCCAAAATCCAACGCGTCTCTCACAATAAACCGTTAATCTTCACGAAAAGACCCGGCAACGGCGCCATTTTAATTACTGAAAATGCATTCTTTGAAGTGTTCTTTGAAGTATGTCTAATCGAATCGATCACGGATTAAAGTGTGCGACTCAGTCGTCTTTTGGTGGAAAAGAAATGGTTTTGTCGTTGTTGTAAACTAAAAGTGCAAAACTTTGAAATAAATGGTAAAGTAAATGAAGCTGAAAATGTTTAAAAGTAAATGGCGAAAAATTTAAGACTTTAAAAGTAAATTAATTAAATGAAAGACGTAAAATTAAAGCTTGACGAAAAGTAAATTTGACAATTTAATAAAAATGCAAACTTGAAAATTAAAATAATAAACAATATTAAAATGACAGTTAAGAAAAATGGCGGGATAATTAAAGTTTAAAAACTAAAACAGGAAACAAAAACAAAACATAAGTTGGAAAACACAAATACCTGACCTAGTTCGGAATATCACATCCAACAAGTAATTTAGAATAGGCAATCCAAGATCTAATTCGGAATAACCATCTTGAACACAATTCGGAACACAAATACCTGACCTAGTTCGGAATCTCCATCACACATTCAATTCGGAATGTGAGTTTTGACAGTAGTTCGGAATGTTGAACCTTGATGCAATTCGGGATAAGTAATCCTGATGTAGTTGGAATCCAAATATTGGGTGCAATTCGGAATACTATAGTTATGTAGTTCGGAATGTATGTCACCCACCTAGTTCGGAATACTAGCTTGGTACTTAATTCGGGAAACCAGTTCACACCATAAGTCGGAATATGAAGCCTCAACGTAATTCGGAATACACAATCACTACCTAATTCGGAATCTGCATGCCTGACTTAGTTCTGAATCTAGTTATCCAACTCTTAATTCGGGAAACAGGTTTTTGGTACCTAATTCAGAATGTGGAGAAGGACACAGTTCAGAATAAAGTGATACTCAACCTAATTAGGGAAACTAGGGTTTTAACATAACCCGAACTAGATCAAAAATAAGCAAAAACTAAAATAATCTAAAACCAAATAAGCACTTATCTAAAAGTTTAACCAAATCAAGTTTAAGAAAAAACAAATAATCCAAAATTTAAAAACTTTCAAAAACACTAAATAATAAAAATATTTAAAAACAACTTTTTATAAAATAACTTTTAAAAACACTTAATTAAATTAAGAAAAGCACACAATAAGCTATAAGAACAATAAGCTAACACAATCAAACACATGAAAACATAACAAACAATCAAATAAACATGACAATAAGCAAATAAGCATAAAGATTAAGTAAAACAAGAAAGGTAGAATGAGAGATTAATTAAAAACTTGATTCAAATTAAAGATTCAACAACAAAATTAAAACTTACTTGAAATTAAAGGCAAGAATTAAAGACAATAATGTAAATGGACAATATGAAAGTGCATGTAAAAAAATGGAAAGACTAAATTGTCAATTTAGCTAACACCTTCTAATGACACATTAGGAGGGTATTTATAGAAGGATTAACATGTGTTGATGATTTCTTCTTTTCTTCTCGTCTTTTCGTCTTTTAAATTCTTCGACTTTCTCGACGTTGTCTTGGGATTTGTCGATATAAATTGAACTCGTCTTATAACTTTCTTCTTTTATTAGACTTGAGTTCTTCGACTTCATTAAACTTCCGTCTTTAGACTTTTTCTTCGATAAATCTTCAGAATAGGCCTTGGACTTCCGTTCTTTTTGCACTCTTGATCTTTTGACTTCGTCTTTTATCTTTTTCTTCGATAAAAGCCCGTGAAAGACCGTGTTTTCTTCCCTTTTCACATGTTGATCCTAAATCACAACAAAAACACAAACCACGCATATTTCCGACATTTACGACATAAAATACATGTTTTGGCTTGGTTTTTATTATAATTAAGTGGTAAAAGGATAAGTGTTTTCACACTTATTACAAAGACAAGGCAAGATCACACATAAAGATGAGATGCCTCAAAATTTCATCCAAGAGTGTGAAATCTTTGACGTATGGGGTATCGACTTTATGGGGCCATTTCCATCATCTAAAGGGAACAAGTACATCCTCATAGCCGTTGACTACATATCAAAATGGGTTGAAGCAATGGCTCTACCTACTAACGATGCGAGGGTGGTTGTGAACTTTCTGAAACAATTATTTGCTCGATTCGGTGTACCTCGTGCTATCATTAGTGATCACGGGACTCATTTTTGCAATGATCAATTTGCTCGAGTCATGGCTAAGTATGGTGTCACGCACCATCTTTCCACCGCTTATCATCCACAAACAAATGGTCAAGCCGAGATTTCTAACTATGGTCTTAAGAGAATCTTAGAGTGAACTGTGGGAGAGCATCGTGCCTCGTGGGCCGATAAGTTAGATGATGCTTTGTGGGCTTTCCGTATCGTATATAAGACACCTATTGGTTGTACTCTATATCGTCTTGTGTACGGAAAGGCATGCCACCTCCCCATTGAGTTGGAGCATAAGGCATATTGGGCCTTGAAATGGGCTAATTTTGATATCATCAAAGCCAGTGATCTTAGGAAGATTTAACTCAACGAGCTTAATGAACTAAGGAATGAAGCTTATGAGAATTCATTGATCTACAAGGAGAAAACCAAACTAATTCATGATTCTAAAATTAAGAACCGAGATTTTCACATAGGTGATCAAGTTTTACTCTTTAACTCTCGGTTGAAAAAATTTTCGTGCAAGCTTAAGAGCCGTTGGTCTGGTCCATTCACCGTCGCCAAAGTCTTCCCCTATGGCACCATCGAGTTATCACAACCAAATGGGCCAAATTTTAAACTGAATGGCCAGCGTGTTAAGTTGTACTTTGGTGTGGACATCTCTCATGAGATGATTCCATCCCTCACCACGTTTCCCTTGAATTAGTTCTGGGTCGAGTCAGGCTCGTGACTCGGTTAACAAAAACAAGCGCTTCTCGGGAGGAAACCCGTTTTTCTATCCTTTTACCCATTTTCATAATAAGTGTAGGGCGGAGCTACATAGGTGTTTGTTGTCTTGTTTCTTATGATATACAGGGATTAAAGCTTCAAAGATCAGTTTTGATGATATTTGACGACCCGTGATGGCGTGTACCTGTCTTCCCGGTTCTGTCCTAAACTCTTGTGATTCAATATTTCATATCTTATATGTTGACATTGAAATCACTATAGTCGCCCCTTCCTTAGTAAGATTTAAACAAAGTGCACAATGTCCTAAGTGTAGGGAGTTTACTCCCACATGCTTAAACATTGAGGACAATGTTTATATCAAGTGTAGGGGGACTTCTATCGAAGTAAGTGGGCTTTTCCATGAATTTGTCCTCATTTTAACCGGAAAATCTAATTTTTCGACATTTTTCAAAATTTTTAATCTATTTTGGGCTAGTAATATAGTAGTTTTTCCTCTGTTATCGTTATTTACTTTATTTGCTAAAATAAAGTTTAATAAAGTGGTTTTAATTTTTCAAACATCATGAATCTTTTGACTCAACCCGAGTGTACTTATCTAAGTTTACTCTAGCTAGTATCCTTAACGTGTTTAAATCAAGTTTTGCTAGGCTTTTATATAGGGAACTTTAAAATGCGAAAGTCTTAACTCTTACGGGTTAAGAACAAGAACTTTTCGCAAGTTCCTATAATTGTTCCTAGAAAGTCGTTTATCAAGGGAACTTTAAAACGCGAATTCTAAACTTGAAAAAGTCTAAGAAATTGTAAGATCCTATAGATGACTTGAAAACCCAAAACTTTGATTTAATTGGCTAAGCATCCACGAGTCTCATTCCTTAAGATTTTAAATTGTGGAGAACGAGAGATGATAGAGTCAATTATAAGTTTGGTATTCTTTCATGAATTTATGTTAGTTGATTATGAGCTTTTTCTCCCATCGCTTGTTAATAAATTTAATTGCAATAAATAAGGTCGTACGATTTGATAAGTTACTTAGCTTCTAGCACAAGATCGTTTAAAAGTTGCTCGGTATTAATTAAAGTTCATAGCCAAGGCATAACTTATTGAAGCGGGATGCGAAGATTGGCGAGACCGAAAAGGCCCTAACAAGGCATGAGGGCTACATTTTGTTGCTAAAGATCCCAAGTGATGTGAAGAATCATTTATCAAAAATCAATATGAAGGATCGCGACACACGACGAAAAGCAAATACTCCCCTAAAAATCATGGAGAAGTCTATCCAAAAAGACCCTAGCAAGGTATGAGGATAAACAGATCCAAGTCCTAAAAGGAGGCGGATCGTTGTATATCAAAATCCAAAATAAATATTGGAGAAAAATGAAAAAGTCGTGGTCCAAGTATGAAGAATCTCTCAAAAACTTCAAGTGAAGAAATTCCTATTATGAAGAGAAGACCATTATTTCAAGAACGTCTCTCAAGATTCGAAGTATGAAGTCGCTGCCAAATATTAGTCCGAGAAAGGTCTCAAATCGTGAAGCGAGTTATGCCAAGATATGAACTTTAAGAGGTCCCGAGAAGCAGTTTTAAAAGATTTTGTCCTTTAGCTAACTATTGATTAAATCGTCCTACTTTATTTTCAGCCTAAATAAACTATCGAAATAAGTCAAACAATGCATCCTCGTGATCATTCAAGACAATCATAAAGTATAAGAGATACACCTAGGAATAAGGGAGTCTAAGTGAATAATTGGGCCACATGAGTGAGTGTTAGTTTGCTAACTTATAATAACAATGATCTCGTTTATAAGCTTGGTTTGGGGAACGTGAAACTTGAGGGTGATAAACATTCATGACAACCAAAACCCCAATGTAAGTCTTAGATTTCTTTACTTATTCTTCCTTTAAATATTTTGCAATTTTCTATCTTTTTAAGTTTCCTTAATGTTTAGTATTTAATAAAGGCCAAGGTGGGTTAATTATGATGAGAAATATAAACTGTGCTTTGAAATTAATGCATTGCATGAGGGCATTGCAATGGTCAAGTGTAGGGGATTTAATAAGTGTGAAAACACTTATCCTTTTACCACTTATTTCCAATAATAACAAGACCAAAACGTGTATTTCATGTCGTAAAAGTCGGAATTATGCGTGGTTTGTGTTTTTATTGTGTTTTAGGACAAAAATGTGAAAAAGGAAGAAAACATGGGCTTTCACGGGCTTTTATCGAAGAAAAATACAAAAGACGAAGTCAAAAGATCAAAAGTGCAAGAAGAACGGAAGTCAAAGGCCTATTCTGAAGATTTATCGAAGAAAAAGTCTAAAGACGGAAGTTTAAAGAAGTCGAAGAACCAAGTCTACTAAAAGAAGAAAATTAGAAGATGAGTTCAAGTTATCATTTGACTAATCCCGAAACAAAGTCGAGAAAGACGATGAGAAGACAAAAGGAAGAAAGAAGGAAGCATCCTACCAACTCCCTTCTCCTATAAATACCCTCCTAATGCTTCATTAGAAGGGTGTTAGTGAGTTAGATTTTTTAGTCACTTTTAATTTTTCTTAGTTTTTTATATCTTTAGAGAGAAGTAGGTGTTTGTACTTTCTCTCTCTAGATGTCTTCATCTTTTCTTTCAAGTTTTAATCTTTCATTTTAATCTTGTATTTGGAATCATTAATCTACAAGTTCAAGTTTAAGCTTTTCATCATTAATCTTATTCTACCTTTCTTTATTTTGATTTGCTTATGATTCGAAATAAATCATAGATCTTATTTCATCTTGATGTTTATGTGATTAAAAAGTTTATCTTTTTGTTCACATCAAGTCTTTATACGATTTAAGCTTTTAGTTTTTGATGCTTTTTAGCTTATTTCGTGTTGAGCTTATTTTCTTTTAAGTTTTCTTAAAATTTTTGTCTTTTTAAGGTTTGTTGTAAAAAGTTTGCTTATTTAGAGTTTTGAAAGTTTCTCATTCATGCTTATTTAGTTCTTTCATTATTGATTTGGTTAAGTGTCAGATTGTGCTTATTAAAAAAGGTTCGTTTGCTTATTACGTGTACATTTCATCGGAAAAGGGTTTACCTTTCCGACGGATATTCTGACGGTTTCAATCGGATTAGGGTTTTGCTTACCGACCAATATTCTGATACTTCTATCGGAAAAGGGTTTTGGATTCCTATCGATATTCCGATCGGTATTCCGACAGTAGTGATTATCAAATATTCCGACCGTCTTTCCAACGGATTTTTCCGACATAGATTTCGATAGTTTTAATGTATATTATTCTGATACTATAATAGTTATTCCGATAGGATTTCTTTTGATACCTTCCGATTGTGTTCCGACGGAGCATTCAGACGGATTTTTCCGACCAGGATTCCGACGGTATTCCGACGGGTTGATTTTTCCTTTTTTGTTTCAAGTTAATTTTTAAGTTTTCTTTTCCCACCAATCAAGGTTAGATTTCTTCTTTATTTTTAATAGCTTTTTCGTTTATGTTATTTGTAGACTTAGATAATCAAGCTCGCCCTTTTAGTGACCAATTACAATAATTCCACATTAAACCGTGATTAATTCAATTAGATACCGAGAACGATATCGAGTACACATAGATAAAACCATTAAAGTCATTAAATCATGTAACTCTTTTGAAGCATTTGATTGATGCCACCACGTATACCCCTCCATGTCTCAGGATCACTCTTGTGTGGTGTCAAATTAAACTTAGACTGCATTCATATACAACAAGTAAAACAAACACAGAGTTAGAGTTAGAGATATAATTTATACATTATTTTGTTTATTTATTTAATGGCTTATATATTTATTTAAATTTTTATAATAAAAACAACTTATCCTGATAAGCATAAGCTTTTTGAAAACAGCTTATTCTGATAAGCTTATTAGGACAAGGAGTTTGAAAACAGATTATCCTGATAAGCTTATTAGAACAAGCTGTTTGAAAACAGCTTATCCTGATAAGCATATCAGAACAAGCTGTTTTCACACATCTTGTTCTGATAAGCTTATCAAGATAAGCTATATTCAAACAGCTTGTTCTGATAAGCTTATCAGGATAAGCTGTTTGAAAACAGCTTATCCGAAAAAGCTTATTACCTTATTCTCATCAAATATATATTTATTTAAAAAAAATATTTATTTAAATTTTTTTATATTTATTTAAAAAAATTATATGATATAAGTAAATAAGATACAATTTGTATATTTATTTATATGATATAAATAAATAAACAAATTTATTTAAATATATACACCATTAATTAAATAAACACAATAATGTTATGAATATAAAAATGATAACTGACCTCTATGTTCGCCCAAACCATCGCCGTGATCTAATCAAGGACATCATTTCAACTTGGGTAGTACAATGGCACGAGCCTCCTGATACAATCCCCGACGTAATTAGCTAAATGCTGAGCATGCGCGCCGCGAGCCCGTAAAGAGACTTATTCAAAATATCTCGGGACAGGGCCATGCTCTTCAACTTCGTCCAACAAATCGAGACATCAGGTAATGCCCCGAGTCTTTCTACCGGCCTCTCTGCCACCCAAATTTTCTTTTTTTTGCCTTTGCCTGCAAAAATCAAGTGAGTGACAAAGTCATAAAAATTCAAGGCAAGCAACATATATATGCACCAAATTTATGATTGTGTTACAATAATCCAAATATTCTTACCTTTATTTCTAAATAAGGCGAAACAACCGCTGCGGATGTTTGGCGTAGGAGGTTCATCCTTACCACCACCGTCACCACCGTGTGATCGTGCAACATCTGCTGACATCTGTACAAGTACAATTAGCATAACATAGACAAATTCATGAACAAAATAATATAAGCATGCACAAATCCAAATACAACATATCCAAATAAATATACACATTTAAACAATCCACAACAATTAGATTCATTCATTCAAACAAATAAGTGTCTTTTGCAAGTTACAACAATTAGATTCATTCAAATAAAACAGCTTATCCTGATAAGCTTATCAGAACAAGCTGTTTGAAAATAGCTTATTCTGATAAGCTTATCAGGATAAGCTGTTTTCAAACAGCTTATTCTGATAAGCTTATCAGGATAAGCTGTTATCAAACAGCTTATCCTGATAAGCTTATTAGGATAAGCTATTATCAAACAGCTTATTCTGATCAGCTTATCAGGATAACCTGTTTGAAATCAGCTTATCCAAGAAAGCTTATTATAATTTATTCTCATCAAATAGGTAACATAAGGAGTGTTTGGATTTACGTTTAACAAAAATTAACAAGTTTAACATCCCGGACGACATGTCGCCGGGGAATCTAAAAAAAACTATGCATTATCAGTTACAATTAAAAATTAAAAAAAATACCGTTAAAGAGTCGTCGGGTCTCGGCTGTGGTCGGGGCGCGGCTGTAGTCGGGGCTCGGCTGCGGTCGGGTCTCGGCTGTGGTCGCGCTCGGTTACGGTCGGGACTCGGCTGCGGTGACCGGATATGTAAAAACAAAACCAAATATACTATCAATTATAATACAAGTTATATAAAAAATCAATTACAATATAAATTATAAAAAAATTTATATAAAAAAACCTTAAACTATCAATTACAATATAAATTATATAAAAAAACCTTAATATAGATGGCGGTGGTGGTGGTGTCGGTGAATGTAGATGGCGGTGGTGGTGGTGCTGGCGAATGGAGATGGAAGGGTAGTGCACGTGTGCATGTGTGGAAGAGAGTGGTGGTGGTGGTTATATAGCAGCAGCAATCGAATGGGTTTTTTTTTATAAGGAAAAAGTGTTATGAGAAAAGTGAAGATCTGGTCCAAAAAGGTCCATTTTTTCCCCGGCGACAATCCCTGGCGACATTTCGCCAGGGATACTTTGTACTTTTATCGTTTAGCCAAAAGCGCGTGTGACTGAAATTTTTTGGGGGGAGGTGACCAATTTTCCCTGGCGACATGTCGCCAGGGATACTTTTGACTTTTCAACGCATATTTACGTACCTAAACCTTTTTGTCGTTTTTCACAAACCTTCCCTGGCGACTTGTCGCCAGGGAAACTATCCCTGGCGACGTGTCGCCAGGGAAACTATCCCTGACGACATGTCGCCAGGGAAAGTCGCAAATGCGCAGGGGATATTTTTTGTCAAAATAAAATTTATTATTACTTATATATTATTATAATTAGTTATAAAATAATAATAATAATAATAATAATAAAATTAAAAAAAAATAATAATAATAATTAATAATTATTATTATTATTTATAAAATAAAAATTATTATTATTATTATTATTTATAAAATACTTATTATTATTTATAAAATAATAATATCATCCCGGTCAGTTTAATTTCTAAATTCATTCCGATTTAGTCCGTTTAATATCTCGATTTATTCTAATTCGGTAACCATTGAACATCTAACGTTTAACAAATGTATACCGACTCATCCATTGAACATCTAACGTGTAACCAACACATACCGACTCATCCATTGAACATCTAACGTGTAACCAACACATACCGACTCATCCATTGAACATCTAACGTGTAACCAAGACATGTCTACTCATCCATTGAACATCTAACGTGTAACCAACACATACCGACTCATCCATTGAACATCTAACGTTTAACAAATGCATACCGACTCATTCATTGAACATCTAACGTGTAACCAAGACATGTCGAGTCATCCATTGAACATCTAACGTGTAACCAAGACATGTCGGCTCATCCATTGAACATCTAACGTGTAACTAACACATACCGACTCATCCATTGAACATCTAACGTTTAACAAATGCATACCGACTCATCCATTGAACATCTAACGTGTAACCAAGACATGCCGACTCATCCACTGAACATCTAACGTGTAACCAACACGTACCGACTCATCCATTGAACATCTAACGTTTAACAAATGCATACCAACTCATCCACTGAACATCTAACGTTTAACAAATGCATATCGACTAATCCATTGAACATCTAACGTGTAACCAACACATACCGAGTCATCCATTGAACACCTAACGTTTAAAAAATGCATACCAACTCATCCATTGAACATCTAACGTGTAACCAAGACATGTCGAGTCATCCATTGAACATCTAATGTGTAACCAAGACATGTCGACTCATCCATTGAACATCTAACGTGTAACCAACATATACCAACTCATCCATTGAACATCTAACATTTAACAAATGCATACCAACTCATTCATTGAACATCTAACGTGTAACCAAGACATTTCGACTCATCCATTGAACATCTAACGTGTAACCAACACATACCGACTCATCCAAATACACTCATGCATGAGGTTTCAGTATGCAACACTTGTCCAACTGATGGATTTAATGGATGGGTGGTCAAATGAACATCTAAATATTGGAGGGAAAACATTGGCGGGAAAACATTGGCGGGAAAATATTGGAGGGAAAATATTGGAGGGAAAATGTTAACAATTTCCCTCACTTTTTAAGCTTAAAATGAGAACAACACACACTTCTTATCATCACAACCACCAGCAGATCACACACACTTATCATCACAAACACATTGTTATTATGAAGTTGTTGAAGCATGAAGCTTTTCCGTGCAAGTGTGGACATGGAGATGTAGTTCTTCGAGAATCGTGGCAAACTGAATCCTTTGGTAGACTGTACTATGCTTGTCCACGTTCACGGGTTCAACCTCCAGTTTCATATGGATGCAAATTTTTTTATGGAAAGACGAACGCGTCCAACTACTAATCCATTCTCTTGGAGGTTCAATGAGCTTTTCTCCTCCAAGCTCTTCTTCAAGACCTTCAACGAGCTTTTCTCCTCCAAGCTTTTCACCCAGACCTTCAACGATTCCAATTTCTTCTCCAATCTCTTTAACATGTGCAAACTGTGTGCGCTTGAATGGAATAATAAAGGTACTTGAGAGTACAGTAGAGTTGTACAAAAATTGCGATAGGCACAATGGATTCAGCTGCACTACTTCACGACCTTTACGACGACATGGGGAACCTTAGTTTGAACTAGTTTGTGATGTGTTTTTTTCCGTGTTTACGAGTCTAATATCGTTGTAATATCCATGTTTAATTAAGCGCGTGTTTAAGTGTCCGTGACGAATAAAATTATGTTTAGGAGTGTTTGTCTGTAAGTCTCCCATGTGATATTACAAAAGGTTTTATGTAATATTTGGAATAAATAAATATTTGTTTTATAAATGTCTCATTTTTATTATATAGACGTTGCAAAAATAAAATAACATCGGATCGATAGTTAAAATAATAATTATTTGGAATAAATAAATATTTGTTTTATAAATGTCTCATTTTTATTATATAAACGTCGCAAAAATAAAATAACATCGGAACGATAGTTAAAATAATAATTATATGGAATAATTAATAATTTTTCATAACAAGCAAAAACTAATTATATATATGATAGGGAGTTTCCCCGGTGACATGTCGCCAGGGAAACTTTTGAGATTTGGCGGGTAAAAGCCCGCCACACATTTTCTGCTTAACTTTGAAGATAATTACGTTTGACAAAGTTTCCCTGGCGACATGTCGCCAGAGATAAATTTGGCAGGTTATTATCAAAAAATATTTAATGGTAATTACGATGGACGAATTTTCCCTGGCGACATGTCGCCAGGGATAATTTTGGACAAAGTTTCCCTGGCGACATGTCGCCAGGGATAAATTGGAGGGAAAATTTTGCGCTCTTTCATTTGGACGGAGTATCCCTGGCGACATGTCGCCAGGGATACCCTGGTCAAACTTTGACCAAAAGTAAATCTGCTTTATTGCCACGTCAGCGTTGTCGCCAGGGAAAAAGTGTTATCCCTGGCGACATTTTGTCGCCAGGGAAACTCCGGTCACCTGTTCCCAATTTTCTTGTAGTGTGTAATTGTTACACAATGATAAACTCCATAGGTGTTATGTATTATTCATCCGTGATAAAACTTTAATAGTCACAATCTACAAACCTGGCTTAGACCAGTTATCGATTAACACTCTCCCTTAATTCGAGTGACAAATCACGAAAAACTTAGACCAAGTATAATACTAAATACAAAATAAATCATTAAACCTAGAATAAAATAGAGAAACACTAACCAAGGCAGTGTAATCAGTTTCATCTTCCTAAACTCCAATTCGACCAATACAGGTGCACAAAACCTTGCACAACATCTGATTCCTCTTAATAAACTCTGATTGCCGATTATGACTTTAGCAAAAATATTCAACCAAATAAACAATTTTATGGATTTGTGGCCTTAGCTACAAATCACTGACACACGAAACAAAATAAACGAGTTTAGCTATTTTGTTGAATTGAGCAACAAATATAAATTGTTTGGTTGTTAAATCAAGTAAGCAGTACAAACAGTCGACAAAAAACAAACAATTATAAAAAAAATCTTACGACGTAGAACTAACATCATATTAAGTGTCCATAATGATATATTTGGTTGTCTTATATTAAGTGTCTACTACAATAAATGAGAGAACTTTAATAACTAAATTATCAATTTTGCCTTTTAAATAAATGGTTCATATTTAAGTTTTTTTTTCTTCTTTTTTTAGTTTTGTATTAAATTAGGGTATACTTGTTATTTGATTAAGTAATACACGAAAAAATACATATCTTATAAAACTTTTTGTTTTATAGTTATGGACACTTAATATAAAACGAATGAAGTACTACTTCCATCCCAAAATTATTATCCATCTTTCCTTTTTCATTTTTCCTAAAATTATTTTCCACTTCTAAAAATATTAGTTGAGTTTGTTTATATTTACTTTACTACCCTTAGTCCAAATCTATGGTTACAAAAATAAAAGAAGATACAAATTAATTATCAAAGCGCAAAATTGTATTTATTTTGCTTTCGTAAAAACCAAAGTAGTAATTAATGTATTTTTCTTAAATTATGTAATTCTTGTCTTTGGACAATAATTTTGGGAGGGATGGAGTAATAAATAAAGAGATAAAAGAAACCTTGGTTAAGGCTAGACGCAACGGTAGCTGTCGCGACCTCGGTCGTACTCGGTCGGCCTGTTGCGGCGACTGAGTTGTCGAAATCGATTATATGAATTCGGTCTTGCGCACGATCGACATGAAAAAGTGGGAAATCAAAATGAAAATAAAAATGGAAGAAGCATCTAGCTTGTGTGTTTTGTTTGAAGAAGAAGATCACGTGGTATTCTTTTATTTCTTTTTTGTTATTTTTTTTATTTTTTGATTTAAATTATATTAGTTTTAATTATGTTTTAGTTAGATAAAATTTGTAATATAATTTTAAGTTTTAATATAATGAGCTTATTTATATCCTCACAACATATATTAATTTGATAATTTTTTAAATTAATTTTAGTTAATACATTTTACTCTCTTTATCTTTAAATATATTTTTTGAATCTTTTTTTAATGATATTTAAGTTTAAATATAATTGTAATATTTTTTATTATTTAATATAATATATATTTAGTTAAATATAATGTTTTTTATTTAATGTAATATATTTTTATTAAATGTAATTTTTTTATTGAATAAAAAAAATAAACTAAGTCGTCTTGTTGGTGAAAATAGGTCGTTGTAGGTCTTCGGAGAGAGAAAGCTGACATGACAGAAAAAAGTAAGGTCGCATTAGATCGTTGTTATGTCTAGTGTAACAAACACGGAATAAATCTTCATATATTACAAAACCATAATTCCCAAAGCATACAACACGGAACTTTGAAACCAATGAAGCATTAGCAATCTTTTAAATTTAAGTCATCAATGCTAAGCTGTTGTGGAACAAAAGCAAATAATAAACAACATCAAAAAGGAACATGCCATGCCCAACAAGATATTCGTATGAGTCAAACAAGCAAGATCATTAGTTATGATGTTGTTGAAAGAAGATCTTTTTGTTTTTCATAAGGTCAGAAGGTTGGGGTATGCATACATGTTGTTTTCCTAATATTACCATGTGTGGGAGCAGGGAAGAGTAGAGTGAGCAGAAAACGCACCGCAAATCGTAAAATCACAAAAACCGCATCACGTAAAAATTATTGGATCGGTTTTAAGAAAAAGAAAAACCGCAAAATGTGGTGTTGTTGCGGTTTTACCTACAAAACCGCACAACAAAATCCGCACCGCACCGCGTATTAGTTATATAATCTGAAAAATGACACATCGATTATTTAATGCGTGTTATAAGGGTTCTAGCATATATTATTAACAATATTCTGAGTAATGTGTGTGTTTTCATTAACTATATGCATTGTTACAACCGAAAATACCAACACTATGAACGAAAAACCGCAAAAACCCACATAAATTTTATAGATTGTAAGACATGGTGCGGTGCGGGTACAATCCGTAAAACCCGCAAAAACCGCAAAAACCCGCAAAACCGAAACCGCAAAAACCGTGCGGTGCGGATTTACACTTTTTGAAAAACCGCAATTTGTGTGGTTTTTGCAAAAAACCGCACCACCTCGCACCATGTTCACCCCTAGGAAAGAGTGTAAAAATTAGTTTAATGGGACGAAATGAAATATCAATTGAATGAAATAAATGAGAAGAATAGATAAGTAATGCAATGTAATGAGTTATTAACGTTAATAACCATGTTCAGTTTGTATAATAAGACGTAATGAAATTGAAAATAAATAGGTTAAAAACTTTATTTGTGATAGAATGCCTATTGAATTTGATTAGTTAATGATATAGTATTATGTAATTTTGATTAATGTAATGGAAAAAAGTGTAATGAATTATTACAATCTATTAATATATATAAATAATATTTTTTCATTACATGATATTATGTTAATAATTTTTTTCCTTTCAGTGTTTCATTACAACATGTAAGAGCCAAATGTATCATAACACAACAAATTCTTTTTACTTCTTCCCCACAGTTTCCACATCAGCATTACAGCGATACGAAACAACTAATCAAAATACACATTCACTCATGTAGAGCAAACCCCTCTCCACTTTGGCCCCAGCACTATAATTTATTTTTATTTTTTTTTATTTTCACAAAAATTAAAATTCATATTTTAAAATTAAAACTACAAATACTTAAATAAAAATTACAAATACGGAATTAAAAAATACAATACGAAAAAAAATTACGAAAATTAAAACACGCAACAATAAAATAAACTATTAATTTTTGGAGGCATATCGGGCCATGATTTCCTCTTGTTGTCGACGCACGAACGACATCTTTGGTTCAGGTATTGCCTCGTAATCAAGCGCGAGAAACTGTAAGTCGGCCAACTTTATCTGCCTCTCCGCGAGTGCGTTTTGGGCATCATACGCGGATTTAGCCGAGAGCATTTTTTGATGCATTGTATTTTCCAGTATTTTCTTCGATGCTCCTCCGGTGCCCTCACTTTTCTCATATCTTGACTTCTTGTCGGGTCAAGCTTTTCCTGCGGGTCGAGGATGTTCAAGACCGAATACTTTCGTGTGATCATCCACAGGAACGTCTTTTGCCCCAGAAATTTTTGGGTGGGTTCTGAGGACCCTCCACGCGTGAACGTAAGCAAATTTTCTTCCTTTAAACGGTGTACAAAATTCATCCTTCGCAGCTTCCAAAACATCTTCATTATTACACCCACTCTTACGATTTACTCCTTCGTAAATCGCTTAAAACTTTTGAGCATCGGCATGCATCTGACTCTATTTTTTCGTAATCATGTTCTTTGTGCACTACATCCCGGTTGTCTTCTCGTTGAAATCGCGAACAATCTGCCCCTCAAAACAATCTAGGTTTTGATCGTTTCGAATGTCGGCGTTCTCTAAAACACCAAGCCAACATTTCGCAAATAGTACCTACTCGGCCTGCGTCGAACGTGTCGTTGGCTGAGACGGAGCTTCCATAAATTCAATTTCATCATCATCTGCATCCAAATCAACGGCTTTTGATTTACCGGCATTGTGTTTTTAGCGGTTGCCTTTTGCGGCTGCTGATCGTGACGCTGGAACTTTAAATTGGGTTTCCGGCACTTGTTGTCCACTTGTGTAAAATTGGCTGTTAAATTGGGCATTTTAAAATAAGATTTGTTATTGTTGGTAAATTTGTTCCGGTATCAATTGGGGGAAATAGTTTTGAGTAAAAGGAAGGAATGGGAATTGAAAGCCTGACAGAAATTGGGAAGAATATGGAAATTGGGAAGAAGATGATATGGAGTTTTGCGATGATGGCGTCGAGGGGTTTGACGTTGGCGTTGAGGTGTTGCTTGTGTTGAGAATCCTGGTGAAATTGAGTTATTGGAATTGGTCATTTGGGATGTTAGACATTTTTTGTTGTTTAGAAAGAATAGAAAGAATTGTGTGTGTTAAAAGTGTTAAAATGGAGGATATATATATAAAAAGGTTTAGGGTAAAAAAATATATTTTATCAAACTACCGTTGTATCCAACGGCTAATTTTTTAAAAAATCAAATTTTAAAATCAAAATTTTATCCAAATATATTAAATAGCCAACGGCTATTTTCTTTTCTCCCCTCGTTGGAGCCTCGCCCCTGCAGTGACAAGGGCTCGGCGAAATGGGGGGTGTGACAAAGAAGGCTGGCGAGGTTCGACGAGGGTGCCAGCAAAGCTCGACGAACCTAAGCACGCTGTGACACCCTCCACCCTAGAAGTAAAGGCGAAATTGTGGTGCTTAGAGAAAGGTATCATGGAGAAGCAAAACCTCTCCATTTTATCACCACAGCTGCCACATTAGCTCCACATCAGCACGAAACAACTAACCAAAATATCCCTTCACTCATGAAGAGCCAACCCCTCTCTACTTTCGCCACACCACTATCTTTTATTTTTCTTTTATTTTTCTTTTTTTTTCATTTCACACAAATTAAAATTCATTTCATTCAAATTAAAACTACAAATACTTCCCTATGATCATCCACATGAACGCCTTTTGCCCCGGCAAATTGTGGGTGGGTTTTGAGGATCTTCCTCCCGTGAACGTAAGCAAATTTTCTTCCTTTAAACGCTGCACAAAATTCATCCTTCACAGCTTCTAAAACATCCTCATCAACTCATCCCACTCCTATGATTTACTCATTCGTAAATCGCTTGAAACTTTTGGGCATTGGGATATATCCGACTCTATTTTCCAGTAATCATGTTCTTTGTACGCTGCATCCCGGTTGTTTGATCGTTGAAATCTCGAACAGTCTGCTCCCAAAAACATTCAAGGTTTTGGTCGTTCCCAATGTCGACGTTCTTCGAAACATCAAGCCAACATTTGGCTAATAGTTCTTCTTCATCACGAGACCAATGTACCAGTACCTAAATCTAACCTTCCACAAATTCTATGTCATCATCATCTGCATCTAAATCAACAACATTTGATTTTTTTGGCTTTGTTTTTCTACGGTGATCGTGACGCTGGAACTTTGAATTGGGTTTTCGGAACTTGTTGACTTGGGTAATTTTGAAATTGGTCGTTAAATTGTGCGTTTTGAAAAAAGATTTGTTGTTGTTGGTAAATTTATTCAGGATTCATTTGGGGGAAATAGTTTTGAGTGTACGGAAATTGGGAACTGGATGAAAACTAGGATCCGGATGGAAATTGGGAAGAAGATGGAAAATGGGAACAAGATGGAAATTGGAAAGCAGATGATATGGAGTTTTGCGACGATGCCATTGAGGGGTTTGATGATGGCGTCGAGGGTTTGCTTGTGTTGAGAAGCCCGGTGAAGTTGAGTTATGGGAATTGGTCATTTGGGAGGTTATACATTTTTTTTTCTTGTTGTTTAAAGAGATTATAGAGTGAATTGTGTATTAAAAAGTGTTAAAATAGGAGATATATATAATAGTAATGTAAAAACAAATTTGAAAATTCGACTATTGGAACACAAGGGTTATATTTTACACTCTGTGGGTGCTAAAATCCTCCGGTAGGGCCTACGGGACTAGGAGCCTTCCATGTAAGCTACGAACGGATGATGCACCTACACACAAGAAGCAATACACGTTAACTCGCCCCGGGTGTTATCCCAGGACCAAGCTCCGGTGTGAGAATGAGTAATGGTACGAAATGTGGTACGTGGTGTTATATGATATTATGTGTGTGTTGTTAGAATATTTAATTATCTTTAGCAATAAATGTCAGGGCTATATATAGGGTACTGTTGATACCTTGATGTAGACAGTTCATATCTTGTCTTCTTTCCCAAAATGGGTCTGTGTACCTTATCGAGTCTGACACTGTACCTTTCCTGTTTGAGCATACGCCAAGGCCTCGAGTGGGGCCTTGGGCCAGGTGACGTCATTGATGACGTCATGGTACTGTTCTCCGTCTACGGGCGTGTGGTCCGGCCATCTATTCTGGTACGATCTCCGGTACGTGACACGTGTCGTGTTCTCCGGTCAACTTCCGAGACCACACACGAACATGTCCCCCCCAATATAATGTTATCCGGAGGGTGATATTATACTTCTCTTGGGCTTTTGGCCAGCCTGGTGATCGTTATGGGCTTGGGCCCAATTTTCGCGTTGTTTTGTTTAAACGAGTTTGAGTGGGGCCACGTGGAACGCACTCATATTCGTGGGCTGATGAGATGGCATTTATACATGATCTCATCGTTCTTTTTGGGCTTTAAATGCATAAAAATGTCATAAAATACCATATATATGCTTGTGTTTGTTTACTTGTGTATTTTAGGTATGGATATCGTGAAAAAGACAAAATATCACAAGTTACAAGGAAAAACGGACACGAGAAACGAAGCCGTACAAAGAACCGGGCCCTAATCATGAAATATTCAACAAATACCCTTGAAGATTTGAAGACAAACAAGATTGATCCTCCAAGAATGAAGAAATGACACTTAAAACCCTTGTATATTAATAATTACAAGTTTGGTCCCTTAAGTTTGTCAAAATTACAAAAAGGTCCTTCAACTTTGAAGAAATGACAAGATTGGTCCCTCAACAAAATCAATTTGTCAATTATGGTCCCTCATGAAGTCAAAGATACAAAGAAGACCTTTGAAGATCAAGAAAGTCCAAGATCAGCCCTTGAAATATCTCAAAATGGCAAAAACAATCCTTTGAAACCTTTTTCCAAAAGTTTGTGCCAAAAGTGACAAGTCTTGAAAGTTATTAACAAAGGAGAATACGTTTTAGGGCTGAAAACCTGATTTGCCAAAAATATCAAAACACACGGACTAAATGTGTGCACTTTGAAACATTCAAACCAAAACACGCGCCTAACACCCCTTTTCCCCCAAATACGGATCAAAATAACTTACTGTTCACCTTTTTCACCCCCAGAAATTACCTTACTTAAACCTAGGTTAATTTTCAATTAACCTTGCACATGTGTGATTCACACATGCAGAAAGCTATCCCACGCACAAAACCCTCATCCCACTCACTATGGACCCCACCCCCAATTCCTTCTCAACCAATAAAAATGCAACTTGGGCTCCAAGCATGTTGACGTGTCCAAAATCAACAGTGATGATCCATTGCTTCCTCCCAACGCATAAATGGACGATTGAGATCAATTATGACAGCTCAAATCCTCAAAAGCATCTAGAAGACTTAAAGGGCATTTTGGAGATTTTCTTAGATTAGGGTTTTGATTTTCAGGATACTAGAATGTTCTTAGAGTAGTATAAAAGGAGGTCCAATCTGTGGAAACCCCTTTGTTCCAGTTTTTGGCAATCATTCATGTAATCCTTTTTTTAAATTTAATATAAAGTTTGGTGTTTTCTTAAAGAAATTGTAATTCCTTTTATGTTTATTAAAAAAGTTGGTGAGTTTGATTGCTGATTCTGAGTTCCATTTATCACTTGTGTTTTAAGAATTTCAGGTTTTTCATAAAAAGGTTTTGAAAACTTGAAATTCTTGGTGAGAATCTGTTCTAGGGTTTGTGTTTAGAGGTTCATTAGGATTGGTGTTATAGAGTTGCTGAAACGTGTTTTCAAGGTTTGAAAAGTTTTGGAAGAGTTTAAGAAAGAAAGAAAGTAAAAACAGAAAGTTTATATTTGATATTGTACTTGGTTTTTGTTTGATTTTTCTTAACAGGTGGTTGATTATTGTTGATCATAGTTCAGCACAGGTCACCAGCCTGTGGGAGGTGGATTTACATCCACTAGGACCTTGGATGTAAGGTTCTTAGGTAAATTACTTTTTCCCTTTTGAATTTTCAGAAAAATTGTAGTCTAAGTGATTTTGAATGAATCTGCTTAGATTGTGTGTTAAAGCTGTTTGATTTGTGTTCTAGTAAGTTTGTATGCATGTTAGATGCTATTTGAACCAGTTTGATTGTGTTTGAAGGTGATTTACTTTGAAAATATTTGGTTTCTAAGTATTTAAAAGGGTGTTTGGATAAGTGTTTTAGCAGGGTAGAAATCTTAAGTTGTGATTTAAAAACGTGTTAGAGTTATTGGAAAGGGTTGAGAAAGGTATTGTCTCAGTTGTGTATCAGTTTGGTAGAGTTTTGTAACAAGTTGTTAAGTAATAAAGTGAAACAGCATAGAAATCTGCATGATTCATTTTTCAGCTTATTTTGTGAGAAAATTATGCTTGATCTCTTGGATTCTGTTAAGTGATAGGGAGACTTAGAAGTTGATATTGCTTGAGTGATATTTGGAGCTTGTGTATGCAAAGTTTGGGTGTTTGAATCTCATTTGAATGCAAGTAAAAAGCTCATAAGTCCACCAGACCTAGTAAACTGTCACAGAAACTTGCTATTGCCTGTGTGTGCTTTATTTGTGAGATTTGTGTGTGCTAAGTGCTTGTTTCTGCTTGTTTTTGACTCCTTGTGCTTCAAAGAGCACAAGGGTGCCCCCCTGTCCAACAATCAACACCAAATAAGCCAAAGCCAAGCCCCTCTTGGTGATTATTCATCTGTGAAGAAAAGCAAGAACACAAGCAAACCTGCTTGTGTTCAAAGTGAAACCTGTCCACGTTTTGTACTTAATCCTGCTTAATCTTGCATAAAAAAGAGGATTGGATTTGTGTTTCTAGCTCATTAAGGGTGTCAGTTTGGATTATAGAAAGTAAAAAAAATAAAAAATAAAAAATTGCAAAAAGTGCACCCGCAACGGGCTCGAACCCCCGACCTCTCGAAGGAGGAGTAAGGGGAACTACCGTTGATCTAGATGACTTTTTACGTCATAGTTTGATTTCAAACGTTATTTAACCCAATTTTCCTTTCTAGCTTAATAATAAAGCCGTAGCTTATTACTTGTGTTTTGAGCTTATTGATTTAGCTTTTTAGCTCCCTTTTATTTTTCCTAAGTTAGTTGTTGGTCTGTTGATTTTTCTAGCTAGATTTTATATTTTTCACTTTATTTAATTAATTTTTATGCATTTTTTATTAGACGTATTTTGTTAATTCATTAAAAAATAGTTAAAAGTAGTTTTTAAGTTAGGAAAAATAATTTTTAGTTTTTAAATAACATTTTTGAGGTTTACATTTAGTTTTGGTTTCAAAAACTTTAATTTTTAATTTTATATTATTTTAAGGTTTTTTATAAAATTTAATAATTTTTATAAAATTATAAAAAAGGGTTTAGGAACTTTAATTTTCATTTTTATCTTAGTTAGATTATTTTTTAGATTTTAGAAATTTTTTAGAATTAATTTAACAAACTTTTTATTTTTAGTATTATTTTAATATTATTTTATTATTAAAAATTAAAAGTTTTGTTTTTATTTCTTTTTCATTTTTCTTAGGTTCTTTATCATTAATTAGGACTCTTATCATTTTTAGAATAATTTTACAGCTTTTAGATTTATTCTTATAATTATTTTAAGTTTAATTAGTTTTTAATCATTTTAAATCATTTTTAGGGTTTTAAAATAGTTTTAATAGCTTTTAATTTCTAGAAAATTACTTTTTAGTCTTCTAATAATATAAGTTAAGTAATTATTCAATAAAATCATATTTTAGACATTTGTATTAGTTGTATTTAATTTTAGGGCTTTAATTAGCATTTAAAATTAAATATTTAATTAATAAAAGGTTTTAAAATATCTTTGTTGGATTTTTATCTTTATTTGTATTATTTTAGACTTCTTTTTAGCCTTTTTAATCTTTTATTTATTTTGTTTTTGGCTTTAGTATCATTTTTAATTTGGGTAGTTTTTCACGACTTTACGTTTACGTTTTCTACGTCGTAGTGTAATTTTAACGTAACCGTCTTTTCATCCTCTCATCCCCATCTTCTCAATATTTATCTCAAATAATTACAAGTTGAATCACACACATATACCTCCTTGGGAAACAAACTTTCTCTCTTTTATTTGATTGGGTCATTAGCGTTGATTTTTCCTAAAATCATCACTCGATACTTACCGCTATTTTACGCTCTTTGTTTTCCTAAACAAGAGTTGTAATTTTACTACAATCATTTTGGCGCCGCTGCCGGGGAGGTGTGTTGTGCTTTAATTTGGAAGCTTTTGTTTTTGATATTATCCATAATAAGTATTTGTGTTAAGTGGAACTCCCTTAACACGTATTATCGGTTTTCTTGGTTTTTCTTGTATAAATATTACTATATTGTATTAAGTATCACAATCAATATACAATATCTCCAAAAGTGTGAAAACACAACCTTAATTGGGATTTGATCTCCTAATTATTGTATTCGAATCTCAAACAAAAAGAAAAGGCAAAAATAGATAAATACTTTCGTGAAGCTCGATTTTGAAAAATACAAACTATAAGGTGGGTATAAGGCGGGTATTATAAAATATACCCTAAGGAAAAAGGCTCTTAAGTGCTTCGCGCCGCCTCGTTTCCCCGCTTGCTTGTGAGTATTTTGAGATTGAAGGCTAATCGAGGGTTTTGCCGCCCAAAGTATTATTACGTATACTATATTTGCTTGGTTTTCTTTGTGATTAAACCCTCTTGAACAATTTGGTTTTCACCAAAATTCTAAAGTCATTCGAAGGCGTTCACTCCACGTGATCGTTTTCATTCTTTTGAGGCTTCTTTAATCAAGAGTTTGATTCGAGGAGAGATTTTGTAGATTGTTGTCTACTAAGATACACCAAAAACCAAAAAAATTAAATATCATCAAAAACACAAAAAAATTGAAAAATCCACAAAACACCCAAAAGAATCTTCTTTGCTCACCTCCCATTCTTCGTGAAGTTTATGATCACTCGTAATCAAGCGAAACGAGCTCGTAAACGTCTTCAAAAGCAAGCAAATCAAGAGACGTTGATTGTCGAAGAACCTCCAATTGTTGAACCTATTGTAGAACAAGAAGTCGTCATGGCTAATCGTACTATGATGGAGTTGCTACAAGCACCCACCGAGGGTTTTGGAGAGGCTATTGTGATTCCCGCCATCCTTGCGGAGAATTTCGAAATTAAGACGGGTTTAATGTCAATGTTGCAAGCAAATAAGTTTAGATGTCACGAGAAAGACAACCCGCATTACCACATTAGGAATTTCAACCGTCTCACCGCCACTGGCAAATTTAAGGATGTTCCACATGACGCCATTAAGATGATGTTGTTTCCATACTCGTTGGATGGACCCGCAAAAATTTGGCTCGAGAAAGAACCGCCAAATTCGATTTTGACATGGGCCGATCTCGTTTCTAAGTTTGTGAACAAGTTTTTTCCACCATCTAAAACAACACACTTAAAAAATGAGATTTCACGATTTGTGCAAAGAAATAATGAAAGTTTTTCAATGGCATGGGAACGATTTAAAGAGATGTTACATGAATGTCCACACCATGATTTTACGGAATTGCATCAAGTGGATACTTTTTATAATGGGCTTAATGATCATGAACGAGATTATTTGAATGCCGCCGCGGGTGGTAATTTTTTCTGCAAGACGACAAATGAGGCTTTACAAATCATTGAAAATAGATCCAAGGTTTATAACCCTCGTAACACACCGAGTGTTGCCAATATGGGTTCGTCATCATCGTCACAATCGTCTCGTAGCATTAACGCCTTACATGATGAAGCTAATGAGGAAAATCGGTTTTTTGATAGATTTGCTAATCTAATGTCCCATTGGAAGGCTCAAGAAGCTTCCAATTCCGCTTCGGTTAAAGCGGTTGCTAAGAGTTGTTTATCTTGTGGGGGAGCTCATGATCTTTCCGAGTGCATTACCGCGGATGGTAACACTTCGAGTGCTTATGTAGCAACGGGAACTTACAACCAAAACGGCCAAGGTTCCCGCCAAAATCAAGCTCCACCAAACCAAAATGTTAACAATTATCGAAACAACAACCAAGGTAATTACCAAGGCAACACACGCAATTACAACAAAGGGAATTATCAAAGTGGGAATGGACAAATCTCTAATCAAAACCAAAACCGTGATTTTCAAAACACTACACAAGGTTTTCAAAATGCTCACACTAAAAATTTGCAAGGAGAATTTTTGGATTATGCAAAAGCAAATGATGCTAAATTTGATAACATGCAACGTGAGATGATTAGCTTAAGGTCCGAATTGAAAAATGAGCTTAAAAATGAACTCACTAATGAACTTAAAACTCATGCAAACAAAATGGAAGGAAATTACCAACGTCTTCAACAAAACCAACAAAAGATGGAATTAGGACAACATGAGATTAAGCAAGAGTTATTAAAAGCGGATGCTAGGCAATCAAAATTTGAGGACCGAATGGCTAAGATGTTTGAAGCAATCATGTGTAAGCCCTCTTCTTCGGGTGGTCTTCCTAGTGATACCATTGCAAACCCGAAGGGAGAATTGAAGGTTGTTGCTACACGTAGTGGTAAAACTTTCAAGGAACCAATCTCTCGTCCAAGTACTTCTACGGAGAAGGAAATCGAGAAAGAACCCGAGGTGATGGTCGAAAAGGAGCATATTACAATCCCACGAAGTACCGCTCAAACCACACCTACGGTTGAACCAATACCAATTGTGGAACCCGAGTTTCCAAGGCCGTTGCCTAATGACCAACCCACACCACCTTTACCCTACCCTTCAAGACGAAACAAAGAGAAGTTGCAAGAACGTAACAAACAACAAATCGAGCTTTTTATAAAAATGTTTCAACAAGTGCATTTTGATGTGAGTTTAGCCGACGCGTTGTTATATATGCCTCGTTTCGCTTCCACTTTTAAAAGTATGATGAGCGATAAGGAAAAGCTTTCAAAGCTTGCTAATTGTTCTTCGGTTTATCTTAACCGCATACCGGAAAAAGTTGGTGATCCCGGAAAGTTTCTCATTCCTTGTGACATACAAGATATGAAAGAATGCCTCGCCTTGGCCGATCTTGGTGCGAGCATTAATTTGATGCCATTTTCCATTTGGAAATCGCTTTCGCTTCCGGCTCTCATTCCTTCAAACATGTCCATCGAGATGGCCGATCATTCTACGATTATGGCATGTGGAATAGCCGAAGATGTTTTCGTGAAAGTGGGGAAGTTCTACTATCCCGTTGATTTCATAGTAGTTGACATCCCCGCGGATCCTCAAGTTCCTCTAATTTTAGGTCGTTCATTTTTAGATACTTCGAGATCGCTTATCGATGTTCATGCGAGAACTATCACTTTGAGATTCAACGAAGAGGAACTTGTTATAAACGCTACTCAAAACTCGAAACCTTCTCATGTTTATGCAATCGCTACCATCAATCACATTGACATCGTTGATGTGGTTTGCGATGAGTTTTCACAAGAAGTGTTAGGTTTTTCCGATAGCTCGTCAAGTGGCAATCCCACTATTTTGGATCCGATTCTTGCTAATTCCACACCAAATCTCACTCCATTCCAAGGAGGCGATCTCACTTCAAATGAAATCGACAATGAAGACGAGGTGTTGATTAGTGATGATACTTCTATTCCACCATTTCTTTCGTCGATGGAAGTTATGAGTGTTGAACCAAAATCTTCAATCGAGGAACCACCTATCCTTGAATTGAAAGATCTTCCTTCTCACCTTGAATATGCATTCTTGGAAGGTGATGACAAGTTGCCGGTTATTATTGCAAAAGGTCTTGCTAATGATGAAAAAACCGAGCTCTTGAAAGTTCTAAAGGCTCACAAAGGGGCAATTGCGTGGAAAATATCCGACATTAAGGGTATTGACCCAAAATTTTGTACTCACAAGATTCTAATGGAGGAGGACTACAAACCCGCAATTCAAAGTCAAAGAAGGGTGAATCCCAAAATTCACGATGTCATTAAAAAGGAGGTCCTTAAACTCCTTGACGCGGGAATGATTTATCCTATATCCGATAGCCCATGGGTGAGCCCAATCCATTGTGTCCCTAAAAAGGGAGGAATGACCGTTGTGCCCAATGAAAACAACGAGTTAATTCCCACTCGTGTTGTGACCGGTTGGAGGGTGTGTATTGACTATCTAAAGTTAAATGACGCCACTCGTAAAGACCACTTTCATTTGCCCTTCATGGATCAAATGTTGGAGCGACTAGCGGGAAATGAATTCTATTGCTTTTTAGATGGTTTTTCCGGTTACTTTCAAATCCCTATCGACCCTCGTGATCAAGAGAAGACTACGTTTACGTGTCCTTATGGAACGTTCGCTTATCGTAGGATGCCTTTCGGACTTTGTAATGCACCCGGTACGTTTCAACGGTGTATGATGGCGATTTTTCACGATATGATCGAGAAGTCGATGGAAGTGTTTATGGATGACTTCTCGGTGTTTGGTAATTCGTTTACGTCATGTTTATCTAATCTCGAACAAATGTTAAAACGTTGTGAAGAAACCAATCTTGTGCTTAATTGGGAGAAATGTCATTTCATGTGTAAACAAGGAATCGTCTTAGGACATAAGGTGTCGAAGGCGGGGATTGAGGTCGATAAAGCTAAGGTAGACGTCATCGCCAAGTTACCTCATCCCAAAACCGTTAAAGGAGTTCGTAGTTTCCTAGGCCACGCGGGCTTTTATCGTCGTTTCATCAAGGATTTTTCGAAGATTTCTCGTCCTATGACACACCTTCTCGAGAAGGATGCTCCTTTTAACTTTAATGAGGATTGTGTTAAGGCTTTCGAGACTCTAAAAAGGAAACTCACCGAAGCTCCCATTCTTGTTGCTCCTAATTGGGAATTACCCTTTGAAATCATGTGCGATGCAAGTGATTATGCTATAGGGGCCGTCTTAGGGCAACGTTATGACAAGCATTTTCGTCCTATCCACTATGCTAGTAAGACGATGACCGAGGCTCAATTAAATTACACCACAACGGAAAAGGAATTCCTTGTCGTGGTTTATGCTTTTGAGAAATTCCGACCTTATCTCGTCTTGACTAAAAGCATTGTGTATACCGACCATTCGGCTATCAAGTATCTCTTAGCTAAGCAAGATGCTAAGCCGAGATTGCTTCGTTGGATGCTCCTCCTCCAAGAATTTGATGTCACCGTGCTTGAAAAAAAAGGAGCCGAGAATCTAGCGGCCGATCATCTCTCTCGTCTAGAAGATCCTCACAAAGATGTTTTCGAGAACAAGGAAATTACCGAAACATTTCCTCTTGAGACTCTCGGTGTAGTGAATTCTAAAGACACCACCCCATGGTTTGCCGACATTGCAAATTACCATGCGGGCAATTTCATAATCAAGGGTATGACGACACAACAAAAACGAAAATTCTTTCGTGACGTCAAGTTCTATTTTTGGGACGACCCTTATCTCTTTCGGATTTGTGCGGATCAACTCGTTCGACGTTGTGTGTTTGGTGCCGAAGCTTCTAATATCCTTAGAGCTTGTCACGAGGGACCCACGGGTGGTCACCACGGTGCTAATCTCACGGCTAAGAAAGTGTTCGATGCCGGTTTCTTTTGGCCTTCTATCTATCGTGATGCACACGCACTTGTGAAGTCGTGTGATTCGTGCCAACGTCAAGGAAAATCGTCTCAACGTGATGAAATGCCGCAAAACATAATTCAAGTGTGTGAGATTTTCGACATATGGGGAATAGACTTTATGGAGCCGTTCCCATCGTCTCATGGCAACAAATATATCCTCGTCGCGGTGGACTACCTTTCTAAGTGGGTGGAAGCTAAGGCTTGGCCTACTAATGATGCTCGTGTGGTAGTTAAGTTTTTGAAGCAACTATTCTCTCGGTTCGGAACCCCTCGTGCTATTATAAGCGATCGGGGAACCCATTTTTGTAATGACCAATTCGAAAAGGTTCTAAAGAAATATGGAGTTACACATCGTCTTTCTACGGCTTATCACCCGCAAACGAGTGGGCAAGTCGAGGTTTCGAACCGAGCTTTGAAGAGGATTTTAGAGAGGTCAATTGGAGAAAACCGTGCTTCGTGGTCCGACAAACTTGATGACGCTTTATGGGCCTTTAGGACCGCTTATAAGACACCTATCGGTTGCACTCCTTATAAGTTAGTCTATGAGAAGAATTGTCATTTGCCCATTGAATTGGAGCATAAGGCATATTGGGCCCTTAAGCATGCTAATTTTGACTTGAAGACCGCGGGAGATCACCGGAAAATACAATTAAATGAATTGGATGAATTAAGGGATAATGCTTATGAAAATTCATTAATTTTTAAAGAAAAGACTAAAAAGTTTCATGATTCAAAGATTAAAAACCGGGTTTTTAACGTTGGTGATCAAGTGTTACTTTTTAACTCTCGTCTTAAGATATTTTCCGGGAAATTGAAATCTCTTTGGTCGGGTCCGTTCACCATTACACAAGTATTTCCTTATGGGACCATTGAGCTAGCTCAAGATGATGGTCCTAATTTCAAGGTGAATGGGCATAGGCTTAAGCACTACTTTGGTGGGGAAATTCCTTCAATGGTTGCCCCCGACCAAGACACCTTCCCCAATGATAATTAACATTGAGGGGATCGAGTCGAGCTCATGACTCGGTAATCAAAAACGAGGTGCCTCGTGGGGGAGATCCCATGCTTATCCTTTAGGCTTACTATTCACTAATAAGGGGACTTGTACCCTTCCAACTCGTTGTCTCGTGGTTGTTTGTGATTGTGTTATCTAGATCATCATCATCATCTACGATTGAAGACTCTCGTGTTCGTTTACGTGAGCCTCCATCGTTCGTTTGAAGAAGTTTTTCACGATTCCATGACATATCCTTTATTGTTCTAACAATTATCTTTTAGCATACTTAATAAACGGCTTTAGATATATTGTTGATTACCCTTTCCATGCTAGATCCTAAGCATTCAACTCTTCGTCTCTAGTATGGGGGTGCTCCACCTTTAGACTCGAAACATTGAGGACAATGTTTACTTTTAGTATGGGGGGGTGAATAGATACTTGCTTTGCTACGCCCTCACGTTTTCCAACTTTCAATGTTTTGTTTTGCTAATAAGGCTAAAAATGGCCAAATTTTAAAATTTTTCTTAGATTTCATAAGTGTTTTTAAGACACGAATGTATATTTTCCGATGGGTAGAATAAGAGTTAATTTTTGACTTGATGGGCATTTGGAGCCATTTACATTCCTTAACCCGCTCAATTCAAGTTTTGCTAGACTTTTATATAGGGAGCTTTAAAACGCGAAAGTCTTAATTCATTCGGGTTAAGAACAAGAACTTTTCGCAAGTTCCTATAATTGATTCTAGAAAGTCACTTATCAAGGGAACTATAAAACGCATTCTCTAAACTTGAAAAAGTCCAAGAAAGTGCAAGATCCTATAGGTGGCTTGAAAACCCAAAACTTTGATTTGATATAGTCTTAATGAAAGCTAATCCAAATTTGGCTTAATTTTGACTTGCATGGCTAAGTATTCACGAGTCTCTTTAATTAGAGGTCTTTATATAGTGAAGAACGAGAAATGATAGAGTTAGACAAGTGATCATGCTAAACGTAGAACATGAAAGAGTTCTTTCAAAAACTCATATGTTTTTAATTGTGGCTTTTTCTTCCCATAAGATCAATGCATTAGGAATAAAACATAATTGCAATAAGTAAGGTCGTACGATTTGAAAGGTTACTTAGCCTCTAGCGCAAGATCGTTTAAAAGTTGCTCGGGGTTGAATAGAGTTCATAGCCAAGGCATAACTTATTGAAGCGGGACGCGAAGATTGGCGATTATCCAAAAAGGCCCTAACAAGGCATGAGGAGCTCTATTTTTGCTAAAGATCCAAAGATGATGTGAAGTATCATTATTCCTAAATCAATATGAAGGATCGAGACACACGACGAGAAGTAATTACTCCCCTAAAGAATGGAGAAAGTCTATCCAAAAAGACCCTAACAAGGTATGAGGATAAATATATCCAAGTCCGAAAAGGAGGCAGATCGTTGTATATCAAAATCCAAAGTAAAGATTGAAGAAAAATGATGAAGTCGTGGTCTAATATGAAGAATCTCTCAAAAACGTCAAGTGAAGAAATTCCAAAATATGAAGAGAAGACCATAATTTCAAGAACGTCTTCCCAAGATTTGAAGTATGAAGTACATGCCAAATATCGGTTTGAGAAAGGTCTCAAATCGTGAAACGAGTTATGCCAAGATATGAACTTAAGGAGATACACGAGAAGCCGTTTTAAAAGATTTTGTCCTTCGGCTAACTATTGATCAAATCGTGCTACTTTGCTTTCGGACTAATAACTACTCAAATAAGTCAATATGTATCACTTGTGATCCATGACAAATAGATAAAAAATGCTAGTAACCCATTTCCTTTTATAATAACTAGGATTGCGGGGAGAAAAAGTATTACACAATTTGGACGTATGAGTAGTGTTAGCATTGTGACTTGTACCAACAATGATCTTGTTTTTGCACTTAGCATGGAATGTATGACAATCAAGGATGACGAAGTTTACTCTAAGGGACATTTACTTGTTTCTATTCTTTGACCCTAAAAGTCACTTTTTGTGATGAAAATCATACATTATGTCTTTACACATTCTCGTAGTATGTTGCAAGTCTTTTACTCTTCAAAAAAGGTTAATAAAATTGAACTTTGGTGATGCTTAGATACTTTATTCTAGCATTGCGTGAGGGCACAGCAATGGCTTAGTATGGGGGAGTGATGAGATGGCATTTATACATGATCTCATCGTTCTTTTTGGGCTTTAAATGCATAAAAATGTCATAAAATACCATATATATGCTTGTGTTTGTTTACTTGTGTATTTTAGGTATGGATATCGTGAAAAAGACAAAAGATCACAAGTTAAAAGGAAAAACGGACACGAGAAACGAAGCCGTACAAAGAACCGGGCCCTAATCATGAAATATTCAACAAATACCCTTGAAGATTTGAAGACAAACAAGATTGATCCTCCAAGAATGAAGAAATGACACTTAAAACCCTTGTATATTAATAATTACAAGTTTGGTCCCTTAAGTTTGTCAAAATTACAAAAAGGTCCTTCAACTTTGAAGAAATGACAAGATTGGTCCCTCAACAAAATCAATTTGTCAATTATGGTCCCTCATGAAGTCAAAGATACAAAGAAGACCTTTGAAGATCAAGAAAGTCCAAGATCAGCCCTTGAAATATCTCAAAATGGCAAAAACAATCCTTTGAAACCTTTTTCCAAAAGTTTGTGCCAAAAGTGACAAGTCTTGAAAGTTATTAACAAAGGAGAATACGTTTTAGGGCTGAAAACCTGATTTGCCAAAAATATCAAAACACAAGGACTAAATGTGTGCACTTTGAAACATTCAAACCAAAACACGCGCCTAACACCCCTTTTCCCCCAAATACGGATCAAAATAACTTACTGTTCACCTTTTTCACCCCCAGAAATTACCTTACTTAAACCTAGGTTAATTTTCAATTAACCTTGCACATGTGTGATTCACACATGCAGAAAGCTATCCCACGCACAAAACCCTCATCCCACTCACTATGGACCCCACCCCCAATTCCTTCTCAACCAATAAAAATGCAACTTGGGCTCCAAGCATGTTGACGTGTCCAAAATCAACAGTGGTGATTCATTGCTTCCTCCCAACGCATAAATGGACGATTGAGATCAATTATGACAGCTCAAATCCTCAAAAGCATCTAGAAGACTTAAAGGGCATTTTGGAGATTTTCTTAGATTAGGGTTTTGATTTTCAGGATACTAGAATGTTCTTAGAGTAGTATAAAAGGAGGTCCAATCTGTGGAAACCCCTTTGTTCCAGTTTTTGGCAATCATTCATGTAATCCTTTTTTTAAATTTAATATAAAGTTTAGTGTTTTCTTAAAGAAATTGTAATTCCTTTTATGTTTATTAAAAAAGTTGGTGAGTTTGATTGCTGATTCTGAGTTCCATCTATCACTTGTGTTTTAAGAATTTCAGGTTTTTCATAAAAAGGTTTTGAAAACTTGAAATTCTTGGTGAGAATCTGTTCTAGGGTTTGTGTTTAGAGGTTCATTAGGATTGGTGTTATAGAGTTGCTGAAATGTGTTTTCAAGGTTTGAAAAGTTTTGGAAGAGTTTAATAAAGAAAGAAAGTAAAAACAGAAAGTTTATATTTGATATTGTACTTGGTTTTTGTTTGATTTTTCTTAACATGTGGTTGATTATTGTTGATCATAGTTCAGCACAGGTCACCAGCCTGTGGGAGGTGGATTTACATCCACTAGGACCTTGGATGTAAGGTTCTTAGGTAAATCACTTTTTCCCTTTTGAATTTTCAGAAAAATTGTAGTCTAAGTGATTTTGAATGAATCTGCTTAGATTGTGTGTTAAAGCTGTTTGATTTGTGTTCTAGTAAGTTTGTATGCATGTTAGATGCTATTTGAACCAGTTTGATTGTGTTTGAAGGTGATTTACTTTGAAAATATTTGGTTTCTAAGTATTTAAAAGGGTGTTTGGATAAGTGTTTTAGCAGGGTAGAAATCTTAAGTTGTGATTTAAAAACGTGTTAGAGTTATTGGAAAGGGTTGAGAAAGGTATTGTCTCAGTTGTGTATCAGTTTGGTAGAGTTTTGTAACAAGTTGTTAAGTAAAAAAGTGAAACAGCATAGAAATCTGCATGATTCATTTTTCAGCTTATTTTGTGAGAAAATTATGCTTGATCTCTTGGATGCTGTTAAGTGATAGGGAGACTTAGAAGTTGATATTGCTTGAGTGCTATTTGGATCTTGTGTATGCAAATTTTGGGTGTTTGAATCTCATTTGAATGCAAGTAAAAAGCTCATAAGTCCACCAGACCTAGTAAACTGTCACAGAAACTTGCTATTGCCTGTGTGTGCTTTATTTGTGAGATTTGTGTGTGCTAAGTGCTTGTTTCTGCTTGTTTTTGACTCCTTGTGCTTCAAAGAGCACAAGGGTGCCCCCCTGTCCAACAATCAACACCAAATAAGCCAAAGCCAAGCCCCTCTTGGTGAATATTCATCTGTGAAGAAAAGCAAGAACACAAGCAAACCTGCTTGTGTTCAAAGTGAAACCTGTCCACGTTTTGTACTTAATCCTGCTTAATCTTGCATAAAAAAGAGGATTGGATTTGTGTTTCTAGCTCATTAAGGGTGTCAGTTTGGATTATAGAAAGTAAAAAAAATAAAAAAGAAAAAATTGCAAAAAGTGCACCCGCAACGGGCTCGAACCCCCGACCTCTCGAAGGAGGAGTAAGGGGAACTACCGTTGATCTAGATGACTTTTTACGTCATAGTTTGATTTCAAACGTTATTTAACCCAATTTTCCTTTCTAGCTTAATAATAAAGCCGTAGCTTATTACTTGTGTTTTGAGCTTATTGATTTAGCTTTTTAGCTCCCTTTTATTTTTCCTAAGTTAGTTGTTGGTCTGTTGATTTTTCTAGCTAGATTTTATATTTTTCACTTTATTTAATTAATTTTTATGCATTTTTTATTAGACGTATTTTGTTAATTCATTAAAAAATAGTTAAAAGTAGTTTTTAAGTTAGGAAAAATAATTTTTAGTTTTTAAATAACATTTTTGAGGTTTACATTTAGTTTTGGTTTCAAAAACTTTAATTTTTAATTTTATATTATTTTAAGGTTTTTTATAAACTTTAATAATTTTTATAAAATTATAAAAAAGGGTTTAGGAACTTTAATTTGCATTTTTATCTTAGTTAGATTATTTTTTAGATTTTAGAATTTTTTTAGAATTAATTTAACAAACTTTTTATTTTTAGTATTATTTTAATATTATTTTATTATTAAAAATTAAAAGTTTTGTTTTTATTTCTTTTTCATTTTTCTTAGGTTCTTTATCATTAATTAGGACTCTTATCATTTTTAGAATAATTTTACAGCTTTTAGATTTATTCTTATAATTATTTTAAGTTTAATTAGTTTTTAATCATTTTAAATCATTTTTAGGGTTTTAAAAATAGTTTTAATAGCTTTTAATTTCTAGAAAATTACTTTTTAGTCTTCTAATAATATAAGTTAAGTAATTATTCAATAAAATCATATTTTAGACATTTGTATTAGTTGTATTTAATTTTAGGGCTTTAATTAGCATTTAAAATTAAATATTTAATTAATAAAAGGTTTTAAAATATCTTTGTTGGATTTTTATCTTTATTTATATTATTTTAGACTTCTTTTTAGCCTTTTTAATCTTTTATTTATTTTGTTTTTGGCTTTAGTATCATTTTTAATTTGGGTAGTTTTTCACGACTTTACGTTTACGTTTTCTACGTCGTAGTGTAATTTTAACGTAACCGTCTTTTCATCCTCTCATCCCCATCTTCTCAATATTAATCTCAAATAATTACAAGTTGAATCACACACATATACCTCCTTGGGAAACGAACTTTCTCTCTTTTATTTGATTGGGTCATTAGCGTTGATTTTTCCTAAAATCATCACTCGATACTTACCGCTATTTTACGCTCTTTGTTTTCCTAAACAAGAGTTGTAATTTTACTACAATCATGGGCCGTTCCTAAGTGCGCCACGTGTAATGCCAATTAATGCGCCCTTCACACTTCTCGAGTTTTTTCCTATATATACTCGCCTTTTCACTTTTTTCACTTTCACTTTTCACCTTTCACTTTCTTCTCATCCACCATTGTTACTGTACGTATCCCTTGCGGCCTCTCTCTCCGTCTTTTCAGGTAGGTTTTCTTTCCCGGCTTATATTGTTCCATTCCTCTTGCATCCGGTATGTCCGACGAAGAGTCCGATGGCGTGTCATCCAGCTTCGTTCTTTTGGATCCGAAGTGCGACATGCATGTCCGTTTTTCCGAGATGACTAGTGACGAGTTAGAGCATACCATTGACGAGTATCAAATTCCGAGGTAGTTTTGACCGCAGTTGCCCGACCCGAATATGACCATGATATGCTAAGGCGCTCCCGTCATATAGGTGTTTACCTGGCTCTTCTGGAACACGGTGGTCTCCTGTGACAATCTAACATTTTCAGGTAGTGAAATATTTTCTCGTATAATATTTTGAAACTTATTTTTGTGTTGGTTGACGAACTCACAATTTACGGATTTAAATTTGGGCTTACGTGCATAATTTAGCGTCCTTTACGACTAAACCGGAAACCTTAGGATTACGTATTTACGTTTTTGAACTCCGTTTTTGATGAGACAATTTTTATTGGATTCGTTTTGTGACGTGGATTCATAATTTATAAAAACGTTTTTTGTAAAACGACCCGAGGGCACGCAAATCGAGAAAACTAGAATCGAGAAATACCCGTAAACTAGTGAGATGGGACAAAATACATTGTCCCACCCCACTAGCTATGTTGGACGGCACACACATGACACCACACACTAGATGTGGCATCATGTTAGCACAATGCTTACAAGTGTAAGCATAGCTTACTCTTTAAGCTTACAACCACTTTCCACTAACTCAAAACTAGCAACACTTCTCATTTCCATCTTTCCCTTACATGCAAACTCTCTCAAATCCTCTCAAAACCCTCCCCTAGCCGTCCACTATCAAGCAACAAACAACCCTTTTGATCTTTTCTAGCCATGAAATACATGTTTAGTAGCTCTATCATGGAGTTATCTTGAAGCCTTGATCATTTGGTGGCCATATTAACAACATTGGAGGTGATTTGCTTGTGTCCTAGGGCTGATTTCCCAACTTATGTTCTTGGTGTTTGATGGTCTTGGAGTTACTTGTTGTGTTCATCAAGTTCTTGTCTTCCAAAAACAAGAAATACACTTGGTTGGTAAAGAAGATCATCCTCTCTATTTATCTCTTGTTATTTTGTAAAGAACAAATGTATTTTCTTTCATTTTGTATATGTATATGATGTATATATGATGATAAAAATGTTGTGTGGGGATCAACTGTTGATAGATATGCTTAAAAAGGTTAATAACTATATGAAATGAGGCTAAAATCTTGATTATTTAGTTGGTTGTATAAAAACAGTATAAAACTAAAACATGAACTGATAAAATTGCATGGTATGATCCATTTACAATAAGTACAAGATGTTATACACATGTGAGAGTTGGCCATGCAATGGCATCAATATAATGAGTGAGATATGATCAAAACAAGTTATGTGTTCTAATCTGAATAAGCAGTTTTGTAGGGACTGTTAAGGCAAGATGAACTCAAAATGGACAGTATCTATAACTAAGTTAAATGTAGCACATAATATGAAGAACATGTCACCCAAAAATGGGCTTCTAATTCATTATAGAACTCTAGATATGGTAAAAATGGTGAACATGAAGATAAAAATCAGATTTTAAGAATTAATGTTTATTATTATTATATAAGCACTCACATTTATTGTATAAAATGTAAAATAAAAACCCACTAACTTATAAAACTTATTTATATAAATATATAAAAGGTTAATTAAATGGATAAATTACATAAATAGTAGTGGAATAATATTTATAAGTAATAAAAACTATAAACTTCATTTTTACGACTTTTTCGACTTTTTCGGCTATTACCGTAAAATTAACGTTTTTCGTCAAATAAAACTTAGACGATCAAACCCGTCTAATGTAAAGTTTATAAAAGTCATATACTGATATATAAGTAACCAATACAAGTAAAAACCGATAAGACCCGAACTATAATAAATACAGACATTAACGAGCTAACTAAACATATTGGACTAATAATTGGACTAAATAAGATAAATACTTGTAAAAAGAACTTATTGGGCTTAACCCATTTGGGCCCAACATAGAAAGTATATATGCTGATAATATAGGTATAAAAGGGATTAAAACAAGTTAAAGTACTTATAATAGGCTTATTGGACTTAAAATAGGTAAATAGGTAAAACTAGCAAACTAGTAAAAAGTTACAAAAACGTAAACACTAAAATGAGTAAACAAGGATGTATAAACCCACTTGATCATCATCATATGTACAAAATCATCATATGTATATTGTTATTTTGATAAAAGTCATTGGACAAAGTCTAAGACCGATTATTATTTATATAGGTTTCCGTGACCGAAGCACGCCCGTAGCCGATAATCCGCCTTTCATTAACAACGTGAGTTCATAGCCTCACACTCTTTTAAATGTTTTATAAAATGATTTGTAAACCCGCGAGGGAGATAACATGCTAGATTTTATAAAAATAGAACACAAGTAGTCCCGATTGTATGCTTAATGATATGGACCCGAATGATGCTATGACCTTATAAACGAGACTAAAAGGATTATTAGTAGTTAGGTTATGTCACTTAAAGTCCCATTAGCATGAATTGTGAACTACCGGGATTTGGTAGACGCTTATGCATTTGATTGTACTATTTGGGGACGATCACCCCAGTTCGCGCCTTGACGGTTGATCCCCTTTGTACCACATTGATTGGTAAGCGAATTTATGTATGAGAAGATTCCATAGCGTGATTTTTGTGACGACACGCTAACTTAGATGGGCAAACTGTTTGTCGGGTTCGCGGCCCGCTGTTTTCATAGTAAGGTAACAATGTCATGCGGCTAATAATAATCCTAATCCAAATAAAAATGTATCCTATACATAATAACGACGCTAATAACGATGAATATATTACCTATAATGGTAATATTGAGGCTACGGTCTCATGGACGGTTTAAGATGTATGCTTGATTTATATATTGCCTGACTAGCAATATGAGGACTTACTTCCGATATTATACTTGTGTTCTGATTTTAACGATTGTTTTATATAACGGTTTTCATTAAACTCTATGAATTCACTCGGCATTCGCTGATATGATTTTTGCATGTTTTTATCTCAGGTGCTTGAAGGTAATCCGGATGGAGATCGACTCTGATGGCCCACATAATATTAAAAATGTTCATTCGATCTATGTTTTGTAAACTAAATGACCTGTATAATTTGGGACCTGTTGTACACTTTAAAACTTTTTATCGAATGAATGTATGTTGAACCTTGAACAACCATTTTTATGTGTTGTCTATGATTGGAGTTATTGTGCTATCCCGTAACACTCTGAAAGACCCTTCCGCTGTACCGATACGAAAAATGAGAGTGTTACAGTTTGGTACCAGAGCTCTCGTTATAGAGAACAAAAGATTTTAAAAACCAAGGTTTTGAACAAAACTTTCAAAATCTTTTGACAATGAACATTTGAGAAAATATTTGAAAAAAAAATCTTTTGACTATTACGGTGCCAGAGATCTCCGACGTTACCAACAAGCCCTATTGAGAAGATATATATATTTTGATATATATAATTTAATTTATATATATGTATATATCGTGATTTCATTATGTAATTGTTTAACTAGTATGTTATCCTAATACGAGATATATATATATAAATGCAGATTGTCATGGCTGACCCTAATATTCCTGTAGAAAACCATGCTATCCCCGAACCTAATGTAGATGATGATCCTTATTTAGACTTAGTAGATTATGATATGGATGATGAGGAAGAACCATTTGAGGATCCTGAGCCCGAGTTAGGACTAGGAGATCAGATTGCCCCTCAGGTTGACTTGGTAGAGAATGAGATTGAGAATGTTGATATAGAGAATGATGATGAGATTGGGTTAGATAATTTAGATGATGAGATTGACGACGAGGATGTCGAAGAGGATGTAGGTATAGATGTTGAGGTCGATGATGATGAGGAAGCTGAGCTTATTTATCCTTATGATGTTCCAGAGGGCGAGCCTTTGCCCCCACCAGTTTATTTGTCTGATTCTGAGGTTGAGTTACCTAGGGATGAAATGTCTGAATCGTCTGAATCTGATTCTGAATCAGAGGAGGATGAGGATGATGATGCACCTAACGGTACTGATGGTATTGCTACTCGTAGACGTGAGATAGGAGAGTCGTCTAGTGCTCGAAAGGCTACTCATATTGATGGTCTTGCACCATGGGCCTTGAGACGTGATCTAGATGCTTCCCGTGTTAAGAGTTGTATGACAAAGGTTGGATTAGGTGTTGTTCAGACTCAAGTTGCTTATTTGGAGTCGAAGACTAAGGTTGGCGAGAAAGAGCGGGAATTGCTTAGTTTGGATTTGACTGATGTAGAGCGTGGTTTGAATGAGGCTTTTAGGAGGTTATCGGTGTTGGAAAGTGGTGAGTTTGCTGAAATGAAGAAAAAGGTGAATTCTATGGAGATTCAGTTGAGTGTAGCTCGTGCGATGCGTGAGAAAGCTGAGAAGGAGTTGAATATATCTGTGGGATGGAATAGTAGATTTTATGCTGACATGGTTGAAAGAGGAGTAATCCGTAAGCGCCCAGCTGAAGATGTGTCTAGTGATCGTCCGACGAAGATTCAGAAGACGATGGATGATAGACCATCTGGCGGTTCTCAGTAGACCAGTCTGTATTTAGTAGTGACCTTTATATCTTTTGTGCTTTTGTAGCTTTGACTGAACCGACTTGTTAGTAGTAGACTTGGCACGAATTTTGAGTGTATATAGTGCTAGAACTTTGATATGGAATGTACTAAGACAATACTTTTGTTTAAAATCGAATGAAATATGTATCTTGTCTTAAATTCCATATTGTGCCTTATTTGTATCTTGATTATGAATTCAATCCATATTATATGAATCCTTTGTTGGGTGAATGCTTAATACTTTGAAATTGTGAAATTATAGAACTATGCCGCCCAAGAAGGCTGTGACTGAGGATGATGTACGTAGGATTATTACGGAGCAAGTTACCGCATCTATGATTGAATTTATGGCAAATGCTAGAAATGAAGCTGGCGGTAGTGGAGCTGGCGGTAGTGGAGCTGGCGGTAGTGGAGCTGGCGGTAGTGGAATTGGCGGTACTAATGTGAATGTGAATGCTAATAATGTGAATGCTAATGCTGGAGGAAATGTAGGAGGACTTGGAACTAATGCACCTGAATTTGGTGGTTGTACTTATGTGACGTTCATGAAGTGTGAACCTCTACCTTTTAATGGAACGGAAGGTGCTGTAGGACTAAGCCAGTGGATTGAGAAGATTGAGTCGGTGTTTCGAATTAGTAAGTGTAAGGAAGAAGATAAGGTGACTTTTGCTATGGCTACTCTTAAAGGTCGTGCGTTGACTTGGTGGAACGGGAGAATTGCTTTCATGGGTCTTGATGCTGCTAATGCTACTCCTTGGGCTGAAATTAAGAAGTGGATGACTCTGGAGTTTTGTCCTCGTAGTGTGATCATTAGGTTAGAACAAGAGTTGATTCATCTGAGAATGAAAGGTGTGGACATTGATAGTTACACGAACCGATTCCATGAGTTGGCCTTGCTATGTCCTCGATTGGTTGAACCCGAAAAGATCCGAATTGAGCAGTATGTTAAAGGGTTGACCAGGATTATCCGGGGGGACGTGACATCATCTAAACCACTGACCATTGATGATGTTGTTCGAATGGCTTACCAACTCATTGGACAGATAATTCAGGATAAGGAAGATGAAGCTCGTGTTGGTGAGAAAAGAAAGGGAGACGGTGATCGTGTAGATAGAGGTGATAATAGGAAGAATTTCAATCGCCGTCAGAACCAGAGAAAGGGGAATGCAAATGCTCTTACCTGCAACACACCGCGCAACGATGATAGATGTCCTAAGTGTGGCAACAAGAGGCATGCTGGCGACTGCTGGAAGTGCCGAAATTGCGGAAAGCTTGGACACAAGGTTGAAAGGTGTAAGAAGGGAACCATTTGCTTCAACTGTAATGAAGAAGGTCATAGGAAATCAGAATGCCCCAAGTTGAAAGCGATTGTACCTGGAAGAAACCCCCAGGGTGGTATCTACCAACTTGGAACAATTGAGGTGAAGAAAGAGGATCCGAATGTCGTTACCGGTATGTTGTTGCTTTATTTGATTCGGGTGCTGATAGGAGCTTTGTATCCACTAAATTTAGTGCCCTTATTGATATTGAACCTGTTGAGATAAGTACCAGTTACGAGGTGGAATTGGCTAATGGTAAATTAGTGAAAACTAATAAGCTATTAGAAGGATGCTCTCTAAATCTCTTAAACCATTCCTTTCCGATTGATTTGATGTTGATAGAATTAGGTAGTTTTGATATTATTATTGGTATGGATTGGTTGTCGCTGAATAATGCTACTATTTTATGTGGAGAGAAGAAAGTTAAGATTCCTCTTAGGAATAGGACGTTAGTAATTGATGGTAGTCGAGGTGAATCCCGTTTGAAAATCGTTTCATGTATTAAAGTCCAAAAGTACATCAGGAACGGTTGTGAGTTATTCTTAGCTCAAGTGACCGGGAATGAGTCTAGGGAGAAACGATTGGAAGATGTACCTATTATTTGTGAATTTCCTGAGGTATTTCCTAAAGATTTACCCGGACTTCCACCGATAAGGCAAGTAGAGTTTTGAATCGATTTAATTCCTGGTGCTGCACCGGTGGCACGTGCGCCTTACCGATTAGCCCCTTCTGAATTAAAGGAGTTATCTGAGCAACTTAAGGAGTTGTCTGATAAAGGTTTTATTCGACCGAGCTCGTCGCCTTGGGGAGCTCCAGTCTTGTTCGTTAAGAAGAAGGATGGATCTTTTCGTATGTGCATTGATTATAGGGAACTGAATAAGTTGACAATTAAAAATCGATATCCTTTACCTAGGATTGATGATTTGTTTGATCAACTGCAAGGATCTAGTGTGTATTCTAAGATAGATTTGCGGTCAGGATATCACCAACTTCGCGTCCGTGAAGAAGATATTCCTATAACTGCATTTAGAACTCGTTATGGACACTATGAATTTCAAGTAATGCCATTTGGGTTAACTAACGCACCTGCGGTTTTCATGGATTTAATGAATCGAGTGTGCAAGCCCTACTTGGATAAATTTGTGATTGTGTTTATTGACGATATTCTAATCTATTCTAAGAATGAAGATGAGCATAGAGAACATTTGTGGATTGTTTTGAAATTGCTGAAGGATGAAAAGTTGTATGCTAAGTTTTCAAAATGTGATTTCTGGTTAGATTCTGTGCAATTTCTTGGTCATGTGATTAACAAAGATGGAATTCATGTTGATCCTGCAAAGGTTGAAGCTATTAAGAATTGGTCTGCACCGACAACGCCAACGGCAGTGCGATAGTTCTTAGGATTGGCTGGCTATTATATGTGATTCATTAAAGAATTTTCTTTGATAGCTAAACCCTTGACTAAGCTTACCCAGAAGAATAAACCTTTCGTTTGGGGAAGTGATGAAGATGGAGCATTTCAGACATTGAAGCAAAAATTATGTAGTGCGCCAATCTTATCATTACCCAACGGGAGTGAAGATTTCGTAGTGTATTATGATGCATCTCTTAGAGGCTATGGATCTGTTTTGATGCAGCGAGAGAAAGTGATAGCTTATGCTTCTAGGCAATTAAGGAAGAATGAGGAGAATTATACTACTCATGATCTTGAGTTAGGAGCTGTAGTCTTTGCTCTTAGGTTGTGGAGACATTATCTGTATGGCACCAAGTGTACGGTATTCACCGATCACAAAAGCCTACAGTATATTCTCGATCAGAAGGAATTGAACATGAGGAAACGAAGATGGATAGAGTTGTTAAGTGACTATGATTGTGATATAAAATATCACCCAAGAAAAGCCAATGTTGTTGCCGATGCGTTAAGTAGGAAAGATAGAGAGCCTATCAGGGTGCGTTCTCTAGTCTTGACCGTGCACAATAATTTTCTTGAGCAAATTAGAAATGCGCAAATAGAAGCTTGTCAGAAGGAGAATTTTGTTAATGAAGGGTTCCGAGGAGAAGGAGATCCTTTAGAGGTTAGAGCTGATGGAGTGAAATGCTTAAGCGGTCGTATGTGGATACCTAAGTTTGGAGGCTTAAGAAATTTGATTATGCTAGAATCCCATAAATCTAAGTATTCCATTCATCAGGGATCTGATAAGATGACCATGATTTGAAGAAGTTGTACTGGTGGCCGAATATGAAAGCTGACATAGCTATGTATGTTCTTCAATGCTTGACTTGTGCTAGAGTTAAAGCTGAACGTCAAAAGCCATCAGGACTACTTCAACAACCAAGGATTCCTGAATGGAAGTGGGAGCGAATTACGATGGACTTTATAACCAAGCTTCCTAGAACATCATCTGGAAACAACTCGATTTGGGTTATTGTCGACAGACTAACCAAATCACCACACTTCATTCCGGTTAAAGAGCAGTTCTCACTAGAGAAGCTGACTCGTATATACCTTGATAAAGTTGTATGCAAGCATGGAGTGCTTGTATCGATCATTTCAGATCGAGATCCTAGATTCGCATCGAATTTTTGGAAATCTCTCCAAAGATCTTTGGGAACGAATCTCGACATGAGCACTGCTTATCACCCCCAGACTGATGGGCAGAGTGAAAGGACGATACAAACACTGGAAGATATGTTGAGAGCTTGTGTGTTAGACTTTGGTAAGAATTGGGATAAACATTTGTCGTTAGCAGAGTTTTCGTATAACAATAGTTACCATTCTAGTATTAAGGCTGCACCGTTTGAAGCTTTGTATGGTAGGAAGTGTAGATCTCCTGTATGTTGGAGTGAAGTTATACCCAGCTCACGGGACCGGAATTGATCCCGGAGACTACGGAGATGATAGTTCAGATTAAGAATAGGTTGTTGACTGCCCGTAGTAGACAGAAAAGTTACGCGGATGTGCGGTAGAAGCCAATGGAGTTTGAAGTGGGTGACTGAGTAATGTCGAAGGTATCGCCATGGAAAGGCGTTATAAGATTTGGAAAACGAGGGAAATTGAATCCCCGTTATATGGGACCCTTTAAGATTTTATCTAGAGTAGGTCCGGTGGCTTACAAACTAGAGTTACCCCCAGAACTTCATGGTGTTCACAACATATTCCATGTATCTAATCTGAAGAAATGTCTAGCAGTGAGTGATGAGAAAATTCCGTTAGGTAAGGTTCGAATAGATGGGAAGTTGCATTTTATCGAAGAGCCCGTAGAAGTTATGGACCGTGAGGTAAAGCAACTGAAACAAAGTCGGATACCTATTGTCAAGATCCGATGGAATTCAAAGCATGGACCGGAGTATACTTGGGAACGAGAGGATGAAATGTGGAAGAAATATCCGCACCTCTTCGATTTCAATAAGAAACGGACATCCAAATGAAATGGATCACGAGGACGTTGATCCCTTTTAGAAGGAAAAGCTGTGACAATCTAACATTTTCAGGTAGTGAAATATTTTCTCGTATAATATTTTGAAACTTATTTTTGTGTTGGTTGACGAACTCACAATTTACGGATTTAAATTTGGGCTTACGTGCATAATTTAGCGTCCTTTACGACTAAAACGGAAACCTTAGGATTACGTATTTACGTTTTTGAACTCCGTTTTTGATGAGACAATTTTTATTGGATTCGTTTTGTGACGTTGATTCATAATTTATAAAAACGTTTTTCGTAAAACGACCCGAGGGCACGCAAATCGAGAAAACTAGAATCGAGAAATACCCGTAAACTAGTGAGATGGGACAAAATACATTGTTTGGACGGCACACACATGACACCACACACTAGATGTGGCATCATGTTAGCACAATGCTTACAAGTGTAAGCATAGCTTACTCTTTAAGCTTACAACCACTTTCCACTAACTCAAAACTAGCAACACTTCTCATTTCCATCTTTCCCTTACATGCAAACTCTCTCAAATCCTCTCAAAACCCTCCCTCAGCCGTCCACTATCAAGCAACAAACAACCCTTTTGATCTTTTCTAGCCATAAAATACATGTTTACTAGTTCTATCATGGAGTTATCTTGAAGCCTTGATCATTTGGTGGCCATATTAACAACATTGGAGGTGATTTGCTTGTGTCCTAGGGCTGATTTCCCAACTTATTTTCTTGGTGTTTGATGGTCTTGGAGTTACTTGTTGTGTTCATCAAGTTCTTGTCTTCCAAAAACAAGAAATACACTTGTTGGTAAAGAAGATCATCCTCTCCATTTTTCTCTTGTTATTTTGTAAAGAACAAATGTATTTTCTTTCATTTTGTATATTTATATGATGTATATATGATGATAAAAATGTTGTGTGGGGGATCAACTGTTGATAGATATGCTTAAAAAGGTTAATAACTATAAGAAATGAGGCTAAAATCTTGATTATTTAGTTGGCTGTATAAAAACAGTATAAAACTAAAACATGAACTGATAAAATTGCATGGTATGATCCATTTACAGTAAGTACAAGATGTTATACACATGTGAGAGTTGGCCATGCAATGGAATCAATATAATGAGTGAGATATGATCAAAACAAGTTAGGTGTTCTAATCTGAATAAGCAGTTTTGTAGGGACTGCTAAGGCAAGATGAACTCAAAATGGGCAGTAGCTATAACTAAGTTAAATGTAGCACATAATATGAAGAACATGTCACCCAAAAATGAGCATCTAATTCATTATAGAACTCTAGATATGGTAAAAATGGTGAACATGAAGATAAAAATCAGATTTGAAGAATCAATGTTTATTATTATTATATAAGCACTCACATTTTATTGTATAAAATGTAAAATAAAAACCCACTAACTTATAAAACATATTTATATAAATATATAAAAGGTTAATTAAATGGATAAATTACATAAATGGTAGTGGAATAATATTTATAAGTAATAAAAACTATAAACTTCATTTTTACGACTTTTTCGGCTATTACCGTAAAATTAACGTTTTTCGCCAAATAAAACTTAGACGATCAAACCTGTCTAATGTAAAGTTTATAAAAGTCATATACTGATATATAAGTAACCAATACAAGTAAAAACCGATAAGACCCGAACTATAAGAAATACGGACATTAACGAGCTAACTAAACATATTGGACTAATAATTGGACTAAATAAGATAAATACTTGTAAAAAGAACTTATTGGGCTTAACCCATTTGGGCCCAACATGGAAAGTATATATACTGATAATATAGGTATAAAAGGGATTAAAACAAGTTAAAGTACTTATAATAGGCTTATTGGACTTAAAATAGGTAAATAGGTAAAACTAGCAAACTAGTAAAAAGTTACAAAAACGTAAACACTAAAATGAGTAAACAAGGATGTATAAACCCACTTGATCATCATCATATGTACAAAATCATCATATGTATATTGTTATTTTGATAAAAGTCATTGGACAAAGTCTAAGACCGATTATTATTTATATAGGTTTCCGTGACCGAAGCACGCCCGTAGCCGATAATCCGCCTTTCATTAACAACGTGAGTTCATAGCCTCGCACTCTTTTAAATGTTTTATAAAATGATTTGTAAACCCGCGAGGGAGATAACATGCTAGATTTTATAAAAATAGAACACAAGTAGTCCCGATTGTATGCTTAATGATATGGACCCGAATGATGCTATGACCCTATAAACGAGACTAAAAGGATTATTAGTAGTTAGGTTATGTCACTTAAAGTCCCATTAGCATGAATTGTGAACTACCGGGATTTGGTAGACGCTTATGCATTTGATAGTACTATTTGGGGACGATCACCCCAGTTCGCGCCTTGACGGTTGATCCCCGTCGTACCACATTGATTGGTAAGCGAATTTATGTATGAGAAGATTCCATAGCGTGATTTTTGTGACGACACGCTAACTTAGATGGGCAAACTGTTTGTCGGGTTCGCGGCCCGCTGTTTTCATAGTAAGGTAACAATGTCATGCGGCTAATAATAATCCTAATCCAAATAAAAATGTATCCTATACATAATAACGACGCTAATAACGATGAATATATTACCTATAATGGTAATATTGAGGCTACGGTCTCATGGACGGTTTAAGATGTATGCTTGATTTATATATTGCCTGACTAGCAATATGAGGACTTACTTCCGATATTATACTTGTGTTCTGATTTTAACGATTGTTTTATATAACGGTTTTCATTAAACTCTATGAATTCACTCGGCATTCGCTGATATGATTTTTGCATGTTTTTATCTCAGGTGCTTGAAGGTAATCCGGATGGAGATCGACTCTGATGGCCCACATAATATTAAAAATGTTCATTCGATCTATGTTTTGTAAACTAAATGACCTGTATAATTTGGGACCTGTTGTACACTTTAAAACTTTTTATCGAGTGAATATATGTTGAACCTTGAACAACCATTTTTATGTGTTGTCTATGATTGGAGTTATTGGGCTATCCCGTAACACTCTGAAAGACCCTTCCGCTGTACCGATACGAAAAATGAGAGTGTTACATCTCCGGATACCTTTCTCTTCCTTTTTCTTGGCTGTGATTAAACACTTTAGGGTACATATCTCCCAACTTGTACCAATTGGTGTGAACCGGGTGGTAATGTTTGAGATTCGGTGCAGGAGTCTGGGCGTTGACTGCACCGTCGACTTGTTCCGGGTGTTCTATCAGTTGGGTAAGAAGGGACATTGGTTCTCTTTTGTGAGTAAAGTTCACTGGAAGGCTTTGCGGTTTTTTATAGATACAACTTCTAGTCTGAAGGAGTGGAAGAAAAAGTTCTTTTTGATCGACCAGAGGGTTATACCGGATGCCATGCCATGGAGGGATCGTGACACGTGCGTTGCAGATCCGTTTCCCCGAACTTATAGTCAGGCGGATGCGGATTTACTGGCCGAGACGTTGATCCCGTTGCGACCGCCTCACAAAGGGTTTTTATACTTATGTGGATTATTTAGACCATTGTCCCGGTTAGAATGCCGTCTTGCTCTTCGTGATGCAAGGGGCAACGGTAATATTTCGTTTTTATGTTTCTCCTGCTTTTGACTAACCGGGTTTCTTTAATTGTCCTCTTCTCTCCCCTCTTGTTCATTTTGCAGAGTGTACAATGGAACAGTTCTTGAAATTGCCGAAGTGGACTGGGATACGGGTGACCATTGAGGAGGAGCTCCCGGTGAACAAAAGAACTGTTGACCGCACCGCTCAGCCTTTGGGGATTAAGGATCCTATTCCTACTCTTACTCCGAAACAAGAGGCGGTACAAAACCCTGATCAGAGGATTAAAGCTGCTCGTGAGCGTAGGGAGGCTCTAACTCTTGAGAAGAACCTTTTATTGCAAGAGGGTGGTGATGCCGGACCGAGCCAAGGTCAAAAGAAAAGGAAAGGGAGCGATTCTGGTGCCGGGGCCAAGAGAAGCAAGGTCGCTTCCAACGACCAGACCGGAACAGGTTCTACCTCCAACCGGGACCTTTCTCCTAATCCGGTGAATGTGGCTCAGCCTAAAACAGCTGAGGGAAGTGCCCTCCAACCGGATCAACAAGCACAAGATCAGCAGGGGCAACTAGACGGAGGAGTGGATCTTTTCGTCCCTTCTCCTCATCGTGCCGGCAAGGGGCCCGTTACTGATATGCTTTATTCAACTCCCTCCATTTCATTTGTGTTGGCTTATTGTTTTGACATGTTTGTGTTTCCTCTTCCAGAGGAGGAAAATCTCGACTTGGGGAATGAAGACGAGGATGATGACGATGCTGATGATGAGAGCATGCAAACCTATGTTCCTTCTTGGAGGCTTCAGCATAATGTTCTTATAGACACTCACTTTGCTGCCAAAGAAATGCTGATTCATCTCCCCACTCCGGCTGAGCAACGGTCATTGGCCGCATTGTCTGATCATGAGCTAATCCGTCAAGGCTACTTAGCATTGGCCTGCACCTCTTTGAACCAAACTGAAATCATCAAAAGGTTTGAGTTGCTGAATCAAGATCACCGAAATTTGATCAACTCTAGTCGCCAAGATTCCGAGAACTTTCAATGAGGGCAGGAGTTGCTGGAGCAGATTACTGCTAATTTCAAGAAACTTGAGACGGAGCATGCTACATGCTCCAAAGACAAAGCAGATCTTGAGGCTAGAGTGAAGCTCTTGGAAGCCGCTGCTCAAACCAACGATCAAAAGGTGAGAGATCTCGAATGCACTCTTGGCTTGAAGGAGGAGGGGTTGGCTCGGGCCAATAAGCGTGCTCAAGATGTCGAGGCTGCCAACGCCAAGAGCACCGCTAACATCCGTCGGGCTTCTTCAGACCGATCCAGGCTTGTCAAGGAGTTTATCCCTCGTGTCATCCGTTTACTTCATGGGAGTTCTGAGTATAAGAGGCATGTGGCCGAGGTTGCTAACGTCTGTTACTCCGGAGGCTGGTATGATGGAGTTAAAGTGAACAGTTCTGAGGAATCACTTGCCAAGACTCTTTCCGAGACTAAAGACTTTGACTTTGACCAGGCCGTGGCATGGGTGGCAACGTGCGAGGAATTGTTTGCTCTGTCCTACCCCTTTGTTGATAAGGTGAGCAGGTCCTTCGATTTATCCATTGGGAATCTAATGAAGCTGACTCCGGATGAGCCAAAAACTCCCAACAAGCCCCTTCCTTTTTCTGACTGTTTCAACCTCTTCTCAAGTGGCCCCACAATGAAGCATGTTTCTAGGGCGTGTTTTGTAATGTTTGTTTCCGCTTTAAGCTACTTTCGTTATTGCAACCTAACTTTGTTCATCCCAGAGTCTGTTCCGGTTACTTGTTTGCTCTTATTGTTATAACATTACTCTATTCATGCCGGAGTATGTTCCGGTTCTTTTGATGTAATATTTCAAGCTTGTTTTCACCGGTTATTATTCTGGTTGGAGTTGATATAAAATCACCTTTTGAATGTTTAATTTCTGTCATGCAATTATGTTTACCTAAGCTTTCGAAAACCAGAGTGTACATTATGATTCGGTTCCTTACCCGGCCTTTTGCTTCGGTTATCCGAGCAATGGGCTATCGCTGTAGATTTTCCTCGGCTGTTTACAAGCGGGGCTTCGCCTTGCTGGGAGGAACTTTCTTGGTTCCGGTGGATGGGGCTCTCGGCCTTTACCCCGGTTGACAAGGCCCTTAGCCTTTACAAGCGGTCTTACGCTTCGGTGGACGAGGCTCTTAACCTCACGGTTGATGAGGTTCTTAACCTTTACAACGAATAGAACCACCGCTCGATGAGGCTCTTAACCTTTACAAGCGGTTTCACGCGGCGGTGGATGAGGCTCTTAACCTTTACCACGGTTGATGAGGCTCTTAACCTTTACAACCAATAGGGCCGCCGCTCGATGAGGCTCTCAACCTTTACAAGCGATCTTACGCGGCGATGGATGAGGCTCTTAACCTTTACCACGGTTGATGAGGCTCTTAACCTTTACAACCAAATAGGGCCGCCGCTCGATGAGGCTCTTAACCTTTACAAGCGGTCTTACACTACGGCGGATGAGGCTCTTAACCTTTACCACGGTTGATGAGGCTCTTAACCTTTACAATGAATAGGGCCGCTCGATGAGGCTCTTAACCTTTACAAGCGGTCCTCTTCCTCCGAGTTGATCAGACTCTTCGGGGGGATTTGGTGTTTTGTTCTCACGGTTGTTCTGTTGGTGTTGCGCATGCTAAGTATTCGCTTCGGAAAAATTCCTTCCCCATGCGGGGGAGGATATAACATATCATGAATAGTCATTTTTGGTTACATAAAACAATTTCTTAAATTCATAGCATGCCACTTCCTTGGGATTTCCTTCCCTTCTATAGTTTCTAGCTTGTAGGAGCCGTTTTGAAATGCTTCGACAACTCGGTATAGACCTTCCCAGTTCGGAGCAAGTTTGCCCGGCTTTATCACTCGGTTTGAATGTCATGTGCCTAACCCTTTTGTTATAATATTGTTCCATTTTTTTCTTGTACTTGGCTTCTCTGATGGCTGCCATTTCCCTTCGTTCTTGAACAAGGTCTAGGTTTAGTCGGAGCTCTTCCTCGTTTGTCTCTTCATTGAACATGAGTGTCCGGAAGGTCCTCATTCCTATTTCGGCCGGGATGACTGCCTCACTTCCGTAGGTCAAACTGAACGGGGTCTCCCTGTTGCTGGTCTTCATCATGATTCGGTGGGCCCACAAGACGCTTGGTAATTCGTCCACCCATCCGGTCATCTCCCTTCCTAAGCGAGCTTTAAGTCCATGCATGAGTGACTTGTTTGCTCTTTTGACAAGCCCATTGGCCTGTGGGTGGGCTACAGCGGTGTTGATCTGCTTGATTTGCCATTTAACGCACCACCCCTTGAATGGATCATTCACAAGCTGCGTTCCATTGTCAGTGACGATGATACCTGGCACGCTTATACTAAGAAGATGTTAAAACATCTTCGCATATTTAGGCATGTGAATATGCTTGATGTGATCTTTGACTTAAGTCTTGAGCATGTTTCCTTGCCTTGACCTTGTGCATTCATCACTTGTGATATTCGCCTCTTCGTGACTTCATGTTCCACATACTTATATCTGTAAATTCTTGAAAGCTTCAGAGTTTGATACAACGGAAGACTTGACCTTCAGACTTTCTTGAATTTGTTGAAGTACTAAGTGTATGTAGTATAAGCATGTGGTGAAGTACTAAGAAGCTTTTCCTTGTCACTAAGAAGATCTTTAAACATCTTCGCATATTTAGGCATGTGAGCGAGAGCCTCGGCAAAGGAGATGTTAAAATTCAATTGTTTAAACATTTTGAGAAAGTTTGAAACTTGAATATCATCCTTGCTATTTTGCTTCTCTTTCCTCAACCTTGAAGGATAAGGTATATCGGATGAAGAGGAAGGCTTTAGGGGAGTAGGATCACTCACAACCACGGGTGGTGGGGGAATGGGGGTAGAAGGCAAAGGAGGTGACGAAAGTTGCTCTTTTTCCTTGTTCACAATCACGGGTGGAGGTGTAGGAAGCTTGGGTTCCGTATAACCTTTTCCACTACGAGTGGTGATTGCTTTCATCTCCCCTCTTGGATTAGAAACGGTGTTACTCGGAAGAGTACCCGAAGAAGAGGGTTGATTACCTTGGAAGAGCGACCCGATCATATCACGTATGTTATCCGCTTGAGTGCTGAAAGAGTCTCTCATGTCTGCGCGAATATCATTGCTTTGTTTCGCCATGTCATTCCTTAGCTCGGCTCGAATATCACTCCCTTGTTTCGCCATGTCTCCCTTCAAGTTGATGAATTGACTCTGAAGATTCGTCACCATCTCTCTATTAGTCCTCATGAATATCTCGATGTCTTGATTCAACGCCGTTGGTTGATTGAGAGGTGGAGCTTGGTAAGCTTGAGAATTTCCTTGAGGTGGATATGGGTTTCTTTGGGATTGATATTGATTGTTAGCACGAGGTTGGGTTTGGTTATTTCGGTAATAGCTTTGTTGTTGGTTTTGGTTTTGAGGAGTAAAACCGGATGGTGAAAGATAGTTGTTTGAACGATTAGCAAGTTACGGTCTCCTTGAGGACGATCTTGATAGCCTCCCGTGGGATAGGTACCGTATGCCGCGTTAACGTTTTCACAAAATTGCCTTGAGTAGAAGGACAATCATTGTAAGAATGAGGACCACCACATGTGTCACAAGAAATAGCAACGGCTTTAGCTTGTTGAGTGTGGTTACTAGCCAAAATTTGCATATTTTTGCTCATTTCGATAATGGCTCGTTCCATGGCGGACATGTCGATGGTGGAAGAAGTAGATGAAACATTGCCTCTCGGATTAGATCTTGAGGATGCGGATGAATCCCAATTCTTGTGGTGAGTAGTCATGTTTTCAATCAACTCTCTACACTCCTCCGGTCTCCTTTTCATAAAAGTACCACTGGCGGCGGCGTTGATCGTGTCACGATCACGAAAAGTGAGACCATTGTAGAAAGTATCAATGAGAGTGATAGGGAGCATGTTGTGATTTGGACAACGGTCGATCAAATCATTGTAGCGTTCCCAAGCATCAAAGAGCGATTCATCATTGTCTTGCATGAATCCACTAATTTGGTTACGAAGGCTCGTGACCATGGATGGTGGAAAGTAGCGCGACAAAAACCGTTGAGTCATGTCGTCCGAAGTATGAATAGAATTCTTTGGGAGACGGTCAAACCATTTTTTGGCATGGTGAGAAAGCGAGTGGGGAAATACTTGAAGGCGAAGTACATCCATAGAAGCACCGGGCAACTTCATGCTTTGGGTAATGGTAATGAATTTGTCGAGGTGTTTGTTAGCATCATCATCCGGTATTCCGCGAAATGGATTAGTTTGCACTTGTTGGATCATGTGATGCTTCAACAAAAACTCTTGAGCCGTGATTTGCATCGGCGCAATCGGGCCTCCACGTCCATTCATCGTAGGTTGGCATAGCTCCTCCATGGTTCGTAGGTCGGTTTGGGGTAGATTATTCATGTTGGGGTGGGGTGGATTATTATTGTTGTGTACATCGGCCATGTCTATATTATCGAGAGTCTCGGGCTCGGGATAAGACGTTGATCGAGTACGCATACACTAAAAAGAAAATGCAAGAGAAAATATTTTTGGTTTTTATAGGTTTTTTAATTTTTTTGTATTTTTGAAAATTTTATATTTTACGGGTTTTTGAAAATTTTTGTACTTGAAAATAACGTTCCCGAAAGAACGGATCCCAAAATCCAATTTTTCTCACAAAAAACCGTTGATCCTTACGAAAAGACCCGGCAGCGGCGCCATTTTAATAACTGAGTTTTAGTTAATTAAAAAGGTAGCTTTTGCAAGATCTTTTGTCGTGTTGCTCGAGCCCAATTATATTTGTCGTTGTTTTGTTCTCGGTATCTTCTCGAATTGATCACGGTTTAAAGTGGAATTGTTGTTCTTGGTAACTAAAAGGGGGAGCTTTTGATCTATTTCTACTAAAAAGGTAAATGTGTGAAGTAATAAAATTAAGCTAAAAGCAATTAATGAAAATAAAACTTGAATTAAAGTTAAACAGTAAAATACCTTAACTGGGAAAATCAGCTGACTCGGAATAATCTCTTGATTCGGAATAATAAGGCTCATGCAGAATAAACCTTTATTCGGAATAAAACCGTTCACTCGGAATAAGATTGCTCATGCGGAATAATCAGCTTTACTCGGAATAAAATGGTTGATCCGGAATAATTTGTTGATTCGGAATAAACCCTTCACGCGGAAAACTTGCTCATTCGGAATGTAGGCTTCATCCGGAAAGATTCTTCATCCGGAATAATATGTTCACTCGGAATAATCTTTGCTTACTTGGAATAATAATGCTTCATTCGGAATACTTCTTCATCCGGAATATATAGCTCATTCGGAATAACCTGTTGACTCGGAATAAAGCTTCACTCGGAATAATCTTTGCTTACTCGGAATAACTTGATTCGGAATATTTGCTTGATTCGGAATGTTTCCTTTATGCGGAATAAAAATTTGGTTCGGAATAAATCATAAAAAGGCTTCGTTCAGAATAAACTCTTGATCCGGAATAATTAACACAGAAGACTCATTCGGAATGTTCTGCTTATCCGGAATGTTTTGTTGGTTCGGAATAATATGCTTTATCCGGAATAATCTAAACAGAAACCTTCATTCGGAATCTGGGCTGATGAAACAGTGCGAAGAACAGGGGAACAATAACAACACGATTTTTACCAAAATCAACCAAGTTTTTAACCAAAGATTAAACCAAACTAACCACTAATCATCTACTAATGATAAGCATCAAACCAATCAATAAAAACACAACACCCACTTGTTTTTAGGAATCAAAATCAACAAAATAAAAACTTAGAACTAATGAATCAATAAGACAAGGAAGAACAAGATTAAATGATAGATGATATTGAAAGATTAAGGTTTAAACAAACAAAAGGAAAGATTAAACTTACAAGATCATGAAGGAATCAAAGGAAAATAAAAATCACCAAACACCTTAAGGGTGTTGGTGTTCCTACGAAATAGGAGAAGAAAAACAGAAAAAATGAACTCCTTTTTAAAATGTGAAGGAGGTCTCTATTTATAGGCCTTGAGTTGGTTGGTGAGTGGGCTGTCTCCCTTTCTTTTTGTCTTCTCGTCTTTTCAGTAAAGTTGACGTTTTCGATTCTGATTCGGGATTTGTCGATGAATAAATTCAACTCGTCTTTTAATTTCTTCGTTTAATAGACTTGAGTTCTTCGACATATGTAAATCTTCCATCTTTGGTCCTTTTCTTCGATAAATCTTCAAATAGGCCCATTGACTTCAAATCTTTTGCATCTCTTGGATTATAGACTTCGTCTTTCGTCTTTTTCTTTGATAAAACCCATGCAATCCCATGTTTTCTTTAATATTTATCCCGTTGGCTCTGAAAACACAACAAGCACACAAACCACGCATAATTCTAAACAAATAACATTAAATACGCGTTTTGGTCTCGTTTTAGCAAGCAATAAGTGGTAAAAGGATGGGTGTTTTTACACCTATCAAACACACAATAATTATTTAACAATAATTAATCACGAACATGCGATCATGAAATCATGAACGTAATTTAATCACGAGCTAATATTAATTACGTATATATATTTATTACGAACACGAATAAATCTATTAAGTCACGGTTAATATTTAACGAGAACACATAAAACACGAACACGACTAAACACGAACGAACACTTAAATATTTAGACTCGGAAAATGGTACGGGTACCCCATGTGGGGCCCCCTACCCGCGGCTACATCAAGAAGGATGGGCCAAGCCCATCAAATTTTACTAACATGGGGTAAAGGTAAAATCTTGTTTTCATTTTTTTCACATTACAGTAAAACATCAAAAACCTAAAGATTTTTTTTCCTTTTCCTTGTTGCTCTCCTCTTGGCCGCCGCATATACAAGACACAAAGGGGTGTTTATTTGATTTTTGATCTTGAATTTGGTGCAAGTGTTCGTGTGTGTTCATCCTCGTTCGATCCACGCATTCGGTATACCTTTTTAATCCTCTCTCTTTTTGTTTTGATTTAATAAATTAAATAAGAACATGATGTTTTTAAAAAGCTAATTAAAAATATAAATCAAACATGTAAATGGTTATGGGGTAAATCAAAACGGAGGATTTAGGGGTGTTTGTTGTGGTCGGCGCCTAAACCGAACCCCAAGGGGGTCTCGGCTTGGCACATGGACCACCACCGAGACCTCAAGGTCTCGGTTTGGTAGTGTGGGTCCCACGGCAGCAGCAACAAGGGGGAAACCCCGAAGTGGTTCGGGGTATTGAGTTGATTACGGGTCCGGTTCATGGTTTCTAGTCTTGATCCGGTTCATGGTGTATGTTAAGGTTATATTTTAATAATCATATGTTAAAATTAAATTAAGAAAATATGACATGATTAATTTAATAAAACATGACTTAGGTAATAATTTAATTATTAGATCATGGAATTTTAACATAAGTAATTATATTTTCTAGACATTATAATTAATTAATTATTAAAAATCATGGCTACAATTAATTAATTAACATGACTTAGGTTATATTATGAATAATTAATAATACATGTTTTAACCTAAGTATTTAACTTTATTTAATTAAAAACATGATATATTTAATTAAATACTTTTAACCTATAGTTTATTTAATTACATGTAATAATTAATAAACTATACCGTATATCATTATGACTTAGAAAATATTCAGAAAACACTTAAGCTTATATACTTAGCTTATTTAACTAGCTTATATCTAATTATGGAAACTTTCTATTTGTAGAAACTTATTTAATTAAGGCAGCTAATCTATTTATGGAAACTTTCTATTTTTAGAAACTTATCTATTTTAAGCAGTAATTCTATTTTTGGAAACATTCTGTTTTTGGAAACTTTTTATTTTTGGAAACTTTCTATTTTGGAAACTTTCTATTTTTTGAAACTTTCTATTTTTGGTAACTTTCTATTTTTGGAAACTTTCTATTTTAGGAAACCTGCTGTTTTTAGAAAGTTACTTATTATTACACAGTAAGTGTAATAATACATGAAATACAAGTAATACTTAATCAGAATAGACAAAATATAAGATAAACACAGTTTAAAGCTTAAAACAGTAAAACATGACATGAACGTATAAAATAAGCTAAGACGTGATATAAAACCAGTTACGTATTTATTAATCAGATACTTATACACGTATGTATTTATGTAGCATTAGTGATACCGAAGTAGGACTCTCCTCAGTTCGTCTTCTTCGCTCACTGGACATAAGGTACGGATTCCTGTCCTTTTAGTATGGATATTCTTTCCTTATTAGGATTCCCCGTATGCAGCCAACTGTTTTCCCGTAGTATATGTTTATATATTTGATTTGCTTGTGTTTAATTTAGAATACCTAAGCCATATACATGCATGACCAGTTTCAGCTAGTTATGGAGGTACCATAACCATAACATTAGAGGCACTGATGTTATGACTTCACCACGGCGGAGTGATTGCTCGTGGCGTCCCTTCAACTTTTGGCCGTATTATTATATTTATCATGTGGGGCGTATGGGTGCATCCTAGTTACATGTTTTTTAGCAGATTACTCAGTGTGAATGTGGTGTATGCCTTGCATCCTTCACAAGGAGCTGATCCCTCCTACCCAAACCAGTATATTAAATTAGAGGCAGCCCCTTTAATTTGCATGATGAGGTCACCCCTCCAAGTATTCATGCACGGTGGATTTTCATGACCTATATTGGCTAATGGTAGAATATAATAAACAGTTTTTATAAGATAAACATAAGGCTTTTCAAACTATAAAACCAGTTTTACCAAGACTTAACTAGGTTATTCGGGACTTAGTTTCTTCCGCTGTTATATGCTTATATGCTTATATTATTCATGCTTTATTGTACATCCGTGCACTGAGCATATTGCTCAGCCATTTTCCTTTTCTATGTTCCCAGAACGGCAGGTACTCAGGGACGCTCGTAGACTTTAAGCGTACGTGCATATGGACTGGAAGCTTTCTAGCCTTCCTTTACTTTATGCATTATCTTTACTTTGATACTCTTGCTATGGACATTGTTTAGTCCTTTCATTTACAGTACTTATGCTTGTGTGTGATGAGCTTTACTTTTGGACTACCGATGTTTGATTCCGGTATTTTCCTTTTATGGTCATGTAATGTTTAGACATTTATCCTTGTATGCTTTGATGACACGCCATAATTACGCGTGACATTCCATTATCAAAATGGGGTGTTACAATTATGGTATCAGAGCCAAGGCTTCGACCTGTAGGCTCTCAAAATATGACTTGTGATTAGTGGGTAGTCACTATGGTCTTCCTAGAACTGACAGTCGCTTTCATGCATTCATCATTTTTATGCATACATATATATGTCATTGTCGCAGGTTTATGACTAAGTAATGGTTGGTACAGGACTGGTCCTATTTAGTCGCATGTGTTTTATCGAAACTTTTAAATTTGGGACCGACCCATAGGCGTCCCATCGCCATGTCTTTTATTGTGGGTGAACTGACCATAGGCGTTCACTCTCGAGCATACAAAAGTTTTCATAAAACTGCATCATGCATTCATACACAAATTTTCTTGCATAAAATTTTTTCTGGATTTATTGGTATAAATTTTTTTCATGTATCTATATTTTATGTTTTGATCTGTTAATCGTATGTTTTATGTTATACTGTCAGATGGTTCTCACACGCGAACAGGAACAACTCAATGCTGCAATCCAAGCTGCAATGCAAGCTTTGCTTCCTCAACTGAGGTTCAGGCTGCCAACAATCAGCAGCATAACCAAGCACCTCCTCCTCCTCCTCCAGTGACATTGGTAGTATGGCTGGAGAGATTCAACAAGCTCCGTCCTCGAGCTTTTGAGAAAATAGATAGCCCCAGTGATGCTGAAAGCTGGTTGGCTCACATCGAGAAGATTTTCAATGCTATGGGTTGTGACCCCGCGTTCAAGGCGAGGTTGTGAAGGTCTACGATTTCTTAGGATTTAGCAATATTAGATTTACCTATTGAAATGGAATGGAGGAGGAAGATGAAGATGAGGTGTAGAGAGAGAAAGAGGAGAGGAAGGAAAGATAGAGAGAGAAAGTAAAAGTTGTATTAATGAAAAGTAGAAAATGAATGAGCAACCCCTCCTAACATGCTAGGAGGGGGTATATATAGCCCACCCTACATGTGGGCTATATGGGCTATACTGTTTACAACTGGATCACGAGCCTAATACATTAATATATCGTTGGAGCGACCGATCCTTCGTAAATATGTAAAAACGTATTTGAAACAATCTCCCCCTAAGGGAGGTCGCTCCAAGTTACAAAGTTCTAAATATTCTATATCTCGTGATCTATGCTAACTAAGATGTGACTGAGACTTTATTGGGAAAAACGTATTTCCAACAATCTCCCCCTAAGGGAGGTCACATCTTTTTACAAAATCTTAAACCTAGCATCTATGCTTGAGTCTTCGATCTTGTTCTTGTGAATATGCTTGATGTGATCTTTGACTTAAGTCTTGAGCATGTTTCCTTGCCTTGACCTTGTGCATTCATCACTTGTGATATTCGCCTCTTCGTGACTTCATGTTCCACATACTTATATCTGTAAATTCTTGAAAGCTTCAGAGTTTGATACAACGGAAGACTTGACCTTCAGACTTTCTTGAATTTGTTGAAGTACTAAGTGTATGTAGTTAGCAACAAACCATATACACGGATGAAATGGCCTTGAACATTTCATTATAATTCGGTAGCATTTTACCTCCGGTCGGTGAAGACCGTTGGACGATATTAAATATCGTACTTGTGGCAGGTAGTTTCAATAAAGAACCTCCTTGAAAAGATTTCGCGGGTAAACCCGTTCTCTTTACTTGACCGTCCAAAGCTGACTGCAAACGAAAAGAGTGAATCATTTGGATAATATTATCTGCATGATTTGAAGCCGTCAATTCATGTTCCTGGAACAAGTGAAGTTCAATTAAGAACCGCACCATCGTTGCTTTCCAGTTGTCACGAGCTTGATTCATATAGAATCTTGCAAGTTACCTACCAAGTGCTGTTTGATGTTAACACTAGAAGGATTTCCATTCGTCACTGTAAATACTTAATAGTATTACTCTGAATGTTCTGGCAAGATCACTAAGATATTGCGTTGAGGCCTGGAACATGTTTAAATTCATTTAAGAGTTTAAACCACTGTTGCTTTCCAGTTATCACAAGTTTGATTCATAAAGAATCGCACAAGCACCTACCATGAGCTTTTTGACGTTCGCTCAAGAAGGATTTCCATCTTCATTGTAAATACTTTCGTATTACTCGGATGTTCAGGCAAGATCATGAAGATTTTGCGTAGGACTCTTAAGAACTTTCTTACTTTTCACAGTGTGTGAAGAAGCAAGGAATTATGAAAGTGTGTCCTAATGAGATATATGATGATCTCAAATGGCTCTAGACTCGATCGTGCTTTTTGGATTTTAGTGATCGGAGGCTAGAGAGGAGTGCCACCTTTTCAATACCAATTTATTCGGAGTGAATAAATCAATAGATTATGTGTTGTCTCCGTGTGATTAAAACAAATATCTTTTGAGAGATATCTGAGTTAGCTGGGATGGGTTGTGCCTTGCATCACTGGGTCCATGATGTCTATCTTCAATATCGAGAATCATAAATGATCTCAATAGCATATGAATTGACCCAGTTTCTGCCTAAGTTGTAAGGAGGGCTACTTTCTTTACACCCTTTATCTTTACAATTCTTTTTCATTCTTCAACCCCTTCAATGCTTACCAATACGTCATAACTAGCACCTTGTTGTGATTGTTCCAGTGCTAACTTAAGTACTTGGTCGGCATTCAGCTGCGTTCACAATCTTTCTCCATCTTTCCTAAGGACTACTATTTCTAGCTATGGAATGTCCTTGGGAAGATTCCTCCGGTTCTAGCGGAATCATTGGACTTTAACCTATCCTACCATCCTTATGTCACCACAATCGTCACCGTCGTGAATTAAGATATTGTGGGTAAGTATACGTCACCATGAAATCCATTTTAATATCCAAATCCATTTTGCTCCCCCTTAACATATGCCACGATATTCGAAAACATTTCGCATATGTTGGGATGAGCCAACACATTAAGTCAAACCATTGAATTAATTGATCTCATATTAAATCACATTTTCTCCCCCATATTAAAAATATTAACTCAATCGATGTTTTTAATATCAATTGATTTAATGAGATTTTAAGAAAGTTTGGGAAGAAAAATGCAAATCCGATTAAATCCATTTATCTTCATGATTTTTACAAGCTCCCCCTCAAATTAATGAGGGTATACTTGTAACGTAAATTAAATACCTTTTAAACACAAGTGTAAGGTATTTATCACGTGCAAAGATCATATATGATAATGTATTCACAAGATTAGCAATTTACGAGGTTGGACCTTAATGATGGAGAACATCATATGATAGAATCACATGGTTCTTGTTCACGAATATTGGTCTACCTCGTAACTTCTGAAATTATCTTCTCCTTTACACCACATGGACAATTTGATATCGTTGTTTTGACACCAACTTGTGAACATTGGCACTTTCGGCATCGAATAGTCTGAACGCTTGACAATTGATCCCCCTCAATTGTTGACCCGTGTTCTACTTAAAGAGCTGTAGTCGTCGTTTGAGTAGTCGCATCATCTAGTATGTAGATATCAATTGCACCGAACTTCGTATTGTGGAGTTGATAACCTCGGATTCTGAAGTCAAAGCGTTCCGGTGAAATGCTTGACTTCAAAGTGAAAAACGGGTTACTATCTGAAATAATAGCAAACCATTTTGAGCATGTTTTAAATCTTTTAAACTTCTGCTCGAACTTTATTTACAACCCCGTGTCATTATTGAATAACATTTCTAGGTTCGTAAATATTATCGATTCCAGAAGACATGCTCTTTTTATCAAAACATTTTGAACACACGATTTTGAAAGATTTAGAAAAAACTTTTGAAAATTCTTGAAAAATTGTGTTCAACGTTTTGAAAAATAGTTACTTGAGCTTAAGATGTTGAATATCTTACAAAACGAGCTCAAGTCCGAGAAGTTGTAAACTTCCCGTTGTTAGGATAAGTTACCATCGGCGATAAACTTTCTATTTATCTGATGGACGAGTCCTAAGCTGACATTTACTTAGAAGTCGTTTTCATGAGCTTGAAAACTTTGACTGTTTTAACGGAAAGCTCATGACTAAGAAAGGTTAATTTCTTGTTATGAGGAAAAGTTCTCTTATTTAAAAGATACACTTTCTTTTCTGAGCTTATGACCGAGAAAGGTGAATTTCTCGTTAAGAGGATAAGTTATCATCAAAGATAATCTTTCCTTTATTTTAAGTTCGAGTTACAGTCTGACATTTAACTATAAGTCATAGTGCATGAGCTTAAAAACTTGGAATGTTTTTTATATAAGCTCATGCCCGAGAAAACTTGATTTCTCGTTGTTAGGATAAGTTTATCATCGGCGATAAACCTTCCTGCCTTTGAAGAACGGGGCATAAACTTTAATGTGATTATACGCCTTATACACGAGCTTAAAACCTTTGAATAGTTTTAACGGAAGCTCGTGTCCAAGAAAAATCAATTTCTCGTTTTGAGGGTAAGTTATCGTTGCGTAGATAACTTCCCTTTCTTTGAAGTTCGGGTTACAGACTGTGATCTGACTGTAAGCCTCTATGCATGAGCTTAAAAACTTGGAACTTTTTTTATATAAGCTCATGCCCGAGAAAAATGAATTTCTCGTTTTTAGGATAAGTTTATCATCGGCGATAAACTTTCCTTTCTTTGATGAACAGGTCACAGACTGTAATTTATCTATAAGCCTTGATTGTTAAGCTTAACCATGAATCCCCTGAGACACTTGTTTCTCTGATATCTGCTTCTTCAGCAACCAAACTCTAAGAGTGTCCTTAGTTGAACGGTATACAACGATTGGACCGGTTCGTTCTTTTGGAACATCAACTTTGGTACCTGCATTCTCATTAGGAATTTGCATGCTTTGACATGGGTTAGCGATATCAATTTTAGAAGCACGTGGGGGTTCACAGTTGGCTTTACTTGTGTCAGAGGCGACCTGAGTAGATGATTCACTTGTCTTAGCTGGCAAACGTTTCCGTTTATAGAAAACCTTAAGTTTAGGCTTAAGTGAAGTATTATCTTTATCAGTTTCCTCCCTAGTAGACTTACTAGAATCGGAGACTATCCTAGTTAAAGGGCACTCGTTTCCTACAAGAGTGAAAGTTCTACCAGTGGGGCGCCAAACTTTACCAATGGGTTTGATTTTAGCTATCCACTGGGATTTAAGTCTAGCATGGGAGTTCACCTCATCAAGTAATTTCTTGACACAAGAATCATGATTTGCCGTAAAGACACATTTTCTACATGTTTTACAAGTAGCATATTTAATGTCTGAGTAATTCCTAGATGATTGATCGATGCTCCTAGGAGATGACATGCTACGGTTAGCAGTGTTGGGTAATCTAGAAGGCATCTGACTATGTTTGACATTGCTATCTCTTACATATGTCTTTTGATTAGCTTCCCTAAGACCAGATTTATGGCAAACGTCATTTGAACTAGTTCTAGACGTGGTCTTGGTATTTTTAGGGAAACTAGAGGCAATCATGTGATTAGGTCTTGCTAAAGCTGTTTTGGTCATATTTAGCCTAGTTGCTGGAGTGACTGGTCTAGAAAGATGAACCAAATCAACTTGGGAGGCAAACCGCGGTATCGAAGATTGTGGTCGCTCGGATAAATACAGTAGGTTGTCTGACAGTCGGTTGTCTGACGAACTGATTTGTAGGCGGTTTCCCCAAGATTGATGGTTTTTGAAGCTTAGCGTCCACACTAGGTCCTCTAGTTTTCCTTAACTCGTTTTTCAACGCAGCTATAGCAAAAACCTTTTTCCTAAACTTGAGCCTTTAAAGTCTCATTCTCTTTGAGCAATCTATCTAGGGATGCCAAATTAGATTCAAGCAGTTGAATTTGTTTCAAAAGATTATCCTTTTCAGCTTTAGAATCTAAGACTTTTTGATCCAATTTTCTTTCAAGAACAACGTTTGACTTTTCAAGTTTTTCAAAGTATGCTTCAAATTTGTCCGTTTTCTTAGAAACTTCAAGTTTGGCATCCTCAAGATCTTTTGATTGCTGAGCTACGATCGTTTCGAGCTCTTTAATCTTGGAATCAGAATCAGTTAACGAAGCAGTTAAAAAGCATTTATCATGATGTACTATAGCATTCTGAACAATCTCTCCCCCATTATGACTTACATCAGATGAATCAGAAATGGTATTGATATCACTTTTTTCCATGCCATGTTTGTCATAATTAGGTTCAGAATGCTCAATATGCGGCATATCATCAACATATACATCATAAACAACTTTACATTGTACCATGTTCGCAGGCTCTTCGTCATAAACGGGTAATGTGTCATCAAAAGAGATCTCGTGAACATTCTCTGACGGGCCACTGGTATCATGTTGTCCTCCTGATTTTGTGCTCTTGCCATCGTTAGGCTCCAAGTTTTCAACCGTATGACCATTTTCCTCTTGCATCGAGGAGTCTTGCACTCCATTATCATACCCTTGCTGAAGTCGAGATCTTTCATAAATCGAAGACGAGACCGATGTCATGAGTTTCAAAATTGTATCACGGAAAACTCGAAGCTCGGTATGTGTATCTCGAAGAAATGATTGGCAAATCACTGAACTTTCAGACTTGATGATATTGAATTGGAGGAAAGGCGTGAGTTGTGTCACAAGATTCTTATATGCAAGTGCCGATGCAGAGTGATTAAAGTTGTCATGGTTGAGTTGCTCGGCGAGTTGGGTCAAAGTGAGGAATACTGAGTCGATGAATATATGACGATCTTGACCAAATATTGTCACAAATTCGCTTCCTCCTTGAATCCATGAAAGAGTGACAAGATAAGACTGAAGCATTCGAAAAGAAGTGATGCCACTTTCTCTAACTTTGTCTTGCAAATTATGCGATTCTCCCTCATGAGATATTGAAGTCAACAATCCGTTGAAGTTCAATGAAAAATAAAGGAAGAATTACTTATCGATGAAAAATCCGTCTTCACTTACAAATACCCGATCAAAAATACGTCGGCAAAATAAACCTTGTCACTTTATCACGTTACGTTGTCACGTAGTCACGTCACTTTTGTCTTCAAATCCGGCCACAAAAACTTTTAACCCCGTCAAATATGTTACCACTTTGGTTCTCTCGAAATACCCGCCTCAACACGATGTACCAAATCCAAATATATCGATTGACAAAAATACAAAATTAAACTTTAAACTATATAAATATAAAAAGTTAACTTAAAAAAAATAACTTAACTAAAAATAGAAAATAAAAATAGATAAATCTGATATTTTTTTAAAAAAACTGATATTTAAAAAAAATAACTGATATTAAAAATTAAAAAATCTGATATATATATATATATATATATATATATATATATATATATATATATATATATATATATATATATATATATATATATATATATTCTAAAAAATCAGATATTTTAAACTAATATTAAAAAAAAATCCGATTTAGAAAATAAAAATAGAGAAATATGATTTTTTTTTTTAAAATAACTGATATTAAAAATAGAAAAAAAATATATGATATTTATCTATACCACATACGTGGCTTAAAATAGGAAATACGTGGCCTCACTATCCTTCTCTAGTTTTAATATATATCAACCCAATCAATGCATTATTTGCTCCTGCTATACTGTTTCTTCCTTCTACAAAACCATTTCCCAAAGACTCTCTCTCTCCTCAAACAAAAAAAAAAACTTGTTTTCTCCGTCCCCTATTACTTCTTGTTTCCTCCGTCTGATTTTTGAATCACCAGCCACCAACTAAATTATAACCTACTTCTTCTCTCCTAAAACAGTATCTCTATCCTCTCAATCCTCACAAAAATAAACGTCTGTTCCTTCTTCTTATCTCCCTCTCTGTGCTTTGTTTATAATCTCTCCTCAAAACCAAATCCCATCTTACTCAAAACTACTAATTCTAAAAAAGAAGAGAGGTGTCTTTGACTCTAGATTTAGAAGCATTTGCTTTTCAAGCAAAGATCAATCAGCTTCTCAGTTTGATTATCAATAATCATCCATCAATCAAGTTCAAATCGTCAAAACCCACAAGCAATTAACACACTTCATCCCATCAATTCAAGATGTAGTCGAGAAAATAATTACCTCTTTAATCCAAGTTAACTGGTTGCTTCAAGATCTCTTATAGAGGTCTCGGGTAGGTGTTTCTCTTTTTGTTGCATGCGTGTAGTCGAGAGAGGAGTGAGTTTGAGTGGGGCAGATGGGCTGTTGAGGTTGTTTGTATTTTGGTTTGAGTCTGAGAGAGTGGTGTCGAGGGTCTTGATTCGAGAGGGTTGTGTCGAGTCTGAGGGTGAAAATCGGTGTCGAGAGTGTGAGTCGAGTGCCTGAGATGATTGGTGATGTACGAGTCTGTTGTTGTTGAGATGTTGGAGTCGAGTTAACGTTGTGTTTGAATAAGTTTTGAAAACAGGTTTGTTTCGAAAAATTCGAGTGAATGATTTTCCGGATGAAGCTATTCCGGATGAAGCTATTCCGGATGAAGCTATTCCGGATGAAGCTATTCCGGATGAAGCTATTCCGGATGAAGCTATTCCGGATGAATAATCCGTTCGATCGGAAAAATCCGTTCACTCGGAAAAACCTTTCGTTCGGAATAATCTGTTCAACAATGTATATGATGCCAGAAGGATGATAGAACAGATTTGACGGGACAGTTTTGGACAGATTTGTTGGGACAAGGAAGTTAGAAAGAAACCCAGATAAAGAAAGAACTGAGATTGGACAAATTGGATAACAAATTTTTTTTAAAAAAAACTGGTTATATAAAAAACTGATTATAAAAAACTTATAAAATAAAACTAATAATAAAAAATTAAAACTGAAATCTGATTAAAGATAGATCTAAAAGAAATTGATAGATTAAAATTGATAAAACCAATACTGATGATTATAGAAACCTGATTGAGAGATTTGATACGGATATTTGAGAAAAATTGATTATTTAAAAAAAAAGAAAAATTTAATAAAAATTGATGATTTAGAAATTGATAAAAACTGATTGGACAAATTAAATCATAAAAAAAACTGATTGGACATATTTTAAAAAATGAGACGAAAAGATTATATAAAAAGGTAAAAAGATTTGACAAGAAAATTAATAGATAAAAAACGCAAATCCTAAGATTTAACCATGGCTCTAATACCATTTGAAGGTCTACGATTTCTTAGGATTTAGCAATATTATATTTACCTATTGAAATGGAATGGAGGAGGAAGATGAAGATGAGGGTGTAGAGAGAGAAAGAGGAGAGGAAGGAAAGATAGAGAGAGAAAGTAAAAGTTGTATTAATGAAAAGTAGAAAATGAATGAGCAACCCCTCCTAACATGCTAGGAGGGGGTATATATAGCCCACCCTACATGTGGGCTATATGGGATATGATGTTTACAACTGGATCACGAGCATAATACATTAATATATCGTTGGAGCGACCGATCCTTCATAAATACGTAAAAACGTATTTCCAACAATCTCCCCCTAAGGAGGTCACTCCAAGTTACAAAGTTCTAAATATTCTATATCTCGTGATCTATGCTAACTAAGATGTGACCGAGACTTTATTGGGAAAAACGTATTTCCAACAGGTTGGCATGCTATCAGTTCGAAGGCGATGTGTTAAATTGGTGGTTAGCATTGATGCAGTCTGAGGGAGGTGACGATTGGGTTGCTGGTTTGACTTGGGATCAGTTCAAGGATACGGTGATGGAGCAGTTCTTTCCCAAGGCTGAGCAAGACAAGCTTAAGAGGGAGTACCATGGGATTTGACAGAGAGCTGGGGAGAATAGCAACGAGTTTATGTAGAGCTTTCTTTGCTTAGCTGGTTTCCTTGGTGCAACAGCAGGTACTCCTGAAGAGCAGGCACACCACTTTAGGTGGGCTCTTCGCACATTGGTCGCAAACAATCTGGTGTGCGCTACGTTCACCACTGTAGCACAAGTGGCCGATGCAGCACGTAAGCTGGATATGCTGCAGGAGAGAGATGAGTTCGGGGAAGCTGAGAGACCCGACAATAGGTAAACATTCGTATTCGAGCGGTGACCAATCCGTATTTTTCCATATATGTAAATTATTCATCTCTTTAAACTGTATCTTCCAGGCAGAAAATTGGGGACCGATCTCAGCTGGCTACTCAGCAGCAGCCTCATCAGCCCAAGGGAAACGGTCAGACTAACGACCGTTCTGCTAGGGATAGGCGTGGCGGTAATGATACTTACCGTAACAACGCTGGACATTCCAATGGCATCAGGTCCTAATACTTACGCATTCTCTTATGATTTCATGTTATAACTCATATTCTGACACTTTGGCAAAACTTCTACCAGGAACCATGGAAACGGTAGGGACCAGAACCAGAGAGGTTCACAGCCTAGCCGTCCAGCTATCACTGGTATTCAATCTTACGATTATCCGCATTGTCCTTTGTACCCTATTATCATGTCTTATGTAAAATGTTTTATCAGGTTCTCAGCCAGCCAGAGCACCTGCTGGAGGATATACTCATCCTCTTTGCTCTACTTGACACCGTAGGCACCCAGGGCCATGTCGTCGTAACACTGACGCATGCTTCAAGTGTGGTCTTCCTGGCCATATCATGAAGGATTGCCGTAAGGGCGAGATGGAGGGCACATCGGGACATGCTGATACCAAGCCGCCTCCTACCACTGGGCGTGTCTACACGACATCTCGAGACCAGGCCAACAAGTCTACAGGTAGCATCACTGGAATCTTGTATATGTATGGTCAAGCTGCGTGTGTTCTTTTCGATACGGGTGCTACTCACGCGGTCATTTCTACTGCTTATGCTAAGAACATTAGGATGCTCCCCATGCCACTAGAGAATAGACTTACTATTTCCACGCCTTTGAGGGACTCTGTATTAATCACCCATGTATACAAGATTCTTCCCCTAGAATTTGACGATAAGGTTCGTCCTGTTGACGCACTTCCGCTGGACATGAATGACTTCGACATGATTTTGGGCATGGATTGGCTATCCAAGCATCATGCTACCATAGATTGCCATTCATATCGAGTTATCTTCGGTGATGTTAATGCACCAGAGTACATTCATAACGGGTTCGTACCCGGACGGCCTGTACAAATCATATCTACCCTGCAAGCGTGTGCACTACTGTCACATGGCTACGAGGGTTATCTAGCTACGGTTCATGACATGGATGCTGAATCTCCATCAATTCAGGATCAACCAATAGTGTCGGAATTCCAAGATGTATTTCCAGCAGAACTTTCGGGCATACCACCTGCACGAGAAGTGAAATTCGAGCTAATTCTAGGAGCTGAACCGATCTCCAAGGCTCCTTATCGAATGGCTCCCATAGAGCTGAAGGAGCTGAAGGATCAACTGGAAGAAATTCTTGAACGAGGTTTCATTCGACCGAGCGCATCTCCATGGGGCGCACCGGTTTCATTTGTTAAGAAGAAGGACGGCAGTATGCGTCTTTCCATAGACTATCGCGAGCTCAACAAGATTACTATCCGGAATAGGTATCCACTGCCGCGTATAGACGATCTGTTTGACCAACTTCAAGGGGCCAAACACTTCTCCAAGATTGATCTTAGGTCATACTACCATCAGCTACGGGTTAAGGAGCAGGACATCGCCAAGACTGCTTTTCGTACCCGCTATGGCCACTACGAGTTCGTAGTTATGCCATTCGGCCTGACAAATGCTCCAGCAGTGTTCATGGACTTGATGAATAGTTACTTCCATGAATTTCTGGACAAGTTCCTCATTGTCTTCATCGATGACATCCTGATTTTCTCAAAGTCCAAGGAGGAACACGAAGACCATCTTCGTACAGTACTACAGATTCTTCGCCAGAAGCAGTTGTATGCTAAATTCTCCAAGTGTGAGTTCTGGTTAGACAAGGTGGCATTCTTAGGTCACATTGTATCAGCAGAAGAAATCACTATGGATCCAGCTAAGGTTGAGGCTATTACTAAGTGGCCGAGGCCGACATCAGTGACGGAAGTCCGCAGTTTCTTAGGCTTAGCTGGCTATTACCGTAGGTTCGTGGAGAACTTTTCCCGCTTAGCACTACCCTTGACCAAACTGATGCGGAAAGGGGAGAAATTTGTCTGGACTGAAGAACGAGAGAAGAGCTTTGAAGACCTGAAGCAGAAGCTAGTATCTGCACCTATTCTTACTCTCCCATCTGGTACGGGTGGATTTCAAATCTATAGTGATGCATCGGGGAAGGGACTTGGCTGTGTTCTCATGCAACATGGGAAAGTGATCGCGTACGCTTCACGATAGCTTAAGCCTTATGAAGAGAATTACCCTACGCATGACTTGGAACTTGCTACAGTCGTGTTTGCATTGAAGATATGGAGGCACTACTTATATGGAGAATCATGTGACATTTTCACGGACCACAAGAGTTTGAAGTATATCTTCACTCAACGTGAATTGAACATGAGACAGAGGAGATGGTTAGAGCTGTTGAAGGATTATGACATTAATCTACAGTATCATCCCGGAAAGGCAAATGTAGTAGCATATGCTCTTAGCAGGAAGTCCGGAATGATCAACGACATTAAAATTGAGGAGGAAATCATAAGAGACTTGGAGCGACTAGACATCGAGATCATGGTACGTGGACAGCACGGTTACTGGGCTAATCTTAGAGTAGAACCAGAGTTACTCTCTAAGATCAAGGAAGCTCAGAAAGATGATGGAGAAATCTGGGCGATAGTACAGAATTTGGAGAAACAGACGGAATTCAGAGTAGATGCAGATGGTATCGTATGGCAGGACACGAGACTTTGTGTTCCTGATGACCAAGAACTCCAGGAAGCCTTGTTAGCTGAAGCTCATAGCTCCCCATTCTCTATACATCCTGGTTCGACTAAGATGTACCATGACATCAAGCAATACTTTTGGTGGAGTGGTATGAAACAGGATGTGGCCACTTACGTCTCCAAATGTCTTACCTGCCAGTAGGTTAAGATCGAGCATCAGCGATCTGGCGGTCTCCTTCAACCGTTAGATATTCCAGAGTGGAAGTGGGACAAAATCACCATGGATTTTGTTACTGGTCTTCCGCCTACCAAGAGGAAGCACGATGCAATTTGGGTTATCGTAGATCGACTTACCAAATCAGCTCATTTCTTACCGATCCGTAAGGAAGATCCGGTAAGTAAACTCGCCGATACGTATAGAAGAGAGATCATGAGACTCCACGGTGCTCCATCCAGCATTGTCTCAGACAGAGATCCTCGCTTCACTTCGTGATTTTGGAAGAGTCTGCAGAAAGCGTGGGGTACACAACTTATGCTTAGCACGGCTTTTCATCCTCAAACGGACGGACAGTCGGAACGAACGATTCAGACATTGGAAGACATGTTGAGGTCATGTGCGTTGGAATGGACGGGTGATTGGGACGATTACATCTGTTTGGTGGAGTTTGCATACAACAACAGTTGGCACGCAAGTATCAAGTGTGCTCCTTTCGAGATGTTGTATGGCAGAAAGTGTCGCGCCCCAATCTGCTGGGATCAGGTTGGCGAGCGAACACTTGAAGGACCAGAAATCATAGAGATGACCAATGAAAGGATCGCAGTAGCTAAGCAGAAACTTCAGGAAGCACGTTCACGTCAGAAGAGTTACGCCGATAAGCATCGTAGGGACATACATTTTAAAGTAGGAGATCACGTCTTCCTTAAGGTTTCGCCGGCACGTGGTGTTAGACGCTTCGGGATTAAAGGGAAGCTCAGTCCTCGTTTCATCGGACCGTTTGATATCATTGAACAAGTCGGTGAAGTATCTTACCGGTTAGCGTTACCTTCGCAGCTTTCGCATGTACACAATGTGTATCATGTGTCCTTACTCAAAGGGTACCAGTATCATCCCCTTCACATGGTTCAGTATCCACTGGAACAGATACGTGAAGATCTCACCTTCATAGAAGAACCCAAACGAGTTCTTGACAGACAAGAACGAGTCATGAGAAGGAAGACGATTCCATTCGTCAAAATCCTTTGGAGGGATCATACAGAGCGGGAAGCCACTTGGGAAATAGAGGAGTCTATCCGGGCTTCTTACCCTCATTTTATATTTTGAATTCGGGTGTGTTCTTCTTTTTTAGTTTACTTTATCTATAATTCGGGGACGAATTATTCTTTTTAGGGGGGAAGAGTTGTAAAACCCGCATGCTTTTACCATGAATAGTATCATTAAGATCGTACGTACTAGATTAAAACTTTCCTTTTATAGTATGATTACGTTCACGTGTTAGAATTTTACGTATTACGTACGTGTTAGAACACGATAAGTATTTATTACGTACGAACACACAATAATTATTTAACAATAATTAATCACGAACATGCGATCATAAAATCATGAACGTAATTTAATCACGAGCTAATATTAATTACGTATATATATTTATTACGAACACGAATAAATATATTAAGTCACGGTTAATATTTAACGAGAACACATAAAACACGAACACGACTAAACACGAACGAACACTTAAATATTTAGACTCGGAAAATGGTACGGGTACCCCATGTGGGGCCCCCTACGCGCGGCTACATCAAGAAGGATGGGCCAAGCCCATCAAATTTTACTAACATGGGGTAAAGGTAAAATCTTGTTTTCATTTTTTTCACATTACAGTAAAACATCAAAAACCTAAAAACATTTTCTCCTTTTCCTTCTTGCTCTCCTCTTGGCCGCATATACAAGACACAAAGGGGGTGTTTATTTGATTTTTGATCTTGAATTTGGTGCAAGTGTTCGTGTGTGTTCATCCTCGTTCGATCCACGCATTCGGTATACCTTTTTAATCCTTTTTCTTTTTGTTTTGATTTAATAAATTAAATAAGAACATGATGTTTTTAAAAAGCTAATTAAAAACATAAATCAAACATGTAAATGGTTATGGGGTAAATCAAAACGGAGAATTTAGGGGTATTTGTTGTGGCCGGCGCCTAAACCGAACCCCAAGGGGGTCTCGGCTTGGCACATGGACCACCACCGAGACCTCAAGGTCTCGGTTTGGTGGTGTGGGTCCCACGGCAGCAACAACAAGGGGGAAACCCCGAAGTGGTTCGGGGTATTGAGTTGATTACGGGTCCGGTTCTTGGTTTCTAGTCACGATCCGGTTCATGGTATATGTTAAGGTTATATTTTAATAATCATATGTTAAAAATTAAATTAATAAAATATGACATGATTAATTTAATAAAACATGACTTAGGTTATAATTTAATTATTAGTTCATGGAATTTTAACCTAAGTAATTATATTTTCTAGACTTTATAATTAATTAATTATTAAAAATCATGGCTATAATTAATTAATTAACATGACTTAGGTTATATTATTAATAATTAATAATACATGTTTTAACCTAAGTATTTAACTTTATTTAATTAAAAACATGATATATTTAATTAAATACTTTTAACCTATAGTTTATTTAATTACATGTAATAATTAATAAACTATACCTTATATCATTATGACTTAAAAAATAATCAGAAAACACTTAAGCTTATATACTTAGCTTATTTAACCAGCTTATATCTAATTATGGAAACTTTCTATTTGTAGAAACTTATTTAATTAAGGCAGCTAATCTATTTATGGAAACTTTCTATTTTTAGAAACTTATCTATTTTAAGCAGTAATTCTATTTTTGGAAACTTTCTATTTTTGGAAACTTTCTATTTTTGGAAACTTTCTTTTTTGGAAACTTTCTATTTTTAGAAACTTTCTATTTTTGGTAACTTTCTATTTTTGGTAACTTTCTATTTTTGGAAACTTTCTATTTTAGGAAACCTGCTATTTTTAGAAAGTTACTTTTACACAGTAAGTGTAATAATACATGAAATACAAGTAATACTTAGTCAGAATAGACAGAATATAAGATAAACACAGTTTAAAGCTTAAAACAGTAAAACATGACATGAACGTATAAAATAAGCTAAGACATGATATAAAACCAGTTACGTATTTAGTAATCAGATACTTATACACGTATGTATTTATGTAGCATTAGTGATACCGAAGTAGGACTCTCCTCAGTTCGTCTTCTTCGCTCACTGGATATAAGGTACGGATTCCCGTCCTTTCAGTATGGACATTCTTTCCTTATTAGGATTCCCCGTATGCAGCCAACTGTTTTCCCGTAGTATAAGTTTATATGTTTGATTTGCTTATGTTTAATTTAGAATACCTATAGCCATATACATGCATGACCAGTTTCACCTAGTTATAGAGGTACCATAACCATAACATTAGAGGCACTGGTGTTATGACTTCACCACGACGGAGTGATTGCTCGTGGCGTCCCTTCAGCTTTTGGCCATATTATTATATTTATCATGTGGGGCGTATGGGTGTATCCTAGTTACATGTTTTTCAGCAGATTACTCAGTGTGAATGTGGTGTGTGCCTTGCATCCTTCACAAGGAGCTGATCCCTCCTACCCAAACCAATATATTAAATTAGAGGCAACCCCTCTAATCTGCATGATGAGGTCACCCCTCCAAGTATTCATGCACGGTGTATTTTCATGACCTATATTGGCTAATGGTAGAATATGTTAAACAGTTTTTATAAGATAAACATAAGGCTTTTCAAACTATAAAACCAGTTTTACCAAGACTTAACCAGGTTATTCGGGACTTAGTTTCTTCCGCTGTTATATACTTATATGCTTACATTATTCATGCTTTATTGTACATCCGTGCACTGAGCGTATTGCTCAGCCGTTTTCCTTTTCTATGTTCCCAAAACGGCAGGTACTCAGGGACGCTCGTAGACTTTAAGCGTACGTGCATATGGACTGGAAGCTTTCTAGCCTTCCTTTACTTTATGCATTATCTTTACTTTGATACTCTTGCTATGGACATTGTTTAGTCCTTTCATTTACAGTACTTATGCTTGTCTGTGATGAGCTTTACTTTTGGACTACCGATGTTTGATTCTGGTATTTTCCTTTTATGGTCATGTAATGTTTAGACATTTATCCTTGTATGCTTTAATGACACGCCATAATTACGCGTGACATTCCATTATCAAAATGGGGTGTTACAAACTGCCTCCTCAGCTGGAAGCAGTCATTAGTTAGGTGTCCTTTTTGGCCGTGGTAGTCACAGTGCTTGTTCATGTTTTCCCTTCTGACCATCCCTTTAGTAGGTTCCGGTCGGGGCAGTCGGAGATGAGTCTCGAAAGCTAGTATTTCCTTCGGGGTGCGGGTTAGGGAGTCTATGGCGGATATAGGGAGAGGTTTCTTCGTCTCGTAGGGACGGGGAGGTGGGTATTATGGATATGGCTGGTACAACTCCTTCCCTTTGTCGGATCTTCGTCCGTAACGGTTCTGCCCCTTGTACTCTCCTCCATGTCTTTCGGACTTGTTGAACTGCTTGGTTCCCCTTTCGGCATATTCCCCTTTAGGTAGCTCAGTGGTTCAAAATGCCTCTTCCGACTTAACATAGTCATCGACCCTCTTTATCATCTCGTCTATGGTTTGGGGTGTCTTATCCGTGAACCTTCGGGCTAGCTCGGGGCATTTGTAGTTGCTCACAAACGACGATATCAACATCACGTCGGGAGCGCCCTCGATGTAGCTGGTCTCATCTGTCCACCTTCCTTGAAGTCCGGGAGGCTTTCGTGAGCCTTCCTCACTATTTTGGTAACGTCGATGGCCTCCTTCGTGCACTTTCTTCTTAACGCGAACCTCCTTACGAACTGATCCCTCAAATCCACCCAGTTATCTATGCTTCCATTTGGTAAGCGATCAAACCATCCTCGCACAGCATCGTCCAGCGTCTGCTGGAACATGCGACACCATACCGGCATGGGCCAGTCTCCCTGTGTCGCGGCCCCGGAGAACCGTGTGACATGGTTGTCCGGATCCGTACTTCCGTCATATAACTTGAGGTGAGGAGGTAAGATGTGCTTCGGGGATGAGTACTGGATGATTCGTCTTGTGAAGGGTGAGTGGGACACTTCCTTATAAGGCTTCGATAGATCCTCCTCCGGCTCCTCAACCGTCACAGGCTTGTCCACATTCCTTCTTGGTTCGGTTTCCTCGAACGACAATCGGACGGGAGTGACATTGTGTCCGACCAACCGTGAGTTGTACTCGGAAATGAGGGCTTGAAGGCTAGCCAAGTTGGCTTCAGTCTCGCTGTTAGGTGCTTCACGGTTTTCGTTATTGCCCCCCGAGCCCGAAGTCTCGGTAGGGGTGACTGGTGATTGTTGAGGACCCGCCATCAAATACTCAAGGTAGTTTGAAGTTTCGGTCCCACGGAAGGCGCCAAAATGTTGATGCTAAAATCCTACGGTAGGGCCTACGGACTAGGAGCCTTCCACGTAAGCTACGAACGGATGATGCACCTACACACAAGAAGCAACACGCGTTAACTCGCCCCGGGTGTTATCCCAGGACCAAACTCCCGTGTGAGAATGAGTAATGGTACGAAATGTGGTACGTGGTCTTATATGATATTATGTGTGTGTTGTCAGAATATTTAATTATCTTTAGCAATAAATGTCAGGGCTATATATACGGTACTGATACCTTGATGTAGACAGTTCATATCTTGTCTTCTTTCCCAAAACGGGTATGTGTACCTTATCGAGTCTCACACTGTACCTTTCCTCTTTGAGCATACTCCAAGGCCTCGAGTGGGGCCTTGGGCCAGGTGACGTCATTCATGACGTCATGGTACTGTTCTCCGTCTGCGGGCATGTGGTCCGGCCATCTATTCCGGTATGATCTCCGGTACGTGACACGTGTCGTGTTCTCCGGTCAACTTCCGGGATCACACACGAACACTCTCCTCTTCGTTGGTTCGCCGGTTTTGCAAAATGTGCACGGCGAATAGGGGTGGGTGTGGCGGAGTGAAGCAAAGAGGCACGGCAAGGGTGCCACGTCGATTCAGCGAGGGTTAGGCGGCTTGACACCCTCGCAATGGATGTGGATTATTAATTGACTTTTATATAAATCTGTTAACGGAGAGGTGTGTTTGGGTTGATTTTTTTTTTTTGGACAAATTATAACAGTTTAACAAATTGTCTAATTTGATGCACACATTCTTCTTTTAGAGTTTAGTCTCTACCATTAGTAGCACTATCCTAATCTGTAATTTCATAAAGTATGACGTGAACAAAAATATGACTTGAATTATGTGAACAAACCATGCCATTAGTTCTGCATACTATATGAATCCATCCTACACAGAAATATGACTTTAAAAGGTCGATTACTAATATGAATTGATGACAATTTGACATACCATAATTTATTAATTTCTGTACATCAAAAAAGAAAGCATTGATAATAACAAACAAAATTACACTAATGACATCTCTTCTATTTGATAATCTTTGGGTCGGACCTTGCACGGTCAAACAAAAACATTACCTCACTTTGGCTTTTGATGTCAACCTTTGAAATTTGAAGTTCTCAACTTTCAATATGCTTGAACAATTATGGATGGTCACGTTCTAGCAAATTAACAGTATAATACAGTTGACGATGACAGCAGAGGAGCGTTTGGGTTAGATGATCCCAGATCATTTGATACTTCTAAATCCTCCTCGATCACCGGCAGTAACTTGCTTTTCTCTTTGGCTTGTCCCCACATAACAGTATAAAATCCAGCAGCAACTATCGTGGCTCCAATGGTGCTGCATACAAGATTTAATGATTCATGAACAAACATAAATTAATTCTTTTCTAGTTTCTGATTAAAATTTTTTTTCATTTTACCTTCCTAAATGAAGTGAATCGCCAAGAAATGTGACACCCATTATGACTGCGACAACTATTGAGAGAGGAGAGAACATTGCTACATAAATGGGACCTTTCTTCTCCAAGCACCAAGTCATAGCGGTAGTATGGATAATAGTTGAGTATACCGCCTTCAAATGAAACAAATCAATCTATAAACACCATAATGTATTTCCCCAACTTGAAATAGTAATATAATTACTTGACTTACCCCGAATAAAATAGCAATCATCCTGATTCCAGGTGGCACCACCCAAGCACTTGGATTTGGTTCAAGGAAAGGTGATATAGCTATACTTTGAATAGTCCCAAACAGGCAAAAGAAAAAAACAATTGTCTGTTGATCCGGGTAATCTCTAGCTGTTTTTGTCTGGATACATAAATTAAGAAAATAAATAAAAAATCTCCTCCAATGTTTCATGTGATATGGGAAGTTCTTACTTGTAAAACAGTCCATAAGGAACCAAGGATTCCACATATTACTAAAATCAGACCGCCAAACTCCCAATTTGACGGTTGTGACGAAAGAAGTTGATTAGATGAATCAGTCTCAAAAAGTTTAGGGCCTTGATAGAACGTGAACACCATTGCTCCTGTTATTGCTATCATAGTACCCAATAATTTCGCTTGACTACTTGAACTTTTTAGTTCTATTTTTTCCACCCTAAAACAGACATATAATGGTTCAAGGGAGAGCCAGGGAGAATCTTAGGACAAAACTAAAAATCATACAACTTTCTACCTGAAAATGACTGCAAGCAAGAATGTATATGCGGGACCTAAGTTACTGATGGCACTTGCCATAGTTGGAGAACTGTAGTAAATACCTGCATACACTAAAACCTGGAAAAGAGAAATGCTACAAAAAAGAAAAAATTACCAAATGTGTAAATTTGTACAAGACTAAAAAGTTTGGGCTCCATTGTTTACCCTAAAATTCCGAGGATGAAGAATCTGAATAGAAGATGGAAAGTGAGCGGAGGACGCCCATCATGTCTGTAAAAAGATAAAAGTTAATTTGCATCTTTTTTTTACTGTACGTTAAAAATCCTAGCTATTCGTTCTTTAATATCTAAAAAACACGAAAGAAACATTTTTGTTAAAATGTCCAAAAATTGTAAAAGTTTGAACGAGAGACTAAAATTATAAATATGATAAAAAATCGTTATTACTAATAATATTTCACTACTAATAAAGGTAATAAAAGATACGTAGTAACCAGCAATAAAGGAAAGAAATATCATTTTATAAACATAATTAATAGTTAATATGTAATATAAGTAGTAATGTATTTTTCATTGGTTATAAAGTATTATTTGTCATATTTACCTCAGCCATTTTTTACGACTTTTGAATATTTTGTCAAAAATGATCCTTTTCGTGTTATTTTAAAGGGAAAATCACTTAGAAATTAGAAATGTAGTAAACTTATCAATTTTTATGGTTCTGTACACTAAACTATTTTTTTTTTCTCATTTTGTGTATTAAACTTTTTAATTTCGATTATTCTGTGTCTTTTGAGACGATTTTTCTTTGTAAATTGACCAATTTACCCTTCAAAATTTGAAAAAATAGGGGTAAAATGGATATGAATTTAAAAGTTTAATGAAAAAAAAATAGTTTAATACACACAATAGTAATTTTACTACATTTGTAAGTGATTTTTCCTATTTTAAATCTTATATTAGGTCTCCATCATTAGATAAAAACAAATGGTGAGGATTGACATGTAGTAAAAAGCGAAAAACATGGTATACAAAAGGAAAAACATAGATTTGTTAGCAAACCTGAAGATATGCACGAGGAAGAATGGAAGAAGAAAAAATGTTCCAAGAACATCATGGTAAACAATGTAGACAATGCTGCTCAAGCCATCATTCATGGCTGCTTTCACTATCGTCAGCAAACTCATATCCAAACATACTATCATAATCATAACAACGAATGGTAGCACGTCATCTGCCCATGACCATGTCTCACTTCTTGTCATCTTTTCCTCGGTCACAACTCACAATGAGGAGACAAAGATGGCCTAGTTGAAAAACAATTACTCCTATTTCAATTATTGGTACAAGTATGCTTCTAAAAAAGGTTGGAGTATTCCCAATAATGTGAATCTCATTTCTCTGGAGAAAAAGATATTTGTTTATAAAAAGCACTGATTAAATTTCAGCATGAAGCACAGTACCACACACTACACAATAAACAAAGTCATGTGGCTTTTATTTCAACTTAAATGTTCGCTGACATGGGTAGGGTAAAGATGAAATATAAGGGTCCGTTTGGTTTAGAAGTGGGTTTTATTTTGGATGTATGTTTATAAGGTAGAGGGTTTAGGACTGGGTAAAATTTAGATTTAATGTGGGTTTTGAGTTTAAAATAAAAGAGAAAAAATCATATTAAAAAGTATATTATATATTAAAAAAAAGAGGAGAGTTATTTTGGATACCATATTTATCTTGGATACCAAGTACTCATCCCCACCATCCATCTCAACCACATCTAATGGATAAGATTAAAAGTATTTAATTATTTCACTTATTTTTAGAATTTAAATATCTCTTAAACCGTTAAGCGTTAAACGAAAAAAAATATACCATCGCGACGAGCATTTAATAAGCTTTCTACAGATATGCATTATTATATACTTTTGAAGAAAAAAAAATCGTCTTTTTTTCGTTTTTTTAAATTTGCGTGAAATATCATATATGATAATAGTGTTTCATCATATATGATATTAGTGTTATGTTACAAATTATTATCGAATCATATATGATATTGGTTTATATCATATATGATAAGTTATATCATATATGATACCAGTGTTACTATCATATATGATATTTAGTATCATATATGATACGAAAAAAAACGAAAAAAAAAATTTGTCGAAAGCATATCATATAGCATATCTGTAGAAAGATAATTAAATGCTCGTCGTAATGGTATATTTTTTTCGTATAACGATTGACGGTTTAAAAGATATTAATGTTTGAAAAAAAAGGAAAATAAGTTTTATGTTTAATCTTATCCATGAGATTAAGATGGAGATGAGTGGTGGACATTAGTCCCTTGATATCCATATAAAGTTTGATATACAAATGAACTTAAATCTAAAAATAAATTAAAAATTATTTGAATTAATAATTAAAAAGTAATAAATAAAAACACATGGTTAGAATTAAAAATGGTCCTACATATTTCATAAGGAAAAAGAAACAATCCATTTTAATAATGTAACAAAAAAACTCATTTTTTAAAAATTAAATATCTCATAAATCGTTCATCGTTACGTAAAACAAAACATATCATCGCGACGAGAATTAAATTATCTATCTATCGAGGGGCACATGTATATACTTTCGACGAACTTTTTTTTTCGACTTTTTTTCTTAAGTCACGTCTGGAGAGAATCATATATGATTCGTCACGAAACATATATGATTCTCAGAAAATCATATATGATTCATATCACGAATCATATATGATTCGTGACGAATCATATATGATTCGTGACGAATCATATATGATTCTCTCCAGACGTGACTTAAGAAAAAAAGTCGAAAAATAAGTTCGTCGAAAGTATATATACATGTGCCCCTCGATAGATACATGATTTAATTCTCGTCACAATTGTGTATTTTTTTCGTTTGACGATTTACCGTTTGTGAGATATTTAATTTTTTAAAAAGTGGTGGGAAGTAGGTTTTTTAAAAAATGGGTAATTATTATTGGTTGGATAGGTCTATACTAATTTAAGTGTCTATATAGATCTTAACTCTATTTCATAAACCCTCCAATCCCCACTACTCCCCTTACTTTTTATAAACCCTTTAAATTATACTTATAATCCTAAACCCAATTTCCTAAAAAACAACCAATGGATTTGACATGTAAAATCCTACACCCACCTTAAACCTAAAAACCAAACGGGCCCTTATTTTAAAAAAGGTTTATAATCACATAAATTTTACATACAAATTTTTACATAATAATGTGCAAAAATTTGACTAATTGCTACCCTCTTCCCTACTAACTATTTATTTCGTTACAAATCATTTTATTACACATCATTATATTAATATTTTTATGTAAAAATTATGTTGGTGTAGCAATAATCTTTTTTAAAAGCAACAAAATTAAAAAGAAAACAAAAGAATACACAATACATACCCGTAGGATGGGAAAAACACTCGAAACCGATGGGGAAAATCGAAACCCGAACCGACTGGGTTGTGTTAGGAGTCTTGACGGGTTTGAATGCGGATTCGGGTTGGGATATTCTATTTTTCGCGGGTTCGGGTTCGGGTTTTAGTAATACCCGCCCTGTTTACCCGTATACGTACGCGTTTACCAAAATCCTTACACGCTTTTATTGCTATTTTATATAACTTTTAACTTTGTGCGAACTGGCGAAGATTATTAAACAAACGAAATACTTATATTAGTATAAACCAATGTTTTAAAACCCAGTTCAACACGGCCGGTTGAACCGGGAACCGGATCGATGACTGGTCTGTTATAAGCCGGGTTTTTTTCAAATCGAAACCGAATTAAACCGCCTGATTTTGATCGACCCGGATCAGACCGCCGGACCGGAACTGACCGATTCACACATATTATAGGAAAAGAAGAAGAATTATGTGAAAATAAATGATGTAAATCTCACATGATTGTGTAATTCAACTACACGCTTACCTATCTTGCTATAGACCGATATGTAATTTTCAATTTCTTTTATGTTTATAGTAATACTAGCAGGGTACCCGCGCAATGCAGCGGCGTGTACCTTGTGACTATATTTTGAGACAAACAAATATAACTTATGATACAACTTACAAGCACACAAATCGTTTTATATGAAAAGCACAAAGACCAACCGGAAGAAAATAAAGCCGAAGATGGCAATGAAGAACTCAATCTAGCCATCATCAGCAATAAATGGGTATCGAGTAATCAAAATAGCAGATAAAATCAAACCCAAGAGACGCTGGTATCAAATTGCAGTAGTGATGGTGCTTACACAAAACCCTTTTACGGTGGTTTTGAGAGAGTAGTCTGTGTGGCTTGTTTTTATAAGTTTTATGTGAGTTTATATACTACTATATTTTTCGGTTACGAAATGAGCTATTTAAATATTTTTGATGGAGTGTTATAAAAAATGGATGTTACGAATTGAGCTATTAGATAGACGGTTACAAAATGTATATTGAAATAAGTATGCATTAAATGGGTTTTATTGAGAACATTGGATAATAATTTGTATACATTTCTTATTAAGGAAATGTTAGAGGCTTAAACTTTTAAGACTTCCAATTACAAAATATGGTCTAAATCTTTTATAAAGTAGTAAGATGTTGCAGAGTTTGTAGTTCAACTTCACGTTGAAAACGGATAATTGTCTTTGTGGGGAGAAGAAGATATATGTATTTGAGATTTCATTTTATTAATATATTAAAAGTAGTTAGGTAGTGTTGATACAAAAGTTGGATGATCCTTGCTAGACCCGAATTACGCTTAACTCGGGTTGGCTGGGTTCCGGCTCATGCACCAAGTGAAATATCTTGCTGGGATCCTGCACACTAAAGCAACACGCGTTAGGCTTACTGTGGGAACGTATCCCACGATTAGACTCCGGCGTGAGAGTAAGTAATCTGTTAGGGTTTAAGAATATGATGGGAGTTGAGAGTGTGTAGAATGTAATACCTTTGTGGAACCCTTGAGGGTTCCGTATATAGGCAGTGAAACCCTAATGGGCTATCACTGATGCTTCGACCCCAAGCAAAGGATAAGCACCATAATTAGCTTGATTGCTATCTTCTAATTATGGTGAGTGTATATCCTCTACTTTAGGGTAAATCCTAATCATAATAAGATTATGATTCTGTCTAACCATATACCGGCCGTGCCGGGCCGTGGGCCGCACACATGTATGCGGTCACTGTTCATTCGAAGCCCATAAGCTCAAATGATATTAATCCAACCCATCAGTAACGGGCCGGATGCGGGTAGTACCCGTGAGCCGGGTTCATGACCCGGTTAGGGACTATACGTCATCATGTCCCCCCAGTCTAGTTGTTACAGCCGTAGGCGTAACCTCTAGACTAATCAATGTCCTGTAGACCTTTTTGTTGCAATTACGGTCGCACTCCAAAATAAGCCGACCGGGACAACTTTAATGAATACATTAATGGTAGTCAATAGTCGGACGCACACCTGCAAAAGTGCACTAGAAAGGCCCACCCTTGAGCCACGTAAAACTGTCAAGAAGTGACCCGTGGGTCCCTTCTGACGTTTCAGAAGCGTCAGAAATCTCATCCGTTAGATGGGCGTAGTGGTTTACACGTGGCGAACATACACGTTACCTTGGAAATCGAGGCAACCCTATAAAAGAGTTGGTGTGTGCCACTGTGTACACACACAGTTTATACCCTTTTTCGCCATTGTTATATTCGAGCTCATTCCTTCATACCTTCTCTCCTTATCCCACGGATTTTCTCCACCGCATGTTAGATCATCATGCCTCTCTAATCCTTTTTATAAAACATGGTGAAGGATAACCCTATTATTACGGATGTCCTCAACGTGATGCCTGCGGAAAAATACATAGACTTTTTGTCTAAGTACTATATTCCTCAAAGCGTACATCCGATGTAAAACCCATATTTAAATTAGAAAAAGTAAATACGCGGTTTAATTATTTAGACTATTACGTATAAATTATGGTCGAGAACAAACGCGGGAAATTATATACAAAGATAAAGAAAAAAAAATAAAAATGAAAAGTTAGTTTTAAAAGGGGCCTTGGGCTTGTTTGTGTTTAAAAAAAAAGAGAAAGAAAAGGATTATGGGCTTTAGCCCATCTTGGGTTATAAAAATAAAACACAGGACTTAACCCTTCTCCTATAACAGACGAAAAAAAAAGATTAGGGGTTTTGGGAGTAAGTTTGGCCGCAGGGAAAAAGACAAAAGAAAGGAGGTCGAGCTTTGTTTTTGATCTAGTAATCCGTGTATTTACCTTTTCGTTATCAAACTACTACGGTAAACCTCTTCTTATATCAGTTTATATAATCACGAATTAAGTTTTGATGATCAAGGAGAAAACGTTTTTTTTGTTTAAATAAATTAAAACATGCGCATGAAATAAAATTTAGGGTTTTGGTTGGGGATTTCATGTGGAACCGAGACATGTATATGTCTCGGTGGTGTTGTTATTGACTAGGCCACAAACCAGAGAACCCATTCGGGGCTGTATATATATATAAAAAACAGTGGGATGGTTACAAGTCGGGTTTTGGTTAATTGCACGAAAAACGAGACCTTTAGGGTCTCGGTGTGACCCCGTTTTGGCCCAGCCGCGACCCACTAAGGGGCCGATGTTAATTTCATGTGGTCGGCAGCAAACCACAATCAAACAGGGGGTGTGTTTGGGTCTGCAGTAGCATAAGGGGTGCGTTTGGGGCTGCAGTAGCATAAGGGTGCGTTTGGTTTATTTAAACAGTGGGAAAACGTAACCTAGCAGTGGGAACTAAATGTTTAATTAGTGGGAAAAATGGGACATAAAATCTGGATATATTGAATAACATTAGCGACAGTTTTGCGACAGTTTTTCTGTCGCAGAACTGTTATATATATACAGTTTTAAAAGGGACAGTTTTTAGCGACAGTTTTGTGACTCAGTTTTCTGTCACAGATTCAAAAATAGGCGGATTAATCATAGTTTGTTGATTTGTTTAGCGCGACCGAGATGGGTATCTCGGTAGGCTCGGGACATTATTATAATAAATAAAATGAATATTTTTATATTATACCTTTTTAATCTAGTTGTTTTATAAATGTTTAAAATATATTTTAAATGTGTTAAATTATAATAGTTCTTTAATATTTTAAAAGTGTATAATTTTATTAAATGAATTAAATTATTTTAGGAACTTTCTAATTTAAGAAACTTTCTATTTTTAGCGGGATACTTAATATAGTATTACTATAGCGTCAGAAATACACTTGTACCGTAACTAATAGTAGAACGATAATACATTAAAATGAATTATTATAAGATCAGATTTATCAGTTAATATACGTACATAATTTCAGAAATTAAATAAATAATGAAACGCCAATAAGATCATGAAATTAATTAAGCGAATATCAGTTTACTCATTCACGTCCCTTATTCATGTAGCTCGCGTGAAATCAGAGTAGACTTTCTGTCAGTTGATCTCGGTCGGGTTACTGGACACGAGGTACGGATTTCCGTCCTTTCAGTAAGGACTTCCTTTCTATGCATGATTCAGATTCCCCGTCTGCAGCCAAATGTTTTTCCCCGTATATGTTTAAGCTTATCAGAAATCATGTTAAAAATGAAATAAGTTGCCTGAGCATTATATACAAGCACGACCAGTTTATGTACTAGTTACGGAGGTACCGTAACCACGGCACTAGAGGCACCGGTGTCGTGACTCACATGCAGGAGAGTGATATCCTGCATCGTCCCACTCATGTTCAGTTTGGCCATTTTTATATGTATGTTTAGTGGGGCGTATGGATGCATCCTAGGCTTATCAGTTTACAAGTTATCAAGGTGAATGTGGTGTGTGCTCTACATCCTTCACATCGGAGCTGATCCCTCCACCCAGCACAGTATTTAGAGGTCACCCCTATACAGTTATTTAGAGGTTACCCCTCTACAGCATGACGAGGTCACCGCTCCAGTTATTCATGCACGATTGTTACAACACGTGACCTATATAAGCTCTGGCAAATTAAAATACAGTTAATGCATGTTTTTTCAGATTTAATAGTTATAATTCAGTTTCAGTATGTATGAACCAGGTTTCTCAGGTTTTATACAGAGTTCTACCACATGTTACATATCAGTCTCATAGCTTCATTTGTTGTCATCTATTCCATTACTTTCAGTACATTCTTATCAAGCTTTTTATCCGTTCACTGAGCGTTATGCTCAACCGTAGTTTCCTTTCATGTTTCCAAATGGCAGGTACACAGGGGCGATCTTAGGACTTCTAAGAGAGTACGTGCATTTGGATGGGAGCTATCCAGGCTCCTTTATTTTTATGCACACATTACATTACTTTGGTTGTTGGACACTGTTTCGTCCTTTTCTTTTAGTACTTAAATCTTTATATTTTGAGCTTATGTTTGGACTACCGATGTTTGATTCCGGTATTTCCGTATGGTCAGTTAATGTTTAATACATTGCCTTGCATGCTTTGATGACACGCCATAAATACACGTAACGGTCCATTTATCCAAGTGGGGTGTTACAATTATGGTATCAGAGCACAAGGTTCGACTTGTAGGATCTAAAACTTGACCTGTGACTAGTGGGTAGTCACCAAGAACTTCCTGTATTTTGGCGTCGTTATCTTCTATGCTACTCATGTATTTTATCAGTCGAATTTTCAAAATTTTGATTAAGTAAACGGTTGGTACAGGACTAGCCATACTTAATCGCATGTGCTTTTCAGCGAACTTTTCGTTTTGGTGAACTGACCATAGGCGTTCACCCTTGCCCGTTTAAATTTTGTATAGATGAACTGACCATAGGCGTTCATCCTTACTCATGTTAGTAAATTGTCATTTTGTGAACTGACCCTAGGCGTTCACCAGTATTCATGTCATATTTTGTTGGTTATACCTTCATGAATTACACTATGCATATTCATATTTATTACTCCAGGTTTTGGCAGTTTTAACAACTTATCCTCTGTTATTTCAGAGGCCACCCAGACGCGAAACCGAGAATGATCCTAACGCAGCTGCCATTGTTGCTGCTGTTCAGGCTGCTATACAAGCCATGTTACCCCAAATTCGTGATGAGATCCGAGCTGAATATCAAAATGGACCTCAGCAGAATAACAACCCTCCTGCTCCACCACCTGCCACTTTACCCACTTGGCTAGATTTTTTAACAAACAGAAACCCCGACTTTTTAAGTAGACTATAGCTCCAACTGACGCGGAAGACTGGATCTATCATGTAGAGAAATTTTTTGGAGCTATGGGTTGTGGTGATGCTTTCAAGGTTAGGCTTGCAGTTTACAAATTGGAGGGTCCTGCACTGCATTGGTGGAGGTCTCAGAAGCTGTCCAATGGGGGAGATGCTTGGGAGCTTGCATTGACCTGGGCACGCTTCAAGACGATGTTCTATGACCAGTTGTTCCTGCATGCGGAGCAAGCAAAACTGAAGAGGGACTTCCACGTCATTCGTTAGAATCATGGAGAGAACAGTATAGAGTTCATGCACAGATACCTCAGGATGGCTGGATTTTTAGGGGAGGCTGCGGGTACCGCAGAGGAGCAAGCGAAGCAATTTCGCTGGGCTCTTCACTCTAGAACTGCAGATAGGCTGGTGAGTGCCACATTCACTAATGTGTCACAAGTAGCTAATGTAGCTCGTGATATTGAGATGCTTTTAGAGAGGGATGAGCTCGAGAATGTAGAGCGTCCGGAGAAGAGGTACATCTCATCCAACAGACTTAAACAATTTAACTCCCATTATTACTTGTTAACTTATATGTTATGTCTTATCCAATTATAATCTTACAGACACAAAGGAGGAGACCGATCCTAATCGGCTACTCCACATCAGAACTACAGGAACCACGGTCAGTCATATGACCGTAATCGATCAGATAAGAGGAGCGGTGGTGATAACTACCGCGGAAGCTCAAACTCATCTGGCAACTACAGGTGATTCTTTAAGCTCCAGAAATACTAAACTATCGTGTAAAACAGATCTTAAATTTTTGTAAATTCCAACAGAGATGCGGGATAGGGGCGTGACCAAAACAACAGAGGTCAGCAGTTTGCCCGACCGGCAAATTCTGGTAATTTTAAATTTCAGCCAAACAGCCTTATTTCAGTTAAGTTATCAAAATCGTGACACGTGTTTATCATCGTAAATCAGGTTCTCAGCAAACCAGAGCTGCTTCTACCGGGTATTCTTATCCCACTTGCATCACATGTGGGAAGAAACACACATGACCTTGTCGTCGTGGTACGGGTAGTTGTTACAAGTGTGGCCAGCCGGGCCATTTGAAGAGGGATTGCAAGAGCGGGGATGCTGCCGGTACCTCAGGTCAGATTCCTCAGATTCTACCTCCACCCCCAATAATACCACCAACCATTGGTCGTGTCTACACTACTACCCGTGAGCAAGCAAATAAGACCACAGGTACCATTACTGGCATTTTGTTTATACACGGACAGTCTGCCTGCGTGCTTTTCGATACAGGCGCCACACACTCAGTCATATCTACTTCATATGCTGTTAGAATAAACATGACCCCTACGCCACTAGACAGTGTACTTAGTATATCTACCCCCATGCGAGACTCTATACTCATTACCCAGGTTTATAAGGATCTCCCTCTTGAGTTTGATGATAAAATCCATCCAGTCAGTGCCCTTCCTCTAGATATGTGTGAATTCGATATTATTCTGGGTATGGATTGGTTGTCGGTTCATCGTGCCACCATAGATTGTCATGCTCACCGGGTCATCTTTGGTGATGTCCAGAAACCAGAGTATATTCACCGGGGCTTCCTACCAGGAAAACATGTTCAGATCATTTCAGCTTTACAGGCTCGTACCTTACTATACCATGGTTGTGAGGGTTTCCTAGCTACAGTTCATGACACAACTTCTGAGGCACCTTCAATTCATGATCAGCCAGTGGTGTCAGATTTTCCAGATGTCTTTCCAGAGGAACTCCCAGGCTTACCTCCCATGCGAGAGGTAGAATTTAGTATCGATCTTATTCCAGGTGCAGAACCAGTATCTAAAGCTCCTTACCGTATGGCTCCTGTAGAGCTTAAGGAACTGAAAGATCAGCTTCAGGAACTTCTAGAAAGGGGTTTCATTCGTCCAAGCGTGTCACCTTGGGGCGCTCTAGTTTTGTTTGTCAAAAAGAAGGATGGTAGTATGCGATTATGTATTGACTACCGTGAGTTGAATAAGCTCACTATTCGTAACCGTTATCCACTTCCTCGTATTGACGATTTATTCGATCGGCTTTAGGGTGCCAAGCACTTCTCAAAAATCGATCTACGATCAGGCTACCACCAGCTGCGTGTAAAAGAGCAGGATATATCCAAAACTGCTTTTCGCACGAGGTACGGTCATTACGAGTTTGTTGTTATGCCATTCGGTCCCACGAATGCGCCTGGAGTATTTATGGACTTGATGAACAGAGTCTTCCACGAATTTTTAGACAAGTTTGTGATCGTATTCATCGATGATATCCTTATTTTCTCCAAATACAAAGAGGAACATGAGAATCATCTCCGTACAGTTTTACAGATTCTCAGACGAAAAAAGCTATATGCTAAATTTTCGAAGTGCGAGTTTTGGCTGAATACGGTGGCATTTCTAGGTCATATTGTTTCTGCAGAAGGAATCACTATGGATCCTGCAAAGGTGGAGGCTATCACCAAATGGCCGAGACCGACATCTGTCACAGAGATACATAGTTTTCTTGGGTTGGTGGGTTATTACCGCAGGTTTGTGGAAAACTTCTCACATGTGGCGTTACCTTTGACCCAACTTATGCGAAAAGGTGAGAAGTTTATATGGACCGAGGAGAGAGAAAAGAGTTTTGAGGAACTCAAGCATCGATTGATCTCAACACCGATACTTACACTTCCATCCGGTACAGGTGGTTATCAGATTTATAGTAACGCTTCAGGAAAGGGCTTAGGCTGTGTTCTTATGCAGCATGGGAAAGTCATTGCTTATGCTTCGCGTCAACTGAAGCCGTATGAGAAAAATTATCCTACTCATGATCTAGAGCTCGCAGCAGTCGTTTTCGCCCTTAAAATCTGGAGGCATTATCTATACGGTGAGTCGTGTGATATCTTCACCGATCACAAAAGTCTCAAGTACATATTTACCCAGCGAGAGCTGAACATGAGACAGATGCGATGGTTAGAACTGCTGAAAGACTATGACACTAATATTCAGTATCACCCAGGTAAAGCAAATGTGGTAGCAGATTCCCTTAGCAGGAAGTCAGGAATGATAAATGGCATCAAAGTTCAGGAAGAAATTATTTGGGACTTAGAGCGGTATGATATTGAGCTCTTAGTACACGGACAGAGGGGATACTGGGCTAGTCTGAGGGTAGAACCGGATTTACTCTCTAGGATTAAAGCCGCACAAAATGATGATGGTGAAATCTGGGCGATTGTCTAGAACATTGACCAGCAGACCGAATTTCGCATCGATGACGATGGTATCGTATGGCAGGGTACCAAACTCTGCGTTCTAGAAGACCCTGCTCTCAGAGAAGCCTTAATGATTGAGGCTCACAGCTCTCCGTTCTCTATCCATCCAGGTTCCATAAAAATGTACCACGATCTTAAGCAGCATTTCTGGTGGAGTGGCATGAAACAGGATGTCGCAACTTTTGTGTCTAAATGCTTAACCTGCCAGCAGGTTAAGATAGAGCATCAGCGTACCAGTGGTCTTCTTCAGCCGTTGTCCCATCTCTGATACCATAATTGTAACACCCCACTTTGATAAGTGGACCGTTACGTGTATTTATGGCGTGTCATCAAAGCATAAGGTAAATGTCCTAAAACATTAACTGACCATAAAGGAAATACCGGAATCAAACATCGGTAAACCAAACATAAGCTCAAAACATGATGTTAGAAATACGTTTTAACGTATATTAGAAGTATCAGTCACTCCACAATATGATTTATGTTGTAATAGCTCGTAGTTAGTAATTAGTTATTTAAGTAAGAACCGGTCCATGGGCTTGTCATGGACCGGCCCAAGTCCACTTATGACTTGGAACTATAAATACCCCTTTCCACCATGGAAAGGGGTTGGTGGTTGTCTTTTCTTGTTTTCCATATTAATAAATTTCACATAGTTTCTCTCACTTTCTCTCTCTAACTTTCTCTCTCTAGAAATCAACAAACCCCTTCATAGATTCATTGATTATCAATATTCTACATTTGGTATCAAGAGCTATGGGGTGATTTAAGGTGGTGATTTGTGTGGTTTTTTAGTTTTTGATTGTATTAGTGTTCTTTAAGAAAAATCATCTTGATTCTTGGTGTTTTTGGTGTTTTTGTGATTGGGATTAGTGGATAAGTATTAGTTGCTACTTATTTTAGTCGAAAGCACAAAACTTTTTGGGTTATTTGGTCAAAATCTGGGCTTAATCTTAAGTTTTACTGTTCGACTGTTCATCGGAGGAAGTTTCTGTTTATTCAGCAAAACTTCCGGATCAAGGAGTTCCGGATCAAGAAGTTCCGGATCAAGGAGTTCCGGATCAAGGAGTTCCGAGTCAAGAAGTTCCGGATCAAGGAGTTCCGGATCAAGGAGTTCCGAGTCAAGAAGTTCCGAATCAAGAAACTTCCGAACCAAGAAGTTCCGGATCAAGAAACTTCCGAACCAAGGAGTTCCGAGTCAAGAAGTTCCGGATCAAGAAACTTCCGAACCAAGAACTTCCGAGTCAAGAAGTTCCGGATCAAGCCAAACTTCCGAACCAAGAACTTCCGAGTCAAGAAGTTCCGGATCAACCCAAAAGTTCCGAATCAAGGTAATCTTCCGAATCAACCCAAAAGTTCCGAATCAAGGTAATCTTCCGAATCAAACTTCCGAATCAACAAAAAGTTCCGAATCAAGGGTTATTTTGCTTGTTTTTTCGACGATTTTTTTAGAGGATTTAATCTTGGTTTCTTACAACAAAAACACAACACAATTCACAAGCTTTACTTCACTGCTCGATCAACCGATAATCTCTGTTTCTTTGAAGAAAAACAAAATGAATCCAAATTCAGTAATGCCTCAGATGACATCTCTTACGGATATATCAATCATAACGGGAACTGATAGCCGTCCACCGATGCTTATTAAAGAGGTGTTTGAGGCATGGCAAGGTCGAATGATGCAATATCTAAAGGGGAAACCGACATATGGAAGGCTTATGGTCAAATCGATTTTGAATGGTCCACTCGACTATGGTACCATTACGGTTGACAACGTGACTAGACCACGAGAATTTGAAGAACTCACTCCAGCTCAACAACTTGTTGCAGATGCTGATGAAAAAGCTCTTCAAACAATTCTCCAAGCTCTTCCCCATGACATCTATAGGATGGTGAGTCAGTATACGGTGGCAAAGGATCTATGGGAACGTCTTAAGGTGTTGCTACAAGGCACGTCTCTCACCAAACAAGAAAGGGAGTGTCAGCTGTATGATTTGTTTGATAGATTCACCTACAACCCAGGGGAAACGCTTCACGATTATTACTTCAGATTCACCACACTCATGAATGATCTGAATGTATACAATCTTGTGATTGCACCATTCCAGGTTAACACCAAATTCTTGAATACTCTACCTCAAGCTGAATGGGGTGAGTACATTACCGATGTCAAGTTGACCAGGGATCTGCATAAGTGCAATTTGGATCAAATATATGCCTTCCTTCAGCAGCATGAGAAGCATGTGATTATGCACCGCTCTCCTCGTGGTATGCACCCAGATTCCTTAGCTTTGATGGCGAATCAACCAAGCTTGTCTCACAGCAACACACCTTATATCTTGGGACATCAAGCTTATCATCAATCACCTTACATGACTCCAGCCTTTCCCCAATACTCGATTCTACCACAACCACCCACCTCACATCAGCAACAATATCGGTTCAATGCACCTTCACCACAGTATGCTTCACAACTTCATCCAGCAAATGTTGCACCTTATGCTCAGCCATCATACTCTTCTTATCAAGAGAATGCAGCATATCCATCAAGCTACCCTGATCAAATGAGTATTCCTTATACTGATTATGCAGCTCATCCAGATCAAGCACTGTATTGTGATGATGAAGAAGTCCCCGTTCCTGTTTTCCAACAAGGAGCTGACCCAGTTGAAGTGCTAACTACTATGTCTGCTTATCTCACACGAACTTTAAGCAAACGAGGATACAGAGGATCAGCTCCTACCAACAATCAGTTGAGGAACTCATCCAATTCTCGCCAACAAGCTACAATTGAGAATGGCAGGGTCATGGTTCAGCCAATTCAACCGTATCAGGGGAGATCTTCCACTTCAACCAATGCTCGCACGATTACTCCTGCTCCTGCTCCAATGGTCAACAATCCTCCTCGGGCTAATACAGGCAAGTTGAGAATGATTACATGCTACAACTGCAAGGAAGAGGGTCATATGTCCAGGGATTGTAAGAAACCCAAGAGGAGAAGGGATGGACAGTGGTTTGCAGAAAAGATCTATCTGGTAAATGCTCAGGCGCAAGGAAGGGAACTTGATGAAGAGGAGCTTGCATTTCTTGCTGACCCAGGGATTGCTGAACAAGACGTTGTCACCACGCAAAATGCAGCTTACCAAGCCGATGATCTTGATGCATATGACTCCGACTGTGATGACTTTCAAACTGCAAAGGCTGCTTTCATGGCAACTTTCTCCAGCTTAGGGCCAGATAAGAGATCTGAGGTACTTATTAATAACACCGATAATGCCACTGATGCTAGTATTCAATCACATCAAGTTGGGCAAGAGAGTGCTGATTCGAATGAATCTTCGGTGGTGAGTCTTTCAAATGAGGAGACAAACAATGATAGCAATATCAATGTGAGTCCCCAGATTTTGAGTGAATCACAACCGGGATCCATTTCGCATACGCCTACTCCTGCTCAACAAGATTTGGTCATGGTTCCTGCTACATTACTTAGCCAAATGAATGCTGCACTCTTAGAAACCTTAGCTAAGAATAAGAATTTGTCTGATGAGCTTGCCTTAAGCAATGAGAAAGTACAAACTTTGGAACTAGTGCCTTCGTCTAGTGTTCTCACAAATCTCGAATATGATCATTTTAGAAACAAACAAATGGGTCACTTGCAAGAGATTGAAAACTTAAGAGCAAATCTGTCTAATGAACTTAAAGAAAAGGAGTTAGTGGTCACTAATTTTCAAAAACTTCAAACTGATTTTGAATTACTCGAATCTAAGAAGACTGAAATGGAGATTAATGCTACTAATAAGATTAGGAGTCTAGACTACTTGCTGTTAAGACAATACGCTGCTTCACAACTAGTTCACTTATTTGATGCTTCGTTTAGAGAGTTTAACTTATCTCGTCTAAAAGGCCTTCCCCCTAATCCACGATATGCAAAACAAGCTTTAAGACATAGTCCTAGACTTTATAATGCAACTCAATTAGGATTGGCTTTAGACCCGATTGTTTTTCCCAATGATCGAACAAGTAAGGTTCTAGTTGATGAGGATCGGTCATACAATTCAGCAAAATATCCCGATTGTGATTATTTTAAGATGAATAAGGAGCTTGCAAAAACTGATTTTAGAGTTCGCTTCCATATGGATAAGGATCTCATCACAGCACCAACCTACATGATAGAGGAAGAAAGCCCTAGTACATTTCCTACACTTGTCAACATGGAAGGTCCTAAGGAAATTCCAAAGAATCTTCCACCTGTTAGCACTGTATGGTTAAACTTGCAAGAGATTAACCGATACTTTACTAACTTTGACAAGGTCATCTTGGAATGTACGACTTCAAATGGCTTAAACGCCAGAGAATGGGCTTTCGAACACATGAACGAGGTGTTTAAAACTGAGATCAATCCGTTTGTCGAAAGTCTAAAAAGAAGTTTTGCATCTCTTAAGGAAAATCTTCAGTATGAAATTGGTGAAGTTCAAAAAGTGTTTTATGAAATGGACACCGCTTACGAACTGCAACTAATTGAAAAGGAAAAGATTTTAACCGAATATGACCAATTCTTGTCAGAAGTAATCTCGTGTGATGTGCTTACTATTGTCAATGTTAATTATTCGAATGAGCTTACATCTGCTATGATTAATTGCGATGCTGTGAATATTAGTAAGGATATTTGTGATGATGTGAATATTAGTAAGGATATTTGTGATGATGTTTGTGATCTTTCTGTAAATGTTGCTGAAACTGTAAATGAGGTAGATAATCATTCTTGTCACGAATCTAACGTTGAGTTTTTAAAGCTACAAGATTCTTACAATTTACTTTCAAAACGATTTAATCAACTAGAACAACATTGTATATCTTTAGAATTAAAACAACAAACTCAAAATGAAAATCTTTTGATATCAAATGTTTGTGAAAACAGTGTTGAGAATAGTGACAAGATGATTGCAATTGTTAAGACATTAGAGGAAGAAATCATGAGATTGAAGAGAGAGATATCATCAAAGGAAACTTTAAGAATGGAACTAGAGGCCGCAGAGTCTAAAAACCAGGTCTTAGAAATTAGACTATCAACTGTTCTAGGGGAGATGGATCGGACAAGGCAGGGACTATCCGCTCTTTATGGTTCACTAGAAGAACGCTTCGCTTTTAATGCGGCACAGCAACAATATTATGTTGAACAACTGAACCAAAAGTGCGAAGAAATCTCTGACTTGAACATCCTGCTCATAGACAAAAATATGGTTTTGGCTGAGTTAAAGGAGACACTTCTTCTCACCCGACAAGAAGTTGTTGATAACTTAGCTACCGACTCTGCACCGTCCACTAGTGCTCCAACAACCAAGAAAGTAGTGCTTTATAAGAATCCGCTTCATAAGAGAAACCAGGTTACCTATGATGATTATATGAGGAATGCCATTAAGCATGTCGATCTTCTTAGGGATATTTTAGACGATCTTTATGCCTTAGATCCCTCAAGTAGCGAATATTATTCGGCTCATGAATATGTTAAGCGAGTTCAATATTGCTTGGCTTATTTACAATACATAGGTACACCAGGTTCTGCACTACTTAATAATAGGCCCATTGATGTCACTCCATTTAATAAGACTCCAGGAGCGAAACCGTCATTGGCACAATCAAGTAAGACACCTTTAAAATCTGCTGCTAATGTTCCCAATTTGCCTTCTATAGGATTAAAAGAGACTACTAAGGCTAAAGGATCGCCACTCAAGAAAGCTAAGATCAAGCCCTCCACTAGTAGTGCCACAAAGAAGAAAGTAGAAGTCCACAATAGGAATGCTAGTTCAGTTTTAAATAAAACGAATCATGTTAAGACTAAAAGCTCTGCGCCTGTGCAGCAGCCTAAACCTTTCGTGAACTCTGATTTAAATTGTTGGAATTGTAATGAATGTATGTTTTCCCAGCGTCATGATTTGTGTCTGATTGATCACGTTAATGAAATGAATGCTATTAAGAATGGTCTTGAATGGAAGCCAACGGGTAGAACTCGTGCCCAAGTTGGCTGGCAATGGCGTCCCACTGGTAGGACCTTTACACTCGATGGTAAAATGTGCCCTTTAACTAGGAATGCATCCATTGAGGTTAGGTCTGAGCGTCCTTTAGTTAGGAACACTCGCACTCAAGTATGGAAACAGCGCCCTTTAATTAGGTCAGCCCCCACTATAGTGCCTATCAGTGTAGAAATACCTCAGGATTTGAGCCAATTAGAATCTACACCACCAATTAAGAAGAAAAAGGCTAGGAAATCTAAGAAACCTAGAGTTAGCAAACCTAAGATTATTAAATCTGTACCTGCTAATAACAAGGAACACTCAGATTCCGATACCTCTACATTGTCTTTGTGTGGTGATATTTTCAGGTGGTCCAAATCATCCTGTGGTATTTGGACTCCGGTTGTTCAAAACATATGACCGGAAATCGCTCGATGCTCCGAAATTTCGTCAGCAAGTTTCTTGGTACGGTTAAATTTGGGAATGATCATATAGCAAAGATTATGGGGTATGGTGAATATCAGATTGGAAACGTGACGATTTCTAGGGTATACTATGTTGAAGGTCTTGGTCATAACTTATTCTCAGTAGGACAGTTTTGTGATTCCAACCTTGAGGTTGCTTTTCGACAACACACTTGTTTCATCCGCAACTTGGAAGGAAAAGATTTGTTGAAGGGATCTCGTGGTGCAAATCTTTACACTTTGTCCTTACAAGACATGATGGCCGCTTCTCCAGTATGTCTTCTCTCTAAAGCTTCTAAGACCAAGTCATGGTTATGGCATCGCAGATTATCTCATCTTAATTTTGATGCCATTAATCATCTGGCTAAAAACGAGTTAGTTCGTGGTCTTCCCAAGCTTAAATTTCACAAGGATCATTTATGTTCCGCGTGTTCAAGGGGGAAAAGCACCAAGAAATCTTACAAACCCAAAGCTGAAGACACTAATCAAGAAAAACTTCATCTTTTGCATATGGATCTTTGTGGACCGATGAGAACTGAAAGTGTGAGCGGTAAGAAATTCATTCTCGTCATTGTGGATGATTTCTCAAGGTTTACATGGGTTAGATTTCTACGTACAAAGGATGAAGCTCCGAAGGCTATCATCACTTTTCTGAAGTTCATTCAGGTACGTTTGAATACCACTGTCCGTCGTATTCGTACAGACAATGGTACAGAGTTCGTCAACCAGACTCTTCGTGATTATTATGAAGGAGTTGGTATATCACATGAAACATCCGCTGCACGCACTCCACAACAAAACGGTGTCGTTGAAAGACGGAATCGTACACTTATGGAAGCTGCTAGGACCATGCTTATTTATGCGAACGCTCCATTGTTTTTGTGGGCAGAGGCTATTTCTACCGCATGTTTCACCCAAAACCGTTCTATCATTCGGAAACGCCATGGAAAAACACCTTATGAGCTTCTACATGACCGCAAACCCGATGTTTCATTTTTCCATGTGTTTGGTGCTCTGTGTTATCCAAACATCAATAGTGAGAACTTGGGTAAGCTTCAACCAAAAGCCGACATAGGTATTTTCATTGGTTACTCACCGTCCAAAAGAGCATACCGAATCTATAACCGTCGTCTTGGCAAGATTGTAGAAACTATGGACGCAGATTTCGACGAGCTGACAGCGATGGCTTCTGAGCAACACAGCTCTGAACCCGCGCTTCATGAGATGGGACCCGATGCTATAAGTTCCGGATTAGTTCCCAACAATCCTACTTCTACATCATTTTTACCACCATCAAGGCCCGAGTGGGATAAACTGTTTCAACCGTTGTTTGATGAATTCTTCGATCCCCCGACTGATGAAGTTCCAGCACCTGTAGTAATTGCTCCAATACCTGAAGTGGTTGCTCAAGTTAACGAACCTTTATCTAATGCATCTACAATTCACATTGAACCGGATGCACCTTCACCAAGTGATTCTCAAACTACACCTGAATCATCACCCCTACTTGTGCCTAATGATGTGGAAGAGGATTCTACTGATCACGACTTGGAATATGCTCACTTGCAAGAGCTTCCTTTCTTTGGTGTAGCGATCCCTGAAAACCCTTCAGCCGCCTCTACCTCAGAAGAAGCTCCATCTATTGTTCACTCCAGACCACCTAGGATTGAAAAACATATCACTAAATGGACAAAAGATCACCCAATTCGGAATGTTATTGGAGATCTAGATCGACCAGTCTCTACACGCCATCAACTACAAGAAAGTGCACTTTATTGTTACTTTGATGCATTTCTCTCTGAAGTTGAACCCAAAAATTGGTAGCAGGCTATGACCCAATCATCTTGGATCGAAGCTATGCAGGAGGAACTCAATGAATTCAAACGACTTGAAGTATGGGAATTGGTTCCTCGCCCTGACAAGGTTAACATTCTTACTTTGTTATGGGTTTATAAGGTTAAACTTGATGAGATGGGTGCGGTATTGAAGAATAAAGCAAGATTGGTCGCTAGAGGATATAAACAAGCCTTGGGTATAGACTTTGAGGAATCTTTTGCTCCTGTGGCTAGATTGGAGGCGATTAGACTATTCCTTGCGTTTGCTGCTCATATGAACATGATCGTCTATCAAATGGATGTGAAGACGGCATTTTTGAACGGTGAACTAAGGGAAGAGGTTTATGTTAGTCAACCGGATGGGTTCGTCAGTACGGAGTCTCCTAACCATGTGTACAAGCTTAAGAAGGCTCTCTATGGGTTGAAACAAGCTCCACGCGCGTGGTATGATCTCCTGTCAACATATCTCATGTCGGAAGGCTTCTCCAAAGGCAAAGTGGACCCCACTCTATTCACTCTCAAGGACGGCAACGACATGCTTCTGGTACAAATTTATGTTGATGATATAATTTTTGCTGCCACTAACATAGAATTGTCTAAAAAATTTGAGAAGATAATGTCCACACGCTTTCAGATGTCGATGATGGGAAAAATTTCATTTTTCTTAGGATTACAGATTTCTCAGAATCCCAGAGGCATCTTTATTAATCAATCCAAATATGCGCTAGAATCTCTTAAGAAATATAACTTTGAGAATTGTGACCCCGTAGACACTCCAATGGTGGAGAAATCCAAGTTAGATGAAGATAGGGATGGGATTATTGTCGATCCGAAACTTTACCGTGGAATGATCGACACCCTTCTCTATCTGACTGCTAGCAGGCCTGATTTGCAATTTGCTGTATGCATGTGTGCCCGGTATCAGGCTCGGCCTACCGAAAAGCACCTACATGTTGTGAAAAGGATCTTTCGGTATCTAAAAGGAACACTTCATCGTGGTCTATGGTATCCGAAGGATTCCTCTATTGCTTTAATATCATACGCAGATGCCGATCATGCTGGATGTCAAGATACGAGGCGTAGCACTTCTGGATCTGTGCAACTCCTAGGAGATAGATTGATCAGTTGGTCTTCAAAAAGGCAGAAAAGCGCTGCAATATCAAGCACGAAGGCTGAATACATCGCCATGTCCGGTTGTTGTGCTCAAGTCCTTTGGATGAGATCACAATTAACTGACTACGGTCTTGGTTTTAACAAAATCCCGATGTATTGTGACAACAAGAGCGCCATTGCCCTTTGCTGCAACTATGTTCAACATTCCCGGGCCAAGCACATAGACATTCGCTACCATTTCATTAAGGAGCAGGTGGAGAACGGAGTGATCGAGCTGTATTTTGTCACTACTGAGTACCAGCTGGCGGATATGTTCACCAAAGCCTTAGATCGAGGACGAATCGAGTTTTTGATCGACAAGCTTGGTATGAAATCATTCACTCCAGCGACTCTCAAAGAGTTGGCAGAAGAATCAGCTGAATAGTTGTGGTAAACTATTCAGAGTATCCTTTGGTTGTGATCATGTATATTATAGTAAATATATAAACCACAAAAAGAAAATACAAAAATATAAAACCAAGAAAAACCATAAAAAATATAAAACCTAGAAAAACCATAAAAAGTATAAAATCAAGAAAAACCAAAAATATTTTTCGTTTAAAACGGGCATGTCTTTTAGTACGGTAATATTTACGGCCTTAGAAATGTCGATCAATATTGACACGGTGCCATAAATAGAGTCCGTATAAAAGTTGTACATTTTTAAAACATGCCCATTATGGCTTGTAGTTATTTCAGACTGCAACCCGGTTTTCATATTAAAGTCACGTATTTCCTTGGAAAACGTTGGCTCAGAACGAGAATTAATTTTCTCGGGCGTGATTTACAAGCCAAATCATGCAAAGGGATCAAGTTTACTTTATAACTTGGTCTGACACGAATTTGTGTACGTCTCAGTGCATTAATTTGTTAAAATAAGAGAAATCTTATTGACACCACGAATCAAAATTTTTCAAGAGATAAATTGGAATTGCTTTCATCACTATTTGACTCTTTAAACAATGACTACAGCTCTTTCAATAGAAAACGGGTCATCGTTTAAGGGGGAGAAAATAGTAAAATCATCTTCGTCATTAAAATTGATTTTCAAAAGTGAATGTGAAAATTAAAGGCTTCATGGGAATTGAGTGGTTTTGCTTTAGAATACGACTTGTGTTCGTTCTAAGTGATAGGCATGGCTTTTAGAAATTGGAGATATGCTTATAGATTGCGTTTGTTAAGTTGTGTGTTCGTTTAACAAGAGTTAGGTGAAATAAAAAATTTAGAAACAAAAAGGAAAAGTATAGAAAATAGAGGGACTAAAAGTGAGATTTATTGGAACTAGTCAAAATTGACCTAAGTCAAAAAATCAAACACCCCGCCCCTCACTTTCTACATTCACTGTTTCTATTTTATTCTTGCCGCCATTGTTGCTTAAACACACACAAACTCTTACAATCATCACGTCTGATCATTCCTTCATATTCAGTCACTAAATAAGGTAATTTACATCAATACGTTAACTTCTAATCCACATTTCTTATCATATAATTCTGTTAAACATGCTCAATTAATCAGTTTAATCCATTTAGGGTTTATGATTAAATTTAGGCTTAATTGATTAGGATTTGTGGTGGGTTTTGCTCGGATTGGTAAGATATGATGTTTTAAATGCTTTAGATTGCCTTAGAAACTCACAAACGCGCTAGATCAAACATCTGAGTTTAGGTTGTAAAAGTTCCGGATGAACATGGCTCAAAACTTCCGAATGAAGGATTTCTTCTGAAAAACTTCCGAATGAGGAAGTTCCGAATGAAGAACTTCCGAATGAAGGAAGTTCCGAATGAAGAACTTCCAAATGAAGGAAGTTCCGAATGAAGAACTTCCGGATGAAGGAAGTTCCGAATGAAGAACTTCCGGATGAAAGAAGTTCCGAATGAAGAACTTCCGGATGAAGGAAGTTCCGAATGAAGAACTTCCGAATGAAGGAAGTTCCGAATGAAGAACTTCCGGATGAAGGAAGTTCCGAATGAAGAACTTCCGGATGAAAGAAGTTCCGAATGAAGAACTTCCGGATGAAGAAAGTTCCGAATGAAGAACTTCCGGATGAAGGAAGTTCCGAATGAAGAACTTCCGGATGAAGGAAGTTCCGAATGAAGAACTTCCGGATGAAGGAAGTTCCGAATGAAGAACTTCCGGATGAAGATGTTCCGAATGAGGAAAAGTTCCGGATGAGTTGTTTGATTATTCTTGTTTGCATGCTATATATGTACTTGTTGTTTTATGAAATGTATTATGCTTAGAAGTAAGAATGATATATATCTATATGCTTTTGTGCATCAACCTTTCATGTCTTATCTTAAGCAGATACAATGACTAATCCAACGGTACAAGCAATCCAAGAATCTAGAGAAGCCGATATTGCTAAAGCACGAACCCTTAAGTTTATACCCAACAACTATCGGCTGAAGCATGTCTCTAAATCCACTCACCATGGTTTTAAGGTCGCCATAGCCATCCTTGATAACTCTCATTTCAAGAACGCCCTTAGGAATACAGCCTCGGTGCCTTATGAGTATATGTTTGAATTTTGGGCAACCAAGGAAATCACTTCGAACAAGATCACCTTCACCATCGACAACAAGCAGCAGACACTCACCGTTTCAGACTTCCGTAAGATTCTTGGTATACGGGATACACCCAAGGGCATGTCTTTCTCAAGGGATCCTAATAAAGATGAACTCGTGGAGTTATTTGACGCACTTGGATGTCCGGAAATACGAGTTGCATCTGAGTTTACAACTGCTAAGGTGGGACAACCTTGGAGAGCATTGATGGGTATTCTCAGTAAATGTCTTACGCCAAAAACGAGTGGCCATGATGCACTGCGCAGTCCTATAATAAACCTCTTCTATGGCATGTACAAAGCTGCAAATTCAGATTATGCTTTGTTGATATGGGAAGAATTCACCTTTCAACTCTTCTACAACAAGAAGCTGAAGACAAACTTCTTTCCTTATCCTCGGTTTATTAAGCTTATCATAAATTATTTTATGAAGCTTGATGCTACTATTGATAGGCGTGCAGGAGGTCGCTATCACACTGAAGAAGCTGATGATACTGTAGATCTGAGGCATGAAGGACCGTCTATTGGTGTGATTCCGGGTCCTATTCCTGATTACCTTCTGTCTGACAAAATCAAAGGTTCTGCTGATTATAAGCTACTGCAGATAGAGATCAAGAGGCTGAAAGAAAACCTTCAGACTGGAGAAGACTCGTCCACAACGGTTAAGAGTAAAGGTAAACGCAAACAACCAGCAGCGTTACCTAAACCCGAACCCAAAAAGAAGAAGACAGAGGGTAAGAAGGGAAAGGGTAAGGATTTGATGCGTCTACGTGACGAAGAAGATATTGTTGATCCTACTGTTGATAAAACCGAGCAACAAATGATGAAGATTGCTATTAAAAGGAGTAGGAAAGATACTGGAGGTAGTGGTTCAGGTGCGAGGGTAGATATTGAGGATGAGTACGTGGAACCGGATGATGTTGATGAGTTTGGGTCACCTGAACACTATTCTACTTCGAAGGAGCCATCAATCCCTATTTCAGCAAGTGTGGAAAAGGAACCTGTTGCTCCTACGATCATGGTGACAACTCAACCCTTAACAACTCAACCTCCACCCATACAACCCTTAACAACCAGACCGGCTTCAACACCATTTCTTCAACCACCGATAATTCCCATTCTTAGTACAGCAGTAACAACCGAGCCCATTCGATCAACCCAGAGCAGCTCTGCAACCTCTGCAATGGCTGCATTAGTGATGGCCGAAATGTTTGACAATCACAAACACGAAATGGATGAACTTCGCCAAGAGTTGCAAAGACGAGCTCAGAGGGAAGAAGAATCTAGGAAAGCCCAAGAGGAGATGATTGCTAGGTTCGCTTCAGATATGGAGTTGACTCGTAAAGCACATGCAGAAGAACTTGCTCGGGTTAAGCAGGCTGAGGCTGATAAGCATGCTGCACGTATTACCAGACTTCAAGCGATGAGGGATAAATATAAGGAACAAAAAGAAGCACTTGAAGCATCTGTGAAAGAAAGAGTGCAAGAATCCGTTGAATCCTTAATGCCTAAACTTCGCGATGAGTTGAAGACACTTGCTGCTGACAACTTGATGGTCAAATCATCCAACCCTTCAGAAGCCGCCTACAAGATTGCTTATGACCTGACGGATTTTGAATTGAAGAAGATCCTTAAGGCTCGTATGGTGGAACTTGGGTCGTTTGACAAGTCTAGGATTCAACGGGCTCTATATAAATCCCTGAATGATGCTATCATGGAGGATGATAGATTATTCAAAACGTTTGGAAGTGTGGTACCATATCATATCTTACCTGAGGAAGAAAGGGAAAGTGAAGAAGAGGGTACGGGTGAAGAAGAGGAAGAAGAAGAAGAAGAAGGAGAAAAGGATAAAGACGATGACGAGGGTGGTGATGATGATGAGGATGATGAGGATGATGAGGATGATGACGAGGATAAGGATGATGATGATGGCGATGATGGTGGTGATGAGAATCAGGAGAGTGCTAGAGGTAGTAACGGGGATGACAATCAGGATGATGATGGGGATGAACAGCCGAAAGAGGGAGACAAGGTTACCAGCTCCAAGAAGACTGCTACTAAGACTGGAACCAAGTCCACAAAAGATGCAGCACAGAAGGACAAATCGACATCCTCGGAATCACGACGAACTAAGTGGCGCCACGATGTGAATGCCACTACAGCGTCATCGGTTCCTGGTATCTCTATCGCTGTATCTGGACCTATTACCACTAACCCCATTAGTTCTGCTGTTGTTCCTCCTGTGATTGCAGAATCAGTGACGGAACCCGAAGCTGCACAACACTCTCCAGTTCACGACACTGCTGACATGCCTGAAACTGAACCAACAGATGTTCGCACTTCAACTTCTCAACAACAAGCTCAACAATCTACGGTTCCTGAACCAAGCACAAGAGTTTGGGAAGACACGTTGGAGATAGACGAAACCGCACCACCACAGGCTTGGATCACGGCAGCAGCACAATATGATCCGATCACAGATGCTGACAAAGATGTGCTGTATCTCCGTATCCGAAGTCCGATTGACTTATGTGCATTTCTTGCTCATGAGTATAAGACTTCGGTTACTCCATCCTTGGTGAAGAAAGTGCTGCACGATAGGAGACTTCGCGCCAAAACCCGATTACCCCGAATGGAGTTTGAGTACTATGCCGATGAGATCCTAAAGGCTTTGAAAACCGTCCAACGGCCAGGACTTCATGAATCAGAAAGAGCTCCACCTCCAATGGATCCTGCTCAAGATAATCAGATTGCTCTTGAATTCTTCGTCACCAATGATCTTGAGTATCTTATGAAGGGGTCATCAAAGTACGCAACCTCCCTAACCTTGCTGAAAGCTGCCAACTGGGGGACAATACCCTATATCGAGGAAAAGGTAAATCGACTCTGGGTTCCAAAAATGAATCGTAATTATGATATGTATGCTGTCATAGGTGCATCTCATTGGGACGAACGAGTCCGAAGGGCGTACAGGGGTTGCTGCTTGGTCAATTCTGGAAGCAATGTTAGATCCGACATCCGCATCTCCAGCATCTTAGGAATGAAAACTGAAGCCAAGAACGGCTATTATCATGTGACGGATATTCGCTTGAAAAGGGAGGATGACAGGGAATACAAAATCCAGCAAGGAGATTTTTCCATCATTCGCCTTGAGGATATCGAAGATATGCTGCTTCTGATGACCCGAGATCAACTTACACACATTCCTCGTGAAGACCTGATTGCTTTGAATACAGCACTTCGTATGTTCACACGAAGCGTTGTCATCAAGTCACGAGTTGAAGATCTTCAGTTGGGAGTCGAAAGCTATCAGAGGAAGCTCAACTTAACCCGTCCTGTGAATCAAGTGCTACCTCAACATGTAGAAAGATGTCCATACACCGGCATTTCTGTCCCGAATTACGGAATTTTCTACTTGAACAGCAGAGGTTTGATGAAGTTTATGAGGGTGGGGGAGCTCCACAAGTATAGTGATGGAACTCTTATACAAATCAGAGATAAGTTGGAGCATCTGAACTCGGGTGGGACTTTGCCAGAGATGACGGAGGATTGGCATCCGGGTTACCGGCAGATGGCGAAGTACGTGATCAAGAAGATTGATCAAAAGCTCCGTGAACGAAGGTTGATGAGGAGCTTGGAAAGATTCGTGGGTGGTAGACCATATGGAGTGCACTACAGGACACTGCAACGATCCATCTAATGGGTCGTACATTTCAGGTCACTCTATATTGGTTTTCAATTGTGAATATGTATATTTGTGAATAATGTGCTTGAATGGCTTGTTGTAGTGATAAGGTATGATAATTTTTCAAGAATTTCTCACGAGATTCTAAATCTTTCAAAATATGTCATACCAAAGCACTACAACTATCCCTTATTAACTTAAGGGGGAGCAATAACTTGTTCTATGGCCAAACATTGATTTCATTTTTACCCAAAGACCGGTTAATCCATTCAATATCCCAAATATTAATGGTTAACATTTTGGATAAGGGGAGAAAATGGGATTAAGGAGACGTAAGTGATACTTGGCTAAAAGATGAAAAAGACTTAATGATAATCCAACTTAATATGTGTTAAGCACGTGTTAAGGGGGAGCGTTTTTGATGATCAAAACACCTAAGGTACAACACTTTTGATTTTAATATCACAAGTACCTTAGGTGATTTTCAATGATTTTTCATGGTGGCAATTCCTTCCCAAAACACGCTTAATTCACGACGGATGTGGTGACAAAAGGGTGGTAGGAATAGGTTTAGTCCAATGATTCATCAGAGCCGATGGAATCTTCCCAAGGACAATTCCCTAGTTAGAATTAGAAGTCCTAGGAAAGATGGAGAAAGAATGTGAACGTAGCTGAATGCCGACCAAGTACTTAAGCTAGCACTGGAACAATCACAACAAGGTGCTAGTGATGACGTATTGGTAAGCATTGAAGGGGTTGAAGAATGAAAAAGAAATGTAAAGATAAAGGGTGTAAAGAAAGAAGCCCTCCTTACAACTTTAGGCAGAAACCGAGTCAATACATATGCTATTGAGGTCATTTTTGTTAATGATTCTCGGTATTGAAGAAAGACATCATGGACCCAGTGATGCAATGCACAACCCTTCCCCAGCTAACTCAAATATCTCTCAAAAGGTATTTGTTTTAATCACACGGAGATCAACATGTTATCTATTGGTTTATTCACTCCGAATAAACTGGTATTGAAAAGGTGGCACTCCTCTCCAGCCATCGCTCACTAAATCAAAACGCACAATCGAGTCTAGAGCCAAGAGATCATCAAAAGTCTCATTAGGACACTTTCCATTTATTCCTTGCTTTCTCACACACTGTGAAAAGTAAGAGATTTTCATGAGTCCTACGCAATATTCTTGTAATATTGCCAGAACATCCGAGTAATACGTAAGTATTACAATGAAGATGGAAATCCTGCTTGAGCCAACATCAAACAAGCTCATGGTAGGTTACACGTGCGGTTCTTTTAGAACTAATCTTGTGAAAAACTGGAAGGTAACAGTGGTTTAATTCTTAATTGAACTTAAACTCGTTCCAGGCCTCTTCGCATTATCATATGATCTTGCCAGAACACTCAGAGTGACTCTTTATTGACCACAGTGACGAGTGGAAATCCTTCTAGTGTCAACATCAAACAGCACTTGGTAGGTAACGTGCAAGATTCTTTATGAATCGAGCTCGTGACAACTGGAAAGCAACGATGGTGAAAATCTTAATTGAAATTCACTTGTTCCAGGTTTCATGAATTGACGGCTGTTAATCACAAGGATAATTTATCCAAGTGATTCACTCTTTATGTTCGCAGTCAGCTTTGGACGGTCGAATGAAGAGAACGGGTTTACCCGCGAAATCCTGTCAGGAAGTTACTTAATTGAAACTATCCGTCACGGGTACGATATCTAATATCGTCCAACGGTCTTCACCGACCGGAGGTAAAATGCTACCGAATTAGAATAAAATGTTCAAAGCCATTTTATTCGTGTCGTTGCTGTGTACCTGCTAAAGACGGTGGCGTTGCTGAGTACCTGTTGAAGACGGTGGCGTTGCTGTGTACCAGTGAAGACGGTGGTGTTGCGGTGTACCTGTAAAAGTCGTTCCCACATGCTTATGTCTTTTGCAACAAAAATTCAAGAAAGTACAAGATGAAGTCTTCCGCTGTATCAAACTCTGAAGCTTTCAAGAATCCAACAAAAAGACGTAAGTGTGTGGAACATGGAGTCACGAGGAGGCAAAGTTTACAAGAAAGGCAAAGATCGCACGTGAAAGGCCAAAGAACAATGCTCTCAAGTCAAAGCCAAAAAGATCAAACCAACATATTCACAACAAAAGAAAGAAAAGAAGAAAGGACTATGAGCTAAAGAACGAAGACTTAGTATAGTAAGCTAGGTTTAGAACTTTGTAACGTGGAGTGACCTCCCTTAGGGGGAGATTGTTAGAAATACGTTTTAACGTATATTAGAAGTATCGGTCACTCCACAATATGATTTATGTTGTAATAGCTCGTAGTTAGTAATTAGTTATTTAAGTAAGAACCGGTCCATGGGCTTGTCATGGACCGGCCCAAGTCCACTTATGACTTGGAACTATAAATACCCCTTTCCACCATGGAAAGGGGTTGGTGGTTGTCTTTTCTTGTTTTCCATATTAATAAATTTCACATAGTTTCTCTCACTTTCTCTCTCTAACTTTCTCTCTCTAGAAATCAACAAACCCCTTCATAGATTCATTGATTATCAATATTCTACACATGAAAAGTAAAATACTGAAGGAAAGGACTAAACTATGTCCAACGACAATATAAAAATGAAGTGCATAAATTAAAGAAGTCTGAACGGCTTCCATCAAATGCACATGCTCTCAGAAATCTTAAGAGTGTCCTGTGGTACCTGCCGTTAGAACATGAAAGGCCTACGGCTGAGCATAACGCTCAGTGAACGGATATAATGCATGGTAAGAATATACTGAAATGAAACAGATGATAGAATCCTGAAGCTGTAAGACTGATAAGTAAAGTTGCAACAGAAATCTGTATATAATCTGTAAAGTCTGATTTATCAAAAATGAAGTTGAACTGTTATCTGTTAAATCTATGTAACATGCATTTACTGTATTTTAATTGCCAGAGCTTATATAGGTCATGTACTGTAACAACCGTGCATGAATAACTGGAGGGGTGACCTCGTCATGCTGTAGAGGGGTGACCTCTAATAACTGTAGAGGGGTGACCTCTAAATACTGTGCTGGGTGGAGGGATCAGCTCCAATGTGAAGGATGTAGAGCACACACCACATTCACCCTGATAACTTGTAAACTGATAAGCCTAGGATGCATCCATACGCCCCACTAAAAATGCTGATAAACTGGCCTAACTAAGCTGAGTGGGACGATGCAGGATATCACTCTCCTGCATGTGAGTCACGACACCGGTGCCTCTAGTGCCATGGTTACGGTACCTCCGTAACTAGTACATAAACTGGTCATGCTTGTATATAATGCTCAGGCAATATCTTAGTTATTTAAATAATTTTTGATAATCTATCACATGTACTGGGGAAAACATTTGGCTGCAGACGGAAAATCCTAATCATGCATAGAAAGGAAGTCCTTCCTGAAAAGGTGGGAAATCCGTACCTCGTGTCCAGTAATGAAATAAGAATGAAAGCTGAAGGATCTACTCCGACTTCACGGATACTACATAAATAAGGGACGCGAAATAAGTTGTCTAATTACTGTTTACTGTTACTGATTCTTACTGTTATTACTTTGGTTTATATGTTCTTGTATTGTTTTACTGTTTTGAGTATAATCTGATAAACCTGACTGTTCTTAAGTATTTCTGATTAGCGTATTTCATGATTCGTGTATTGTTATACTTGGTATTTCCATAAATAGTAACTTTATACTAATCGGTTGTCATTATTTAATAAGCATTTATATCATTATGTCAACTTAGTATACCACATTCTATACGAATGTTTAGATCCAAATCTTTGCAGTGTAACTAATATATTTAAATATTCCTACATGTGATTAAGCTATATTACAATTGTGTTTTACTTTTCTTGCCAAATTATTATATAGTCTCCTAGCGGCAATAATCTCCTAAAGATGTTTAATTATAATGCTATTTCTAATTAGTTTAATATATATTGTCTAATGCAAAAATTTACATTAACTTGTTTAGCACATGATTATAAGCAGTGCTTGTTTTCTTCATTATAACGCACGGCTGCAAGAAGGGGTCATGAGCATTTCCTTATTCAAACTCCCAAAGATTAATATAGCTCACGTTCGCCCACATAAACGATTAGATAACTACTGATTGTTTGGTACCATACTAAGACGGAACATACCTTTGAATCCAAAAGTACATGAATCCAAAAGTCAGCACCATCATGAACTATATATTTAGAAGCGAACCAAAACCTTTGAACCGATCACGAAATGATCGAACTGACACGACACTGAGACGAAACAAAAAAACTGATTCGAACACGAATATGAACCGAATGTAAGGACATGAAGCCAACAAGACCAGAAAATCTACTAGAGACTCTGATATTCGTTATTTTGCAGTGGGTTCTAAATTCTCTCGAATTGATCTCGGTTCTAAGTGGAATGATTGTTCTTGGTTACTAAAAAAGGGGTTTTGGTTTTCTAATCTACTAAAAGGTTTAAATGCATTAACATAAAAACTTAAATCTAAATCAATTAATTTAATAACAATTAATAAAACTAGAATTAAAATTAAAATTAAAATATAAATTCAAAATGAAGAAACAGTAAGTAGGAAGGAACAGTAAGTAAGACTAAAAGTGCTCAAAAGAAAATTGATTCGGAAGTTGACCTTGATTCTGAAGTTTACTCGGAACTTGGTTCGGAACTTGGTTCGGAAGTTGTTGATCCGGAACTTCGTTCGGAACTTTCACTCGGAACTTTACTCGGAACTTTCACTCGTAACTTTCACTCGGAAGTTGATCCGGAACTTTGTTCGGAAGATTGATTCGGAAGTTTAACCGGAACTTCGTTCGGAAGTTGTTGATCCGGAAGTTCGTCCGGAACTTTTGGTCCGGAAGTTTATTCGGAAGATTTGAAAAGAGCATTCATTCGGAACTTTTAAAAATTGATTCGGAACTTTTTGAAAGGAAATTTATTCGGAACTTTTGAAAAGCAAATTCATTCGGAACTTCTAAAACTCATTCGGAACTTTTTGTTCATCCGGAAGTTTTAGTTCATCCGGAACTTTTGGTTCGTCCGGAACTTTTGGTTCATCCGGAACCTGGGGAACTTAAGAACAGTACTTTTTTCAGAAAAACAGGGAAGGGCGATTTAATCCAAATCAAGCTAAATAAGCAAAAAGGTTTTACCAAATTAACCACAAATCATCTACCAACTACAAGGATCAAATCCCAATCACAAAAATACAAATTCAACAACTTCTTAAGATCAAAACTCAACTAAATAAGAACTTTAGAACTTGAAATAAAAAGATGATGAAGAACAAGATGAATGAAAAGATTGAAGGAAGACTTGTATTAATGATTAATGTTGAACAAATAAAAGACAAGATTAAACTACAAGATTTGGAAGAACAATAATCAAAATCACCAAACACCCTAGTGGTGTTGGTGATGACTACGAACAAGAAAAGAGAAAAAGAAGGAGAATGAAAAAAACTGGATGAAAAGTGTGAGGGGAACCCTTTATATAGCTGTCCCCTTTGGTAGGTGAGTGGGCTTTCTCCCGTTCTTCTTGTCTTCTCGTCTTTTCAGAAAAGTTGACGTTTTCGATTCTGATTCGGGATTTGTCGTCGATTAAATTCAGCTCGTCTTTTAATTTCTTCGTTTAATAGACTTGAGTTTCTTCGACTTATGTAAATCTTCCATCTTTGGTCCTTTTCTTCGATAAATCGTCAAATAGGCCCAGTGACTTCAAATCTTTTGCATCTCTTGGACAATAGACTTCGTCTTGAGTCTTTTTTTTCCATAAAACCCGTGCAATCCCATGTTTTCTTCAATATTCATCCGGTTGGCTCTGAAAACACAATAAACACAAAAACCACGCATAATTCCAAACAAATGACATTAAATACGTGTTTTGGTCTCGTTTTAGCCAGAATTAAGTGGAAAAAGGATGGTGTTTACACACCTATCAAATCCCCTACACTTAACCATTGCCATGCCCTCATGCAATGCTTAGTGATAAAGCAATTTTACACTTTTCTCATAATTAATCAACCTTGGCCTTATTAAAATACTACTAAACAAAAATTTAAGTACTAAGAGAAATTAAAATCTTTAAAGTAAGTAAAAGGATAGAAAACCATTTTCACTTGAAAATAGCTACATGGAAATAACTTGCAAAGAAATCAATGACTTACATTAGGGCTTTGGTGCTGCGAAGATTTATCACCCTCAAGTTTCACGTTCTTAAAACTAAGCTTAAAAACGAGATCATTGTTATTATAAGTTAGTAAATCAAACACTTACACACATGGCTTAATTATATGCTTAAACTCCCTTATTCCTAGGTGTATCTCTTATATTTTATTTTTGTCTTAGAATGATCATGAAGATGCATTTTTGGGACTTATTTCGATAGTTTATTTAGGCTGAAAGCAAAGTAGGACGATTTGATCAATAGTTAGCTAAAGGACAAAATCTCTTAAAACTGCTTCTCGGGATATCAAAAAGTTCATATCTTGGCATAACTCGGTTCACGATTTGAGACCTTTCTCGGGCCGATATTTGGCATGTACTTCATACTTCATATTTTGAGAGACGTGCTTGAGATAATGGTCTTCTCATCATTCATAGAGTTTCTTCACTTGGAGACTTTTGAGGGGTACTCCAACTTTGTTGACCACGACTTCATGATTATTTCTTCAATCTCTATTTGGGATTTTGAGATACAACGATCCGCCTCCTTTTCGGACTTGGATCTATTTATCCTCATACCTTGTTAGGGTCTTTTCGGATAGACTTCTCCATCATCTTTATGGGAGTTGATTGCTTTTCGTCGTGAGTCTTGATCCTTCATATTGACTTTAGGAATAATGCTTTTCACATCACCTTGGATCTTTAGCAATAAGATTGAATCCTCATGCCTTGTTAGGGCCTTTTCGGACTCGCCAATCTTCGCGCCCCACTTCATAAGTTATGCCTTGGCTATGAACTCTTATCCTTACCGAGCAACTTTTAAACGATCTTGGGCTAGAAGCTAAGTAACTTTTCAAATCATACGACCTTACTTATTGCAGATAATTTATTAGCAAGTGATAGGAGAATAGGCAAATAATTACACCAAGTGAGCTTGTGCAAGAATACCGACTTATAATTGACTCTATCATTTCTCGTCCTCCACAATTTAAAATCTCAAGTAATGAGACTCGTGGATACTTAGCCTAATAAACCAATTAAGGTCTACATGGTTAAGGATACTAGCTAGAATAAACTTGGATAAGTCTATTCGGGTTGAGTCAAAATAATCGCAACGGGCCTAATATGTCAAAGATTTCTAAACTAGCTACACCACTTTATTAATATTTTTGACTTTATTGCGGGATATATACATACGAAAGCAACGATAAAAATTTAAAAATTACGACTAAATGGCCAAAGTTAATAAAAAATTTGAAAATGTTGAAAAAGATGATTTTACGGTTAAATGAAGGCATTTTCATGGAAAAGTCCACTTAAAACTTCGATAGAAGTCCCCCCCTACACTTAAGATAAACATTGTCCTCAATTTTTAAGCATGTGGGAAAAATCTCCCCTACACTTAGGACATTGTGCACGTTGGTTAACTCAAGTTAAGGAAGAGACGACTAACGTGATCAATTTCAAACGTGAGTATGAAGAAAATTGAATCACGATAGTTGAGAGATAGAACCGGATTTTGGATAACACGGGAGCATGGTTCTTCCGAGATTCCAAGAGTGCACTTATCCCTGTAATCACATCACCACAAAAAAAAAGCAACCTGTATAGGTCCCCCTACACTTAGGAGGTTAAAATGGAAAAAGATAGATACTCGGGCTGCCTCCCGAGGAGCGCTTGTTTTTTATAACCGAGTCACGAGCCTGACTCGACCCAAAATTAGTTCATGGGGAACGTGGTGAGGGATGGAATCATCTCTTGAGAGATGTCCTCACCAAAGTACAATTTCAAACGCTGACCATTCACCTTGAAGTTGGGCCCATTTGGCTGAGAAAGCTCAATGGTGCCATAGGGAAAAACATTGGCGATGGTGAATGGACCAGACCAGCGGCTCTTCAACTTGCCTGAGAAGATCTTTAACCGAGAGTTAAAGAGTAAGACTTGATCACCAACGTGGAACTCTCGGTTCTTGATTTTAGCATCGTGGACAATCTTGGTCTTCTCCTTGTAGATCAATGAGTTCTCGTAAGCTTGATTCCTCAATTCTTGTAGTTCGTTGAGTTGAATCTTGCGAAAATCACCGGCTTTGTTGATGTCGAAGTTAGCCCACTTCAAGGCCCAGTATGCCTTATGTTCCAGCTCGATAGGGAGGTGGCAAGCTTTCCCGTACACAAGACGATAAGGCGTACAGCCGATCGGGGTCTTATAAGCAGTACGGAAAGCCCACAGAGCATCATCTAACTTATCGGCCCACGCGGCGCGATGCTCTCCCACTGTACGCTCCAAAATTCTCTTCAATCCACGGTTGGATATCTCGGCTTGACCGTTGGTTTGAGGATGATAAGCGGTGGAAAGACGATGATTGACACCATATTTGCCATGACTCTTGCAAATTGATCGTTGCAAAAATGAGTCCCGCGGTCACTGATAATAGCACGAGGAACACCGAATCGAGCAAACAGTTGTTTCAAGAATTTACAAACCACCCTCGCGTCGTTAGTGGGTAAAGCCTTGGCTTCAACCCATTTGGAAACGTAGTCAACAACGACAAGGATGTATTTGTTGCCTTTAGAAGAAGGGAATGGCCCCATAAAGTCGATGCCCCATACATCAAAGATTTCACATTCTTGTATGAAATTTTGAGGCATCTCATCTTTATGTGTGATCTTGCCTTGTTTTTGGCAAGAATCACAATGTTTAACCATCTCGTGAGCATCACGGTAAATGGTAGGCCAATAGAATCCCGAATCAAACACTTTTTTGGCAGTGTAGGTGGGACCAAAGTGACCACTGGTGGGTCCTTTGTGGCAAGCCTGGAGAATGTCCAAAGCGGCCGGTCCGTCAACAAATCAGCGAATAATCAAGTCAGCGCATTGTTTGAATAGAAAAGGGTCATCCCAAAAGTAAGTCTTAACATCGTTCAAGAACTTCTTTTTTTGTTGGGATGTTAACCCTTGGATGAGAACACCACCCGCTAGTAGTTTGCAATATCGGCAAACACGGGGTGCCATCAAGATTGAGATTAATAGACATTAAGGTCTCAAGGGGGAAAGAATCATTGATCTCTTTGTTCGGATGATCCCCTTGATATGGATCCTCAAGTCTGCTCAGATGATCCGCGGCCAGGTTTTCGGCTCTCTTTTTGTCACGAATTTCAATGTTGAATTCTTGAAGGAGTAAAACCCAGCGAAGAAGTCTTGTCTTAGAATCATGCTTTGTCATCAAGTACTTCAACGCGGAATGGTCCATATATACGATTGTGGTGGAAAGGACAAGATAGGGGCGGAATTTTTCAAAAGCATAGACAACAGCTAAAAGCTCTTTTTCGGTTGTCGTGTAATGCAATTGAGCCCCCGTCATTGTCTTGCTAGCGTAGTGGATTGGTTGGAAGTGTTTATTCACTCTTTGGCCCAAAACCGCTCCAATAGCAAAATCACTAGCATCACACATCAACTCAAAGGGAAGCTCCCAATTAGGGGTAACCAAGACGGGTGCCTTAGTTAGCTTATCCTTAAGCGAGTTGAAGGCTTCAAGACACTCTTTGGAAAAGATAAAAGGAGTATCTTTTTCCAAGAGGTGGGTCATCGGGCGAGCGATTTGAGAAAAATCTTTGATGAATCGACGGTAGAAGCCCGCATGACCCAGAAAGCTTCTCACACCCTTCACGGTTGAAGGTGGAGGTAATTTGGCTATGACATCTACTTTAGCACGGTCGACTTCAAGACCGGCGTTAGAGATTTTGTGTCCTAGCACAATGCCTTCTTTTACCATAAAATGGCATTTTTCCCAATTCAGAACAAGGCGAGTGTCTTCGCACTGCTTAAGCATACGTTCCAAATTGGCAAGGAAAGAAGAGAAGGAATCCCCAAAGACCGAGAAATCATCCATGAAGACTTTCATGGTTTGTTCAACCATGTCATGGAAGATAGCCAACATGCACCTTTAGAAAGTCCCGGGGGCATTACATAAGCCAAAAGGCATCCTTTTGTAAGCAAATATGCCATAGGGACAAGTGAATGTTGTCTTCTATTGATCTTGGGGATCGATGGGTATTTGGAAATAACCCGAGAAACCATCAAGAAAGCAGTAATATTCATTACCCGCTAAACTTTCAAGCATTTGGTCCATAAAAGGTAGAGGGAAATGATCCTTTCTCGTGGCATCATTGAGTTTGTGGTAGTCTATACAAACTCTCCACCCAGTAACGAGACGGGTAGGAATCAACTCGTTGTTTGCATTGGGCACAACGGTGATGCCGCCTTTCTTAGGCACACAATGGACTGGACTAACCCATGGTGAATCCGAAATAGGGTAAATCATACCCGCATCAAGAAGTTTGATAACCTCTGTTTTGATGACTTCATGTATTTTTGGATTCACCCTTCGTTGGCTTTGAATTGTGGGCTTAAAGTCGTCCTCCATGAGAATTTTGTGTATGCAGAAGTGAGGATCAATTCCGCGAATGTCGGAGATTTTCCAAGCGATAGCTCTTTTATGCTTCTTCAACACGGCGACAAGGCGGGCTTTTTCTTCTTCTTTCAGGTCCTTCGCGATGATGACCGGTAACTTCTCGTTGTCTTCAAGGAAAACGTACTCAAGATGAGGAGGTAGGTCCTTAAGCTCAAGAGTGGGAGGATCCTCAATAGATGGTGAAACTAACGATGGATCATCATTAGTCACCTCTTTAGGAGAAGGAGGATCAATAGCAGTAACCGTTGGAGATAGAGGAGAAAGATTGTCTTCTTTGAGAAGGTTTTCAATGAGGTGGAGATCTTCATCCCAATTGGTGGTAAAATCGTCATGGTCTAAGTTCACATCTCCTATGGTGGCTTCCAAATCTTTCCAAAGGAAATCACTTTCTCCAAATAGAGAAAGTGATGAGTCAATAGAGGAAACGGACTCAACATTGGGAAGAGAGGTAGGAATACTTTTACAAGCATCTTTGAAGTGTTCTTCACAAGCCTCATCAAGAACATCAATACAATTAACACTCTCGTATGAATAAGGCTGTTTAGACAACTTGCCCATGTTGAAGACGATTTTATCGTCACCCATTCTCATGATAAGCTCACCGGCTTCAACATCGATGAGAGTGCGACCGGTCCTCAGGAATGGACGACCAATGATCAATGGCACACGAGGGTCCATGTCGTAGTCAACAACGACGAAATCGGCAGGAAAAGTGAATTTGTCGACTCCTACAAAGACGTCTTCGGCTATCCCCACTGGATAAGCAACCGTACGGTTAGCTAATTCCAAAGTCATTTTGGTGGGGACTAGCTCATGGAGAGACAATTGCTTCCAAACGCTTAAGGGCATTAAGTTGATACTGGCACCTAGATCGGCTAGGGCCATGCAATTCTCTACTCCCGGGAAGTTGCAAGGAATCAAAAAGCGACCCGGATCACCAAGTTTGGTGGGCAATTTCCTTAAAAGCACTACGGAGCAGTTCTCATTAAGTTGGGTCTGAGCAATGTCAAGAAGCTTTTCCTTATCACTTAGAAGATCTTTAAACATCTTAGCGTATTTGGGCATGTGAGCGAGAGCCTCGGCAAAGGAGATGTTAAAATTCAATTGTTTAAACATTTTGAGAAAGTTTGAAACTTGAATATCATCCTTGCTCTTTTGCTTCTCTTTCCTCAACCTTGAAGGATAAGGTATATTGGATGAAGAAGAAGGCTTTAGGGGAATAGGATCACTCACAACCACGTGTGGTGGGGAAATGGGGGTAGAAGGTGAAGGAGGCGGAGAAATTGGGGAAGTAGAAGGATGAGGAGTAGGAGCAGGTGACTCGTTCTCCTTAGTCACAACCACCGGTGGAGGTATAGGAAGCTCAGGTTCCTTGGTACCTTTGCCACTGCGAGTGATGATTGCTTTCATCTCCCCTCTTGGATTCGCAACGGTGTTACTCGGAAGAATACCCGAAGAAGAGGGTTGATTACCTTGGAAGAAACTAGCCATCATGTTCTTTAAGTCATTCGTTTGACTATCCAACGTGTTTCTCATATCAGCTCTCAAATCGTTCCCTTATTTCACCAGGTCTGCTTTCAAGTTGAGCACTTCTCGCTGAAGATTTCCCACGATCACATCGTTAGTCCTCATGTAGGTTTCCACTTCTTGGTGTAAAGCGGTGGGTTGGTTGGGAGGAGCATTGTATGCGGGTGGTTGATAAGCAGGTTGCTGGTAAACTTGGTTGTTTCTTTGAGGTGGAGGTGGTTGTTTGTGAGGTGGGATGTATGGTCCACGAGATTGTTGTTGTTGTTGAGGAGGGCGGTTAAGGTTTTGTTGTTGGTTTGGGTTGGTAGGAGGAAAACCAGGTGGAGAGAGATAGTTTTTGGAGCGGTAGCTAAGCAAGTTACGGTCACCTTGAGGTCGAGCTTGATAAGCGGGTTGAGGATAGGTTCCATAAGCTGCATTCACGTTTTCAGAAGGGTAGTCTTGGGTGGCGGTACAAGTGGTGTAAGAGTGAGGACCCCCGCATATCTCGCATGGTTGGCTAACGGCATTGACTTGAGCGTCTTTAGCGTTTCTAGCGTTGATGCTGTTGGTGTTGCTGGCAGTTTGGGTAGCAAGCGATTCAAGAAGCGTAGTGATTTTGTCCAGTCGCTTGTCGCTGTCACTAGTGCTAGCACTAGCGACATTGGTCCGAACACTCTTGGTTTGCACACGAGACTTATTCTCAATGATATCCCAAGCAGCATTGGAAGTCTTAGCCAAAAGATTACCCCCCGAGGCACTGTTTAGTGAATCTTGGTCATTCATGCTTAAACCATTATAAAAAGTGTTAATTTGGTGCACTTTGGTAAAACCATGTTGTGGGCATTTTCTTAAAAGATCTTTAAAACGATCCCAAGATTCACTAAACGACTCATCGTACTTTTGTTCAAAATTTATGATTTCAATCCGCAAAGCGGTAGTACGAGAGGGTGGGAAAAAGTAATTGATAAACTTGGTTTCCAAATCCGTCCACGAAAGAATACTTTGTGGCGGTTCCTTAGCAAGCCAATGCCGGGCTTGTCTCTCTAAAGAAAAGGGAAAAAGTTGTAAACGGATTAACTCTTGTGGAACACCATTGAATTTGACCGTATTCGTGAGTTGTAGGAATCTCTTGATGTGGTCATGTGGATCATCAATGGTACGCCCCAAGAATGGTTGAGCAGAGACCATCTGGATAAAGCCGGATTTGAGCTCAAAGTTGTTGGCTGCAATCGCGGGTATAACAATTGGATCAGTGTTGCCATCTACATGAGCTTGCAGAAGTTCAATCATCGGGCGATTATCCGGTAGAGGCTCATTGTGGTTGTTATTATTCATGTTGTTGAAAGGTGGGTTGTTGTTGTTATTATTATTGTTTTGAGGTGGTATGTTGTTGTTGTTTTGTACACCGGCCATGTCTAAATCTTCGAGAGGCTCGAGCTCTTGATAAGACGTTGATCGAGTGCGCATACACCTGCAAAAGAACTAACAAGGCAAAAACAAAGCAAAAATATTTTTGGTTTTTATGTTTTTTAATTTTTAGGATTTTTTTAAAATTTTATATTTTTTAGGATTTTTTTTTGAAAATTTTTGTGAAAAAGTAACGTTCCCGGTGAACGGATCCCAAAATCCAAGTTCTCACAAAAAACTGTTGATCTTAACGAGAAGAGCCGGCAGCGGCGCCATTTGATATTCGTTATTTTGCAGTGGGTTCTAAATTCTCTCGATATCCTCTCGAATTGATCTCGGTTCTAAGTAGAATGATTGTTCTTGGTTACTAAAAAAGGGGTTTTGGTTTTATAATCTACTAAAAGGTTTAAATGCATTAACATAAAAACTTAAATCTAAATCAATTAATTTAATAACAATTAATAAAACTAGAATTAAAATTAAAATTAAAATATAAATGCAAAATGAAGAAACAGTAAGTAGGAAGGAACGGTAAGTAAGACTAAAAGTGCTCAAGAGAAAATTGATTCGGAAGTTGACCTTGATTCGGAAGTTTACTCGGAACTTGTTTCGGAACTTGGTTCGGAAGTTGTTGATCCGGAACTTCGTTCGGAACTTTCACTCGGAACTTTACTCGGAACTTTCACTCGGAACTTTCACTCGGAAGTTGATCCGGAACTTTGTTCGGAAGATTGATTCGGAAGTTTACCCGGAACTTCGTTCGGAAGTTGTTGATCCGGAAGTTCGTCCGGAGCTTTTGGTCCGGAAGTTTATTCGGAAGATTTGAAAAGAGCATTCATTCGGAACTTTTAAAAATTGATTCGGATCTTTTTGAAAGGAAATTTATTCGGAACTTTTGAAAAGCAAATTCATTCGGAACTTCTAAAACTCATTCAGAACTTTTTGTTCATCCGTAAGTTTTAGTTCATCCGGAACTTTTGGTTCGTCCGGAACTTTGGTTCATCCGGAACCTGGGGAACTCAAGAACAGTACTTTTTTCAGAAAAACAGGGAATGACGATTTAATCCAAAATCAAGCTAAATAAGCAAAAAGGTTTTACCAAATTAACCACAAATCATCTACCAACTACAAGGATCAAATCCCAATCACAAAAATACAAATTCAACAACTTCTTAAGATCAAAACTCAACTAAATAAGAACTTTAGAACTTGAAATAAAAAGATGATGAAGAACAAGATGAATGAAAGGATTAAAGGAAGACTTGTATTAATGATTAATGTTGAACAAATAAAAGACAAGATTAAACTACAAGATTTGGAAGAACAATAATCAAAATCACCAAACACCCTAGTGGTGTTGGTGATGACTACGAACAAGAAAAGAGAAAAAGAAGGAGAATGAAAAAAACTGGATGAAAAGTGTGAGGGGAACCCTTTATATAGCTGTCCCCTTTGGTAGGTGAGTGGGCTTTCTCCCGTTCTTCTTGTCTTCTCGTCTTTTCAGAAAAGTTGACGTTTTCGATTCTGATTCGGGATTTGTCGTCGATTAAATTCAGCTCGTCTTTTAATTTCTTCGTTTAATAGACTTGAGTTTCTTCGACTTATGTGAATCTTCCATCTTTGGTCCTTTTCTTCGATAAATCGTCAAATAGGCCCAGTGACTTCAAATCTTTTGCATCTCTTGGACAATAGACTTCGTCTTGAGTCTTTTTCTTCCATAAAACCCGTGCAATCCCATGTTTTCTTCAATATTCATCCGATTGGCTCTGAAAACACAATAAACACAAAAACCACGCTTAATTCCAAACAAATGACATTAAATACGTGTTTTGGTCTCGTTTTAGCCAGAATTAAGTGGAAAAAGGATGGGTGTTTACACACCTATCAGACTCGATCTGCAATATTCCTTTAACTTTTCAGCCTCGTTGTGATGATGTCGATGTTTAATATATTAGGCTTGCCGTCACGTATCGGTTTGTCATGGCTTAGGGTTTTTGTGTGATAATGAGTAAGTTTCGGCAGGTAATAAATCATGAATTATATTATTGACTGAGCCCATTAGTCCACATTTAGTAGGTTATTAAATTGTGATTTGAAAACAATATTAACGGCAACTAGTACTACGCGAATAATGCCGAGAATAACGGAGTTACGATCAAGTATTGCTTTCCATACATGCATTATTATTTTCCCTTTTTTTATTTCAATACATGCATAATATTGCTATTATGAAATTAGTTAATATTAAATCTCCTACTGATTCATGTAATTCAGTATTAATTTCATAGATACATTTTGAGCAAGTTTAAAAAAAAATATCAAATCAAATCCTCTATTTTTTTACAACTTAGGCTTTAATTTTAAATATCTATTATTAAACATTAGGTTATATGTCAAGTTATCCAAATGAAATGTGTTTCAGATTTTTTTTGGGTTTTACAACTCTTCCTTCTGAACAAAAAATTTCGGCCTCGAAATTTAAAATAAATTCTACGGGTTTTACAACTCTTCCCCTCTAAAAAAAATAATTCGTCCTCGAATTAGAGACACGAAAATGCTGTGGTTTTATATTTTTTTCTCTCTAAAAAGGAAAATTCGTCCTCGAATTAGAGGTAATAAGCTGATGACGTTATAAAAGCTGGGAAAGACACATAGGCTGAAGAATAGAAAGCTGAAAAGACATATAAGCTGATAGATAATTCGTCCTCGAATTAAGACGTAATTGTTGCTGAGAGGTATAAACATGACATGACTGACGTGAACATGGAACGTGCCATGACTGAAAGAACTTAACTGGATTTATTGAAGGAAAAAGGATGAGAGGTCCGGATGGACTCCTCCATTTCGAGTGGCTTCCCGCTCGAAACGATTCCTTCAATGGTAAAAACACTATGAATACCTTGGTCCTGATGACCCTATCCTGACGATGTTGAATAGTTTCTGGTTCCATACTTAGGATGGATTTTCTGAATCTGATAGAATGAAAAAGTTATAGCATGTAGGATACATGAAATGGTACGTACAGTTATCCTGAAAAGATAACATTTATAACTCTGAGCAAGCTGTTGAAAACATATAGAGACGAACTACGTGAACAATTGTGAACGTGCTACGTGAGCAATTGCGAACGTGCTACGTGAGGAATTGTGAACGTGGTTCGTGATTATATAAGGAACGTTGTGCATGAAGTATATCGTGAATGTGATACGTGAAACATACCATGAACATAGTACTAGGACATATTATGAACGTATGCTGACTGAGGAAGGAATGCTAAACGATACGGCCTGAGATGTGAAACGTCTGCCTGGGTATGAAAAAAAATTGTGCTAAACTTGAGTCTGGTTTCTCAAGATTTCTGTAACCAAATTTAGTACAAGACCTAGAACGTGTATAGTGAGATGGAACACGAACGTGAACGTGAACGATGTCATGAATGCGAACGTAGACGTAAATCATGATATGGAAAACATATGAACAGAAAGAAACTAAAAAAATCATAACTGTGGACGTGAGACGTAAACATGAAGGTAAACGTGAAGTTGTACATACACGTGGACGTGAATGTGAAGGTGAACGTTACCGTGAACATGGATTTCTATCTGATATGATGGTTGATGGTATACCTTGAAATCGTACGATCTATTTCTGAATTTCTTGCATATCTGCTAATGCGTAAACTTTTCGGATGAAAGAAAACACGTAGGTTGGATACAGGGTCGACAATGACTTAGATAGCATTATACTTTTTCTGAGTCTGTGGTAAACTGATAACAATCTCCATGGAGTCTTGTCTCCTTTCGATCCAGAATTTCTACTGGTAGTAATAACTCGATAGCATGACAGTGTTCTATCTTGAACCTGTTGGGATGGCAGGCATTAGATATGAACGTAGATGCCTCAACGTGTTATACTGTTTCTATCAAAATCCTGCCCAAAATTTTGGTACATTCTGGTGGAACCTGAGTGAATATTCACGGAAGGTATGAGTCCCGGTAACTAGACCTTTACTAGCGTAGGGTCTTGGGGAATACATCATTCGGTGTAGGTTCCCTTCTTTATGCGTAAGCTTAGTCATAGAAGGCAGATCATGAGAACTGTCAGGAATTTTTACGGTATTAGTTTTCTGAGTTCTAGAAATTTTGTATGTTTGTCACCGACGTCGGTCTTAACCATTTGGCTATGGCCTTCACCTTCACGGTATTATCTGAAATTCTTTTCTGCTGAAGTAGGATGGCTCAGAAACGCCACTTTATTCAATTGGAATTTATATCTGGAAAGCTGTGTATAAAATTTTCTCCTATCGAATATTTTGTACAACTGTGAGAAGATGATTCTCGTGTTCTTCTTTAGGATTTAGCAGATCAGAATGTGATCAATGTATATTGACAATTTTGTCTGAGAATCATGGGAAAAATTTTATTCATAACTTTCATAATATAGCTGGAGCATTAGGGAGCTCAGAAGTATAAAATCAAAATTTTTAGAGAGACTGTAATATGTGCAACAGCAGTCTCGAAAACATCATGTTCTTTCTCTCACCACCGATGGCAGCATGATCAGAAATTGTTCTAGAAAATGTTTAAGACATCGTAGGAGATCAGATAAACCTTCTATTCGTGGAATGAATATCGTTTATGAATAGTGATCTTGTCAAATTTTTGTTGGTCGATACATGATCGCAGGTTACCGGCCTTCTTCCTGATAGACAAAAACGGTGCACCTCCTGGTGGTGCGTTAGGGCGAATAAATCCTCGTTCTAGTAACTTTCGCAGCAATTACTGCAACTCTTTTAACTGGGCCGAAGCCCTGCGATAAAGAGTTCTGAAAATAGGTTCTGTACTTGAGACAAGCTCTATGTTGAACCATATCTCGTGGTTAGAAAGGAATTTCTGGAAAACCTCCTGGGATGACATCTGTAAACTTTAGGATAATCTGCTGATCATGAATTTAAGGAATTTCAGAATTCGCATCATGAATGGTGACTAGAAGTCTTTGCAGCTATAAGATAATAATTCACGTGCTGATAAAGCTGAAACTATTGAACTAATTTTTCTGGCAGAAATAAAATGAATGTGTTCAGGAGTTGGTAAGACGGATCTCGTCGTTAACTGAAAAGAAAACTTTAATAATTATGGGTGGTACTGTGGAGTCTTTTCTGGGTGGGAGATCGGTTAATACCTGATTTAAAATAAAACTATCATAGGAATACGTGAAGTAAACATGGCAACTTTCATTGAATGTGTTTATCTGTAACCTCACAGAAGGAACACTGCGTGTTTAACTTGAATAATACTCCAGTGGTGGTAACTGGATCTTTAATGATTTGATCTATGTGTGGCATGACAAAAATGGTTTACCCCCGTGGAGGGTACCTTGAATTTCTGAGGTCTGAGTTAGAAGACACACTGGAGTTATGAGTCTTGACTCGTGCCTTGAGAAGATATTCTTATGACATGTATCATGACTCGTATCTTGACATGTGTCTACCGAAATGATACTTGGGACCTGTGTCTTGACTGATGTCTTGACATGTGTTTTTTAATGGGTGAGTCTTAAAAATGTTGTGTTTCTGGTAACTGCTAGGGTTGGCGGACCGATTTGTTGGAAACTCACTTTATGTGACGACATTTAAGAATTCCCATTAGTTATCATAGTCACACACGTTTAGACTAGACTAGGTTTGTTGTATAGTTTATGTTGTGTGTGTGACTATATATACCCCTCCTTAGCTTCCAAGGAGGGGTGTTGCTTGTGTTTTTCATTCATTAGTTTAATACATTTTCTATCTTTCACACATTCAACCTTTCTCTCTCAACCCAACAATGGCTTCTATCATCTATCACCCTACTAGACCACCGGATTAGCTTTTAGCAAATCTACAATTGGCATCAGAGCCTTGTTTCATTCCTTGGATCATGTTTTTGTTTCGATTTTGGTGGTCTTAAAATTTTTTTTGGGGTCCGAATCTAATTCTTTGTCACGTCATGTTATTATTTGGTCCAAATCTGTCTAAATAGTCACGTATTGTTATCATTTTTGTCACATTTTTGATATTTACAAACCCATATCACAAGTTATGTCCAAATTCTTTATCTTTTATTTGTCATATATTTTGTGTCATTGGTTTTGTCACAGCCCACATATCCAATCTCTTGTCTGATATCTGGGTTCACTACTGATTTGAGGTTTTGAGTCCCTGGTTTCACCCATAACAGTCATATCTGGGTCCAAAGTTGTCTCATATCTGGTTGTCTACTGTTTCTTGTCTTAATTTTAGATCTGGTATCATTTTTCTGGGTTTGTTATTGTTCTTTTTTGAAGATGCAGTTACCCAGAAAAGTGGACAAATTCACATTTCCGGATTTTCAGGAAAAAGGACAGTACTTTTGGATAAGATTTTTGAGATGGTAACATTCAGATCGGAATATTGCGATCGCAAAAACCTTTGGTTTCTACATTGCGATCGAATATTCCGATGGAACACAGTCTGTGCATTCCGATGGAACACATTCCGACGGATGCATTCCACCGGATGCATTCCGACGGATGCATTCCGACGGGGTGTAGAAGAGAAGACATTCCGATGGATTTTTTTTGATCACATTTCGATGGAAAAACAAATGTAAACATTGCGATGAAAACAAAAACATTCCGATGGGTTTTCTGTTAGACATTACGATGGACTGTTAATAAAATCAGTGGACCAAATATGTGACCGAGACCTATGCCAAACATAACAGCCTACATTTTCACATTCAATCCAACACCAAGTCTAGCTATAATCCCATCGTCACTTTTTATCTCACAACAAACCCCGACTCGATATATAACCATCCGTCTCTTATCCCAACTAGACTCGAACCAAAACAGAAAATTATATTGGATCTCATATTTAATTCGTTTCAGACATGCATGCCAAGATCTATATAGATCTCACGAATTTCAATCATCACAGATCTGTAAATGGTTCTTACCATCTTTACTATTCGAATATAATTAAAGTTTCATAACAAATATGTTACAAACCTTAATTGTTTCGATTTATGAGAAACATATCAAACCTTACCCGAGACCCTTTACAGCTCTTGTAAAGCCCCATGCTCCTTTGATATTCGAATGTATGAATGATTGATAACAATTTTCGTTATAATCATTTCATTGATTTGTTTAATTTAAGACACACGCAATCGAAATTAAACCCTACCTGAGACCACATATGTGATCTTGAAGATGTTTCATGATCTGATTCGTGCTCTAATGATGTTAAGACTGGATTCAGGCTCGAATGAGATGATATTCGCATACGTGTGTTGTTGGGAGACGAGGATATTGTGTGTGTTAGAAGGGGGCGGTATGTTTGAGATGAGTACTAAGATTCGACTGATTATCTCAGTATTTTTTGATGGAGATGTATCTGATTTGGTGGAGAAGCAAATGAAGTTTAGATGAGATTTGGGTGAGTTTAAGATGAGGGGACGGAGTTTACTAGGTGAGGGGAGTAGTGAGAGAAAAGGGGCGGACATATCTAAGATATGTTTTTAAGTGAATGTGATTAGGGTTATGAGTTAACTATGTTAGTTGACTTATATACCACTAATGTGGCTGCGTTTGAGACTTGTGATGATGGACCGGGTTCCAAAAAAAAAAAAAAAAAAAAAAAAAAAATTGGGCCTCATTTATTTTGGTTATAATCACATAATGGGCCGTGTAAATTTTCTTTTTATACACACAAGTTTTTAAAACAAATTTGTATGTTTTATAAATTTTGTGTGTATTAAGTTTACTTCGGTCATTATCGGGACGAGACACAAAGTGACAAGTGACGTGACAAAGTAACGTGACAAATGTTACGAGAATTTATTTGAGACGAGACCAAGAAAAATTGGGCGATTTTTTAGTGACTACAGATTTTTCTAGATCGGGTATTAATTATGGGAAGTTGAAGACGGATTTTTCGAAGGCGTGAACTTATTTTATCTTTCAAAGATAACTTGCTCGTGCTTCATATTAGAATGAATACTTGGTTATCCGGTTTCCGGGTTCGGGGTGGTTGGTTGATGACTCGGATAACTATCACTTAAAGGGGTTACATTGTTGTACTCAGTGTCACGCGCTTATTCGACGTGGATAATTTCAAGAGGTGTTGTACTTATAGACTTCTTCAGTGATGCATTGAGTACTTAGAGATTTCTCCACCGTTCTTCATTCAACAATAGTGCAAGCTTAAGTCACAAGATCGAAGGATTTTTATTCAGCTTCACGTTTGATGTATCCGGTTCATTCTTTCAGTGGTCACTTCAAATTGCTTTCACGTGGGTTGGTAATGGTGGCCATGGAGAGTTTATGAGAAGAGATTTTCGATCAACAGCTGATTCTCACAAAATATATAATTCAGCTTATTTATTATTCTCACGAGATTTCAGGTACATGTGCGTACGATTTATTGATGGTTCCGAGTTTCGAAACCATCGAGGGGGAAGAAGAAGACACATTGAACGCACAACGAGTACACGTGATGAACTTCATACCTTCTTTTGATTTGAAGACATTCCGGGATGACATTTGTCATAGCCGTAGAGAAAATCAGTGTTTTAACTCGTGGCGTTATCAATCTCTAAACGGTACACTACTGATTCGAGGTTTAATTGTTTGATTGTTGCAATTAAACATCATCATTATCCTATATGCATTCCCGGGACTTAATTGACTCTGGTGCATCTCTGGAAGAAGATATGTGCATTTCCGGGACTTAATTGACTCTGGTGTTACGATGTCAACTTCATGAATGGGATAAAGTGTTCACTTCAGTATTTGAGCTTCATACTTCGGATTGATTTACTTTCTTCAACTATGTGGGGGAAGAAATGTCTTGATTCTTTCTGGTATGCATAACTTGAACTCTCAGGGGGAAGAAAAATTCAGAAGAATTATTCAAGCGTGAGAAGAGAAGTTGTTGATCTACTTGGTGTGCCCCAAACTTTCAATCCCTCTTAGCAACGTTATCATGTTATAAGATGGGATTTGCTAGTTAGATTCCGCTGTGCGCTTAATTATTCTAAGCTTTATTGAAAGCTTTGAAGTTGCTTACGAGGATTGTCGATTTAGGGGGAAGCTATTTAAAAGCTTCTACATCAAGTTTATGTGGCATGAATTAGGGGGAAGCTAATTCAGAAGCTTCTCCTTAACCAAAAGTGTATGGGTTACTTAGCTCGTGCCGTTACAGTATTTCTTCTACAAGTTACTTTAAAGATGAGTCGTTTTGAAGACGAAGGCCTCAGAAGACATCATCAACATTGGACGCTTCATGAAAGCTCTTGTTCTTATCATTATGTACTTGTTAGGAAAAATATTGTAAGGAATTCTACACGTCGTCCCATGGGGGAAGATTGTTGGAAACTCACTTTATGTGATGACATTTAAGAATTCCCATTAGTTATCATAGTCACACACGTTTAGACTAGCTATGGTTCAATTCACAGAATCTAAGGAAGAAAACATGTGACTAAGTATGGGCGATTCTGGTTCGATCCACACTTGTCAAAATTTTCTGAGAACTGTCATGTATATAATTTACAATCTGGGACTAAATATGGATGGTTGTAGTCCAACAACACTTGTCAAAACTTTATAAAATGCCATGATATAAGCAAAGGTGAACGTCTATGGTTCAGTTCACAAAACAATAAAAGTGGAAATGGGACAATATCTCTATGGATTTTGTCACTAGATTACCACAAACTCAGCGGAGACATGATGCAATCTGAGTTGTTGTCGATCGTTTGACCAAGTCGGCACATTTTATTCCTATCCGTAAAGATTTCGCAGTCAGTAAATTAGCAGAACTATTCACCAAGGAAATTGTACGGTTTCACGGTACACCTTCTGAAATTATATCAGATAGGGACCCACGTTTCACTTCTCATTTCTGGGAAGGTTTGCATAAAGCTTGGGGAACTAGGCTCAAGCTCAGCACAGCTTTCCATCCGTAGACGAACGGTCAGTCAGAGCGTACCATCCAGACCTTGGAGGACATGCTACGCGCCTGTGCATTAGAATGGACAGGACACTGGGATGACTATATTTTCTTGGTTGAGTTTGCCTACAACAACAGTTGGCATGCTAGTATCAAGCGTGCTCCATTCGAGATGTTATACGGCAGGAAATGGCGTGCTCCTATTTGTTGGGATCAAGTAGGAGAACGGTTGATTGAAGGACCAGAATTAATAGAACTGACCAATGAAAAGGTCGCCCACTACTACAAAAAAGCACATAAACATCCCTTAATAAAGACCACTTCTATAATAACCGGTTCATATTGTAAGAAGTTTTAAAAAAGACACCAATTTTAATGAAGGAACCACTCTCTATAATTAAAAAATAAAAAAAGACCGGTTATTTCGAAGAGACCCGGTTTAGTTAAAACCAAACAACACGCTCTTTGTTAAAAGTTTACACTTATACATAATAATGAAAAAAGAAACCTATCCAGATCTTCCCAAAATTTTCTCCCAATTTTTACCACCAATCAACTCTAACCACTACCCCACGATGATCCACCTCACTCTCAAACTCCCTCTAATCGAACCTTAACCACTCCTCTTGATATATCCTATTTTCGACAAGTTATTAAACACAATCATTTTTATCCTAATAAATCCCAAAACAGTGAAACACCATCTACCTTTGTCAATCACAACCAAGCTCAACTTGGCCATTCATTTATGTTTCAACCCGTCAAATGGTTTTTCTTCTTCTTAATTTAATTTTAATATACAGCTGTTACTTTTTTAGGTTAATTTATGTTAACAAGTGTGGGTAACTTGGATTAGATAGGATTTAGGTTTATCAAATAGTAATATTTTGTATGCATAAATGTTATGCGTGTGCTTATGTGATGTTTAGTTTGGGACTTTAGGCTATGATTCATTAACAAATATTAGGTGGGTATGTTTGAAATATGTAAGTTGGGTGTTTAGTTTAAGACATTATATTTTTATGATCTATCTAGTAGTATATCAGTAAAAATAAGAATCATAGCTGTTTGTCCAAAATAGAGCAGGTTCAAAGCTGTTTGTTTCTTATATGCAATCATTTTTTAAAGTGTACAAATAAATGTATGCTTATACTTTAGTCTTCTGGATGATTGATCTTGCAGGAGGCACACATGTATGCCAAGTCAAATGATCTTTTCTTCATGGAGACATTTGCCGAAACTGTAGCGAATGTCAATGACATGTTTCATTGAATAGGTACACATACTTGTCAGATAGTTTGTGATATGTATCTGGAATTTGGCTTTTTTAAATTCTCGTGTTCTTGTAATTATAGTATATGACACCATTGTTCTGTCTGAAACAACCAAGAGGCTAGAGCTCAGCTCACCGGAAATCCAACCAGTGTGGTTCTTGTTTACAAAAACCGCTGAAGTAGCTCGTGTTGCATCATGATGTTCATAAGTAATATCTTAGTTCTCAATTGATGTTTACTATAGTTGGTTTTCTTTGAGCATATTTGTGTTTGAAACTTGTTTAGAATAGCATGAAAAATCGGTATAATTAGAAGGTTAAAGCTTCAAGTTTGTTTCTTCGCTTTGGTTATTGAGATTTCTGATTTATACAAGTGTTTTCTTAAATGGGAGCAAAGACGGAGACGTAAATCTTTTGGATGCTAAAAATGCAAAGTTAGTATATCACTGGCTAAAATTGCATGATACTGTGCTGTGTATAATATTATACTATTTACTCTAAAATTTTGACACAAGGTCAAAACTCTGCAGGCTGTTGTAACAGACATTCAATTTTTTTTCTATTGGGTTTCTTTCAGTGGGGGTGATGGTTATTTTAAGCTGGTACAACTTAAAGATTTACTATGAATCTGATGGGAAGTCATGCCATCTACACGGGCTTCACCATGGCTGTTCTGGTATCCTCTAGTTTAAAGCATTATCTTGCTTCTTTTTTATTGTAAATTGTTTAAAATGGCCACCTTTAAGGTAATTGTTTGTTTTATTTCTTTTTTAAGATTTCCTCTGCTGGAATGACTGTTAGTCTCATAGTCGTTGCTGCTTCATTCTTCATTAAGGTAATGATATATTTTCTTTGCTATTTCGAAGAAAACTATGAGATGCATTGGGTACATATAACGCATTACTTTGTGCAACGATTATCATTGTAAATTTGTAATATTGTGGATAACATAGCAGGGTTATGTGGAAGACCCTACTTCATTATCTCAGGTAAAACTGAAAGTAGTACGCAGTTAATCGAAAATGTATTTTTCCTTAGAAAAAGAAAATAGTGTGCCATTTGATGATATTTTATTTTCTTATGATTTCTATTGAAAGGGTGTACCAATGATGCTTATAAGAGATGAATATGGACATACTCGCAATGTTAATAAGAATAGCTATGGACCCAATACTGCCTTAAACCATTTTCTATGGGGAGAAGTATCTTATTTTTATTCTTTATTTGTAAAGCTTCATTATATATATATATATATATTTACTTCTCGAACCATTCACTTTGACTCATCAGTTGGATGCAAGAAAGAATGATTGCTAAATTATTTTTTTCTGGGAAGATCTAATTCCGCTTAAAGCATAGAGTATTCAGACAAGAAGTTTCATCGGCAAGGTAAAACACTACACATTTAAATTTCCATTCATTTATACATTTATCTTCTGATTGTTTCTCTATTTGTCACCTCATTCAGTCATAATTTCTTATCACATATTACATATTGTGAGTAACTTTCAAGTTATTTGCTTTTATTTGGATTATGTATAGTTCGCATGTCTTATTTAAACATTTGTGTAGGAAGGAACTGCAAACGAATTTGTTGAAGCTGATCTTAGATCCTTAAAAAAAATAGCTCGCTGCTACTTTGTTTCTAGGTTAAATATAACAATAGTTAAACAAGTTTGAGTCAAGTTGAGATGATTTGATGAAGGGTAGTTAGTTATATTAGCATGTATCAATACTTATGCACTTTAATTTAGGTGTATATTATAGAATTATGAAAATTTTATATTTTGCAAAACCAATTTTTTTTTGGAAAAGAAATTCTCACCGAGACCGGTTCTTATATAAAAACTAGTCTTTTTACTCTATAATAGAGACTTGTAAATAGTGACTGCAGACACCGGTTGTTACAATCAAACTGTTTTTTATGCTCATATTTGACATCGGTTATGTAACTGGTTTCTATATGTTTTGGTTATAGAAATACCCCCTCGCCTAGACCGGTTCCTAAACCACTCTCTATGAGCTATTCTAACCAGTCTCTATGAAACTTTTTGTAGTAGTGGCCATTGCTAGGGCAAAACTGCAAGAAGCACGTACTCGCCAGAAGAGTTACGCCGACAAGCATCACAGAGATCTATCATTTCAGACTGGGGATCGTGTGTTCCTCAAAGTATCACCCGCACGCGGCGTTAGACGTTTTGGCCTCAAAGGCAAGCTCAACCCTCGTTACATTGGACCGTTCGAAATCCTTGAACGTATCGGTGAAGTGTCATATCGGTTGGCGTTACCACCTCATCTTTCACACGTCCACAACGTGTTTCATGTATCATTACTCAGAGGGTACAACTATCATGAGCTTCACAAAGTGAATTATCCACTCGATCAGATTCTGGAGGATCTATCTTATATTGAGGAACCCGAAGCAGTTTTAGATCGCCAAGATCGAGTTATGAGAAGGAAGACCATTCCTTTCGTTAAAATCCTGTGGAGGAACCATACGGAGCGGGAGGCCACTTGGGAAACAGAGGAGTCTATACGGACTTCTTATCCTCACTTTCAGTTTTGATTCGGGTATGTCTTTTCAGCTTTTATGTCTTCCAGCTTATTAGCATTTTCGGCTTTTACTCTAGTCAGCTTAAATACCTTATAATTCGGGGACGAATTCTTTTTAGAGGGGAAGAATTGTAAAACCCAGTACAACCGTATCCTTAATTCGGGGACGAATTATTCTTTTTAGAGGGGAAGAATTGTAAAACCCGTATTTAAATTAGAAAAAGTAAATACGTGGTTTAATTATTTAGACTATTACGTATAAATTATGGTCGAGAACAAACGCGGGAAATTATATACAAAGATAAAGAAAAAAAATGAAAAGTTAGTTTTAAAAGGGGCCTTGGGCCGGTTTGTGTTTAAAAAAAAGAGAAAGAAAAGGATTATGGGCTTTAGCCCATCTTGGGTTATAAAAAATAAAACACGGGACTTAACCCTTCTCCCATAACAGACGAAAAAAAAAGATTAGGGTTTTTGGGAGTAAGTTTGGCCGCCGGGAAAAAGACAAAAGAAAGGAGGTCGAGCTTTGTTTTTGATCTAGTAATCCGTGTATTTACCTTTCAGTTATCAAACTACTACGGTAATCACCTCTTCTTATATCAGTTTATATAATCACGAATTAAGTTTTGATGATCAAGGAGAAAACGTTTTTTTTGTTTAAATAAATTAAAACATGAGCATGAAATAAAGATTAGGGTTTTGGTTGGGGATTTCATGTGGAACCGAGACATGTATATGTCTCGGTGGTGTTGTTATTGACTCGGACACAAACCAAAGAACCCATTCGAGGCTGTATATAAAAAAACAGTGGGATGGTTACAAGTCGGGTTTTGGTTAATAGCACGAAAACCGAGACCTTTAGGGTCTCGGTGTGACCCTGTTTTGGCCCAGCCGCGACCCACTAAGGGGCCGGTGTTAACTTCATGTGGTCGGCAGCAAACCACAATCAAACAGGGGGGTGCGTTTGGGTCTGCAGTAGCATAGGGGGTGCGTTTGGGTCTGCAGTAGCATAAGGGTGCGTTTGGTTTAATTAAATAGTGGGAAAACGTAACCTAGCAGTGGGAACTAAATGTTTAATCAGTGGAAAAAATGGGACATAAAATCTGGATATAATGAATATCATTAGCGACAGTTTTGCGACAGTTTTTCTGTCGCAAAACTGTTATATATATACAGTTTTAAAAGGGACAGTTTTTAGCGATAGTTTAGTGACTCAGTTTTCTGTCGCAGATTCATATAGGCGGATTAATCATAGTTTGTTGATTTGTTTAGTGCGACCGAGATGGGGTATCTCGGTAGGCTCGGGACATTATTATAATAAATAAAATGAATATTTTTATATTATACCTTTTTAATCTAGTTGTTTTATAAATGTTTAAAATATATTTTAAATGTGTTAAATTAAAATAGTACTTTAATATTTTAAAAGGGTATAATTTTATTAAATGAATTAAATTATTTTAGGAACTTTCTAATTTAAGAAACTTTCTATTTTTAGCGGGATACTTAATATAGTATTACTATAGCGTCAGAAATACACTTGTACCGTAGCTAATAGTAGAACGATAATACATTAAAATGAATTATTATAAGATCAAATTTATCAGTTAATATACGTACAAAATTTTAGAAATTAAATCAATAATGAAACGCCAATAAGATCATGAAATTAATTAGCGAATACCAGTTTACTCATTCACGTCCCTTATTCATGTAGCTCGCGTGAAATCAGAGTAGACTTTCTGTCAGTTGATCTCGGTCGGTTACTGGACACGAGGTACGGATTTCCGTCCTTTCAGTAAGGACTTCCTTTCTATGCATGATTAGGATTCCCCGTCTGCAGCCAAATGTTTTTCCCCGTATATGTTTATGCTTATCAGAAATCATGTTAAAAATGAAATAAGTGGCCTGAGCATTATATACAAGCACGACCAGTTTATGTACTAGTTACGGAGGTACCGTAAATACGACACTAGAGGCACCGGTGTCGTGACTCACATGCAGGAGAGTGATATCCTGCATCGTCCCACTCATGTTCAGTTTGGCCCATTTTATATGTATGTTTAGTGGGGCGTATGGATGCATCCTAGGCTTATCAGTTTACAAGTTATCAGGGTGAATGTGGTGTGTGCTCTACATCCTTCATATTGGAGCTGATCCCTCCACCCAGCACAGTATTTAGAGGTCACCCCTCTACAGTTATTTAGAGGTCACCCCTCTACAGCATGACGAGGTCACCCCTCCAGTTATTCATGCACGGCTGTTACAGCACGTGACCTATATAAGCTCTGGAAAATTAAAATACAGTTAATGCATGTTTTTAGATTTAATAGTTATAATTCAGTTTCAGTATGTATGAACCAGGTTTCTCAGATTTTATACAGAGTTCTACCACATGTTACATATCAGTCTCATAACTTCATTTGTTGTCATCTATTCCATTACTTTCAGTACATTCTTATCATGCTTTTTATCCGTTCACTGAGCGTTATGCTCAGCCGTAGTCTCCTTTCATGTTTCCAAACGGCAGGTACACAGGGGCGATCTTAGGACTTCTAAGAGAGTACGTGCATTTGGATGGGAGCTATCCAGACTCCTTTATTTTTATGCACACATTACATTACTTTGGTTGTTGGATACTGTTTCGTGCTTTTCTTTCAGTACTTAAATCTTTATATTTTGAGTTTATGTTTGGACTACCGATGTTTGATTCCGGTATTTCCGTATGGTCAGTTAATGTTTAATACATTGCCTTGCATGCTTTGATGACACGCCATAAATACACATAACGGTCCATTTATCCAAGTGGGTGTTACATCCGACCTCTCTAGGTGACCGTGAAGCTATTACGGATGCTCCGAAGGGAAAGATAGGCGTGTATACGCGTCTATTTGACTCGGCTAACTACCGCATCCCTCTTTCTAGGTTCTTAGTAGATCTGCTTCTGTACTACGATTTCCACATAACCCAACTTCACTGCATAGGGGCATGTAAGATCAACCAGTTTGAAATTACCTGCTATACATGTGAGGTAACCCTGACCGTGAATCTGTTTAGGGTTTTTTACTCCCCCCAACTTGTGAATGGGTGGCTATCGTTTAAGAAATGATCCGCGACCACCCCCATGACTTACAAGAAACCCTTAGATTCTGTTAAGAATTGGTACGGCCACTATTTTTTCGTGGATGAGAAAGTATTCTAAAACCCGGGCACCCGTAGACTATCCTCCCAAATCCAAGGACTATAGTAGTAAGGATTTGAAAATATTAGACACCCATCGCACGGAATTCCATAGGGGTCTGCCGGAGCATTTCCTGTGCCTAGTAGGGATCAGCCGCTATTACTATGGGAGGGAGGATAGATATCCGTGCTTTCTGAACGAGCGTAGGCAGGGTAGGTCTTCTATACTTTAGATGCGAACATGTCTTATAGTACTTGTGAAATTACTAATCCGTATGTCTGTAAATGTCCGCAGAGATGAAGCTGTTTGGTTTATTACGCCAAGGCGATCCAAGCAAAGTTCCTCAAGGATCACGACCACTGAAAGAAGGTGAATCCCCCTTACTAGAGGCCACCGTCAACATGACCATCCCTCTAGAAGAAACCACTGAGCAGTGGTCGGATGAGGAGGAGCCCGTGATCCAGAAGTCCCCCTAGACTTCCATAATGAAGATGGTGAGGAGCCGCTGTTGGAGGATACCGTGCCGAACCAAGATAAAGAAGAAGAACTCACCAATCCAGCTAACAATCACACCGGTGAAGAAGATGAAATAATACAGGATTCTGGATCCCCTCAACCATCAGAGCCCAAATCTAGAAAGCGGAAGACCACCAGGAAGGTAGCGAAAAACTTGGAGGCTGGGGCAGGAGCACACAATGCTCCCCCAAAGAAGCTAAGGAAGGACCATCCGTAGTTCCAAGAGGGAAGCAGTGTCTCTACGGCCCAAGTCAACCCTTCGCTGCATGTTGATGATCAAGTCTGGAAGGCAACCCCTGTGAATGCCGTGGCTCCTACTATCACGGAACCCGTGACTGGCACTACGTAAGTACCAATCAATACTCCACAAGATATAATCCACAAACAGAAACTAACAAGTGTATTCTAATAACAGGGCGGACCCGTCGATAGTAGCACAATAGAAGGAGGTGGAAAAGGAACCCTCACCCGTGATATCACTAAGACCTCCATCCCCTCCCGTGACTCATGAAGAGGAGCCACGTCCTGAGGGACCTGACACCAACCTTCGCCCAGCTTGGAACTTGTCCAACTTAACAAGATTAGAGGCGGAGTCCGAGTGCAGAGAATTTATGAATCACATCACTCCTCCAGCGCTGGCACAAGACTTGGACGAACTCGAGCACGAGACGCTGCTGTTGCAGTTTGATATATCCTCCGCGCACCAGGTGACAGTTGGTGCAGCCCTACGGCGCCGCCTGGAAAAAGCTTTGGCCAACGTGAGCCGTACTGATAGGAAGATTGCTCGCTGAGAGGAACTGGTGGAAAAGCATGATAAGACTATCACATCCCTCCAGGTAGCTTTAGTCGTTGCGGAATCAACAGTCAAGGAACAAGCCCACCATGCCAATGCACACGAGGAACGCATTGCTGATTTGGAGGCCCTCCTAGCTGCATCCTATGAGAAGGTACACGCTTCTATTGATACTCATTTGCTCATATAAGACCCATATCGTCTTGTAGTAATTTCAAGTATTATTTATAGGTATCCGCCACCGAAGCTGCCACTAAAGCCGTAACAGTACAAGCCTTCACCATTGCTCAAGAACGCGATACGCTTAAGGACGAACTTACCCATGCGTAGACTATCATGGAAGAGCGAGCTGCGGTAGCGGAGGGAGAACTGAGCAGGATAGAAACGGACTGTGCCGAAGTGTTGTGCCCTCCCTTGCTTACAACCATAGCCGGGCGTAGATGGATGGTCGGCCAGGTAATGTGGCTTGCCGTGAGCAAGGTAACGGAGGCTCCTTACTTGTTGCAGGCTTTTGCGGATGTTGTATCGGACGGCATTGACCGTGGTAGGCACGAGGGTTTGACCAAATCTGTGGAGCCGATGAGCAAGAAGGAAGACATTACCCAACATGCCTACCACAACCCTCTAGCTGAAGAGAAGATGACCGCATCGATGGCCGCCCTCGGGGATATCCAGCACCCATTCCTAGACGAGCTAGAGTCGCTGAAGGATGCTCCCAATAAGGTGATAATGTCCAAGCTCACAGCCGATCCCATCCAACTGACCCTGCCCACCTACGACTCTGTTTCGAAGGTGATGAAAGGTGAGAAGCTGTTAGCCGAGGCGTTGGATGCTAACATGACCATGGCATAAGGTGGAAAAGATGCTCGCGGTGAGGTCCTCCGCGCCTTGATTGCAGAAGGGAAGATAGAGATAGGAGAGTTCTTACCTCCTCTATAATTTACATTGTAAACATTTGTGCCTTTATTCGTTCGTGTATGTATACGGCTAGAACTGACAATATTGTTATAACTTGTTATGTTTATGTAAGTCCATGATGACCACGGATACTTCGTGTTTTGAATTTGAAACTTGTGTATTTTCTTTAGATATCATGTATCTACATTCCATGACATGTCACGTCTTACCCAGAATACAACCAAGTCTATATTTTACTAGACGTGCGACGTGCGTCTTTACCATGCAAAGCACTACGTGAGCGCGGCCTAGGGAAACTTATTACAACGTCTTGTAAAAAAGGTGTCTAGTAAGGATACATGATCCACGTCACTGGGGTTGCATCCCTCTTATGCGACAAGTTGAATTATTAGGTTCACTTAATCCTCTTACCCCGCCTGGAGGCGAATAGTACATGTACGCTTTTGAATGAATGCATGTGAATAAGAGATAGCACATTATTGAAATAACAACTAAATCTATATGAGATTAATTTGCACACATAATCTAAAAGATATGAAAATAATTTGCACAAGAACGAGTCGTGGAGCTAGCTAGGCACCACGGCATTTTATTAGAACGTTTATGATTTTTGTTTTGACAAGAATGGGAAATCCTAAAAACAAATAGAACCTAGAAAGCATGAAAAACAAAACAAAAAAGAATACATGTATCTTCATTGAAGCCAACTATAGCTAAGTGTCCATGCGGAGGCCGTAGCCTTTCAAAGATAGCACCTTTTAAGATTGCAGATATTCCATGTGCGTTCCAGGTCGTAGGGGTGTCCATAATTCGGGTTTGACCCACAAAAACCGAAAACCGAACCGAACCGAACCCGAACTAAAACCGAACCGAAAATAGAATTCGGGTTTTGGGTCATAACCGAACCGAACCGAACTACAAATACGGTTTTCGGGTTGGGTATGGGTTTGGCCGTCGGACCCGAGAACCGAACCGAAAACCGAAATTTTATAAATATATATATATTTTTTATAAATTTATATATATATAATAGTTATTAAAATTTAATTTAATCCTAATATATGCAAACTAGTTATTAAAACATAATTTTGATATAAAAATATCATTTTATACTTGAAATAACCTTTTTTTTCAAAATATTTATTTAATTATATATTTTTTTTGAAAAATTCAGAAAATTCGGGTTATTCGGGTCAACCCGAAAACCGAACCGAATTCAAATTCGGTTTTCGGTTCGGTTCGGTTGAAATCTATTTCGGTTCGGTTCGGTTTTCGGGTTGACTCAGAAAAAAAAATTAACCGAATAACCCGAACCGAATAAACCGAACAACCCAATAACCGAACCGAATGACACCCCTACCAGGTCGCGGCCATCCATGTCACGCAACTTGTACGTGCCCCGTCCTAAGGATTACGTAACCTCACACGGCCCTTCCCACTTGGGGCCCAGCTTTCCTGTATTCTACGCTCGACTTGCCTCGTTGGCACGATAAACAAAATCTCCCGGTCGAAAGGAGACACCTTTAACCTTGGCGTCATAATAAGCCTTCATCCGTGCCTTGGACTTGGCCTCTTTGATAGCCGCTATTTCTCTTTTTTTCTCCAACAAGTCCAGATTAATCAGGAGTTGCTCGTCGTTCGTGACAACATTAACCTCCGTCGTGCGGATGGTCAGCATTCCAATTTCTGCTAGTATAACAGCTTCAGTCCCGTAGGCCAGCGCAAATGGTGTGTCCCCATTGTCTGTTTTAATCATAGTCCTATGTGCCCATAGAACACGTGGCAACTCATCTACCCATTTGGCACTTCGTTCATCCAAGCGTGCCTTGATGCCTTCACCTAAGCTTCTATTCGCTCGTTCTACAAGACCATTTGTCTGTGGGTGTTTAACAGATGCGAAGCACCGCGTAATATTCAATGCTGCGCACCAGTCCTTGAATGGATTATCCGCGAACTGCTTCTCGTTGTCCGAGATGATTTCTCCTGGCAAGCCAAAATGACACACGATGTTTTCCCAAACAAACTTTTTAACCTGCTTGCCCGTAATGGATTTAACCGCTTTAGCTTCTATCCATCGTGTAAAGTAGTCCATTGAGACGATCAAGAACTTAACTCCTCCTGCAGCCACGGGAAAAGGTCCTGCAATGTCAATCCCCTACTTCTAGAATGGCCATGGGGATGTAACGGGTGTCAGCTCCTGCTACGGGTGTCGCGGTACTGGTCTGTGCACTTGGCAGTCACTGTCCTTACAAATCATGTCGCGTGCATCCCTATGCATAGTAGGCCAATAATATCCTGTGCGTAGAGCTCGTGCCACTATAGATCGAGGACCTGCGTGCATGTCACATGACCCTTCATGTATCTCCCTGATCACATAAGTAGCCTGGCGTGGCCCAACACACCGCAACCACGGCTGTAGAAAAGAGCGCTTGTAAAGAATACCTTCTCGAAGCTAAAAGTGCTGCGACTTCCTTCTGATACGCCGTGCCGCCTTTTCCTCATCCGGAAGGGTTTCATTAGTTAAATAGCTGACGATCGGGGTCATCCATGTAGGTCCATCTTCCTCAACTATAGTTGCGACTTCCCCTTCCGTTATAGACTTTTCCTTTAGTATTTCTACCAAGACTTGCTTGGATAAGTGGGTGAAACTTGTAGACGCAATCTTGCTAAGAGCGTCCGCCTTCTTGTTTTCACCTCTTGGTACCTGCTTTATAGAAAACTTGCTGAAAGTAGCTATGAGTGACTTGACTTTCTCCAAGTATCGAACCATGTTATCCTCCTTGGCTATATAACCTCCTAGAATGTGGTTCGCGATAAGCCGTGAGTCCACGTAAGCCTCAAGGTCGCGGACTCCCATTCTAGCGGCAATTTTTAAACCCGCAATCAACACTTCATATTCTGCCTCATTATTAGTGGTTGTAAACTCAAAGCGCAGAGCGTAAGTAAACTCCATTCCTTCCGGATTCGTAAGGATGAGGCCAGCTCCTGACCCGTCCGTGCACGAGGATCCGTTAGTAAAAAATGCCCATGGCTCTACTGGAGTTTCCTCTCGTTGTACAACCGGTCCATCCTCATATGGCTTCTCTATTAAGAAATCTGCCAAGATTTGGCCTTTGACCGTTTTCCTTGGTATGTAAGAGGTGTTATGCTCTCCTAACAGAATGCTCTACTTCTGTAGCCTACCGACCACGTCTGGTCTGGAGATGATTTGCTTTATTGGTTAATCAGTAATAACCACAAAGGGGTGCGCCTGAAAGTACCGACGTAACCATTTTGTGGCAAATACTAATGCCAAAACCAATTTCTCCATAGAGGAATAATTCAACTCCGACCCTTGTAGTGTTCTACTTATGAAGTAGACCGGAGTCTGGACTGTGTCCCTATCCGTCATAAGTACTGCACTTATTGCTCCATGTGTAGCCGACATATACGTGATGAGCTCTTCCTTAGGTCAGGGTGCTACTAGCATGGGAAGAGCTGCGAGGTGTTGTTTAAGCTGACCAAAAGCTTCCTCAACTTCCTTTGTCCAACAAAAATCTCCCTTCTTGATGCACTTCTTGAGTGTTTTGAATAGGGGAAGTGATTTCTCCGCGGACTTCGATAAGAACCTGTTTAGCCCGGCCAACTTTTCATTTAATGATTGCACCTCCTTTCGCGTCTGAGGAGATGGTAACTGTATCACCGCGTCTGTCTTTTCTGGGCAGGATTTGATCCTATTCGGATCGATCATGTATCCAAGGAACATCCCTTCGGTCGCCCCAAACGTGCATTTTTTTGGATTCAATTTCATATTAATCCTCCTCAATGTGTCAAACGTCTCTTGGACGTCGCGGAGAAGTGCCTCCTCTGTATGACTTTTGATGACTAGATCGTCAATGTAGACCTCAAGGTTGCGGCCTATCTGTAAGTCGAAGGCTTTATCAACAAGTCACTGATATGTTGCCCCGACGTTTTTTATTCCGAATGGCATTTTTGTATAACAGTATACACCCTGACTAGTATGAAACGCCGTCTTCTCCGCGTCCTCTTCCGCCATCTAGATATGGTGGTATCCTTTGTACGCGTATAAGAAGCACTTAAAGGGATACCCACATAGGGATTCCACTTTCCAATCAATCTCTTATAACGAATAGCAATCCTGTGGACAGGCTTTGTTTAGGTCTGTGAAGTCCACACACATGCGCCAGCTCCCATCATGCTTCTTGACCATGACCGGGTTGGATAATCACTCGTGGTAGTATACCTCGCGCATAATTCCTACATCCACTAATTTCCGTACTTCATCCAGTATTACTTGGCTGCGTTCTGGTTCTTGACCACGCTTCTTTTGCTTAACGGGAGGATATCCCTGGCGGATTTGGAGTTTATGTTCTACGATCGGACGCGGCACACCCGTCATATGCTTGGGCTCCCATGCGAATACATCCAAGTTTGCTTTCAGAAGAGAGCACATGGCCCACTTGTCGCTATCCGAGAGTGTTCCTCCTATGGACACCTCTTGTTTCGGATAATCGGGATGGATTGCAATCTTCCAGTTGCGAGGTGGTGATCCATCTTTGACGGGAACAGGTAGGACTGGTGTTGTCACGGCATGACATTCGGATGCTGGTATGATTGAGTTATAGATGGTGACAATTCCTCCTTCCACAGGGAATTTAATCATTCCGTGAGCTATGGAGGGTACTGCCCGTATGGCCAGGATACCTGGTCTGCTTATGATCCCATTGTATGGAGAGTGTGAGCGTATCACCATAAAGTTCATCCACGCCGTGGTGGAATTCTCTTCATTCCCAATGGTTACTAGCAGACGCAGCTGTCCTATTGGTCAAATGGTGTCTCCACTAAAGCCGATGAGCGGCGACGTGGCCGGTACTAATTGGCTTCTTATTTCTGTTCGTAGCTGTACGAAACAGTGTTCGTACAGTACTTCTGCCGATGACCCTCCATCCACATACATACGACGAACATTGTGTGTTCCAATGCTTACCTCAATCGTGAGAGGTGAATCGGCTACGTCACTTGCCGTGATGGGAGGGAATGAGATTTCTCTGCCGCGTGAAAATTTTTGACTAATTTTCTTCCTTGTGCGGCGCTGCCAGGATTGGATCATGTATATAGTCGAAGGTTTGTCTTTTTGGGGATCCTTCTTATCGTGCTTCTTGTTATCCTTCCCATCCTTCCAATCCTTGACCAGATGTTTGAGTTTGCCTGACTTGATCAGTGACTCAATGTGCTTCTTGAGCTGGATACACTCCTCTGTGCCGTGACCTTTGTCGTTGTGGAATTCGCAAAAGCGATTTCCTTGACGACGGTCCACCAGAGTCATCATCGGAGGAGGTCTCGGGAAGTTCGCCCCTTTTGTCAACAAGATCTTCCGGTAGGACATCTTTAAGGGAGTGAACTTGTTCTCTAACCACCCTCCTTTGTTTTGGCTCTTGTAGTCCGAGCCCCTTTCACTTCCTTGGTTGTTTCGATCCCCCGATTGTCTTCTGGACTGGTCGTTTGATTGATAGTTTTTTCCCTTTGTAGGATAAGCCGCGGCTACTGCGGTTTCTCCTTCTATAAAGTTCCTGACCCTTTCCATGAGGTCGTCATATCTCTCCGGTCGCTTGTCATTGAGGCGTCTAATTATTTCTCTGTCTGTTAAGGCATGCATGTAATCGGAAATTTTCAGGAGTTCCGGCATTGTCTTTGTGCGCGTGCACTCGTCATTGAAGCGTTCGGTGAAGGCCTCCGTAGATTCTCCAGGCCATTGCTTGACGGTTGCCAATGAGACCGGATCCCTATTTTACTTCTTTCGTTGAGTATAATTGTTTTTGAACGCAGTTCAGTGAAGCTATCAATGCTTCGGGGGGGGGGGGGGGGGGGGAAATCCCTCAAACCAATCACGAGCATTTCCGATCAAGGTTGAATTGAATATCTGACACCATATAGGCATGGGCCATCGTTCGATTTTCGCCTGCGTTTCAAATATCTTTAGGTGATCATCCGGATCACCAGACCCATCATAAGTCTTGACGCACGCTGGCATGCGACGCTTCGTATCCTCGGAGTAATTCCGTATGCGGAGAGTAAAAGGATCTTCTCTGGGATCACTCCATGGACGGGTGAGATTAGGATCACACCATGGGCGGGAGATATCTTCCTCTTCCGCCTCACGATAATAGGGGCCACCGTAGTACCCTCATCATCTGACGACAGTGGAGGAGTATGCCTAGGGCGGCGACGCTTGGGTAGATGGTCATCCGAATATTCTCCTGAGGGACCGGGGGAAGGGGGCGGTGCCCCATTCCTCGGCTGAGGATCGCTCTTGCGAGAAGAGCTGGGAGACTTCTTCCCGGTATTCATCCTATCCCACACGCTTGTGCGGCGATTGTTCCTGGTTAATTCCAGGTCCGACTGTTCGGGTGAGTCATCAAATCTATCTCCCTCTTCACGGGATTGTAGTAGTTCCTGCATAACACGATCCCCTATGCGTTCGAACACATTCCGAGGTTGAGGGGTTTCCTCAAAGAGGTTTCGTTCCTGGGGTCGTGTCCTCCTCTTCTTTTGAGTCTGAGGGGAGGTGCCGGATACGGCTCTGCCAAAGTTGAGCCTAGATTGTAGGTTCCTCCCTAGGTTTAACCTGGACGCGATTCCTGGGAAGACCCTCTCAAAGTTTTGCGTGAGAACTCGAGCGAGGTCTTCCTCACTAAGTGGTTCAACTTCCACTTCTTCTTCAGTCGATGGCCTGCGCGGCTCCTTGTTAGGGGGCTTAGGCGCACTCCCTGGATCAGGGTTGTCCAAGGTCGAGGTTGGTGGTGGGGTGATAGCGGAAGTACCTATTCCACCCATGGGCTGGAAAACGCTCCGGTTATTCGGTCCACCTGTTTGGTTGCTAGGGGAATGAGTAGGGATGAGTATCCCGTCCCCTGTGGACTTCCGATTCGCAGGATTTGTGTTCATGGGATTTCCTTGCGGATGTCCTTTCGTCATTGAAAGAGATTGAGAAGAAATTTGCTCTAGCTTTGTGTATGGGTCCCACGGATGGCGCCAACTTGTTGATAAAAAAGTTAGATGATCCTTGCTAGACCCGAATTAGGCTTAACTCGGGTTGGCTAGGTTCCGGCTCCTGCACCAAGTAAAATATCTTGCTGGGATCCTACACACTAAAGCAACACGCGTTAGGCTTACCGTGGGAACGTATCCCATCCCACGATTAGACTCCGGCGTGAGAGTAAGTAATCGGTTAGGGTTTAAGAATCTGATGAGAGTTGAGAGTGTGTAGAATGTAATACCTTTGTGGAACCCTTGAGGGTTCCTTATATAGGCAATGAAACCCTAATGGGCTGTCACTGATGCTTCGGCCCCAAGAAAAGGATAAGCACCATAATTAGCTTGATCGCTATCTTCTAATTATGGTGAGTGTATATCCTCTACTTTAGGGTAAATCCTAATCATAATAAGATTATCATTCTGTCTAACCATATATCGGCCGTGCCGGGCCGTGGACCGTACACATGTATGCGGTCACTGTTCATTCGAAGCCCATAAGCTCAAATGATATTAATCCAACACATCAGTAACAGGCCGGATCTAGGTAGTACCCGTGAGCCAGGTTCATGACCCGGTTGGGGACTATACGTCATCAGGTAGGTACTTGGAACTTTGAAGGACATGTGTGATATGCCACACCAAACAAATCTTGGTACTTGTAGCAATTGTCTCATCCAGTCTAATGACATAGGACACACTAAAGATATTTTTTCCTTTAAATATACAAATAATTTACATAATAAGCGTCTCTCTTGAACATTACAAAAAATTGATACTAGTTTTAAGATATTTTTTTGAAAGGCAATTAGCATTAATAAAAAAGAAGGTAGAATACAAAACTACCAAAACAGAAATCTTCACCTATATGCGAAGCTACAAGATGTAGACTCTAAACATATACAGGCGAAGAAAAAATAGACAAAAGGTTACTTCACGTGTCGACGACCAGGATAATCAACTCTCCAAACAAGCCAATACTAGCAACCAAGCTTAACACAAACCGCACCAACCGCGACCAAAACAAAAGCTCAACATCTTAAGATATAGCATACTTATTTTTTTCTGTCGACGTAACATACGGATAAATTTTACATTGGGTGCAAAACCGGTTTGACCCGGCGGTTCGACCGATTGAACCGGTGATCCGATGACTTAACCGGGTCAACAAAAAACCAGGTTTTAAAACATTGGTATAAACCGTTTAGTAAAAGGTTACAATATTTAGATTAGTCATGTCGTTTACTTTGTAAGACAGGGTATTCCTCTTCATCAAAGTCTCCGATTTAATTAGTATAAATAGGTCAAGTTTTGTAATCAAACACAATTCAGTCAATATAAATTATATTCATTCTAGCATGGTACCCGCACATTGCACCGACGGGTAATAAGTGACGATTTTTTAACAATTGATTTAATGTTAAAATGTAAAAATATTGAATTAAAATAAATAAAATCACTAAAAATGAAAAAACAAAAAAACAAAAAGATTTGTAAATATATCAAAATGCATGTTGAATTAAAGAGAACAAAATTTTAAAAAATATGGTGAAATTAGATTATGAAAAGAATAAATGAGTTAAAAGATATTCAATTTAAAAAAAATAGTTTTTTAATAAGTTGTTACAAAAGTTTGTTACAAAAGAAATGGATGGTCAAGATTTGAAATTAGGTTTAGATTAAAAATGATCTAATGGTTAAGTTATTAATATGTTTATCTTAATTTCGTTTTGGAGTTAGAATGTGTATATGCACCCTTTATATAGTATAGATATAGATATAAATATAGATGTGTTTGTTTTAAAAGCAAGTTCAGTTTGATCCAACATTTGGTATTAGAGCAAATAAGGGTCTAGGGAAAAACAAGTGCAGGTGGCGATCAATTGAAAGAAGGAGAAGAAAGCTTCATCATTTTTGCCCTAATTACATTAGTAAGAAAAGGGACTATCATCTGTGTTTTTTTTCCTTATGTCGATAACCACCAGAGAATAAAAAAGGATTTTTTTAAACTGAAAGAAAGAAAGAGGAAGAAAGAATGTGCTCGTGTGTAACATAAGCCCAAATCGAAGATTAGAGTTTTTAAGCACACAACCTATTCAGGAAAGGGAGAATCAATTGGAAGAAGAACGATTTTTTTAACTAAAGAATAAGAACGATTTGGAGAGGACGTTTTTAAACATCATAACTATCGAAAGAGCGAAGGTTGAAGCAACGAATCTGACCCAAAGATAAGAACCAAACTTATCTTTCTGTTAGTTTCATTTTTGTTCTTTCCTTAGAAAACGAATATATCTATATTTATATATTTAATAACATATATTTTATGATTGTAAAGTATCTTTAAGTTTTTTTAAGTATCCAAAGTAGTAAGATTTGTAAAATTTATTTTACAAAAGATTTGAAATTCATTTTTTAAAGAAAAGGGAAGTTGTTTTCTAAAAAAAATAAGGTAGAAATTAAAAGTAAGATACTTAAGTAGTTGCAAAAGACCGAGCAGTACTCAGACGAGTAACTTCAGTATGGGTACGAAGAAGGCGACCGTAACCAGCGGGTTGTCTAAATAAGAAAGGAAGCAAGAGAAACCTGAGTGTTTCCTATTAAGAGAAACCCTGTGGATTTTGTCTTTTTTTTACTTAGAGCATATATCTCAAGGACACATAAATGGTTTCAAAATTGCCTCTTCTCAAAAAATTCACCCTTTATATTTAATACCCTCTCTGTCTTAAATTATTGTCCACAGACAAAACAACACATAATTTAAGAATGATATAATTATTACAGCTTTCTGTCTTATACTTTTTACAAAATGACAATTTTGCCTTTAAATAATTAATTTAAAACTTCTTTATTGTTTGTAATCATAACAAAAAGTGATAGTAATACGATAAACTCGAACTAAATTTCTTATCTATTTTTAGAAGTGGACAATTATTTTCGGACAACCCAAAATAAAATAGTGGAAAATAATTTTGGGACGGACGTAGTAACAAACTAAAGCTATCACCGTGACCGAGGCATCGTGACTAGCTCGTGAGGCATTAGCTCACTGGCGATCGTGCTGTGAGGTGGGTAGCTCACGGGCGACTTTTCAGCAACTATGAAAAAGTGGGCCTCCTTTTTACAACGGATACCTTAATTAGTTTTTAAAAACTCTTTTTTTATAAATACATTTTAAAACACTCTATTTTTACACAACTAAAATACAACTTCTACACAAAAATGTCTAAACAAAATACTCTCCGAAACATAAAACCTCAACAACCAAGAACAATTCAAAGCTCTCCTCGGACACCGAATGAAACCTTTGATCTCTGAAATACTCCGCCGGCAACGGACCAACAACAACGAATCAACTTCGCACCACCCCAATTTTTTTATCCGAACCAATCATACTACAACCAACCATACACTAACACGACATTCGCACCACCAGAAATGGTACACCAAAACGTATTTAGACAATACGGCGGCGGTATCTCATCTCAATCAAACGTCGATGATTATTCATCCCCGATCAACCGTTTTAATATATTTGACGAAAAATGTACTCCCCTCAGTTTTCAGAAACATTTACTCATGAAAAATCTTTGATGTCGAAAACGTAGTGGACGAGATACCAGAGCCGACGCCAAAACCAAAGAAGAAATCAAATCAAAGACGCCAACCGGTCCCGAAAAACCAGCAAGCCGATAACCAACGTTGTATTTCATGGACCATTGAAGAAGAGGTTGCATTGTACCGATCGTGGGTTCGTACATCTGAGGATAGAAAAGTGGGAAATGCGAGAAAAGAGACCCGGTTTTGGGGTGCAATCTTGAAAAACATGCACAAGATTTGTCTACCCACCCAACTGTGGAAACCTTGGTTTCCTCGATCTTTAGGCTACTAGGAATGATCATAGTTCATATGATTAGATAATCAAAGCGGAATAGAACCATAATCATTAAACAAGGTGTTTGGGCACAAGACACATGAATTAGTCTAATGGATTGTTCATTATATTAATAACAAACAATCACTAGACGTGTATACATTAATCCCACGTCTAGTGCAACACACGCTTTAGGTTTACATTGTGAATGAAAGATATATAAAACCTAATAACCCTTGGTTCCTTTTATAGTGTAAGGATTAGGGTTTTACAAGAGATAAGAATGAATAATATCTAAATATTCTATTTAGATAAACTATATTCTAAATATCGTCCTACAAAATCTTGAATATAGCCTCTAAATATAATTCCATCAGCGTCAAGATATTTGTCAGCGTCTAAAATACACGTGTCAGCGTCAAGCTTTCACATGTCAACGTTGGATAACAAACTCTTAATATCTCTTCATTTTGAGTTTTTGCCACATCAACTTTTTGACCCAACAATCTTCCCCTAGTTGATGTCGGCAAAACTCTTTGTATATCTCTTGTAAGTGGTACATCATCTTCAAATTGCTTCCCCTCCAGTCTAGCATGCATATCTTCCCATTTTTGTCACATCAAATAGGGAAGGAAACAATGTATGCAATCGAAGATTCTCCAAATGTAGCTCTATAATGATCTTGAAGAAAAATAACTATAATATTTTGGTGTAGAAGTAGAATAACCCAAACCTGTGTTCGTCTTGTACTAATCACGCAACTCCAAAACTCACTCATCAATGAGTAGACTCCAAAACTCACGACAATAAAGTGGTATCAGAGCTTGTTGAGGAACTTTGATCTAAAGAACACAAAAACCCTAAATCGCCAAAAACCCTAATTTTCAAGAAACCCTAAAATCCAGACAACATGTCTACTCCAGAGTTGACCTCCTCCTCAAGCCATAACCTAAAAATCCCCATGCTAGACCCAGACAACTTTGAGCTATGGAAGTTCAATTTTGAGCAGTACCTTCAAATCCATGACCACACCCTATGGAAAATTATTGAATATGGAAACACATTCGATAAAAGCTGCCAAGATTCAAGCTGCTATTACTTTGAGATCAACTCCAGGCTCAAGTGAAGCTGATCGAAAAGAACAACCTAGAGATGGGAGAGCTGTCTCAGCTGAGGATATTGCAAAGAGAAGGAATGACACGAAAACTCTAAGCATCCTCAAACTTTCTTTGGGACAAGCGAATCAGCACAAGTATAGAGGCTATGAGTCTGCCAAAGATCTTTGGGCAACCCTTCAAGTCACTTATGGTGGTAATGAGGATATTGCCTCAGAGAAAAAGAAGCAACTCTTGCATGAGTATGATGTGTTCAAAGCTCTTCCCAATGAAAAGCTAAGTGGGGCAATAAGCAAACTTCTTGACATTACAAGCAAGTTGTCATTTATGGGAACAGTCATGATGATGCTGATATCATCACCACATTCCTAAAAAGTCTTGGTGATGCATGGAAGATTGAAGCAAGGTCTATGATTGTTAATAATGCTCACAAAAGTTCCACGTTTTGATGACGTCTACAATAAACTGAGGATTATAGAGAGTGAAATCCTTTTGGATCAAGGAAGCAAATCTACCAATGGAAATATGGCCTTCTTCTCACATAGTGAAGGTCAATTTGATCAAAGGGAGTCATACATGCACCCCGTTACTGGATCACCTTGTGTCAACGTTGGATCAAGCTTTGTCAGCGCCCCACATTCTGATGCTGACACATACAATGTTGACTCACCAAGAGTTAAGCCTGCTGGTATTGATCTAGATACAGTGTGTGCATACATTGCTTCATTACCCAATGGTTCAGTGATTACATATGAGGACCTTGAGCAAATTAGTGATGAGCATTTAGAGGAGATGGACATAAAGTGGAATATGGCACTTGCAAGCATAAGGGCCAATAGATGGAATATGAGATTCAGGAAGAAGATGAATTTTAATGTTAAAGACACTGATGGGTTTGATAAATCCAAGGTTGAGTGTTACAATTGCCATAGAGTGGGTCACTTTATGAGAGAGTGCAGATCTCCAAGAAGATCTGATGCTGGAAAGCCTTCAAACCAAATCATCAAGGTTTAAGATACAAAAGCTATGGTAGCCATGCAAGAGATTGATTGTGTTGGCTGGGACTGGAGCTTTTTGGCCAAAGATGTGGAAGAGAACAAAGCCTTGGTTGTAGAAAAGAAGGAAGAGGAGCATGTTCACAATGCTCTCATTGCACATTCTTCATCTTCATCAGACAATGAAGTATATGATGATGCATTTTGTAGTAAGGGTTGTCGTTTAAACACTGAAAAACTTAATAAAGAAATTTTAAAGTTAAAATCAGATGTTTTTGATGAAAAATGCAAGTTATCTAACTATCAACTTGCACTTGTTCAAACTGAAAAGACTGTGGCTGAATATAAGAAAATGGAGCTTGACCTAAAATATCAAATCAATGTTTTGACTCATGACCTAAATGCTAGTATTCAGATTAGGGAAATCTTGGAGAGATCAAAAGGTGTTATACAAGCTGAGTTGGATGAGGCCATTAAAAACAAAGATAATGTAGGGCTTAAAATTTAATGATTTGATAAAGCTTCCCAAACCCTAGAAAAATGTGTTAGTGAACAAAGGGATTCTAGGGATATGACTGGGATTGGGATGAAAGAGTATGCTAGTGTTCCACCACTTGCTGGGAACTTCTATGGTCTCCTTAGAAAGGATTTGTCTTGGACTGGTATTCCAGAACTCCAAGAAAAGAAATTTATTCCTCCACCAAGAGTTCTTACTCCAGTAGAGGAATATAAGTAGAAATTGACTGATTTGGACCAATGGAAGAAAGCCAATCCTACTTTGTTTGTTAAAGGTGGTATGCTTAGTGAAAGCACAAATGAGTCATCACCCATAAAAGTGACCAACCCTACTAATGGAAAGACTGTTGACCTTGGCTTAAACGTTGATAAAAACCTAGTATTAAATATGCAGAAATGTATAGAAAACCTAGGTCACCAAAAAGTCAAGTTAGTGATAATAGGACAGGTTTCTTTTCATCTAGACCTAGAGTTATGTCTAGAAAAGCCTGTTATACTTGTGGGAGTTTTTCACACTTGGCTCATAAGTGTGTCAATGCTTCAAAGGCAACACTGATAGAAAGTCAACCATGGTCAAACCCAAACCTTTTGTCCAGCAAAGTCCACAAGTCATTAGACCAGCTCCATTCTTTACTAAAGGGTCTAGTACTTATGGACAAAGGCCTTTTCAAAAGACTAATACATGGTCTAACAGACAATGGGTTCCTGTAGCAAACCCTAGGTTTGACGCTGATAAGGGTAATTTCAGCGTTGTCAAGAACAATTTTAATGCTGACAGGAATGTTTCCAACGCTGTTAGACCAAAGGGAAATGGGTCTTAAGCTTCTTCTAGCTTGTCATGGAGACCCAAACAAGACCAAAACCCTAATTTAGATGGAATTTCTATGACCTGTAACAAATTTCATTATATTTTAAAGGTCATAACTAAACCAATTGGGGTTAATTGGGTGTTTAATCCAAAAAGGGACGAACAAGGGGTTGTTATAAGGACTAAGTCTATTCTTTTCGAACAACCAAATGAATCCAAGTCTGCTCAGGCTTGGGTTCCTAAAGAAAACTAATTTGTTTTCTTTATGTGTAGGGCATTCAAAAGCAGGTTAATGATTATGGCTATTGGGATAGTGGATGCTCTAGGCACATGACGGGGAAGGAAGATTATTTGACAAACTTTACCCCCATTAAGGATGGTGACAAAGTGTACTTTGGAGGAAGATATGGAACCATTACTGGCAAAGGCACTCTTATCACCAACAATTTGCGTTGTGAGAACGTATTTCTGGTAAAAGAACTTGATTATAATCTGTTTAGTGTATCACAAGTTTGTGATAACAAAAATAAGGTTCTTTTCACTAATACTGAATGCTTGGTGTTAAGCAAGGATTTTAAATTACCTGATGAGAAATTCATTGATTATAGAACACCTAGGCATAAGGACATTTATAATGTAAATCTTAATGGAATTAGGATGAATAATAATCTGTCATGTCTATAAGCTAAGGCTTCAGTTGATGAGAGTAATCTTTGGCACAGAAGGTTAGGGCACATAAATTTTAAGAACATAAATAGACTTGTGAGACATGGTTTAGTTGATGGTTTGCCTGAAAAGGCTTTCGACAATGACCACTCTTGTGTTGCATGCCTTAAAGGCAAACAACACAAAGTCTCCTTTAAGTCTAAACTTGTGCATTCTAGTACTAAACCACTTCACTTGCTGCATGGACTTGTTTGGCCCAACTAATATGGAAAGCTTAAATGGGTAAATCTTATTGTTTTGTCATAACTGATGATTTTTCTAGATTTACTTGGACTTTCTTTTGGGCTTTGAAAAGTGAAACAGCTGATGTTTTGATTAACTTTATTACCCAACTAGATAAAAAGACCGGGAATGAGGTTAAAATTCTTAGAAGTGATAATGGTGGTGAGTTTAGGAATAAGCTGTTAGATGACTTTTGTGCCAAGAAAGAGATTACTAGGCAGTTTAGTGTAGCTATAATCCCACAACAAAATAGGGTGACTGAAAGGAAGAATAGAACACTCATAGAAACATCTAGGACAATGTTGGCTGATGCTCACTTTCCCATTGCATTTTGGGCTGAGGCTGTGAATACAACCTACTATGTTCAAAATAGGGCATTGGTCAACAAAATCCACAACAAGACACCTTATGAGCTATTTTGGAGTAGGAAACCTAATATTGGTTTTCTTAAACCCTTTGGTTGTCATGTAGTTGTATTAGATACTACTGATGCCTTAGGAAAGTTTAGTGCTAAAGGTGATGAAGGCTATTTTATGGGCTATTCAGTGCAGAGTAGAGGATATAGGGTTTACCTTAAGAAAGAAAAACGTATACTTGAAAAGGTACATGTTAGATTTTTAGAAAGTAAACCTAGTGATCCTGAGAGTGGACCAAATTGGTTATTTGATTTGGCTCTATCTAGAACCTTAATTATATGCCTGTTACAAATCCAGACATTGTGAAGGTGACTTCAAATGTTGTGGAAGAACCAGTTGTTGAAATTTCAGGTATACAGGTTGATAAGGAGGTAGGATCACATGCATACAACTCAACTCCCATACTTGAGTATGTTACCATTCCTATATGGACAGATGCATTTGCTGCTGCTGTAAAGGAAAAAGGTGGTCCACAAGAAACACTAGTTGATGAAAACATGCATGAATCTTCAAGCGCTAACAAAGGAATATCTGGCGCTCACAGGACAAATTCAGGCGTTAATGGCTCAAACGTTGACAACCCTAATTCAGGCGTTGACAACTCTTTTGACCATTTATTCTCTTCCAGTGTTTTTGAACAAGGTGCACCTTCCAACATACATGGATACGTTCATTCAGGTGATGATGAAGAAGAACTTGAAGATGATATTGGCAACTTGGATACTGAAATTGAAGACAACAAAATTATTGAAGGAGGAGTGCTTACATCTACTATCAAGAATAACCCTTGTTCTCTAATTATTGGTGATCTGATGTCTCCTGTACAAACTAGAAGGTCTCATCAGAATCATGGAGGATTTATTGCCAATATTCACAAGAAGTTTGATACCCCTCTTGTTCAGGTATGTTTGTTTGCTTGTTTTCTGTCACAACAGGAACCCAAGAAGATATTTGATGCTCTCAAAGAACTAAGTTGGGTGGAAGCAATTCAAGATGAGCTTCACCAGTTTGCTATTCAAGATGTTTGGGAGCTAGTTGATTGTCCCATATATGTCAGACCTATTGGGACAAGATGGATTCTTAGAAACAAAAAGGATGAGAGAGGCATTGTGGTAAGAAACAAGGCACGTCTAGTTGCTCAAGGATATACACAAAAGGAAGGGATAGACTATGAAGAGGTTTTTGCACCTGTTGCAAGGATTGAAGCAATAAGGATTTTCCTAGTCTATGCTTCTTGCATGGGCTTCATAGTTTATCAAATGGATGTGAAGAGTGCTTTTATTTATGGCATAATTGTAGAGGAGGTTTATGTTATGCAACCTCCTGGTTTTGAAGATTCTGAACATCCAGACAAGGTGTATAGAGTAAAGAAAGCAATGTATGGACTTCATCAAGCCCCAAGAGCATGGTATGGCACATTGTCCACCTATCTGGTGGAAAATGGATTCAAGAGGGGCACCATAGATCAGACTTTGTTTACTAAGAAGACTGGAAAGGACTTCTTACTTGTTCAGGTCTATGTGGATGATATCATTTTTGGCTCTTTAAGTCCAAAGATGAGTGAAGACTTTTCCAAGCTCATGATAGACAAGTTCAAGATGAGTACAATGGGAGAGATGAACTTCTTTCTAGGGTTACAAGTTCAGTAGAAAGAAGATGGTATCTTCATCTCTCAAGACAAAATGTAGCTCTATAATGATCTTGAAGAAAAATAACTATAGTATTTTGGTGTAGAAGTAGAATAACCCAAACCTGTGTTCCATGTCTTGTACTAATCACGCAACTCCAAAACTCACTCATCAATGAGTAGACTCCAAAACTCACGGCAATAATGAGTAGAAGCCTCTTGACAAAAAGAATCCTCACGCTGACAAAGTGAGGCACATATAATAGCAAATACGAGCATAAAGCACCAATACACAGATCTCGTACCTTTGCTACCTTTTTATCAAGTCCTTTGTCACAACTTAAAGCACGAACAAGTTACCTTAAAAGTCAGTGGCTGGGAGTTCACGACTTTAAGATATGATAGAACAAAAACTCGCGAAAATCTTCTTCAAACATCAATTATTTTAAGAATTCTTCCCCTTAAGCCAACACCTCTTCATGACGAGTCTTAATGAACCAATATCTTCATATGTAAAAGTAGATATGGATAACTCTTTCACAAGGCTACCCCGATGATATAAGAAGTATTACTTCAATAAATTACTTCACGAATTGTTGCTAACTCACATTAAAATCATTGATCCCTTTTAAAAATATCCGAGCCATAAATATCAAATTGATATTCTGTATAAAAACGGAGATACCATGTACCTTCGTGTGTAAATACCTCGTTTTGTGTGCCAAAACCTTAACCAATTTTCCAAACAACAACAATTCCTTTGTTGTCCAATAACCTTCACTGTCCAGGATCTCATCAGTGTGTGTTGTCCAATATCGGACAACGCTTGTCAGCGTTTGAAAAAAAATATCTCGGACGACACATGAATTTCTGTCAGCGCCTACATAAAACTTTGTCAGCGCTAACTTTATACTTGTCAGCGGCTGGCCATCAGCGTCTCATCCATGCCTTGTCAGTGTTACACCAACATCTATCAGCGTCACACCAACATCTATCAGCGTCTACATGACCCATGTCAGCGGCTAATCGATCTAGGGTTTTATAAACCCTAAATCATGATTTTATGTGAAAACCATAAACTGCAGCGAACTTCGACATCGAATATCTTTTTCATGAGAGGTCAAATCGAAGATCCCTTCGGTGAGATCCTTGACACAAGTTTCAAGAACCTACAACGCGAATTTCACGACGATCCAATGGTTAACGACGGAGAAATCACGTTTTTCTATACTGTTCACAAAAAAACAGCATATGATCACTGCTGACTTCGACGCTTACTAACTTTTTCTTGGGGATTGATCTCGACAATCCCTCTGGTGGATATCTAGATATATGTGTGTAGAACGCGCACATAAAATTTCGTGGCGATCCAATAGTTCAATAAAATGTTATGGCCTTCTGAATACTGCCGCGCACACAAAATCGCCCAGAAAAACCCTAGACGGAATTTTCTTTTCTTCACGAAACACGAACACCTTGTTGGTCCTAGCATCACGAGCCACGAGGCTCTGATACCAACTGTGAATCCTTGGATTCTGGATCTTTTAGGCTACTAGGAATGATCATAGTTCATATGATTAGATAATCAAAGCGTAATAGAACCATAATCATTAAACAAGGTGTTTGGGCACAAAACACATGAATTACTCTAATGGATTGTTCATTATATTAATAACAAACAATCACTAGACGTGTATACATTAATCCCACGTCTAGTGCAACACACGCTTTAGGTTTACATTGTGAATGAAATATATATAAAACCTAATAACCCTTGGTTCCTTTTATAGTGTGAGGATTAGGGTTTTACAAGAGATAAGAATGAATAATATCTAAATATCCTATTTAGATAAACTATATTCTATATATCGTCCTACAATATCTTGAATATATCCTCTAAATATAATTCCATCAGCGTCAAGATATTTGTGAGCGTCTAAAATACATGTGTCAGCGTCAAGCTTTCACATGTCAACGTTGGATAACAAACCTCTTTATATTTCTTCATTTTGAGTTTCTGCCACATCAACTTTTTGACCCAACACCAACGTCAGACTTACGACATAATTAACGAAAATAAAATACCATGCGTCCGAAAATTGCACAATTTTGCGGTGTTTACGATAACGCTTTTCAGACATACAACAATGAAGCCATTGATGTTGATTATATTGAAAAAGCATTGAAAAATTATAATGTTGAGTATGGTGTCCTGGTGCTCAGAAAGAGACTATTTGATTAAGCGTACGTGTTTAATTTATTAATGTACGCTTTTATTTATGTAACATTTTTAGTTCTGTAAATATATGTTTTTTTATTTTTGTAACATTTTAATTATAAAAACGAATAAAAGTCTTAATCTAAAAATTAGTTTGTTCTGTGAGGGTTTCTGATGACTGATAAGTAAACTGGGAGAGAGAGTAACGGTGAAAAGTGGTGGATAGAAAAAACCGATGATGTGTTTTATGAATAAATGTTTTTTGTAATGATTAATAAAAGTAGCCTAAAGATACATTACAATAGATTTTAATAATACAATTTACAACTTAACCATTATTTTTTAGAGTAATGGAAAGTTGATTAAAAAACAAAGTAGTCTAAATGCCAATTTTTTATGAAACTTTCAAAAAACAAGCTCATGGAGGGTTGACTTTTTTGGGGAAAAAGGGGGTAATTCAGTGTTTGAGAAACTGCCTAATTTTATGCACAAATTCTTCTTTAAAGTTCAGTATCTACCATTAATAGCACTTTTCTAATCTATAATTTCATATAGTATGACGAGAACAAAAATGTTAGTTGAATTACGTGAACAGACCATGTCATCATATTAGTTATATATAATATATGAATCTATCCTCCAAAAAAAAAGTCATCCTACATAGGGATGTTACATTGTTAAATTTAAAATATTTCCAAGTTATATTTGTATTTCTTGTTTATCCTTTTTGTGTCTACATGTACCAAGTTGGAGGGCTGTTTGTGACAACAGTTGATACTTCATTTATGGGCTTATGATATACTGGTTTTTGGATATTGGGCTCAAGCCTTCTCTGGTTGATGGGCTTATGGAACGTTGGAAGGAATTTCTATATACCCTATCTCTTTCAGAATTAGGGTTATCACTTTTGTATCACAAAAACATACAACCATCGTGTTGCTCTCTCTTTCTCTCTCTATTCAAGATCTTGTTATTGACCTGGGAGTTTTACTTTCTTCTTTTTTATTGTGTGTTTAGTGATCTATGTATGTGAGGGAAATCAGATCAACCTAGTTTGGATGATTTCACTTTTATCTTGTATGTTTGATTAGCACTCGTCTTGGGACTAATCTTTATCTTTTTGTTATTGTACTTGAATCTTAATAAATATCACAAAAGGGAGGTTGTTTGTGTGATAATCTTGGTATTCATGTTATTTTTTACAACTTCTAACATGGTATCAGAGCCTAGGTTTTAGATATGGTTCGTGGTATCACACACAAGTCTTTTTTGTAATATTGTTCTGATTTTTCGGAAAAAAATAAATAAATTAGGGGTTCAGAAACCCTAATCTAATTTTTTGGGATTCTTAGTTCTGACGCTTTCTCTTGGTATCCTTGACGTTCTGGAAGCTTGTATTGGTGGTGCCATTCTTTTTCTCGAAAAATAAAATTATGGTTTTTAGAAACCCTAATTTTAATTTTTGGGGATCTTGGTTCCTTGGTGTTCTGGAAGCTTTAATTGGAGGTACCATTGATTGTCTCGGTGGTGCTATTGATTTTAGTGGATTATTAAGGTAAAATAAAATTAGGGTTTTGAAGCCCTAGTTTTATTTTGGGGTTTTTCAGTTCTCTGTTCACCCATACTCTAGACTAAGTGAATATAGAGTCTGGGTGTTCTTTGTTTTTATTTTACCATTGCTGGCTGCGCTGTAAGTCTTCTTTCATCATCCTTCTTGCCTCCTTCTCATAATTAGCTTTGTAATACTGTTAATAGTGTTGTGGGTGCAAACGGATTCGGTTAGCATCGTGACCCTCCAGCTTGACTGGTGTGGATACCTGCTCTGGTCAATCCTAGTCTACAACTAGCATTTATGGTAATCCACTCTATGGATTGTGCTTTTGATTACTATTTTGTTGTTTTATTATTTTCTCTGCTTGCATGCTCTCCTGCTTGTTTTATTGTTTTTTGCATGTTTTCTTTGTTTGATTGTGTAATATGAGTGGTGTACCTCCTCCTCCTCCACTCCCTGGTGGTGATAGAGTAAATGCTGGTGGTAGAGGTGAACCTGCCACACCTAGTCTTGTTTCTCTTATAATCCACTTCATATTTATAATAGTAGCTTTGTTCTTGTTCCTTTTAAGCTTATTGGTATTGAAAATTACAAAATGTGGAGTAAAGCTATGAAACTTGCTTTGCAAGCTAGAAATAAATTTGGTTTTGTTGATGGATCTTGTCTTAGAGAATCTTACTCTGTTGATGTCTTGTGTGCTCAATGGAATATATGCAATGCTATGGTTCTCACTTGGATTATGAATGTTGTATCTAGTGATGTTTATATGGGTCTTGTTTATTCTGCGAATGTTGCTTCTATATGGAAAGAATTAAATGAAACCTGTGATAAAGTTGATGGTTGTGTTATTTATAATGAAGGTGTATTATTATCATAACAAATATGTAAAACCCTAAACGAGATCAAAGCACAAATAACGGATGCGATTTAACAAGATCATAATTAATAACAGAATTATAATTAATCAAATTAGGGTAACATACCTTTATACTAAAGCAATTCCACAAGACGAAGAACAAATCACTGATTCAGGTTTAAACCGTATATACCAAGATATTGTCTAAAGTAAGACTATATTACGTTCTTGTACACACGTAATACAACCAGCTAATCGTGATTCTAACACGTGAAAACCGATCTACAACACTTGTAATTAATCTACCCAACAACCCTATAGAGGGGCTAGGACTAGATTAAGCATAAAATCGATCAACCAAGAAAACCAACCAAACACCCTTTGTGGTGTAGCCTTGCGATCGACTCAAAAGAGAAGGAAGGGAGAAAGATTTATGTTGTGTGATTATGAGGGGATTAGGAGGTGTATTTATAGGCCTCAACCCTTGTATCCCAAGATAAATAAAAGGCAACAAATCCCCCCCCCCCTGGAGCCCATAATCGGCCGCCTATAACACCCCTTAGGGTGTTCTGGAATCTTCCGAACTTCTTTCCTTTTGTTTATATACACTATATATTTATTTAACGCTCTTAACTTAACTATTAATTATTTAACGACCGTTAAGGTTATATAGTTACTTGCTCGGTTAAATTAATAAATACATAAATATATTTATTAAATAAATTATAAAATACGATATATCTATTTATTAATTATATTAACTCTTTACGTATTGTGTGCAATCCCGTAATCTCGAGTTCGATCCTATCACACGACTATTAAATTTAAGTCCATAAACTTACAGCTCCCACTTGGACATATTTCGAATATCGTGATTACATTGACTAGCGTCTAGTTACACTAGCAATGTCTCTAGTACAACTCGAGTAAGGTCTCCTGGATAAAACCTTTTAACGATTCTGCATCGTTATTATTATCCTTTTATTTCTAATACAACGTTAATAAGGATATGGATCTCAGTCATTCCTTTCATTAACCATTCTTTTTCTCGTTCACAGATATCGCAAGATTACCAAAACAAATTTGGGTGTGGCCACACAAACATCTTACTAATCCCACGAGGGGCCCAGCTGTATTAAACTCCAAAACGAAATTGGAGGAAATAAATTCCATATTGACTACGAGAAGAACTTATGAATTTTGCAACACTTCCGAAAATAATCCTTATAGCTACCAGTTACGTTTAGCGTTAGATTATTCCACAAAGATGCACTAGATTCATAACAGTTTCCTGGTATCTCAAGTCTAAGGATAACTATTTATGTTTTACTTAATGACAAAGATCCATAAAGTAATAACATATAGTTGGGATAAGCCGATATTCGATTCATCGAATATCATCCAAAAATAGATAAATATAATTTCAAGTATACTCTATCACTATTTTGATTTGTCTTAGTTTAATAATATTCCCATATTATTAATCGACAACGGACATTTAGCATAACTTTTATTCATGGATTAAAACATGTAAAATAGGATACACTTATTAAATAATAAAAATAAACGAAACCCAATCTTTATATCATTATATAACAATGTCATAACATCCTTTATCCAAATACTAATCACAGATTTATTACATGAGTTCGCTAGCTAGTTACAGCCCAATCGTCTTGGCATGCTTAACTACCTTTGGTGTAGGCAAACCCTTAGTCAAAGGATCTGCTACGTTATCATCTGTGTGAACTTTTATCAATTTGATTTCCCGAGCTTCAACTTGTTCTCGGACGTAGTGATGTCTACGCATAAAGTGTCTGGCGCCTTTCATGACTCTAGGGTCATTGGTAAATATTATTGCGGCAAAATTGTCATAATACATATCAATAGGTTCTTTAATTAAAGGCATCACTACAAGATCTTCAATAAACTTCCTAATCCAAACAACTTCCATTGCAGCTTCTGAAGCAGCCATGTACTCAGATTGAGTAGCATGCATTGCAATCATTGTCTTTTTTCTTGCTCTTCCAGTCAACTCCTCCTCCATTGATAACAAAAATGTAACCCGTCTGAGACTTCGTATCATCTTTATCACATTGCCAGGACGTATCACAGAAACCTGTAACATTTAGTTCTGTGTCTGGTTTTCCACCATATACCAAAAACATATCTTTCGTACTCCTCAAATAATTTAGAATATGTTTAACAGCAGTCCAGTGGAGCTTCCCTGGATTCCGTTGGTATCTACTGACCAAGTTCTGAGCAAAAGCCACATCAGGCCTTCTGCATCTAACATCATACATTATAGATCCTACAGCCGAAGCATAAGTCACCTTCTGCATGTATGCCTATTCTTCAGGAGTTGATGCCTCCATCTCATGACTCAAATTATGCTTAACTTCCATAGGTTGAAAACCTTTCTTGGAATTATGCATATTATACTTCTTCAAAATCTGATCTATATAAGCATCTTGACATAGACCAATTAACCGTCTTTTCCTGTCCCGATAGATCTTAATTCCTAGAATGCATGCATCTTATCCTAAATCTTTCATAGAAAAACATTTACCAAGATAATCCTTAACAACTTTAAGTCTTGTAATGTTACTTTCCATGATTAATATATCATCAACATATAGGACTATGGATACTACATCACTCCCACTAGATTTGCGATATACATATGGCTCATTACGATTCTGAACAAATACAAACTTTTTGATTTCTTCGTCAAGTCTTTTATTCCATTGACGTGATGCTTGCTTCAAACCATAAATGGTCCTTTAAAGTTTGCACACATGTCCTGGATTCTCAGGATCAACATACCCTTCTGGTTGCTGCATATAGATGTCTTCATCTAAGCGACCGTTCAAGAAGGCAATTTTAACATCCATTTGCCATATCTCATAGTCATACTATGCTGCTATAGCTATGAGAATCCTAATAGCTCTTAAGTCTGCTACAGGAGAAAATGTCTCCTCGTAGTCTACGCCAAAAGTTTGTGTAATACCTTCAACTACTAAACGAGCTTTATAGGATTGTACTTTTCCGTCCATGTCGGTTTTATTCTTGTATATCCACTTATGTCTCACTACTTTAGCATTCGGTGGTGGTTCTACAAGAATCCAAACATCATTTACTTTCATGGATTTCATTTCCTCATCCATAGCAACCATCCACTTATCCTTCTCAGGATCAAGTATGGCGGATTTATAATTAGCGGGTTCACCAAGATCTCTAACTAATCATCATCCCCTATGTTAAGACACATATTGCTATTTTGTTTTTAATCCTTACGGATCTACGCAGAGGAACTAATTCCGGTGGAACCGCCAGACTTTCTGGTTCTACAGTAATTACATCGCTAGTGTTTTCAGAAGGTAATGTATCTATATGACTCTCCTCAAGATCATAATTTCTCCCACTGAATTCTTGGTTTACTAGATCAGATTCAAGGAAGTCTCCATACCTAGCAACAATAACTTTGTTCTCAGGTGGATAATAAAAGTAGTAACCCATAGTTTCCTTATGGTATCCTACAAAGATACATTTTACAGATCGTTCTTGGAGTTTGTCACCCGAGTCACGTTTCACATACGCCTCGCAACCCTAGACCTTTAAATAAGACAAATATGGCTTCTTGCCATGCCATAGTTCATATGGTGTCTTATCGACCTTCTTTGTGGGAACCATATTTAATATACGAACAACATATTCTAGAGCATAATCCCAAAAGGATAAAGGTAAAGTTGTAAGATTGAACATAGATCGTACCATATCCAATAATGTACGATTTCTCCTTTCGGATACACCATTTTGTTGTGGAGTATAGGGAGAAGTAAGATGCTGAGCAATTCCATTCTCACCTAGATAATCTATAAACTCTTAACTTAAATATTCACCACCTCTATCAGAACGAAGAGCTTAAATCTTCTTCCCTAATTGCAGTTCTACTTCTGCTTTAAACACTTTGAATGTTTCAAATACCGCATGTTTATGCTTAAGTAAATAAACATAACCATAACGGCTATAATCATCCGTAAATGTTAAGAAGTAGCTAGCACATTTCCTTGACGTGTGTCTAAGTGGTCCACACACATCAATATGTATAAGTCCAAGTAGATCAGTAGCCCTTTCAATATTGCTATTAAAAGGTTTCTTGGTCATCTTTCTAGAGATACAAGACTCACATTTATCAAATGATTCATCATTGATATTTTCCAAAAGACCTTCACGTTGAAGCTTTTGTATACGAGTCTTCCCAATATGGGCAAGTCTACAATTCCAAAGATAAGAAGAGTTCTTGTCAAACTTTGTCTTCTTACTCATGCTAAATACAGATTTACCGTTCTTGGATTCATTATCATGCATGTCTAATTCAAACACACCATTCACAAAAATTGCATTAAAATAGAAAATACCATTTTTCCAAACAGAAATTCCATTTTTATCAATCGTGTGAACGAATCAATTATTTAACAAACAAAAAAACAAAATAACACCCCTAACAATTGTAGGTGCATAATGACAATCATTTAATCTCAATACTAAACCCTAAAGTAAAACTAGATCAAAAGTTCCTATAGCTTCAACCGCTGCTTGTGCGCCATTGCCCACTTGCAGATATTGTTCCCAATAGGAAAGCTTCCTTTCCAGATTGAATCCCTGCAGCGTATTATAAATATTAATACCGTGTCCTGTATCATATACCCAGGAATTTAATTTGTATGTTAAATTGAACAATTTAATCATAAATAAAGTACCTGAAGCTACAACGCTCTGCTAAGACTTCTTCTTTATTTCTCGTAATTCTTCGAGGTAAAGAGGGCAATCCTCTTCCAGTTACCACTTGCCTTGCAATGGTGACAAGTCTCATCCTTTTGAGATTGACTCCTCTTAACAAAGTTCTGCTTGGGTTTCGAATAAGTCGCAACTTGTTTTCCCTTATTACCCTTGCCTTTTCCTTTCTTCTTGTTCGCTTGCGGTTTTGGCTTACTCACTCTACCCTTTTGTATGGTTAGTACATAAGGCGTAGCGGTAGATGCCTTGTCTTTCAACCTATTTTCATAGTCAATGAGCATTGCATGCAAATCATTAACTGTCTTCCCCGTGCAATGCATATTATAGTTTATAACGAAATCATTGAAGTCCTTGTTAAGGGACCTATTGACAAGTTAATATCCATATTATGATCATAGGGTTGTCCTAGTGCAATGAGCTGTTCCATATAACCCCTCATCTCCAAATAATGGGCACTTACAGACTTTCCTAGAGCTTGCTTGCAGCTATGCAAAGCATCTACTAAGTCGTAGATCTCCATAGCTTGCGGCTTCTCGAACATAGCCTTGAGCTCATCAAGCATTCGCTTCAGAGAAAATAGCTCATACTTTTGTTGAAGTGCAAGAGCCATTTTTCCTAGCATTAAGCAAGCCATCTTAGAGTGCTTCTTAATATTAGCAGCGTGTTCAAGCCTTTGCGCATCAGATGCTCCTTCAGCAAGATCCTCCGGATAGGGAGTAGTCAAGATATTGATAGTACCCGCTGCTCTCAAGACAATTCTTAGCGAGCGGTACCAATCATTGAAGTTTGGGCCAGTAATTTCAGGTCGTTCAAAGAAAGCTTTGAACGCTGAACTTATCGTGTTATTGGTGGGTTGAGCTATTTCTACAGAAATAAGTTCAAATATTAGTATTTTTGATAACAAAATACTTTTAAGAAAATAAAATTACCCCGGTATTAAACCATATTATTTTCCTTGAATTCTAGAACTATATTGACATAGATCCATTACATTAGTTGATCTGCTAGTAATGAATGTACTCAACACAGCGACTTGTCGAACAATTCAACTGACAAACACTTTTCAATTTCAAGATATTTAAGGGATTTACATTGCCAAAAACGTTTTGCATTGTTAATATGTTTCATCCCTTCTGAATGCATTAAGTTTCTAGATCTCAATGAGTAACTTAATTAAGTCGTCTAATCTGAGTAACGTAAAATGATTATACGAATTCTCATTCTACAAACGGTTTTCTCTCCATCACAATATCATCCAAAAATCTCATTTGATGACGAATTAATTTCAAGTGTTCTTTAATTAGGAGCATTCGACTTAAATTTTAAGGGTATAAATTTTGATGTCAAAATCAATGTATGGAGAAGCATGCATACAATCTCCATAGCATAAGTTTAATAAAAATATTTAGTAAACTTCTTCATGAGATTAAGTATCTCCATAAATTATGTTACGATATTGGTTAAACCAATTATAAAATATACCCACAACTCAATACATCGTACTTTGCTAGAATTCAGCTACGCACAAAGAAATACCCTTATTCATTATGATTCGGATGTGAATTTGTGGTAAATCACCCTTAAGGTAAAATTCAATTAATAATCATAGGTAATTCCAATTTGACGCACAGGCGATCCGGGAATTTGGCCAGCGACTAATGGCATAACACCTCTTTCCTTAACCGGGTACATGACCAACGGTGCGTTATACCCACTTTATAGTTTGTCAAATTGAGTAGGCCGTTAGATTATTATTGCAAATCACCAATCAACGTAATCTTATGTAATTTAAATCTCTTAACAAATCATTATTTTTAATATGATTTAGTCCATATTATTCTTTAAAAAAACCCTTGTTTACAACAATTCAACAATTTTATATAAACAAGTAAAAAAACTCAATCATAAACACATAATAACAATTTATATGTGCAACAAATAAATCAACTAGCCACATGCATACGATTTATTCAATAATTATCAAATATAGGTCTTTATATCTCTATACAAAGTCTTCCCTAATTCTAGATTTATTGAATCAAATAATCACATAGCACATAAAATCATATAAATATATAATTTTACGATCCATGAAAACATGCACGTAATCATGGAATCCCCACAAATCTTTACAATTAAATCTCTACGTATCGTAACCATACATCACATAACAATTAATCATGCAATATAATCTAAAATTATCCCACATGTAATTTAGGGTTTCAAAACAATTCACCTTTTTATTAAAATAGAGTAAAAACCCTAATTTTTAAAAAACAAAACCCTAATTTTATGAAAAACCTAAAAAACATGTAGTCTTAACTCAAAACAATTATAGTTAAAAAAACTTTAGATTTTCGATAATTGTAACATGTTAAAACGGCTCTGATACCACTGAAGGTTTATTAATATCATAACAATTATATAAAACCCTAAACGAGATCAAAGCACAAATAGCAGAAGCGATTTAACAAGATCATAATTAATAACACAATTATAATTAATCGAGTTGGGGTTACATACCTTTACGCTAAAGCAATTCCACAAGACGAAGAACAAATCACGGATTCGGGTTTAAACCGTATATACCAAGATATAGTCTAAATTAAGACTATATTACGTTCTTGTACACACGTAAAAGAACGAGCTAACCGTGATTCTAGCACGTGAAAACCGAGCTACAACGCTTGTAATTAATCTACCCAACAACCCTAGAGAGGGGCTAGGACTAAATTAAGTATACAATCGATCAACCAAGAAAACCAACCAAACACCCTTTGTGGTGTAGCCTTGCGATCGACTCAAAAGAGAAGGATGGGAGAAAGATTTATGTTGTGTGATTATGAGGGGATTAGGAGGTGTATTTATAGGCCTCAACCCTTGTAGCCCAAGATAAATAAAAGGCAACAAATGCCCCCCCCCCCCCCCTGGAGCCCATAATCGGCCGCCTTTAACACCCCTTAGGGTGTTCCAGAATCTTCCAAACTTCTTTCCTTTTGTTTATATATACTATATATTTATTTAACGCTCGTTATAACTTAACTATTAATTATTTAACGACCGTTAAGGTTATATAGTTACTTGCTCTGTTAAATTAATAAATACATAAATATATTTATTAAATAATAACAAATATGATATATATTTATTAATTATATTAACTCTTTACGTATTATGTGCAATCCCGTAATCTCGAGTTCGATCCTATCACACAACTATTAAATATAAGTCCATAAACTTACATATAACCTGCTTCAAAAAATTGCTTTTGTTAAACAAGGGGGTATTACTTTGGCTGATTATTACCATAGACTTAATTCTCTTTAGAGAGAATTTGATGCTGTTACCAAACTTCCTACATGTGTGTGCACTATTAAATTTTCTTGCCCTGCTAGCACTGAGTTAGCATTGCGTCAACAAATCATGAGGTTGATGCAGTTCTTATGGGTCTTGATGAATGTTATTAACTTGTTAGAACTGCTATTCTCACCAGGGATCCACTCGTTTATGTGAAGGATGCTTATGCTACTATATCCAGAGAAGAATCCCATAGGCGTAATCCTGAGACCTCTAATCACATTGAAGCGAAAATGAATGCCACCTCCTTTGTTGCTAAGACCTTTAATCAAGACAGAAGGGTTTACTCTAATACTCCTAACAGACCTAACCCTAAGAGCAATGGTGCAAGAAATTATAGGGGTCCAAACCCTAACCTTCATTGTACCAATTACAACCAAGCTGGCCATACTATTTATAGGTGTTTTGAGTTAATAGGTTACCCTGCTGGTTACAAAAAGGAGGGGGGAATGATCAAAGGCAAACTGGTTTTAAGCCCAACTTTAATGCTAATTGTGATGTTTAAACCGGGAAAAAACAGGCTTCCACCTGTAATTCTCCAAAATCTTTTACCACTGAACAAATGCAGAAACTTCTTAACTTGATCAATGACACTTCTTGAAGAACAATGATAATCTTAATCCAAATAAGTGAGGTTGATCTTTCTAGAGAGAGAAAGTAGTAAGAGAAAGTAGAGAGAAAATGTGCTTTATTAACTTGAAAAGTGAAACAACCGACACCCCTTTCCATGAAGGAAAGAGTTTATATACCCAAGTCCAAAAATGGACTTAGGCCTCCGGCCTATGAACATGCTCATGGGTCGGGCTTACATAATCTATTACATTAACTATACTACGATCCCTTAACTATATTGTTGGAGTGACCGAGACATTCTAATAAGTGTTAAAACACTTATCCGTTTACCACTTATTTCCAATAATAACAAGACCAAAACGTGTATTTTATGTCCTAAACTCGGAATTATGCGTGGTTTGTGTTTTTATTGTGTTTCAGGATAAAAATATGAAAAAGGGAGAAAACACGGGCTATCACGGGCTTTTATCGAAGAAAAAGACAAAAGACGAAGTCAAAAGGTCAAAAGTGCAAGAAGAACGGAAGTCGAAGGCCTATTATGAAGATTTATCGAAGAAAAAGTCTAAAGAAGGAAGTTTAATGAAGCCAAAGAACCAAGTCTATTAAAAGAAGAAAAATAGAAGACGAGTTCAAGTTATCATTCAACTAATCCCGAGCCTAAGTCGAGAAAGGCGAGAAGAAAAGAGAAGAAACAAGCTTACCACCTCCCCTATATATAGTCTTCTAATGAGTCATTAGAGGAGTAGTTAATTTTTAGTTTTTAATTTTTAGTAGGTAATTGGTGTGTTTATTTTCTCTCTCTAGCTTTCTCTTCAAGTTTTCTTAATCTTCATCTTAATCTTGTAACTTTGAATCTTAATCTTCAATTTAATCAAGTTTATTTCATATCTCTCATTCTACCTTTCTTAATCTTGTGGTGATTTAATTAATCATGTAGTTGATTTCATCTATTTGATTATGTGATTGATTTGTTCATGTGAATGATCTTATAGTTTTGATGTGGTGGATGTTTTGTGCTTATTGTGATTGTTGATTGACTAGTGTTTGGCTTATTTTTGATTAAGTTGGTTTAATAGATTAATAGTTTTGATTAAAAGTTGATATTTAATTTTTAGATTAATTAGTGTTTTTCAAGTTTTTAATTTGTGGCTTATTTAGTTTTTCCTAAAATTTATTTGGTTATAGTTTTTGTTAATTGCTTGTTTGATCCGTGCTTATTCGTAGCTTATTTCATTAGTTTTGATATTACTGATTATCTGTATCTGTTCTCGAACTTCTTCGGAAAAGGGTTTTCATTTTCCGAAGATTGCACTGTATTCCGAGTTAATTATTCCGAAGTTTTCATTTTTCTTAATTTAATGTTTATTCCGAAAATTTTCTCTGAATTGGTTCATTTATCCGAATTAGTCATTTCTCTGAAATTGTCATCTTATTCCGAAAATATTTAGTTTATCTGAAGAATTCCCTTTTTCCGAAATTATAATTTTTCCGAAGATTTAGCTATTTCGAAAATGCTGATTTATTCCGAAGAATTCGCATATTCCGAAAATCTTAAGTTATTCCGAAAATAACTTGTTTCTCTGAAAGTATTTGATATTCCGAAGATTTAGTAAAACAATTATCCGAAGAAAATTGTCCGAAGATCCAAACATTCCGAAGAAACCAAAACATTCCAAAAAAATGACGTGCTTGCCTACTAGCTTGATATTTTTCCCGCCTAATTCACCAGCCTGCCTGGGTGCTTCCAGCTACTAGCTTGCCTGTTTGCTTATTTATTAATATTGTTCCGTAATCGTTTAGTTTTATCTGAAAGTTGTTCCGATTTTAATTCTGAAAGTCACGTATTTTTAGTTATATTTTTCGTCGATTTTTAGTATTAATATTTTTTCGATAAGTTTAAGTTTTAACTTTTATTTAGTGCCCGCTTTAGGTTTTGTCTCGTTTAGTTTTAAAGTAGCCACTTAGTTTTATTTCCTCCTTTTTCATTAAGTAAATTTTATTTTTCAGTCGAAAGTTAATTTCTTCTTTTAGTTTTATTTTTATTAATTGTTTTGTTTTAATTTACGTTTTATTATTTGTTTTGTTCCTTTATTATTGGTTATTTGTTTTTGGCTTATTTTTATTACCTTTTGGATTTACCTTTTAAGTAGAAATAGATAACCAAACCTTCTTTTATTCACCAAAAACAATTGAATCACACATTTAACCGGAGATCAATTCGAATTGAATCGAGACGAACAAATATTCATACTTGGCAAAACCTTATATTACATTCTAACTATAAAAACGTATTTCCAACAATCTCCCCCTAAGGGAGGTCACTCAAAATTAAAAAGTCCCAAATCTAGCATGTTAGATCTTCGTTCTTGTGCTCGTAGTCCACTTTCTCTTTTCTTCTTTTTCTTTTCTTCATTGTTGTGAATATGTGTTGATAATCATTAGGCTTTGGCTTAGAGCATGTTCTTTTGACCTTTCACGTGCGATCTTCGCCTTCTTGTAATGCTTGCCTCCTCGTGACTTCATGTCCCACACACATATACTTTGTTGAATTCTTGAAAGTTTCAGAGTTGATACGGCGGAAGACTTTAGGTTGAACTGTCTTGACTTTTGCTGAAATATTTGGTGCAGAAAGTATAAGTATGTGAGGATGACTTCATCTGGTACACCGCAACGCCACCGTCTTCGAATGTAGCAACATAATAAGACACGAATAAAATGGTTTTGACATTTCATTTTGATTCGGTAGCATTTTACCTCCGGTCGGCGAAGACCGTTGGACGAAATTAAATATCGTACTTGTGACAGGTAGATTTAGTTAAAAATATCCATGATAAGATTTCGCGGGTAAACCCATTTTCTTTATTCGACCGTCCAAAGCTGACTGTGAACATGAAGAGTGAACCATTTGGATAAAATTATCCTCATGATCGAAGCAGTCAATTCATGAACCTGGAACAAGTGAAATTCAATTAAGAGCTTCACCATCGTTGCTTTCCAGTTGTCACGAGGTTGATTCTAATAGAATATTGCTTGTCACCTACCGTAGTGCTATTTAATGTTGACACTGGAAGGATTTCCACTCATCATTGTGAACACTTAAGAGTGCTACTCTGAGTGTTCTGGCAAGATCACTTGGATTTTGCGTAGAGGCCCTAGAACAAGTTTAAATTCAATTAAGAGTCAAACCATTGTTTCTTTTCCAGTTATCACAAGATTAGTTCTAAAAGAACCGCGCGTGTCACCTACCATGAGCTTGTTTAATGTTGGCTCAAGCAGGATTTCCATCCTCATTGTAATACTTACGTATCACTCGGATGTTCTGGCAATACTACAAGAATATTACGTAGGACTCATAAAAATCTTTCTTACTTTTCATAGTGTGTGAAGAAGCAAGGACTATTTGAAAAAGTGTCCTAATGAGACTTTTGATGATCTCTTGGCTCTAGACTCAATAGTGGAGTTTGATTTGCTGAGCGAAGGTTGGAGAGGATTGCCACCTTTTCAATATAAATTTATTCAGAGCGAATAAACCAATAGATAATAGGTTGAACTCTGTGACATTAAAACAAACATCTTTTGAGAGATATTTGAGTTAGCTAGGGGGGGGGGGTTGTGCATTGCATCACTAGGTCCATGATGCTTTATCGTCTTCAAGATGTGTTAACCCGGTTTCTGCCTAGGTTGTAAGGAGGGCTTCTTTATTTACACCCTTTATCTTTATAATTTTTTTCATTCTTCAACCCCTTTAATGCTTACCAATACATCATTACTAGCACCTTGTTGTGATTGTTCCAGTGCTAGCATCAGTACTTGGTCGGTATTCTGCTATGTTCACAATCCATTCCCCAACTTTCCTAAGGACTGCTATTTCTAGCTATGGAGTTGTCCTTAGGAAGATTCCTCCGGTTCTTGAAGAATCATTGGACTTGTACCTAATCCTACCACCCTTTTGTCACAACAATCTTTGTGAAATAAGTGTGTTTTGGGTAAGTACTTGTCACCATGAAAATTCCTTTTAAATCACTAAGGTACTTGTGATATAACAGTCAAATATTTTGTACCTTCAGTGTTTTTTAAAATCAAAATGCTCCCCCTTAATATGTGCACTACACCTATTAAGTTGGATTTTCCATTAAGTCTTTTTCACCTTTAGCCATGTATATTTATATGTCTCCTTAATCCCATTTTGTCCTCTTATCCAAAATGTTAACCGTTAATATTTTGGATATTAATGGATTAACTGGTCTTTGGGTGAAAATGAAATCATTTGTTGGCCATAGAACATATTAATGCTCCCCCTCAATTTAATGAGGGTTAGTTGTAATGCTTAAGTACAATATGTTTTGAAAGATTTAGAATCTCGTGAGAAATTCTTGAAAAATATCATACTTTCACACTATAGCATGGCACAAAAAGCCTAATATACACAATATATACATATTCACAAATTAATTTATGGAGTTTACCTGATATAGTACGATCATCACATCAACTGGATCGTTCCATTAGCCTGTTGTGACCTTCATATGATCTGCCACCCATGAATCGTTCTAAACTTCTCATTAACCGTCTTTCCCGCAACTTGGCCTCAATCTTTTTGATCATGTAGGTGGTACTTCGTTTGTATCTGGCGTGCCACTCTACATTAACCTATAGAAGCCTCTTGGCGGCGTTGAGATGCAACAATTTATCTCGTACATGTTTAAGAGTCCCGTCACTGAACTTGTGTAGCTCTGCGACTCTCATAAACTTCTTCTCCCCAGAGGCATTCAAGTAGAAAGTACCTGGAAATGGGTCTAGAGTACATGTGTAGGGACATTTGGTGAGATGTTGTCTAGGAACTTTGGTGTATGGACGGGTGAGATTCAACTTCCTTTGATAGCTTTCCACGCCAAGTTACAAGTATCCAACTCGTTTCTTGATCACGATCTTATGTGTGTACATTTGAACAACTGAATTCAAATTAATGATCTCCTCTGGTTCCAAGTGTGGTAACTTTTGTTGAGTCAGCAAAAGCAATAGATCTACGATGTCTTCAAGGCGCAGTCTCGAGAAGTGTCCTTCCTTGATGATGTAGGTTTTGTTGTCTTCTTTTTTGAGTTTGATCTCAACTAAGTGTTGATAGCCTTGCTTAGGATCAATTTTCACTCCTAGGACACTTCTAATTCGAAGCAGGGAGAAGACATCGTGAATTAATTTCTGGCGACATGCATAGTTCTAGGCTCGTCTCAAGTTGGTGCCCTAGTGTGAAGCACCCAATTCGGCATAAATATCATATTTCAGGAACTATTTTTTTGTCTCCAAACATGACTAACCTTTTCTTCAATCGACGCTAAGTTATCCCAAAGTGCAGCTTTGACCATGGTTAAGGAAGCTGCATACTTGTTTGCTCCTTGGACTAAGTAATCAAAGTCACGACAAACAAATATATCAACGGGGATAGTTGTGTTACCTTCTACAATTTCTGCAGTTAGTACAGGAGCTTTGGCTTGATTGTGAAGACATGGCATCGAAGTGTTCATTGCTTTGATGAGTTCATTGGAATGATACTCACATTCAAGTCTGCTAATCTGTGTGCTTGCAAAGAAGTTAGGATCTTTAGACGCGTTCAAGATATCTGAGGAGTGATGTTAGGAGTTCCATACTTATATCTCAAAAACCTAGAGAACTCGATGGGATTGCTGAGGAGATGAGCAAAATCATTTTTGTCTTTCTCAGTTATTGGGTGAAGACAAGCAGCTTCCATGATGTAAGGTTGTTCAAATGCATATATATCTAACGTGATAGTATCAGCCCATGCCGGATCAGCAAGTGTCACCTCTGTTGGTGGAGGTGTGGGTTTAGCTTCTAGAACATCTTGAGATACATGCTGATCGAGTTCCTGGAGGGGTGATTCTTGGCCAGATGCTATAGGGGGATCATCTTCTTGTACCTGTTCTGGAGTCTTGGTAGAATCTTGAACCTATAGGTGTGAAGGAGATAATACCTTCTCTGTCGATTCGGTAGCTGGAGCTAAAGTGTATGCTGAAGTGGATGTGGATGCTAGAGGGACATTGATGTCATGACGCTTTTTGGTGTGTTTTTGAACTTGTTGAGGTTCAGCTACATCCTCAACATTTTCTTCATCATCGTCATTAACGACCTTGTCATCATCATCTTTTGTCTGATCATCATCGTCCCCTTCGTCATCCTTGTCATCCTCATTTTTCTCTTCGTCATCCTTGTCCTCTTCCTCATTCTCCTCATCCTCTTTGTTTTTCTAATCATCCTCATTATCACTTTCGTCCATACCTTCAGCATTGTCATCATTTTTGTCATCTTCATCGTCATTACCGTCAGAATTATTACCATTAACATCACTGTCATCGTCATTAACATCATCATCATCACCGTCATCATCACCATCACCATCATCATCATCATCATCATCATCAGAAGATTCATTTGTTTGTCTGATGCTTCTGATTAAGCCTCTTCTTCATCTTCTTCATCTGTTGTAGACTGTTGTATGAAACGACGATGCCATGCTTTGCAAATATTTTAGTGTCTTCATCCATAGCCTTCTTGAGAATCTTATGAAGTTTCTTTTGAGTCGACGTTTGGTTGTAAGACCCTATTTTTACCATACGAGCATGCAAGAGCTTCTTTAACTTGTAGTCTGTAAGTCTTTGTGCAATTAAGTAGTCTGACTCTTGAGTGTCTGAAGACTTGATAATCAATTTACTGGCTGCAATTTCCTTCATCTCGTCTCGTAATGCTGGAAGTGCCTTGTCAAGAGATTCCTAAAATTTATCATTGATTGAGTCAAGGAGGGTTTTGTTTTCTTGTGCAAGACTCATTTTCTGCTCTTTGTACTTCTGTTTCTGTTCTTGAAGAGGAATGAGCTTTTGTTGCATTTTAGCTGCTTCAGCTTCTTGATTTTTCATCGATAACTCTTCACTTTGTTGACGACGAGCTAACTCTTCTTTCATTCTTAAGGTTTCATCCTCTTGGGCTTTTAGGCGTTGTTCCATCCTTAGCATGAAATCGTCAGTGGGAGCTAGCTGGAAGGTAGTTGGTACAGGTTGTAAGAGTTGATAGCAGAGTAGTGGAAGGAGTTTTCATGATGGTACTGAACATCGTTGTTGTGACCATAGTAACAGGAACATTTACCATGTTCGGGTTAGTTGAGGGATCGGTGTTGGTGACTTCAGTGGTGATATCTGCTTCTAGACCCGAGAAGTTTAAGTATTTAGTCACTAGATCCGACTCAGAAGTAGATTTGGCAACATTAGCGTCCTTATTGGTGTCACCAGTCTCTGTTTCCATATTGACAGGCTCCGTGTAGTCATGTTGAAAATCATCAAAAGTTGTGTCTTGTTGAGATACATCGTCATCATCACCTTTGTTTGACGCTTCAGATTGATTTACAACGTATTTCAGTTTCTTCATCAAGTGCCTTGTCAGTGTAAGTATCAGGATTGCCAAATTTGGCAATGTCAGATTCTTCGATTTCTTGTGACACAATACCTGAACCACTACTGCCAGTATCTTTTCTGCTTTGTTTGAAGACTAACTTCATTTGTTGTCTTTCAGTCATAACGTGTGGTTCATCTTTATCTTCATCAAGAAGAAGCGTTTTCTTTCCCTTAGATTTTGTCTTCTCACGTATAGCTATAGTTTTTGTTCTTTGGCCCTTGGTTTTTGGAGTGTCTGCTTTTGATGGTTCATATTGCTTTCATTTGCCCTTGGTTTTAGTTGAGGTGAACTCTCCAGAGGCTACTCTTCTTGCTTGTTCGGCATTGTCTCGCAGGGGTTTCTTGTATGCAACACTGTTCTTGATTTCCTCATTCAACATCTGGAACTAGGGCTGGAATCCCTGTATATATACTCTTTGATCCTTCTTGTTTCATGTGCTCAAAAATAGGATCATCTTCTACAGAATGAATGAAGTGTTCTCCATGTTTATCAATTGCGTCATCATCTTGCATGAAGTGATTGACAATGAACTTCGTGAAACGTGGAAATTGAAAATGCTCAGATTTCTTCATGGTGTTTCTGAAGCCTTCATAGTGAAACTCATCCCAAAGTAAAGAAGCATAATTCAAGTTCTCACCCTTTTAAATTCCCCAAAACATGCGAGCCTGAGGAAGTCTCAGAGAGTGTAAGCCTTTGGATGTTCTAGTAAGACACCGGGTGAGTATGCTAAATATGGCCTTCAATGGTTGTCCCAGCCTTGAAGTGTTAAACTGAGACAAGTTTAGCAACTCTTCATCCAAAACCAAGAGATTGAAGCAACTCTATGATTTGTTCCTTGTATGGGTCTTTAGCATACTGTTCTCTTGGAGCAAGAGGAGTGAATCCAAAGATTTTACGGAAGTAGGCAACGCTGAGTATCTTTTTCTTGCGGTTAATAGTGAATGAGATCTTTGTGGCTGATAACTCTTTTATTGTTTCCCAAAACTCATGCATATAGATTTCCGGTACGGTTGCTGTAGCCCTCAAAGCAGTTCTGATCGGTGAGATATCAAGTATGACAATAGCCACTTTGAATGCTGGCTGAGATGGAATAAAGTTCTCCTTCAATCTGATATTGTTTGGCGCAACTGAAAGATGATATTCTTCGAGAACAAGTGCAAGGTCGACTTCACGTTGTTCATCCTCAGTGAGAGACATGATTTCTGCTTAAGATAAAACATACAAGATTGATACATATAGATATATATCATTATCTATGAAACACCCCTAGCATGTCGAACATATCATAACACATCATTTGATTCCACACGATAAATCAACTAACACTTAAAATTCCAAGAAACCTAACACATAATATAGCAAAACAAATCATAAAAAAATATCACAAGTAAAGAATTCTGAAAAAGTTATTAAGTAAGATTTCGGAATCCATTATCTCATGATTTCACAATATTTTGTTAAGTAAGGATTTCGGAAAACATGTCCAACATTTCAGAATAATTAACATTCAAGATTTTGGAATCTGCCAACATACAAGATTTTGGAATACATACTCTTGATTTCGGAATACATACTCTAAAGATTTCAGAATCCATTCTCTTGAGATTTCAGAATACATACTCTTGAGATTTAGGAATACATACTCTTAAGATTTTGGAATACATACTCTTAAGTTTCGGAATACATACTCTAAATATTTCAGAATCCATACTCTTAAGATTTTAGAAAAAATGTCATACAAGATTTCTGAATATGTTCTTTACAGATTTCAGAATATGTACTTTACAGTTTTCGGAATATGTTCTTTACAGTTTTTGGAATATGTTCTTTACAGTTTCCGGAACACTTTCTTTAAAGGATTCGGAATCCTGTGTGTTTAACAGGGGTGATTACGCAATGAGCAAAATTATCAATGGTTGGAGTCGTATGATCGATTAAAGGCAAGACTAAGGCAACCCATGTCTCTAATCCCTATTCCTAGCATTTCCCCCTTATCAATTTAGTATTTCGACCTAAAAAATCTTATAAACCCTAATTTGGTTTTGGGGATCTTGGTTACCAAACACTAATTGAATAATATGGGTATGTTCATATTCATAAGGAAAACAATATTTGATAATTTACCTTACATGAATAAGCAGGAAAAACGATAGATGAATCATGTGTTGATGTTTATCAATGGCAGCAAAAAGAAGGTTTTGTTTTGTGTTTGTGTGTTTAAAGTAGAAAGAAAACGGGGGTGGGGGGATAAGGGGTTTAACTTTTTCAAATTTTACAAAAATTTCCATTTTAGTCCCGCTGATTAGGTCAAAGTTCATTATCTTTGAATTGGATACCTTCTAACTCCCGTTAACTTTTCTTAACTCTCGTTTAACTATTTTCTCAACAAACACAACTAACGCACTTAAACCATTATACCCTAATGTCTGTTATCTCTTGAGACGCCACTAATATCGCACATAACAAATAATCACTTGAAACATATGCAAATATTCGAAGATACGAAAAGTACACATCACAGAAAGCGCACATCAAACTGATATGACATAGAACAATTAACCGTTTATTTTACTGGAAAACTTTTTAATACCATATTGATGACAAAGACGATTTGATATTTTCTCCCCCTTAAACAATGACCCGTTTTCTATTTAAAGAGTTGTAGTCGTTTTTTGAAGAGTTAAGTACCCATGAAGACATTTTCCGTTTAGTGTTTTGAGAATACGATTCTGGTGGCAATAAGTTTTCTCTTATTTTAACAAATAAATGCACTGGAACATACACTAATTTGTGTTAGACAAATTTATAAATTAAACTTGATCCATTGTATCGTTTTAAAGTAAACCACACCCGAGAAAACTAATTCCCGTCGTGAGCCAACGTTTCCCAAAGAAATACGTAACTTTAATGGGAAAAGCGGGTTGCAGTCTGAAATAACTACAAGCCATGTAGGCATGTTTTAAAATATTTACAACTTTTATACGAACTCTATTTATGGCTCCGTGTCAATTTTAATCGACATTTCTAAGACCGTAAATATTATCGTACTAAAAGACATGCCTTTTTGAAAATGAAAAATATTTTTGGATTTTCTTGATTTTATAAATTTTATGGTTTTTGTAGGTTTTATATTTTTGTATGTTTCTTTTTGGTTTATAAATTTATACAATATATACATGATCACGAAAAAGCTTACTCGAGAATAGTTTACCACCACTATTCTGCAGTTTCTTCTGCCAACTCCTTAAGAGTCTCTAGTGAGAATGATTTCATGCCGAGCTTGTTGATCAAAAATTCGATTCGTCCTCGATCTAAAGCCTTGGTAAAAATATCCGCCAGTTGGTACTCTATGTTGACAAAATACAACTCAATTACTCCGTTTTCCACTTGCTCTTTGATGAAGTGGTAGCGTATGTCAATCTGCTTTGACTAGGAGTGTTGAACGTAGTTGCAGCAAAGGGCAATAGTACATTTGTTGTCGCAGTACATCGGTATTTTGTTGAATCCAAGACCGTAGTCAGTCAATTGTGATCTCATCCAAAGGAATTGAGCACAACAACCAGGCATGGCAATGTATTCTACCTCCGTACTAGATATCACAACACTTTTCTTCCTTTTGAATGCCTAACTAATCAAACGATCTCCAAGTGATTGCAAGCTTCCGGACGTGCTACGTCTAGTATCTTGACACCCAGCATGATCGGCATCTGTATATGCTGTTAGTGCAATAGAGGAGTCTTTCGGATACCACAGACCACGATGAAGTTTTCCTTTAAGGTACCGAAAGATCTTTTTCACTTTGTAACTCTAAATTGATTAAAAGAAGAAATTAGCGTATCAACATGTAAGTGCTTTTCGGTAGGCCGAGCCTGATACCGTCACACATGCATATAGCAAATTGTAAATCAGGTCTACTAGAAGTGAGGATACAGAAGGGTACCAATCATTCCACGATAAAGTTTCGGATCGATAGCAATCCCATCTCTATCCGCATCTAACTTGGATCTTTCCACCATTAGAGTATCCACGTGGTCACAATTTTCAAAGTGATACTTTTTTAAAGATTCAAGAGCATATTTGGATTGATTATCGAAGATGCCTCTAGGATTTTGAGAAATTTGTAACCCTAAGAAAAATGAAAATTTTCCCATCATTGACAGCTTAAAGCGCGTGGACATGATTTTATCAAAACAGTCGGACAATGCTTGAGTAGTGGCAGCAAATATAATATAATCAACATAAATTTGTACCAGTATCATGTCGTTGTCTTCCTTGAGAATGAACAATGCCGGGTCCACTTTGCTATTGGAGAAGCCTTCCGAGATGAGATATGATGATAAGAGATCGTACCACGCGCGTGGAGCTTGTTTCAACCCATAAAGAGCCTTCTTGAGCTTATACACATGATTAGGATACTCTGAGTTCACAAATCCATTCGACTGGATGACATAGACTTCTTCCCTTAGTTCACTATTGAGAATTTCCATTTTAACATCCATTTGATAGACGATCATATTCATGTGAGCATCATAAGTAAGGAATAGTCTGATTGCCTCCAATCTTGCAACAGGAGCAAAGGATTCTTCAAAATCAATACGCAATGCTTGATTGTAACCAAGAGCGACCAATCTTGCCTTGTTCTTTAATATTCCACCCAACTCATCGAGTTTGACCTTGTAAACCCACAACAAAGTAAGAACATTGAAGTTGTCAGGTGAAGGAACTAATTCCCATACTTCAAGTCTTTTAAATTCATTAAGTTCTTCTTGCATGGCCTCAATCCAACACGATTGTTTCATAGCTAGTTGCCAAGTTTTAGGTTCAATCTCCGAGAGAAAGGAATCAAAGTAGCAAAATAATGCATTTTCTTGTAATTGGTGGCGTGTAGAGATTGGTATTTCAATGGCACCAATAATATTTTGGATTGGGTGATCCTTTGTCCATTTGGTGTTGTGAGTTTCATTCCGGTGAGGTCTAGAGTACACAGTAGTAGGAGCTCCCTCTAAGGTAGACGCCCCGATAGGGTTGTCAGGAATAGGTAAAACAAAGTATGGAAGCTCTTATATGTGAGCAAATTCCAAATTGTGATCAGTATGATCCTCTTCAACATCATTAGGAACGAGTGGGGGTGTTGATTCATGTGTATTTTGAGAATTACTCGGGAATGGTGCATCCGATTCAATAGTAAGTGTAGATGCATCGGATTGATCTCCATTATCTTGAGCAAAAAATTCGGGAATAGGAGCTACTACTGCAGGGGCTGGAGCATCATCACTTGAGGGATCAAATAATTCATCAAACATCGGTTGAAATCACTCATCCCACTCGGGCCTTGTAGGTGGTATAAATGACGGAGAAGTAGGATTGTTGGGAACTAATCCAGAACTGATAGTACCGAGTCCCATCTCATAAAGCACGGGTTCAGAGTTGCGTTGCTCAGAAGCCATCACTGTTAGCTCATCAGAATCGACATCAAATGTTTCTATTATCTTGCCAATATGATGGTTATAAATCCGGTAAGCTTTCTTTGCGGGTGAGTAACCAATGAAAATCCCTATATCAGCCTTCGGCTGAAATTTTCCCAAATTTTCACTGTTGATGGTTTGGGTAACAAAGTGCACCAAACACATGAAGAAATAGCAAGTCGGGTTTTCATTCACGAAGAAGCTCATACGATGTTTTTCCATGGCGCTTACAAACAATAGAATGGTTTTTTGTATAACATGCGGTTGCTACAACTTATGCCCATAAGAATAAAGGAGCATTTGCATAAATCAACATAGTTCCATCAGCTTCCATAAGTGTACGATTACGTCTTTCCACGACACCGTTTTGTTGTGGAGTGCGAGCAACTGATGTTTCATGTGAAATGCCAACTTCTTCATAATAATTCCGTAGAGTCTGATTGAGAAACTCAGTTCCATTATCAGTACGAATTCGGCGGACAGTAGCATTAAGACGCACTTGGATCATCTTGAGAAACTTAATAATATATGCTGGTGCTTGATCCTTGGTTTTTAAAAAGTTTACCCATGTAAACCATGAAAAATCATCCATAATGACGAGAACGTATTTTCTACCGCTCACACTTGCTGTATGCATTGGCCGGCAAAGATCCATGTGCAAAAGATACTGTTTTTCTTGATTGGTGTCTTTAGATTTGGGTTTGTAAGATTTCTTGGTGCTTTTCCCCAATGAACACGCATAATATAAATGATCCTTGTTAAACTTTAGCTATGGAAGATCACGAACAATTTCGTTTTTAGCCAAATGATTAATAGCATCAAAATTAAGATGAGAAAAACTTCGATGCCACAACCATGACTTAGTCTTAGATTCTTTCGAAAGAAGACATACGGGAGAAGCGGCCATCATATCTTTTATGGAGAATGTTTAGAGATTATCCCCTCGAGAACAAATCTCTTCCTTCTAAATCACGGATGAAGCAAGTATGTTGTAGGAAAGCAACCTCAAGGTTTGAATCACAAAACTGTCCCATTGAGAATAAATTATGACCAAGTCCTTCCACATAATACACACGAGAAACCGTAACATTCCCAATCTGATATTCACCATAACCCATGATCTTTGCAATGTGGTCATTACCAAATTCAACCGTACCTAGAAACTTGCTGACGAAATTTTTGAGCATAGAGCGATCTCTGGTCATGTGCTTTGAGCACCCAGAGTCCAAGTACCAGAGGATGATTTGGACCACCTGAGAATATCACCAGACAAAGACGATGTATCGGAATCTAATTGTTCCTCTGTGTTAGTAGGTACAGATACAATTATCTTAGATTTGCTATCATAAGGTTTCTTAGATTTCCAAATTTTCTTCCTAGTTGTCGGCTTAGATTCTAGTTGTCTAAGATCCTGAGGTATTTCTTCACCGGTAGGCACAATAGTAGGAGCAGACCTAATTAAAGGGCGCTTTTTCCATTTTTTAGTGCTAGTGTGCCTATTTAAAGGACGCTGAGACCTAACTTTAGTGGATGTGTTCCTAGTTAAAGGGCACTTAGTTCCATTAATAGTGAGGTCCTACGAGTGGGACGCTATTGCCATCCAACTTGGGTACGTGTTTTCCCAGTTGGCCTCCATTCAAGGTTGTTCCTAATGGCAAACATTTCATTAACGTGATCAACAAGGCATAAATCATGACGCTGAGAAAACATGTATTTATTACAATTCCAACATTTTAAATCAGAATTCACTTTGCGCTTAGGATGCTGCACAACTGTAGGGCCTTTAGTCTTAGCTACATGATTCATTTTATTCAAATTTGAAATAACATTCCTAGGGTGAACTTCTACTTTCTTCTTCATAGTCCTACTAGTAGAAGGCTTGATCCTATCTTTCTTGTCTTGAGATCCTTTAGCCTTAGTAGAAAAAATTACACCTGTAGAAGGCACGGAAACTTTGGTGACAGATTTTGATTTATCCTTATTGGGTGTACCTAAAGAAGGTTTAGCTCCTAGGGTTTTATTGAATGGAGTAATGGGAATAGGTTATTGTTTGAGTGGTGCAGAAATCAGTTGACCGATATATTCCAAGTTAGCCAGGCAGTCTTGAATTTGATTCACATACATGCGAAGCTCATACAGTGCATGAATTGAGGGATCTAGTGTACACATGTCATCAATGACCTCCCTATCAAGCTCAACATGTTCTAAGGCATTCTTCATATAAGAGGCAAACTTGGTTGGACTATTCTTAAATTTTAGGTCCAGATATAGCATACGTGGGTTGGGTTTGGGAGCACTAGAGGACGGTGCTGAGATTGTAGCTGCGCTATCAACAACTTCTTGTCCTTTGAGTTGAAGTGTTTCGTTTAACTCAGCTAACACCATGTTTTTGTCTATGAATTGAATGTTTAAGTTAGAGATTTCTACATACTTTTGGTTCAGTTGGTCAACAAGTGACTTATGTTGTGCTTCATTAGAAGTGAATGTTTGCTCTAGTGAACCATAAAGTTGCGAAAATCCCTGCTTTGCTCGTTCAAGCTCCCCTAGAATATAGATGATTCTATTTTTCAAGGCATGGTTTTTAGTCTCTGCAGCCTCTAGTTCCAATTTTATAGTTTCTACTGATGATTCTCTCTTAAGTCTCATAATCTCTTCCTCTAATGCTTGAATCACCTTGTTACTCGTCTGAACGTTATTTTCACATCCAATGGTTAAAAGAAGAGTTTCATTTATAGATTGTTGTTCTATTTCAAGAGATATACAATGTTTTTGAAGCTCATCAAAACGTTTTGAAAGTGAATTCTAAGAATCTTGAAGCTTTAAAAATTCAGCGTCAGATTCTTGACAAGGTTGATTATCTACGACATCATTTACATTCTCAACAATAGAAAAATCATGCACATCTTCACATTTATTCACAAATTGTTGATGCAAAAGTTGGTTGATCCTTGCTAGACCCGAATTAGGCTTAATTCGGGTTGGCTGAGCTCCGGCTCCTGCACCAAGTGAATCGTTTGGTTGGGATCCTGCACACTAAACAGCACGCGTTAAGCTTACCGTGGGAATGTTTCCCACGATTAGACTCCGGCGTGAGAGTAAGTAATCGATTTAGGGTTTATGTGAGTTTAGAGTACAAGTCGTAATACCTTTGTGGAACCTTTGAGGGTTCCTTTTATAGGCAGTGAAACCCTAATGGGCTTTCACTGATGCTTCGGCCCCAAGGAAGAGATATCCACCAGAATTAGAATGATTGTTATCTTCTAGTTCTGGTAGTGAATATCCTCTTCCATTGGGATAAAGATATACCTAGACAGAATATTATTCTGTCTAACCCTATGTCGGCCGCACCGGGCCATGGGCCGCACACATGTGTGCGGTTACTGTTCATCCAAGCCCATAAGCCTGAATGACATTATTCCACCCATCTGTAATGGGCCGGATACGGGTAGTACCCATGGGCCGGGTTCATGACCCGGCTGGGGACTATACGTCATCATGTCCCCCCAGTCTAGTTGTTACAACCGTAGGTGGAACCTCTAGACTACCAAGATGCTCCCCGGACGTACCAAGGAAACCATAGTGAATGACAAATTGTCCAAGAATTTGTATTGGCCGCACGTGGCAACCTGGCTTAGGAAGTTGTTTCATCAACATCTCAGCCGCATATAGCGACCGAGACAAATTAAATACAACATTAAATGGCAAGTCTTACGTAAGAGCCGCATAACCCGACATGAATAACTGTTCATCTGACTTGTTTGACTGACAAAAGTGCAAACAATCAGAACCTTGAGCAGTGCAAACATTTGAATCAGATATGACCCGTGGGTCCCACCTGACGTTTCACTTGCCACTTGCCCCCTAGCCACACGATTAAGAATAGTGACAGACACGTGTCACACATCCAACATGTCGTGACCCACGAGGCAACCCTATAAATAAGCCACCCCCACGACTGTGTGAAACACACAGTTATAACCTCCATTTCTGCCATTAAAGATTTCCTCTTAGCTTGAACCAAATACGCACAGATCCCTTCACACGCAGGTTAGAACACCACGTCCTTACACTCTTTTTTAGTAATGGCTCATAGAAACAGCCCTACCATTGGATCCGTGCTGAATGTCATGACCCAAGACCAATTAAACCACTTTTGTACAAATTATTTCATCCCTACCAACCTACACCCCTCACTTCCTGGCGCCGGATACCTCATAACTAAGGCTCCAGCAGGTAAGATTGGCCTGTATACTCGCCTCTTTGATGCGGCTAATTACCGCATCCCCTTCACCTACTTTCTTGTAGATCTGTTAGGATACTATGATGTACACATTAGTCAGCTCCACTGCATAGGTGCCTGTAAGATTAGTCAATTCGAGATCCTCTGCCGTGCTAGGAGAATCCCCCCAACCGTAGAATTATTCCGGCTCTTTTATGTTCCCAACATAGTAAACGGTTGGGTATCTTTTAAGAAACGAGCCTCCAACAGTCCCCAATCGCACAATAAACCAATGGATTCATTAAAAAATTGGTATGATCACTACTTTTTCATTGACGCAGTGGTATGGCCGGGCGATTACATCATTAGAACTAGGATTCCTCACGACCCCAAGCCGCACACAAGTACATACAACCCCCGTCATTCCCAAGAGTTAGATCTGAATAGGAATGGATTCCATAGAAACCTTCCCGAATCATTCCTATGTTTGCTAGGGATTAGCCGCAATTACTTTGGTCCCTCCAATAGGTATCCCGTTTTTTGGAGAAGGCAGGGCGAAGGTAGGCTAACATCCGTACACAAAAAATGCATACAATGATTTGATAAATAGCTAACATATGTTGTTTTGTGCTGAACAGAAATGAACTTCTTTGGACTTTTGCGCCAGGGCGACCCGAAGCTTGTGCCGGAGGGTCTCCGTCCTCTTCGTGATAATGAACAACCCCTACTTGAGCATACCCGACCCGTGACGGTTGCTCTTGAAGCCGTGCCCGATCCCTATTCTGACGAGGAAGAGCATGGAGATAATGGTGATGGTGATAACCAGATGAATGAAGGAGGAGCCGGGCCCTCCTCACCACCCAGGGAACAGCAGGGGGATAATATTGAACGAACCACCTCCAGCATTCGCCGACTAATGGGCGATGATGATGAAGAAGTACAACAACAAGTCAACCTGGAAGAAGAGGAAGAAGAAGAAGTCGAGGAGGAGATCGACGAAGCAACAACGCAGCCCGTCGCCAGGCGTACCCGAAAAAGAAGCAACCGTATGAGAAGAACTGCTTCAGTCGAGATTGGCGAACACAACGCTCCTCCCAAGAGACTTAGAGAAGACCACCCCTTGTATCAATCTGTCGGAAGTGCTACCCAGGGTTCCGAGGCTATCCGGGCCGCCCATGTCGATCCCGTTACTCAGATTGCCCCAACCACCTCCGAACTAGCAAGAGACGACATGTAAGACTCCTTCCTAATATGTAAGAATGACCAGTTTCCTTGTAAGCAATACTTAAAATATTTCCCAATACTTGTTGTACAGGGACAACCAGACTGATGCCGCGCCTCCTTTTGACACCCAAGTTGATAAGGGGAAAGGAAAAGAAATGGAAGGAAACCCCACGGCCCCCACAAAGTCCGGCCCTGTTTTTGAAGAAGGTTCACCCACAGCCTCCCAAGACTTCCCCGCGTCCGGCGCCCCTCAACCGTTCAACCCTGTATGGAATATTACCACGGCGTCACGACTGAGGGACGCTGATGAGTGCCGGGAGTACCTCAACAATTGCATACCACCAAGCTTGGTGCGAGAGGTAAATTCGCTCAGTCATGCAGACTTGGCAGATGAGTATAATGGTACCCTGGTACACCAAATGGCGATGGGAACCTCGATGAGGGTTAGGTTTGAAGCCGCGCTTGGGCATGTTGACTCTCTCAAGAGGAAAGTTGGACGGAGGGAGAAGATGATTGAAGATAATGAAGCTCAAATTGCCGACCTCCAATCCCAACTGGCCAATGCCGAGGCGACCATTAAAAAACAGTCGGCCCGCGCGAATGAATACGACCAACAAGTAGCCAATCTTGAGTCACAACAAGATGATGCAACCACCAAGGTACATATCCGTGCCGCACCACCCATATTATAAAAGGAATATATGCTAACACGTTTTTTCCTTATAGGTAGCCACGGCGGAAGCTTCTGCCCACTCGTACTCCAGCCAAGTAGACATACTTAACCAGAAACTAGAAGACGCGCACCTGGCCGTCCAAAACATGGAAAAAGTACAAAGGGAACTTGCCGATGAGAGGTCGATCATCCAAGAGCTGAAAGAGGCATTTGCCCAAAAAGAGTTGATGATTGATGCCCTCACTGCTGAACGTGACAATGTGCTATGCCCCCAACTATTAACAGCCATTGCCGGCCGTAGGTGGATGGTTGGGCATGGAGCACGCCTGGCCGTCATGAAGGTAATAGAGGCCCCGGAATTTGTGCAACAATTCGCGAGCCTTGTGTCTGATGGTATTAAACACGGACGGCACGAGGGAATGGTTGAGGCCACTGAGCTGATCACGAAGGGGGAGGATGTCACCAACCATGCCTTCTTTAAGCCTGAAGCTGCTAGCAGGATGACTGCCTCTATGGCCGCGATGCGAGATCTGCACTATCCATTCCTGGACGAGCTGAACGCCACCAAAGATGCGTCAAATATGGAAATCATAGGAAAGCTCAGTCCTAGCGCGTCCTCCCATGCTTCCTTCGCTCCATCCCCCCGCCACCTGACACTTCCCATATATGAGGACGTAACCAGGATCGTGCTTGACGAAGAACCCTTAAGTGTGGTGCTGGAGAGGACTTCGACTCAAGCCCAGAAGCAGAAAGAAAGCGATGAATGGTTGTCGTGTCTGGTCGAAGAGCAAGTAGAAATGGGTAAGTTTTTCCCCTCCATGTAGGATGCTCCTACTTTATGATTTCTTTCAGACACTTTGGTTCGTAACCCTTTGAATATTTATTGTTCCTATTCGGCCGTGTATGTATACGGCTAACAACATTTGTATTTTTGTGTATAAGTCCGTGAGTGGCCACGGCAATTTTGTTATCTATTTTGGAAACTTGTGTATTTTTACTGTGTTTAAATATTGTACCACAATACTGCATGATATATCACGTCTTACACACAAAGAAAGAAAATACATACAAGTCTATAATTTACTAGACATGCGACGTGCGTCTTTATTATGCGGAGCACTGTGCGGCTACAGCATATGAAACTTACCCCAACGTCTTGTGAGTATGGTGTCTAGTAAGGATACATGATCCGTGCGGCTGGGGTTGCATCCCTCTTACGCGGCAAGTTGAATTAGTAGGTTCACTTAATCCTCTTACCCCGCCTGGAGGCGTATAGTACATGTACAGTAATTTGAAAGAATGCATATGAATAAAACATGACATATTATGATATAAGTAAAATTCATACGACTAACAAAAAATCTAAAAAATGATTTGCACGAAATAGGCCGTGGAGCTAGCTAGGCACCACGACATTTTATTAGAACGTTTACACTTTTGTTTGAACAATAATGACAAGTCCTAAAGAACAAGAAAGGAATCTAAACAAACATAAGACAAAACAAAACAGATAAAACCGCATGTTTCTTTATTAAGACCGCACATAGCAAAGTTCCCATTCGGAAGCCGTAGCTTTCAAAGATGGCACCTTTTGAGATTGGAAATATTCCATGTGCGCTCAAGGTCGCGGCCATCCATGTCACGTAGCTTGTACGCGCCTCGTCCCAAGGCTTCAGTGACTTCATACGGTCCTTCCCACTTAGGGCCCAGCTTTCCTGTGTTCTCCGCTCGACTTGCTTCGTTAGCACGATAGACGTAGTCTCCCGGTCGAAAGGAAACACCCTTGACCTTGGCGTCATAATAAGCCTTCATCTTAGCCTTGGACTTAGCCTCATTAATGGCTGCTATTTCCCTTTTTTCTTCCAATAGATCCAGGTTGATTCGCAGCTGTTCATCGTTCGTGACGACATTAACCTCCGCCGTGCAGATGGTAGGCATTCCTATTTCTGCTGGTATAACAGCTTCAGTGCCGTAAGCCAATGCAAATGGAGTATCTCCGTTGGCTGTTTTGATCATAGTTCTATGCGCCCATAGCACATGTGATAACTCATCGACCCATTTACCACTTCGTTCATCCAGACACGCCTTGATGCCATTCCCCAAGCTTCTATTAGCTCGTTCGACGAGGCTGTTTGTCTGCGGATGCTTAACAGATGCGAAGCGACGCTTGATGTTCAATGATGCACACCAATCTTTGAACGGGTTGTCCGTGAACTACTTGCCGTTATCCGAGATGATTTCTCCTGGTAAACCAAAACGGCACACAATATGTTCCCAAACAAACTTCTTAACTTGTTTTCCTGTGATAGACTTGACTGCCTTGGCCTCTATCCATCGTGTGAAGTAGTCTATTGCAACAATCAAGAATTTAACTCCCCCCGCAGCTACAGGAAATGGTCCTGCAATGTCAATTCCCCACTTATAGAATGGCCATGGGGACGTGATAGGTGTAAGCTCCTGCTGCGGGTGTCGCGGTACTGGCCTATGTACTTGGCAATCACTACACTTGCGAATTATGTCGCGCGCGTCTCTGTGCCTGGTGGGCCAATAATATCCTGTTCGTAAGGCTCTGGCTACCACAGATCGTGGACCTGCATGCATGCCGCACAACCTTTCGTGTATGTCACTGATTACGTAAGCGGCCTGACGTGGTCCAACACACCGCAACCACGGCTGCAAGAAAGAGCGTTTGTAAAGGATGCCTTCTCGAAGTTCAAAATGCTGCGCCTTCCTTCTTATGCGTCGTGATGCTTTTTCCTCGTCTGGAAGGGTCTCACTAGTCAAATAGTTGATAATTGGGGTCATCCATGTAGGTCCATCCTCTTCAACTATAGCAGCAACCTCCCCTTCCGTTATAGATTTCTCCTTGAGTATTTCCACCAAGACTTGTTTAGATAAGTGAGAGAAGCTTGTGGATGCGATCTTGCTAAGAGCGTCCGCCTTCTTGTTCTCGCCTCTTGGCACCTGCTTGATGGAAAACTTACTGAAAGTCGCGATTAGAGACTTGACTTTTTCCAAGTACCTGACCATGTTGTCCTCCTTAGCCACATACCCACCTAGAATATGGTTCGCTACAAGCCGTGAGTCCACGTAGGCCTCAAGGTTGCGGACTCCCATTCTAGCGGCGATTTTTAAACCCGCAATTAATGCTTCATATTCCGCTTTGTTGTTGGTGGCCGTGAACTCAAAACGGAGGGCATACATGAATTCCATTCCTTCTGGATTTGTGAGGATGAGACCTGCTCCGGACCCGTCCGTACACGAAGATCCGTCCGTGAATAACACCCATGGTTCTGTTGGGATCTCGTCTTGCTTGATGATTGGCCCTTCCTCATCCGGCTTCTCGATCAGGAAATCTGCCAGGATCTGGCCTTTAACAGCCTTCCTTGGCCTATAAGATATATTGTGCTCCCCCAATAGGATGCTCTATTTCTGTAGCCTCCCTGCCACATCTGGTCTAGAGATAACCTGCTTGTTGGCTGATCCGTAATGACTACAATTGGGTGCGCCTGAAAGTACAGGCGCAACCGCTTTGTAGCAAACACTAGTGCTAATACCAATTTTTCCATGGAGGAATAATTCAACTCCGGCCCTTGTAGTGTTCTACTTATAAAGTAGACCGGAGTTTGTACTGTATCTCTATCCGTCATAAGTACCGCGCTTATTGCGCCATGAGTAGCTGAGAGATACATAATGAGTTCCTCCTTTGGCCGGGGAGCTACTAGCATAGGGAGAGATGCAAGATGCTGCTTGAGTTGGCCGAAGGCTTCCTCGGCTTCCTTCGTCCACCGGAAGTCTCCCTTTCTAATGCACTTCTTGAGTGTCTTAAATAGAGGTAATGACTTCTCTGTGGATTTAGATAGGAACCTATTCAGTCCGGCTAACTTCCCATTTAAGGATTGCACCTCCTTCCGTGTCTGCGGGGACGGCAGTTGTATCACTGCGTCCGTCTTCTCTGGGCAAGGTTTGATGCCGTTTGGATCAATCAAATATCCGAGGAACGTCCCCTCAGTTGCTCCAAACGTACATTTCTTTGGATTTAACTTCATGTTAATCCTTCTCAGAGTGTCGAATGTCTCTTGGACATCTCGGAGGAGTGCCTCCTCCGTGTGACTTTTTATCACCAAGTCATCACATAGACTTCCAAGTTGCGGCCTATCTGTGATTCAAAAGCTTTGTCCACCAACCGCTGATATGTAGCACCGACGTTCTTTAGTCCAAACGGCATTTTCGTATAGCAATACACGCCCTGGCTCGTATGGAACGCCGTTTTTTCTGCATCCTCCTCCGCCATCTGGATTTGATGATACCCTTTATACGCGTCCAAAAAGCATTTAAAAGGATACCCACATAGGGACTCCACCTTCCAGTCGATTTCCGGTAACGGGTAACAGTCTTGTGGGCAGGCCTTGTTTAGATCCGTAAAATCCACACACATGCGCCAACTTCCGTCATGCTTCTTGATCATGACTGGATTGGACAACCACTCGTGGTAGTATACCTCGCGCATGATGCCTGCATCCACTAGTTTCCGTACTTCCTCCAATATTACTTGGCTGCGCTCAGGCGCCTGGCCGCGCTTCTTTTGCTTGATGGGTTGGTACCCTTGGCGGATCTAGAGCTTATGCTCTGCTATCGCACGTGGCACACCTGTCATATGCTTTGGCTCCCATGCGAATATATCTAGATTTGCACTTAAAAGAGAGCACATGGCCCTTTTGCCGCCATCCGAGAGCGCCCCCCCTATGGATACCTCTTGTTCCGGATAGTCAGGGTGAATGGCCACCTTCCAATTGGGAGGTGGTGATCCATCTTTGGGCGGAACAGGTGGAGCCGGTGTTGTCACGGTGTTACACTCGGATGCCGGTACGATTGTGTTGTAAATGGTAACAATTCCCCCCTCCACGGGGAATTTGATCATTCCGTGTGTCGTAGAGGGTACTGCCCGTATATCCAAAATGCCCGGCCTGCCTATGATCCCATTGTACGGAGAGTGTGAGCGTATCACCATGAAGTTCATCCACGCCGTAGTGGAATGTTCCTCATTCCCAATGGTTACAAGCAAACGTAATTGCCCTATCGGCCAAATAGTGTCTCCACTAAAGCCAGTAAGCGGCGACGTGGCCGGTACTAATTGGCTTCTTATTTCTGGGCATAACTGCACGAAACAGTGTTCATACAGTACCTCTACTGACGATCCTCCATCCACATACATGCGACGAACATTGTGTGTTCCAATGCGTATCTCAATAGTGAGAGGCGCATCGATCACATCGCTTGCCGTGATGAGAGGGAACGAGATTTCCCTGCCGCGTGAAAATTTTGGCCCAACTTTCTACCTCGTGCGGCGCTGTCTGGATTGGATCATGTATATAGTCGAAGGTTTGTCCTTTTGGGGATCCTTCTTATCATACTTCTTGTTGTTGTCTTTTCCATCCTTCCAATCCTTAACTAGGTGCTTGAGTTTACCTGATTTGATCAGTGACTCAATATGCTTCTTGAGCTGGATGCACTCCTCCGTGCCGTGGCCTTTGTCATTATGGAACTCGCAGAAGTGACTTCCTTGCCGACGTTCTGGGGGAGTGGTCATTGGGGGAGGCCTTGGAAAGTTCGCCCCTTCTGTCAGCAAGATCTCCCGGTAGGACATCTTTAGGGGGGTAAACTTATCATCCGACCGTCCTCCTTTGCTTTGGCTCTTATAGTCTGAGCCCTTGTTATTGTTCTAATTACCTTGACCGCCCGACTGTCTCCGGGACTGGTCATTTGACCGATACCCATTTCCTCGGGATGGGTAGGCCGCGGCCACAACTGTTTCTCCTTCTATGAAATTTCTGACCCTTTCCATGAGGTCATCATATCTCTCTGGACGCTTGTCATTGAGGCGCCAGATCAATTCTCTGTCTGTTATGGCGTGCATGTAATCAAAGATTTTCAGGAGCTCCGGCATTGTTCTTGTGCGCGTGCACTCATCATTGAAGCATTCAGTGAAGGCTTCTGTGGACTCCCCCGACCGTTGTTTGAAAGTTGCCAATGAGACCGGGTCCCTATTATACTTCTTCCTCTGAGTATAATTGTTCTCAAACGCAGTGCGTAGTTCCATGAAACTATCAATGCTCCGTGGAAGGAGTGCCTCAAACCAGTCACGAGCATTTCCGATCAGTGTTGAATTGAACATTTGGCACCATATAGGCATGGGCCATCACTCAATTTTAGCCTGTGTGTCAAATATTTTAAGGTGATCCACCGGATCACCGGATCCATCATATGTCTTAATACACACCGGTATGCGACGTTTAGTGTCCTCAGAATAGTTCCCTATGCGGAGGGTGAACGGGTCCTCCCTGGGGTCCGCCCATGGCCGGGTGAGCCTAGGGTCATCCCACGGCTCACACCATGGACGCGAAAGATCCTCCGCTTCCGTGTCTCGATAGTAAGGGCCACCATAATAATCATCATTGTTTGGTGGTGGTGGTGGGGTGCGCCTAGGCCGGCGACGCTTAGGCGGATGGTCATTTGAGTCCTCCCCGGATGGGTCTGGGGACGGCGGTGGTGCCCCATCCTTTGAATAGGGACCACTTTTTTGGGACGAACCAGGAGCCTTTCTCCCAGTATTCATCCTATCCCACACACTCGGGCGACGTGCGGTTCTGGCCAGCTCTCGATTTGGTCGCTCGGGTGAGCCATCCGACCTTTCTCCCTCTCGAGACTGCGTTAGTTCCTGTATGAGGCGATCTCCTATGCGCTCAAACACATTCCGAGGTTGAGGGGTTTCCTCAAAGGTGCCCTGCTCCTGAGGCCGAGCTCTCCTTTTCCTCTGATTTTGGGAGGAGGTGATTGGTCCGGTTTCACCAAAGTTGAGTCTGGATTGGAGGTTCCTCCCCAGATTCAACCTTGATGCGATTCGCGGGACAATCCTATCAAAGTTCTGCGTGAGAACTCGAGTAAGATCCTCCTCGCTGAGTGGTAGGACTTCCACTTCTTCCTCTGTCGAGGGTCTGCGCGGTTCCTTGTTAGGAGGGTTTGGCGCACTCCCTGGGTCAGGGTTATCCAGGGTTGAAGTGGGTGGGGGTGTCACAGAGATCGTGCTCGTCACCCCCACGGGCTGAAAACTGCTACGGTTACCAGGCCCGCCTGCGAGGCGGCTAGGTGATTGATTGGGGATGAGAATCCCTTCCCCTTGGGACTTCCGATTCCCGAGATTCGCATTCCTAGGATTAGCTTACGGATGCCCCTTCGTCGTTGAAAATTCGAGATGAGGTTTTGTTCTAGCTTAGTGTAATGGGCCCCACGGATGGCGCCAACTTGTTGATGCAAAAGTTGGTTGATCCTTGCTAGACCCGAATTAGGCTCAATTCGGATTGGCTGGGCTCCGGCTCCTGCACCAAGTGAATCGTTTGGTTGGGATCCTGCACACTAAACAACACGCGTTAAGCTTACCGTGGGAATGTTTCCCACGATTAGACTCCGGCGTGAGAGTAAGTAATCAATTTAGGGTTTATGTGAGTTTAGAGTACAAGTCGTAAAACCTTTGTGGAACCCTTGAGGGTTCCTTTTATAGGCAGTGAAACCCTAATGGGCTTTCACTGATGCTTCGCTCCCAAGGAAGAGATATCCACCAGAATTAGAATGATTGTTATCTTCTATTTCTGGTAGTGAATATCCTCTTACATTGGGATAAAGATATACCTAGACAGAATATTATTCTGTCTAACCCTATGTCGGCCATGTTGGCCGCACCGGGCCGTGGGCCGCACACATGTGTGCGGTTACTGTTCATCCAAGCCCATAAGCCTGAATGACATTATTCCACCCATCAGTAATGGGCCGGATACGGGTAGTACCCATGGGCCGGGTTCATGACCCGGCTAGGGACTATACGTCATCACAAATAGATTTAAAATATCAACATACATCACTTTTTCCACGACTCGTTCGTTTTCTTTCTATACTTTTTCTTTCTCAACTAGCATAAGCTCATAGGTGTCATCCATTTCATAGAAAACTTTTTGAACGTCTTTGATTTCCGATAGTAAGTTTTGATCAATAGCTTTAAACCGCTCTTTAATATCATCCACAAACGGGACAACTTCATCTCGAAACGTCGCTTTAGTGTGTTCGAAGTTCCATTCCCCTTCGGTTTGTGCCGTTGGAGTCATACGTTCCTTAATGACCTTGTCAAACCTTGTAAAATGTCATCGTAGCTCTTGTAAGCCAGTGAACACTTACTTACCGGTGGGACCTCTTTTGGAAGTTCTTTAGGTAATTCCGGTTCGACAAGTGTAGGAGACGTATTAGGAATTTCAGTCAATGACACTTTGGATGGTGCGAAAAGAAAGTCTAGGTGTGGTTTAAAGCGAGTTCTGAAATCCAATTGTTGCTTATTATGTGTTACATAATCGAATGGTTTAGGAAACTATAAAAGCATTTTCGACCGATTTTCATCGTAAAGTAGAATATCTGCCACATCATCACGAACATCGGGTGGACCTAACACCTTTCAAGTTTGGTAGCATCATAAAGTCTTGGTTTATGGATGAGAGCTTGCTTTGCATAACCCGGGTTAGATGGAAGGTCTTTTTGACGAGATAAATTAAATTCCTTAAAAGATCATTCAAACAAATGTATCGTGTGTGTCGCAGAATATTGTTTTAACATCAATTTATCAATCTTTTTAATCTGGTTAGAAGCATTTATTTCCGTTTCAAGCTTTTTATACTCAAGAATTTTGAAATCCGTTTTAAGTTTGTGAAAACTAGTGACAACTGAGTCTTTTTCCTTAACCTCTTTAGAAAGATTTGCTCTTAAATTTTCGATCTCTTGTAAATGACCCATTTGAATTTTTTGAAACACATCAAATTCGGGATTGGTTAGCGTATTGGTCGAGGGAGTTAATTCCAAGGTTTGAACCTTTCCTTATACAAAGCTAGCTTGGCAGATAGGGTCTGACTAACACCTAGGGTGTCAAGGACAACAATATTCATTTGGCCAAGCAGAGTTGCCGAAACCATTACCAAATGTTATTGAGCAGGGGAATCCATAAGCGAAGTAGCTCCCAGTTGTATTTCACTCGAAGTCTGGGGACTTGCATTGATATTACTATCATTGTTTGTCTCCTCGTTTAAATTACTCACCATCGGAGGCTCTTCCAGATATTGAGACTCTTGCCCAACTTGATGTGGTGCAATACTAGTATCAATAGTAACACTTGGTACCTAAGATGTTTGATCGGAGCCATAAACTGAATGATTTTACATAAGAGCTGCTTTGGCGGTGTTGAAGTCATCACAGTCAGATTCATATTCATCGAGATCATTTGCTTGATATGTTGCATTATGAGTGAAAGCTGCTGTATGTCCATCATTATCCGAAACTCCTAGATCAGCAAGAAACACTAAATCCTCCTCGTATAGCTCACGGTCATTTGCCTGGGCATTAACCAATAATACTGTTAATGCAAAGTAATGCCTAAAAACATTATAGTGTTAAATAATCTTTCTTAGTTTTAATCACGACAAATTAAAAAGACATTTATCGTCAAATACAATCATAAGACGAATTATCTAATAAACACTACATCAAGGTAACAATCACTTAAGTATTGCACTAACATATCTTAATCATGATTAGTGATCATAAAAGTGATTAGCCTAAACTTACATTTTATCAAACAAAAGATTTTTTAATAAAATTTTTTTAAGAAAATGTTTTATTAAATGGAAAATGTAAATTTAAATATGGCATATTCCAAAATGCCATAGTAATATCCTTTGAAGGTAAAAACTTACCTCATATATTATTCCCCCACTAAAAGACAAAAGGGAGCAGAGTCTACGAACACGGATCCTTAAATGCCTATGCGGTTCGTTAGTGATAAGGGAGCACAGGACAATTAAGGAACGTCGCTCTGAGAGCCGTTGGCTTTTGTCTCCTATAAATAGTGGATCAAATCTACATTTTCCATAACCCTTTTTGGACACTCTTTCTGCTATCCTTCTCCTTTCTAATTCCTAATCATTTGTAAATGATCACTTAATATGTTAAGTATGTTTACTTATGGTTATCCCCTTGATCTCCTTCTATACCTTGTCCAAAGAGAAGATCACTCACACACTTGTGATGTTATTAAAAATGAATTCTTGATGAAGATCATCCTCTCCAAAAGATCTATTCATGTTCATTATATGTTTTATTTGAGTCTTGTGTGGATCCAATGTATTTGTTAATACTTGGATCTAGTCTTGTGTAAATCCAATGTATATGTGTATACTTGGATTTGTGTTGTGTAGATCCAAGTTACATGTGTATACTTGGATATGTGTTTTATTGAGTTGTAATAGTTGTGACTTGTGAGTTCTCACTAAAATATAAAGAGATGTGTTTGTGTCTTGCGAGTTCTGACTATACTTTAAAGTGATGTGTAGTTGTGTCTTGTGAGGTTCTCACTTAGCTTCAAAGTAAAGAGTCGTGAAGATTGGTTCTACCTTTCGATTAGAACTCGACATCTATCCTTGTGTCGTAAAATGGTTATGTAGGCAACGTTGTGAAGACTGGTTCTACCTTTCGATTAGAACTCGACATCTAGCCTTGTGTCATAAAATGCTGAAGTAGGCAACATTGTGAAGATTGGTTCTATCTTTCGATTAGAACTCGACATCTAGCCTTGTGTCGTAAAATGGTGAAGTGGGCGATGTTGTGTAGATTAGTCCTAGCTAAGATTAGGTCTTGACATTTAGCTTAGTGTCAGAAAATAATGTAAGCGACGTTGTAAGGTTTTCTCCTCCAAGAAGGGAGCTTGTGGATATAGTGGAAATCTCGAGTAAAGTGTACTCGAGGAGTGGTGTAGGAACGAAGATAGAGCTTTGTTGTCGAACCACTATAAATCTTGGTGTCTTCCTATTAGGTCGTTCCTTTCCTTACTCTTTACTTACTCTTATTATCACATCATACACATCTACTATTTGTCATTGTTAATGCATTAGAATTGAACCTAATCATTATGCAACTAGCTTTCAAGAAAAAGGTAGTTTGGAGACAAACATAATTAAAAGGAATTTTAATTAAGACATAAACCAAAGAGAAAATATTCAACCCCCCCCCCCTTCTAGTTTCTACAATTAGTATTAGAGCGATGGTCACTCAAGGTCTTTGAAGTATATTGTACTTTAATACTTGGATCGATCCATTGTCTCCTCAAATTAGAAGGTTTTGTTGTACTAAAGTTTATCTTTGGTCAAAACTGTTTTTTCATTGAAAATAGGCCTTTTAATTGGTAATATTGCATCTCATCCGGATTTGTAGTATTTATACATTTTAGATTTATCCTTGAAATGTATCTACTAGTTTGCATCTTTCTATGTGTAGGTACTCATGAAGATTGATCACTTAAGTGATTGTGGATGGAGTTACTTACACTTGTAGAAGACTCATATTCTTTGATTCGCAACATCATTGAATGATGATACCAAGATCGATGAGAGTGATACTAGTCATTTTAGACTTAGTAGTCACTTTAGTCATGTTTGGACTTTGCATTGGCTCCTTGAAGTCTTGGAATGCTCTTTGCGGTTAAGGTACGTTTTCGTCCTTCCACACGTCCTATTGATCATTCTTTTGATCACTACTTGACTATGTGCTTGTTCTTGGCATCCTTGCCATGACATTTGCTTGTGGTATGTGATTCTATTTGTATACTCTCTCAAACCTTCATTGCTTAGACACTTGAGTCACTTCGGAGATGTAGAGTAAGTTAGTAGTAGCTTAAAGTATCAAGCATGATTTCCATGGTTTGCACCCATATGGTTAGTAGGCCCTATATCATGTGTAATATGTGTAATTGAGCTCATCTCTAGGATGATTGATTAATCCCTTGAGATACCAAACTACCCCATAAGTTGTAGTTAGGATATTACACATTTGGAATTGAAATATTCCAAGGATGTTGTTATTGTAAATCCTAGCAATAATAACTGTCTGATTATGTGGGAGAGAAAGTGAATCTATACTTTGATCATTGTTTTAAATAGCATTAATAATACTTTTGAAAATGATCTTAATCTATCTCTACAAAATTGCTTGGTATGGTTCATTACCAAAGCCGTTTAGACTTTCGCCAGAAAGGCGCGTCTTAAACCACTATAAATGACACAAGCTCTTTGTTACTACTACTTGAAGTTTGTCACTTATCTCTTGAGCATTGAACTTGTCTTGATTCACTCCCCTTGGGTCCTATCTTATTTGTTTATTTGCTACGAGTAGTCGTTTCTCTGTTTCAGTCTTTTTCGGTCTCTACTCAACTCGTAATCCTTCACTTAGGCATTATTACCTAGTATTGAAGTGGTCTAATGATTTCCAAAAGGCTTAAGATATATTTTAAGTATTTTAGAAAAACATGGTTTTGAAATTTCTGTATTTTTCTTTGTTAAAAACCTGCCACTGTTGGCGGTTCTTTAATTGTCACGGTTCAAACCCACAGTTCCATATCGATAAGGAACTACGGCCCCACCAGGTGACTACATTAGTTTTTAATAAATAACACTATTTCAAACAAACCCTCCCTTTCTTCTACATAGAGGCGACGAGTTTTAGCATTTCCATCATTGTTGAATCTTCAAAAGTTCCAATTTACTCAAGATTAATTGATTCCAAGTTATGGGTTTCACTCATCCCTCTTCCAACATCAATTAGTTCTAACTATTTTGTTCTAGGGTTCTTATTTTAATGATTGGGTATTTTTAAAATCAATATTGAATTAAAACCTTGCTAGGAATGTGGGTTGACATAGTTAAATTACTATGATTCCTTAGGTTCTAATTCAGTGAGATTTCACTAAAACCCACTTGTAGAACAATCCTAATTTGAACTAAATATTTTTGGTTAAATGACGGAATTGATATGAATCCATGAAAAAATTGGTAATTGCATTGTTAATACTTACCTAAAAATGTTTTTGAAAAACCTTTGTTCAAGTTCATGATTGATTTTACATAGCTCATATGTTCTAGTCAATGATGAATTGAGTTCATTGTGAACATGAGAATGATAAGGATTAACCCTTTGTTCATCAAGAAATTGACTAAATACACTCTCCTGGGTTTGACTTTTAAGTCACTATGTAACATTAGAGTAATTGGAACAATATTTTTTTTATGTTTAGGTACTTGATCATGCATTTGGAAACTCATAAAGATCATGAGAAAACTAGAGAATACATGTCAAATATTTCTTCCTCGTGTCAATATCGTTCCCTCAAAAATACTTTTCGATATCTAGAATCTCGTAGTTTTCATGAAGGACGCATTGTTCCTTCTAATTTTCTTGGACTTGAATTCATTCGATTCATGTTCAAATCCATTGGCTTTGATTCCTTGCTTGATATTGATGAGACAATCTTTCCTTCCTTCCTTTTGGAATTCTTTAGCTCATACACATTAATGTGCATCAATAATGGTTTATCGATAAGATTTTCCATCAAGGGGAAAGCCTTTGTATACTCTTGAAGAATTTGGTGAAATTCTCAATGTTACATACAAAGGTCAATGTAGGTTCACCGATACTTGGAGTATCAACTCTTTAGAATCGGCCCCTATTAATGTGCATTACGTGACCGAGCTACCCTCGCCTTCGGCCATTTCTTGTGCCATTGCAAAACCTCGTGAACATCCTATTCTTGGTATTCTTGAAGGAGAAATTCGTGCTCTCACTCCTTGGGAATTACTCACTAGCGATCTTAATGATTTTATGATCCCTTGGGCCAAATTCATTAGGGAAAATTCAATTTGTCTCGGTGGTAATCGTAACCATGTGCCTGCTTGTCTTGCACATATGTTGTATTTTGTTGCAACCTCCACCCCATATAACCTTGCATTTTTCATAGCTAGAACAATTAAATTTGTTCTCGTCGGGTCTCATTCTAGTCTCCCTTTTGCCATGATTCTCTCATGCCTTCTTAGAAAAACTCTTCTTGACTTTCCACCGTTAAATGCATCATCATTTTGCTTTGTTGATCGTGTTATGCTTCCCGTTGAAGGGAAGCTCTCACTTGAACCCAAACATGATTCAAATGAAGATAAAAATGTCCTTCAGGAGATTTCTCACATTTTTGTTGTCTCTCCTTTAAACTCTAATGACACTTTATCATCTACCATGTCTCAATTGTCATCTCTAGAAATTGATTCCGACTATGAATTCTATCTCAAGCATCGCCTTCTAGAAGATCTAAGGAATGGATCATGATAATAGAGAAATGTTCTTGAATGAAAGTGTGTTGAAGCATTTCTCATGGTTGTTACCACGTGTGTTTGTTGGACTTATCTATGTTTCTTGTTCTTAGGATTCGGTGTTTTCTATCTAATACTTTGTGTTTGGATTACTAGATATTTTTAATCCTAATTCGTTCATGCTATCGATCTTTCGATGTGCATGACTATGTGCAATTTTTGTGTTAGTTAGCTTTCTAGATTTTGGTTAATAGTCTATTTTGATTGATAAATCCTTGTGAAGAAATCTGGGCTTTTGAAAATTACTGGAAAAACGTTTTTCTGAGGCCACTGTCCACGGTTCCTTAAAGACTGGTGGTTCCTTAGTGATAAAGAACCACAGTCCTATTTAAGGAACTGGAGGCTCTGGTTTTGACAGAATCTTTAGGTTACACTATTTTCTTTAAATCTTAGTAAACATTGATAAATTTTTTGCTAAAAGACCAGCTTTTTCCCAAATTAGCCTACCTAATTTCATTGTTCACCAAAATGATTTTTAACCCATTACTAGTTTGGATCACCTCCTTCCCTTCTTAAACCTCCCTTGGTTAATCTTCTTCTCCATCCTTTAAACCTTCTTCTAAACCTAGACACACAACCATGGTGTCCACAAGATCATCAAATTCCTCCAAACAATCCTCATCCGAAAGAAACATCAAGATCAAATTCAAGTTTCCTAAACTTGGTTCTCCATTTTCTAACACACCGAAGAGTGAGATTTCTCCAATTCTTATCTCTTCATCACCTTCACCACCACTTGCACCGTGCAAGACATGTTCAACTCATTGTATCAACCACTCACATGGTTCTACCTCCTCTTCATTAATCTAGGATGAATGAGTTTTCCTTACCCTTCACCCTACCAAATTCACCCATCTCACCTTTGGAAACCATGCCTCCTCCTCCTCCATCAGACACTTAAATTTTGGGTGTTCCAATTGTTGGGAATAAAATGAAGTCAATGCACTTGGACGCTGACAAGAGCAATCTGGACGTTGATAAGAAGAAATCAAGCGTTGACAGGACAAGCGTTGATAAGAAGAAGTCAAACACTGATAGAAGACTTAGTCTATACGTATTATGTTTCTAGTATGTTTTTAGTAAAGATAGGTTCGACAATGTATTTTCTATGTTTATCTTTACCAAGAATAGCTGATACGTAGACTCTTGTACAAGGTTCCTTAGTCTATAAAAGGAGGCCTTTAGGTTTTGTTAAATATAAGTTTTTCATACGTTTTCACACTTTCATTGTACGCAAGTTTGTTTTATCAATCAAAGTGAAAGTTTGGTTTACATTGTTTGTGTGTTCTTGTTTATGTATTAATTCCGCATAATGCTTGAATTGTTACATATACAACAAAGTTTCTCTACGTGTTTAACTTGATTTAATCTCGTTTACACAAGCTAAATCGATCTAAGTTTGGGATCAACAAGTGGTATTAGAGCTTGTTGAGAAACTTTGATCTAAAGAACACAAAAACCCTAAATCGCAAAAAACCCTAATTTTCAAGAAACCCTAAAAAAACATGTCTACTCCAGAGTTAAACTCCTCCTCCTCCTCAAACCCCAACATCAAGATTCCCATGCTAGACCCAGACAATTTTGAGCTGTGGAAGTTTAACTTTCAACAGTATCTTCAAATCCATGACTACACCCTATGGGAAATTATTGAATATGGAAACACATTCAATAAGTCTGAAAAGATTACAGCTGCTATCCAGACAAGATCAACTCAAGGCTCTACTGAAGAGGATCGAAAAGAAAAACCTGAAGATGGTAGAGCTGTCTCAGCTGAGGACATAGCAAAGAGAAGGAATGACATGAAAACCTTAAGCATTCTCAAACTCTCTTTGGGACAAGCCAATCAGCATAAATATAGAAGCTATGAGTCTGCAAAAGATCTTTGGGCAGCCCTTGAAGTTGCTTATGGTGGTAATGCAGATACTGTACAATAGAAAAAGAAGCAACTCTAGCATGAGTATGCTGTCTTTAAAGCTCAACCCAATGAAAAGCTAAGTGGATTGAGAAGCAGACTTCTTGACATTACAAGCAAGCTTTCCTTTATGGGAACAGTTCTTGGTGATGTTGATATCATCGCCACTTTTCTTAAACGTCTTGGTGATGCGTGGAAGATTGAAGCAAGGTCTATAATTGCTAATAATACTCACAAAAGTTCTACTGTTGATGATGTTTACAATAAACTGAGGCTGGTAGAGAATGAAATTCTTTTGGATCAAGGAAGCAAGTCTACCAATGGAAATATGTCCTTCTTCTCACATAGTGAAGGTCAATTTGATCAAAAGTAGTCATACATGCACCCCGTTACTGGATCACCTTGTGTCAATGTTGGATCAAGCTTTGTCAACACCCCATATTCAGATGCTGACACATACAATGTTGACTCTCCAAGAGTTAAACCTGCAGGTATTGATCTAGATACTGTTTGTGCATACATTGCTTCATTGCCCAATGGTTCAGTGATTACATATGAGGACCTTGAGTAAATTAGTGATGAGTAGTTGAAGTATATGGACATAAGGTGGAATATGGCTCTTGCAAGCATAAGGGCAAATAGATGGAATCTAAGATTCAAGAAGAAGATGACTTTTAATGCTAAGGACATTGCTGGATTTGATAAATCCAAGGTTGAGTGTTATAATTGTCATCGAATGGGACACTTTATGAGAGAATGCAGATCTCCAAGAAGATCTGATGCTAGAAAACCCTCAAGCCAAATCGTCAATGCTCGGGATTCCAAAGCTATGGTTGCCACGCAAGACATTGATGGTGTTGGCTGGGATTGGAGCTATTTGGCCAAGGATGAGGAAGAAAACAAAGCTTTGGTTGCAGAAAAGGAAGAAGAGGAGCATGTTCACTATGCTCTCATGGCACACTCTTCATCTTCATCAGACAATGAGGTATATGATGATGCATTTTGTAGTAAGGGTTGTCGTCTAAACACTAAAAAACTTAACAAAGAAGTTTTAAAATTGACAACAGATGTGGTTAATGAAAGATGCAAGTTATCTAACTATAAACTTGCTCTTACTCAAACTGAAAAGACTATAGCTGAGTATAAGAAAATGGAGTTTGACCTAAAAGATCAAATCAAAATTTTAACTCATGATTTGAATGCTAGTGTTGAGGTTAGAAACATCATGGAGAGGGCCAATGATGTTTTACAGGCTAAGTTAGATGAGGCTATCAAAAACAAAGATAATGTAGATCTTAAAATTCAGAGATTTGACAAAGCTTCACAAACCCTAGAAAAATATGTTAGTGAACAAAGGGATTCTAGGGATATGACTGGGATTGGGATGAAAGAGTATGCTGGTGTTCCACCACCTGCTGGGAACTTCTATGGTGTCCTTAAAAAGGACTTGTCTTGGACTGGTATACCAGAACTCCAAGAAGAGGAATTTATTCCTCCACCAAGATTTCTTACCCCAGTAGAGGAATATAAGCAGAAGTTGACTGATTTGGACTAATGGAAGAAATCCAACCCTACCTTGTTTGTTAAGGGTGGCATGCTTAGTGACAGCCCAAATGAGTCTACACCTATAAAAGTGACAAACCCAACCACTGGCAAGACTGTTGACCTTGGCTTAAACGTTGATAGAAAACCTAGTATTAAATATGCAGAAATGTATAGAAAACCTAGGTCACCAAAAAGTCAAATTAGTGATAATGGGACAGGTTTCTTTTCTTCTAGACCTAGAGATATGTCTAGAAAAGCCTGTTATACTTGTGGAAGTTTTTCACATTTAGCCTATAAGTGTGTCAATGCTTCAAAGGTCAACGCTGATAGAAAGTCAAACACTGTCAAACCCAAATCTTTTGTCCAGCAAAGTCCACAAGTTGTTAGACCAGCCCCATTCTTTACTAAAGGGTCTAATACTTATGGACAAAGACCTTTTCAGAAGACCAATACATGGTCTAACAGACAATGGGTTCCTGTAGCAAACCCTAGGTTCAACGCTGATAAGGGTAATTTCAGCGTAGACAAGAACAAATTAAACACTGACAGGAACGTTGCCAGACCAAATAATGGTAAATATTTACAACCAAAGGGAAAAGGGTCTAAAGCTTCTTCTAGCTTGACATGGAGACCTAAGCAAGACCAAAACCCTAATTCAAATGGGATTTCGATGACCTGTAACAGATTTCATTATATTTCAAAGTTCATAACAAAACCAGTTGGGGTTAACTGGGTGTTTAATCCAAAAAGGGATGAACAAGGGGTTGTCATAAGGACTAAGTCTGTTCTTGTTGAACAACCAAATGAATCCAAGTCTGCTCAGGCTTGGGTTCCCAAAGAAAACTAATTTGTTTTCTTTATGTGCAAGGCATTCAAAAGCAGATTAATGATTATGGCTATTGGGATAGTTGATGCTTTAGGCACATGACGGGGAAGGAAGATTATCTGACAAATTTTATCCCCATTAAAGATGGTGACAAAGTGTACTTTGGAGGTGGATATGGAACTATCACTAGAAAAGGCACTCTTCTCACCAACAATTTGCGTTTTGAAAACGTGTTTCTGGTAAAAGAACTTGACTATAATTTGTTTAGTGTATCACAAGTATGTGATGACAAAAATAAGGTTCTTTTCACTGATACTGAATGCTTGGTGTTGAGCAAAGATTTTAAAATACCAGATGAGAAATTCTTTGATTATAGAACACCTAGGCATAAGGACATTTATAATGTAAATCTTAATAGAATTAGGATGAATAATAATTTGTCATGTCTATATGTTAAGGCTTCAGTTGATGAGAGTAATTTTTGGCACAGAAGATTAGGGCATATTAATTTTAAGAATATAAATAGACTTGTAAGACATGGCTTGGTTGATGGTTTGCCTGAAAAGGCTTTCCATAATGACCATTCTTGTGTTGCATGCCTTAAAGGCAAACAGCACAAGGTCTCATTTAAGTCTAAACCAGTGCACTCTAGTTCTAAACCACTTCACTTGCTGCATATGGACTTGTTTGGTCCAACTAATATAGAAAGTTTAAATGGTAAATCCTGCTGTTTTGTCATCACTGATGATTTTTCTAGATTTACTTGGACTTTCTTTTTAGCTTTGAAAAGTGACACTGCTGATACTTTGATTAACTTTATTACCCAAATTGAAAAGAAGTCTGGTAATGAGGTTAAGATGCTTAGGAGTGACAATGGTGGTGAGTTTAGAAATAAGTTATTAGATGACTTTTGTGCCAAGAGGGATTACTAGACAGTTTAGTGTAGCTAGAACCCCACAACAAAATGGGTAGCTGAGAGAAAGAATAGAACCCTCATAGAAGCAACTAGGACTATGTTGGCTGATGCTCACTTTCCCATTGCTTTTTGGGCTGAGGCTGTGAATACAGCTTGTTATGTTTAGAATAGGGCATTAGTCAACAAAATTCATAACAAAACACCTTATGAGTTACTTTGGGACAGGAAACCTAATATTGGTTTTCTTAAACCTTTTGGATGTCATGTAGTTGTGTTGGACACTAGTGATGCCTTAGGTAAGTTTAGTGCTAAAGGTGATGAAGGCTACTTCATGGGTTATTCTGTGCAGAGTAGAGGATATAGAGTTTACCTTAAGAAAGAAAAACATATACTTGAAAAAGTACATGTTAGGTTTTTAGAAAGTAAACCTAGTGATCCTAAAAGTGGTCCAAATTGGTTATTTGACTTGGAACCTCTATCTAGGACATTGAATTATATGCCTGTCACTAATCTACACATTGTGTAGGTGCCTTCAAATGTTGTAGAAGAACCAGTTGCTGATGTTTCAGGCAAACAGGTTGATGAAGAGGTTGGATCACAAGCAGACAAATCAGCACCCATACTTGAGTATGTTACCATTCCCATATGGACAGATGCATTTGCTGCTGCTGCTGCTGGAAAGGAAAAAGGTGGTCCCCAAGTATCACCAGTTGAAAACATGCATGATCCTTCAGGCGCTGACAAAGGAAATTCTAGCGCTGACAAGACAAATTCAGGCGTTGATGGCTAAAACGTTGACAGCTTTGGTTCAGGCGTTGACAGATCTTTTGACCATCTTTTCTCTTCTAATAATTTTGAACAAGGTGAACCTTCAAACAGAAATGGAGAGGTTCATACAGATGATGATGGAAGAGAGTCTGAAGAGGATATTGGTAACATGGAAGATGAGATTGAGGACAACACAATTGTTGAAGGAGGAGCGCTTACTTCTATAATTAGAAATCATCCTACTTCTCTCATTATTGGTAATGTGATGACTCCTGTGCAAACTAGAAGGTCTCATCAGAATCTTGGAGGATTTATTGCCAATATTCACAAGAAGGTTGATAGCATGTTTGTTTGCCTGTTTTCTGTCACAACAGGAACCCAAGAAGATTTTTGATGCTCTTAAAGAACCAAGTTGGGTGGAAGCAATGCAGGATGAGCTTCACCAATTTGCTATTCAGGATGTTTGGGAGTTGGTTGATTGTCCCAGACATGTCAGACCTATTGGGACAAGATGGGTTCTTAGGAACAAAAGGATGAAAGAGGCATTGTGGTCAGAAACAAGGCACGTTTAGTGGCACAAGGATATACACAAGATGAAGGGATAGACTATGAGGAGGTCTTTGCACCTGTTGCAAGGATTGAGGCTATAAGGATTTTTCTAGCCTATGCTTCCTGCATGGGATTTACAGTATATCAAATGGATGTGAAGAGTGCTTTTCTTTATGGTACAATTGCAGAAGAGGTTTATGTTATGGAGCCTCCTGGTTTTGAAGATTCAGAACATCCATACAAGGTGTATAGAGTGAAGAAAGCTATGATTGGACTTCATCAAGCCCCAAGAGCATGGTATGGCACATTGTCCACTTATCTGGTGGAAAATGGATTTAAAAGGGGCACCATAGACCAGACCTTGTTTACAAAGAAGACTGGTAAGGATTTCTTACTTGTACAAGTCTATGTGGATGATATCATCTTTGGCTCTTCTAGTCCAAAGATGAGTGAAGACTTTTCCAAACTTAGGACAGACAAGTTCAAGATGAGTGCAATGAGGGAGATGAACTTCTTTCTAGGGTTACAAGTACATCATAAAGAAGATGGTATCTTCATCTCTCAAGATAAATATGAAGCAGAAATCTTGAATAACTTTGGCTTTTCTCCACATGAGAAACGGGCTAGCACACCTATGGATAGGGAACACCCTTGGGGAAAAGTTGGAGATGGGAAAGAGGTAGATGTCAGGCATTATAGGTCAATGATTGGTTCATTGATGTATCTCACAACTTCAAGACCTGACATTATGTTTGATGTGTATGCATGTGCACGCCATCAAGTGACTCCCAAAGAGTGTCATCTTCATGCTGTCAAGAGGATCTTTAGATACCTTAGGTGTTATCCAGACCTGGGATTATGGTATCCAAAAGATTACCCATTGGAGCTTATTTCATATTCAGACAGTGATTATGGTGGTGAAAAATTTGATAGAAAATCCAAAACTGGTGGATGCCAGTTTCTTGGGAGTAGATTGATATCTTGGCAATGCAAAAAAAACAAACAGTGGTGGCCAATTCTACAACTGAAGCAGAGTATGTTGCTGCAGCTGCTTGTTGTGGACAAGTCTTATGGATTCAGAACCAGCTGTTGGATTATGGGTATAATTTCATGCATACTAAGATTTTTGTAGACAATAACAGTACTTTATGCATTATTAAAAATCCTGTACATCACTCTAAAACAAAACACATAGAAATTAGACATCATTTTATAAGAGATTGTTTTGAAAAAGGTTTGATACAACCAGATAGGGTTGACACAGAAGAAAATGTGTCTGATTTATTAACTAAACCTTTTGATACTAGAAGATTTCAATACTTGGTAACAAGTATTGGAAAGATCAATTTCACTTAATATGTGTTTTGGTATTTTATTGTAAAAGTATGTACATGATATGCATTTGTTATTTGTCTTTATACAAAATTAGATTTTCCACTTTATTTGTCTAACGCTGACAAAGGTTATTTTAACGCTAATAAGTGTTAACGTGACGTTGTCAACAACATGTTAGTTTTGTGGTTTTTGATCTAATTATGTAGGCGTTGTTAGCATTGTACCATTGGATACAGAGTTGCTTATGAATTCTTGGAGCATTATTGGAGCATGTTTAAGTTTATGGATGATGGTTGGAATATTTATATTCCTATCTTGACACAAATTTTTATTCCATGCATATTATTTGGCAACTTATGTATCATAGTTTAAGGGGAGGTTTAGGAACCTTTTAGGACTTTTTGGGTATTCCTATAATACTCTTATCATAATTCTAGATTGTGTCCACTGGTGAGTATGAATTAGTTTACTAACTCATGAGGCACTGTAACATGCAAAGTTGATATACTATGCACGCTGCCAAGACTTTTTGGCCTAGAATTGGATTTGGTGTGTTGGGAGACTTGGGTATGATTTATATTGGGCTTACTTGGGAAGTTACATAGGATTTTATGAGATAACTTCACTGTTAAGAACTTTGGTTAGCAAGGGACACTAGAGGACTGTTATGTCTAACTTGCATAAGCAAGTGTGCATGATTGGACAGTGCTTGCCCCCTATAGTAATTTTCAGTTTATAGGTTATCTTCACTAGGATAAATCACTTTGTTAAGGTCCTTTTTCATTTTTATTATTTTTATTTTTGGACGTTGACATGTTTATTTCCAAACGTTGTTATGACCAATTTAGACGTTGACATGGATTTTTCCAACGTTGACAAGCATATAGCCATTGGGCGTTGATGGTTATTTTTGACCATTGACACTCATTGGGTCCTGCCCAGTTGTTATTTTTGACGAATATTGGGGTAGTAATTTTAGGAGTTGGTAACTTTTAATTAATGAACAAGATAAGTTATTTTCTTTTCAATATTTTCATCACTGTATTTTGAAAATAACAGCCTCATTTTTGACCAATCACATGTGCCTACCTCTCCTATAAATTTGGCTCCTTACTTTTTAAATGGGTACTTGCTTATTATTGTCTAACAAAAATTCTCTCCTATAATTCATCTTTCATAACTTTTTACACATCTTTCTACATCAATGGCGCCTAAGTTTAAACCGAGTGACTTAGTATTGGGATTCAGAAGTCAGCATACCATGGTTGCCTATTTGGAGGCTGATGATGCTTTGTTTCCTCAATACACTCAGATGGTGGCATATTTGAATGCATCTCCACTACGGTATGCACTTTCTCATGCTCCTCTTAACCCTGTCACTCATATTAAACAGTTTTGGAACACTGTTAGTTCCTCAACGCTTAATAATGTGACTACATTAACTGCTATTGTCCATGGGCGTCCATGGGTGGTTACTGAAGCCTTGTTTCGCCAGGCTTTGCATCTTAATGATGTAGATGGTATAACCACTCTACCCATTGATGAGATAGAACATGGACTTCAAGCTTTGGGGTATCCTTTCCCTAAAGAGGGTACTTTAAACAAATATAATAAACATGAATTTCCCCCAGCTTTGAAGTACTTAATACATGTCATCCTTCAATGTTTAAGTCCCAAATGTACTGCACATAATGAAATTAACAGATCTATTGCCAGTGCAATTGTGTGTATTACTAATGGGTAAAAGTATAATTTTTCTAAACTGATTTTTATTGGCATGTGTAAAAACAAGGGTAACAAGATGACTCTGGCTTACCCAAGATTTTTACAAATGATTTTTGATGAGCAAATGTATTGCATCAGGGATCATGATAACTTTTATGCGATCCCTGTGCAAAAGAAAGCTATTTTTAGTAAGATAAATTCACCCCCTCACAGAGACTTACCCCTTACCCAAGCCATACTAGCTGTTATTGCAGCAACACAACCTCAACCTGACCCACAACCACAACTTGACCCATTACCTGAACCATCACCTTCACCTCAACATATGGAACTTGACCAAGATCCCTTCCACACTGACACATTAAATGTTGGCGTTGATACTTCAAATCCAAACATTGACACTTTTCTACAACAGACCCAAACACCCCTTAACCTTCAAACTACTACCCAATCCACATCATCTTCTTCACCCCCAGACTATAGGATGGAAAAACACCAAAGGACCATTGGAGTGTTCTCCTCTGGTGGTCCTAGCCATGTTGTAGTGAGAACCACCACCACAAGTGTGGTTGGTGATATGGATGAGGCTAGGACTATTGGTACTCGCTCACATGCAGGCCAAGCCAGTCCTAACATCATTAAGACCTCATCCATGCCCCATGACTCTGTTTTGGGAGGTCAAATCCCTATTCTAGTGGAGGGCAGATTCAAACCATATACAATGTTAGATATGACGGCTGTCTTCATTAGCTTGAAAAGCAAAATGCAGACCTGGTACAAACTGTCACTACACAAGGCCTTGAACTCAAGCAATTGAGGGAGAGGATTGTTCTTTTAGAAGGTGCTAACAATAGGCGTGGTATGTAGGATTCTTCCAAAGGGAAGGATGAGCAGATACATGTGAGTGACAAAGGCTCACATGATGGAGAATCTTTGGGTGTGGCTGAAGCTCTTACAGATTTGAAGAAGCAACCATGTTTTGATGTCTCTTTGGTTACTCCTACAAATTTGAATTTATCCTTTACAGCAATGATGGAGCAGTTCACAAGAAGCGCTAACAAGAGTAAGGTGAGGGTTGAAAAGCAGATTTTTGACGCTGATAAGTCAAGCACTGACAAGAGTAAGTTGGGCGTTGACACACAGGTTTTGGACGTTGATAAACCTGCAGATATGGTTGATGTATTCCAGTCATCAGCTATCATCAAGGAAGTGTCTTCACAGGTACCATCATCATCTTTACCCATCATTGATACATTAGATAAGGGTAAAAGAATTATGGTAGAAACAGAGGTTCCTAAGGATGCATCACAAGTACAATTTGATTCAACGTTGGCTGCACAACTTATGGAACAAGAAAAGAAGAAGGTTGTTGAGTCACCATTTGTGGTTACTTCTGAGGTGAAAGAAGGAAGTAATGATGAAAGCACAGATTCAAGTGTTATGATAATTGAAGAACCAGAAAGACTTGAATATGGTGAAGTGTTGGCAAGGAAGAAACTTGCAGAGTTAAAACTGAAGGTGGATTATGAGATGCCAGAAGTTGCCCAAATGTACTTTGCTTGGGAAAATAAGGTCATGGAGAATCCATATATGTCTTATCGGATCAGATTTGGGGATTGGAGATTCTTCTCAGGATTCAAAAGGATTGCCAGTTAATCCTAAAGTATATAGCTGGCAAAGTTTTTTCACAATCTAAGAGAGATAGAAGGGAGCTTTCTTATATGTTGCTTAGATGTCATGAAGGAGGTTGGACTTTTTAGAAGTTACAGGAATTGTCCTTTGATGAATTGGAATATAAGGCTTATCCTATTTGGGCAAGAGTGCAAGAGATGAACACTATCAGACTTCTTTCAAATGAAAGGAAAGAAGAACTTGCAGAGGAGATGGATATTGAAAAGGCTAGGATTGTACCAAGACCATTAAAGAAGGGAGTTCCACTTGAGTTTCCTTCAAATTTGAATAGAGTGAATCCTAGTGAAGCTGTTATTAGAAAGAGTATTAAGCTCTCACTCATGGAAGCTTCAGATATGGTACAAGTATTACCTCATGATTCCAGAAACCCTATCATTAGTTATGAAGAAGATGCAAGTGGGTTTTGGATGATTGGCAGATATGGGAAAGAGGTACATACTTTTACTACTCTTATGTCTTTGTTTGCAAGTATGGATAGGGAAGACTTGGCAGATCTTTGGAAGTTACTGCTGGCCAAGTATGAGACAGAAGCACCTACTTCAGTCAATGGAATAAAGCTTTGGTCAACATTCAAGAGAATGTGTGCACCAGAAGAAGAAGACCCAGTTTGGAAGGATCTTGAGGATGATATTAGTGGACTTCAATGGCGTCTATATTCAGCAGCTGGTGTGTATCATTTGAGTTCTACAAATTTTTCTGAGTATCTTCTTGTGGATGCTGAGTATCCTATGTCCAAAGAAGTTTTGGAGAAAATGATGACAACACAGCTGGAAATTGACTACTCAAGTGACATGGCCAAAGATTAAATTAGATATATTTATTTCCAATATAATGCAGTTTGTAAGAATCCTCCTAGTTCTTAGTTTTTATTCAGAAACTTGATTACTAGAGTAGATATCAAGTTTAGGGGAGGATTGTTGGGAATAAAATGAAGTCAATACACTTGGACGCTGACAAGAGAAATCTGGACGTCGATAAGAAGAAATCAAGCGTTGACAGGAAAATCGTTGACAGGAAGAAGTCAAGCGTTGATAAGAAGAAGTCAAGCACTGATAGAAGACTTAGTCAACACGTATTATGTTTCTAGTATGTTTCTAGTAAAGATAGGTTCGACAATGTATTTTCTATGTTTATCTTTACCAAGAATAGCTGATACGTAGACTCTTGTACAAGGTTCCTTAGTCCATAAAAGGAGGCCTTTAGGTTTTGTTAAATATAAGTTTTTCCTACGTTTTCACACTTTGATTGTACGCAAATTTGTTTTATCAATCAAAGTGAAAGTTTGGTTTACTTTATTTGTGTGTTCTTGTTTAAGTATTAATTCCGCATAATACTTGAATTGTTACATATACAACAAAGTTTCTCTACATGTTTAACTTGATTTAATCTCGTTTACACAAGCTAAATCGATCTAAGTTTGGGATCAACACCAATTTCTCGCTTCTTGAGGTGATCCACACTTGTTTGACTTTTTCATGCACAATGGAACCAATTGTTCTTGTTTCTTAAACAACTTCTACCTCATTGATATCCTTAGGTTGGAGATGATTGGGGCTCACATTAAGTTGGAAAGCTTCTTGTTGAATTTATTTGCTAATCCTCCACCTCTTAGGAGATGAATGATGATTTTCTAAAACAAAATGTTTTTAAAAGAAACATCAAGCCAAGGAAGACTATCTATCAATAACTAGTTTAGCTAACTTTGTAATAGTTAGTTGTTGTTTCTTTTCTTGTATTTTCTTTCTTTTATGAGTTTTCATGAAGATGTGTTATGGATTTAGTATTTGTGTGTTTTAACCTATGTGCTCACACTAATCAACTTCAATTTTATTTAAAATTGAACCTTAATCTATCACAACCTCTTAAAACTTGACTAAAATTGGATCAAAATGTTATCTAAATATTTTGTCACCCTTTGTCAAGACAATCTTTGTGAGTGTGTTGCCTTTTGTGCAACCAAAGCATAATCTAGTACTAAAAGAGGGAAAAATCCAAGATTTGCAAATTTTTTAAAAAGTCTTATTTTTTCTCAAAACCTTGTAAAATTGCATTTTCATGTCCACTATATACGGATCCTTAAAGTTTGAACGGTCCCTTATATATAAAGAACAGCATGTTCTTTTAAAGAACCGTAGACAACAAGCCATTTTTGGCTCGTTTTTGGTCTTCTTCTTTGACCACAGTCTTTTTCAATATTCTTTGTTTGCCAATTTTGGCTAAACATTCCTTGAAAACTTTTGTTTTCATTTCCAATATTTGCCGTGTCTATTTTCTTTAAATTCTCTTCTTTTGGGAGTTCTTTTTCTCATCCCTCACAATGTCTAACTCTCCTAATATTAACCTTGATATCTCTTTGTCACAATCTTCTAAACCTAAAGCTTTTTCTTCTAAGCTTTCCAAGAAACCGAAAATCTCAGTTCGACCTATTTGGGTCAAGAAGAACAAGGATCATCATGATTCCTCTTCTTCCAAACCTTGCAAGACTTCTTTCTCTGCCATTGCGTATTGGAATGAGACTTTCTCAATCGATCCAATTATCAGAGAAAGAGAAGTTGTGACAATCCGTCAATTTGAGGTCGTTATTTTACTCTCAAGTATTATTTATAATCATTATTTTATTGTTTGTTTATGAACTCACTCACTTTTGGAAAGAAACTAGGGTTTACGTCTTAAATTAGCATCGTCTACGTTTAAACCGAGAGCTCTACGTTACGTGCTTACGTTTACATACTCTGTTTTTGTGACAGTCTGACATTTTCAGATAATAAATTTATTCTCGTATATTATTTTGAAATTTTATTTTATGTGGGTTCATGAACTCACATATTTACGGGATGAAATTAGGGCTTACGTGCATAATATAACGTCTTTTACTTTTAAACCGAGAACCCTAGGTTTACATATTTACGCTTTTGTGCTCCATTTTTGATGAGACAAATTTTATTAGAATCGTTTTATGCCGTAGTTTCATAATTAATAAAAAGGTTTTTCGTAAATCGACACGAGGACATGTAAATCGAGGAAACTAAAATCGAGGAGTACCCGTAAAATATTAGGGATGAGACAAGTTTAACACTTGTCCCACCCCTAATAGGGGCGGACACAACAATGCCACAACACCCTTTGGTGTTAATTTTATAGCATACTTGAGACACTTGTCTCATAAGTGTTCAATACACTTAACCTTTCTTCTCACACACACTCACACAAAATTGCATGTGTAAGTAAAAAGTTTACCAAAAATCTCTCCTCCTCCTCTCTTTGGCCGTCCATAACCACCGTCACACCACCATCTTCATCAACCTTTCAACCACAAACTTAATCTACAATTCACATATGTTGAAGACTACCTAAAAGGAGATTGTTTGGAGGTGATTATAACTTGTGACAAGAAGTTTTCATGAGGTCCTAGGGCTGATTTTCAAGAAGGTGTTCATGCATTTGAAGATTTCAAAAAGTGGTCTTGCTAAGTTAGAGATTTGGTGACAAGATCAAGCCTTGTTCATCATAAATCTCATCTTTTTCATCATAATTGGTTGGTATAGAGATTGTTTTCTTTCTATCATCCTACTAATTTTGTAAATGTATTTATCTATTTACTTCCAAATGTATATGTAAGAGATATATGAATGATTATCAAGTGATTGCATGGGGATTTTATGTCATTAGATTAAGTTAAAAAGGCTAAAACTACAAGTAAAAGATTGTTAAAATCATCACTAGATGAGTAGGCTGTTAAAAACAGTAAGTTTAAATATTTTGAGTTGATCAAATGGATTGGATTATTTGATATAATGATAGATAAGTGATTTTTACATAAGTGGTGTATTGGCCACACAATGGAATGTTAATAATGAGCAAGATGTGGCTAAAACACTTTTGTGGTACTAATCTGAATGGTCTGTTGATATGAGTGTATTTACTCATATCATTTGTAGCTAAAAACAATGAAATATTGCACATAATGTATCATATATGCCTTGGATATGCATGTTTCTTTGTAATTAGCTATAGATAATATAGGCTGAGTTGTTTAAGATTTAATCTAATTTGAATCTGTCGAGTTGAGTTCATGTGTATCAATGATGGTTTTGAGTTTTTCTTTATGTATGATTATTATTGCTTATCGAATATTTCTATGTGTTTGATTTTCCTACCTGCTTCGCTTCTTGAATGAGTCTTTTGGTTAGAGATTTTTCTACATGCGTTTGATTATTATTGCTTAGGATTTTGGATAGAGATTGTTGCTTACATAACCTGCTGATATTACGTTATTTGTGTGTGCATTAAAGGTAACTAGTTGTAGTCTGTGATGACTTATGGTTCGTAACATTAAGATCTTGTATGTGAGACAGTAAGTTGTTATATGATATGCTACTATTTTGTTTTAATCAGTCTTTTGTGATAGAACTCTTGGGCTGCACCTGCTAGTTTCGTTAATGCCTGTTAGAACATTGTACCAGTCTAATATTTGGATCTGTTTGCTATTTTATCTCGGAATCTGTTTAGTCTGCAACTTTGAGCTGTCCCTGGTTAATTCTATTTCTGCATTTGTTATTGTTGCTAGCAGACTTGATTTTAGGATTTGTGAATCTGTCATGTACTGTAGTGTTGTTGCATTTGCTGAATTCTGGGCCCTTTTAGAATCTTAGTCATTTGTGAATTTGGTTTAAATTTGCTGTCATAGATTGATACACCTGCTGATAGAGTTTTTGTTTAGCTTTATTAGTTTAATGTTCTTAGAATTTGAGTTGCTGTAATATTTGTCCCTGAATGCTTGTTACTTTTAAATTGGGATTGCTTTTATAACTGATTCGTGTATGCCTGCATGTTTTAGTTTAGTATCTGTCAGTTAATTTGATAATACTGCTTAATATGACTACTGTAAATGTTAGATTTTGGTTGGGTATCTGTAAGTGATTTGTTAGAATATATCTGCTATATCTTTTTGATATTATAGATAATCTTTAGCTTTATAGCTATCTGCTGCGTTTAATTTGTGTTGTGTGTTTGTTTTGTCCTTTATTTTCGAATCTATCATTTAATTTTCCTAAAATAGGAAAAATCTTAATTATCACAAAAAAATGTCATTCGCAGGTCTCGAACTCGAGACCTGCCCTCCACAAACCCAACGAGTTAACCAACTGGACTGACTCTTCCTTTTGATTTTAATATCGTTTTAATTATTAATATAGACTGTTTTTGAGCTATCAGTTTTATTTAGATACTTTAGTTTATTTTTTTAATTCCGTGTATTTTAGTTTTCTTCAATACATTTTCAGTTTAAATAAAATATAAATATAAATAAATAAAAACGAAAATAGATAATAAATAAAATATAATAAATGAAAAATGTTTTTACTCAACTTAAAAAAGTTTAATTAGTTTACTTAAATAAATAGACTTTCATTTAAATAAAAATAGATTTTAAATAGATTTGTTTCAAAGTAATTTTTAAAGTAAATTAGATTTTAAAAGCTTATTTAGATTTTTAAATAGATTAAAAATTCTTAAAAAGATTTATTTTATAGATTTCTAAATAGATTAAATTTTAAAGATTTTTAATTAGATTAAGCAGTGTTAATTTTCTAGTAAGTAAGATTTTTAAGTAAGTAATTAATTGAGTGTAGATTTTAAAATAGGCGGGGTTTACGATTCATGCACTTTAGGGTAATTTTAATTAGCTCAAAATTCGTAGATTTTAATTGTATTTTAAAAACCAAAAACCAATTCAAATCAATTGTCCAAATCAAAGCAAAACGTCTCAAATTCATAAGATCTTCGTGTACAACGAACTCGACTCACTCACGTGTTTAATTGAATTCGTCATTGGTATAATTGGACTATTACTTTTTCCTAAAGGTAATTTTCTAATTTACCCTATAACGTATCTAATTATCACATATACTATCCACGACACATCAAAAATTTTGGCGCCGCTGCCGGGGATCTTGTGTACGGTTCGTCTTTGTGGAGATTTGTTGATCGTTGATTTGAAGACCCTTTCCGTCCTCGGAAAGTTTTGTTATTTTCTTATTATATAGTATGTATCGTTTTTATAAAAAATACCAAAAATAATCTTCTTAATCCTCTATCATGTTTAATTCTTTTTCTCCTCACCCTCTAAATTTTAATTCTTCCTTCGTCAATTGTGAAGGGTGTGGAGAACCGTTATATGGTTTTTCACCATGTCGGTGGTGCACGTGTGAGCGTTGTGGAAATGACTTACGTCACGATATACGTGTTGGATTTTGTCCTTATTGTAATGAGATTACTTCATGTAGAAATCCGAATTTTTCGAATAAATCTCTCGATTTCAATCCACCTCCACACCCTACATACGAGACACCCTCGAGTGAGTTTTGTGGAAACGATTCTCATTTTGGTGATGATTGTTCGCATCGATTCTCGCTTAATTACGAGCAAGAACCGAGCTACAATCAAAACTTTAATGATAATTGTTATCCACAAGATTTACCGAGTTTATCACAATAATATCTTTGTTGTGAGTATTGTGGAGGTCCTCACGAGAGTTTTTGTTGTCAACCGATAGAACAAAGTTTTTATGAGCCTAATCCTTGCTATAATTCGATTCCTTCCGGTTTTGACCAATCTCCACGATATTCTTTTGAAATTGAACAAAATGTTGAAATTGTTGAAAAAAGTATTGAAGAATTGTTGCTTGAAAAGAGACAAATTAATCAAGAGATTAATGACATTAAGAATGAATTAGGAAGTCGACGATTTCATGGAGAAATAATTGATGAGGGATTTAGACGAGATTGTGAACTTAAGATTAGACAACTTTCGCAAGATTATAATGGTTTAAGCATTGAAATTCGTGAGAAAGAACGAGCTCAAGCGGAAGCAAAATCTCTTGCTAATCGTGAACTCGAGCGTTCTCTTCTTTTGGATGATGACGAGGATAGTTCTATTTCTTTGAGAGATCTTATTGCTCTACATCCTTCGTCTAGTGCTATCGTTTGTCCTATTCGTATCTTGGAGCCCGAGGATTCTCCCATCCTAGATGATGAGGAAATCTCTCTTGACACCACCACTCCTATTCATGATTCTTCCATCGTGGAACCCGAAAATTCTCTAAGCAAGGGGGACGAGCATGTTAGCAATATACTTGTCCAAAACCCAAGAGAGTTTGACGGTATTTCCAATGAGATGTGTGATTTGCCACATTGTGATAACTCGACTTCTTCCATTCACTTTGATATTTTCTCCAATTCTAATGATGAAAATTGTGATGGAAATGAAGATTTTGAGAATGATTCTACTTCTAGTGAATTTTCTAATTAGGAGTTCTCCGATGAACTTTCTTATAAAGATGATATTCACGACTCGGATTTTGAGGGGTTTACCGATGAACCTACTCTTCTTCACCCATTTCCACCGGGAAATGAGGATGATAGTGATCCGTTTTATGAGAGATTTACTTTTGAACTTGCTCCTTTAGACCCATTTCCACCGGGAAATGATGTTGATTTGACTATTCCGATCCTTGAGAAGTTCACCGATGAACTTACTCATTTAGATGTGGAAGACGTGATTCTTCGTGAGAAGTTATCAAACGTCTATCTTCTCATTTCTAGGATCGAGGCTTTGAATTCTAAGCCTAATCCCAAGTCTTTCTCTCCATCTCCTATTCCCGTTGAGGATAGTGATCCGCTTATGGAGGAGATTGATACTTTTCTTGCTTCTAATGATTCGATACCACCGGGTGTTGATGATATCGACCCGAAGGGGGACGCTCTCTTTTTAGAGAATTTACTTGATGATGATTTTGTTCCAAGTCCTCCTCCCACCCACTTTGACCTTAATGTGCGGGTTTTTCATGTATCTCATATTGAGTACAATGACCCGATTGATCACATTTCTAAGGGTGAAATGGTCGTTAAAGCAAAGAATGTTGATTCCACTATGGATGAGATTTTTATCCCACCATTACCATGTGCTTTATATGATATTGGATTAGCATGGGGGGACGACACCTTGTTGTCTATTCCTTTCTCCACCGAGGACGAGATATTCGATCCCGAAATCGTTTATTTAGGGGAATCTCGGCCTTTCACCGATGCAATAATTGAAAGACTTTTTAATCATCTTGGTGCGAGCTTATCTCGTGGAGCATGCTACATCCATACTATTGTTTGTGACTACCATCTCTTATTAGAGATTTGTGTTGGAGTTTTATCCTTTCGTTTGTCATCCGACAATGAGGATGAGATCTTTGACCCCGGCATCGTGCTTTGTGTTGGTTTTTACTCCAATATGCCGGTTTTCACCATCTTTCCCTAAGGACCAATGAATGCGGGGATCGAGTCGAGCTCATGACTCGGTAAACAAAAACGAGTACATTCTATCTTCTTTCTATTTTCTAACATCTAATAAGGCTTGATCTTTCAAGCTCGTGCTCGTGTTTTGTTGTGTTGTGATCTTAGGTACGACCCTAATATTTGAAGACTCTCGTGTTCGGTTTTTGCCGGTCCACTTGATCTTCCATTCTTTGAATGCCAAAAAGGGGCACACTTTCTTTACCCTTGATTTTTATCGACTAACGTTTTATCTTGAGGCATAATTAATAAACGGCTTATAGATGTGCGTGCTCTTTCCATGCTAGGAGTTTGCATTAGACTCTTCGTGTCTTAGCAAGGGGGTGTCACTCTTGAGCTAAGAAACATTGAGGACAATGTTTGGTTTTAGCATGGGGGAGTCAATCGATATAATCGCTTGCAATTGCTTTTGTCGTGTCCAAACGTATAGTTTTCTCATTTTTCAATAAAATTTTAAATTTTTTTTTTGTGTAATTTTTATGTTTTAATAAGTAAAATAAGTGTTTTTGACACAAATGTAGGCTTTTAATAAGAATAGTTTTTGACTCGACTTGGTTTTTAACCTTAGCTTTTCCTTAACGTATTTGAATTAAGTTTTGCTAGGCTATTATATAGGGAGCTTTAAAACACGAAAGTCTTAATTCATACGAGTTAAAAACAAGAACTTTTCGCAAGCTCCTATAATTGATCCTAGAAAGTCGTTTATCAAGGGAACTTTAAAACGCAAATTCTAAAACTTGCAAAAGTTTAAGAAGATGCAAGATCCTATAGATGACTTGAAAACCCAAAACTTTGATTTAATAGGCTAAGTATCCATTGATTTCATTTTTTGGAATTTTACAATATGGAGAACAAGAGATGATAGAGCCAATTATAAGTTCGGTATTGTTACGGGAATTTATGTGAGTTAATTATGAGCTTATTCTCCCATCGCTTGTTTATAATTTTAATTGCAATAAATAAGGTTGAACGATTTGAAAAGTTACTTAGCTTCTAGCCCAAGATCGTTTAAAAGTTGCTCGGTATGGATTAGAGTTCATAGCCAAGGCATAACTTATTGAAGCAGGATGCGAAGATTGGCGAGTCCAAAAAGGTCCTAACAAGACATGAGGGCTATGTTTTATTGCTAAAGATCTCAAGTGATGTGAGGAATCATTTATCAAAAATCAATATGAAGGATCGAGACAAACGACGAAAAGCAAAATACTCCCAAAAAGTCATGGAGAAGTCTATCCAAAAAGACCAAAAATAAGGTATGAGGATAAATGAAGCCAAGTCCAAAAAGGAGGCGGATCGTTGTAAATCAAAATCCCAAATAAAGATTGGAGAAAAATGAAGAAGTCGTGGTCCAAGTATGAATCTCTCAAAACTTCAAGTGAAGAAATATTATGAAGAGAAGACCATTATTTCGTGAACGTCTCTCAAGGTTGGAGGTATAAAGTCATTGCCAAATATCGATCCGAGAAAGGTCTCAAATCGCGAAACAAGTTATGCCAAGATATGAACTTTATGAAGTCCCGAGAAGCAGTTTTAAAAGATTTTGTCCTTTAGCTAACTATTGATTAAATCCTTCACTTTATTTTCGGCCTAATAAATTATCGAAATAAGTCAACAATGCATCCTCGTGATCATTCAAGACAACAATAAAATATAAGAGATACACTTAGGAATAAGGGAGTCTAAGTGAATAATTGGCCCACATGAGTTCGTGTTAGTCTACCAATTTATAATAACAATGATCTTGTTTTTGCACTTGGCATGGAAAAGTGAAAAGTCGGGGACGATGGATCTATTTGAGTTTTATGATCCTTAAAGTTATTTTATGTCTTTGCAAAATAAAATGTCATAAGTTGAATTGGTGTAGTTATAGTTTTATTTTATCATTGCGTGAGGACACGACAATTGCTTAGCATGGGGGAATTTGATATGAGTGTATTTACTCATATCATTTGTAGCTAAAAACAATGAAATATTGCACATAATGTATCATATATGCCTTGGATATGCATGTTTCTTGTTTTCATGTGTGTAGGTACCAAGTTCGCAAAAACCGACGAAAACCGACACGAGAATTGATGAAAAAGATCGAGGAAGCCAAAATTGAGCTTGAATTGAGTGGATTTATCAATTTTGCGAGTTTTTGGGCCAAGTAGGTCCCACATTTGGATTATTGGGCTTAAAAGCCCAATTAAGGATTGAAGTTATTTATTTTAAGGAACAAGCCCATTTGAGCCCATTGTCTATTACAATTAGAAACGAAATGAGATTTATTTGGACTCAAAAGCCCAATAAGAAATGAATGATAGAAGGCCGGTGGAAGAGAGTTTATAAGCTTTCTTTTAAGTCAAAGTTTGGTAAAAACAGAAGTAAAAACAAAGGAAAAAAAATACAACAAACGTGAAGAAAGAAAAAGGGAGAACGAAGAAGAAATATCACCAGCCAAAGAACCCTAGCCTCAATTTGGGGGGTTTTCAATCCACAAGGGATTGAACCCCACGCGCCTAAATAAATACCCTACAATTTCAGGGAGAAGAAGGTGCTGCCCTCGATCACACGTGGCACTCTTGTCACGTCATTCATTGATTTTGATTGGTTGATTTACTCTCATCCAATCATTTATCCAATGATTTTCCTCCACATCAACATCTAACAAACACAACAAGCACAAGGGATCGCCACGCTGGCGATCCGAGTGAGAGAAGGATGATTTCAGCCTTAGGATCGTAACAGAAGAGAAAGAGAAAAAGATGAGATGATCTAAGGGCCAAAAATCCATCTTCCTCAACAAACACCCTCTCGGGTTTGCCTATAAATGCTCTCTTATTTTTCACTGAATGTATCCCTTTTTCTCTTATTTTGTTATAATGTCAATTTGTAGTTAGATTTGTAATTTTCTTTTATAAAAGTATTGTAATTTTTGATTTTGTTAAATAAAATTAGTATTTCAGTTTAATCTACTTTATTTCTCAAGTTTTGTTTACTTTTATTGAAATATTTACATTCTAAATTTAATAAATTGATGTTATAATCGAGTATCATTCATATACGTTTATCCTATAGCGTTTGTGAGTGATTTAGAGTGAATTAGGGAATTTGTTTATCCCCACTGGATTAACACGTAAAAAGAAAGGAAGCTGTTTGGTTCGAGTTAGTATTCTCGTATGAATACTTTAATGATGGTTCGAAGGTGGTAATGATTCGAGTTAAAAGGTCAGCTCAGCGCTGCACCACTTCAACAAAGGTTTTCTCCAAAAGGTTTCGTTCTCTCAAATTTAAGGTTGTTTATGTTATTAGATGAATCTGTTTAAGTGTTTAAATGATCTGAATGTTTATGTAGTTAGATTTGAATTTGGTTGCGTTATTTGAACTCTTTGTAATTAGCTATAGATAATATAGGCTGAGTTGTTTAAGATTTAATCTAATTTGAATCTGTCGAGTTGAGTTCGTGTGTATCAATGATGGTTTTGAGTTTTTCTTTATGTATGATTATTATTGCTTATCGAATATTTCTATGCGTTTGATTTTCCTACCTGCTTCGCTTCTTGAATGAGTCTTTTGGTTAGAGATTTTTCTACCTGCGTTTGATTATTATTGCTTAGGATTTTGGATAGAGATTGTTGCTTACATAACCTGCTGATATTACGTTATTTGTGTGTGCATTAAAGGTAACTAGTTGTAGTCTGTGATGACTTATGGTTCGTAACTTTAAGATCTTGTATGTGAGACAGTAAATTGTTATATGATATGCTACTATTTTGTTTTAATCAGTCTTTTGTGATAGAACTCTTGGGCTGCACCTGCTAGTTTCGTTAATGCCTGTTAGAACTTTGTACCAGTCTAATATTTGGATCTGTTTGGTATTTTATCTCGGAATCTGTTTAGTCTGCAACTTTGAGCTGTCCCTGGTTAATTCTATTTCTGCATTTGTTATTGTTGCTAGCAGACTTGATTTTAGGATTTGTAAATCTGTCATGTACTGTAGTGTTGCTGCATTTGCTGAATTCTGGGCCCTTTTAGAATCTTAGTCATTTGTGAATTTAGTTTAAATTTGCTGTCATAGATTGATACACCTGGTGATAAGAGTTTTTGTTTAGCTTTATTAGTTTAATGTTCTTAGAATTTGAGTTGCTGTAATATTTGTCCCTGAATGCTTGTTACTTTTAAATTGGGATTGCTTTTATAACTGATTCGTGTATGCCTGCATGTTTTAGTTTAGTATCTGTCAGTTAATTTGATAATACTGCTTAATATGACTACTGTAAATGTTAGATTTTGGTTGGGTATCTGTAAGTGATTTGTTAGAATATATCTTTTTGATATTATAGATAATGTTTAGCTTTATAGCTATCTGCTGCGTTTAATTTGTGTTGTGTGTTTGTTTTGTCCTTTATTTTAGAATCTAGCATTTAATTTTCCTAAAATAGGAAAAATCTTAATTATCACAAAAAAATGTCATTCGCAGGTCTCGAACTCGAGACCTGCCCTCCACAAACCCAACGAGTTAACCAACTGGACTGACTGTTCCTTTTGGTTTTAATATCGTTTTAATTATTAATATAGACTGTTTTTGAGCTATCAGTTTTATTTAGATACTTTAGTTTATTTTTTTTATTCCGTGTATTTTAGTTTTCTTCAATACATTTTCAGTTTAAATAAAATATAAATATAAATAAATAAAAACGAAAATAGATAATAAATAAAATATAATAAATGAACAATGTTTTTACTCAACTTAAAAAAGTTTAATTAGTTTACTTAAATAAATAGACTTTCATTTAAATAAAAATAGATTTTAAATAGATTTGTTTCAAAGTAATTTTTAAAGTAAATTAGATTTTAAAAGCTTATTTAGATTTTTAAATAGATTAAAAATTCTTAAAAAGATTTATTTTATAGATTTCTAAATAGATTAAATTTTAAAGATTTTTAATTAGATTAAGTAGTGTTAATTTTCTAGTAAGTAAGATTTTTAAGTAAGTAATTAATTGAGTGTAGATTTTAAAATAGGCGGGGTTTACGATTCATGCACTTTAGGGTAATTTTAATTAGCTCAAAATTCGTAGATTTTAATTGTAGTTTAAAAACCAAAAACCAATTCAAATCAATTGTCCAAATCAAAGCAAAACGTCTCAAATTCATAAGATCTTTGTGTACAACGAACTCGACTCACTCACGTGTTTAATTGAATTCGTCATTGGTATAATTGGACTATTACTTTTTCCTAAAGGTAATTTTCTAATTTACCCTATAACGTATCTAATTATCACATATACTATCCACGACACATCAAAAATTTTGGCGCCGCAGCCGGGGATCTTGTGTACGATTCGTCTTTGTGGAGATTTGTTGATCGTTGATTTGAAGACCCTTTCCGTCCTCGGAAAGTTTTGTTATTTTCTTATTATATAGTATGTATCGTTTTTATGAAAAATACCAAAAATAATCTTCTTAATCCTCTATCATGTTTAATTCTTTTTCTCTTCACCCTCTAAATTTTCATTCTTCCTTTGTCAATTGTGAAGGGTGTGGAGAACCGTTATATGGTTTTTCACCATGTCGGTGGTGCACGTGTGAGCGTTGTGGAAATGACTTACGTCAAGATATACGTGTCGGATTTTGTCCTTATTGTAATGAGATTACTTCATGTGGAAATCCGAATTTTTCGAATAAATCTCTCGATTTCAATCCACCTCCACACCCTACATACGAGACACCCTCGAGTGAGTTTTGTGGAAACGATTCTCATTTTGGTGATGATTGTTCGCATCGATTCTCGCTTAATTACGAGCAAGAACCGAGCTACAATCAAAACTTTAATGATAATTGTTATCCACAAGATTTACCGAGTTTATCACAACAATATCTTTGTTGTGAGTATTGTGGAGGTCCTCACGAGAGTTTTTGTTGTCAACCGAGAGAACAAAGTTTTTATGAGCCTAATCCTTGCTATAATTCGATTCTTCCGGTTTTGACCAATCTCCACAATATTCTTTCGAAATTGAACAAAATGTTGAAATTGTTGAAAAAAGTATTGAAGAATTGTTGCTTGAAAAGAGACAAATTAATCAAGAGATTAATGACATTACGAATGAATTAGGAAGTCGACGATTTCATGGAGAAATAATTGATGAGGGATTTAGACGAGATTGTGAACTTAAGATTAGACAACTTTCGCAAGATTATAATGGTTTAAGCATTGAAATTCGTGAGAAAGAACGAGCTCAAGCGGAAGCAAAATCTCTTGCTAATCGTGAACTCGAGCGTTCTCTTCTTTTGGATGATGACGAGGATAGTTCTATTTCTTTGAGAGATCTTATTGCTCTACATCCTTCGTCTAGTGCTATCGTTTGTCCTATTCGTATCTTGGAGCCCGAGGATTCTCCCATCCTAGATGATGAGGAAATCTCTCATGACACCACCACTCCTATTCATGATTCTTCCATCGTGGAACCCGAAAATTCTCTAAGAAAGGGGGACGAGCATGTTAGCAATATACTTGTCCAAAACCCAAGAGAGTTTGACGGTATTTCCAATGAGATGTGTGATTTGCCACATTGTGATAACTCGACTTCTTCCATTCACTTTGATATTTTCTCCAATTCTAATGATGAAAATTGTGATGGAAATGAAGATTTTGAGAATGATTCTTCTTCTAGTGAATTTTCTAATTAGGAGTTCTCCGATGAACTTTCTTATAAAGATGATATTCACGACTCGGATTTTGAGGGGTTTACCGATGAACCTACTCTTCTTCACCCATTTCCACCGGGAAATGAGGATGATAGTGATCCGTTTTATGAGAGATTTACTTTTGAACTTGCTCCTTTAGACCCATTTCCACCGGGAAATGAGGTTGATTTGACTATTCCGATCCTTGAGAAGTTCACCGATGAACTTACTCATTTAGATGTGGAAGACGTGATTCTTCGTGAGAAGTTATCAAACGTCTATCTTCTCATTTCTAGGATTGAGGCTTTGAATTCTAAGCCTAATCCCAAGTCTTTCTCTCCATCTCCTATTCCCGTTGAGGATAGTGATCCGCTTATGGAGAAGATTGATACTTTTTTTGCTTCTAATGATTCGATACCACCGGGTGTTGATGATATCGACCCGGAGGGGGACGCTCTCTTTTTAGAGAATTTACTTGATGATGATTTCGTTCCAAGTCCTCCTCCCACCCACTTTGACCTTAATGTGCGGGTTTTTCATGTATCTCATATTGAGTACAATGACCCGATTGATCACATTTCTAAGGGTGAAATGGTCGTTAAAGCAAAGAATGTTGATTCCACTATGGATGAGATTTTTATCCCACCATTACCATGTGCTTTATATGATCTTGGATTAGCATGGGGGGACGACACCTTGTTGTCTATTCCTTTCTCCACCGAGGACGAGGTATTCGATCCCGGAATCGTTTATTTAGGGGAATCTCGGCCTTTCACCGATGCAATAATTGAAAGACTTTTTAATCATCTTGGTGCGAGTTTATCTCGTGGAGCATGCTACATCCATACTATTGTTTGTGACTACCATCTCTTATTAGAGATTTGTGTTGGAGTTTTATCCTTTCGTTTGTCATCCGACAACGAGGATGAGATCTTTGACCCCGGCATCGTGCTTTGTGTTGGTTTTTACTCCAATATGCCGGTTTTCACCATCTTTCCCTAAGGACCAATGAATGCGGGGATCGAGTCGAGCTCATGACTCGGTAAACAAAACCGAGTACATTCTATCTTCTTTCTATTTTCTAACATCTAATAAGGCTTGATCTTTCAAGCTCGTGCTCGTGTTTTGTTGTGTTGTGATCTTAGGTACGACCCTAATATTTGAAGACTCTCGTGTTTGGTTTTTGCCGGTCCACTTGATCTTCCATTCTTTGAATGCCAAAAAGGGGCACACTTTCTTTACCCTTGATTTTTATCGACTAACGTTTTATCTTGAGGCATAATTAATAAACGGCTTATAGATGTGCGTGCTCTTTCCATGCTAGGAGTTTGCATTAGACTCTTCGTGTCTTAGCAAGGGGGTGTCACTCTTGAGCTAAGAAACATTGAGGACAATGTTTGGTTTTAGCATGGGGGAGTCAATCGATATAATCGCTTGCAATTGCTTTTGTCGTGTCCAAACGTATAGTTTTCTCATTTTTCAATAAAATTTTAAATTTAATTTTTTTGTGTAATTTTTAAGTTTTAATAAGTAAAATAAGTGTTTTGACACAAATGTAGGCTTTTAATAAGAATAGTTTTTGACTCGACTTGGTTTTTAACCTTAGATTTTCTTTAACGTATTTGAATTAAGTTTTGCTAGGCTATTATATAGGGAGCTTTAAAACGCGAAAGTCTTAATTCATACGAGTTAAGAACAAGAACATTTCGCAAGCTCCTATAATTGATCCTAGAAAGTCATTTATCAAGGGAACTTTAAAACGCAAATTCTAAAACTTGCAAAAGTTTAAGAAGATGCAAGATCCTATAGATGACTTGAAAACCCAAAACTTTGATTTAATAGGCTAAGTATCCATTGATTTCATTTTATGGAATTTTACAATATGGAGAACAAGAGATGATAGAGACAATTATAAGTTCGGTATTCTTACGGGAATTTATGTGAGTTAATTATGAGCTTATTCTCCCATCGATTGTTTATAATTTTAATTGCAATAAATAAGGTTGAACGATTTGAAAAGTTACTTAGCTTCTAGCCCAAGATCGTTTAAAAGTTGCTCGGTATGGATTAGAGTTCATAGCCAAGGCATAACTTATTGAAGCGGGATGCGAAGATTGGCGAGTCCAAAAAGGTCCTAACAAGACATGAGGGCTATGTTTTATTGCTAAAGATCTCAAGTGATGTGAAGAATCATTTATCAAAAATCAATATGAAGGATCGAGACACACGACGAAAAGCAAAATACTCCCAAAAAGTCATGGAGAAGTCTATCCAAAAAGACCAAAAATAAGGTATGAGGATAAATGAAGCCAAGTCCAAAAAGGAGGCGGATCGTTGTAAATCAAAATCCCAAATAAAGATTGGATAAAAATGAAGAAGTCGTGGTCCAAGTATGAATCTCTCAAAACTTCAAGTGAAGAAATATTATGAAGAGAAGACCATTATTTCGTGAACGTCTCTCAAGGTTGGAGGTATAAAGTCATTGCCAAATATCGATCCGAGAAAGGTCTCAAATCGCGAAACAAGTTATGCCAAGATATGAACTTTATGAAGTCCCGAGAAGCAGTTTTAAAAGATTTTGTCCTTTAGCTAACTATTGATTAAATCGTTCACTTTATTTTCGGCCTAATAAATTATCGAAATAAGTCAACAATGCATCCTCGTGATCATTCAAGATACCAATAAAATATAAGAGATACACTTAGGAATAAGGGAGTCTAAGTGAATAATTGGCCCACATGAGTTCGTGTTAGTCTACCAATTTATAATAACAATGATCTTGTTTTTGCACTTGGCATGGAAAAGTGAAAAGTCGGGGACGATGAATCTATTTGAGTTTTATGATCCTTAAAGTTATTTTATGTCTTTGCAAAATAAAATGTCATAAGTTGAATAATGGTGTAGTTATAGTTTTATTTTATCATTGCGTAAGGACACGGCAATTGCTTAGCATGGGGGAATTTGATATGAGTGTATTTACTCATATCATTTGTAGCTAAAAACAATGAAATATTGTACATAATGTATCATATATGCCTTGGATATGCATGTTTCTTGTTTTCATGTGTGTAGGTACCAAGTTCGCAAAAACCGACGAAAACCGACACGAGAATTGATGAAAAAGATCAAGGAAGCTAAAATTGAGCTCGACTTGAGTGGATTTATCAATTTTGCGAGTTTTTGGGCCAAGTAGGTCCCACATTTGGATTATTGGGCTTAAAAGCCCAATTAAGGATTGAAGTTATTTATTTTAAGGAACAAGCCCATTTGAGCCCATTGTCTATTACAATTAGAAACGAAATGAGATTTATTTGGACTCAAAAGCCCAATAAGAAATGAATGATAGAAGACCGGTGGAAGAGAGTTTATAAGCTTTCTTTTAAGTCAAAGTTTGGTCAAAACAGAAGTAAAAACAAAGGACAACAAACGTGAAGAAAGAAAAAGGGAGAACGAAGAAGAAATATCACCAGCCAAAGAACCCTAGTCTCAATTTGGGGGTTTTCAATCCACAAGGGATTGAACCCCACGCGCCTAAATAAATACCCTACAATTTCGGGGAGAAGAAGGTGCTGCCCTCGATCACATGTGGCACTCTTGTCACGTCATTCATTGATTTTGATTGGTTGATTTACTCTCATCCAATCATTTATCCAATGATTTGCCTCCACATCAACATCTAACAAACACAACAAGCACAAGGGATCGCCACGCTGGCGATCCGAGTGAGAGAAGGATGATTTCAGCCTTAGGATCGTAACAGAAGAGAAAGAGAAAAAGATGAGATGATCTAAGGGCCAAAAGTCCATCTTCCTCAACAAACACCCTCTCGGGTTTGCCTATAAATGCTCTCTTATTTTTCACTGAATGTATCCCTTTTTCTCTTATTTTGTTATAATGTCAATTTGTAGTTAGATTTGTAATTTTCTTTTATAAAAGTATTGTAATTTTTGATTTTGTTAAATAAAATTAGTATTTCAGTTTAATCTACTTTATTTCTCAAGTTTTGTTTACTTTTATTGAAATATTTACAATCTAAATTTAATAAATTGATGTTATAATCGAGTATCATTCATATACGTTTATCCTATAGCGTTTGTGAGTGATTAGAGTGAATTAGGGAATTTGTTTATCCCCACTGGATTAACACGTAAAAAGAAAGGAAGCTGTTTGGTTCGATTTAGTATTCTCGTATGAATACTTTAATGATGGTTCGAAGGTGGTAATGATTCGAGTTAAAAGGTCAGCTCAGCGCTGCACCACTTCAACAAAGGTTTTCTCCAAAAGGTTTCGTTCTCTCAAATTTAAGGTTGTTTATGTTATTAGATGAATCTGTTTAAGTGTTTAAATGATCTGAATGTTTATGTAGTTAGATTTGAATTTGGTTGCGTTATTTGAACTCTTTGTGATTAGCTATAGATACTATAGGCTGAGTTGTTTAAGATTTAATCTAATTTGAATCTGTCGAGTTGAGTTCGTGTGTATCAATGATGGTTTTGAGTTTTTCTTTATGTATGATTATTATTGCTTATCGAATATTTCTATGCGTTTGATTTTCCTACCTGCTTCGCTTCTTGAATGAGTCTTTTGGTTAGAGATTTTTCTACCTGCGTTTGATTATTATTTCTTAGGATTTTGGATAGAGATTGTTGCTTACATAACCTGCTGATATTACGTTATTTGTGTGTGCATTAAAGGTAACTAGTTGTAGTCTGTGATGACTTATGGTTCATAACGTTAAGATCTTGTATGTGAGACAGTAAGTTGTTATATGATATGCTACTATTTTGTTTTAATCAGTCTTTTGTGATAGAACTCTTGGGCTGCACCTGCTAGTTTCGTTAATGCCTGTTAGAACTTTGTACCAGTCTAATATTTGGATCTGTTTGGTATTTTATCTCGGAATCTGTTTAGTCTGCAACTTTGAGCTGTCCCTGGTTAATTCTATTTCTGCATTTGTTATTGTTGCTAGCAGACTTGATTTTAGGATTTGTGAATCTGTCATGTACTGTAGTGTTGCTGCATTTGCTGAATTCTGGGCCCTTTTAGAATCTTAGTCATTTGTGAATTTGGTTTAAATTTGCTGTCATAGATTGATACACATGCTGATAGGAGTTTTTGTTTAGCTTTATTAGTTTAATGTTCTTAGAATTTGAGTTGCTGTACTATTTGTCCCTGAATGCTTGTTACTTTTAAATTGGGATTGCTTTTATAACTGATTCGTGTATGCCTGCATGTTTTAGTTTTGTATCTGTCAGTTAATTTGATAATACTGCTTAATATGACTACTGTAAATGTTAGATTTTGGTTGGGTATCTGTAAGTGATTTGTTAGAATATATCTGCTATATCTTTTTGATATTATAGATAATGTTTAGCTTTATAGCTATCTGCTGCGTTTAATTTGTGTTGTGTGTTTGTTTTGTCCTTTATTTTCGAATCTATCATTTAATTTTCCTAAAATAGGAAAAATCTTAATTATCACAAAAAAATGTCATTCGCAGGTCTCGAACTCGAGACCTGCCCTCCACAAACCCAACGAGTTAACCAACTGGACTGACTCTTCCTTTTGGTTTTAATATCGTTTTAATTATTAATATAGACTGTTTTTGAGCTATCAGTTTTATTTAGATACTTTAGTTTATTTTTTTTATTCCGTGTATTTTAGTTTTCTTCAATACATTTTCAGTTTAAATAAAATATAAATATAAATAAATAAAAACGAAAATAGATAATAAATAAAATATAATAAATGAAAAATGTTTTTACTCAACTTAAAAAAGTTTAATTAGTTTACTTAAATAAATAGACTTTCATTTAAATAAAAATAGATTTTAAATAGATTTGTTTCAAAGTAATTTTTAAAGTAAATTAGATTTTAAAAGCTTATTTAGATTTTTAAATAGATTAAAAATTCTTAAAAAGATTTATTTTATAGATTTCTAAATAGATTAAATTTTAAAGATTTTTAATTAGATTAAGCAGTGTTAATTTTCTAGTAAGTAAGATTTTTAAGTAAGTAATTAATTGAGTGTAGATTTTAAAATAGACGGGGTTTACGATTCATGCACTTTAGGGTAATTTTAATTAGCTCAAAATTCGTAGATTTTAATTGTAGTTTAAAAACCAAAAACCAATTCAAATCAATTGTCCAAATCAAAGCAAAACATCTCAAATTCATAAGATCTTCGTGTACAACGAACTCGACTCACTCACGTGTTTAATTGAATTCGTCATTGGTATAATTGGACTATTACTTTTTCCTAAAGGTAATTTTCTAATTTACCCTATAACGTATCTAATTATCACATATACTATCCACGACACATCATCTGTTTTGGACGAACTATTACTAATATTTAGATCCTGTTTGAGAATGAGCCATAGAAGAGTTATTTGTAGCACATATCATGTAGTTTTTAGAGTAAAAATTTGGGGTTCCAACTCCTTGTAGAACTCAAGATATGATCAAAGTGGTGAACATGAGATTTCACATCAGATTTGGCCTTAAGATATATAATATTAAAAAGGCACTTGAAGTAAAATACTTTAGTTAGTGGGGAAAAAGCGGGCCGGGATTCAAAAGAATTAGGCGAAGTGTTTGTTCCTATATAAAATAAGTATATAAAAGTTGATAAATGATAATAACTATTTTAAAATAAGTTTATGTACTATAATAAATAAATATTACATTTTATAAAAATAAAACTCAAATGGTTTTCTAAACTACAAACTATATATACATTTTACGTTTTTTCGGCTAAAATCGAAAGAATGGCGTTTTCGGCAAATAAAACTTAGATGGTCGGACCCGTCTAATGTAACATTTTTATAAAACATATACTAATATGTAAACACATTTGACAAGTAAAAATCGACAAAACCGAGCTTTGTAACTTATGGACCATAATGGGCCAAATTAGCGTTGTTGGACAACTAGGCCCAACTAGTTGGCCTGGTCCTAGAAAGATAAATGGACTAATAAAAAGATATTGGACTCTTAATGGGCCAATTGGGCCTTAACATATGAATGGGCTAAAACTAGTATAACTAGACTAAGTTAACAAATACTTAACAACTAATAATGTTGTATAAGGTGATAAAACCCCACTTGATCATCATGTTGTGACATCATTACATATACATAATAGTCTAAGATCGAGTATTATTTGTTTAGGTTTCCGTGATCGAGGCACGTACCGTACATCCTAATTGCTGATACCTCGCCTTTCCCAACCAACGTGAGTTCATAGCCTCGCACTCTTTTAAATGTTTTATGAAATGTTTTATAAACCCGCGAGGGAGATAACATGCTAGTTTTAATAAAAATAGAACACAAGTGGTCCCGATTGTATGCTTATTGATATGGAACCGATTGATTGGATGACCCAATGGATGATTGGAATGGATTATTATTAGTTAGATTATGTCACTATAAGTCCTATTAGCATGAATTATGAACTACCGGGAGTAGGTATACACTTATGCATATAATATTACTATTTGGGGAAGATCACCCTAGTTCGCCTCTTGATGGCTGCTCCCCGTTGTGTCACATTGATTGGCAAGCGAATTTATGTATGATAGGGATATAATTAGCGTGATTTTTGTGACGAAATGCTGTTTAAAATGGGCAAATGAGTTCCGGGCTAGCTACCCGATATATATTATAGAAAGGTAACAATGTCATGCGGCTTATAATAATCCGATAATAATAATGATAATGGTAACACTGAGGCTGCGGTCTCAGGAATAGTGTACGATATATGATTTGAATTTTAGTATATTGTTTGACTAGCAATATGGGGTCTTATTTATTATTATACCTGTGTTCTGGTTTTACATAACTATTTCATGTAATGGTTTTTATTATACTATAAACAAATCTATAAAACGTATTGGATGGTGATTTACGACAATGATTCGTATCAAATGTTTTTGGCCTAAGTTATGATTTACGACAATGATTCGTATAAAACTGTTTTTGGCCGATGTTATGGTCTACGACCAAGTATTGCACAAAATGCTTTTCGGTAATGATTATATACCGGTTTTATGTTAAGGGTTATTATTAAACTCTATGAACTCGCTCATCGTTTCGCTGACTTTTAACATGTTTTATCTCAGGTACTTGAAGATAATTCTTGGGAAGATGACAAGAGTTTATGGCCCGCATTTAAATAAAAATTTCCTTTCAAATGTTTTGTAAATTTGTAAGACATATTTTGACCTGAGGACCTATGTAATTTGATATTTATGAATGGAAAATGCTTTGTTGTTAAACGACGCGATTTTTAAGCTTTGTCTATGATTTGAGTAATGTGCTATCCCGTAACACCAACGACTCTTCCGCTGATTCGAAATGTGAATATTTGGGGGTGTTATAGTTTGGTATCAGAGCTCTTGTTATAGAGAATGAAAGATTTTTAAATCTAAGGTTTTGAATAAAACATTTCAAAAATCTTTTAACCATAAATACTTTTAAATAAATATTTTGAGTAAAATGTTTAAAAATCTTTTGACTATAACGGTGCCGAAGAATTCTTGAGTTACCGACAAGGCCAGACTGAGAAGTGTTATTTTAATATATATATAACTTGGATTATATATATGTTGTAATTTGGTTACATGATTGTTTAATGATTCTTCTAATACTTATACGAGATACTTATACGACGTAGATTGTCACAAGGAACCCTAACTCTTCTAGCGAATCAATCGAAGCTATTTTCGTAGGAGTTCTAGCTATTCCAGATCTAAACCAAGTTGTGGATGTTTATGATCCCAACAAAATGGTTGATATTCTAAGAAATGTTAATATTAGTTGATTGTGATATTGAAGATGAATTGTCGAGATTAAATCTGATATCGATGTCATGACGATCTTTCCTTATAGAGTGGAGTTTGACAGAACCTCAGCACCTAGAAATGTGTCATCTGAATCGGTGTCACCCAATTCTTAGATTTGAAATCAAAAAGGTAAATGTTGCACTTGAGGCTGTCATTGGAACCTTTACCCAAAATCATGCCACTTGTACCTTTCCGAGAATTCTAATTGAATGTGTGAGTCATTTCCTACTCGTGACTCATTTGATAACTATTGTTATAAGATCTATAGAATTGGAAATTAAGTGTTGTTCATGTCGAGCTTTTATTGCCTTCCAAAGTCGAAGAATAAGGTTGAAAGTACTGGAGAATGAGGTAGAATGTCGCATTGAGTATAAGTTGGTTGAAACTTGAATAAAGTCAAATTTAACTCATATGGAATACGAGATTGTTAAGAGGAAGTCGTTGAGTCCTGTGGTTGAATTATAAGGTTTTAAATGATTGTTGGTTCATGTTAAGGGTTGTTCCTAGGCCATGGTCCAATGACGAGGATGCCCAGTGTCCAAGAAATAAATTGAAGAAATCTTCTTCTGAATTGGGACAAGATAGATCTTCTGGGACACGTGGAACACCTAATGACTCTTGTAGATTAGTATTCATTATAGTATCTTTTAAAATCACTAACTTAACTGAGATATCAGTTGGTAGGACGAGTCCTTAGAATTGTATAACATTACATGATGACATGTAATGTGTGACGATACAACTTTTGACTTGTTTGTGATTAATGAAAAGACTATCTTCGATTGCTAAACTCTCCATGTATCGATGTTATCTATCTTTTCTTGCTTCTTCCTAATGTTCACATTGGTGATGCAACCATTGAATGAGTACTCATCTCGATTTGATTTGCATTATGAATTATTCTTTCGTATTCCTGAGTGGCATCGATGTCATGAACCTCATGATTATTTGGCTAAGCTCATTTCCTATCATATCGTAATTAGTTCTTGGTGAACAACTCTTCATCACTCTTTTGCAGATCACTCATTGTTTTTATAAGTAATACAATACCATCTGGGGAAAATATGAAATTCTTATTTTCATATGAGTTATTTAAATCGGTACTATTAAGTAATTACTATCAAAACAAAGTTTTTATTAAACATCTTGTAAATGGAAATGCTTTCATAATGATGAACATTTCAGTGAAATCATTTTATTTTTATTTCATAATTAAACATGAATATATATTTTAAACATGATGACAAAATTTTGACAAACTAAGTATTGCATCGTTAATCCTAAGTTGTACACAGAAGCGCGCCTACGTACAATTTGGAAGGGACCATGCAAGGCTAGTAGTCACTTTGAAGTTGTTAATAAACACTACATTTTTAATTATAGTTATGAAAGAGTAAATTTTTATGAGATCTGCAAGAAGTGCAAAATTAGGGACATATTGTTAGGGACACCTACATATGTGCCCGTACCATTTTTCCGAATTGAATTTACTCATCTGTGGATGTTGTCTTATTTGACAATTAACATCCCCTTCTTGTTCAATTCTTTCATGGCAAGATTCTTTGGAAACTTTTCTAACTATCGAGTGTTGATACCCGACTGGGTGTATTGATAGGTGTGTAAACACCCATCTTTTCTACCACTTAATTACAATAATAACCGGACTAAAACGTGTATTTTATGTCTTTTATGTCAAAATTATGCGTGGTTTGTGTTTTTGTTGTGATTTAGGACGAAAAGGTGAAAAGTGGAGAAAACACGGGAATTCACGGGCATTTACGGACTTTTATTGAAGAAAAAGATGAAAGACGAAGTCAAGAAGTCAAGAGTGCAAAAAGAACGGAAGTCCAAGACCAATTCTGAAGATTTATCGAAGAAAAAGTCAAAAGACGGAAGTTTATCAAAAGCCGAAGAATTCAAGTCTATTTTATTGAAGAATTTAAAGACGAGTTCAAAGAAATCCCGAAGCCAAAAGTCCTTTTAGTCCAAGTTCAAAGAAGATTAGAAGAAAAGGACTAAACATGCAATTAATGAAGAATTAAAGAAGGAAGGACTTAAGCTTGTAATTAAGAGAAAAGGAAAGAGGGGAGGAAGCTTCCTTAATCCTCCCCTATAAATAGTCATTAGTTGTTAATCATTTTCCTGGTTGGCTAGAGTGACACTAGTTCTTCCATTTTCATTACCTTGCACATTTAAATACATGTCATTTAATTTCTTGTCCAATTTAAATACCTTGTCTTGCACCTTAAATTCATTTAATTTCAAGTAAGTTCTCATTTAATTCTTGTCAATCTTTACTTTATCTTCTTAATCTCTCATCTACCTTTCTTAATTCTTGATTTTTTATGTTTATGTTTGTGTTCATGTTCATGTCTTTATTTTGATCAAATGGGTTTTTGATTATTGTGGTTAAATTTGTTTGTTTTGTTGATTTAAATTGTTTGTTTATGTTTAACTGTTGATTCGTTATTTGTTTAGCTTAATCGTTGTGTTGATTTTGATTAATCTGCTTTAGATCTCTTGTTTCTGTGATTCCCTTGTTCTTCGGGGTGTTTGTTTGTGTTTCTGTATCCCAGGAAAAGTTCCGAGCCAAGGCAAGAGAGGAGTGTTCATTCGGAAGTCTGAAGTTCCGAACCAAGGGGTTTCATCCGGAACATTCAAAGTTCCGGATCAAGAGTGTTCATTCGGAACTCCAAAAGTTCCGAGTCAATACTTCCGAACGAAAGTTCCGACTCAAGCATTTGTTCATTCGGAACTTAAAAGTTCCGGATCAATATACTTCATTCGGAACATAAAAAGTTCCGGATCAAGGAGATTCATTCGGAACTCAAAAGTTCCGGATCAACTTAGAAGTTTTGGACGAAGGACAAAGTTCCGAATCAGCCAGATCTTCCGAACCAAGTTCCGGGTCAATAAGTTCCGAGTCAAGAGTGTTTTATTCGGAAGAAGTTCCGGATCAACATCTTTTTGTTCATTCGGAACTTAAAAGTTCCGAATCAAGGGCTAAGTTCCGGATCAAGCTAGTTCATTCGGAAGTTTTGAACTTCCGAATCAAGGGTTTCTTGTCAGGTTCTTTTTGGTTTTTCTTTTTAAATTTCAGTCTTTTATTTTCAAGCTTTATTTTTCCCGCCTTTTTATTTAATTGCACTTTAAAATTATTTGTCTTAGCTTTATTTTAGACTTGCCTTAGTTTAAGTTTTAGTTGCATTTTAAGTTTGCCTTAGATAGATTTAAGTTTGCGTTATTTACTTTAGTGCCTTTTAATTTCAGTCACGTTTTTAAATACTTGCACTTTATTTTAATTAGACTTAGATTTACTTTAATTGCACTTTTACTTTAAAGTTTCGCACTTTTAATTTTAAAAACTACAACGACACATCTTTGTTCCACCAAAATAAAACTGAGTCACATAGAGAACCTAGATCAATTCGATTAGACACACGACAAAGAACTTTAATTTTAGCCTGAGTAAAATCCAGTTATTAAATGGCGCCACTGCCGGCTCTTTTCGTAAAGATTAACGGTTTTCTGTGAGAGACGCGTTGCTTTTTGGGATCCGTTCACTTGTGAGCGTTATTTTTCTTGCATAAAAAATTCAAAAAACCCTAAAAATTAAAAATTGATAAAAATCCATAAAAATTAGAAATTTCAAAAATCCAAAAAGATTTTATCTTTATTGTGTATATATATTGTCTTTGTGTTTGGTTTTGTTTTCTTTTGCATTTTCAGGTGTATGCGTACTAGATCTTCTAATTATCAAGAGCCCGAGCCTCAAGAAGATTTAGCTATGTCAGGTGTCAACAACAACATTCCACCGCACCTCAATAATAATAATAATAACAACAATGTTCTTCCACAGCCCGATCTTCGGACCATGGAGGAACTTTGTCAACCAACCATGTTTGGACGAGGAGGACCGATTGCGCCGATGCAAATCAACGCTCCTGAGTTTTCGTTGAAGCACCACATGATTCAGCAAGTACAAACAAACCCATTCCGTGGATTGCCTGATGATGATGCCAACAAACACCTCGACAAGTTCATTACAATCACCCAAAGCATGAAGCTGGCTGGTGCCAGAACGGATGAACTTCGCCTACAACTCTTTCCACATACTTTACTACATCATGCCGAGAAATGGTTTGATCGTCTCCCGAAGAATTCTATTCACACTTGGGAAGATATGACTCAACGCTTTTTGTCGCGCTACTTTCCACCATCCATGGTCACAAGCCTTCGCAATCAGATCAGCGGTTTCATGCAAGATCCCGATGAATCTATTTTTGATGCTTGGGAGAGATATAATATCTTGATCGATAGATGTCCAAACCACAACATGCTCCCTGTGACATTAATTGATACTTTCTACAACGGATTGACTTTTCGTGATCGTGATACGATTAATGCTGCCGCCGATGGCACATTCATGAAAAGGAGACCTGAGGAGTGTAGAGAGCTTATTGAGAACATGACTACTCACCACAAAAACTGGGATTCCTCTGCTTCTTCAAGGAACAACCCGAGAGTCAATGTTTCTTCCACCTCAGCAAACCCTGATATGACCGAACTCACCCGCATGATGACTGAAATGAGCAAAAGTATTACGCTTCTCGCTTCAAACCAACAACAACAACAAGTTAAAGCGGTTACTAATCCTTGTGAAACATGCGGCGGTCCTCACTCATACACCGATTGTCCTTCGACACAAGGAAATCCGGAAAATGTGTATGCAGCTTATGGTAATTATTCACCGGAAAATTACCAAGCTAGACAACAAGGGGATAGAAATCTGCTGAGCTACCGGTCCAACAATTACCTTTCACCCGGTTTTTCTCCTCAAAACCAAAACTCCGCCAACAACTACAATAGAAGCAACCAAATCTCACCAAGAGCTTCTAACCCTTATCAACCACCCACCCAACAAACCCCACCCATTAATCCCGATGTTGAAGCCATCATGAGAACTCAAGGTGAGCAAATCAAGAATCTACAGAGCCAAATAATTAATTTTAAAGGAGATATCATGAAGCAAGGTAATGACATTAGAACCGAGGTTCGTGATAATATTCAATCCTCCTTCAGCACTCAAACGACTGAATTAAAGAATCTGTTGGCTAGTTTCTTGCCCGCCACTCAACCTTCTACTTCAAGTTCTCTACCTTCAAACACCGTCACTAATCCGCGAGCCAATGTGACTGCTATTACTACTCGTAGTGGAATCACCATCGTAGGACCACCAATCCCACCCCCATCATCTACACCTCCTCCACCACCATGTATCCCTACTTCTCCTACACCTAGTATTAGTGCACCATCACCGACTCCGCCTCGTCATGACGATGTCTCTCGGAAGGATCCTTCAACATCCCAACCTTTGCCAACTACACCTTCACCTTCCACCTATAAACCCAATATCCCATACCCTTCTCGCATAGGCAAGACCAAAGAGCTAACCAAGAATGACTGTCAAGTATCGAAATATGTGAAAATGCTATCTCAAATGACCATCAACATTAGCCTTGTTGAAGCACTTTGCCACATGCCGAAATTTGTCAAAGCATTCAAGGAATTGCTTAGCAAGAAGGAGAAGTGGAATGAACTCGCCAACACACGCTTAAATGAAAACTGCTCTGCAGTTATTCTTAAAGAACTTCCGGAAAAACTTGGAGATCCCGGTCGTTTTGTGTTGCCTTGCGTGTTCAACAAAACTGAAGAATTTACTGCCCTTGCTGATCTCGGGGCTAGTATTAATTTGATGCCACTAAGTGTTTGGAAAACACTATCATTACCCGACCTCACTCCAACAAAGATGACTCTTGAACTTGCAAACCGCACTCTCGCTTACCCCGTTGGTATAGCCGAAGACGTGTTCATCAAAGTTGGCACATTTACTTTCCCGGTCGATTTTGTCGTAGTTGATTATGAAATGGACCCTCGTATTCCTTTAATACTAGGTCGGCCATTCTTGAGAACCGGACGAGCTTTAGTGGATGTGGCCGAAGGTGAGTTAATCTTACGAGTCAGGGATGATTCAAAAGTTTTTAAAATGGGGAAGCTTACAGGCAAATCTTTTGGACGAGAATCAGTGAATATGATTAATGTGCTCGATGATTTTGTCGTCTACAACAATCTTCTATTCGAGTCTTGCAATGATAATCCACTCTTTCAAGATGATATGGATGATTCTCGGTCCACTTTGGAACCTTCTCCCATTTATGATTCTCCACCGGTCTTTGATGCTTATGATGATGATGATTCTAGCTCAGACTCGGATGATTTTGATGATTGTACTTCTGAGTATCCCGAGATGCCCACTTTCGATGATTTTGATGAGGCCGATACTCTTTCGAGCGATTCTTCACACGATGAAGATCCTCCGCCATCACTCGATCCTACTTTGGACGATTACTCATTTGAGGAAGATTTCTCTGAATTTCTCAACACTTACTTCCCTCATGAGAGTGATGCTCCTCCTTTGGACTTTGAAGATTATCGTCTTGATGCTACTTTGGATTTGAAGCACATTCTTTCAAAGGAGAAGAAACCGATTGACACCAATATCCGTTGCACATATTATTTGACACCTCTTTGTCCCCCTTCTGAGGACGAGGTTGTGCTTCTTTGTGGATCTTCTTCACACTCGGCTGAGCCTGAGTGCCATTTTCCCTTAAAGGAAAAGGTGTTCGACCCCGGTATTGAAGTCTTTAAGCCATCTCAGTATCCACCTGATGAAATAAAAGGAAAAATCTTTGGAAATTTTGAAGACATGCTTGCACCACTTCACCCTTGCTTCCACCGTGCTCCATCTTTGCTTAAGGGAACCTTGCCACTTATTCTTTGGCTTGCCTTGTTCGCCTTAAGCATGTGCTACTTGATGGACCAAAACTATGTCTTTGATCCTGGTGGATATGTTTCATGCTTCTTCCGTTGATGATCAAGGTCGAGTCAGGCTCATGACTCGGTTAACAAAAACCAAGCGCTTCTTGGGAGGCAACCCATGCATCTATCTTTTCGCTTTCTTTATCATAAGTGTAGGTGGAGACCCTTTGGTTTTCTATTTCCTCTCCTCACTTCTTAATCAGCGATTCGAGCTTCAATGATCCACTCTTGATGATTCTTGACGACCCGTGATTCCGTGTCCACTTTTTCCCGGTTCTATCCTAAACTCTTTTCGATTCACTATTTTATATTTTCTCAATATTAAAATAGGAATCTCTTTAGTTGTCTTTTCCTTAGCGAGATTTAAACAAATTGCACAATGTCCTAAGTGTAGGGGAGTTTATTCCCACATGCTTAAACATTGAGGACAATGTTTATCTTAAGTGTAGGGGGGACTTCTATCGAAGTTAAGTGGTCTTTTCCTTGTATTTGTCCTCATTTTAACCGGAAAATCAATTTTTCGACATTTTTCAAAATTTTTGATCTATTTTGGCCTATTAGTTTTACCCTTTGCATAGTTATTTTCTTTCCTTATTAGAATAAATGTTTAATAAAGTGGTTTAAATTTTCAAACGTTATGAATCTTTTGACTCAATCCGAGTTTACTTATCTAAGTTACTCTAGCTAGTATCCTTAACGTGTTTAAGTCAAGTTTTGCTAGGCTTTTATATAGGGAGCTATAAAACGCGAAAGTCTTAACTCTCACGTGTTAAGAACAAGAACTTTTCGCAAGTTCCTATAATTGATCCTAGAGAGTCGTTTATCAAGGGAACTTTAAAATGCGATTTCTAAACTTGAAAAAGTCTAAGAATTTACAAGATCCTATAGGCGACTCGAAAACCCAAAACTTTGATTTAATAGGCTAAGTATCCACGAGTCTCATTATTTGAGATTTTAAATTGTGGAGAACGAGAGATGATAGAGCCAATTAAAAGTTCGGTATTCTTTCGTGAATTTATGTGAGTTAATTATAAGCCTATTCTCCCATCGCTTGCTAATAAATTTATCTGCTAATAAATAAGGTTGTACGATTTGAAAAGTTACTTAGCTTCTAGCCCCAGATCGTTTAAAAGTTGCTCGGTATGGATTAGAGTTCATAGTCAAGGCATAACTTATTGAAGCGGGATGCGAAGATTGGCGAGTCCGAAAAGGCCCTAACAAGGCATGAGGGCTATATTTTGTTGCTAAAGATCCAAAGTGATGTGAAGAATCATTTATCGAAAATCAATATGAAGGATCGAGACACACGACGAAAAGCAAATACTCCCCAAAAGTCATGGAGAAGTGTATCCGAAAAGACCCTAACAAGGTATGAGGATAAATAGATCCAAGTCATAAAATGAGGCGGATCGTTGTATATCAAAGTCCAAAATAAAGATTGGAGAAAAATGAAGAAGTCGTGGTCCAAGTATGAATCTCTCAAAATTTCATGTGAAGAAATTCCATTATGAAGAGAAGACCATTATTTCATGAACGTCTCTCAAGGTTAGAAGTATGAAGTCGCTGCCAAATATCGGTCCGAGAAAGGTCTCAAATCGCGAAGCGAGTTATGCCAAGATATGAACTTTATGAGGTCCCGAGAAGCAGTTTTAAAAGATTTTGTCCTTTAGCTAACTATTGATTAAATCGTTCACTTTGTTTTCGGCCTAATAAACTATCGAAATAAGTCAAACAATGCATCCTCGTGATCATTCAAGACAACAATAAAATATAAGAGATACACCTAGGAATAAGGGAGTCTAAGTGAATAATTGACCCATATGAGTTCGTGTTAGTCTACTAACTTATAATAACAATGATCTCGTTTTTAAGCTTGGTTTGGAGAAAGTGAAAACTTGAGGATGATGATTATTCATGACATTTCCAAAACCCAAGGTATGCTTTTGATTTCTTTATTTTGTATGTTTTTAATTTTATATCTCTTTAATAAAGGCCAACGTGGATTAATTATGATGAAAAGTGTAATCTTGCTTTGTAACTAATGAATTACATGAGGACATTGCAATGGTCAAGTGTAGGGGATTTGATAGGTGTGTAAACACCCATCTTTTCTACCACTTAATTACAATAATAACCGGACCAAAACGTGTATTTTATGTTTTTTATGTCGGAATTATGCGTGGTTTGTGTTTTTGTTGTGATATAGGACGAAAAGGTGAAAAGTGGAGAAAACACGGGAATTCACGGGCATTTACGGACTTTTATTGAAGAAAAAGATGAAAGACGAAGTCAAGAAGTCAAGAGTGCAAAAAGAACGGAAGTCCAAGACCAATTCTGAAGATTTATCGAAGAAAAAGTCAAAAGACGGAAGTTTATCAAAAGCCGAAGAATTCAAGTCTATTTTATTGAAGAATTTAAAGACGAGTTCAAAGAAATCCCGAAGCCAAAAGTCCTTTTAGTCCAAGTTCAAAGAAGATTAGAAGAAAAGGACTAAACATGCAATTAATGAAGAATTAAAGAAGGAAGGACTTAAGCTTGTAAATAAGAGAAAAGGAAAGAGGGGAGGAAGCTTCCTTAATCCTCCCCTATAAATAGTCATTAGTTGTTAATCATTTTCCTGGTTGGCTAGAGTGACACTAGTTCTTCCATTTTCATTACCTTGCACATTTAAATACATGTCATTTAATTTCTTGTCCAATTTAAATACCTTGTCTTTCACCTTAAATTCATTTAATTTCAAGTAAGTTCTCATTTAATTCTTGTCAATCTTTACTTTATCTTCTTAATCTCTCATCTACCTTTCTTAATTCTTGATTTTTTATGTTTATGTTTGTGTTCATGTTCATGTCTTTATTTTGATCAAATGGGTTTTTGATTATTGTGGTTAAATTTGTTTGTTTTGTTGATTTAAATTGTTTGTTTATGTTTAAGTGTTGATTCGTTATTTGTTTAGCTTAATCGTTGTGTTGATTTTGATTAATCTGCTTTTGATCTCTTGTTTCTGTGATTCCCTTGTTCTTCGGGGTGTTTGTTTGTGTTTCTGTATCCCAGGAAAAGTTCCGAGCCAAGGAAAGAGAGGAGTGTTCATTCGGAAGTCTGAAGTTCCGAACCAAGGGGTTTCATCCGGAACATTCAAAGTTCCGGATCAAGAGTGTTCATTCGGAACTCCAAAAGTTCCGAGTCAATACTTCCGAACGAAAGTTTCGACTCAAGCATTTGTTCATTTGGAACTTAAAAGTCCCGGATCAATATACTTCATTCGGAACTTAAAAAGTTCCGGATGAAGGAGATTCATTCGGAACTCAAAAGTTCCGGATCAACTTAGAAGTTCCGGACGAAGGACAAAGTTCCGAATCAGCCAGATCTTCCGAACCAAGTTCCGGGTCAATAAGTTCCGAGTCAATAGTGTTTCATTCGGAAGAAGTTCTGGATCAACATATTTTTGTTCATTCGGAACTTAAAAGTTCCGAATCAAGGGCTAAGTTCCGGATCAAGCTAGTTCATTCGGATGTTTTGAACTTCCGAATCAAGGGTTTCTTGTCAGGTTCTTTTTGGTTTTTCTTTTTAAATTTCAATCTTTTATTTTCAAGCTTTATTTTTCCCGCCTTTTTATTTAATTGCACTTTAAAATTATTTGTCTTAGCTTTATTTTAGACTTGCCTTAGTTTAAGTTTTAGTTGCGTTTTAAGTTTGCCTTAGATAGATTTAAGTTTGCGTTATTTACTTTAGTGCCTTTTAATTTCAGTCATGTTTTTAAATACTTGCACTTTATTTTAATTAGACTTAGATTTACTTTAATTGCACTTTTACTTTAAAGTTTCGCACTTTTAATTTTAAAAACTACAACGACACATCTTTGTTCCACCAAAATAAAACTGAGTCACATAGAGAACCTAGATCAATTCGATTAGACACACGACAAAGAACTTTAATTTTAACCTGAGTAAAATCCAGTTATTATGTATCGATGTTCTTATCATCTCTTTTGATTAAATTCCATTTGAATGACATGGATAACGATCCGAGGTGCTTTCGGATGCATACATAAATCATGAAAACATAGGATATATCCATGTTCGTTAATATTTTCGTCTTTATCTGATTTGACATTCTCCCGTGATTATCATGCGTTGACCTTACTCTTTTAATGTGAGCTATGTCTCCAGATATCCTTGATTTTGTGAAGGGTGACGAGTTATTCTTAGTCTTTTGAGAAGTTCTCGTTTTGTCAATGGTAATGAAACTAGAAAGTTGGTAGTGCCAGTAGGATGGATTGGTTAATTATGACACGATGTCATTATCTTAATTGATGGGAGCACGAGTAGAATTCCCCTAAAAGATAAAATGTTGATTATCAAAGGTGATCTAAATAATTCCCGATTGGTGACCGTATCATGTGTTTAGGCTTGAAATTATACCATGAATGGTTGTGAACTAGTCATAGATCTTGTAATCTAGAAGGAACCTAAGGTGAATTTATTAAAAGATGTTCCTACTATCTGAGACTTTCTGAAGTATTTGCTGATGAATTACTTAGACTTCCGCCAATAAGGCAAGTTGAATTTAGTATTGATTTTATTCCCGGTGCTGCACCTGTGGCATGTGCACCATACGTCAGCACCATCTGAATCAAAAGAGTTACCGTGCAACTAAGAGATTTGTCGGATAAAGCTTTTATTCTACCGAGCTCGTCATCATGAAGAGCTATGGTGTTATCATTCCTTATATTTATTGATTACCATGAGCTAAATAAATTGACAGTCAAAATTGATATCCATTACCCAAGATGAAAGATTTGTTCGATCATTTACAAGGTTCTAGCGTATATTCTAAAATTTGATCTACGGCATGGTTATCATCAAATTCACGTCCGCAAAGAAGATTATCTATTCTAATTACTACATCTAGAACTCGTAATGAACATTATGAGTTTCATGTGATGTCGTTTGGATTGACCAACATACCGGTCACATTCATGAATTTGATGAATCGCATGTGTAAGTTGTATTTTGATAAGTTCATGTCTGTGATCATTAAGGACCATCTAGTTATTTCCAAGAATAAGAAGGAGCTTAGTAATCATTTGTAGACTGCCCTGAGCTAGCCGAGCAACGAAAACCTGTACCCTGAGTATTTATCATATGATTTAAGGCTTGATCCTTTACATTCTTTGACCGTGTGATTAATGGTAGTGGAATCTATGTTGACTCTTCAAAGATCGGAGCCATTAAGGCTTTGGTTTATACCATAATGGAAGTGCGAAGATGTTTAAGTTTGACAGATGTTTATCGAAGGATTATTAAGAATTTATTCCCTCATACCCAGATCATTTAACTAAACTCCCTTAGGAGTAGATGTTTGTGTATACCTCAAGACAACCTAGGAGGAATTGAGGAAACCATATAGCCCATGACATGGAATTTGGAGCGGCAGTTTTCGCTCTTCAAACTAAGAAAATTTTAACCAAAGTTTAAACAAAGATTTTTCGAACATTTACAAATCTTGTTAATTATTTTCGATAAATCAACGAAGATCGCGTTAACTAAATTCAAATTTATTTTGAACATTTTTCTATAATTGGACGAACTGAGAAATTAAAAATTTTTACGTTTACGTTTTGTAAATTAAAAATTTGTTATTTAATTATTTGTAATTTATATCGACATTTTAAACGTCGGACTAGGCAAAACTAATAAAGATAACAGTTGAGACAAAACTAAAACTTAGAGAATATGAAGAAAGAATTTCTGAGTGATTATGGTCATGATATTTTATTCATTAGGGAAGGTGAATGTAGTTGCTGACGCATTATGTAAAAATGATAAAGAACCAATTAGGATGTGTTACTTAATAATGACCGTGCAGAATAATTTACCCAAGCAATTTAAAAATAGCCAATGCATGTAGGAAGGATAGTATGAACGATGAATCGTGGCTTACGAGAACCATTAGAGATGGGAGCCGATGGCGTTAAGTGTTTATAAGGTCGTTTGTGGATTGCCTAAATATGGAGGATTTTGAGATTTAGTCATGTTGGAATCTCATAAGTCTAAGTATTCTAATCATTCCGTTTCTGATACGATGTATTTTGATCTGGAAAATTTGTACTGTAGGACGAAAATGAAAGTCGACATCACCACATACGTTAGTAAATATCTAACTTTTGCGAAGGTCAAGGCTGAACACCAAAATCTATCAGGATTACTTATACAGCTTATTATTCCTGTTTGGAAGTGGGATAGAATCACCATGGATTGTATCACAAATCTTCCGAGGTCATCATCTAGATTTGATTTAATTTAGGTCATCGTCTACAGACTGACCAAATCTGCTCGTATTGTTTCAATTAATGATAGGTTCTCGATGGAGAGGTTGACTCGACTGGAGTTGTGTAAGCATAATGTGCCTGTATCGATCATCTCTATCAAGATCCTCGCTTCGCATCGAATTTCTGGAGATTCCTTCAGAAGTCATTGGGAACGAATCTTGATGAGAGTGCTTCTTACCACCCACAATCGTGGGGACAAGGTGAAGGAACGATACAGACACTAGAAGTCTTGATTTGTGCTTGTATGGTTGACATTTGGTAGTGTCTAGAATGAGAATTTACCTTTGGATAAGTTATCATTGATAATTATCGCTTTAGAATTGAGACCGAACCTTGCGAGGATCTATATAAAGAAACGTTTAAGAGCATCTGTAGGTAGGAGTTGGGATGAAGATACCCGATCCACGAGACCTGAAATGATTGTGGAAATTAGGATCCGATTATTGACTGCCGATAGTGGGCAGGAGGTTATGTGAATGTGAGATGTAGATCTTGAAGTGAAGGATGGGTAGCAAAGTTATGCCGAGAATTTTCATCGTGGAAAGATGAATTGATGATCTGAAAGATCGTGGGTAGCTAAGTCCTCGTTTTTTGGGACCATTGTGATAATGTAAAGATTTGGTCCGAGAGGTATATAAGCTAGACTACCCTAGGACTTCAAGAGCTGCATGAAATATGATCCGTATATCGAACTTGATAAAATGTCTATCAAGTGAAAATCTGATCATTTCTTAATGAAGTTTGGGTCGGCGAAAAGTTGCATTCATCAAAAACCCGTGGACATCATAGAAAGAGAAAGTAAGTCAACTTAAGCATGATCATATTCCCATAGTTATGTTTGATGAAACTCGCGTATTATAATGAATTACACTTAAGAGAAAAGACCGAATGTGGAGGAAATGCCCACATGTCTTTGGCTCTATAAGAGGCGAGTAGTAAGATGAATCGATCTTTGAGGACAAAGATCCTTTTTAGGGGGAAATGTTGTGACAATCTGTCAATTTAAGGTCGTTATTTTACTCTCAATTATTATTTATAATCATTATTTTATTGTTAGTTTATGAACTCACTCACTTTTGGGAAGAAATTAGGGTTTACGTCTTAAATTAGCATCGTCTACGTTTAAACTGGAGAGCTCTACGTTACGTGCTTATGTTTACATACTCCGTTTTTGTGACAGTCTGACATTTTCAGATAATAAATTTATTCTCGTATATTATTTTGAAATTTTATTTTATGTGGGTTCATGAACTCACATATTTACGGGATGAAATTAGGGCTTACGTGCATAATTTAACGTCTTTTATGTTTAAACCGGGAACCCTAGGTTTACGTATTTACGCTTTTGTGCTCCGTTTTTAATGAGACAATTTTTATTAGAATCGTTTTGTGACGTAGTTTCATAATTTATAAAAATGTTTTTCGTAAATCTAAACAAGGGCACGTAAATCGAGGAAACTAGAATCGAGGAGTACCCGTAAAATATTAGGGATGAGAAAAGTTTAACACTTATCCCACCCCTAATAGGGGCGGACACAACAATTCCACAACACCCTTTGGTGTCAATTTTATAGCATACTTGAGACACTTGTCTCATAAGTGTTCAATACACTTAACCTTTCTTCTCACACACACTCACATACAATTGCATGTGTAAGTAAAAAGTTTACCAAAAATCTCTCCTCCTTCTCTCTTTGGCCGTCCATAACCACCATCACACCACCATCTTCATCAACTTTTCAACCACAAACTTAATCTACAATTCACATATTGAAGACTACTTAAAAGGAGATTGTTTGGAGGTGATTATAACTTGTAAAAAGAAGTTTTCATAAGGTTCTAGGGCTGATTTTCAAGAAGGTGTTCATGCATTTGAAAATTTCAAAAAGTAGTCTTGCTAAGTTAAAGATTGGCGATAAGATCAAGCCTTTTTCATCATAAATCTCATCTTTTTCATCATAATTGGTTGGTATAGAGATTGTTTTCTTTCTATCATCCTACTAATTTTGTAAATGTATTTATCTATTTACTTCCAAATGTATATGTAAGAGATCTATGAATGATGATCAAGTGATTGCATGGGAATTTTATGTCATTAGATTAAGTTAAAAAGGCTAAAACTACAAGTAAAAGATTGTTAAAATCATCACTAGATGAGTAGGCTGTTAAAAACAATAAGTTTAAATATTTTGATTTGATCAAATGGATTGGATTATTTGATATAATGATAGATAAGTGATTTTTACATAAGTGGTGAATTGGCCACACAATGGAATGTTAAAAATGAGCAAGATGTGGCTAAACCACTTTTGTCGTACTAATCTGACTGGTGTGTTTTGGACGAATTATTATTAATATTTAAAGCTGTTTGAGAAGGAGCCATACAAGAGTTATTTGTAGCACATATCATGTAGTTTATACAGTAAAAATTTGGGGTTCCAACTCCTTGTAGAACGCAAGATATGATCAAAATGGTGAACATGAGATTTCACATCAGATTTAGGCTTAAGATATATAATATTAAAAAGGCACTTGAAGTAAAGTACTATATAAAATAAGTATATAAAAGTTAATAAATGATAATAACTATTATAAAATAAGTTTATGTACTATAATAAATAAATATTACATTTTATAAAAATAAAACTCAAATGGTTTTCTAAACTACAAACTATATATAAATTTTACGTCTTTTCAGCTAAAACTGAAAGAATGGCGTTTTCGCCAAATAAAACTTATATGGCCGGACCCGTCTAATGTAACATTTTTATAAAACATATACTGATATGTAAACACATTTGACAAGAAAAAATTGACAAAACCACTAGGCCCAACTAGTTTGGCTTAACACTATTGGACTTACTCATGGGTGTAACCCACTTGGGCCCAACATATGAGTATAGGCCTGGTCCTAAATAGATAAATGGACTAATAAAAAGATATTGGACTTTTAATGGGCCTATTGGTCCTTAACATATGAATAGTCTTAAACTAGTATAACTAGACTAAGTTAATTAATACTTAACAACTAATAATGTTGTATAAGCTGATAAAACCCCACTTAATCATCATGTTATGACATCATTACATATACATAACAACTTTTTATAAATATTATTCGACATAGTCTAAGATCGAGTATTATTTGTTTAGGTTTCCGTGATCGAGGCACTTACCGTACATCCTAATTGCCGATAACCCGCCTTTCCCAACCAACGTGAGTTCATAGCCTCGTACTCTTTTAAATGTTTTATAAATCCACGAGGGAGAAAAAATGCTAGTTTTAATAAAAATAGAACACAAGTGGTCTTGATTGTATGCTTATTGATATGGACCCGATTGATTGGATGACCCAATGGATGATTGAAATGGATTATTATTAGTTAAATTATGTCACTATAAGTCCCATTAGCATGAATTGTGAACTAACGGGGGTAGGTAGACGCTTATGCATATAATAGTACTATTTGGGGAAGATCACCCCAGTTCGCGTCTTGACGGTTGATCCCCGTTGTGTCACATTGATTGGCAAGCGAATTTATGTATGAGAGGGATATAATTAGTGTGATTTTTGTGACGACACGCTGTTTAAAAATGGGCAAATGAGTTCCGGGCTAGCTACCCGATATATATTATAGAAATGTAACAATGTCCTGCGGCTTATAATAATCCGATAATAATAATGATAATGGTAACCCTGAGGCTGCGGTCTCAGGAATAGTGTACGATATATGATTTGATTTTTAATATATTGCCTGACTAGCAATATGGGGTCTTATTTATTATTATACCTGTGTTCTGGTTTTACATAACTGTTTCATATAACGGTTTTTATTATACTATAAACAAAGTTATAAAACGTATTGGATGGTGATTTACGACAATGATTCGTATCAAATGTTTTTTGCCTAAGTTATGATTTACGACAATGATTCATATAAAACTGTTTTTGGCCGATGTTATGGTCTACGACCAAGTATTGCACAAAATGCTTTTCGGTAATGATTATATACCGGTTTTATGTTAATGGTTATTATTAAACTCTATGAACTCGCTCAGTATTTCGCTGACTTTTAACATGTTTTATATCAGGTACTTGAAGGTAATTCTCGGGAAGATGACAAGAGTTTATGGCACGCATTTAAATAAAAATTTCCATTCAAATTTTTTGTAAATTTTTAAGACATATTTTGACCTGAGGACCTATGTAATTTGATATTTATGAATGGAAAATGCTTTGTTGTTAAACGACACGATTTTTAAGCGTTGTCTATGATTTGAGTAGTGTGCTATCCCGTAACACCAACGACTCTTCCGTTGATTCGAAATGTGAATATTTGGGGGTAATAAGTGTGTAAACACTTATTCTTTTCCCACTAAAATCAATGAAAAACAAGACCTAATCATGTGTTTAATATCGTAAAAGTCGGAATTACGCTTGGTTTTGTGTTTTTGTGTGAAATATGTACAAAAGATCAAAAGGAAAGAAAACACGGGATTTCACGGTCAATTGTTGAAGAAAAGTCAAAGAAAGAGACAAAGACAAAGTCAAAGAACCAAAAGTGTACCGAAGATCACGAAAACCGGAAAATTCGACACGAGTTTGAAGAAAAGATCAACAAAGCCAAAAATTGAGTTCGTTTTAGTGGATTTAACTTAAAGGAGGTTAATTGGGCCTTGTAGGTCACACATTCAGATTAATGGGCTTAAAAGCCCATTTATGAAATTTATTATTCAAAATTTGGTTAACAAAGCCCTAAAAGCCCGAACTTTATTTAGTTATGACGGATGAAGTTTATAACTTGGGCCCAAGCCCAAGCTTTAACCAAAAATAACAATGAATCATGGACGGATATTGGGCTTGGTTAAAAAAAGGAAGTAAATAAACGTTTTGTTTATTTATCTCACTCAATCAAACATATTAAACACATTCACCCACCAACGTCACCCACACACACTTGTTTTCGATGAAAACAAAGTTACTCCTTCTCTCTCCCAAAAGAAAACGCATCCTTCATTTTTACTGTTATCAAACTCTAAAACCCAATTTGGGGCTTTTGTGATAAAAGGCGTGTGTAACTCACGACCCTTAAATAAATCACCATCTAAATTAGAGCAGCATGATGTGGTCCTCAATCAAACGTGGCACTTTTTCCCTATTTTGATTGGGTGATACACATCACCACCATCATCCCTCCAATTAAATCAAGCCACCTCAGCATCAAAGAAACACAAAACGCACAATATCTTGACAACCTGGCGATCCGTGTGCACATACATGTTTTCAGCCGTTGGATCGAAGAATTGAAGAAAGAGAATGAGAAAGATGGATTAAACGGTTCAGATTCAAGATTTGCTCCACAAATCTTCATGAAGAAGTTTTAGGGTTTGCCTATAAAATCCCCATCATTTTGTAATTTTTAGTGTGCCATTTTTTATTTTCTAGTTATTATTCTAAATAGTTTTTAGATTAATTGTATTTTTCTTTTATCTTCAGTATTGTAATGATCTTTTATTATTAATGAAAGTTATTTAAGTTTTAATAAATTCGTGTCTTATTTTTTTCTGATTAAAGTTCTTATAGTTGCAATTTATCTTAAATCTGTTTATTATAATAATTAATAAATTTATTTAAGCAAAGTTAAATAATAGCTTGTTTAGATAAATGAAAATAAATTTTGGTGGATAAATTTCCCCCACTGGGAAGTTTATATAAGTCTGTTTGGTTCGTGGTTCGATGGAGATGTTTGGGTGAAAGGTGGTGTCTAATCGGTTAATAAGACGGCTCAGCGCCGCATCTTCTTCTCAAATGAATATTCATCAAGTTTTAGTTCTTTTTCTTTATAAGTTTTAGATTAATTAGTTGATCTATTATAATCTGTTTATGTGTTTAATGTTTAGTTAATTTTACTGTGAGGATTTATTTGAGTAATTTGATTTATCTGTTTTTATGAAGTTTTATATGCTTGAGTCGATTAATAGTTTCTGAAATCTGGTTTAGACTGTTAATGTTTAGATTTACTATATTTGTGTTTTGATTATATTTGGCATTGATCTTCATCTAGTTATTTGGCTGAGTTTTTTTTATCTGCTAGTTTATTTGGATTTTGATTTGCTGTTATTTAAGATTTTGCTGATTTTGAGTTAAAAAGTGTACTAATGTTTATTTTTGCTGATAGTTTAAGATTTAATTGTTTATTGTCAGTTTAGACTTGCTTATTAGGTTTTACGTGCTTATTGATTTTGATTTGAGTCTAGTTTAACTGATATTAGTATAACTTTGCTGATTTATGTGCTTATTGCTTATTGATTTTGAATTGGTTGATTTTTACTGATTTCTGTGTAGTTGCCGTGTTATTTAAAGCTCAGACTCAATCTGTGCAAGTTTAGCTTAATTTTATTGTCCAAAAAAAATAAAAAAAATATAAACAAAAAGTCCTTGCAGGGACTCGAACCCGTGACCTTTAGTATAACTGTTCAACGTCTTTACCAACTCTTCTAGACTCTCTTTTTGTTATTAGCTCAGTTTTTCTTTTTAATATAGGCTCTTTATTAGGCTTTCAGATTTTCAATTAGTTTAAATACAAGTTTTGTTTAGATAATTTTAAATCAAAGTTTTTATATATACTTTTATAAAGTTTTTAAAAAATAAATAAATAAAAACAAACAAAATAAATATTTTTATTACTTCTAGAAAGTTAAAACTGTTTTTATAAATTAGTTTTTTTTTAATTTTTAATTAATTTAGTTTCATATAAAATTAGTTTTAGATTTTTTTAAAATTCAAAATAGTTTTTAAATTAATTTAATTAGTTTTAATTAGTTTCAAAATAGTTTTTGTTTAAATTAGTTTATGATTTTTAATAGTTTTGTTTAAATTTGAAAAAGTAGTTTTAATTAAATATTTCTTTTTTAATTAGATTAAATAGTTTTTAATTAAATGGTTTTTTAGTTTTGAAATACCAAACAAAGTTTAATTAACCAAGAACAATTAATCTTACGTTAAAATTGGAAATCTATTCGAGTGAGTCGAGGAACAAAAAAGAGAGATTAAAAGAATTGACAAAATTCATACATTAAATTGGCGCCGCTGCCGCTTCGCTCGTTACGATTGACGATTTTTCGTGAGAAGCTTTGGATTTTGGGATCCGTTCAATTTTGAACGTTATTTTTATTGTTAAAAAAAATCAAAAACATAAAAAAAATCAAAAACTTAAAAATAAAAAAAAATAAAAAATCATCAAAAGCAAACTCTTTCCTAAGATTTGCACCAAAAAAAAATAAAAAAATCCAAAAGTAATACTTTTCCTAAAGTATTACACCAAAAATATTACGTATTATTGTTATTTTTCTTATTTCGATTTCTTTCCCTTTTTATTGTGAATATATATTTTTCTAAAAAAAATACAAAAAGATTTTTCTTTTACTATATTGTATTAGGGAGAACAATCAATTTACCTATTTCCAAATAAGACCTTAGTTGGGATTTCATCACCTAGCTATTGTATTCGAATCCAAAATGAGAAAAAAAGGCAAAATAGATAAATACTAGTAAAAAGTTTGAACTCGATTTATACAAACTAAAAGGTGGGTATAAGGCGACGCGCTATAAAAGGCCGTCTAAGGAAAAAGGTTTTTAAGTGCTTTGTGCCACCTCGTTTCGCCGCTTGCTTGTGCGTGTATTGAGAGGGACGACCGATTATTGGTTTGCCAACTCAAGTAGTATACGTATATATTTTTTGTAGATTTTTAATATTGAACCTCGAGAGGGATAATCCCTTTCCTCTCAAAGTCGACCGAGGTCTCCTACCTCATTCCTCAATTTTAGTTGTATGCGCACTCGCGCACGTGCACACATACCGAGTGGTGTATCAAATACTTCTAATTCTTCCAAAAAGAAGAAGAAGAACAAAAAGACCGTCATTCAAGCGGATCCCGAGAATCGAGCTTTAAACAACACCATGGCAACGGATAATCGACCAATGATTGAGATTCTACAATCTCACGTTGAAGGGAATGATGACGCGATTGTGGTGCCGGATATTGGAGCAAATAATTTTAAACTAAAAACGGGTTTTATTCAAATGGTTTCCGCTACACCATATTTAGGCCGTACTAATGATGACCCACACGCTCATATAAAACGTTTCATACAATTGGCAAACACCGTCAAATACAATGGGGGTGCCACAAGAGGCCATTCGTTTACAACTCTTTCCTTTTTCCCTCGAGGGACAAGCCCGGATTTGGCTTGATAAGGAACCACCCCAAAGTATTACCACATGGATTGATTTAGAGACCAAGTTCATTAACTACTTTTTCCCACCATCACGGACCACCTCTTTAAGGAATTACATCATTAACTTTGAACAACAATATGGGGAAACATTTAGTGAGTCTTGGGATCGTTTTAAGGAGATTTTACGAAAATGTCCACGACATGGTTTTACAAAAGTGCATCAAATCAATACGTTTTACAATGGTTTAACTCTTAATGATCAAGACTCACTTAATAGTGCCGCGGGGGGTAATATTCTTGTGAAGTCCATGAACGAGGCTTGGGTAATAATTGAAAACAAGGAAAAAGTACAAACCAAGAGTGTTAGGGCTACTATGGCAAGTGCTAGTACTAGTGAGAGCGACAAGAGAATTGATAAGCTTACTTCTCTTATTGAAACAATTGCTCTACAAACCGCTAACAATACCAAAGCCATCAATATGCAAGTAAATGCCTTAAAAGACACTTGTGAAACGTGTGAGACTTGTGGTGGAACACATTCGTATTATAATTGTGACAAGGTTTACAATCAACACCAAGAAGTTTATGCTTATAACAACAATGAAAATGAGCGGGTTCATTTCAAACCAAATGTTGATGTTAACCATTTGTCTTATAAGTCTAATAACTATTTGGCTCCCCCGGGTTTTGTAGCTCCACAAAGACCACCCCCACCAGCCCAAAATAGGAACCAAGGTCCTCAACGGGGTAAATTCAAGGAAATTCAAATACAAGAGGTTTTAATCCTAATTAAGGGAATTTTCTAGGGCAAAACCAAGGGTTTAATAATCAAAATCAAGGATTTATTAATCAAGGTTTTAATCAAGGTTATAATCAATATCAAAACCAAGGTTTTCCTAATCAAGGTTTTCCTAATCAAGTTTTTCCTAATCAAGGGTATAATCAAATGAACATGCATAATCCTCAAATGGACTTGGTTCTACAAAAATTAACCGAACATGAGCGAATTATAAGAGAAATACAAGAATCTACCGATAAGAAATTTTTGCAAATGATTCAAACCCTTCGTCCCCAAGGTGCCCTCCCTTCTAACACCGTGACCAATCCTATGGCTAACGTTAATGCCATCACTACTAGGAGCGGTAAGACCACCGCAGAACCTTCTTATACCCTACCTAAACAAGGACCCGAGATTCCTTCTTCTTTTACCTACCCTCCTTCCCCTTCTACTTGTGACATACCACCTGTAACACCCCCAAATTTATACAACTCAGTACAGCGGAAGACTAGTTGGTGTTACGGGATAGCACATTACTCACATCATAGACAACGCATAAAAATCGCGTCCTTTAATAATAAATCATTTCCATTCATAAACATCAAAGTTACATCGGTCCCAAGTCATTACATTTCATACAAAGTTTTACAAAGTGTTTAAATGGAAAATATCGTTTAAGTGCGGGCCATGAATTCTTGTCGTCTTCCCGAGAATTACCTTCAAGTACCTGAGATAAAACATGTTAAAAGAAAAGGGTCAGCGATAACGCCGAGTGAATTCATAGAGTTTAATAAATTCCATCAATATAATATCAGTATAAAAGTATTACTGAAAATCATTTTGTACAAATCGTTTTGATAGGCCATAAAATAGCCAAAGTCATTTTATACAAATCCTTATCGAAAATCATAATATAGGCATTTGCCGTAAAAATCATTATACGAGCCAATGTCGTAAAAACATCATACAACATGTCTTATGACGTTGTATAAAATCAAATAAAAACCGTTATATGAATATGGTTATGAAAACCAAAATATAAACATAATATCAATAGTATGACCCTGTATTGCTAGTCAGGCAATACATCGTAATTCAGAGCGTCTATTAGTATTTCGTTAATTCGGATTATTATAAGCCGCATGACATTGTTACCTTACTAAACCAACAACGGGTAGCTAACCCGATACCAATTTTGCCCATCTAAAGTAGCGTGTCGTCACAAAGATCACGCTATGGAAATCTTCTCATACATTAATTCGCTTACCAATCAATGTGGCACGACGGGGATCAACCGTCAAGGCGCGAACTGGGATGATCGTCCCCAAATAGTACTATTAAATGCATAAGCGTCTACCAACTCCTGGTAGTTCACAATTCATGCTAATGGGACTTTTAGTGACATAACCTAACTTTAATAATCCATTTTATTTCATCTATCGGGTCCATTAATCATTTATCGGGTCATACAATCGGGTCATTCAATCATTCGGGTCCAAAAATCAATAATCAAACAATCGGGACAATTGGTGTCCTATTTTATAAAACTAACATGTTATCTCCCTCGCGGGTTTATAAAACATTTATGAAAACATTTAAAAGAGTGCGAGGCTATGAACTCACGTTGATGTGGGAAGGCGGGTTATCGGCAATTCGGATGTACGGTACGTGCTTCAATCACGGAAACCGACAAATAATAATCGGTCTTAGACGTTTGTCCAATGACTTTATAAAAATAACAATTATGTATACATATGATGATTATATATATATATATGATGATCAAGTGGGTTTACATATTCTCATTTACTCCTTTTAGTGTTATATGTCGATAACTTTTATATTAGTTTACTAGTTTTACCCGTTTACGTGTCTTAAGCCCAATAAACTTATTATAAGTTATTTAACTTATTTTAATCCATTTTGTACCTATATTATCAGTATGTATACTTTCCAAGTTGGGCCTAAATGGGTTAAGCCCAATAGATTCTTTTTACAAGTTTTTATCCTATTTAGTCCATTTATTAGTCCAATATGTTTATTTAACTTGTTAATGTCCGTATGCCCTATAGTTCGGGTTTTGTCGGTTTTTACTTGTTATACATGTCTATATATCAGTATATAAGTTTTATAAAGTTTTCATTAGACGGGTCCAACCATCTAAGTTTTATTTAACAAAAACGTTAATTTTACGGCAATAGCCGAAAAAGTCGTAAAAATCATGTTTATAGTTTTTATTACTTATAAACATTATTTCACCACCATTTATATAATTTATCCATTTGATTAACCTTTTATATATATTTATATAAGTTTTATAAGTTAGTGGATTTTTATTTTACATTTTATATATTAAAATGTGAGTGCTTATATAATAGTATTATTCTTTAATTTCCAAAAATCTGATTTTTAACTTCATCTTCACCAAAACTGCCATATCTTGAGTTCTATATGGAGATAGAAGCTCAAATTTTTATCACATAAACTAAATGATATGTGCTACATTTAACTTTTTTATAGCTACTGTTGAATCATCTTCTAAATATTTTCTAAAAATCGTCCAAAACAGTAACTTCAGATTTATACCCTAAACTTGTTTTGATCATATCTCACTCATTATTTTGATTCCATTGCATGGCCAACTCTCACATGTGTACAAGACCCATAGATTACTGTAAATGGGTTCTACTTCATCAAATTATCAGTTCATAACATGTTTCTTTACTGTTTTATACAGCCATGTAAATTAATCAAGATTTTAACCTTGTTTCTTATGGTTTTTCACCTTTTTAATCATGTTTATCAACAACAAGTCCCCACATAACATTTTTATCATCATATAATCATCATAAATATATAAAATAGGAAATAAAGTACATGTTTACATAATGAAAATAACAAGAAGATGAGGAGGACAATCTTTATACCCCCAACTTGATGTAGGTTATGAGTCTGGCATGGTTTTGGATGGAGAAACCTATGATACACCAAGACCACCTTCATGACCACCATTCTTCATAGAAACCTTGTAGAAAATCAGCCCTAATACTCCATGGAAACTCCTCCTTTGATGTTATAACTTACACCAATCTTCATCTTTTTGGATGGAGATTAACATATGTTAATTATAACATATGCTTGTGGTTAAATTTTGTAGGAATGGTGGTGTTCTTTGGAGAAATGGGACGGCACTTTGGAGCCAGAGAGAGAGAGTTTGTGTGTGGTATTGCATGTATGGAAAGATGGAATGAGAAGTTGCTAGTTTTGAGTTAGGTTGTTAAGAGAAAGTGGCTTCAAATGTAAGCTACATTGGACAAGTGTGTATTTGGTTATGAGGTTGTGACACCTCATGGTTTGGTAAGTTTTTGGCCGCCCCATGTAAGCTAGTGGGGTGGGACAATGTATTTTGTCCCATCTCACTAGTTTACGGGTATTCCTCGATTCTAGTTTCCTCGATTTGCGTGCCCTCGGGTCGTTTTACGAAAAACGTTTTTATAAATTATGAATCAACGGCACAAAACGAATCCAATAAAAATTGTCTCATCAAAAACGGAGTTCGAAAACGTAAATACGTAATCCTAAGGTTTCCGGTTTAGTCGTAAAGGACGTTAAAATAAAATCGGAAGTCCTAATCTCTTCTTGTAAATTTGTGAGTTTATGAACCAACACAAATTTAAAACTCCAAAATAATATTCACGGATAAATTTATTTTCTGAAATGTCGGACTGTCACCAAAGACGGTGTATGTAAACGTAAGCACGTAACGTAGAATCCTCCGGTTTAAACGTAGTCGATGCTACTTCAAGACGTAAATCCAAATTTCTTCCCAAAAATAGTGAGTTCATATTGTAACATTAAAATAATATTTTCAAATAATATTTGAGAATAAAATATCAATCGTAAATTGACGGATTGTCACAGCATTTACCCCTAAACAGGATCTTTGTCCTCAAAGATCATCTTACCTTACTACTCGCTTCTTATAGAGTTAAAGCCATGTGGGTATTTCCTCCACATTCGGTCTTTTCTCACAAGTGTAATCCATTATAGTACGCGAGTTTCATCAAACATAACTACAGGAATAAGATCAGGCTTAATGTTGACTTACTTTCTCTATCCATGATGTTCCGGGTTTTAGATGAATGCAACTTTTCGCCGATCTAAGCTTTATTAAGAACAATCAGATTTTCGCTTGATAGATATTCCATCAAGTTCGATTTACGAAACATAATTCACGAAGTTCTTTGAAGTCCTAGGGTAGATCCAGCTTATATGCCTTTCAATCCCAACTTTTACATCATCTCAATGGTCCCATACAACGGGGACTTATATCCCATGATTTGTCAGATCATGAATTCATTTTTCCCAAGGTTAAAAATTGTGGCATAACTTTGCTACCCATTTGGCACTTCAAGATCTACATTTCACATTCACACAACCTCCTGCCCGCTATCGGCAGTCAATAATCAGATCCTAATTTCAACAATCATTTCAGATTTCGCGGGTTAGGTATTTTGTAAGGTTAGGTTTGCCATCATAGGAAACCTTAAACCTAAAAGACATGTCCAACTCACAGTGGGTGTATGTCGGATGTCTTCATCTCAACTCTTGCTTACAGAAGCTCTAATATTTAGATCCTAACAAGATTCGATCTCGATCCTAATACGATGATTATCAAGGATAATCTTTCCAAAGGAAAGCGATTTTACAGTCTATCACCAAAGGTCAATCATTCAATCATAAAACAGCACTTATATTACTTTGTATCGTTACTTTACCTCGTCCCTTCGATTTGGGGTGGTATATAGTACTCTCATCAAGGTTCGTTCTCAATGATTTCTGAGCAAATCTCTAGAAATTCGATGCGAAGCGAGGATCTTGATAAAGATGTTCGATACAGGCACACTATGTTTACATAATTCTTTTGCATTTATCATTAACGGGAATGATATTAGCAGATTTGGTCAGTCTGTCGACGATGACCCAAATCGAATCAAATTCAGATGATGACCTTTGCAATAGCTAGACGTTAACTAATGTATGAGGCGATGTCTGCCTTCATAATTGTCATCAGTACAACTTCTTCAGACAGAGATACTTTTAGCCATAAATGACATAAATAGAATACTTATACTTACAAATTCCAACATAGCTATATCTCACAATCTCCATATTTAGACATTCACAAGTGGTCTTTAAAACATTTAGCGCTATCAGCTTCTCAATTCTAATGGTTCACATTAGCCGCGAACCCCCTTTTATTATCTATATTATCCTTCTTACAAGCATTGTTTATTTTTATATCGTTTGGCAAATTTTATTTTGCACCTTCATTTTTTTTAAGGAACATGTCCTAACTGGTTCTTTATCTTTTCTACATAATGTGTTGGTATCTATATTCACTTCTCATGATGGTATAATTATCATGTCCATGATTTACTCAGGTATTCTTTCTATATTATGCGTTAGTAATTACGTTTACCTTCCTAATGAAATAAATATCGCAATCGTATTTATTCAAAAAATTTTCTTCATATCTTCTATGTTTCAGTTTCGTCTTTACTATCATTTTTATTCGTTTTACTCAATCCGTCGTCTAAAGCGTCGATAATTATTATAATTAATTAAATAATTATTAGTTAATTTTTGTGAAGCGTAAACGTAAAAGTTTTAAATTTCTTAGTTCGACCAATTATATAAAATGTTCAAAAATAATTTGAATTTAATTAACAAGGTTTTTGTTGATTTATCCAAAATATTTAATATGATCCGTAATTTTTCGAAAAATCTTTGGTTTATATTTTGGTCAAAATTTTCTTAGTTTGAAAAGTTAGAATTATCGTTTCATATTTCAAGTTATGGTTTAAATGGTTTTCCTCAATCCTTTTTAAGTTATCTGGAGGTATATACAAACATTTACCCCTAAACAGAAGTTTAGTTAAATGGTTTGTGTATAAGGGAATAATCCCTTTAAAAATCCTTTGTTAACACATTTTTCAAAACATATTTCTATTTCCTTTTGGTAAAATCCAACGTCTTAAAAGGGCTCTTAATTTTTGAAGAGTCTATATGCATACATCTTACCATTATTAATCCAACGGTCATTTTATGTAAAGGATTAAGTTTTTAATCCCTAAGCGTTAATGGTTCTAATCTTTGAAAAGCCAATATAGCTTCCATTATCTATTAATCACACGGTTAAATCATGCAAAGAATTAAGTCTTAAGTCTTATGTTAAATATTTAAGGTACATGTTTTCATTGTTCGGCCAAATTCAGGGCAATCTATAAATAACTATTAACTCATTCTTATTCTTATAAACAAACAAATGATCCTTAATGATCACAAGCATGAATTTATTAAATTACAGCCTACACACGTGATTCACCAAATTTTATGAATGCTGTATGTGCATTGGTCAATCCAAACGACATCACGTGGGACTCATAATGTTCATTACAAGTACCGGATGTAGTGATTGGAATAAATAATATCTTTCGCAGATGCGAAGTTGATGATAACCATGCTGTGGATCAAATCTTATAAACAAACGCTAGAACCATGTAAATGATCGAACAAATCTTCCATTTCGAGTTATAGATATCGTTTTCGATTGTCAATTTACTCAGTTCACAGTAATCTATAAATATTAGGAATGATAACACCATAGCTCTTCATGATGACAGGCTCGGTATAATAAAATCTTTCTCCGACAACTCTCTTAGTTGTACGGTAATTCCTTAAATTCAGATGGTGCTGACGTACAGTACACAAGCCACAGGTGCAGCACCGGGAATATAATCAATACCAAATTCAACTTTCCTAAATGGCAAAGGTCTAGGTAATTCATCAACAAATACTGACTAAAGTTTCAAATAACATAAACATCTTTTAATATATTCATATTAGGTTCTTTCTAGATTATAATATCTATGACTAATTCACAACCAATCACAATATAATCTCAAGTCTAAATGCAGGATATGGTCATCCATCAAGAATTATTTAAATCACTTTTGATAATCAACATCTTATCATTTAGGGGGATTCTATTCGAGTTCCCATCAATTAAGACAACGTCGTCATGTCATAATCAATCAATCCATTCTACTGGAATTATCAACTTTCCAGTTTCATTACCGTTGATAAGATGTGAACTTCTCAAAAGACTAATAATAACTCATAATCCTTCACAAATTCAAGGATATCAGGAGACACAACTACTATTAAATGAGTAAGGTCAACACATAATCTACGCGAGAGAACTTCAAGTCAGATACAGACGAAAACATTTAATGAATATGAATATATCCCATGTTTTCATAATTTGAGTACGCATTCGAAAGCTCCTCGGATCGTCACCCAGGTCATTCAAATGAAATCAAATCAAAAGAAATGATAAGAACGTCAATACATCCCGTCGGGTATCAACATTCGGTAATCAGATACTTTTCCTAAGAATCTCACTACGGGAGAATTGGATAGGAAAGAATTGTCAATTATCAAGTAAGACAATTTCCACAGATGAGTAAATTCGACTCAGAAGAATAGATGCTATAGGCACATATGTAGGTGTCCCTAACACTATGTCCCTATTTTTCACTTCTTACAGATCTCATAAAATTTAATCTTTTCACAATCTTCAAAGAAAATTTAGTGTTTATTCATTAGTTTTATGGTGACTACTAATCAGTCTTGCATAGTCCATTCCAAATTGTATGTAGGCGCGCAACTATATACAATTTCAAGATTAACGATGCAATACTCAGTTCGTCAAAATTTTATCATCATGTTTATAATAAAAACATTTTCATGCCTAATTCTTAAATAAGAATCAAAATAAATTTACAAAGATTTTCCTTGTTATGAAAACAATTAAGTTTTCCAAAGTGTTTTATAAACAACTTCATTTCGATAACAATCACTTACAAATCTTACTTTGAATAATCCTTTTAGTGATGAAAATTCAATTTTTCTCAAGGAATACTGTTTTATCTTTATAAAAACAATGAGTGATCTGCAAAGGAGTGATGAAGAGTTGTTCACCGAAAACTAACTACAATAAGATAGGAAATGAGCTTTTGCCAAATAATCATGAGGTTCATGACCTCGATGGCACTCACGAAGAATGATTCACAACGTAACTCAAATCAAGATGAGTACTCATTCAAAGGTTGCATCACTAATGCGAACATTAGGATGAAGCAAGAAAAGATAGATATCATCGATACATGTAGGATTTAGCAATCAAAGGTAGTCTTTTCATTAATCATAAACGAGTTAAAATTGTACCGTAACACATTACGTGTCACTATGTCATACAATTTTCAGAACTCATCCTACCAACTGATATCTCAGTTAACTTAGGGATTATTTTTAAAAGGTACCACAATGAATACTAATCTACAAGAGTCATTAGGTGTCCTGCCTGTCCTGGAAGATCCATCGGTCCCAATTAAGAAGAAGATTTCTTCAATTTATTCTTTGGACACTGGGCATCCTCATTAGTGGACAATGGCCTAGGAACAACACTCAACACGAATCAACAATCAATTAAAACCTTATAATTCAATCACAGGACTTAACGACTTCCTCTTAACAATCTCATATTCCATACAAGTTAAATTTTACTTTATTCAAGTTTCAACCAATTTTATACTTAATTCGATATCCTACCTCATATTCCAATACTTTCAATCTTATTATTCGGCCTTGTAAAGGCAATACAATCTCAATATGAATCAACACTTAATTTCCAATCCTATTAGCTCTTACAACAATAATTATCAAAATGAGTCATTAATATGAAATGACTTGATCATTCAACTAGACTTCTCGGAAAGGTATTAGTGGCATGAGGCTTTTGGGTAATGGTTCCAATAACAGCCTCAAGTGCAACATTCACCCTTTCGATTTCAATTTAAGAATTGGATGACAACGAATCAGATGACATCTTTCTAGGTGGTAAGGTTTTGTCAAACTCCACTCTATAAGGAAAGATCGTCATGACATCGATATCAGTCTTAATCTCGCCAATTCTTTTTCAATATCACAATCAACTAATATCTACATTTCTACGAATATCAACCATTTGTTGGGATCATAAATATCCACAACTTGGTTTAGATCTAGGATAGCTAGAATTCCTACGAGAATAGCTTCGATTAATTTACTAGGGGATTTAGGGTTTCTTGTGACAATCGACGTCGTACAAATATCTCGTATAAAATCAAAATAATCATCAAACAATCATGTAATAAAATTACATCATATATATATAATCCAAGTTATATATATATTAAAATAACACTTCTCAGTCTGGCCTTGTCGGTAACTCGGGAATTCTTCGGCACCGTTATAGTCAAAAGATTTTTAGACATTTTTAGAAAAATGTTTATAGTTAAAAGATTTTTAAAAGTTTTATCCAAAACCTTGGTTTTAAAAATCTTTCGTTCTCTATAACGAGAGCTCTGGTACCAAACTGTAACACCCCCAAATTTATACAACTCAGTACAGCGGAAGACTAGTTGGTGTTACGGGATAGCACATTACTCACATCATAGACAACGCATAAAAATCGCGTCGTTTAATAATAAATCATTTCCATTCATAAACATCAAAGTTACATCGGTCCCAAGTCATTACATTTCATACAAAGTTTTACAAAGTGTTTGAATGGAAAATATTGTTTAAGTGCGGGCCATGAATTCTTGTCGTCTTCCCGAGAATTACCTTCAAGTACCTGAGATAAAACATGTTAAAAGAAAAGGGTCAGCGATAACGCCGAATGAATTCATAGAGTTTAATAAATTCCATCAATATAATATCAGTATAAAAGTATTACTGAAAATCATTTTGTACAAATCGTTTTGATAGGCAATAAAATAGCCAAAGTCATTTTATACAAATCCTTATCGAAAATCATAATATAGGCATTTGCCGTAAAAATCATTATACGAGCCAATGTCGTAAAAACATCATACAACATGTCTTATGACGTTGTATAAAATCAAATAAAAACCGTTATATGAATATGGTTATGAAAACCAAAATACAAACATAATATCAATAGTATGACCCTGTATTGCTAGTCAGGCAATACATCGTAATTCGGAGCGTCTATTAGTATTTCGTTAATTCGGATTATTATAAGCCGCATGACATTGTTACCTTACTAAACCAACAACGGGTAGCTAACCCGATACCAATTTTGCCCATCTAAAGTAGCGTGTCGTCACAAAGATCATGCTATGGAAATCTTCTCATACATTAATTCGCTTACCAATCAATGTGGCACGACGGGGATCAACCGTCAAGGCGCGAACTGGGGTGATCGTCCCCAAATAGTACTATTAAATGCATAAGCGTCTACCAACTCCCGGTAGTTCACAATTCATGCTAATGGGACTTTTAGTGACATAACCTAACTTTAATAATCCATTTTATTTCATCTATCGGGTCCATTAATCATTTATCGGGTCATACAATCGGGTCATTCAATCATTCGGGTCCAAAAAACAATAATCAAACAATCGGGACAATTGGTGTCCTATTTTATAAAACTAACATGTTATCTCCCTCGCGGGTTTATAAAACATTTATGAAAACATTTAAAAGAGTGCGAGGCTATGAACTCACGTTGATGTGGGAAGGCGGGTTATCAGCAATTCGGATGTACGGTACGTGCTTCAATCACGGAAACCTAGACAAATAATAATCGGTCTTAGACGTTTGTCCAATGACTTTATAAAAATACCAATTATGTATACATATGATGATTATATATATATGATGATCAAGTGGGTTTACATATTCTCATTTACTCCTTTTAGTGTTATATGTCGATAACTTTTATATTAGTTTACTAGTTTTACCCGTTTACGTGTCTTAAGCCCAATAAACTTATTATAAGTTATTTAACTTATTTTAATCCATTTTGTACCTATATTATCAGTATGTATACTTTCCAAGTTGGGCCTAAATGGGTTAAGCCCAATAGATTCTTTTTACAAGTTTTTATCCTATTTAGTCCATTTATTAGTCCAATATGTTTATTTAACTTGTTAATGTCCGTATGCCCTATAGTTCGGGTTTTGTCGGTTTTTACTTGTTATACATGTCTATATATCAGTATATAAGTTTTATAAAGTTTTCATTAGACGGGTCCAACCATCTATGTTTTATTTAACAAAAACGTTAATTTTACGGAAATAGCCGAAAAAGTCGTAAAAATCATGTTTATAGTTTTTATTACTTATAAACATTATTTCACCACCATTTATATAATTTATCCATTTGATTAACCTTTTATATATATTTATATAAATAAGTTTTATAAGTTAGTGGGTTTTTATTTTACATTTTATATATTAAAATGTGAGTGCTTATATAATAGTATTATTCTTTAATTTCCAAAAATCTGATTTTTAACTTCATCTTCACCAAAACTGCCATATCTTGCGTTCTATATGGAGATAGAAGCTCAAGTTTTTATCACATAAACTACATGATATGTGCTACATTTAACTCTTTTATAGCTACTGTTGAATCATCTTCTAAATATTTTCAAAAAATCGTCCAAAACAGTAACTTCAGATTTATACCCTAAACTTGTTTTGATCATATCTCACTCATTATTTTGATTCCATTGCATGGCCAACTCTCACATGTGTACAAGACCCATAGCTTACTGTAAATGGGTTCTACTGCATCATATTATCAGTTCATAACATGTTTCTTTACTGTTTTATACAGCCATGTAAATTAATCAAGATTTTAACCTTGTTTCTTATGGTTTTTCACCTTTTTAATCATGTTTATCAACAACAAATCCCCACATAACATTTTTATCATCATATAATCATCATAAATATATACAATAGGAAATAAAGTACATGTTTACATAATGAAAATAACAAGAAGATGAGGAGGACAATCTTTATACCACCAACTTGATGTAGGTTATGAGTTTGGCATGGTTTTGGATGGAGAAACCTATGATACACCAAGACCACCTTCATGACCACCATTCTTCATAGAAACCTTGTGGAAAATCAGCCCTAATACTCCATGGAAACTCCTCCTTTGATGTTATAACTTACACCAATCTTCATCTTTTTGGATGGAGATTAACATATGTTAATTATAACATATGCTTGTGGTTAAATTTTGTAGGAATGGTGGCGTTCTTTGGAGAAATGGGACGGCACTTTGGAGCTAGAGAGAGAGAGTTTGTGTGTGGTATTGCATGTATGGAAAGATGGAATGAGAAGTTGCTAGTTTTGAGTTAGGTTGTTAAGAGAAAGTGGCTTCAAATGTAAGCTACATTGGACAAGTGTGTATTTGGTTATGAGGTTGTGACACCTCATGGTTTGGTAAGTTTTTGGCCGCCCCATGTAAGCTAGTGGGGTGGGACAATGTATTTTGTCCCATCTCACTAGTTTACGGGTATTTCTCGATTCTAGTTTCCTCGATTTGCGTGCCCTCGGGTCGTTTTACGAAAAACGTTTTTATAAATTATGAATCAACGGCAGAAAACGAATCCAATAAAAATTGTCTCATCAAAAACGGAGTTCGAAAACGTAAATACGTAATCCTAAGGTTTCCGGTTTAGTCGTAAAGGACGTTAAAATAAAATCGTAAGTCCTAATCTCTTCTTGTAAATTTGTGAGTTTATGAACCAACACAAATTTAAAACTCCAAAATAATATTCACGGATAAATTTATTTTCTGAAATGTCGGACTGTCACCAAAGACGGTGTATGTAAACGTAAGCACGTAACGTAGAATCCTCCGGTTTAAACGTAGTCGATGCTACTTCAAGACGTAAATCCAAATTTCTTCCCAAAAATAGTGAGTTCATATTGTAACATTAAAATAATATTTTCAAATAATATTTGAGAATAAAATATCAATCGTAAATTGACGGATTGTCACACCACCCGTTATGCCTTCGTCTACACCTTATGTTCCACCTTTACCTAAATCTTATACCACACCTTCGGTTCCCAAACCGGTTTCGTCACCTTCCATTTCTACTTATCCTCCACCAAAGGATGTGAGTGAGCAATCCACTCTAAAGCCTTCATCTCAACCCAATATACCTTATCCCTCAAGGTTGAGGAAAGAGAAATTGAAGAATAAGGATGATATTCAAGTTTCGAACTTCCTAAAAATGTTCAAACAATTGAATTTTAATATCACCTTTGTTGAGGCTCTCGCTCACATGCCTAAGTATGCTAAGATGTTTAAGGACCTTTTAAGTGATAAATAAAAGTTGATCGATATTGCCAATACCCAATTGAATCAGAATTGTTCCGCGGTTCTTTTGAGAAAATTACCGGTTAAGTTAGGAGATCCTGGTCGATTCCTTATTCCTTGCAATTTTCCGGGTGTTGAGAATTGTATGGCCTTGGCGGATCTCGGAGCGAGTATCAATCTTATGCCATTGCCCGTGTGGAAACAATTATCTTTACCCGAGCTAGTCCCCACTCGTATGACCTTGGAATTAGCTAACCGTACGGTTGCTTATCCGGTGGGGATAGCCGAGGATGTTTTTGTAGGATTCGATAAATTCACTTTTCCCGCCGATTTCGTTGTAGTCGACTATGAGATGGATCCCCGTGTTCCCTTAATTGTGGGACGACCATTCTTGAAGACCGGGCGTACATTGATTGATGTAGCCGCAGGTGAGCTTATCATGAGGGTAGGGGATGATAAAATCGTCTTTAACATGGGTAAACTTTCCAAAATTCCTGATGAGCCCGAATCCGTGAATTACATCGATGTGCTCGACGAAGCATGTGAAGAACATTTTCACGAGGCTTGTAAGAGCGGGATTTCTCATTTACCTCATGTTGAGACCGTAGCTTCTATTGCTCCTTCATTGACTCCATATGGAGAAAGTGATTTTCTTTTACAAGAATTTGAAGCAAGTTTAAGAGACGTGGATTTAAAATATGACGATTCTCCCACCGATTGGGAAGAAGACATCCGTACAATTGAAAGACTTCTCAATGAGGACCATATTTCTCCACCGACTCCTAAGGAAGTTACAAACGATGATCCTAATTTAACTAAGCCTTCCACCGACAATCCACCGGATTTAGAGCTTAAGGATTTACCGTCTCATTTAGAATAGTTTTCTTAGAAGAGAATGATAAGTTACCCGTCATAATTGCTAAGGACTTAAAAGAAGATGAAAAATCTCGACTTATCGATGTGCTTAAGAATCATAAGAAAGCAATTGCTTGGAAAATCTATGACATCCGCGGAATTGATCCTAACTTTTGCACTTATAAAATTCTCATGGAAGATGACTTTAAACCCGCAATCCAAAATCACAGAAGGGTTAATCCCAAAAATCATGAAGTCATTAAGAAAGAAGTTATCAAACTTCTAGATGCCGGAATGATTTACCCTATTTCGGATTCGCCATGGGTTAGTCCCGTCCATTGTGTGCCTAAGAAAGGCGGAATAACCGTTGTTCCCAATGAAAACAACGAGTTGATTCCTACTCGACTCGTAACGGGTTGGAGAGTTTGCATAGACTATCGCAAGCTCAATGATGCCACTCATAAGGATCATTTTCATCTTCCTTTCATGGATCAAATGCTCGAGCGTTTAGCGGGTAATGATTACTATTGCTTCTTAGATAGATATTTTCAAATACCTATCGATCCAAAAGACCAAGAGAAAACCACATTCACTTGTCCTTATAGAATATTTTCTTACAAAAGAATGCTTTTCGGCTTATGCAATGCTCCCGGGACTTTCTAAAGGTGTATGATGGCAATATTTCATGACATGGTTGAAGAAACTATGGATGTCTTTATGGACGATTTCTCGGTCTATGGTGATTCTTTCTCTTCTTGCCTTGCCAATTTAGAACGTATGCTTCAACGGTGTGAAGACACTCGTCTCGTTCTTAATTGGGAAAAATGCCATTTCATGGTAAAAGAAGGCATCGTCCTTGGTCATAAAATTTCAAAAGCCGGTATCGAAGTCGACCGTGCTAAAGTTGACGTCATTGCTAGGTTACCTCCACCTACCACCATCAAAGAAGTTAGAAGTTTTCTAGGCCATGCAGGATTTTATCGACGTTTCATCCAAGATTTCTCTAAAGTAGCTCGTCCAATGACTCATCTCTTAGAGAAAGATACTCCTTTCATCTTTTCTCAAGATTGTCTCGACTCTTTCGAACTTCTTAAAGGTAAATTAACTAAGGCACCGGTCTTAGTCTCTCCAAATTGGGAGTTACCTTTCGAGCTCATGTGCGATGCTAGTGATATCGCGGTAGGAGCGGTTTTAGGTCAACGAGTGAACAAACATTTCCAACCCATTCATTATGCTAGTAAGACAATGACGGGGGCTCAATTTCATTATACCAATATCGAAAAAGAGCTTTTAGCTGTAGTGTATGCTTTTGAGAAATTCCGCCCCTATCTTGTGCTTTCCACCACCATCGTTTACACCGACCATTTCGCCTTGAAATACTTGTTGACCAAGCAAGATGCTAAACTGAGACTCCTTCGTTGGGTTTTGCTCCTACAAGAATTTAAAATCGAAATTCGTGATTAAAAGGGAGCAGAAAACCTAGCCGCGGATCATCTTAGCAGACTTGAGGATCCTTATCAAGGGGAACTTCCAAATCAAGAGATTAATGAATCTTTTCCCCTTGAGACCTTAATGTCTATTAATTCCAATCTTGATAATACCCCATGGGTTTGCGGACATTGCAAACTATTTGGCGGGTGGTGTTCTTATCGAAGGGTTAACGTCTCAACAAAAGAAAAAGTTCTTTAAGGACGTAAAAACGTACTATTGGGACGACCCTTATCTTTTCAAGCAATGTGCGGACTTAATCATTCGTAGATGTGTTGATGGGCCGTCAGCTTTACAAATCCTTGAAGCTTGCCACAAAGGACCCACCGGTGGTCACTTTGGTCCTAACTACACCGCTAAAAAAGTTTTCGACTCCGGATTCTATTGGCCCACCATTTATCATGACGCTCATGAAATGGTTAAGCATTGTGATGCTTGCCAAAGACAAGGCAAGATCACACATAAAGATGAGATGCCTCAAAATTTCATCCAAGAATGTGAAATCTTTGACGTATGGGGCATCGACTTTATGGGGCCATTTCCATCATCCAATGGGAACAAGTACATCCTCGTAGTCGTTCACTACGTATCAAAATGGGTTGAAGCAAAGGCTTTACCTACTAACGATGCAAGGGTGGTTGTTAACTTCTTGAAATAATTGTTTGCTCGATTCGGTGTGCCTCGTGCTATTATTAGTGATCGCGGGACTCATTTTTGCAATGATCAATTCACACGAGTGTGTTGTCCCTAATATATGATGTTATAATCACGAATTTAAATAAAGAAAGGTAGAAATGAGATGAATTTTAGAGAGAGAAAGTAGTGAGAGAAAGTAGAGAGAAATGGTTGGAACTAGGTGAATGTTAGATTGAGAAGTGAGAAATACAAATGAACCAACACCCTTCCTAACATGCTAGGAAGGGTATATATAGTCCACCCACATGCGGGCTTCTTTATGGACTATATGGTTTGGGCCGGGATTTCCTTTTGGGCTTTAGTTACTTATCAATGAACTTTAGCCTAAAGTTAAGCCCGTATAACACGACTAACATACTACCTATTACAACGTTCTAAAATACGATACATAATAAACATATGACCGAGCATTCTTGTTTGGCTCAATATTTTGAAGCTAACAATCTCCCCCAATGAGAGGTCATAAACCTTGGTCATTTAGGAAATTTGTAGAGATTACTAATCTCGCCATAAATGAGTCTTGAACGTGTAATCGTAGCCTTGTTCCTTTATGCTGTGAACTTTGAGCCTTTGTCGTTGTCTTTCGACTTTGTTTTTAAGCTTGAGATCTTTAAATCATCCTTGACTTGTCTTTGCCATCTTGCGATCTTGTGTCTTCATCCACATGCTCACACTATTAATGGTTGAATATGTCTTTAGGCATGAGTATGTGGTTTCTGAATCATTGACTTTGCTGTGTACACCGTGACGCCACCTTCTCGAGACAAAACATAGACACGGACTGAATGGCTTTGAAAATCGGTAGCGTTTTACTTCCGGTCGGTGAAGACCGTTATAGGATATTAAATATCGTACCTGTGATCAGGTAGATTCAATTAAGAATCTCCTTGACAGGGTTTCGCGGCTGTACAAGCCGTTCTCTTTACTCGACCGTCTCAAAGCAAGACTGCGAACATAAAGAGTGAATCAATTGGATAGATATCCGCTTGATTAAAGTCGTCAATTCAAATTCCTGGAACAAGTTTGATTCATTAAGAATCTTACCATTGTTTCTTTCCAGTTGACACAAGTTTGATTCATAAGAATCTCACAAGTCACCTACCGTAGCGCTGTTTGATGTTGACGCTAGAAGGATTTCCATTCGTCACTGTGAATATTAATGAATATCACTCTGAATGTTCTGGCAAGACCATAAAGATATTGCGTAGAAGCCTGAAACGAGTTTGAATCAATTCAGAATCAAACCACTGTTGCTTTTCAGTTTTACATGTGTTCAATTCATAAAGAATCTTACACATGACCTACCGCAGTGTTGTTTGATGTTAACACTGGAAGGATTTCCACTCATCATTGTGAATACTAAGTAGTATCACTCTGAGTGTTCTAGCAATATTGCAAGGATATAGCGTAGGACTCTCTTGATCTTTATCCGTGTGTCCTAACGAGATTTGATTTATCTCTTGGCTCTAGACTCGATTTGTGCACTTTTAGTGGTCGGAGGCTGGAGCAGATGCCACCTATTCAATATCAACTATCTCGGAGTGAGAAAGTCAATAGAAGTCGTGTTGATCTCCGTGACAATAAAACAAACTTCTTTTGAGAGAAGCCTGAGTAGCTAGAAAAAGGGTTGTGCTTCACATCACTGGGTCCATGATGAGTTTGTCTTCATGATGAGTTGACCCAGTTTCTGCCTAAGTTGTATGGAGGGCTTCTTTCTTTACACCCTTTATCCTTACATTTCTTTTTCATTCTTCAACCCCTTCAATGCTTACCAAGACATCATTACTAGCACCTTGTTGTGATTGTTCCAGTGCTAGCATCAGTACTTAGTCGGCATTCAGCTACGTTCACATTCTACCCCATCTTTCCTAAGGACTTCTAATAATCTATTGGATTGTCCCGGGGAAGATCCCTCCGGTACTGGTTGGATCATAGGACTTAAACCTAACCACCCTTTTGACACCAATAACGTCGTGAATTAAAGATGTTGTGGGTATTTGATCGTAACCATGAAAACCACTTTGAATTCTAACAAAGTGTTTGAAAAACATTTAACACCTTGCTAGTTTTGTCGTTTTATAAATGCTCCCCCTTCACATGTGCATCGATAATCGAAAATGTTTCGCACATGTAGGTAAGAGTTAAAGTGCTTGAGTCTTATATTAGATCACATTTTAATCACATTTTCTCCCCTATCTCTAATATATAAAATCTTTTGATATTAGAGATACCAAATTTGATTAAAATATATTTTGAAAAATAGTCTTGAAATCTCCGGGAGAAAGATGTGTTAATCTTTTGCATGAAGTTAAAATGCTCCCCTCAAAAATTGATCCAATTGAATTGTCATTGTGAGGATATGATGCACATTTCGCTTTTTGAGGATGGGAGTTGTTGAACACATAATTTTTGAAAGATTTTGAATAATCATTGAGAAATTCTTGAAAAAATTGTGTTCAACGCTTTTTGAAAAATCTTATTTCTTTTTGTCGAAGAGGTTTTTCTTAAGCATAAACTTGAGTTCATAGACTTTGAATGTCTTGACGAATCCACTCAAGTGTAAGAAGATTTCTCTTCTTTTGCTGAGGGTAAGAGCACGAAATCGTACACTCCCCCGTGAATATAGAACCGGGTTGCAGTCTGAAAGTGATTACAAGCCATTGTGTTGAGCTCAAAACGTTGAATGTTTTGTGACAAGCTCAACCCGTGATAGATTGCTCTACCCGTTGTGTGGAAATATTTGTCCAAAATAGACAATTTCCTTTATTAAAAGAAGAAATGACATGTTTTGAAAAATATTTACAACTTTCATTCGAGCTTTATGTACACACCCGTGTCATTATTGAGCGACATTTCTAGGCACGTCCATATTATCGATACTGAAAGACATGTCGAGAAGAATATTTTTGGATTTTGAAAGATTTTTAATTTTGTGTTTTGCTTTTATGTGTTTTATATTTTTGTATTTTGCTTTTTCAAAGATATTTACAAGTTGATGTTTGATAGATAAATCAAGCAGGCACCTTTGCCAGAATCTCCAGGTCTGCTGGAGTCAAACATCTCATACCAATTTGCCTAACGAGGTACTCAAACCTATCTTTCGACAGAGCTTTCGTAAACAAGTCGGCTAATTGGTAATCCGTTCCAACAAAGTATAATTCAACGATACCTCTTTCAACTTGTTCCTTTATGAAGTGGTATCTGACATCGATGTGCTTCGTGCGGGAATGCTGTACCGGATTGCAGGAGATGGCTATGGCCGACTTTGAGTCACAGTACATAGGTACTTTATCAAAGTGGAAGCCATAATCCGTGAGTTGTGTTCTCATCCAAAGAACTTGAGCACAACACGCAGATAGAGACACATACTCTGCTTCAGCTGATGAAAGTGACGTGCAATCCTGCTTCTTGGAAGACCATCCCACAAGCTTATCTTGACCTAGAAATTGTTGCACCACCAGAAGTACTTTTTCGTGTATCAAGACAGCCTGCATGATCAGAATCTGAATAGGTCGTTAGAAAGAAACCGGTTTCCCTCGGATACCAGAGTCCCAAATGAATGGTATTCTTGAGGTACTGAAAGATCTGTTTAACCTCCTTGAGGTGCTTTTCAGTGGGTCATGCTTGATATCGTGCACAATAACATGTAGCATGTGAAATATTAGGTCTGCTTGCTGTCAAGTACATGAGGGACCCGATCATGGAACGATATCTCGTTTGATCGATGGCAATTCCCTCCAAGTCAGCGTCTAGCGATGTGGTTGATAATGGTGTCCCAACGGGGTCACATGAGGTCATACCATGCTTTTTGATTATCTCTTGACAATACTTAGATTGGTTTATAAAGATACCACTTGGGGATTGGTGAACTTGAATTCCTAGAAAGAATTTTAGTTCGCCCATCATTGACATTTCAAATTTTCTGTGCATTACTTTTTCAAACCATTTTGAAAGTTTTGGGTTTGTACACCCGAAAATAATGTCATCAACATAAATTTGCACAAGCAAAATGTCATCCCCATATTTATAAGTGAACAGAGTTAGATCAATGGAACCTTTTGAGAAACCTTTGGATACCAAAAATTTTGAGAGCTCGTCGTACCACGCCCTTGGAGCTTGCTTGAGTCCATAAAGTGCTTTGTGGAGACGATACACCTTGTCAGGATAATAAGGATTGACGAATCCTTCCGGCTGCGTGACATAGACTTCTTCCTTCAAAGGACCGTTAAGAAATGCCGTCTTTACGTCCATTTGATAGACAGTGAATCCCTTATGTGCAGCATAAGCAAGGAAAATCCTGACCGCTTCCATGCGAGCAACTGGTGCAAATGATTCATCAAAATCAATTCCCTCTTTCTGGCCATACCCCTTAGCCACTAGCCTAGCTTTGTTCTTGATGATCGTATTCTCTTCATCCATCTTGTTTTTCCAGATCCAACAAAGATTTAATGGAGTCACATCGTATGGTCTGTCAACAAGTTCCCAGACTTTTAGTCTTTCAAATTGTTGAAGTTCATCCGTCATCGATTCAATCCAAGCATGATCAGCCATGGCTTCTTTGATGTTTTTCGGTTCAGCTGTACTCACGGCGAGTGCGAACATACAAACATCGCCATCGGTGGCTAGTTGTCGTCTTGTACGAACGGGCTGTGAAGGGTTTCCAATTACGTGAACCAAAGGATGATCTCGGGTCCAATGATGTGTTGAAGGATGTCGTTGATAGAACGTATGCATATTTGACGGATCAACATGGCGAGTAGAAGACTCTCCAGTTTCGTGTACCGGTGTACCGAATGGGTTGATAAATTCGACTTCGTCAGATAATGCATCGTCTACTTGATTTGTGTTCTCTTGAGCAATGACAGTAGTTGTGGATGTTGTAGGATCGATTGTTGAATTGATATTCTGAGGAGTTAAATCTACAACAACCCGTGTTGAAGTAGATGAAGTTGTATCCATTTGTTGATGATGATCGGTATCATCATTCTTATCATGAGTGACAGCGAAAGACTTCGATGCAACTTGTTTCTCCCCCGTGAAATATTCATCATACATTGGTCCATATAACATTTCCAACTCTTCAAGTGTCGTGTCCACTGTCATATCTGCTCTAGGAACATGTTCAGGAACCAGCTTTGAACTTGACGGTTCATTGCTGTGGTCTCGAGTTCCGAGTTTCGTGCGGTTGTGAACGGAAGTCGTTTTTCGTTGTGGATCGGGACTTAAACTACTTTGTTCAAGTGCCATTTCTTGTAATTCATCAAATCTGATATGAATAGTCTCGACTATCAATTTTGTTCTCTTGTTGTATACTCTGTATCCCTTAGACTGAGTTGCATATCCCACTAAAATGCATGCATCACCTTTCTCTTTCATCTTGTCCAGATTTTCACCATCTCGAATAATGTAACACGTACATCCAAAAACATGAAGGTGTTTGAGTGAAGGTTTGCGATCATTAATTATGTGATATGGTGTCTTTTCGTGTCTTGGGATAACTAAGGAGCGGTTTTGTGTGTAGCATGCGGTTGACACGGCTTCGGCCCAAAAGTATAGTGGAAGTTTTGAAGCGGATAATAATGTTCGAGCAGCCTCAACTAAAGTACGGTTTCGTCTTTCAACAACGCCGTTTTGTTCGGGTGTTCGAGCAATAGATGTTTCATGTTCAATTCCTTCGGCTTCAAAATAATTTCTCAGTTTTGAATTCAAAAATTCTGTACCTCTGTCAGTGCGAACCACTTTAACTTGAGCTTGAAGACCACGTTGTATCACTTTAAGGAAGCTGATGAGAACATCGGGTGTTTCATCCTTGGATCTCAAGAAGTGAGTCCATGTGTACCTTGAGTAGTCATCGACAATTACCATAACGTATTTCTTCCCATTGATACTTTGAACACGCATGGGACCACACAAATCTATATGAAGAAGATCTAACCGTCCTTTAGAGCTTGGTGTAGTCTTTGTCTTGAAACTACTCCGTTTGGCTTTACAAAGCTCACAAGAAGAACAAAGATGATCTTTGATGAATTTCAAGTTAGGAAGGCCTCGCACAATATCTTTCTTGGAAAGCAAGTTGATGGTGTCAAAGTTAAGATGAGATAAACGTTGATGCCATAACCAAGCTTGAGTCGTTGAAGTTTTAGCCATGAAACAGATTGGAGTTGAAGATGTGGAGTCTTGTAGTGAAATAGTGTAGAGATCGGTACCCCGTGTTCCGGTAAGTAAGTCATTCCCATCATAATCACGAACAAAACATGTCCTCTTTCTAAAAGCAACCTCCAAATCCGCATCACAGAATTGACCAACCGAGAAAAGATTGTGATTGAGCCCTTCGACGTAGTAAACCCTTTTGATAGTGATATTCCCCTGAACCAAGTCTCCGTATCCTAGGATCGGTTCAAATTGATCATTTCCGAATCGGACCGTACCCAGGAACTTCTCCACGAAGTTAATTAGAAACTTGAGATTCCCCGTCATGTGCTTCGTGCATCCGGAGTCCATTATGAAGAGAATTACTTCGATCACCTGCAGAAGAATTAGAATACGATGGAGCATTTGCTAAATTGGATTCCATGTTAGTTGTGATTTCCGATTCATTAGTTTCCCTAGTTTCATCACTTAGAGGCACACTAACGCTCGTAGTCACATTTTCTGTCCTAACCTTAGGCATCCATTTATATCCTGGAGGACATTGATTAGCAAACCACCATTTCCAAGGCTTGCTATCAGACTCATATAATTCCCTAATTTTGCTTCTAGGGTTCTTAGTGGTGGAGTCTGATGCAATACTTTTCTTAGGGGGGGGGGGGGGGGGGGGGGTTGCACCAGAATTGTTCACTTTGCGTTTGGGTTTTCTAGCACTAATAGGCATCACAGTTTGCTTCTTAGTTCTAGTTTCTACGCCTTTGACATTATTCGAAACACACAAAGCATGATTAGCATTAGCACACTTTCCACATTTCACACAAACAAACTTAACTTTCATAGCATTCAAAGTTGAATCATTCAAATCGTCATTACACGCGATTACAGACGTTTTATTCTTAGAAACATTGAAAATCCTAGGGTGGTCTTCTACTTCCTTCATCTTCCCTTGACTTTTGTTTTGCCAGCTTTTCATTCATGGGAGTGCTCTTAAGCTGGGGTCGGCTAACACTAGTAGTGGGGACTACTCCTGTAGTAAAAGACACACGTCTATTAGTGTTTCTAGAAGACTGAGGTGATTGACTTTCTTTGTGTTGTGTGGGTTTAGTGGCCAATCTATACATCCCTGGTTTAACCACATTTGTGTTCTTAATGCTTTGTGATCGAATATGTGTTTTGAGAGTGTTTTGTGGTAACCTATCCTTCCCATCCGTCTTGGGGGCAAACGCAGGTTTTGCAAATGCAGAATTAGAGAAAACAGATGGTTTTCCCAAGACAGAGGGTCTAGTCACTTTTTGAGCATTGGGTTGTCTTACAACAGGTTTCTTAACACTAGGTTCCACAATCTTCCCACCCATCTTAGCAATGAGTTTCTGCAACTCTGCTATCGCTCTGTCCCTGTCTTGTAACTGAGCTTTCAACCCTTTAATTTCCAAATTCTGTTCGTTCATTTCTCGAAACGTTTGGGAAAGTTTTTCTTGCAATTTATTATCATGTGGAAAACTACCAACGTCTTTTTGCAAAGCAAGTTCAAGAGAATGACAATGTTTTTGAAGGAAATCAGTTTTGTGTTGAAGTAACTCAAAAGCCTTTTTATCAACATTTTCTTTATGTTTCGAAAGCTCAAGTTCAAGACGCTCACACTCTTTCATTTTTTCAAGATATTTGCATGCAACATCAAAATATTCATCGATATCAGCACAAGATTGAAGAGTAACACACAAAATATCTTTGGAGAGACATTCTTCTAAGAGTAGATCATATTCGTTTGAAAATTCTAATTTGTCATTTTGAAGGTCATCAATTTCTTTTTCAAGAGACTCAACATATTTCAAATCATCAAACATTTCAGACTGAATTAAACTTTCAAACTCAAGAACATGTTCTTTTATTATCTTCGTATTTGGTATTAAAAGTTCTTTCACAAGCACAGTTATGTCGTGAGGAATCTCGGTTTTCCACTTATCCTTTTGACGTTTCTCCCAATCGCTTGCAACAATTGATTGAACATTATTAACGTGGTGTTTAAGAAAACCAAGTATTTTTCTACTTTTGCTTTTAGAAGCATATAGAGGCAAATAGTTAATATATTTAAAAACATTAGTTTTCCTCTTAGTGGCAAAAGCTTTTTTCCATTGAATTCTTTTTTGTTTGCATTCTAAAAATAATTCCTCACGAGACTTCTGTTTTTGTGGAGTGAAAAGACCATAAAGACTGTTTTCATAAGCATAGTTATATGGTTTCACAAAATCTTTATTGACCGGTGATCTACTCTCGTCATCCCAAAGGGACGTCTCTTCACTATCGATGTTAGCTACTTGGCAGTCATTATCAGTCCATTCGGACTCATCAAGATATAAGTGAGGGTTCGCAGCTTGAGCTTGTTCGAGGTACTTGGGGGTGGCAAAGCTAGGTTGACCCTTGAAAAACGACCGAGGTGCTATCATTCTTACGGTTTGAATAGAGTCATGTGTATTATAAACAACTTTTTTCAAAAAATCGACTTGTTCTTCGAGATCCTTTACTTTTTCAGTATCTTTGCTTTGTCTATTTTTGAAATCTTGTTTTAATGTTTCAACCTCTTGTTTCTTCTCGTCAAGAATTTTAGCAGAATCGGTGGTGTTATTAGAAAGCCTCTGTTCAAGTTCATTAACTTTTGTAGTAGCAAGGTACGTTTTTTGACGTTCATCACTCAATAAAACATTAAATTGACGTTTTTCTTTAGTTAACAAAGCAAGAGCTTCATTGTATTTATTTTCAAAATCGTCCTTTTTAACGTTGATGACACGACTTTTGTACCCCTCAAGCTCGTTGGTCTTTTGAAGAAGCTCAGCCCTATAACTATCAATAGTCTCACTAGATTTTATAAGAGCGGCTTTGCATTCTTCAAAGTTTTGAGTGAGCGCTGCGTTTGCCTTCTTTAATTGTTTTTGATTCTTTCTATTTTCATTGACATCTTTTTGTAAACTAGCAATTAAATTAGCAAGCGCGACACGCTCCTCGTCATCATAATCATTTGCATGTTGATCATCCTCAAACTCATTATTGCACATGTCTGATGAATCGGGTGTGGTATTGCTATCAACCGTTTCCATCATACACGTGTCAGTAATTGTTGTTGGTAGATCACTATGCTCATGTGTATCACCAAACACATTATATTCAGCATCATCTTGTACTTTATCAATTAGCTCGGTATCAAAGATAGGACCATTGTCATCTTTAGTGACGTTAAGGACCTCATGAATCTTTGCCATGTATGAATAATGTGCCTCGAGTTCTTGGTTGGAGAGTTTATCATCTGTGTCGTCAAGCATTTCTCCTTCCTCAGCTGATAACTTGATTCCAGCTTCCATTTTCTTGCACAACAGCATCTTTTCCTTATGATAACCATAATCTTTAACCCTCTTTGGCTGCCTGCATTCCTTAGCCAAATTCCCAAAACCTCTGCAGTTAAAACACTGAATCCCACTTTGTTGCACAACTTGAGTACCAACAGTTTCCCTATTTCCAACAACAGTAGCCACCCTCTAATTATCATACTTAGGTTGTCGATCATACTTTGGAGGACTCTCAACACGTCTTCGCGTGTCATACCTTGGAGGACTCTGTGGATGGGTGTTCCTCGAGTTTGAAGATGTTCGAAGGTTGTTGTTGGTGGGTTTGTAGATTTTCTTATATTGCTTCATAACGAAAGCCATTTGTTGCTTGAATTCCCTATCCCTTTGAGCTACTTCTTCATCATTGTCTTCTTCGGATGATTGCTCAGGTATGGGTGATGGTGCTCTTGCAACTTCTTTGCCTTGGGATCGTGTTGGAGCAGGTGACTTAGAGACAATGGATGATCGTGGTGATGATGATTGAGTAGAGTAGGTCTTTGAAGTACGGGAGTGATAATCTGGGTAATGTTGAGTGGTAGACACCAAAGCAAGTGGATTGGAAATCTTTGCAACTCGTTCCGCTCGAAGTTCATTTGCCTCATTTTGAAATTGTTTCAAGATGTCAAAGAGCTTGTGATATGAAACTTCGTCTAACTTTTGTTGTTGTTTCACCAAGGTGACAAACCGTGTCCACTCTGGTTGAAGTTGTTGTAGAAATTGGACATTGACTTGCATGGTGGAAACTTGCAAGTTGTTTCGGGTCATATCATTCATCATCTTGTAGAATCGGGAGTAATAAGAATCAATTGATTCACCATCCTTTGATGTAAACTTGCCAAAGTTCCAAAACATCTTAGTTTTCACATCTTGTTTGTTAAGTGATTCACCTTGTTGCAATCTTTCAATGGCCGTCCACATTTCTTGAGCAGTAGGACATGCGTCAACCGTAGAGTAAATTTCATCTCCAATGCCACTGAGAATTAAGTAGATTGCTTCCTTCTCTGCATCAAACCACGCACGGTTCTCTGGGGTGAGGTCGGTCCTCTTTTCATCACGTTCATATGCGGGTTGTGCGTCACTTGTGTCTGTGGCTGGTACTGCAGGAACTTGAATCCTTGAGAGTTTATAGGGTCCTTCCATAATACATTGCCTTAAAGCATCACCGTTAGGTTTTGTGTCAAGGTAACGTATAAAACGGGATTTCCATTGATCATATCGACCCGACACTAGCATTGGTGGTCTTTCCTTGTTACCTGCCACCATTATGTTGTTGTTCGTCACACGGTATTCGGCAGTAGAATCCATCTCAATGATCTCTGAAATGATGAATCGAATTTGGATCTTAAGTAGTTGTGTTGTGATTGTTTGGTTGTTGAAATTCCGAAAATTGCGATTTTTTTTTTCTTTTTTTTTTCTTTTTTTTAATCTTCGTGTAAACTACGTTCTGAGACTAGTCTAGATAGTGGCTAAGTCTAAAAAATACTCGAAGAAAAAATTAGATGTCCATCACACTCTGATCGTAGTCTGATCGCACTCTCATCGTACTACTAGATCGCAGTCGGATCGTACTCCAGATCGGATTGCGATCGTACTCCCCTATCCTAGTGAGCTATCGTACTGAACAATCGTGCCCTGATCGCACCCTGATCGTAGTGAACCTGATCGCACCTTGATCGTAGTGAACCTGATCGTACTCTGATCGTAGTGAACCTGATCGTACTACGTAATCGAAGTCTAGATCGTACTTTGGATCGTGCTGATGGATCGTACTAAGCAATGGATTCTGGATCGTACTAGGGATCGTACTTATGGATCGTACTACGTGATTGTACTGGTGGATCGTAGTGTGGATCTAAGTTATGATCGCAGTTAGATCGTAACAATGGATCGTGACTATGGATCGCAAGTAGAAACCCCCAGGGTTTATGCAACCACAAAATCAGATCGTACCCCAAAAATTAAGCCGAGACTTAGAACAACAAGAAAGTAGTGATTTTTACCTTGGATTTCGTGTTTCAATCCAAACCAAAGAAACCAAAATCTTACCACACGTATGAAAGATGTAGAGATTAAAGGAGGAAGATTTAGAGCACGAAAAACATAAGAAAAAACTTGAATCCGAGTAGATTTTATGGTAAAATCCACGAATTAAGTAGTAAATCAACAACGAATCACAAAAACTACCCCATGGCGATTGATACCAATTGTTGTCCCTAATATATGATGTTATAATCACGAATTTAAAGAAAGAAAGGTAGAAATGAGATGAATTTTAGAGAGAGAAAGTAGTGAGAGAAAGTAGAGAGAAATGGTTGGAACTAGGTGAATGTTAGATTGAGAAGTGAGAAATACAAATGAACCAACACCCTTCCTAACATGCTAGGAAGGGTATATATAGTCCACCCACATGCGGGCTTCTTTATGGACTATATGGTTTGGGCCGGGCTTTCCTTTTGGGCTTTAGTTACTTATCAATGAACTTTAGCCTAAAGTTAAGCCCGTATAACACGACTAATATACTACCTATTACAACGTTCTAAAATACGATACATAATAAACATATGACCGAGCATTCTTGTTTGGCTCAATATTTTGAGGCTAACAATGGCTAAGTATGGTGTCAATCACCGACTTTCCACCGCATATCATGCAAAAACTAACGGTCAAGCCGAGGTTTCCAACCGTGGACTTAAGCGAATCTTAGAGCGTACTGTGGGAGAGCATCGTGCCTCATGGGCCGATAAATTAGATGATGCTTTGTGGGCTTTCCGTACCTCTTATAAGACACCTATAGGTTGTACTCCTTATCGCCTTGTGTACGGAAAGGCGTGCCACCTCCCCATTGAGTTGGAGCATAAGGCTTATTTGGCCTTGAAATGGGCTAATTTTGACATAAACAAAGCCGGTGATCTTAGGAAAATCCAACTCAACAAACTCAATGAACTTAGGAATGAGGCTCATTAGAATTCATTAATCTACAAGGCGAAGACTAAGCTCATTCATGATTCCAAGATTAAGAACCGAGAGTTCCACGTTGGTGATCATGTTTTACTCTTTAACTCTCGGTTGAAAATCTTTTCGGGTAAACTTAAGAGCCGTTGGTCCGGTCCATTCACCGTGGCCCAAATCTTCCCTTATGGCACCATTGAGTTATCCCAACCAAATGTGGCCAACTTTAAGGTGAACGGCCAACGGGTTAAGTTGTACTTTGGAGAGGACATCTCTCACGAGATGATTCCATCCCTCTCCACGTTTCCCTTGAATTAATTCGGGAAATCAAGTTGAGCTAGAGACTCGTGATAAATAAATCAAGCATCGTATAACTAGGTTAGATTTTTACCTTTTCCATCCTTTCCACCCTTTTTCACCTTCACCCATTTCCACCAATAAGTGTATGGCAGAGCCAAGTAGGTTGTTTGTGTTGTGATGATTGTGCAGGGACATGTGCTTTAATGATCCACTTTTGGTGTTTTTGATGCGACCCGTGATCCCGTGCTCCCGTGCTCCCGTGTAACCGGTTCTATCAAAACTATTGTGATTCATACATGTATATAAATAAGATGAATAAATGATAGCACTTTACTTGTCTCTTCCTTAGCTCGATTTAAACAACGTACTCAGTGTCCTAAGTGTAGGGGAGTTTATTCTCCCACATGCTTAAACATTGAGGACAATGTTTATATTAAGTGTAGGGGGACTTCTATCGAATTTTAGTGGAAGTTTTCAATATTTTTCAAATTTTTTTATCTATTTTGGCCTAGTAGTATTTTCCATTTATTTTCTTTCCTTTTGTCATCGCATCGTATGAATAAATTTCATTTCAAGAATAAAGTAAAAAATAAATAAATAAATAAAATGGTTTTAACAAGTTTAGATGTATTTGATATATTAGGCCCGTCGTGAATATTTTGACTCAACCCGAGTTTACTTATCCAAGTTTACTCTAGCTAGTATCCTTAACCATATGGACCTTATTTGGTTTATTAGGCTAAGCATCCACGAGTATCATTCCTTGAAATTTTAAATTGTGGAGAATGAGAGATGATAGAGTTGATAATAAGTTTAAGGGTTAATTCTTGCTTATATGAGTTTTTGTGGCTCTTTCTTCCCGCTTGTATATTTAATTGCTTAATAAATGAGGATTTTTGCGGTGTAGATTCGACATCTTAGCTCTTAGCCAAATATTTTATCTCCTTGTAATTAAAGCATGAACACATTGAGGGTGCCAGCGTTGTGGACTTCCGACTAAGGTGGCTCATAACCACTAAGTAGGAGGTATTCAGACCATGGGACCACGAAATTTGGCCTAATATATATATCATAAATAAAGAAAGAATAAGATTAAAGCATGACCTCAAGGAGCCTTAGGGTGTGGGGCATGTAGCACGAACCTTGTCATTAGAGCCTTAGGGTGTATGGCATGGTAAGTGTTGACTAAAAATTGATCAAAAATCAATTCCCTTGTTTATCATTCAATGAGCCTTAGGGTGTGACAATAGATGAGGAGCATTTTTACATCTTAAAGAGCCTAAGGGTATGATGAGACTGCTTTTATACATAGTCTCATCGTCTAAAAAGGGCTTAAAATGCATTAAATATCATCAAAATACCCATATATATGCTTGTGTTTGTTGCTTGTGTATTTTAGGTTCGGATATTGAGAAAATGACAAAAGATCACAAGAATCATGCAAAAAACGAACACGGGAAACGAAGCCGCACAATGAACCAAGCCCTAATGAAGACTTTCCCAAGAAAAACCCTTGAAGATTTGAAGATATATGAAGAAGGGTCCTCCACTATTGAAGAACTGACACTTTAAACCCTTGTATATTCATAAGTATAAGTTTGGTCCCTAAAGTTTGTCAAATTTAAAAAAAGACCCTTAACTTTGAAGAATTGGCAAATTTAGTCCCTCAACAAAACTAAATTGTCAATATTAGTCCTCCAAGAAGTCAACACCCAAGTCAAGACCTTGAAGAATGAAGAAAATGCCAAAATCAGTCCTTCAAATATCATGAATTGGCAAAACAAGTCCTTGGATAAACCTTTGTAAAGTTTTTGTGGCAAAACTATAAAAACAAAAACTTATAAAACAAAGGAGAGTTGGTTTGATGCTGTTGAGAAGTTAAAAGACAAGAGGAGAGAAAGCACGGGGCCAAATGTGTCAAACATCCAAACATTCCCCCACCAATACCACCACGCCATGTCACCCCATTCAAAAATCCCACCAATCCCCACTCTTCCCTTCACCACGTCACCATTCCACCAGCTAAATAAACCTATTTATTAAACCCTTCCCTCCTAAACACATTTTTAAAAAAGCCATTAATCCACAAACGGATTAAAACCCCCTTAATCCTTCCATAAACCCTAGAAAAACCCAGAATCAATCAACTTAAAAACAAAGGGTTTTTTTACCAACTTGTCCAGATGGGTGATTAACCTAATACTAAACACATCCCAAACCCAAATAACCCATCACTCTCACTCATTTGATACCCCTGACCCCCCCCTGCACAAGAAAACAAAGTGTACAAACCCATCAACGGCCAAAAGACTTATTCTTGCTCCTTAAGTGTCATCCAACGCTCCAAAAACATTTTGACACCTTTGGCACCCCCACATCAGTCCAAGAACATCACATGGTGCCTCTTGACCTAATTCAAAAACAAGCATCTTCACAAGAATATCCGAATTTCTAAGGGCAGTACTGGAAGTTCATATCATTAGGGTTGGAAGTTCTTTTCAGTTCTAGAACCAATGTAGCTCATCTATATAAGAGCCATAGGACTTAATCATTTAGTTGTTCTTGATTTTTTCTCCTTTTTCACAAGCCTTGTAAAACCAGTTTTATGAATGAATATAAAATGGTATTGAGTTTGATGATGAGAAAGATTGAGTTCCATTTATGTTTCATGTTGTGTTTTGTTTGAAAGAGTTTTCAAAAAGGCATTTTAATTTCCTGTTTTTCAAGTTTCTAAGTTTTTAAGTTATGATTTTTTGCTAAGTAAGAAGGGACATAAGCCACATAAGCAGCTTATTTGAGCTCTTATATGACCATTGAACCCTGATATCAAGGAGATATCAAGATTCAGTGGGTATAAGCCTTGGGTAAGAGGCATTGTGAGGTGAAACCTGCCTTGCTTTTTGGTTCAGTTACCCACTTTCACCATCACTGTTTGGGTGAGCTTGTGTTGATAAGCTTGACAAGCTATTTGGCATTGAGCTCATTCAGGCTTGAAGTGTATTTCCTTGGTCTTTTGTTGTTTGTGAAGGGACTAAACAAGCAATCCATTTCATTCCATATTCTTTATCTTTTGAAGATATTGTTAGCTTTGGGGTCCTACTCTGGATTCCCTCAACAAAGCTCTCTACATAGCTCTATAGATCTCTTTCAATCCTTTTAAGCTGTTTTGGAAAGCACTAGCAGGCATCGGCTTGAAATCCCTCATTTAATTTTGTTGACTGAAAATGCATAATTTGTGAGCTTTATGTGATTTGATGTATAGCTTGTTATGAGTTAAGTAATTGTGCCTGTTTTTGCTTAATTTAGTGTTTTGTTCTTGTTGAGATTTCTTATTATCTGCTTAGCTATAAATTTAATGGTATGATATGTGGAAAAATCTGATTTTCAGTCCTTAAGTGGTGTTTGGCTTAGGTGATTAATAGGTTATTAAGTAGGAAGCTTTTATGTGTTTAAGTTAGAATCTGTCTAAGGGTTATTTTTAAGCATAAATCTGCAAAGTTTTCCATTTGAAACTTACTAATCAATCTTTTGGTCTGCCATGCTGTGATAACCTAGATTTCATGCTCAACTAAGGTTTTCAAGTGTAAAAACATCATTTTGTAACCTGTTTAGTAGATCTGTGTGTTGGAATTTGGAATTTAGGTCAAGTGCATCAACAAAGAAATCAAACAGCTTACCAGTTCATATCAGTAACTTATTTATGCCATGATTCTGTGATTTTTGTGTTTAAACTTGCATTTTTATTGTTGATTTGACTTCCCACAACCCAACTGGTTGTGGGAGTGCCCCCATTGTCCATCAAATCCCACAAATCACCAAGAACAAGCCCTCTTGTTCATATCTTCACTTGTGAAGATACGTTTTTCCTTTGTGTTCATCAAGCAATACTAATCTTGGCATATTTGTTATTCCAATTAGTTAAATTATAGCTTAATTGTTATAAGATTGTGTTTTAGAGTAAGTATAAGTTCCTGGTTTGAGTTTTACAAATTAAAAAAAAAAGATTTTAACAAAAAGGACGTGGCCAGGACTCGAACTTGCGCCACTCCTCTCACACACCAACGTGATAACCAGTTGCCCTAGGGTCTTTGACTGGTTATCACTTGGTTTACTTGATACTTAAGGGGATTTGTGTTTATAGCTTATTTATTCAAGCAGTTTAGTAATAAGCTGTTTGTAGCTTATTTGTTTTGGCTTTTCACCATTTAGCATTTTTCCCTTGTTCTTTATCAGGTTTAGGATTTTTAGGCTTAAAAATTTGATTTTTCACGTGAATAGTTAATTTATTAGGATTATTTTAAGTTTTAATTTTAGAAAGTAAATAAAAAATAGGAAAAAGTGTTTTAAAAATCTTAAAAATATTTTTTAAGTTTTTAATAGTATTTTTGAGGTTTACATCAATTAAAGTTTTCAAACTAACTTATTTTTGATTTTATATGATTTTAGGGTTTTTGATCAACTTTAAATATTAATATAAAAATATTAAAAATGTTTTGGAAACTTTTGTTTGCATTTCTGTCTTAGTTACATTTTTCTAGATTTTTGGTAATTTTATAGAATTTTTTCATAAACTTTGAATTTTTATTATTATTTTATTATTATTTTATTTTTAAAAATTGAAAGTTAGTTTTTTCTACTTTTTTCATTTTTTCTAGTTCAAATATATAAAGTTAGGAGTTTTGCAACTTTTATAATATTTTCATTGTCCTTAGATTATTTTCTAGAATTATTTTAAGATTTAGTAGCTTTTAATAGTTTTTAATTGTTTAAAAATAGTTTTTAGTGGTTTTAAAATTTTGAAAAATACTTTTTAGCTTAATTAGGGTATTTTTGAGGTTTACAAACTTTAAGATCTTGTTTTGGACTTTTTAATAGTTAATATTGATTTTTAGGGTTTTAATTAGCATTAAAAAGTCATTATTTAATTAATTAAAAGGTTTAGGCAAGTTTGGATTTTTTGTAAACTCTTATAATATTTTTGTGGATTTTTAGTGATTTTTGGTAATTTTTAGGATAAAAATTTTAATTTTGGTGTTTTTTATGGTTTTACGTATACACCTTTTTCGTCTTAGTTTAATCCGACATCGTAACCGTCAATCTCTTCTTACCCCATTTCTATTTTTCTTTCTCACAAATATAATCACAAAGATAATCATTTCATTACACACATATTAAGCCTCCTTGAGAACGATTCCCCATCTTGGGTAATTAGTACACGGTTTTCCTAAATCGTCGTGCTTAATACTTGCCACTTTTGCTCTCTTTTCCTAAAGAGTAGTAAAGCCACCACATCATTTTGGCGTCGCTGCCGGGGAGGCGTGTTGTGTTTTGATTTGGACATTGTTGTTTTTATATACTAACCAAAATAGTATTGGTATTAGTAGCACTCTACTAATACGTATTATCGGTTTTCGATTTTTGTGTGAATACTATTACTATATTGTATACGTAGAACAATAAATTCACAAGTACTCCAAATACGTGAGAAATCACAACCTTGACTTGGGAGGTCATTACCCAATCATTGTATTCGAATCTCAAACCAAAGAAAAAGGCAAAAATAGATAAATACTTTCGTGAAGCTCGATTTTGAAAGATACAAACTATAAGGTGGGTATAAGGCGGATATTATAAAATATATCCTAAGGAAAAAGGCTCTTAAGTGCTTCGCGCCACCTCGTTTCCCCGCTTGCTTGTGAGTATTTGATTTTGAGAGCTAATCGAGGGTTTTGCCGCCCAAAGTATTACTAAGTATCATATATATTTTCTTGGTTTCAATTGATTAACCCCTCTTGAACATTTTGGTGTTCCACCAACGTTATAAAGTCATCGAAGGCGTTCACTTCACGTGATTGTTTTCATTCCTTGAGGCTTCTTTAATCAAGAGATTTGATTAAGGAGGAGATTTGTAGATTTTGGTCTACTTAATACAATCACAAAATCCAAAAAAAGTAAAAACAATCAAAAACCAAAAAAAAAATTTGAAAAAGTAAAAACACCAAAAAGAATCTTCTTTGCTCACCCTCTCGTTGTACGTGACGTTTATGCAAACTCGCTCCAAAGCAAGATGTGCACGTAAACATCGTCAAAAGGAAGGAAACCAAACATCTTCTAGTGAAGAATCTCCCATTGTCGAACCCATCGTAGAGAAAGAAGCACCCATGGCTAATCGAACTATGATGGAGTTGCTTCAAGCACCCAGCGAGGGTTATGGGGAAGCGATTGTGATTCCCGCAATCCTTGTGGAGAATTTTTAAGTTAAGACGGGTTTGTTGTCCATGATTCAAAACAACAAGTTTCGTGGTGACGAAAAGGACAACCCTCATAACCACATTCGCCAATTTAATCGTCTTACCGCCACTTGCAAGTTTAAGGACGTCTCTAACGACTCGATTAAGATGATGCTTTTTCCGTATTCCTTAGCGGGGCCCGCAAAAATTTGGTTAGAGAAAGAGCTACCCAATTCTATATTGACGTGGAAGGATCTTGTTTCAAAATTCGTGAACCAATTTTTTTCGCCCTCTAAGACTACGCATTTGAAAAACGAGATTTCAAAGTTTTCACAAGAGTATAATGAGAGTTTTTCGACGGCTTGGAATAGGTTTAAGTAAATGTTGCACGAATGTCCTCATCATGGTTTTTCCGACTTGCATCAAATTGACACGTTTTATAATGGCTTGAACGATCATGAGCGTGATTATCTTAATGCCGCCGCTGGTGGTAAATTTTTGTGTAAGACGGTCGAGGAAGCATTGTTAATCATTGAGAATAGGTCTAAGGTTTATAGTCCTCGTAGCACGTCGAGTGTTCGTAAGACTTCGTCTTCACCTTCGCCTTCATTGTCACATACCATTGATGCTTGCCAAATCGAGGCTAATTTGTAGAACAAGATTTTTGATAAGCTTAAAGGATTGTTAATTGAGTTTAAAGTTGGTGAACAACCCACTCCAGCTACGACTAAAGCGGTTGAGGTTTCTTGTATGTATTGTGGTGGAGCTCACGATTACTCCGAGTGCATTACCAACGGTGGTAACACTTCGAGTGCCTACGCGGCCGCGGGAACTTATAACCAAAGCGGTCAAGTTACCCGCACTAATCAATTGACTCCACTGGGTTTTCCACCAAATCAAAATGCTAACAATTATCGAAACAATCAAGTTGGTTACCAAAACAATCAAAGAAACAATTGCAAGGGTAATAACAACTATGGGAATCAAGGGAGTAGTAGCCAATTGCAAAACTAAAACCAAAACCGTAATTTTCAAAACACAAGTCAAGGTCTTCAAAATGTTTACACTAAAGAACTTCCAATGGACTTTTTGAATTACGTTACTACAAATGATAAGATTTTGGAAAACATTCAAGAACAATTGGCTAGTCAAGCTAGGGAAGCGGTTAAAAATGCAAAGGAGATAGCTAATTTATCCAAGGAAAATACCAACATGAAAAATGAGTTGAAAAATGATTTTGCTAATCAAATTAGAGGTCAAAACAATAAAATTGAGCAAAGTCATGCTAGGCTTGAACAAAGGTTATACCAAAAAGCCGCTAGTCAAGATGTTAAGCTTAATGCTATTTTAGAAGCGGTCATGGGGAACAAAGCCTCTACTTCGGGTAGTTTACCTAGTAACACCATATCAAACCCGAAGGGAGAGATGAAAGTGATGACCACACGAAGTGGTAAGACACTTAAGGAACCGACTCTTCAACCAATTACTCCAACGGGGGAGGAAATTGAGGAAGAACCCGAGGTGGTGGTCGAAAAGGAGCATATCTCAAACCTACAAAGTACCGCTCATGCCACACCTACGGTTGACCCATTACCAACATTGGAACCCGAGATTCCAAAGGCTATGACTATGCCCCAACCCACACCACCCTTACCTTAGCCATCGAGACTTAGGAATGAGAAACGACAAGAGCGCGACAATTATCAATTTGAGCTTTTTATGAAAATGTTTCGTGATTTGCACTTTAATGTGAGTTTCGTCGATGCTTTGGTCATGATGCCTCGATTTGCCGCTAACTTTAAGAGTATGTTGAACAACAAGGAGAAATTGCATCAATTGTCTAGTTGTTCATCGGCTTATCTTAATCGCATACCTCAAAAAGTCGGTGATCCCGGTAAATTTTTGATCCCTTGTGCAATCCAAGATATGGAAGAATGCTATGCCTTGGCCGATCTTGGGGCTAGCATTAACTTGATGCCACTTGCAATCTTCAAGTCGCTCAATCTTCCTAATCTTACCCCTTCACTAATGTCTATCGAGTTGGCCGACCATTCCATGATTCGTGCATGTGGATTGGCGGAAGACGTTTTTGTGAAAGTGGGGAAGTTCTACTATCCCGTAGACTTTATCATTGTTGATATTCCCACGGATCCTCAAGTTCCTCTCATTTTAGGTCGTTCGTCTTTAGATATGTCTATGGCTTTGATCGATGTTCATGCTAGAAAGATCACCTTACGTTTCAATGACGAGGAACTTGTTATAAACGCAACTCAAAATTCTCAATTTTCTCATGTTTATTCCGTTGCAACCATAAACCTCGTTAATATGATCGACATTGTTTGCGAGGAATTTTCACAAGAAGTATTAGGTTTTGGTGATGATGAAAATAGTGGCAATCCCACTATGTTGGATCCCATTCTTGATAACTCGACACCAACCTTCACTCCATTTGAAGGTGGTGGTTTTACGTTGGAAGAATTCGATGTTCCACGTACTTGTAACGAAGACCTCGACAATGATGAGGACTTCTCGATTATCAAGGATTTTCTCAACGATTTCCCATTTCCTCCACCCGAGGAGGTTATGAGTATCGAGCCCAAATCTTCACTTGAGGAACCACCTATTCTCGAGTAAAAAGATTTACCTCCTCATCTCGAATATGTCTATTTGGAGGAGGGCGACAAGTTGCCGGTTATTATTGCGAAGGAACTTTCGAATGATGAAAGAACCGCACTTGTCGATGTTCTAAAGGATCACAAAGGGGCAATTGCGTGGAAGTTATCCGACATTAAGGGAATCGATCCCAAGTTTTGGACCCACAAAATCTTAATGGAGGAGGATTACAAGCCCGCAATCCAATGTCAAATGAGGGTGAACCCCAAAATTCACGACGTCATCAAAAAGGAAGTCCTTAAACTCCTTGACGCGGGAATGATTTACCCTATTTCCGATAGCCCTTCGGTGAGTCCTATTCATTGTGTCCCTAATAAGGGAGGAATGACCGTTGTGCCAAACGATGCCAACGAGTTAATTCCCACTAGATTCGTGACCGGATGGAGAGTGTGCATTGACTATCGTCAGTTGAATGAAGCCACTCGAAAAGACCATTTTCCCTTGCCCTTCATGGACCAAATGTTGGAGCGTCTTGCGGGAAACAATTTCTATTGCTTTTTAGATGGTTTTTCCGGTTACTTCCAAATTCCCATCGATCCTCGTGATCAAGAAAAAACTACGTTTACGTGTCCATATGGAACGTTTGCCTCTCGTAGAATGCCATTCGGACTTTGCAATGCACCGGGAACCTTTCAAAGGTGCATGATGGCTATTTTTCATGACTTGATCGAGAAGACGATGGAAGTCTTCATGGATGACTTTTCCGTGTTTGGTAATTCGTTCACCTCGTGTTTGTCGAATCTTAAGAGAATGTTGAAACGTTGTGAGGAAACCAACCTTGTGCTCAATTGGGAAAAGTGTCATTTTATGGTTAAGAGTGGAATCGTCTTAGGGCACAAGGTCTCAAAAGCGGGGATTGAGGTAGATCAAGCTAAGGTAGACGTCATCGCCAAATTACCTCATCCCAAAACCGTTAAGGGAGTTAGGAGTTTCTTAGGCCACGCGGGCTTTTATCATCGATTCATCAAGGATTTTTCAAAGATATCTCGACCCATTACACATCTTCTTGAAAAAGAGGCACGTTTTATCTTTGACGAAGATTGTGTACGAGCCTTTGAAATCCTTAAGAGGAAACTTACCGAAGCTCCCATTCTTGTTGCTCCCAATTGGAACCTCCCCTTTGAGCTCATGTGTGATTCTAGTGATTACGCTATTGGGGCCGTATTGGGGAAACGTCATGAAAAGCACTTCTTGCTTATTCACTATGCTAGCAAGACGATGACCGAGGCTCAACTAAAATACACTACAACGGAGAAGGAGTTCCTTGCCGTGGTGTATGCATTTGAGAAATTTCGACCTTATCTTGTCTTGATGAAATGCATAGTGTATACGGATCATTCAGCTATCAAGTATCTTATGGCTAAACAAGATGCAAAGCCAAGATTACTTCATTGGATTCTCCTCCTTCAAGAATTTGATCACAAAATTGTTGACAAAAAAGGAGCCGAGAATCTAGCGCCTGATCATCTTTCTCGTTTGGAAGATCCTCACCAAAGTGTTTACGAGCCCAAGGAAATCACCGAAACATTTCTGTTCGAGACACTTGGTGTAGTGAATTTCAAGCTTGGTTCTTCCACCCCATGGTTTGCGGACATCGCAAATTACCATACGGGTAACTTCATCAACAAGGGTATGACGACTCAAGAAAACGAAAATTCTTTCGTGACGTCAAGTTTTACTTTTGGAACGACCCTTACTTGTTTCGAACTTGTGCGGATCAAATCATCCGACGTTGTGTCTTTGGTACCGAAGCTTCTAATATCCTTAGAGCTTGTCATGAGGGACCCACGGGTGGTCACCATGGTGCTAATCTCACGGCTAAGAAGGTGTTTGATGTCGGCTTCTTTTGGCCTACTATTTACCGAGATGCACAAGATCTTGTGAAGTCATGTGATTCATGCCAACGACAAGGAAAAGCCTCACAAAAATATGAAATGCCACAAAACATCATCCAAGTGTGTGAGATCTTTGACGTTTTGGGTATAGACTTTATGGGGTCATTCCCATCATCTCGTGGTAATAAGTATATCCTCGTTGCGGTTGACTACCTATCTAAGTGGGTGGAGGCCAAAGCCTTGCCCACCAATGATGCTCGTGTGGTAGTCAAGTTTTTGAAAAGCTTGTTTTCTCGGTTTGGAACCCCTCGTGCGATCATAAGCGATCGTGGAACCCATTTTTGTAACGACCAATTCGAAAAGGTCCTAAGGAAATATGGGGTTACACATCGGCTTTCTACGGCTTATCACCCACAAACGAGTGGGCAAGTCGAGGTTTCAAACCGAGCGTTGAAGAGGATCTTGGAGAGATCCGTTGGGGAAAACCGACAATCTTGGTCGGATAAGTTGGATGATGCTTTATGGGCCTTTAGGACCGCTCATAAGACACCCATTGGGTGCACTCCATATAAGCTTGTGTATGGTAAAAATTGTCACTTGCCAATTGAATTGGAACACAAGGCTTATTGGGCCCTAAAGCATTGTAATGATGACATGGAGACCGCGGGAAAACACCGGAAAATGCAATTAAATGAATTGGATGAATTGAGAGATATTGCTTATGAAAATTCATTAATTTATAAAAAAAAGACTAAAAAGTTGCATGATTCTAAAATTAAAAACCGGGTTTTTAACATTGGGGATCAAGTTTTGCTTTTTAATTCTCGCTTGAAAATCTTTTCCGGTAAGTTGAAATCTCGTTGGTCCGGTCCATTCACCGTGACTCAAGTATTTCCATATGGGACCATCGAGCTAGCTCAAAATGATGGCCCAAATTTCAAGGTGAATGGACATAGGTTGAAGCACTACTTTGGCGGGGAAGTTCCATCCTTGAACTACATCGACCAAGTCACCTTCTCCAATGATAATTAGCATTGAGGGGATCGAGTCGAGCTCATGACTCGGTAATAAAAAACGAGGTGCCTCGTGGGGGAGTCCCATGCTTATCCTATGTACATATTATCGCTTTCTAATGTGGTAACGTGGGGGGATTTGTGCCCTTCCAACCTTTGTTCCGTGGTTGTTTGTGACTTGTGGATTTTAGATGATCATGATCTTCGTGATTGGAGCCTCTCGTGTTCGTTTTATGGGAGCACTCGATCGTTTGCTTTGAAGAATTTCTCGATATCCACATGATATATCCTTTTGATGTTCTAACCTTAGGTTTTTAGCACACTTCGTAAACGGCTATAAGTTTAACGGTTACACCCTTTCCATGCTAGATTAGGCATTCGACTACGTCTCTAGTATGGGGGTGTTTGCACCCCTAGACTCGAAACATTGAGGACAATGTTTAACTTTAGTATGGGGGTGAATAGATACTTGCCTTGCCAAACCTTCACGCTTTCCAAAGTTTATCTTTTTGTTTATCGTTTTGATGCAAAATAAGGCTAAAAATGGCCAAATTTTAAAAATTTTCTCATGTTTTATAAGTGTTTAAAGACACGAATGTAGATTTTCCGATGGCGAGAATAAGAGTAATTTTTGACTCGACCGTGCGTGTTGAGCACTTAGCTTTGATTCCTTTACTTCACATTAGGCTAAGTCTCTTGAATGAGGACGAGAAATGATAGGGTTAATTATAAGTTACTATGCTAAACGTAGAGTACTCGTATTCTTCAAAAACTCATGTGTTCTCGTTGTTTGCTTATTCTACCTTCGCATGTAAATATTTTTTGCTTAATAAATATTGACTTAGCGGTTTAGTTGGGATTGTTGGGTTTATAGTCTTTTCTAGTAGCTTCCGTGTAATTAAATTGGGAAGACATTAAGGTATCGCCAGCGTCACGGTTTTGAAGTATTGGCACCCGAATAATCGAAAGCTTCACCCAATAATAAGATTTCAAGTGCTCACCTAAATCTAGCAAACAATTTGAAGCCCCACAAGGCCGAAAAATCTATGCAAAAATTGAAAGTGAATCAAGCCTTAATCTTCGAAGCTTTAAAGATCCAAAATTCTCTTTAGCGTGAGGATATACGTCTTTGGCTAATAAAACCACCGATGAGGCGGATAATAAAAGGCAAGGCAAGACCGAAGTCATAATAAAAGCTTCATGGCGAAGTTGAATATAAGAGATACAACTTAGGAAAATGGGAGGATAAGTACGTGATTAGGGCATATGAGTAGTGTTAGCATTACAAACTTATAATGACAATGATCTCGTTGCACGCTTAGCATGGAATTAGGGTGAAAATCGGGGACGATGAAATTATTTCTAGCGAAGCATTCACACGTTCTTATTCTATGAACCTAAACGTCCCATTTTGCGATGAAAATCATACATTATGTCTAAAACTCAAGTAGCAGAAGTAATAGTAGTAGTGTAGCTAGTTCATCATTCAATAAAGTGAAATAAAATGAATTTTGGAGGTGCTACGATACTTTATTCTAGCATTGCGTGAGGGCACGGCAATGGTTTATTATGGGGGAGTGATGAGACTGCTTTTATACATAGTCTCATCGTCCAAAAAGGGCTTAAAGTGCATTAAATATCATCAAAATACCCATATATATGCTTGTGTTTGTTGCTTGTGTATTTTAGGTACGGATATTGAGAAAATGACAAAAGATCACAAGAATCATGCAAAAAACGAACACGGGAAACGAAGCTGCACAATGAACCATGCCCTAATGAAGACTTTCCCAAGAAAAACCCTTGAAGATTTGAAGATTTATGAAGAAGGGTCCTCCACTATTGAAGAACTGACACTTTAAACCCTTGTATATTCATAAGTACAAGTTTGGTCCCTAAAGTTTGTCAAATTTACAAAAAGGACCCTTAACTTTGAAGAATTGGCAAATTTAGTCCCTCAACAAAACTAAATTGTCAATATTAGTCCTCCAAGAAATCAAAAAACAAGTCAAGACCTTGTAGAATGAAGAAAATGCCAAAATCAGTCCTTCAAATATCATGAATTGGCAAAACAAGTCCTTGGATAAACCTTTGTAAAGTTTTTGTAGCAAAACTATAAAAACAAAAACTTATAAAACAAAGGAGAGTTGGTTTGATGCTGTTGAGAAGTTAAAAGACAAGAGGAGAGAAAGCAGGGGGCTAAATGTGTCAAACATCCAAACATTCCCCCACCAATACCACCACGCCATGTCACCCCACTCAAAAATCCGACCAATTCCCACTCTTCCCTTCACCACGTCACCATTCCACCAGCTAAATAAACCTATTTATTAAACCCTTCCCTCCTAAACACATTTTTAAAAAAGCCATTAATCCACAAACGGATTAAAACCCCTTTAATCCTTCCATAAACCCTAGAAAAACCCAGAATCAATCAACTTAAAAACAAAGGGTTTTTTTTACCAACTTGTCCTGATGGGTGATTAACCTAATACTAAACACATCCCAAACCCAAATAACCCATCACTCTCACTCATGTGATACCCCTGACCATCCCCTGCACAAGAAAACAAAGTGTACAAACCCATCAACGGCCAAAAGACTTATTCTTGCTCCTTAAGTGTCATCCAACGCTCCAAAAACATTTTGACACCTCTGGCACCCCCACATCTGTCCAAGAACATCACATGGTGCCTCTTGACCTAATTCAAAAACAAGCATCTTCACAAGAATATCCGAATTTCTAAGGGCAGTATTGGAAGTTCATATCATTAGGGTTGGAAGTTCTTTTCAGTTCTAGAACCAATGTAGCTCATCTATATAAGAGCCATAGGACTTAATCATTTAGTTGTTCTTGATTTTTTCTCCTTTTTCACAAGCCTTGTAAAACTAGTTTTAAGAATGAATATAAAATGGTATTGAGTTTGATGATGAGAAAGATTGAGTTCCATTTACGTTTCATGTTATGTTTTGTTTGAAAAAGTTTTCAGAAAGGCATTTTAATTTCCTGTTTTTCATGTTTCTAAGTTTTCAAGTTCTGATTTTTAGCTAAGTAAGAAGGGACATAAGCCACATAAGCAGCTTATTTGAGATCTTATATGACCATTGAACCCTGATATCAAGGAGATATCAAGATTCAGTGGGTATAAGCCTTGGGTAAGAGGCATTTTGAGGTGAAACCTGCCTTGCTTTTTGGTTCAGTTACCCACTTTCACCATCACTGTTTGGGTGAGCTTGTGTTGATAAGCTTGCCAAGCTATTTGGCATTGAGCTCATTCAGGCTTGAAGTGTATTTCCTTGGTCTTGTGTTGTTTGTGAAGGGACTAAACAAGCAATCCATTTCATTCCATATTCTTTATTTTTTAAAGATATTGTTAGCTTTGGGGTCCTACTTTGGATTCCCTCAACAAAGCTCTCTACATAGCTCTATAGATCTATTTTAATCCTTTTAAGCTGTTTTGGAAAGCACTAGCAGGTATTGGCTTGAAATCCCTCATTTAACTTTGTTGCCTGAAAATGCATAATTTGTGAGCTTTATGTGATTTGATGTATAGCTTGTTATGAGTTAAGTAATTGTGTCGGTTTTTGCCTAATTTTATGTTCTGTTCTTGTTGAGATTGCTTATTATCTGCTTAGCTATAAATTTAATGGTATGATATGTGGAAAAATCTGATTTTCAGTCCTTAAGTGGTGTTTGGCTTAGGTGATTAATAGGTTATTAAGTAGGAAGCTTTTATGTGTGTAAGTTAGAATCTGTCTAAGATTTATTTTTAAGCATAAATCTACAAAGTTTTCCATTTGAAACTTACTAATCAATCTTTTGGCTTAAAAATACTTAATACTAGTTGAATTGGTCTGCCATGCTGTGATAACCTAGATTTCATGCTCAACTAAGGTTTTCAAGTGTAAAAACATCATTTGTGTAACCTGTTTAGTAGATATGTGTGTTGGAATTTGGAATTTAGGTCAAGTGCATCAGCAAAGAAATCAAACAGCTTACCAGTTCATATCAGTAACTTATTTATGCCATGACTCTGTGATTTTTGTGTTTAAACTTGCATTTTATTGTTGATTTGACTTCCCACAACCCAACTGGTTGTGGGAGTGCCCCCATTGTCCATCAAATCCCACAAATCATCAAGAACAAGCCCTCTTGTTCATATCTTCACTTGTGAAGATACGTTTTTCCTTTGTGTTCATCAAGCAATACTAATCTGGGCATATTTTTTATTCCAATTAGTTAAATTATAGCTTAATTGTTATAAGATTTTGTTTTAGAGTAAGTATAAGTTCCTGGTTTGAGTTTTATAAATTAAAAAAAAAAATTTTAACAAAAAGGACGTGGCCAAGACTCGAACCTGCGCCACTCCTCTCACACACCAACGTGATAACCAGTTGCCCTAGGGTCTTTGACTGGTTATCACTTGGTTTACTTGATACTTAAAGGGATTTGTGTTTATAGCTTATTTATTCAAGCAGTTTAGTAATAAGCTGTTTGTAGCTTATTTGTTTTGGCTTTTCACCATTTAGCATTTTTCCCTTGTTCTTTATCAGGTTTAGGATTTTTAGGCTTAAAATTTTGATTTTTCACGGGAATAGTTAATTTATTAGGATTATTTTAAGTTTTAATTTTAGAAAGTAAATAAAAAATAGGAAAAAGTGTTTTAAAAATCTAAAAAATAGTTTTCAAGTTTTTAATAGTATTTTTGAGGTTTACATCAATTAAAGTTTTCAAACTAACTTATTTTTTATTTTATATGATTTTAGGGTTTTTGATCAACTTTAAATATTAATATAAAATTATTAAAAAGGTTTTGGAAACTTTTGTTTGCATTTCTATCTTAGTTACATTTTTCTAGATTTTTGGTAATTTTATAGAATTTTTTCATAAACTTTGAATTTTTATTATTATTTTATTATTATTTTATTATTAAAAATTGAAAGTTAGTTTTTTCTACTTTTTTCATTTTTTCTAGTTCAAATATATAAAGTTAGGAGTTTTGCAACTTTTAGAATATTTTCATTGTCCTTAGATTATTTTCTAGAATTATTTTAAGATTTAGTAGCTTTTAATAGTTTTTAATTGTTTAAAAATAGTTTTTAGTGGTTTTAAAATTTTGAAAAATACTTTTTAGCTTAATTAGGGTATTTTTGAGGTTTACAAACTTTAAGATCTTGTTTTGGACTTTTCAATAGTTAATATTGATTTTTAGGGCTTTAATTAGCATTAAAAAGTCATTATCTAATTAATTAAAAGGTTTAGGAAAGTTTGGATTTTCTGTAAACTCTTAGAATATTTTTGTGGATTTTTAGTATTTTTGGTAATTTTTAGGATAAAAATTTTAATTTTGGTGTTTTTTATGGTTTTACGTATACACCTTTTTCGTATTAGTTTAATTCGACATCGTAACCGTCAATCTCTTCTTACCCCATTTCTATTTTTCTTTCTCACAAATATAATCACAAAGATAATCATTTCATTACACACACATTAAGCCTCCTTGAGAACGATTCCCCATCTTGGGTCATTAGTACACGGTTTTCCTAAATCGTCGTGCTTAATACTTGTTACTTTTGCTCTCTTTTCCTAAAGAGTAGTAAAACCACTACATCAGGGTATATGATGTGAATTTGCTAAACTCCACATAAAGTCAACATGACTTTGGAGGAATAATTAATAAGTAGTACTATTGGCCAAATTTCGGATCCGGGAATTTATTCCCCAAATCGTGTTAAATTATACTTGATGTGGGCTTAATTTAGTGACAACGTTTTTGAGGACGAGGTTAGGTTTTGAGTGTCGGGTTTGCACCTTTTTGCCTTCATTTTTGGACAAATAAATATCAAATAAGTCAAATGAGCCTACGGGCGAATGACAATCCTTAAAAGCTAGAGATACAACTTAGGAATTGAAGAAAGAGTATTACACAATTGTCTTATATAAGTGGTTTTTACTTAAGAACTTATGGTAAACAATGATCTTGTTTTTAAGCTTTGTATGGGGAACGTGAAACTTGAGGGTGATTAATATTCATGACACCAAAGCCCTAATTTAAGTCTTAGATTTCTTTACGAGTTTCTTCCATCAAAGACTTTCCAAGTTAATAAATTATTCCTATAAAGTTGTTTTTATCTTTTCATCGTTCTTTAGTTTCTTTTTATCGTAGTAGTAATAGTATATCTTAATAAAGGCCAAGATTGGTTAATTATGAGGAAAATGTGACTTTATGGTTTAAAATTATGCATTGCATGGGGTCATTGCAATGGTCAAGTGTAGGGGATTTAATAAGTGTGTAAACACTTATCCTTTTGCCACTAAAATCAATGAAAAACAAGACCTAATCATGTGTTTAATATCGTAAAAGTCGGAATTACGCGTGGTTTTGTGTTTTTGTGTGAAATAGGTACAAAAGATCAAAAGGAAAGAAAACACGGGATTTCACGGTCAATTGTTGAAGAAAAGTCAAAGAAAGACACAAAGACAAAGTCAATGAACCAAAAGTGTACCGAAGATCACGAAAACCGGAAAATTCGACACGAGTTTGAAGAAAAGATCAACAAAGCTAAAAAATCGAGTTCGTTTTAGTGGATTTAACTTAAAGGAATTTAATTGGGCCTTGTGGGTCCCACATTCGGATTAATGGGCTTAAAAGCCCATTTATGAAATTTATTATTCAAAATTTGGTTAACAAAGCCCTAAAAGCCCAAACTTTATTTAGTTTTGACGGATGAAGTTTATAACTTGGGCCCAAGCCCAAGCTTTAACCAAAAAAAACAATGAATCATGGACGGATATTAGGCTTGGTTAAAAAAGGGAAGTAAATAAACGTTTTGTTTATTTATCTCACTCAGTCAAACATCTTAGACACATTCACCCACCAAAAGTCACCCACACACACTTGTTTTCGATGAAACCAAAGTTACTCCTTCTCTCTCCCAAAAGAAATCGCAACCTTCATTTTTACTGTTACCAAACCCTAAAACCCAATTTGGGGCTTTTGTGATAAAAGGCGCGTGTAACTCACGACCCTCAAATAAATCACCATCTAAATCAGAGCAGCATGATGTGGCCCTCAATCAAACGTGGCACTTTTTTCCTATTTTGATTGGGTGATACACATCACCACCACCATCCCTCCAATTAAATCAAGCCACCTCAGCATCAAAGAAACACAACAAGCACAATATCTTGACAACCTGGCGGTCCGTGTGCACATACATGTTTTCAGCCGTTGGATCGAAGAATTGAAGAAAGAGAGTGAGAAAAGATGGATTAAACAGTTCAGATTCAAGATTTGCTCCACAAATCTTCATGAAGAAGTTTTAGGGTTTGCCTATAAAACCCCTATCATTCTGTAATTTTTAGTGCGCCATTTTTTTATTTTCTAGTTATTATTCTAAATAGTTTTTAGATTAATTGTATTTTTCTTTTTTCTTCAGTATTGTAATGATCTTTTATTATTAATGAAAGTTAATTAAGTTTTAATAAATGCGTGTGTTATTTTTTTCTGATTAAAGTTCTTATAATTGCAATTTATCTTAAATCTGTTTATTATAATAATTAATAATTTTTTTAAGCAAAGTTAAATAATAGGTTGTTTAGATAAATGAAAATAAATTTTGGTGGATAAATTTCCCCCACTGGGAAGTTTATATAAATCTATTTGGTTCGTGGTTCGATGGAGATGTTTGGGTGAAAGGTGGTGTCTAATCGGTTAATAAGACGGCTGAGCACCGCATCTTCTTCTCAAAGGAATCTTCATCAGGTTTTAGTTCTTTTTCTTTATAAGTTTTAGATTAATTAGTTTATCTATTATAATCTGTTTATGTGTTTAATGTTTAGTTAATTTTACTGTGAGGATTTATTTGTGTAATTTGATTTATCTGTTTTTATGAAGTTTTATATGCTTGAGTCATTTAATAGTTTCTGAAATCTGGTTTAGACTGTTAATGTTTGGATTTCCTGTATTTGTGTTTTGATTATATTTGGCATTGATCTTCATCTAGTTATTTGGCTGGGTTTTTTTCTTATCTACTAGTTTATTTGGATTTTGATTTGTTGTTATTTAAGATTTTGCTGATTTTGAGTTAAAAAGTGTAATGATATTTATTTTGCTGATAGTTTAAGATTTAATTGTTTATTGTCAGTTTAGACTTGCTTATTAGGTTTTACGTGCTTATTGATTTTGATTTGAGTCTAGTTTAACTGATATTAGTATAACTTTGTTGATTTCTGTGCTTATTGCTTATTGATTTTGAATTGGTTGATTTTTACTGATTTCTGTGTAGTTGCCGTATTATTTAAAGCTCAGGCTCAATTGGTCTGTGCAAGTTTAGCTTAATTTGATTGTCCAAAAATAAAAAATAAAAAAAAATATAAACAAAAAGTCCTTACAGGGACTCGAACCCGTGACCTTTAGTATAACTGTCCAACGTCTTTACCAACTCTTCTAGACTCTCTTTTTGTTTTTAGCTCAGTTTTTCTTTTTAATATAAGCTCTTTATTAGGCTGTCAGATTTTTAATTAGTTTAAATACAAGTTTTGTTTAGATAATTTTAATTCAAAGTTTTTATATTTACTTTTATAAAGTTTTTAAAAAAAAACAAACAAAATAAATATTTTTATTACTTTTAGAAATTTAAAATTGTTTTTATAAATTAGTTTTTTTAATTTTTAATTAATTTAGTTTCATATAAAATTAGTTTTAATTTTTTTTTAAATCAAAATAGTTTTTAAATTAGTTTAATTAGTTTTAATTAGTTTCAAAATAGTTTTTGTTTAAATTAGTTTATGATTTTTAATAGTTTTGTTTAAATTTGAAAAAGTAGTTTTAATTAAATATTTCTTTTTTAATTAGATTAAATAGTTTTTAATTAAATGGTTTTTTAGTTTTAAAATACCAAACAAAGTTTAATTAAACAAGAACAATTAATCTTATGTTAAAATTGGAAATCAAATCGAGTGAGTCGAGGAACGAAAAATAGAGATTAAATGAATTGACAAAATTCATACATTAGGGGTGTTACTGAAGTTCTTCCACCACCACCTAAACCTTGCAACATACATCCTCTCAATGACCTATCTTCCTTCCCAAATCTCACTAGACATTGTGAAAACATTTCTTATCCATTATCTCCCTCTCCACCACCACTTTCTCATCTTGATGGTCCTCCCCCATCTAATGACTTTGTTTTGCATCATGGAAATTCGTGTGCTTGTTGTCGATTTCAACAAATTAAACTTGCTCATGTGTATGACAATCTAAATTTTCTTGAATTTCTTCTCACTCGACCTCCTCTCAAAGTATTTGTTCCCATGAACAAATCTTCGAATGATGCCTCATCGTCTTATTTTTCCAATTAAAGCATACTTTGTGATTTAGTTGTTTGAGTCAACTTAAGCAATCTTGGAGGATTATCACTACTAGAGTAGTTTATGCTTATATTTTTTATTTTCCTTATTTTTTGTGTTAAATATTTATATTGTGTGTATGAATATTTTATTTGTATGTTCTTTCATATTTTTGTAATATGAATGTTATGTGTGTTACTACCTTTCCCATCAATTCTTTTTCACACATTGTTTAGAGTAGATCATAGTTAAAACTTACAATTGCTTTTGGGTGATTCCACCAAATCTAAGTTTCTAACCCTTTGACATATTATCACTTCAATTGGTATGGATGTTTCTTTTCTACCTCTATTCCACCAATTGAACTTTGATTTTGTCAAAACACCCTCTTTGGACATAATTAGCAAACACTTACTTCTAATTTGAGATTTCTTTTCTTTCTCCCTCTCAGGTTACTCAATAGGTAGTGACTATATATACATTGGTGTTTCTTTACTCTCTACTAACCGTTGTGTAGCATGTCACCTTAGCTCATTCACTTGGTGCCCAAACCAAGGGGGAGTAAACACCAAGGGGGAGCTTCTAGCAAAGTCAATTATTCTCTTCCTCAAAGACTTGTGCTAACCTTTTTGCTTCGACAAAGGGGGAGAAATGATAGTGATAAACTCGTTAATAATTCAAATAACTTTGGATTTTACATAAATAAGTTTATAGTTTGTCTTAATAAAAAAGGGGGAGATTGTTAATGCAAAGTAATGCCTTAAAACATATTAGTGTTAACTAATCTTTCTTAGTTTTGGTCACGACAAATTAAAAAGACATTCATCGTCAAATACAATCATAAGACGAATTATCTAACAAACACTATCACCAAGGTAATAATCATTTAAGTATTGCACTAACATATCTTAATCATGATTAGTGATCATAAAAGTGATTAGTCCTAAACTTACATTCTGTCAAATGTGACAAAAGATTTTTTAATAAACTTTCTATTTAAGAAATTGTTTTATTCAAATGGAAAATGTAAATTTGAATATGACATATTCCAAATGCTATAGGAATATACTTTGAAGGTAAAAACTTACCTCAGATATTACTCCCCACTAAAAGATAAAAGGGAGTGGAGTCTACGAACACGGATCCTTAAATGCCTATGCGGTTCCTTAGTGATAAGGAACCGCAGAACAATTAAGGAACCGCGCTCAGAGATCCGTTGGCTTTTATCTCCAATAAATAGTGGATCAAATCTGTATTTTCTATAACCCTTTTTGGACACTCTTTCTGTTATCCTTCTCCTTTTTAATTCATAATCATTTGTAAATGATTACTTAACATGTTAAGTATGTTTACTTATGATTATCCCCTTGATCTCCTTCTTTACCTTGTCCAAAGAGAAGATCACTCACACACTTTTGATGTGATTAAAGATGAAGCCTTGATGAAGATCATCCTCTCCTAAAGATCTAGCCATGTTCATCATTTGTTTTATTTGAGTCTTGTGTAGATCCAATGTATTTGTGAATAATTGGATCTAGTCTTGTGTAAATCTATTGTGTATGTGTATACTTGTATTTGTGTTGTATAGATCCAAGTTACATGTGTACACTTGGATATATGTTTTATTGAGTTATAATAGTTGTGACTTGTGAGTTCTCACTAAACTATAAAGTGATATGGTTGTGTCTTGTGAGTTCTCACTAAACTATAAAGTGATGTGTAGTTGTGTCTTGTGAAGTTCTCACTTAGATTCAAAGTGAAGAATCATGAAGATTGGTTCTATCTTTCGATTAGAACTCGACATCTAGCCTTGTTTCGTAAGATGGTGAAGTAGAAAACGTTTTGAAGATTGGTTCTAGCTTTCGATTAGAACTTGACATCTAGCCTTGTGTCGTAAAATGGTGAAGTAGGCAACGTTGTGAAGATTGGTCCTAGCTAAGATTAGGTCTCGATATTTAGCTTAGTGTCGAAAAATAATGTAAGCGATGTTGTAAGGTTTTCTCCGCCAAGAAGGGAGCTTGTGGATATAGTGGAAATCTCGAGTGAAGTGTACTCTAGGAGTGGAGTAGGAACGAAGATAGAGCTTCGTTACCGAACCACTATAAATCTGGTGTCTTCCTATTAGGTCGTTTCTTTCCTTACTATTTACTTACTCTTATTATCACATCATACACATCTACTATTTGTCATTGTTTTTAGAATTGAACCTAATCATTATGCAACTAGCTTTCAAGTAAAAGGTAGTTTTGAGACAAACCTAATTGAAAGGATTTTTAATTAGGACATAAACCGAAGAGAAACTATTCAACCCCCCTTCTAGTTTCTACAAACACCTTCTCCTCAAACCATGAAGCATCCTTTCTTCTCTTGGGTTGCTTAGAATTCCTAGCCATATGTCCTCCCCCTTATAGTTGCAGCATGTGATCATCTTCAACTTGCCAGTAGTATTTCCCCCTAGGAGTAGTGTCTTAAGTTCTTGTACCGGTGTTAGATGAACTCGGTCTCCCTTGAATAGGTTGAACCATGACTCTGCCTTCTTGAATGGTAGATTGTTGATGAGAGTTTGAAGAAGTCCTCAACTGATTGTTTGTGGTAGGAAGTCCTCGATATTCTCATTTGCTCAACGTTTGAGTGATATAGGCAGACATGAAAGCTAACACTTCAGTAGGATTATCACTGTGTTTGAATTCAGGAATTAGGACCTCGTCATCACAATACAATATTGGTGCTGGTGGGAGCTACATAAACACTTGAAGGAGCACTGACATGTTAGGAGTAGTTAGGTTGAAGAACTTTAGGTGGCTGATAAGTGATGGAATGAACTTTAGGTGCTTGGTAAGAAGGGTATTGTTGATGAGCATAAGTTTATGAATATGGATCTCTGTGTGATGGTGCTGTTGGAAGCTGATATTGTTGATGTGAAGTAGGTGGTTGTGGTAGAAGAGATTACTGTGGGAAGCTTGGAGTTTGATACAAGGACTTCTGATATGATTTTTGCCCATTTTCATAAGGAGTATTGTTATATGACAACAATTGATGATTCGCCATTAGTGTCATTGGTTCACCGTAAGATCCTTGAGACATACGAGTCATTATCTCATGCTTCTCGTGTTGTGGCAAGAAGGCATAAAGTTGATCTAGATTCTTCTTGTGCAAATCCCTTACCAGTTTAACATTAGTGACGTAACGGCTCCACTCAAGAGGTAACGTATTCAAGAACTTAGTATTGATTTGAAATTGATCAATCATCAGATTGTAAGTATTCAATTCATTCATCAATGTAGTAAATTGCCAGTCGTAATCATGAAGAGTTTCCCTTGGAGTGTATGTGAACCTATCAAAGAGATCATAAAGTTGACACTCACGTTCTTGCTTAGTGAGTGAAGTTCCATGTAATAAAACAACCAAACGATCCCATAATTCCTTCGCTATCTTATGTTGACTTACCATTCGATAAATATCTAGTAGAAGAGCTTGAAGAATAGCTTGAAGAATCGTTTCATCCGCATCAGCAATAAGTTGATCTGCAAGAGTTAAGTCAAAAAATTCCCTTAGTCGGGTCACGTCATTTTTAGTGACTCTTCCCCAATCAAGTGGACCTTGTTCGATTGACTTAATCATAAGTCTCCCGCTGGGTCTACCAATAACATATGACCTCATTCGTCCCTTCCATGTGTCAGATAGCTCTTTGATAAGCAACGGTGGACGGGTATCGGTACCCGATATGATGGATAGGTCAGAAAGCGATGACATTCTCAGCATTAATGAATGAGGATTCATTTTTTATCACTTGAAAAAGATTATCGTATGATCGAGCAGTGAAATAATGTTGTAGAGTTTGTTGTAGTTAAAACCAATAAGGAGTTTTACTAATCGTGAAGAAACCGAGAAATAAATTCGCGGGATTTTACAAATCACCGATTAAACCATAATAATCCTTAGTTCGTGTGTTGATGTAGAAATCTTCAAAACAAAATTCTATGTTCAAATCCTGAATATCTTTTAAAGAATTTCGGAATACACCTCTAAACAAGATTTCAGAATATACTGTTTGAATGATTTCGGAATCCAACACTAGTGATGATTTCGGAATCCACCTAAAAATTTCGGAATAAATTCTTGATGTATTTTGGAATAAAATCTTGAAAGATTTCGGAATGCATGCTTAGAAGATTTCAAAATACAATCTTCAAGATTTTGGAATCCAGTCTTGAAAGATTTCTGAATACAACTTTGTGAATATTTCGGAACCCCAACTAGAAAGATTTTGGAATACAATCTTCAAGATTTCGGAATCCAATCTTGAAAGATTTCTGAATACAACTTTGTGAAGATTTCAGAATCCCAACTAGAAAGATTTTGGAATATAACTTTGTGACTCGGACAAAAATGCACTTTTTAGAGTTTTTACCCCAAAATCAAGGTAAAAAATAAAATTTTTTGTGTTTATCACCAAAACAAGTAACCAAAATCCCTACCACAACAATGTAGGAGATTTTAAGAAAGATTTAAAGGCGAAAAAACACACAAAAAAAGTTGGCCACGGGTATATTAAGCAAAACAACACGAACCAAATACAATAACACAACAAAAACTTTATTTCACCCTATGGCTCTTGATACCAATTGAAGAACAGTGATAATCTTAATCCAAATAAGTGAGGTTAATGTGTCTATAAAGATAAACTAGTGAGAGAAAGTAGAGAGAAAATGTGTTTTATTAACTTGAAAAGTGAAACAACCAACACCCCTTTTCCATGAAGGAAAGGGGTTTATATACCCAAGTCCATAAATGGACTTGGGCTTCCGGCCCATGAACATTCTCATGGGTCGAGCTTAAATAATCTATTACATTAACTATACTACGAGCCCTTAACTATATTGTTGGAGTAATCGAGATTTCTAACTATAAAAACGTATTTCCAACACTTCTAGCAACACTTAGTCCAATATGGCAGGAATAATCTCTTTCTTTAATGCTAATGTTTGGTTTAGTATTAATTTTTCTAAATTCTTTTGTGGTACTTCTAAAGTTTTTGATAAAAATATAACCCTGGGATGGATTATTGACTCTGGGGCTAATCAACACCTTACTACTTCCACTGTTGGTATGGTTAATGTTGTTGATATTTCTAATCTCAACATCTCTTTTGGTCACCCTAATGACACTGTTGTTCTCATAAGTTACATTGGTGATCTTAGACTATCTAATAATGTTGTTCTTCATGATGTTCTTGTTGTGCCTGTGTATTGTGTTAGTCTTCTCTCTGTTAATAAACTTATCAAGGATAATAAATTATTTTTGGGTTTTGATGAGTGTTAGAGCAAATATTACGATGTTTAGTCAATATGATCTCTTTGTGTTTAGGAGACGACAAATATAGAACTCGTAATACATTATGTTAAATGTGTAAGATTGATGAGAATGCATTTATAAATAGTCTCATCATTCAAATCGGGCTTAAAATGCTTAAAATACCATAAAATACCCCAAAATATGCTTGTGTTTGTTCATTGTGTATTTTAGGTACGAATATCGTGAAATCAACAAAAGAGAACAAGAATCAAGCAAAAACGAACACGGCAAATGAAGGCGCACAAAGAACCGGACCCGAAAAATGAATTTTCCATAAAGACCAATGAAGTTTTGAAGATTCTCGACTTTGGTCCCTCAAGTATTGAAGACTTATCACTTTTCGCCCTTGTAAAACTCAAAAATTACAAGATTGGTTCTAAAGTTTCAAGATTTGACCATATTGTCCCTTGAAGATTGCTCTAATTGCATTTATGGTCCTTTTTTAAAAGTTGATGAAATACATGTGCCATATTTGACAACTTGGTCAAAGATGATAAGAAAGGATTTTGTTAAAAAGCTGGAAAAATAATGTTTGCCAATAAAGTGAAAGAACAGGGGTCATTTGTCCAATAACCTAACCCATAACCTATTAAAACCCGAACAAGCCCATTATTAAACCCAAACTACCACCAAAACCCGACCCACCAAAGCCTAAACCCATATACCTACGTCACCCACCAGTGTATTTATTATTGAACAAAGTTTTAAAAAACAGTTTAATATTAATTAACTTGGTGGGAAACACTTTATTTTTCCTTAAACTGGATCCAAATCAAGTGTTCATCCATTAAGAACCCTAAACTGCAAATTAACCCTAATCAAAGGGGTTTCATTCGAACACCTCCAGAAACACAATTGGGTATGTCACATTCATACCCATGTGCTCAACATTACCACCTCACCATCACAGAACCCCGCCCATTGGTCCCCTGTTCACGGATTGGGCAAAGAAACAACAAAATGCCAGAGAATCAAGGGTCCTCATCAATTCCTTAAAGGATACTCATAAATGGACGAATGAGATCAATTATCAACAGCTGTATACTCTGCATCCATCACATGAAGGCCTTTTACCACTTTTGAAATTTTCAATATAAGGGCAATCCTAGGAATTCATGCTAGCTAGGGTTTCTATGTTTTCAAATTTATAGAACTCTCTATAGCCGTGTATATAAGGTCTAGGACTTAGCATTCTTTTTCTTTGTTCTAGTTTTTTTCTTGTAAACCCTTTTCGTGGAATAATTAAAGTAGTGTTTTGGCATTGCAAGAAATTTCTAAGTTCCTTTTACTATCTTGCATAATTAGTTTAGTTGTGTTTCAAGTATTTGGAAGTCTCTTTTCTTTTCATCAAAATATTTGTGAAGCGAATTTTTTGCAAAACCCTTTTGAGACCCCTTGCTGTAAATTTGATCATGGTGGTTCGATTTTGAAAAAATCAAATGACATTGAAAATTTAAAGGAAGGTTATCTTTTCCTTTTAGTAATTTACAAAAAATTTGTGACTTAAAGATTTTTGTTTAAAAAATCCATTTACTTATTCTTGATGTCTCACTGTTCTTTAAGCCCCCCATAAGCTACTTGACAACAGCTTATGGGTTTGCTTCATTGAGCTTGAATTCTTATTGTTTGCGTTGTGTTTATTAGCAGGTAGAAGATATTGGAGGTTTTGACTGTTGTGGTCTACCCCCCATCATCCATTCCAAATAGCATCACCTTTCTTCCCTTAGTTTCTCAAGAGTCCTCAGCCAAGCTAGCTCTTAGGAGATGGTAATCAACAGGCCATTGTGGGGCCTAGATGTAGGTCCCACAAGGTGAATATCTTGAACCCTCCTTAGTGTTTAAATTGTAATTCTTGTGACCTTTGATAAAAATATCTATGTACTTGTTGTTTTTGTTAGTCTAGATGTTTGATGATGTTATTTGCATGATTTGAATATGTTTTGTTTCATTTGAAAAAGATCTTGAGTAGGTTTATTTCACCTTTCTTTGTTAAAATTTGGTTTCACAACTTAAAAGGGTGTTTGGGTATGTTGTACAAGCACTGTAGTGACAACAGTGGGCTGTACATTTGGCTCAAACAGACTCTATTGGGTTACATAAGCTTGTTTTTGTAGTTTAATTGTGTCTTGTAGTTAAAAATTAGTAATTCATGGTTATACTTAAAATCTGTCAATATAAATAGTAGGGTTCTTTTAGATTTGATTTTGAATTTCTCAGTTAAAATCTTGTTCACAATATAGATTAGGGTAGGTTTAGGTTTTCATAACATTGGTTTGGAGTTTGTTAGGTTTTGAATTTGCTCATTTGTTGCAATAAACTGTCCAATAGAAACATTAGGGTTGTATTGTTCATAATGGTGTTTTGGTGCCTGAAACTTGGTTTTCTAGTAGGTCTAGGATAGAGAAAGAACTGCCATGCTTAGGTTGTAGGGTTTGTGTGTTTGATTGCTAAGTCTCTTTGGTTCTAAATTCGTCTCTTGGTCAAGTACACCAGCAAACCACACACTTTCAGTGTGCAGTTTTCACCAGCAGACTCTTTAGGCTTCTAGTTTGAGTTTGGTGCTTTGATTTTTGGTATAGAGTTAGTATATGGGTAGGACTAGAATTCTATTAACTGGTATTTAGGTTGCTTTGGGTTTTAGTGGCTTAATACAAGTCTAGAAAGTCTCTTCTAGACCACTGATATCCCACACCCTATTTTTCATGAACAGTTAGACCATTTGGTTGTTATTTGCTTGCATTCTGTGTTTATATTGTGATCGTTCTTATGTTGTTGTATGTTTGTTTAACTCCTCACAACCAAATTAGTTGTGAGGGTGTCGTTTGTTGCCCAAGCAATACAACCACACCCATTACGGGCCTCCAAATTTCCCCCAAAACAGCAAGTTCACTAGAAAAAAAAAAGAAAATGTGAAATCTGTATGTTCAAGGCATATAATTTGAGCTTAAATCGTGTTATATGGGTTTGTGTGAGTATTTTTGTGATGTTTGTTAACTGTCCAACAAGTGTGTAACAAGAAAAAGAAAAAAAACCTAAAAGTTGAAAAAAAGGGGTTACACAGCCTCGAACCCTCGCCAATCACACACCCAATGACATAACACCACACTCCTTAACCAAACGTGCCCTAGGGTCTTTACCGTCAAGACTCTCCACTATTATTTATTTAAAAGGTTATTTTTCTTAGCTTATATAAATAAGTTCGAATCTTATAAGCTTATTTTCAGCTTATTTCGAGCTTTTTTTATTCCTTTCATTTTTCCTTTAATTAGTTATTAGTTTAAGATTTTTAGAAAGTAAAAGGAAATTTTTGTCTTTATTTATTAATTTATTATCATTATTTTCTTTTAAAATTTTAGAAAGTCAATTCAAAATAGGAAAAAGTAATTTTAATTTTTCAAAAAAACCTTTTTAGTTAATATTTAATATAATTTAGGTTTACAAACATTAAAATTTGTATTTTGACTTTTCTTTAATTATATTTATTTTTAGGTTTTTAATTAAATTATAAAAATTAATAATAATTAACTAAATCTCTTTTACAAATTTTGGTTTTCATTTTTGTTTTAATTAGATTTTTAAGAACTTAAGTTAAAATTTTTGTGGTTTTTAGATTACTTTCGTTTTTCGATGCGTTACGATTTTACGTGTTTATCGTCGTAGTGTAATTTTTAGTGTAATTCGTCCTTATTTTCCAGTCTTTCTCAACAAAAAACGATCACTAATCCAAACTTGATTTTATAATACTGACACATAACACATACACCTCCTTCAAAAACGAACTTCAATTGTCGAGTGTTCACGTTTTCCTAAACGTGATACTTAATACTTGTCGATTATACTCCTTTTTCCTAAAAGGGTATATTTTACTACAATCATTTTGGCGCCGCTGCCGGGGAGGTGTTTTTAGTGCCTTATATATATCGTGTTTGTGTGAGTAGTGCGTTTTTGTTCTTCATTTTTGGAAAGCTTAAATATCGTACATACTCGTTTTTATTTTTCTACTATATTATAAATATCCAAATAAAAAGTGTTAAATTGTTCCTCAATTAACACACAAATCTTTTTCATTTTATCGTTTTCTTTGTGAATACTATATTATATTACGTAGAACAACCAATACAAAATATTATCCAAATACGCGAGAAATCGCACCTCGATAGTGGGCGTTCCGGTCATTATCGAGTGTATGGAATTCAAACAAAAATCAAAGACAAAATAGATAAATACTCTTAAGAAATTTAATCTCAATTGATACAAACTATAAGGTGGGTATAAGGCGGGTGTTATAAAATACACCCTAAAGAAAAAGGCTCTTAAGTGCTTCGCGCCGCCTCGTTTCTCCGCTTGCTTGTGCGTATCGATTTAGTGGCGATTGATTAAGGGTTTGCCATTCAAGTATTAATACATCTATTTTTGTGAGTTTACATTATTGAACCTCTAAACTTTTTGGCCTTCCACCAACGTTTTAAAGTCGATGAGGGTTTTTACTTGACGTAAATTCCTTCATTCCTCTTTGGATTCACTAATCAAGACTTTGATTTGTGGATAATTTTTGTGGATTAATATCTACGTAATACACCAAAAAACCAAAAAAAATTAAAAAACAATCAGAAATGAAAAATAATCTTCGTTTTCTTCTTACCATTTAATTCTTCTTCTTTACCCTCAATCGTTTAATTCTTGGAGCGCTATGGGGATCACATTGAAATTTTGGGACGAGATAATTGTGTTAAAACCGAGCAAGGAACATATTTCTAAGGAGAAAATAGTTCACATAACCCCATTAATCGTGGATGCCCTTTTGGGAAAAGCTAAAAACGACTTAAAAAGTTATTAATTCTAATGAAAAAACTTTTTCAAAATATTTTGACATAAAAGGGTACGATAAACTTTTAAGGAAAACTGTGGTTCCGTCATTTTTCAAAGATGATGAAAACTTAAATCCGGAGGGACGCGTTAATGCTATTTCCATGACTTTTGACGATCCATCTTGTGTTGAGCATATTTTGGAGAAGATTACCGACACCGTTTCTTCTTCGATTTTTATCTTTAGGGAAACCGATAAATTTTTCGCTTCATCAACCTATGTCTACAGCATCTATGATGACAGCTTTGGAAAACCGTTGTTCGACGAGCCTATTTACGATGAAGAGATCGTGAGCGTCGACATTCCTTCGTGTGATGACCATTATGTTTTCCCCACCACCCACGACTTAAATGTTCGAATTTCTAGTGTGCCAATCATTATTTTCGAGACGCCTAAGCGTTTTAGTGTGCCAAAATGTGTTTTAGAGACACCTAATGTTTTTAACATTAAAATAGGAAATCGGGTATTCAAAATGAGAAACTTAAAGATGAAATTGGAAATAGATTGTGTCCACTTTAAATTATGTCTCTAACTCGATTTTGTCGACAATTGATTTGGAAATTTTTACACCACCCTTTGGTGAGACTACTTTTACATCGTCTACCCCTTTTGACGAGTGTCGTCTACCCCTTTTGACGAGTGTATTTATGGAGTTAGTATGGGGGAAGCCCCACTTATTCTCATTCGTTTCTAGTAAGATCTTTCTATACTTACGGTGCGAGCTTACCTCGGACTTCCACCGATGTAGTCATTAGAAGATCTTTCTATACTTACGGTGCGAACTTTCCTCGGGTAAATCATCGTGTTTGTACCCCACCCATTGTCCTACCCTTCTATCTTATTTCTATTTTCTTGTGTCCCTTCGGGACGTTTCTTGAAGTGGTGTTATTTCGTTTGACCCATGAAAACGAAGACACCATCTTCGACCCCGGTATACGCTTATCGGATTTTTAAGTACTCTATGTACTTTTTGGGCATTGTTTATCATGTAACCCCACCAAAAATGACCATACCATGATAATCCCTAAATGATCACATTTATGGAAATTCGAGTCGAGCTTTTGACTCGGTTATCAAAAACAAGGTGCCTTGTAGGGGATTCTTTGACAATCGTGGTTTTGAGGTTCGTCTTGGTCTTATTAAGGTTAATTTATTTGTGACTATGTGATTTGCGTGTTTACATGTTATTTTGCGTGAACGAGGTTGGTGTGGATATCGTTTATGGGTATAAAGTACTCATAAGTAAATCGAGGAATGGTTATTTCATGTTCATGAGCTCACAAATTAGTGACTATGAAATGAAATGGTGTTATTTTGGTGTTTTACGTATACGTATAAGTATTATAGTAAATAGTATTTTTTTTTACGATTTAGGGTTTAGCATTTAGAGGTCTCGGGTAAGGTGTTTAGTCATGTGAGTATTTTTCGGGATGGTTTTAAGTCATTTAGGACATAGTTATAAAGTTTATTTCAAAATTTAAGATTTTTTTTAAACTGTATATTTTACGTTTTTTCGATATACGCGTAAAATTGACTAGTTTTACGGTTTTAAGGTTTCGGAGGCTTTAGGAGCTGAAATAAATTAAGGTAAATTAAGGTATTATAATAACATAATAATAAGTAATAAAAAAAATAAAAAAATATATATGAATCGGGTTTTAAACCGACTAGAAAAGAAAAAGAAAGGATAATAGGCCAAAAGACCCAACTTGAGCCCAATTTGGAAAAGCCTTTTTAATAAAACATATAAATACCATGTTTATATCACAAAATCAGTTTTTCATTAATTTTCTCCCCTTTTGGCCGAATTTTTACAAGCCCTAATTTAGGGATTCATCAAAAATAATTTTCTTGAAGATTTGAGGTAAAAATCTTGATTTAATTCTTATAGTTTTCTTGTTTTATAGCATTAAGGCTTCAAGTTTTATGTAATCAATTTATATGATGGATTAGAGTTCTTAATAGATCTGTAATTAGGGGTTTTAAAACAATTAACATGATTAGGATAATGATTGGGGATTATTAGTGATGTTAATTAGGGTTTAATCATGTTTAAATTCGTTTTTAAAAACTGGGCAGATTTTTGAGTCACTTGTTTTGATCATATCTAGAGTTCTACAAACTCTTATTTTGCGATCCAAGCATCCTTGAATAGGTAATTGAAGTGGATTTCAAATGCAAGAAACGATAACTAAATTGTAGGTCGGGAGTTGGGTCAAAAACAGGTTACAACAGTCAGAGGTCAAAACAGTTTTGAAATCAGTCGGGTTTAATTTAACGTTTTAAGGTGATTGGGGTACTTAGGAGTACACTTGCGCCCTCTAATGAGCATGGGTGTTGGTTTATATATTAACTAAGAGACATGAAGGGTGGCTAAGCAAATGGGTTAGGGTAAGACCCCCTAATCATAACAAACTTTTTGTATGTTCAAAATCGGTAAAATGCGGCTAGACAGAAGTATATATATATATATCGGGGCCTTAAAAATGGTTTTAAGGTTGAGGCAAAAAGGAGGAGTTATATAACATATGTAAGGGCATAGGGTTTCCTTTACAGAGATCATGGGTATGTTTAGGTGGGCGTTTGGCTTATAGTTCGGAGACCTAAAAACCAGGACTGTTTTGGGTAAAATGTTAACGGGACGGGTTATGAAGTAAACTGAGTTAAGGGCTTTATAGAGGGGTGTAATGAGATGCTTAGAGCATATAAATGAGGTATATATATGGGAGAAGGTTAGATGTCCATCATAGGTTGATGAGCCATCTTAGTGTTTGGTTCATGTTTTGATTGTGTGCTTTTGTTTGTTAGCTTTTTGCTAGTGCGCGAACTTTTGGAGAAGCTCAATCAGGTGAGTTTCATAGTCCCATATCTTTTAATGATTTTCACTTCCAGATGGGATGTAAAAGACACTGTATGGTTTTGTAACTAATGTTGTGAATGTTTTTATGGTTTGTGATGGACTTGTGTGTGCACTTATGTGATTAACTGCTATGTGATTCTTGATTGTGTTTATGATTTAGATCGGGGGACACGTACCGTCTCAGTTATTGTGGTTTGACTTGGTACCAAGGGGATGTTGACAAGGTGGGGCCTTGGGGAGGTACATAGATGTGTGAGCATCTATGGGACCAATGGATAATGACAAGGCGGGGCCTTGGGATTGGTACATAGGTGTATGGGCACCTATGGTACCATGGTGTTTGGTAAGGCTGGGAGCCTTGGATTTGGTTTGGAATGATTGATCTTGAATGTTAGTTGTTAATGCATACTTGTAGCACATTGTCCATATGTTTAGTGGTTTATGGTTGTTCACAGCTTATTATAATCTATTTTTGGTTGGAGTCTAAACCTATGACTCTCACCAACATTATGTTGACATGTTTTAGTTTCTCTTTCAGGTGATAAAGTGGTTAAGCGTGAGAACATATGTGGCTAGTATTGGAGTCGCGTAGGAATGCATTTAGAAGGAGATCCCCGTTCCTTCTTAGTTTATTTCTCTGTTTGTTTCAATAAGTGATACTATGAACCTATATGTTGATTTATTTGTGTTATTTGTTTGTTTTGGGTAAGAGGTAGGACTGTTACCTACTTACCTAGACTTCTGCATAGATGAGATATTGTCATGACATTTGTGTCACCTTTTATGACATTTCTAATTCATATAGTTCTCTCTATGGACACGCTATTGTTGTGATAATATCCATGCGTCGCGTCCCATATTCCGCCATGGTGGGGTGTGACAGAATGGTATCAGAGCCAATGGTTATACAGAATTAGGTTGCCTAGTCTAGTAACCTAGTCTATAGTTTAAGGGTCCCTGCATATAGTTGTCATAGGAGTATGTGTGCATTTTATACTAATTAAAGTTTTCTGGATGTTATTGGTTTTTACTTGTGATGTTTGTTAAGTTTTGACTAGAATGGGTTGAACCATAGTAGTTCATACTTAGCCACATGTTATTTTCTTTTCGGGTTGTGACTAGTGAAGTTTGAACCATAATCATCCACGCTAGTCATTGTTGTATTTTGCTTAAATTGTACATTATATTACATAATTTAGTACATGGTAGTTTCTGTCTTTTGTTGAGTTATTTTATGTACCTGAGGTATAGTATTTTTCTTTTGATGTTTAAGTCATGTCCCTAAGAATCATGTGGTGGTTCGAGCTATTAGGAGTAGGTGGATATGAAGGATTTTAAGTTGTTTCCACTCTTATGGGCGACATGACTTATAACTGATTATGTTTTAGTTTTGGATTTAGTCTATGCTATTTTAGCTAGACTATGGATTTATGTATTCCAATAGTTTGATTATATTTTTTTTAATGGATGGAGTTTTGGACTTTATTGTTTATGTGGTTATGAGCTTATGTGAGTAGATGGATATATGTGTTATGTGTTGTATTAATTCTTATAAGTGTCATCATAGGAGGGAGTGCATTAGGGAAAGGGTAATTGTATAAGTATGGTGGCCAACATAGTTATACAAGTACCACAACTTCAATGGATTCCTAAGTATGATTGCATGAAAGAGGGTTAGTACATGCTTGTATAGTAGATGTTAGACGGATTTAAGTATATGTATCCCGATATGCCTATATATGTATGATCCCCTACAATTATAGATTGTATCCTTAGGAGGGTGGATAGCTCGTTTTTTTAGTCTATTGAAATAACTTGGGATTTCTTTTGAGATAATGAAATCTTTTGTGTTGGGTCTTACATTTCTTTTGGTCGGTATATATTGAAAAAAAAGGGACTTGGAAATCTACTATAGAGTTAGATAGTTGGTTGTATTCGGTAAAATAAGGGTAAGGTGTTGGAGTCGTCTTTGAAACAAGATGTAACATATGATTTTTTTTAATCAACACTTATTTATTTCAAATTCTAAAAGACTTTCTTTAAAATAAAGCGAAATAAAATTTCTTTCTACTTAAATAGTTTATATAAGTGAGCTTAATCAATATACGTTATTTATAATTATTTATGCAAGACTAAACAAAGTTCATGAAAATTTCACATACATTATTTCTTTTCATTTAAAAAGGATTACGTTAATTACTAAGAGGATTCTTTAGTTTTAAAAAAAAACAACTAGTATAAAACTGTTTTGGTCATAACTTGTTCGTTTTTAAAGCTTTTTGGGTGATTCAAAAGTCTAAAATTATGTACTCGGAATGTACTTTTCAAATATTTGGTATGTATAGTCATGGGGTGTCAGTAGCTTGATCGAAATTTTGGTACAAGTGACGGGTTCAAGGTTGAGTTTTGAATAGTAGTTTTTTTATGATTTGGGATACACGGGATACCTAGTCTTTGAGTTGAGTTTTGAGATCGTCTAGAAGGTTGTTTGTAGATTGTTTGAGTCACATAGATGTGGTGAGTAAAGAAAAAAATACTCTTTTGGAAAAGTCGATCTTGTGCACGGTTTAAATAATATGTCGCGGGGCATAAGATGTTTTGGTTGCCATTAAGTGTTTCTTGGATCATTTTTCGTTGTCATGAGTCATTTGAGTTGGTACATGTTTGAGTTTTCCTTGTGAGCTTTCATGGTTTTGGTATGTTTTAACTCGTGCACGTGAAATGTCGTTAGTTATCCGTGGGTTTGATTCGTTGATCGTATCTAGTGGATTCAGGATGTAGTTTTGGGTTCGTATTGATTGGGAGCGTTGAGGTAGACATATGAAAGACTTGGTCGCGCCTACACGATTAAGTAGGTGGCCCTGAGAGAACGGTCGGAATGCTCTTAGTGGGGATGAAAGAGTTAAAAGTTCGTAGACAAACTAATGTGGTCATGAGGTCTCTTAGGAGTGCCAAGGGAGATGAATAGAGATTTGTATGTATGGATATTGGCACAAGTAACGCGCCATAGAGAGTTTTGGAAGGGGATATAATACCTCAAATGTATTTATGATTGTTCGTAAGGCATGTAAGTTTACGAAAATTTCCTGAGATTTACTAGGTTGCCTATTACTGTGAGGTAGAACCATAAATAGAGCAAGTAGGAGAAGTGAGAGGAGTTGTAGTTAGTGCCTTTCCAAGGAAATTTTTGATGGAATGATTTTAAGAGCAAGAGTTGTTAGAAATTGCAACGGATGCAAGGTAAAATTTGAGTTGCTTAGTAGTAGATTGGCTGTGAAAAGCAGTTGAGTGGTCTGATAAGAGGAAGTATTGGTCTTTTAAAATACGTGTAGATTTACGCGAGTAGAATGAGGTAGAAATTTATTCGTATTGCTTCTAAGAGAGGGTGCAAGGAGGACGTAGTTGAAACTGCTAAGGATGTTGTATGAACGCTTTGGGTTTACGGATATGATTTTGGCTTCGCCGAGGCGCTAGCAGTTTTCATGGAGTACATGAACCGGGGGTGCATGACAATATATAAACGAGTTGTCATCGGAGCATCGACGACATCTTGATCTACTCACAAGAAGGAGAGTGAGGAGAATTATGAGTTGGTTTTGGAGTTGTTAGGAAAGGGAATTATACGTGAGATTTTCAAGTGTGAGTTTTAGGATTAAGTTGGCCAGGACGAGTACATATCGTGGAACCAGCAAGGGGCAAAGTGAAGAAGGGTGAGGAAGCGTTTTGGAGGCTGAAGAGGTGGATTGGATAATGAGCAGATCTTGGAATTATCGGAAGGACTGGATGAATTCGCGAAGCATGACGATACGTGGAGCAAGGATTTGGATGTATACGAGAACGACAAAGAAAGGCGGTTGTTTATACGTTGTGGGAACTAAAGATTTGGAAGAACTAGATAGACTTTGTTAGTGGAGCTGGATTGTTATATCTGCCTAGAATGCTAGAGGCATTTGGGGTACGAGACGTAGAGAATGATCTATACAAATCATGAACGTGTCCAACACATATTTAATCATCTTGATTGAACATTTGGAAAAGGTGATGGGTGGAGTTATGTGATGAAAGAAAATTGCAAGGCCAAGTACCATCTAGGAAAGGCAAGCATGGTTGATGAGACATGGAATAAGAAGAATGAAGTGAAGCTGAGACGAACTTGAACTATATGGATGACGTATTAGGGTGGTTTGGATGAAGGATGTAGGTTGCATGAGTTGAGTTGTCTAAAGTAGAGAACGCGTCAACATGTATGATGCGTGGCTTGGACAATCGTATGGAGGAAAGGTACGTAGACTATACTTCCTACGTAGATAGGAGTAGCTTAGAAAGGGCGATATAAGGACGAAGTTGGTGAAAAGGATACATAATAGGGTGGAGGAATAAGTACGACGAGAGTTGGATGATAGTCGATAGACTGACTAATTCATCTCATATTTCAAAAGGAATGAGAAGTCACGTAGTTGAGAAGTTGGAAGGATTACGTACGGATGTGATGGAATAGAGGGTTTTGCGTAAAAGTTAGCCTAATATGTATGGAATGCCTTATGAAGGATTATGGCAAGGGAAGAAATGATGGGAAGCAAGCCTAGTATACCGTTGATAGACTAATGTTTGGTATGAGTGATAGTTGTAAAATCACACTTGTTTAGGAAAACAAGGCAATAATATAGGGTAAGCACGACGATTTAGGAAAACCGTGTGTAAATGACCCAATGAGGTGAGTTCGTTCTCTCGAGGAGGCACGTGTGTTGTGTAATGAATGATTGATTATGTTTTTGATTATTAATGAGAAGAAAAGAAGAGAAAATGACGAAGACGAAAAAAATAGAAAAATAAGGCAAAAACACTACTAGAAAGTTACGACGTAAAACGTAAAAAACACAAAATTTAAAATTTTAACCTAAAAACTCCTAAAAATTACTAAAAATCCCAAATAATATTCTAAGAGTTTACAAAAAATCCAAAATTGCCAAAACCTTTTAATTAATTTAATAATGACTTTTTAATGCTAATTAAAGCCCTAAAAATCACTTTTAAATATTAAAAAGCCCTAAACAAGATTTTATAGTTTGTAAACCTCAAAAATGACCTAATTAAACTAAAAACTATTTTTAAAAATTTTAAAACCAAATTAAACTATTTTTAAACTCCTAAAAACTATTAAATCTATTAAATCTTAAATTAATTCTAAAAATTAATTGAAAAGCCTAAAAATTATTCTACAAATGGGAAAAGTCTTAATTAATGATAAAGATCCTAGGAAAAATGAAAAAGAAATTAAAATAAAACATTTTATTTTAATGAATAAAATAATATTAAAATATTCTAAAAAAATTAAAAGTTCTTAAATAAATGCTAAAAAATTCTCAAAAATCCTAAATAATCTAACTAAGAAGAAAATGTAAACAAAAGTTTCTGAAACCTTTTAATTAATTTTGTATTAGTTTTTAAAGTTGCCTAAAAAACTTAAAATTAAATAAAATTAAAAATTAAAGTTTTTGAAAACCTTTTTATATGTAAACCTCAAAAATAAGAATTAAAACCTAAAAACTATTTTTTTGTATTTTTTAACTACTGTTCACTATTTTAAAATGACTTTCTAAATTTAAAATTAAAAATAATCCTAGAAATTAATTAAATAATAGGAAAAATAATTTTTTAAAACAGAAAAGTCCTAAACTATCATATGTTCCTAGGAAAAATCCAATAAGCCCAAAAAGCTTAATAAATAAGCTTAAAATGACTTAAAAGCTCACGGCTTATTTTAGATAAGCCAAAACAAAACCTCTATAAGTAATGGGCCTTGCCCATCTTTACACAAGATTAAAGCTAGCACACTGGTAAGGACTCTGAACCCTCCAACGAGAGGTCAGGGGTTCGAAGCCAGGCTAGTGGTTTTTGCAAAACTTTTTTTTTTTTTTTTTTTTTTTAAAACTTAATCCAGTGACCCTTAATAGCTTCTAAACACAATCCTTTTTCACTTTTTAGCACTGATTAATCAAGATTAAAGTAAAAAAACGTGACAGATTGGATTTTTATGAACATAAGCTTTGTTTCTTTTCTTCACAAATGGTGAGAGCCAAAAGGATTTGGCTGTGGACTTGTTTGGTGGATATTTCTTGGAACACAGGCACCCTTGTGCTCTTTCTGAGCACAAGGAGTCAAGAACAACAAGAATTAACAACTAGCAAGCAAAGAATCACAACCAAATACTCACACAGGCCATGTTAAGTTGCTGAGGTAAAAATGAAGGTCTGGTGGACTTTTTGAGCTATCAAATGCACCCTAATGACTTTCAAGGTCCCAAACTTAGCATACAAACTCACAACAGATGTAATAACAATTTCAAACTCTAAAACACCCTAAGTCTTAACAAATTTCAAGATCTCATGCACAAAAAAAATCATCAAAACTGGCAGAATAGTGCACATGCAGATTTTTGACTTTCTTAGTCCTTTTTTAATCACACAAATTGCTTCCAAACCTTTCTAATCTTACTTACTAACTAGCAACAACCTAACTCAATCTATTATCAACCTTCTAACAGCCTTATAGAACACAATTAAAGATCCTTGTCCTGTTAAAACCCGAATCCAAACACCACTTTATATTCTTGAAACTAAGATTTAACACTACAAATCCTTGCAACCCTTAACCAAAATGACCAATAGGCTTCTAGACATACATACTAACACATAAGGACTGAAATCAAAAAATCAAAACAACTAAATCAACAAATCAAACAAATTCATTCAAACTTCACTTTCTGAAATTTTAACAAGGTCACAAGGTTTTACCTTAAGACCTTACTTCCAAGGTCTTTGTGGTTGCTTAACCACCTCCCTACCAACACGGGTTGGTGCTGAACACAGATCAACAACAATGCTTCCTACCTGTTTAAGAAAAATCAAGCAAAAACAAACAATATCCAATATTTCTGTTTTTCATTCTTTCTTCTTAAAAACTTTTCCAAAAACTTCCAAATCTTGAAACACACGTTTTAATACACTCAAAATCTACAAATCACAGTTCCTTTCCACTTTCACTTCAAAGAACCATGATTTATGAATTTTAACCCTACTTTGAAAACCTTTTTGAAAATCTTAAATTTCTCAAAACTTTTACAATTTAATGGAACTCAGTTAATTGCATATAACATACACCAATTTTTATCAATATTAAAAAGGGATTACAATTGTATACCACAAATACCAAACTTTTAATTTATATAAAAAAAAGATTACAAGTGTTTATGCAAAAACTAGAACAACCTAAAATGATGAACAGGCTCATCATTTTATACACCTAATAGAACATTCTAGGCTAAAAATTAAAAAATACAAAAGCATAAACCCTAATTCTATGGAAATCTCCAAATTGCCCTTTTCTTGTTGACGAATCTTGGTAAAAAACACCACCATGTGATATGACAGCTTGTTGGATGAATCGTGGACGTCAAATTAATCTTGGGGACAAAGGAAACTCATCCAAGCATTCAATTGGTCGGGGCATGGGGTTGTGGGAAAGTGACGGGTGCAGGGGAGTGCATTTGTGAGGACCACATGCCACGTGGCACTGTTCTGAAGGGTGGGATTAAGTGAGGGGATCCTCAATTAAGGATCTGCACAATTTGGTCTTAAACCCCTTTGGATTTAACTTGATTGAAATTAGGGTTCGTGGGTGTTTAAGGGGGGTTTAATCTGTTTTTATGTTTAAACAAATTTGAAAAGATGTTTAAGGTGGGAAAAGGGGTTAAGTGGGGTGTTGACCCTGGTTTGACCATGTATTAAAAAATAAACCGGGTAGGGTATTGGGTAGGGTCGGGCAAGATATGGGTTGGTGGGTAAATGGGTGGGTAGGGTTGACGTGTCATGGTCTGGTTGGGTGGGAATGTTTGGTGGTTAGGCAGAAATAGTCCCCAAGCTTTGTACTTCTTTCCACTTTGTAATAAATGTCCAACAGCGCTTGTTTTCTCTTTGTCAACTTTTGACAACTTGTCAAAAGTGGCACAAACTCTTCCAAAAGTTTTTCCAGGGGTATTAAATGCATATTCTTGAATCCCAAGGGCTGAACTTGTAATATCTTCAATCATAAAGGATCAAACTTGTACATTTGATATTTTGAGGGTCAAATGTGACAAGTTCTTCAAAGATGAGGGGCCATTTTTGCCAATCTTCAATTCTTCAAGGGTCATTTTGCAAAATTCCAAACTTGGGCCCGGTTCATTGTGCGACTTCGTTTCCCGTGTTCGTTTTTTATTGATTCTTGTGTTCTTTTGCCAATTCCTCAATATCCGTACCTAAAAATACACAAGTAACAAACACGAGCATATATTTGGTCTATTTTATGATATTTTATGCAATTTAAGGCCGTTTTGGACGATGAGACCATGTATAAAAGCAGTCTCATCACTCCCCCATACTAAACCATTGCCGTGCCCTCACGCAATGCTAGAATAAAGTATCAAAGCATCTCCAAAATTTAATTTTATTCACTTTTATTGAAAGATAAACTAGCTACACTACACTATTGCTACTACTTGTGTTTTAGACATAATGTGTGATTTTCATCGCAAAATGGGACGTTTAGGTTCATAGAATAAGAACACGTGAATGCTTCGTTAGAAATAATTTCATCGTCCTCGATTTTCACCCAATTCCATGCCAAGCGTGAAACGAGATCATTGTCATTATAAGTTAGTAATGCTAACACTACTCATATGCCCTAATCACGTACTTATTCTCCCATTATTCCTAAGTTGTATCTCTTATATTTTATTTTGTCTTAATGATCACGAGGATACATCATTGACTTATGCGATAATAGAGATTTAGGTCTAAAAATAGAGTCCTAACGGTGTAACCAAGACCATCAAATCAATAACCCCTCCTAATAGACAACGATGTTAAAAAATTAAGTTGACAAGAAGAATCGATAAACACGGTTTTATAACGGTTTTGAACATGAGACTTATTACCAAGACTTTTATACGCCCCCTAACGGAAGGACCTTATTATCTTTGGTTTACCTCCATCTTTTATTCAACTTCGCCATGAAGCTTTTATTATGACTTCGGTCTTGCCTTGCCTTTTATTATCCGCCTCATCGGTGGTTTTATTAGCCAAAGACGTATATCCTCACGCTAAAGCGAATTTTGGATCTTTAAAGCTTCGAAGATTAAGGCTTGATTCACTTTCAATTTTGCATAGATTTTAGGCCTTGTGGGGCTTCAAATTGTTTGCTAGATTTTGGTGAGCACTTGAAATCTTATTATTAGGTGAAGCTTTCGATTATTAGGGTGCCAATACTTCAAAACCGTGACGCTGGCGATACCTTAATGTCTTCCCAATTTAATTACACGGAATCTACTAGAAAAGACTAGAAACCCAACAATCAAAACTAAACCGCTAAATCAATATTTATTAAGCAAAAAAATATTTACAAGCGAAGGGAGAATAAGCAAACAACGAGAACACATGAGTTTTTGAAAGAATACGAGTACTCTACGTTTAGCATAGTAACTTATAATTAACTCTATCATTTCTCGTCCTCATTTAAGAGACTTAGCCTAATGTGAAGTTAAGGAATCAAAGCTAAGTGCTCAACACGCACGGTCGAGTCAAAAATTACTCTTATTCTCGCCATCGGAAAATCTACATTCGTGTCTTCAAACACTTATAAAACATGAGAAAAATTTTAAAATTTGGCCATTTTTAGCCTTATTTTGCAACAAAATGATAACAAAACGATAAACTTTGGAAAGCGTGAAGGTTTGGCAAGGCAAGTATCTATTCACCCCCCATACTAAAGTTAAACATTGTCCTCAATGTTTCGAGTCTAGGGGTGCAAAACACCCCCATACTAGAGACGTAGTCGAATGCCTAATCTAGCATGGAAAGGGTGTAACCAATAAGTTTAAAGCCGTTTATGAAGTGTGCTATAAACCTAAGGTTAGAACATAAAAGGATATATCATATGGATATTGGGAAAGGCCTCCAAAGCAAACGATCGAGTGCTCCCATGAAACGAACACGAGAGGCTCCACTCGTGAAGATGATGATCTAAAAGACACAATTCACAAACAACCACGGAACAAAGGTTGGAAGGGCACAAATCCCCTCACATTAACTACATTAGAAAGCAATAATATGTACATGGATAAGCATGGGTCTCCCCCACGAGGCACCTTGTTTTTGATAACCGAGTCAAAAGCTCGACTCGAATCCCCATAAATGTGATCATTTAGGGATAATCATGGTTTGGTCAATTTTTGGTGGGGCTTACATGATAAACAAGGCCCAAAAGTACATGGAGTACTTTAAAAATCCGATAAACGTATACCGGGGTCAAAGATAGCGTCCTCGTTTTCGGATGAAAGACGAGACAACACAACTCCAACACAAATCCCAATGGGATAGAAGAAAATAGGAGAGAAGAAATAGAAGGGTGGGACAATGGGTAAGTCATAACATTGAGCTACTCGAGGTAGACTCGCACCAATCAAATGAAAAGATTTTCCATTTATTGCATCGGTGGAAGACCGAGATTTCCCTATAAAATCAATTCCAGGATCAAATATCTCGTCCTCGGTGGAGAAAGGGGAGGGAACATAAGGAGCTTCCCCCATACTAAGTCCACACAAAGCATCGTCAAAAGGAGAAGACGAGTTTGTAGTACTCAAGACACGCGGTGATGACGGAGTTAGAATTATAGAAAAATCTTTTAAATTAAATTCAAAATCTTTTCCTTTTTCATCTTTTAAACTCTCCTCGTGAAAACCCGATTTAATTATGTCAAAAATATTTGGTGTATCTAAAACAATGTTAGTCACACTAAAAATTCTCACATTTTGAAAACGTTTTGGTTTAGGTGGTGGCAAGTTTTCAAATCTTTTGTCAACAAAGAAAACCTCCCCATCGGGATCAACGTATTCATCATCCGAAGAATCACTCGAGATTGGAATCATAGGCTTAACACTCTTAACCTCCATCGGCGGAGGGGACGGAACTTCATTTTTCTCAACAACTCCTAAAACTTTATTTGAAATCTTTTGACACATGTTTTTGATGGGATTGACATTGTACAAAGATGTGATTGAATAAACATGAGAAAGAGTGGAGTTTTGGGTTGCATTAATGACGAGTTCTTCCTCATTGAAACGAAGAGTGATTTTTCTTGCATGCACATCGATAAGTGCTCTCGAGGTATCCAAAAAAGATCGACCTAAAATTAACGGAACTTTAGGATCGATAGGAATATCAACAACAATGAAGTCCACGGGATAATAGAATTTCCCAACTTTCACAAAAAACGTCCTCAGCAACTCCACAAGCTAGAATCGTAGAATGATCGGCCATTTCGATTGACATTCTTGAAGGAGTGAGATTTGGAAGATTGAGCGACTTAAAAATCTCGAGAGGCATCAAATTAATACTAGCACCAAAATCGGCCAAGGCGTAGCATTCTTCCATGTCTTGGATAGCACATGGGATTAAAAACTTTCCAGGATCACCGACTTTTTGAGGTATGCGGCTTAGAAAAACCAAAGAACAACTAGACGATTTTTGCAATTTTTCTTTGTTATTCAACATACTTTTGAAATTCGCGGCAAATCGAGGCATCATGACTAAGGCGTCGGCAAAACTTATATTAAAATGCAAGTCACGAAACATTTTCATAAAGAGTTCAAATTGATAATTATTTCGTTCTTGTGCCTTTTCCTTGTCTCGTCTTGAAGGGTAGGGTAAAGGTGGTGTGGGTTGGGGCAAATTAGGCATAGGCATCGGCCTTGGAATCTCGGGTTCCATGATTGGTATTGGTTCAACCGTAGGTGTGGTTTGAGCGGTACTTCGTGGGATTGTAATGTGCTCCTTTTCAACCACGACCTCGGGTTCTTTCTCTTTTTCCTTCTCCATAGAAGTACTTGGACGAGAAGTGGGTTCTTTGAAAGTTTTACCACTACGAGTGGTAATAACCTTCAATTCTCCTTTCGGGTTCACGATGGTATCACTAGGAAGACCACCCGAAGAAGAGGGCTTACACATGATAGCTTCAAACATTTTAGCCATACGATCTTCAAACTTAGATTGCCTAGCATCCGCTTTCAACAATTCTTGCTTAATCTCATGTTGTCCTTGCTCCATTTTTTGTTGATTTTGTTGGAGTCGTGTGACATTTCCTTCCATTTTATTAGCATGAGTTTTAAGTTCATTAGCAAGTTCGTTTTTGAGCTCGTTTTTCAACTCGGATCTTAAGCTAACCATTTCACGTTGCATATTGTCAAACTTAGCATCATTAGCCTTAGCATAATTCAAAAACTCTCCTTGAAGATTTTTGGTGTGATCGTTTTGAAAACCTTGGGCATTAGTTTGAAAATCACGGTTTTGGTTTTGATTTGAAATTTGCCCATTTCCACTTTGGTAATTACCTTTGTTATAGTTCCTTTGATTTCCTTGGTAATTTCCACCTTGATTGTTGTTGTTGCGATAACTATTAGCATTTTGATTGGGTGGAGCTTGATTCGAACGTGAACCTTGACCGATTTGGTTATAAGTTCCCGTGGCTACAAAAGCATTCGAAGTGTTACCATCCGCGGTAATGCACTCGGAAAGATCATGAGCTCCCCCACACGACAAACAACTCTTAGAAACCGCTTTAACCGAAGCGGTGTTGGAAGCTTCTTGAGCCTTCCAATGGGACATAAGGTTTGCAAATCTATCGAAAAATCGGTTTTCTTCATTTGCTTCATCATGTAATGCATTGATACTTTGAGACGACGATGAGCCCCTTTTGGCAACACTCGGTGTGTGACGAGGGCTATAAACCTTAGACCTATTCTCGATTATGACCAAAGCTTCTTCAACCGTTTTACACAAAAAATTACCACCCGCGGCGGCATTTAAATAATCTCTTTCATGATCGTTAAGTCCATTGTAAAACGTGTCGATTTGGTGCAAATCGGAAAAACCATGATGAGGACATTCATGTAACATCTCCTTAAACCTATTCCAAGCCGTAGAAAAACTTTCATTTGATTCTTGTGAAAATTTAGAAATTTCATTCTTCAAATGCGTAGTCTTAGAGGGCGGAAAAAATTGGTTCACGAACTTCGAAACGAGATCCTTCCACGTCAATATAGAATTGGGTGGCTCTTTCTCTAACCAAATTTTAGCGGGCCCCGCTAAGGAATACGGAAATAACATCATCTTAATCGAGTCATTCGAGACATCCTTGAATTTGCACGTGGCGGTAAGACGATTAAATTGGCGGATATGGTTGTGGGGATTGTCCTTCTCATCACCACGGAATTTGTTGTTTTGGATCATCGACAACAAACCCGTTTTAACTTCAAAATTCTCCGCAAGGATAGCGGGAATCACAATAGCTTCTCCATAACCCTCGGTGGGTGCTTGAAGTAACTCCATCATAGTTCGATTCGCCATGGTTGGTTCTTCTCGTACAATGGGTTCGTCAATAGGAGACACCTCACTAGAAAGAGTGAGTGATTTGTTTCTTCGTTTACGAGCACGTCTAGCTTTAGAGCGAGTTTGCATAAACGTCACGTACAACGAGAAGGCGAGCAAAGAAGATTCTTTTTGGTATTTTGTGTTTTTTCAATTTTTTTGTGGTTTTTGATTGTATTAACCTTTTGGAATTTGGTGAATGTATTAAGTAGACAACAAAGTCCACAAATCTCCTCACTAATCAAATCTCTTGATTAAAAAGGCCTCAAGGAATGAAAACGATCACGTGGAGTGAACGCCTTCGATGACTTTAGAACGATGGTGGAACACCAAATCGTTCAAGAGGGTTTAATCAAATGAAACCAAGAAAATATATATGATATGTAATAATACTTTGGGCGGCAAAACCCTCGATTCACTCTCAAAATCAAATACGCACAAGCAAGCGGAGGAAACGAGGCGGCACGAAGCACTTAAGAGCCTTTTTCCTTTAGGTTGTGAAATACAACCGCCTTATACCCAGCTTATAGTTTGTATTATCAAGATTAAGCTTCACGAAAGTATTTATCTATTTTTGCCTTTTTCTTTGGTTTGAGATTCGAATACAATGATCGAGTGATGAAATCCCGAATCAAGGTTGTGATTGCTCACGTATTTGGAGTACTTGTGTATTTATTGTTCTACGTATACAATATAGTAATAGTATTCACACAAAAACCAAAAAACGATAATACGTATTAATAGAGTGCTATTAATACAATTATATTTATGGCTAATATATAAAAACAACAATGGTCAATCAAAACACAACACGCCTCCCCGGCAGCGGCGCCAAAAATGATAGTTGTAAAATCACACTTGTTTAGGAAAACAAGGCAATAATATAGGGTAAGCACGACGATTTAGGAAAACCGTGTGTAAATGACCCAATGAGGTGAGTTCGTTCTCTCGAGGAGGCACGTGTGTTGTGTAATGAATGATTGATTATGTTTTTGATTATTAATGAGAAGAAAAGAAGAGAAAATGACGAAGACGAAAAAAAATAGAAAAATAAGGCAAAAACACTACTAGAAAGTTACGACGTAAAACGTAAAAAACACAAAATTTAAAATTTTAACCTAAAAATTCCTAAAAATTACTAAAAATCCCAAATAATATTCTAAGAGTTTACAAAAAATCCAAAATTGCCAAAACCTTTTAATTAATTTAATAATGACTTTTTAATGCTAATTAAAGCCCTAAAAATCACTTTTAAATATTAAAAAGCCCTAAACAAGATTTTATAGTTTGTAAACCTCAAAAATGACCTAATTAAACTAAAAACTATTTTTAAAAATTTTAAAACCAAATTAATCTATTTTTAAACTCCTAAAAACTATTAAATCTATTAAATCTTAAATTAATTCTAAAAATTAATTGAAAAGCCTAAAAATTATTCTACAAATGGGAAAAGTCTTAATTAATGATAAAGATCCTAGGAAAAATGAAAAAGAAATTAAAATAAAACTTTTTATTTTAATGAATAAAATAATATTAAAATATTCTAAAAAAATTAAAAGTTCTTAAATAAATGCTAAAAAATTCTCAAAAATCCTAAATAATCTAACTAAGAAGAAAATGTAAACAAAAGTTTCTGAAACCTTTTAATTAATTTTGTATTAGTTTTTAAAGTTGCCTAAAAAACTTAAAATTAAATAAAATTAAAAATTAAAGTTTTTGAAAACTTTTTTATATGTAAACCTCAAAAATAAGAATTAAAACCTAAAAACTATTTTTTTTGTATTTTTTAACTACTGTTCACTATTTTAAAATGACTTTCTAAATTTAAAATTAAAAATAATCCTAGAAATTAATTAAATAATAGGAAAAATAATTTTTTAAAACAGAAAAGTCCTAAACTATCATATGTTCCTAGGAAAAATCCAATAAGCCCAAAAAGCTTAATAAATAAGCTTAAAATGACTTAAAAGCTCACGGCTTATTTTAGATAAGCCAAAACAAAACCTCTATAAGTAATGGGCCTTGCCCATCTTTACACAAGATTAAAGCTAGCACACTGGTAAGGACTCTGAACCCTCCAACGAGAGGTCAGGGGTTCGAAGCCAGGCTAGTGGTTTTTGCAAAACTTTTTTTTTTTTTTTTTTTTTTTTTTTTAAAACTTAATCCAGTGACCCTTAATAGCTTCTAGACACAATCCTTTTTCACTTTTTAGCACTGATTAATCAAGATTAAAGTAAAAAAACGTGACAGATTGGATTTTTATGAACATAAGCTTTGTTTCTTTTCTTCACAAATGGTGAGAGCCAAAAGGATTTGGCTGTGGACTTGTTTGGTGGATATTTCTTGGAACACAGGCACCCTTGTGCTCTTTCTGAGCACAAGGAGTCAAGAACAACAAGAATTAACAACTAGCAAGCAAAGAATCACAACCAAATACTCACACAGGCCATGTTAAGTTGCTGAGGTAAAAATGAAGGTCTGGTGGACTTTTTGAGCTATCAAATGCACCCTAATGACTTTCAAGGTCCCAAACTTAGCATACAAACTCACAACAGATGTAATAACAATTTCAAACTCTAAAACACCCTAAGTCTTAACAAATTTCAAGATCTCATGCACAAAAAAAATCATCAAAACTGGCAGAATAGTGCACATGCAGATTTTTGACTTTCTTAGTCCTTTTTTAATCACACAAATTGCTTCCAAACCTTTCTAATCTTACTTACTAACTAGCAACAACCTAACTCAATCTATTATCAACCTTCTAACAGCCTTATAGAACACAATTAAAGATCCTTGTCCTGTTAAAACCCGAATCCAAACACCACTTTATATTCTTGAAACTAAGATTTAACACTACAAATCCTTGCAACCCTTAACCAAAATGACCAATAGGCTTCTAGACATGCATACTAACACATAAGGACTGAAATCAAAAAATCAAAACAACTAAATCAACAAATCAAACAAATTCATTCAAACTTCACTTTCTGAAATTTTAACAAGGTCACAAGGTTTTACCTTAAGACCTTACTTCCAAGGTCTTTGTGGTTGCTTAACCACCTCCCTACCAACACGGGTTGGTGCTGAACACAGATCAACAACAATGCTTCCTACCTGTTTAAGAAAAATCAAGCAAAAACAAACAATATCCAATATTTCTGTTTTTCTTTCTTTCTTCTTAAAAACTTTTCCAAAAACTTCCAAATCTTGAAACACACGTTTTAATACACTCAAAATCTACAAATCACAGTTCCTTTCCACTTTCACTTCAAAGAACCATGATTTATGAATTTTAACCCTACTTTGAAAACCTTTTTGAAAATCTTAAATTTCTCAAAACTTTTACAATTTAATGGAACTCAGTTAATTGCATATAACATACACCAATTTTTATCAATATTAAAAAGGGATTACAATTGTATACCACAAATACCAAACTTTTAATTTATATAAAAAAAAGATTACAAGTGTTTATGCAAAAACTGGAACAACCTAAAATGATGAACAGGCTCATCATTTTATACACCTAATAGAACATTCTAGGCTAAAAATTAAAAAATACAAAAGCATAAACCCTAATTATATGGAAATCTCCAAGTTGCCCTTTTCTTGTTGACGAATCTTGGTCAAAAACACCACCATGTGATATGACAGCTTGTTGGATGAATCGTGGACGTCAAATTAATCTTGGGGACAAAGGAAACTCATCCAAGCGTTCAATTGGTCGGGGCATGGGGTTGTGGGAAAGTGACGGGTGCAGGGGAGTGCATTTGTGAGGACCACAGGCCACGTGGCACTGTTCTGAAGGGTGGGATTAAGTGAGGGGATCCTCAATTAAGGATCTGCACAATTTGGTCTTAAACCCCTTTGGATTTAACTTGATTGAAATTAGGGTTCGTGGGTGTTTAAGGGGGGTTTAATCTGTTTTTATGTTTAAACAAATTTGAAAAGATGTTTAAGGTGGGAAAAGGGGTTAAGTGGGGTGTTGACCCTGGTTTGACCATGTATTAAAAAATAAACCGGGTAGGGTATTGGGTAGGGTCGGGCAAGATATGGGTTGGTGGGTAAATGGGTGGGTAGGGTTGACGTGTCATGGTCTGGTTGGGTGGGAATGTTTGGTGGTTAGGCAGAAATAGTCCCCAAGCTTTGTACTTCTTTCCACTTTGTAATAAATGTCCAACAGCGCTTGTTTTCTCTTTGTCAACTTTTGACAACTTGTCAAAAGTGGCACAAACTCTTCCAAAAGTTTTTCCAAGGGTATTAAATGCATATTCTTGAATCCCAAGGGCTGAACTTGTAATATCTTCAATCATAAAGGATCAAACTTGTACATTTGATATTTTGAGGGTCAAATGTGACAAGTTCTTCAAAGATGAGGGGCCATTTTTGCCAATCTTCAATTCTTCAAGGGTCATTTTGCAAAATTCCAAACTTGGGCCCGGTTCATTGTGCGAATTCGTTTCCCGTGTTCGTTTTTGATTGATTCTTGTGTTCTTTTGCCAATTCCTCAATATCCGTACCTAAAAATACACAAGTAACAAACACGAGCATATATTTGGTCTATTTTATGATATTTTATGCAATTTAAGGCCGTTTTGGACGATGAGACCATGTATAAAAGCAGTCTCATCAATGAGCATACTATAGGGGTAATTGAGAAAGACGCCTAGAGCATTGGCGTGAGATTTGGAGATAGTTGGAGAACGCATTATATTAGGAAGAATTCTCCTACAAAGAGAGAGACACCGGTGAGAGGGGCATATTCCCCATTGATAAGGATATAAGGAATAAAGGAGGAAACACCTAAATTATAGGCTGAAGACGGGATATAAGATGGTATGGAAATTAAGATTGTGGAGAGAAAAGCGAAAAGTAGTATGGAGGAAGAATGATTCGAGGGAGCAAGAGGTTGTGAAGATAGTGGGTGATATTGAAGAGAAACCGTTAGAGCAAGAGGTTAGTAGTCACGAACAATGGAACGTCCACCTAGAGAAAAGGTGTAACACATGTTAGTATGAAGGATGGTTAGTTACTTGGTGTCGAGCATGGGAAATCAAGGACGAGGTGGTGGTTATGACATGTTTCTTGTGAATATTATGGGAAGCTTTTGGTTATGTAATCCTACATATACCATTGGATGTGTTTAAGGTTGGGAGAACTTCCGAATGATGGAAAATCCGTAGAGGATAGAAGCCGTTAAGTATGGTGAAGGGAATTGCAGTAGAAACTGTCGGAGTTAATTCATAGGAGATAAGGTGGATCACCGTTATAGTGGGATGAAGTTAGAAGCGGCCAACGTATTGGACCGGAGGTGGATCGGAAAACAATGGAGGTGGTGGCAGTGACTAGGTAGAGGTTGAAAATAGCAAAGAACCGAAAAGAGAGCTATGCGGACAAGAGGCGTAAGCCGTTGAGATTTGAGATAAAGTTATGCTAAAGGTTTCACCATGGAAAGGGGTGATGCGGTTTGGAAAGAAAAGGGAAGTTAGCACCTAGATTTGTGGGTCCATCTGAAATCCTTGAAAGGATTGGGCTAGTGGCGTATAGGTTAAGATTACCGGAGGAATTGAGTAGTGTGCATGACGTATTTCATGTATCAAACTTGAGGAAATGCTTAGCAAGAACTGACTTGCAAGTACCGTTAGATGATATTAGTATGGATACGAGTCTTAGTTTTATACCGTAGTTATGGGTAGATGGAATTTGGAACGTAGACTAGAGTTCACGTGGGAACGGGAAGGATTTATGAGGAGCAAGTATCCTTAACTAATTGATAATAACGATCCTAAGGAGTAAATCTCGGGACGAGATTTCTATTAGGAGGGAGTGATATGACAACCGTGGTTTTGAGGTTCGTCACTTGGTCTTATTTTAAGGTTAGTTTATTTGTGACTATGTGATTTACGTGTTTACATGTTATTTTGCGTGAACGAGGTTGGTGTGGATATCGTTTATGGGTATAAAGTACTCATAAGTAAATCGAGGAACGGTTATTTCATGTTCATGAGCTCACAAATTAGTGACTATGAAATGAAATGGTGTTATTTTGGTGTTTTACGTATACGTATAAGTATTATAGTAAATCGTATTTTTTTTACGATTTGGGGTTTAGCATTTGGAGGTCTCGGGTAAGGTGTTTAGTCATGTGAGTATTTTTCGGGATGGTTTTAAGTCATTTAGGACTTAGTTATAAAGTTTATTTCAAAATTTAAGATGTTTTTTTAAAACTGTATATTTTACGTTTTTTCGGTATACGCGTAAAATTGACTAGTTTTACGGTTTTAAGGTTTCAGAGGCTTTAGGAGCTGAAATAAATTAAGGTATTATTAATAACATAATAATAAGTAAAATAAGAAAAAAAATAAAAAAAAAATATATGAATCGGGTTTTAAACCGACTAGAAAAGAAAAAGAAAGGATAATGGGCCAAAAGACACAACTTGAGCCCAATTTGGAAAAGCCTTTTTAATAAAACATATAAATACCATGTTTATATCACAAAAATCGGTTTTTCATTAATTTTCTCCCCTTTTGGCCGAATTTTTACAAGCCCTAATTTAGGGATTCATCAAAAATAATTTTCTTGAAGATTTGAGGTAAAAATCTTGATTTAATTCTTACAGTTTTCTTGTTTTATAGCATTAAGGCTTCAAGTTTTATGTAATCAATTTATATGATGGATTAGAGTTCTTAATAGATCTGTAATTAGGGGTTTTATAACAATTAACATGATTAGGATAATGATTTGTGATTATTAGTGATGTTAATTAGGGTTTAATCATGTTTAAATTCGTTTTTAAAAACTGGGCAGATTTTTGAGTCGCTTTTTTTGATCATATCTAGAGTTCTACAAACTTTTATTTTGCGACCCAAGCATCCCTGAATAGGTAATTGAAGTGGATTTCAAATGCAAGAAACGAGAACTAAATTGGAGGTCGGGAGGTGGGTCAAAAACAGGTTACAACAGTCAGAGGTCAAAACAGTTTTAAAATCAGTCGGGTTTAATTTAACGTTTTAAGGTGATTGGGGTACTTAGGAGTACACTTGAGCCCTCTAATGAGCATGGGTGTTGGTTTATATATTAAATAATAGAACTGAAGGGTGGCTAAGCAAATGGGTTAGGGTAAGACCCCTAATCATAACAAACTTTTTGTATGTTCAAAATCGATAAAATGCGGATAGACAGAAGTATATATATATATATATATATATATATATATATATATATATATATATATATATATATATATATATATATATATATATATATATATATATATATATATATATATATATATATATATATATATATATATATATATATATATATATATATATATATATATATATATATATATATATATATATATATATATATATATATATATATATATATATATATATATATATATATTTATCGGGGCCTAACAGTAGCTTTAAGGTTGGGGCAAAAAGGAGGAGTTATCTAAGATATGTAAGGTCATAGGTTTTCCTTTACAGAGATCATGGGTATGTTTAGGTGGGAGTTTGGCTTATAGTTTGGAGACCTAAAAACTGAGACTATTTTGGGTAAAATGTTAACGGGACGGGTTATGAAGTAAACTGAGTTAAGGGCTTTATAGAGGGGTGTAATGAGATGCTTAGAGCATATAAATAAGGTATATATATGGGAGAAGGTTAGATGTCCATCATAGGTTGATGAGCCATCTTAGTGTTTGGTTCAAGTTTAGATTGTGTGCTTTTGTTTGTTAGCTTTTTGCTAGTGCGCGGACTTTTAGAGAAGCTCAATCAGGTGAGTTTCATAGTCCCATATCTTTTAATGATTTTCACTTCCAGATGGGATGGAAGAGACACTGTATGGTTTTGTAACTAATGGTGTGAATGTTTTTATGGTTTTGTAACTATGTGATTCTTGATTGTGTTTATGATTTGGATCGGGGGACACGTACCGTCTCCGTTATTGTGGTGGTACCAAGGGGATGTTGACAAGGCGGGGCCTTGGGGAGGTACATAGATGGGTGAGAATCTATGGGACCAATGGATAATGACAAGGCTGGGCCTTGGGATTGGTACATAGGTGTATGGGCGCCTATGGTACCATGGTGTTTAGTAAGGCTGGGAGCCTTGGATTTGGTTTGGAATGATTGATCTTTAATGTTAGTTGTTAATGCATACTTATAGCACATTGTCCATATGTTTAGTGGTTTATGGTTGTTCACAGCTTATTATAATCTATTTTCGGTTAGAGTCTAAACCTATGACTCTCACCAACATTATGTTGACGTGTTTTAGTGTCTCTTTCAGGTGATAAAGTGGTTAAGCGTGAGAACATATGTGGCTAGGATTGGAGTCGCGTAGGAATGCATTTAGAAGGAGATCCTCGTTCCTTCTTAGTTTATTTTTCTGTTTGTTTCAATAAGTGATACTATGAACCTATATGTTGATTTGTTTGTGTTATTTGTTTGTCTTGGGTAAGAGGTAGGACTGTTACCTACTTACCTAGACTCCTGCATTGATGAGATATTGTCATGACATTTGTGTCACCTTTTATGACATTTCTAATTCATATAGTTCTCTCTATGGACACGCTATTGTTGTGATGATATCCATGCGTCGCGTCCCATATTCCGCCATGGTGGGGTGTGATAGATTCTCAAGCTTATCCTTGTAAATATTATTGCTTTCTAATAGTGTAATGCGGAGACTTGTGCTCTTCTAACCTTTGTTCCGTGTTTTTTGTGATTGTGGTTTATTAGGTTCGTCGTCATCTTTGAAGCCTCTCGTTTTCGTTTTATGTATCACTCGAGCTTCGATCGTTTCCTTTGAATATTCCAATATCCGATAATATCCTTTTACGTTCTAACAATTATCTTATTAGCATGATTCATAAACGGCTATAGATTATTCGTTTTACCCTTTCCATGCTCAAGATTAAGCATTCGATTTTTCGTCTCTAGTATGGGGGTGTTTCACCCTTAGACTCGAAAAATTGAGGACAATGTCTAGTTTTTGTATGGGGGTGAATAGATACTTCACCTTGCTTACGTCATCACGCAATCCAATTTTCATCTTTTTGATATCATTTTATGCATAATAAGGCTAAAAATAGCCAAATTTTAAAATTTTTCTTGTTTTTCATAAGTGTTTAAGACATGAATGTAGGTTTTCTGATGGTGAGAATAAGAGTAATTTTTTACTTTACCGTGCGTGTTGAGCACTTAGCTGCGATTACTCAACTATATTAGGCTAAGTCTCATTAAATTCAGGACGAGAAATGATAGCGTTAATTATAAGTTACTATGCTAAACGTAGATTTCTCGTATTCTTTCAAAAACTCATGTGTCCTAATTATTTGCTTATTCTGCCTACGCTTTTATATAAATTTTGTTAATAAATATGGTTTTTGTGGTTTGGTCTTAATTATTGGTTTCTTATTGATTCTCGTAGCTTCCATGTAATTAAATTGAGAAAACATTAATGAATCGTTAGCGTCACGGTTTTGAAGTATTGGCACCCGAATAATCAAAGGCTTCCCCAATAATAATTTTAAGTTCTTGTTTACCTAGATCAAGCAAAAATTTGAAGCTCGCAAGGCTGAAAAATTTATGCAAAATTGAAGTGAATGTCTTAAATCTTGAATCCTTAAAGATCCAAAATTCACCTTAGGGTGAGGATATATGTCAAGTCACAATAAACACCTCATGGCAAGGTTAAATAAAAGACAAGGGCAAGAACGAAGTCATAATAAAAGCTCCATGGCGGAGTTGAATAAAAGATAGAGGTAAACTATGATAATCAAAGCCACCGATGATGAGGTGGGTCATAAAATTCATGCTAATAAGTCTCATGTTCAAAACCATTATATAACTGTGTTTATCGATCCTTTTTGTTGACTTAATTTTTTGACATCGTTGTCTATTAAGAGAAATTATTAATTCGAAGATTTTGATTACACCGTTAATGCTCTATTTTTGGACCTAATACCTATTCATGTAAGAACTCGTACTTTCCCTGCATTATTTTATTCTGTTATTCATGCTTCTTGAATTTTCCAACGTATTACATTTTCTTGTAATTTTATATGTAAATCATGACATCATGATAATTTTAATAAATTATAATTTTCAAGTATTTTTTGATCATTGATAAATACTTTATCTGGAATTATAAAATTCTTATTTTATTTTTCCATATTTATTTAAATCAAAATTTTTGATTTAAAATCACCCGCGTGCGTTTTACAACGAGTTTACTCAAGATCAATGAACAACGAGAATTCCTAGTGATCGTGATATGGACGGATGCCCAAAATTTTACATTTTATTATCGATTAGTTCGATAATTAATATTTTCGACGATTTCGTTTTAATTACATGTTAAGTCGTGTCGGGAAACCATAATATCATATTTATGATGCACTTTAATTTTTGAAAAGTATTTTTACGAAACTCGAGCCCCGTAAATATTTTCAAGATTTACTAATAGTCATTTTCTACCCTTTAAACTATTAATTGTTTTTAAGTCCATAAGTTTCAAAATTGGCAAGATTGATCCCTCTACCCACCTACCATATAAATACCTTTTTTTATCAAAACACATACAAAAACACAATTTAACAAAAAAATCATCATCTCCTCCTCTCCTCCATTTATGTCGCCACCTTTAACAACCCAACACACCCCTAAAATCTTGATTTTTACCATAAATCTCTTAAAACTAACTTAAGACCACCTCCTAAAATCTTATGATGATTCTTATGGTACCAAAATTTATCACAGGCACCAAGATTTCATGATTTCATATTTTTGTGGTTTGAAAGTGTTTTGATCATCATGCATGTGATGATCTAGGTAGGATCCTCATGTTTTCATATTAAAAAGTTGTATTTTTGATCTTGGGTTTTTGTTAAATTTGTCATGCAAGTGTTATAGGAGTTTTTGGTTGATGGGTTTGATACCAAAGGAAAAGAAGAGGTATGGATCATGGTGGATTTGGGTCAAAAGAATGTTTTTCTATGATTTTTTAAAGTATATATTACATCAGTCAGTTTAGGATGATTATTCGTGTGTTTAAGATTTGAGATAGGATAAGATTATTTGATTATGTTGTAGAGTTTTCCGAGACGCTCGTTTTGGTATAAGATAGAGCTTTTAACTCATTACGAGTTAAAAGTTATGCTAGTTTTAGTATTCGTGTACTGGGAGACGCAAGTCAGCACAATCCGAAATTGTTGCTGATTTTGGGTCGACTCTCGGGGAATTTAGGCTTGGTTAGATAAATGCTACTACTGGTTTTCAAAGTTTATAAACCTAATATGATGAGTCTATTAATGGGTTTAAAAGGCGGATTGTGAAAATAGTACCTATAAATTGGTCTAAACGGTTTTATAAAACAAGTATACAATTTGGTCCCAAATTTTAGAGTCGAGTAAAGTGTCGAGCTGATGGGTTTTAAAGTGAGAGCTTTGTCTCAAATTTTGGCAGGGTCTTATATAGGTTATAAGTGACCTTGACACCAAGTTTCATCTAAAACGGACAAGTCTAGATAGGGTAGATCGGTGTGTACATTCGAGGTGTACTTGCTGATTTTATTTTGGACACATAGTTCAATGCTTGTGTTGCGTGAGTTTGAGTATTCACTATCGGACATGGTGACTTATTCAAGTGTTTAGTCATTATATAAATGAATTAGCTACTATTCCAAATAAGGTTAAGGGATAGTTTGACTTGCGTTGATTTGTCGTCATATGACGGGTCAATTTCATGAGTGTAAGTGTTTAAACGGGTAGTGTTGGATAAATGGGTTTGTATGAATTCATTTGGTTCGTGTCATTGGTTTTGAAATATGAAAACCTTGAAAACATTTGAGTCATATTATATTTGGTATATATATCGATATTTGAGTTCGAGACTTAACGCGCGTCTTATTGTGATAGGTTGCGGTTTTCGTGTTTTCCCGGGCATCCACATCGTCGGTGATCGTCTCACTACCATTGTTTCTACTCAGTTGCTGAGTACCGTGATTGACTTACCTCGTGGCTAAGGTGAGTTCATAGCCCCTTTTTACTTATACATGGTTTCTAAACACGGGGTGAGATTTTACATGATGGAACACAACCATTTAAAAACTGTATACTATCCAGAACTTGTATGCTATCCAGATCGTGTATGCTTTCCATACTTCTGATATTATTATTGATTTTTAGTCTAGCCTTGAGTTTCCTCGTCTGATCATGAACCGTTAATTAATCATGCTACCAATGGCGGATGTTGTGGGTGGATCCATCGGGATTGACTATCCCCATCCCGATTACCTTGACGCACTAATATTTGTTTATACTTGAGTATTTAGGCTGAATACTCCCTAGAGGAACTTACATTGAGTTAAGCTTCGGTACATGAACTGAACAGCAATAATAATAATAGTATCGGACTATGGTTGACGTATATAACCATTTCCCCTACTACGTGTTTACAAATGAATGCTTGTGTTCCACACATTTACTGCTAAACCTATGAATATCACTCAACTATATGTTGACGATTTTACATGTTTAATCTCAGGTATTATTACCTAGCTTTGCTTGGATGAGAGCCGCATGATATTATCGTAGCTTGGAGATTTCTGTGATGCTTTTAAAAGACTGTTTTTAGTAAAAAACTGTCAGAAGTTTATTCTATCTTTTTTGGAAACCATATGTTATAAATCATGATGAAATAATATATTGTCCGCTTATAAAACTCTAGGACCTTTGTAGTAAAACTCTGACCTTTTATGATGTAATGTATATGTTTTTATTACGTCAATTTTGTGTCAACTGTAATTCATTGTTTCTTGTATCATGATGTGGAACCCCCTGTTGTCTAGTTGTTTCCTTGCCTGATTCTGGGGTCTCACAGATTGGTGTCAGAGCGATGGTTATAGGGAACTGAGTCGTTTTCAAAAACTTAGTGTATAACCGAAAGTTTAAATATTTCATGTTTTAAGGTCAAACACAGAATCTGCCATTGTTGTTCGATATCTGCGCGGGTAACTCTCTAATCCTTATTATTTACTTTTAATTATCGTTTTAATATTTCATCTCTTTATTTCATTTTGAAATATTACATCACCTTAATGACGATAATTACTATGTCTTTTCGAAGCCTTTGTGCTTCATGAACTATCCTTGGATATTACTTGATTACATCTACTCTTACTGTATTTCTGGAATTCTTGTTCTTGTTCTTGTGAACTAATCTGATTACGATGATATTATATCGTTATGATGTTACATACTTGTATTTAGAGCGCATATGCTGTCGACCTTTCATACTCATTTTTCTGAGTACTATTGCTATCTTGTTTATGCGTGATACGACTGACCTCATATACTCGTTCTTTTTTAACCGTCTATTTTTCTCAACCCACTGTTACATGTTGTGTATACTCTCGTGATACCATTGTTCGGGATTGAATAAGCGTTGTTTTTGATGAAACTTCTGATTTTCATTCTACTACCGCGTGTTGCTTTCATTGTTTAATTTCTTTAAAATATCTATTTAGATATACAGATTACTTTTCGATCATTTGTGATTGGATGTCTTGAAAAATAGTCTATAGACCATTGTGTAACTCAATGTGTCTCCCAGAAAGACTAAAGGACATCGTGTGATTCACACATCTTGAAGCATTCTTTGATGCAGTGTTGAGTAATATCATGAGTTTTCATAATCTTGATTGACCTTTACGTCACCGTTTTACATGACAATTGTGCATAGACTACATTTTATTTCATTGACCATTCTTCGTTTCGACTTCCAATTACAACGTCCGTTGTAACATGAAAACACCATCGTTATCTTGTAATTCATCCTCTATTGTGTAGCGACTGTTTGAATTACAATTCTACTTCTATAAACCTTTACCCTCCTTTTTTCATTAAACCTCCTCGCATAGGAGTGCGACTTGTTAATGTCCCGTTTCTTTCTCGATATGTCTTGTGATTTTAGAAAAATCACACCGCCAAAAGACCTTCCTCTATCGCATCTTGAAACCTAAGACATGGAGGTCATGCGCCATTTTGATTTCTTAGTTTATCGTTGGCATTCTTGAACCATTTTTATTTTATGTTTTTCCTTACATGATTAGATTATACAATCTCTTCTTTTTCGTCTTTATGAAATCCACAAGTCTTGTGTGTACATTAATTCTGGGTTATTATAAAATTGGATTTAATTTCAAGGTGTGTCGAAAAATATACTTTGTGCAGAAGATTTACAGATAATTTAACAGTGTCGAGAAAATATTTTTATAACTTTAGACATAAAAATATATATTTCTACATGTTGAGATGTTCGTTTAGGACATAATATTTTTACCAGTAAACTTTAAAATCGAGCAAGTTACGCTCATTTGAAATTGTAAAATCTAAGAAGTTATTTTCCGAATAATTCTAAAATATCATTTTGTTGATAGATTTAATGCAAGGACATTTTCGTCCATTTTTTATCCGTTTCAAGTCTCGAGTAAAACTAGAAAGTTATTCAAAACCTCGTTTTACATCGAATTGCATTAGACTTCGAGTCTTAAAAAATATCATTTAGCCAATTAATGGGTCTGGTCAAACCCAAAAGTCAAACCCAAAAATCCAAGTTGACTAAAAAGGTCAAAACTGATAGAAGTTAAAAACATGGTTTGAAGCATTTTAAGGTCGTGTGAGTTCGTAAAATTGTAACTAATAATATTTTACTACCATGAAACATTGATTGCGTTTGAAAACGTTTACAAATAGTAACTTGAGCTCGGTCATACATAAATCTTGAACTTTTAGGAACCAAGTAATTTGATAAACTGATGCTCTACTTTCTTAAAAGTATATCTGTGCCAAATAAATTACGATATGAACACATACGGATTCCTTATTCCCTTCTTTTATTTATTACTTATTTGTCATTCTACATTGTCCTTCTTTGCTTCTATCGTACCACTGATTTGGCCGAGGTTTGAAGTTCTTGTCTCCATATCGTTCGTTATCGTCTTGACACGTGTCTCATGGCGATTCCGGCTAAACCTTTTGAATCAACTTTTTAATTATGTTTCTTAAAAAGTTAGATAAAATAAAGTTTTGAAAACATTTACATGTTATGCGAGTAGCACCAGTTCGCGACATACACATATGAACCCTTATCTTTTCTTGAACGAAGTACATGCCTCAAGCACATATTTATTTACTCAACGATCTTTGTTTTACTTGTTACCTCATCATCCTTATGATACAATTCTCGTCACCACTTGTCTAGTTTCATACCATTGATACCAACACTTGAATGTTTCAACGTTGTTATGCTTCTACATCGATCAACCTTCTCTATCTATTTTGGTAGACCTTCGAAACATCTCTGGACACGAATAGTGTGTTATGACTGGAAGTGACGAATGATTCGTGTATTTGTCATTATACGTGTTAGACGTTATCATCTTGAAGTTCATTCGTGTGAACCACGTGTGACTTCGCCTCTCATTGTTAATGTTGCTCATTTTACTGGAATTACTCTCAAGTGACTTCTTAATAATTTTCTTTGATTCGAAAATTCGTTGTGTGGCTTTTCTCCTCCGATCGTGTATCGACCACCGAGAATTTAATAAGCCGTTGTTGGTAACGCCAACTACACTCGTGAATTAATCTTGCTGAATCCTTTGTTTCTTATTGTCCTTATCATCGATGCATCTGTTCGGTCATGTTTGTTAAGGATTGATACAAATTTTGTTTCATTCCCTCCTATCATTGCTTGTATACAAATTGTTGACCTTTATATGTCTCATATTAGTTGCTGTCTTGTCACCTTTTTTAAATCAGAATATGTCAAGCTATATCTATTAAAGTAATTGATTTTATCATACTTTACTTTCAATATAACAAAATTATTAAATTAATTTATGAATTCTAGCAATGATTTTAAATAACTAGAAAATATGTTTTTCTCTAATGGTAGCGATAAACTTGAGCTTCTAGCAGAAACTTCATGCAGCCATCCAAAAGTTCTTAAGCCGATCAGGATAACTATTTTGAACTGTTCTACTTTTGCTTTGAAAATCCTGATCAAGAAAAAGATATAGCAACACCTTACTCACCAAATATAGATAGTTTGATTTTAAATCACTACACCTTGTAAAATTTTCTTTTAATCAAGAAAATATTTAAACGGAGTTTTAAAGTAATACCAAAATCCTAGACAACTGATTTTGACAGCTTGTATTTTAAGTTATCATATGTAATTCATGTTTCCCTTCTATATCTCTTATAAATAGATTCTTACGTTTTAAGATTGACATGTTTATAGTTGCACGAATTGTGACTCCTTGTTGATTAACAACCTTGGTTCATTTAGCGCACTTTGTCCGTTTAAGCAATTTTTGTGTTCATGTTATCTCTCGAGATTCCTCTGTACTGAAAGGCCATTATTGTAATCCGAGTTTGAAAAATTTATTCGAAGAAGAGTTAAGAAACTGAAGCATACGGAATTCCAATTGTTAAGGTACGTCGTGGTGTAGAAATTACCTGGGAAGCAACGGATTTGTTCTACACTTTGTACCTCCTCTTGTTTGCATCTTCTACTATTTTTAGGAGAACTCTGAGGGACCAGAGTTCCTTTAGGGGGGAAGACTGTAAGAACCCGTATTTTCCCTGCATTATTTTATTCTGTTATTCGTACTTCTTAAATTTTCCAACGTATTATGTTTTCTTGTATTTTTATGTAAATCCTGAGATCATGATAATTTTAATAAATTATACTTTTCAAGTATTTTCTGATCATTGATAAATACTTTATCTGGAATGATAAATTCTTATTTTATTATTCCATATTTATTTAAATAAAAATTTTTGATTTAAAATCACATGCGTGCGTTTTATAACGAGTTTACTCAAAATCCATGAACAACGACAATTCCTAGTGATCGCGATACCGATGGATGCCCAAAATTTTACATTTTATTATCGATTGTTTCGATAATTAATATTTTCGATGATTTCGTTTTAGTTACGTGTTAAGTCATGTCGGAAAACCATAATATCATATTTATGATGCACTTTAATTTTTGAAAAGTATTTTTACGAAACCCGAGCCCCGTAAATATTTTCAAGATTTACTAATTGTCATTTCTATCCTTTAAACTATTATTTGTTTTTAAGTCCACAAGTTTCAAAATTGGCAAGATTGGTCCCTCTACCCACCTACCATATAAATATTTTTCTTTTTTTATCAAAACACATACAAAAACATAATTTAACAAAAAAAATCATCATCTCCTCCTCTCCTCTATTTATTCTGCCACCTTCAACAACCCAAAACACCCCTAAAATCTTGATTTTTACCATAAATCTCTTAAAACTAACATAAGACCATCTCCTAATATCTTATGATGATTCTTATGGTACCAAAATTTACCACATGCATCAAAATTTCATGATTTCATGATTTTGTGGTTTGAAAGTGTTTTGATCATCATGCATGTGATGATCTAGGTAGGATCCTCATATTTTCATATTAAAAAGTTATATTTTTGATCTTGGATTTTTGTTAAATTTGTCATGCAAGTGTTATAGTACCAAAGGAAAAGAAGAGGTATGGATCATGGTGGATTTGGGTCAAAAGAATGTTTTTCTATAATTTTCTAAAGTATATATTACATCATTAGGTTTAGGCTGATTTTTCGTAGGTTTAAGATTTGTGATAGGCTGTGATTATTTAATTTTGTTGTAGAGTTTTCTGAGACGCTCGCTTTGGTATAAGATAGAGCTTCTAACTCATTACGAGTCAAAAGTTATGCTAGTTTTAAAATTCGTGTACTGGGAGACGCAAGTCGGCACAATCCGAAATTGTGGCTGATTTTGGGTCGACTCTCGGGGACTTTAGGCTTGGTTATATAAATTCTACTACTGGTTCTCAAAGTTTATAAACCTAATATGATGAGTCTATTTGTGGGTTTAAAAGTCGGATTTCAAAATAATACTTTTAAAGTGGTCTAAACGGTTTTATAAAACAAGTATACAATTTTGTCCCAAATTTTAGAGTCGAGTAAAGTGTCGAGTTGATGGGTTTTGAAGTAAGAACTTTGGATCAAATTTAGGCAGGGTCTTATATAGGTTATAAGTGACCTTGACACCAAGTTTCATCTAAAACGGACAAGTCTAGATAGGGTAGATCGGTGTGTACATTCGGGGTGTACTTGCTGATTTTATTTTGGACACATAGTTCAATGCTTGTGTTGCGTGAGTTCGAGTATTCACTATCGGACATGGTGACTTATTCAAGTGTTTAGTCATTATATAAATGACTTAGCTACTGGTCCGAATAAGGTTAATGGATAATTTGACTTGCGTTTACTTGGCGTCATATGACGGGTCAATTTCATGAGTGTAAGTGTTTAAATGGGTAGTGTTGGATAAATGGGTTTGTACGAATTCATTTGGTTCGTGTCATTGGTTTTGAAATATGAAAACCTTGAATACATTTGAGTCATATTATATTTGGTATATATATCGATATTTGAGTTCGAGTCTTAACAGGCGCCTTATTGTGATAGGTTGCGGTTTTCGTGTTTTCCCGGGCATCCACATCGTCGGTGATCGTCTCACTACCATTGTTTCTACTCAGTTGTTGAGTACCGTGATTGACTTACCTCGTGGCTAAGGTGAGTTCATAGTCTCTTTTTACTTAAACATGGTTTCTAAACACGGGGTGACATTTTACATGGTGTAACACAACCATTTAAAAATTGTATGCTATCCAGAACTTGTATGCTATCCAGATCGCGTATGCTTTCTAGACTTTCGATATTATTATTGCTTTTTAGTCTATCCTTGAGTTTCCTCTCCTGATCATGAACCGTTAATTAATCATGCTACCAAGCGTGAATGTAGTGGGTGGATCCAACGGGATTGACTATCCCCGTCCCGATTACCTTGACGCACTAATATTTGTTTATACTTGAGTATTTAGGCTGAATACTCCCTAGAGGAACTTACATTGAGTTAAGCTTCGGTTCATGAACTGAACAACAATAATAATAATAGTATCGGACAATGGTTGACGTATATAACCATTTCCCCTACTACGTGTTTACAAATGAATGCTTGTGTTCCACACCTTCACTGCTAAACCTATGAATATCACTCAACTTTATGTTGACTATTTTACATGTTTAATCTTAGGTATTATTACTTAGCTTTTCTTGGATGGGAGCCCGTAGGATATTATCGTACCTTAGAGATTTCTGTGATGCTTTTAAAAAACTGTTTTTAGTAAAAACTGTCAGAAGTTTATTCTATATTTTTTGGCAACCATATGTTATAAATCATGATGAAATAATAGATTTTCCGCTTATAAAACTCTGGGACCTTTGTAGTAAAACTCTGATCTTTTATGATGTAATGCATATGTTTTACGTCAATTTTGTGTCAACTGTAATTCATTGTTTCTTGTATCATGACGTGGAATCCCCTTGTTGCCTAGTTGTTTCCTTGCCTGATTCTGGGGGTCTCACAATTCACGCATAAGTAAAAAATATATCCTCATGATCATTAGGAGAAAAATATAATCTAAGAGATACACCTTAGGAATAAGGGAGTTTAAGTACGTGATTAGAGCATATGAGTAGTGTTAGCATTACTAACTTATAATGACAATGATCTTGTTTCAAGCTTAGCTAGAATTGGGTGAAAATCGAGGACGACGAAATTATTTCTAGCGAAGCATTCACGTGTTCTTATTCTATGATCCTAAACGTCCCATTTTATGATGAAAACAATACATTATGTCTAAAACACATGTTGTAGTTAATTTAAATTTACGTTTCAATAATTTTTCATTATAAATGTATTTTGGAAGTGCTATGATACTTAATTCTAGCATTGTGTGAGGGTACGACAATGGTTTATTATGGGGGAGTGATGAGACTGCATTTATACATAGTCTCATCGTCCAAATCGGGCTTAAAATGCTTAAAAATATTATAAAATACCCCAAAAAAATGCCTATATTTGTTCATTGTGTATTTTAGGTATGGACCCGAACAATAAATTTTCATAAAGACCCTTGAAGTTTTGAAGATTGTCGACTTTGGTCCCTCAAGAATTGAAGACACTTTTGGCCCTTGTAAAACTCAAGAATTACAAGATTGGTCCTAAAGTTTCAAGATTTGAATATATTGGCCCTTGAAGATTGTCTAATTGCATTTATGGTCCTTGTTTAAAAGTTGATGAAATACATGTGCCATATTTGACAACTTGGTCAAAGATGATAACAAAGGATTTTTTAAAAAGCTAGAAAAACAATGTTTGCCAACAAAGTGAAAGAACAAGGGCCATTTGTGCCAATAACATAACCCATACCCTATTAAAACCCGACAAAGCCCATTACTAAACCCAAACTACCACCAAAACCCGACCCATCAAAGCCCAAACACCTATGCCTACGTCACCCTCCACCAACGTATTTATTATTAAACGAAGTTTTAAAAAACAGTTTAATATTAATTAACTTGGTGGGAAACACCTTATTTTTCCCTAAACTGGATCCAAATCAAGTGTTCATCCATTAAGAACCCTAAACTGCAAATTAACCCTAATCAAAGGGGCTTGATTCAAACACCTCCAGAAACATAACTGGGTATGTCACATTCATAACCATGTGCTCAACATTGCCACCTCACCATCACAGAACCTTACCCACTGGTCCCCTGTTCACGGATTGGGCAAAGAAGCAAAAAAATGCCAAAGAATCAAGGCTCCTCATCAATTCCTTGAAGGCTACTCATAAATGGACGAATAAGATCAATTATCCACATCTGTATACTCTGCATCCATCACATGAAGGCCTTTGACCACTTTTTAAATTTCAACATAAGGGCAATCCTGGGAATTCATGCTATCTAGGATTTGTATGTTTTCAAATTTCTAGAACTCTCTGTAGCCCTGTATATATGCCTAGGACTTAGCATTCTTTTTCTTTGTTTTAGTTTTTTCTTGTAAACCCTTTTCATGGAATAATTAAAGTAGTGTTTTGGCCTTGCAAGAAATTTCTAAGTTCCCTTTACTTTCCTGCATAATTAGTTTAGTTGTGTTTCAAGTATTTGGAAGTCTGTTTTTTTCATCAAAAGATTTGTAAAGTGAATTTTTTGCAAAACCCTTTTGAGACCCCTTGCTGTAAATTTGATCATGGTGGTTCGATTCTGAAAAAATCAAATCACAATGAAAATTTAAAGGAAGGTTATCTTTTCCTTTTAGTAATTTACAAAAAAATTGTGACTTAAAGATTTTTGTTTAAAAAATCCATTTACTTATTTTTTATGTCTCACTGTTCTTTAAGTCCCCAATAAGCTGCTTGACAACAGCTTATGGGTTTGCTTCATTGAGCTTGAATTCTTTTTTTTGCGTTGTGTTTATTAGCAGGTAGAAGATATTAAGGGTTTTGACTTTTGTGGTCTACCTCCATCATCCATTCCAAACAGCATCACCTTTACTTCCTTAGTTTCTCAAGAGTCCTCAGCCAAGCTAGCTCTAGGGAGATGGCAATCAGCATGCCATTGTCGGGCCTGGATGTAGGTCCCACAAGGTGAATAGCTTGAACCATTCTTAGTGTTAAAACTATGATTCTTGTGACCTTTGAGAAAAATATCTATGTGCTTGCTGTTTTTGTTAGTCTAAATGTTTGATGATGTTATTTGCATGATTTGAATATGTTGTGTTTCATTTAAAAAATACTTTGAGTTGGTTTATTTCACCTTTCTTTGTTAAAATTTGGTTTCACAACTTAAAAGGGTGTTTGGGTCTGCTGTTCAAACACTGTAGTGAAAAATAGTGGGCAGTACATTTGGCTCAAACACACTCTATTGGGTTAGATAAGCTTGTTTTTGTAGTTTAATTGTGTCTTGTAGTTAAAAATTAGTAATTCATGGTTATACTTAAAATCTGTCAATATAAACAGTAGGGTTCTTTTAGATTTAATTTTGAATTTCTGAGTTAAAATCTTGTTCACGGTATAGATTAGGGTAGGTTTAGGTTTTCATAACATTGGTTTGGAGTTTGCTAGGTTTTGAAGTTGCTCATTTGTTGCAATAAACTGTCCAATAGAAACATTAGGGTTGTATTGTTTATAATGGTGTTTTGGTGCCTGAAACTTGGTTTTCCAGTAGGTTTAGGATAGAGAAAGAACTGCCATGCTTAGATTGTAGGGTTTGTGTGTTTGATTGCTAAGTCTCTTTGGTTCGAAATTTGTCACTTGGTCAAGTACACTAGGAAACCACACACTTTCGGTGTGCAGTTTGAACCAGCAGACTCTTTGGGCTTCTAGTTTGAGTTTGGTGCTTTGATTTTTGGTATAGAGTTAGTATAGGGGTAGGACTAGAATTCTATTAACTAGTATTTAGGTTGCTTTAGGTTTAGTGGCTAAAAACAAGCCTAGAAAGTCTCTGCTAGACCACCGATATCCTACACCCCATTTTTTGTGAACAGTTAAACCATTTGGTTATTATTTGCTTGCATTCTGTGTTTATGTTGTGATCATTGTTGTGTTGTTGTATGTTTGTTTGACTCCTCACAATCAAATTGGTTGTGAGGGTGCCATTTGTTGCCCAAGCAATACAACCACACCCATTTAGGGCTTCCAAATTTCCCCCAAAATAACAAGTTCACTAGAAAAAAAAAGTGAAATTTGTGTGTTTATGGCATATAAATTGAGCTTAAATCGTGTTATTTGGGTTTGTGTGAGTGTTTTTATGATGTTTGTTCACTGTCCAACAAGTGTGTAACAAGAAAAAGAAAAAGAATAAAAGTTGAAAAAAGGGGTTACACATCCTCGAACCCTCGCCAATCACACACCCAACGATATAAAAGGTAAGGCAAGCCTCTGCTTGCTTAGTTTTGAAAAGAGTTGTAAGTGATCTCTGAGTATTGTCATCTCAAAGATCCTTGAACACTAGTACATTCCTTGTAAAACCCGTATAAAAATACCATAAACAGCACGTACGTGAAAACATGAACCATTTAAAACTTTCCATTAATAACATACGACACGTGTCATGTACATTAATTACAAGAATTAAGTATATTATTAATACACGATAAACATTTATGTACGTTATTTAATTTACAAACATTTAAAGCACAGACAAACACGAATACATTACGTACAATATTTAGTCACGAAAAATAAATGCATTTGGTGTTTGGGCCTTGTGTATCCGCGGCATAGAGGAAAAAAGAAAGGGGCCCGACCCATTTTTGTAAAAAACCACTAGCAACCAATTATCCCAGGGATTTTACCATAATACATTTTCAAGAAAAATAAAACAAACCCTACCTCCTTCTTTCCCTGTAGCCGCAACAGCCACCAAGCACAAGGATGATTTTTGTGTGATTTGATCTTTGGTTTTGACGTATACGTGTTCGTGTTCTATTGCTAATTTCATTCACGCATTAGGTATTCAACCAAACCTTAAGCCTTTCATTCCTTATTTTAATTATGAACATGGATCTTTAAAACGTAAATTAAACATGTTATGACTTTGATTAAAAGATAAAAAGGGTTAGTTTGGTGGTGTTTTTGGTTTGGCACACACAAACCGAGCGCCTATGGCTCTCCGTGTCTCATTTAGACCACAACCCGAGACCCCTCACGGGGCTCGGTTTGGTTCTTGTTCGGTCAGCATCAAACCGAGACCCCCACAGGGGGTATCTTGTAAAATAGTGGGAACCGGCCTTAGGCCGGTGGGTTCTTTGGTCGCAACAGGGGGAACGAGGCTTCGGCCGGTGCCAAGCCTGCGAAGGCAGTGGCAGCCGATGGCTGCAGCCACGGCTTCTTAGCCTCCGACAGTGACCAGCCAGTCGCCGACTAGGGTTGGTGTTTGGTGCTTGGTTTTGTCTCGGGTTCGGGGCTCGGGATTTACTAAAAAATAATATGTTTAATTAGTTAAATTAATTAATTTAATTCATGAATAATTTAATTAGTTTTTAACTTAGGTTATATTTATTTAATTAAATAAAACATGTTATAACCTAAGTATTAGATTAGGCTTAATTAAATTAAACCATGTCTTAATTTAAATGAATAGTATAAGGTAAAGTTTATTAATTTAACCATGAAATTTTATTAATTAATAAACCATGCTTTATCATTATTAATTAATAATCACTTTAGCCTAAGTATTTAATTTAATAGACTTTACTAATAAACTATCATGACTTATAACATATGATTAATAAGCACTAGCTTATATTTTAGACTTATTAATTTAGCTTATTTCTATTTATGGAAACTTTCTATTTAAGGGAACTTAATATTTTTGGAAACTTTCTATTTTAGAAAATACTATTTTTGGAAACTTTTTATTTTTGGAAACATTTAATTATTGTAAACCTTCTATTTTTGGAAACCTGCTATTTTTAGAAAGTTACTAATTATAACACTACAAGTATAGTAATACAAGAATACATGAAATACATAATCAGAATTCATGTAAAACATGAATAAATACAAGATAACATTTAAAACAGTAAAACATGTCAAGAGCATATAAAATAAGCTAAGAACACACAGAACTAGTAACACACTCAGTAATCAGACAACTCATACACGTCCCTTATTTATGTATTATCCGTGGAGTCGGAGTAGATCGTTCAGCTTTCCTTGTAGCTTCACTACTGGACATATGGTACGGATATTCTGTCCTTTAGTATGGACATTCTTTCGTATGTTTGATTAGGATTCTCGTTTTCAGCCATCTGTTTGCCCCAGTTATTTTATATGTTTTGAATGCTTATGTTTTATTTTAAATGCATGAGCTATATATACATGCATTCCAGTTCATCGAGTTATGGAGGTACCATAACCATAACACTGGAGGCACCAGTGTTATGATTCCCCACGACGGAGTGATTGCTCGTGGTGTCCCTTTCAGTTTTGGCCATTTATTTATATTATTATGTGGGGCGTATGGGTGCATCCTAGTTACATGTTTTACAGGATTTTCATGGTGAATGTGATGTGTGCCTTGCATCCTTCACAAGGAGTTTATCCCTCCTACCCAGACTAGTATAATTAGAGGCAACCCCTCTAATTGCATGATGAGGTCACCCCTCTAAGCATTCATGCACGTTGAAATCTCCTGACCTATATTGCCTCTTGGCTAAATTTAAAATACAGTTTTTCATAAGTTAATCATAAGCTTTTCAAAGTATAAAACCAGTTTATAAACATGTTCCAGGTTTTCCAGGACTTATTCATTTCTGTTGCTATTCAGTCTTATTTATGTTTCAGTCATTCATACTTGTCATATATCCCTTCATTGAGCGTATTGCTCAGCCATTACTTTCCTTTCCATGTCCCAAAACGGCAGGTACCTATGGACAAACGTGAGCATTTGGAGGACGTGCATAGGATGGAAGCTGCCTTAGACTTCTTCTCCTTTTGGCTTCTTATACTTATGCTTTTTTGGACACATTTTTTGTCCTTATCATTTCATTTAGTTTACTTATGTTTTGGGCTTATGTTTGGGAACTGATGTTTGATTCCGGTCTTCCTTTTTGGTCATGTATGTTTTAGTACATATTACCTTGCATGCTTTGATGACACGCCATAAATACATGTAACGGTCCACTTGTCAAAGTGGGGTGTTACAATTATGGTATCAAAGCCAAGGTTCGACCTGTAGGCTCTAAAACTTGACCTGTGACTAGTAGGTAGTCACCAGGAACTTCCTAGATTTTGGCTTTGTTGTCTTTCATGTTTCTCATGCATTTTATCATTCAGTTTTGTAAGTCTGACTAAGTAAAAGGTTGGTACAGGACTGGCCATACTTAGTCGCATGTGCTTTTCTTTCATATTTTGTTTATGGACCGACCCATAGGCGTCCACACTTGTTCGTGTCAGATTTTGTTTTGAGGACCAACCCTTAGGCGTTCAACTTGTTCATGGCAGATTCGGTTTTGTGAACCGACCCATAGGCGTTCACCATAGCTCATGTCAGATTTCGTCGACTATGTTTCCATAATCATTTCCTGTATCTTATATGTTATTCCATGTTTCTTCATGTCGATTATGTTTCATGCTTTCCACGAATTAATTTTTGTTTTCATGCTGGTTATATATTCATACTTCCTCATGTTGACTATGTTTTTATGTTTCTTCATGTTAAATTCTTTTATGATCCTCCATATCAATCATGCCCTCCAGCTCTTTAGTGGTGGACTTCTTTCATCATGCTATCATGATAGTTATGGTTGGATTCCAACAGTCATGTCTTCATGCTAATTCATTGTTGGAAAATTCGTTGAGTCGTATCTTTGTGTTTCCTCATATAATTGGAATCATGTTTGTGCTGGATATGACTAGACAACCAGGTCATTTTATTCAGTTGGTATATGAAGCGTCTAAACTTATGCCTCAATTAATCACGACAGATGGTTGACACTAGTACCCAATTATCTCATGTGTATTTCATATCTACTCCATGTATAGTATTCCTTGTGTACCACATGTACATTATTCCATGTGTACTTCATGTATGGTATTTCGGGTGTGCCCAATGTATCGTACTCCATGTGTATTACTAATCGATTCTCAATTATCCCAAATGTTTTCCACTTACCAATGTTGCTCTAGAGATGATGCGGCTCGTAACTAGGAGATTCTATAGAAACAAAGAAGTAGGCGATAGATCGGGACGACCAAGACAAGAAGTATACCCCATTCACCAAACATTACCATTTCATTCCACATCTTTACCTTCTCAGTTATATGTCACGAGCCATTCAGCTACATTTTCCATCATATGAGTGGGAATCGGTACCAGCCGGCCACTCAGTTGAAAAGTTACATGAATCACAATCATAATAATGACCGTCATGGAAGCTAAAAGACAAGGAGGCAGTGACAACTACCATATCAGCAAATACTCTGGAAATAACGACAGAAACTCCGGTAATGAACGTGATTAGAAATCCCAAGGGTCAGCAGTCCAACCGATCCGCCAATTCTGGCATGGCAACCTAAGATTTTCAATTTTTATTCATTTCACATCTCGAGACATAAGTCAAGACATCAGTCAAGACGCATGTCTCAAGTATAATCTTGGAAGACACATGTCAAGACACCAGTCAAGCCACATGTCATACGTATATTTTCTCAAGACACGAGTCCAGACACATGACTCATGTCTATCTTTTGAAAAAACCCTAAGTGATTTAGGGTACCCTCCAAGGGGTATACCCTTTCGGTTGTGCCACATATGAATCAGGCCACAAGAATATCAGTACCATCACCGGCGTATTGTTGACGTTTGAACGCGCAAGTTTCATTTTGCGTGAGACAAGCGAAACACATTCAGTGAGATCTGTCACGTTTACTTCATGTATTGACATGGCACCTCCATTTCTCGATCTCATATTTCAAACATTCATAACCATAAAGGACGTCGTTTGTATCACCCACGTGTACGAACGTTTTTCCTTTCAGTCTGATGATAAGATCCAATATGCTAGCACACTCCCCTTGGACAGATATGAATTCGATATGATTTTGAGTTTGGACTATTAACAGCACCTTCAGTCCGTTTACTTCATGTATTGACATGGAGCCTTCATTTCTCGATCTCATATTTCAAACATTCATGACCATAAAAGACGTCGTTTGTATCACCCACGTGTACGAAGGTTTTTCCTTTCAGTCCGATGATAAGATCCAATATGCTAGCACACTCCCCTCAGATAGATATGAATTCGATATGATTTTGAGTTTGGACTATTAACAGCACACCATGCTATAATTGATCTCCATTCATATCAGATTATATACAATGATGTTCAGGTTCCTGAATACATTCATCATGGTTTCCACCAGGAAATCTGTGAAAAAAAAATCTGCTTTACAAGCACGTGTTTTTTTATTTCATGACTACGAAGATTGGCTAGGTATCATTCATGACACGACTTCGGAAGTTCCTTTTATTCATAATCAGCCGATTATTTCAAAATTTCTCCATATGTAATTCCAGAAGAATCTTCGGGTATACTGCCGTTGATTTAAACAAATCACCATTCATAACCGTTATTCCCCTCCACGTATTGAAGACGTGTCTGATCGACTACAGGGTGCCAAACACTTTTCCAAGATCGATTTCGGATCATGCTGCCAACAGTGGTGAGTGAAAAGCATGACATGTCCATGAGTGATATTCGTACACGATTTTGTCGTGCTAAATTCATGATTTTGTTTTGGATCTCACGAATGCTCCAACAGCATTTATGAATTTGATGAACGGAGTTTCCATGAACTCCGAAAAAATTCGTTAATTGTTTTCATTGATGACATCTTGCTTCTCTCCAAGCCTAGAGAAGGGAACAAAGAGCATATTCGCCTTTTTTACAATTCTACGACAGAAGAGACTTAAGCCTGAAATTTTTAGCACGAATTTTTGGGTGACTTTAGTGACACATTGAATCACATTGTTCTCACGGCTAGTTTTACCATGACTAAGCTTATGCATAAAGAATAAAATCCAGTACTATATTATGTGTTCCAGAGGATCCTACGCTAAAAGAGGTCTAACTTACAGGGACTCATAGTCTTCCGATTTCTATATACCCAGTTTCTATAAATGTATCATGATCTCAAACCACATCTTGGTAGAGCAGCATGAAACAAGATGTAGTTATGTTCATATCTGACTACCTGACATACCAGCAGGTTAAGATAGAACGCCAACATGCTAGTAGTTCATTTGAACCAGCATAAAATGTTCAAACAGAAATGGGACAAGATCCCCATGGATTTTGTTACCAGACTACCACAGCTCAGATGAAGATTCACGTAAGCATTCATTATTTTGTTCACGTCCTAGTCTAATTTTACGATCTGTTTCTGCATTCACGTTCATGACACTGTTCACGTTCATGATCGTATTCTAGCTTACGATTTACGTTTCACATTTTGTTTGGGAAAGTTTTGCAGAAAGTTTTGGAGACCAGACTCAAGTTTAATAAACTTTCCATCCTCAGACAGACGTTTCACGTCACATTTCACGTCTCACATCATATCAGTTAGCGTTACCTCCACAGATATCTCACATTCACGATATGTTTAACATATCATGTTCACTCCGCGTTTCTCATATCACGTTCATGATATACTGCACGTATCACGTCCCCCATATGTTTCTCATATTACATTCACCATACCTCCACGTATCACGTTCATAATTGTTCACGTATCACGTTCACAATTGTTCACGTACTACGTTTCAGTATGTCTCGCGCATCACTTCTCACTGCTCATCGTAACGTATGATTTAACCTTGCACGTTATTTCCTATCTACACGATCAGATTAGTAAAGATCTATCTTACGTTGATGAACCAGAAACTCTTACGTACCGTTAAGTCAGGGTCATGAAGATCAGGATTACTTCTTCACCAAAATCTTATAGAGGAACCATTCCGGGCGGGACGCCACATGGAACGGAGGTGTCCATCCGGACTTCTCATCCTTTTCCTTCAATAAGTCAGATATGTCCTTTTCAGTCACGTCACGTTCCAGGTTCTTTACAGTCATATTACGTCCATGTCCTTCCCAGATAATCGTATCTCTAATTCGAGGACGAATTATTCTTTTTAGAGGGGAAGAGTTGTAAAAGCCGCATAAATATACCATGAACAGTATGTATATGAAAACACGAACCATTTAAAACTTTCCATTAATAACATACGACATGTGTCACAAACATATATTACAAGAATTACTATATTATTAATGCACGATAAACATTTATGTATGTTATTTAATTCACGAACATTTAAAACACAGACAAACACGAATACATTACGTATAATATTTAGTCACAAAAAATAAATGCATTTGGTGTTTGGGCCTTGTGTATCCGCGACAAGGAGGACAAAAGAAAGGGGCCGGACCCATTTTTGTAAAAACACTAGCAACCAATTATCCCAGGGATTTACCATAATACATTTTCAAGAAAAATAAAAGCAACCCTACCTCCTTCTTTCCCTGTAGCCGCGACAGCCACCAACCACAAGGACGATTTTTGGGTGATTTAATCTTTGGTTTTGACGTATACGTGTTCGTGTTCTATTGCTAATTCCATTCATGCATTAGGTATTCAACCAAACCTTAATCCTTTCATTCCTTATTTTAATTATGAACACGGATTTTTAAAATGTAATTTAAACATGTTATGACTTTGATCAAACAAGAAAAAGGGTTAGTTTGGTGGGTTTTTTGGTTCGGCGCACACAAACCGAGAGCCTATGGCTCTCGTTTTCTTTTTTCGACCACCAGCCGAGACCCCTCATGAGGCTCGGTGTGGTTCTTGTTCGGTCAACATCAAACCGAGACCCCGACAGGGGGTATCTGGTAAAACAGTGGGAACCAGCCTTAGGCCGGTGGGTTCTTTGGTCGCAGCATGGGGAACGAGGCTTCGGCCGGTGCCAAGCCTGCGAAGGCAGTGGCAGCCGATGGCAGCAGCCACGGGTGCTTAGCCGCCGGCAGCGACCACCCATCCGCCGACTAGGGGTGGTGTTTGGTCCTTGGTTTTGTCTGGGGTTCGGGGCTCGGGATTTACTAAAAATTAATATGTTTAATTAGTTAAATCATTTAATTTAATTTATGAAAAATTAAATTAACTTTTAACATAGGTTATAATTATTTAATTAAATAAAACATGTTATAACCTAAGTATTGATTTAGGCTTAATTAAATTAAACCATGAATTAATTTAATTAAATAGTATAAGGTAAAGTCTATTAATTTAACCATGACATTTTATTAATTAATAAACCATGCTTTATCATTATTAATTTATAATCACTTTAACCTAAGTATTTAATTTAATAGACTTTACTAATAAATTATCATGACTTATAACATATGATTAATAAGCACTAGCTTATATTTTAGACTTCTTTGTTCAGCTTATTTCTATTTACGGACACTTTCTATTTCAGGAAACTTACAATTTTTAGAAACTTTCTATTTTTATAAACTTACCAATTTTGGAAACTTTCTATTTTTGGAAACATTCTATTTTTAGAAAGTTACTTATTTTAACACTACAAGTATAGTAATACAAGAATACATGAAATACATAATCAGAATACATGTAAAACATGAATAAATACAAGATAACATTTAAAACGGTAAAACATGACAAGAGCATATAAAATAAGCTAAGAACACACAGAACCAGTAACACACTCAGTAACCAGACAACTCATACACATCCCTTATTTATGTAGTATCCGTGGAGTCGGAGTAGATCGTTCATCTTTCCTTCTAGCTTCACTACTGGACATAAGGTACGGATATTTCGTCCTTCAGTATGGACATTCTTTCATATGTTTGATTAGGTTTCCCCGTTTGAAGTCATCTGTTTTCCCCAGTTATTTTATATGTTTTGAATGCTTATGTTTTATTTTAAATGCCTGAGCTATATATACATGCATGCCAGTTCATCTAGTTATGGAGGTACCATAACCATAACACTGGAGGCACCAGTGTTATGACTTCCCCACGACGGAGTGATTGCCCATGGCGTCCCTTTCAGTTTTGGCTGTTTGTTTATATTATCAATAGGGTGTATGGGTGCATCCTAGTTACATGTTTTATAGGATTTTCATGGTGAATGTGGTGTGTGCCTTGCATCCTTCACAAGGAGTTGATCCATCATACCTAGACTAGTATAATTAGAGGCAACCCTTCTAATTGCATGATGAGGTCACCCCTGTAAGTATTCATGCACGTTGAAATCTCATGACCTATATGGCCTCTTGGCTAAATTTAAAATACAGTTTTTCATAAGTTAATCATAAGCGTTTCAAAGTATAAAACAAGTTAATAAACATGTTCCAGGTTTTCCAGGACTTATTCATTTCCGCTGCTATTCAGTCTTATTTATGTTTCAGTCATTCATGCTATGTCATATATCCGTTCATTGAGCGTATTGCTCAACCGTTACTTTCTTTTCCATGTCCCAAAACGGCAGGTACCCATGGACAGACTTGAGCATTTAGAGGACGTGCATAGGATGTGATGACGTATAGTCCCCAGCCGGGTCATGAACCCGGCCCACGGGTACTACCTGTATCCGGCCCATCACTGATGGGTGGGATTAATGTCATTCGTGCCTATGGGCTTAAATGAACAGTGACCGCGCACACGTGTGCGGCCCACGGCCCGGCATGGCCGGTACAGGGTTAGACAGAATCATACTCTTACTATGATTAAGATTTACCCCAAAGAAGCGGATATTCACTCACCATAATTAGAAGATAACAATCAATCTAATTCTGGTACTTATCCTTTTCTTGGGGCCGAAGCATCAGTGACATCCCATTAGGGTTTCACTGCCTATATAAGGAACCCCCAAGGGTTCCAAAAAAGGTATTACATTCTACACACTCACATCTCATCCGATTCTCATAAACCTAACTGATTACTTATTCTCACGCCGGAGTCTAATTGTGGGATACATTCCCACGGTAAGCCTAACGCATGCTGTTTTAGTGTGCAGGATCCCAACCAGATAATTCACTTGGTGCAGGAGTCAGAGTCCAGCCAACCCGAAGTATAATAGGGACCCTGTCTCACTGGCAACTGTCAAGAAACGGTCTAGGGAATCTACGGAGGCCTTCACCGAGCGCTTCAATGACGAAAGCACGCGCACAAAGACAATGCCGGAACTCCTGAAAATTTCCGATTATATACACGCCATAACAGACAGGGAATTAATCAGACGTCTCAATGACAAGAGGCCGGAGAAGTATGACGACCTTATGAAAGGATCAGGAACTTCATAGAGGGAGAAACCACGGGAGCCGCGGCCTATCCTTCAAAAGGAAACAGCTATCGATCGAACGACCAGTCCAGGAGATAGTCGGGCAGTCAAAGCAACCAAGGTAGTGGGAGGAGCTCGGACTACAAGAGCCAAAACAAAGGAGGGCGGTCGGAGGACAAATTTACCCCTCTAAAGATGTCCTACCGGGAGATTTTACTAACAAAAGGGGCCAACTTCCCGAGACCTCCCCCAATGACGACTCCGGTGGACCGTCGTCAAGGAAATCGCTTTTGCGAATTCCACAACGACAAAGGCCACGACACGGAGGAATGTATCCAGCTCAAGAAGCACATTGAGTCACTGATCAAGTCAGGCAAACTCAAACATTTGGTAAAGGATAGGAAGGATGGAAAGAACAACAAGAAGGATCCCCAAAAGGACAAACCTTCAACTATATACATGATCCAATCCAGGCAGCAGCGCACAAGGCAGAAAATTAGCCAAAAATTTTCACGCGGCAGAGAAATCTCATTCCCTCCCATCACGGCAAGTGATGTAGCCGATGCACCTCTCACGATTGAGATAAGCATTGGAACACACAATGTCCGCCGTATGTATGTGGATGGAGGGTCATCATCAGAAGTACTATACGAACACTGCTTCGTACAGTTACGAACAGAAATAAGAAGCCATTTAGTACCGGCCACGTCGCCGCTCATCGGCTTTAGTGGAGACACCATCTGGCCAATAGGACAGATGCGTCTGCTTGTAACCATTGGGAATGAAGAGCATTCCACCACGGCGTGGATGAACTTTATGGTGATACGCTCACACTCTCCATACAATGGGATCGTAGGCAGACCAGGTATCCTAGCCATACGGGCAGTACCCTCCACAGCTCATGGAATGATTAAATTCCTTGTGGAAGGAGGAATTGTCACCATCTATAACACAATCATACCAGCATCCGACTGTTATGCCATGACAACACTAGCTCCACCTCTTCCCCCAAGGATGGATCACCACCTCCCAATTGGAAGGTAGCAATCCATCCTGATTATTCGGAACAAGAGATATCAATAGGGGGAACACTCTCGGATAGCGGAAAGAGGGCCATGTGCTCTCTATTAAAAGCAAACTTAGATGTATTCGCATGGGAGCCTAAGCATATGACGGGCGTACCGCGGGCGATAGCAGAACATAAGCTCCAAATCCGCCAGGGATATCCTCCCGTTAAGCAAAAGAAGCGCGGTCAGGCACCAGAACGCAGCCAAGTAATACTGGATGAAGTACGGAAATTGGTGGATGCAGGTATCATGCGCGAGGTATACTACCACGAGTGGTTATCCAACCCGGTCATGGTCAAAAAGCATGATGGGAGCTGGCGCATGTGCGTGGACTTCACGGATCTGAACAAAGCCTGTCCGTGGGACTGCTATCCGTTACCGGAGATTGATTAGAAGGTGGAATCCCTATGTGGATATCCCTTTAAGTGCTTCTTAGATGCATACAAAGGATACCACCAGATCCAGATGGCGGAAGAGAACGCAGAGAAGACAGCGTTCCATACTAGTCAAGGCGTATACTGTTATACAAAAATGCCATTCGGACTAAAGAACACCGGGGCAACATATCAGCGGCTTGTTGAAAAAGCCTTCGACTCACAGATAGGCCGCAATCTTGAGGTCTACGTTGATGATTTAGTCATCAAAAGCCATACGAAGGATGCACTTCTCCGTGACGTCCAAGAGACGTTTGACACATTGAGGAGGATTAATATGAAACTAAATCAAAAGAAATGCACGTTTGGGGCAACTGAAGGCATTTTCCTTGGATATATGATTGACCAAAATAGCATCAAGCCTTGCCCAGAAAAGACGGACGCGGTAATACAGTTGCCATCTCCTCAGACACGGAAAGAGGTGCAATACTTAAATGGGAAGTTGGCCGGGCTAAACAGGTTCTTATCGAAGTCCGCGGAGAAGTCACTCTCCCTATTCAAAACACTCAAGAAGTGCATCAAGAAGGGAGATTTTTGGTGGACAAAGGAAGCGGAGGAATATTTTGGTCACCTCAAGCAACACCTCGCATCTCTTCCCATGCTAGTGGCCCCCGACCCAAGGAGGAGCTCATCATGTATCTGTCAGCCACACATGGAGCAATAAGCGCGGTACTCATGACGGATAGGGACACAGTCTAAACTCCGGTCTACTTTATAAGTAGAACACTACAAGGGCCGGAGTTGAATTATTCTTCCATGGAGAAATTGGTTTTGGCATTAGTGTTTGCTACGAAACAGTTACGCCAGTACTTTCAGGCGCACCCAATTGTGGTTATTACTGATCAACCAATAAAACAAGTTATCTCCAGACAAGATGTGGCCGGTAGGCTACTGAAGTGGAGCATTATATTGGGAGAGCATAACATCTCTTATAGACCAAGGACGGCTGTTAAAGGCCAAATATTGGCAGATTTCTTTATAGAGAAGCCGGATGAGGAGGGGTCGGCCGTACAACGAGAGGAAACTCCATCAGAAGCATGGGTATTATTTACGAACAGATCTTCGTGCACGGACGGATCAGGAGCTGGTCTCATCCTTACGAATCCGGAAGGAATGAAGTTTACATACGCCCTGCGCTTTGAGTTTACAGCCACCAATAATGAGGCAGAATATGAAGCGTTGATTGCAAGTTTAAAAATCGCCGCTAGAATGGGAGTCCGCAACCTTGAAGCCTATGTAGACTCACGGCTTGTCTCGAACCACATTCTAGGGGGTTACATAGCCAAGGAGGATAACATGGTTCGATACTTGGAGAAAGTCAAGTCACTCATCGCTGCTTTCAGCAAGTTTTATTTCAAGCAGGTACCAAGAGGTGAAAACAAGAAGGTGGACGCTCTTAGCAAGATCGCGTCTACAAGTTTCGCCCACTTATCCAAGCAAGTCTTGGTAGAAATACTAAAGAAAAAGTCTATAACGGAAGGGGGAAGTCGTAGCCATAGTTGAGGAAGATGGACCTACATGGATGACCCCGATCATCAACTATTTGACTAATGAAACTCTTCCAGACAAGGAAAAGGCGGCACGGCGTATCAGAAGGAAGCCGCAGCACTTCGAGCTTCGAGAGGGTATTCTTTATAAGCGCTCTTTCTTACAGCCGTGGTTGCGGTGTATTGGGCCACGCCAGGCTACTTATGTGATCAGTGAGATACATGAAGGTTTATGCGGAATACACGCGGGCCCCCGATCTGTAGTAGCTCGAGCTCCATGCACAGGATATTATTGGCCTACTATGCATAGGGATGCACGCGACATGATTCGTAAGTGCAGTGATTGCCAAGTGCACAGACGAGTACCATGACATCCGCAGCAGGAACTTACACCCATTACATCCCCATGGCCATTCTATAAGTGGGGGATTGAGATTTCAAGACCTTTTCCGTAGCTGCGGGGGGAGTTAAGTTCTTGATTGTCGCAATGGACTACTTTACACGCTGGATAGAGGCTAAGGCAGTCAAGTCCATCACAGGCAAACAAGTTAAAAAGTTTGTTTGGGAGAACATCGTGTGTCGTTTTGGCTTACCAGGAGAAATCATCTCGGACAACGGGAAGCAGTTCGCGGATAATCCATTCAAGGACTGGTGCGCAGCATTGAATATCAAACGACGCTTCGCATTTGTTAAACATCCGCAGACAAATGGTCTTGTGGAACGAGCAAACACAAGCTTGGGTGAAGGCATCAAGGCACACTTGGATGAACGAAGTGCCAAATGTGTGGATGAACTGCCACATGTTCTATGGGCACATAGGACTATGATCAAAACAGCCAACGGAGATACTCCATTTGCACTGACCTACGGCACCGAAGCTGTTATACCAGCAGAAATCGGAATGCCGACCATCCGCACAACGGAGGTTAATGTCGTCACAAACGACGAGCAGCTCCGGATCAATCTGGACTTGTTGGAGGAAAAAGGAGAATTAGCGGCTATCAATGAGGCCATGTCCAAGGCACGGATGAAGGCTTATTATGACGCCAAGGTTAAAGGTGTTTCTTTTCGACCGGGAGATTATGTTTATCGTGCCAACGTGGCAAGTCGAGCGGAGAATACAGGAAAGCTGGGGCCTAAGTGGGAAGGACCGTATGAGGTTACGGAAGCCTTAGGACGGGGCACGTTCAAGTTACGTGACATGGATGGCCGCGACCTGGAATGTACATGGAATATCTGCAATCTTAAAAGGTTCTATCTTTGAAAGCTATGGCTTCCACATGGACACTTCGCTATATCTGGCTTCAATGAAGATCCATGTGTTCTCTTTGTTTTGTTTTTTATGATTTCTAGGTTCCCTTTGTTTTTAGGATTTCCCATTCTTGTTAAAACAAAAAATGTAAACGTTCTAATAAAATGCCGTGGTGCCTAGCTAGCTCCACGACTCGTTCTTGTGCAAATTATTGTCTTCTTTTTTAGATTCTATTATTGTCGTATAGATTTAATTGTTGTTACTGCAATGTGTTATCTGTTAGTCATATGCATTCCATCAATACCGTACATGTACAATGCGCCTCCATGCGGGGTAAGAGGATTAAGTGAACCTAATAATTCAACTTGTCGCATAAGAGGGATGCAACCCCAGTGACGTGGATCATGTATCCTTACTAGACACCTTACTCACAAGACGTTGTGATAAGTTTCCATATGCCGCGCTCACGTAGTGCTATGCATGGTAAAGATGCACGCCGCACGTCTAGTAAAATATAGACTTGATTGTATTTTTGAGTAAGACGTGACATGTCATGCAACACAGGTATATGATATCTAAAAAACAACAACAAAAATACACAAGTTTCAAATTCAAAACACCAAAATAGCCGTGGTCATCACGGACTTGCTTGCATAAATATGACAAGTTATCACAACAACATCAGTTTTAGCTGTATACATACACGAACGAATAAAATAGTACAAATGTTTACAACGTAAATTATAAGGGATGTAGGAACTCCCCTGTCTCTTTCTTCCCTTCTTCAATCAAAGTGCGGAGGACCTCCCCGTGCGCATTCCTTCCTTCTTGGGCCCTGATCATCTTTGCGTCCAGCGCCTCGGCCAGCAGTTTTTAACCTTTCATCACCTTCAACACAGAGTCGTAGGTAGGCAGGGTTAGTTGGATAGGATCGGCGGTGAGCTTCGAGATTATTACCCCATTGGGAGCATCCTTCAGTAACTCTAGCTCGTCTAGGAAAGGGTGTTGGATTTCGGCAAGGGAAGCCACTGATGCGGTCATCTTATCTCCGGCTAGAGGGTTGTGGTAGGCATGCTGGGTAATATCTTCTTCCTTGCCTATTAGCTCCGCAGCTTTGACCAGCCCCTCGTGCCTACCACGGTCAATACTGTCTGATACAACGTCAGCAAAGGCCTGCAGCATGTAAGGAGCCTCTGTTACCTTGCTCACGACAAGCTGCATTCCCTGGCCAACCATCCATCTACGCCCAGCTATGGCTGTGAGCAAAGGAGGGCACATCATTACGGCGCAGTCCGCTGCCATCTTGCTTAGTTCACCCTCAGCTATTGTAGCTTGCTCTTCCAAGGTGGACCGCGCCTGGGTTAGTTCATCCTTCAGCGTGTCACGCTCCTGAGCAATATTGAAGGCTTGTACGGTGACAACTTTAGTAGCAGCTTCGGCTGCGGATACCTATACACGAAACTTGGAGTTACTACAAAGGCAATGTGATTTTTTGCGTGCACAAAATAAGTGTTAATGTAAGAGGTATACCTTCTCATTAGACGCTGCTAAGAGGGCCTCCAACTCGGCTATACGTTCCTCACGGGCATTGGCGTGATGGGCTTGCTCCGTGACGGTTGACTCTACCACGACCAACGCTGCCTGCAAGGATGTGATAGTTTTCTCGTACTTACCCACCAGTGCTTCGCGGCGAGCTATCTTTTTATCAGCACGGCTCACGTTAGCCAAGGCCTTGGTCAGACGATGTCTTAGGGCCGCACCAACTGTCACCTGGTGTGCGGAGGACACATCAAACTGCTCTAGCAGCGTCTCATGATCTAGTTCGTCCAAATCTTGCAACAGCGCTGGAGGAGTGATGTGTTCAATGAATTCAGTGCACTCGGACTCCGCCTCCAACCTTGTCAAGCTGGATAAATTCCATGTTAGGCGAAGGCTGGTGTCGGGTCCCTCAGGATGTGGCTCCTCGGCATGGGTCACGAGAGGGGATGGAGGTCTCATTGATGTCACGGGAGAAGGTTCCCTTTCCACCTCCTTCTCTTGAGCCACGGTCGACGGGTCCGCCCTGTTATTAACACACTTATTAATTCTGTTTATAGATTTATATCCTTTGGAGTATTAAATGGGTACTTACGTAGTTCCAGTCACGGGTTCCGCGATGATAGGAGCCACGGCATTCACAGGAATGGCCATCCAGACTTGCTCATCCGTGCACGGCGAGGGGTCGACCTGGGCCGTAGCGGTGCTGCTTCCTTCCTAGAACTGTGGATGGTCTTTCCTTAGCTTCTTCAGGGGAGAATTATGTGCCCCCGCCCCATCCCCTAGAGTTTTTTCTACCCTCCTGGTAGTCTTTCTTTTCCTAGATTTGGGCTTGGGGGACCCAGAAGCTTGTATGGTTTCTTCATCATCACCGGTGCGGTTGTCAGTAGGGTTGGTGAATTCTCCCTCTTCTTCTTCTTCATCCGGGTTCGGCACGGTGGCCCTACAGCAGCAGTTCTCCACCATCTTCATTATGGAAGTCAAGAAGGGACTTCTCAATCACGGGCTCTCCCTCATCTGATCGCTGCTCAGTGGTTTCCTCCAGCAGGATGGTTCTGTCTGCGGTAGCTTCCAGTAGGGGGAGTTCATTTTCTTTCAGTGGTCCGAATCCTTCAGGAACTTTGCTTGGATCGCCTTGGCGCAATAATCCATGTAGGTTCATCTCTGCGGACATGTGCATATATACGGATTATTAAGTTCACAAAGTACAATGAGGCATTTTTACATCTACAAATATAAGAAGACCTACCCTACCTACGTTCGGTCAGAAAGCACGGATACCTATCCTCCCTCCCATAGTAATAGCGGCTGATCCCTACTAGGCACAGGAAGTGCTCCGGCAAACCCCTATGAAATTCTGTGTGGTGGGTATCTAAAATTTTCAAATCCTTACTACTATAGTCTTTGGATTTGGGAGGATAGTCTTTGGTTACCCTAGTTTTGAGGACAAACGGGGTAGGGAATACTTTTTCATCCACGAAAAATAATGGTCGTACCAATTCTTTTGTGAATCTAAGGGTTTCCTATAAGTCATGGGGGCATTCGCGGATCGTTTTTTGAACGACAGCCACCCATTCACTAGTTGGGGGGAGTAAAAGACCCTAAATAGATTCAGGGTCGGGGTTACCTCGCACGTATGACAAGTAATCTCAAACTGATTGATTTTACATGCCCCTATGCAGTGCAGTTGGGTTATATGGAAGTCATAATATAGAAGCAGATCTACCAAAAACTTAGATAAGGGGATGCGGTAGTTAGCCGAATCAAACAGGCGCGTGTACACGCCTATCTTTCCCTTCGGAGCATCCGTAATCGCTTCACCGTCACCTAGATAGGTTGGGTGTACGCTTTCAGGAATATAATACTTAGACAAAAAGTCTACGTATTTCTCCGCATGCATAACATTAAGGACATCCGTAATAAGAGGATTGTCCGTCACCATGTTTTATAAAAAGGATTTGAGAGGCGTGATGATCTAACCAGCGGCGGAGAAAATCTGTGAGATAAGAAGCGAATGTATGAAGGAATGAGTTTGGGAATAATAATGGCGGAATGCTATATAAACTGTGTGTGTAACAGTAGAACACACCAACTCTTATATAGGGTTGCCTCGATTTCCGAGGTAGCATGGATGATCGCCACGTGTAAGCCACTATGCCCATCCAACGGATGGGATTTCTGACACTTCTGAAACGTCAGAAGGGACCCACGGGTCACATCTTGACAGTTTTACGTGGCTCAAGGGTGGGCCTTTCTGGTGCACTTTTGCAGACGTGCGTCTAACTATTGACTACCATTAATGCATTCATTCTTATGTCAGGATGTGCGGTCATATGTAAGACCATATTCAATGCTGCATTTAATTTGTCTCGGTCAACACGTGCGGCTGAGGTATCATTGGGATAAAATCCTAATAAGGTTGCCACGTGCGGCCGAAACAAAATTTTGAAAATATATCATTCCCTAAGGATCTTTCTTGGTACGTCCGGGGAGCATCTTGGTAGTCTAGAGGTTACGCCTACGGCTGTAACAACTAGACTGGGGGGACATGATGACGTATAGTCCCCAGCCGGGTCATGAACCCGGCCCACGGGTACTACCCGCATCCGGCCCATCACTGATGGGTGGGATTAATGTCATTCGTGCCTATGGGCTTAAATGAACATTGACCGCGCTCACGTGTGCATCCCACGGCCTGGCATGGCCGGTATAGGGTTAGACAGAATCATACTCTTACTATGATTAGGATTTACCCCAAAGAAGAGGATATTCACTCACCATAATTAGAAGATAACAATCAATCTAATTCTGGTACTTATCCTTTCCTTGGGGCCGAAGCATCAATGACAACCCATTAGGGTTTCACTGCCTATATAAGGAACCCCCAAGGGTTCCACAAAAGGTATTATATTCTACACACTCACATCTCATCTGATTCTCATAACCCTAACCGATTACTACTCTCACGCTGGAGTCTAATCGTGGGATACATTCCCACGGTAAGCCTAGCGCGTGCTGTTTAAGTGTGCAGGATCCCAACCAGATAATTTACTTGGTGCAGGAGTCGGAGTCCAGCCAACCCGAATTAACCCTAATTCGGGTCTAGCAAGGATCACCCAACTTTTGTATCCACAGGATGGTAGTTGTCTTACTCTTCTTCTCCTTTTGCCTTCTTATACTTATGCTTGTTTGGATACGTGTTTTGTCCTTATCATTTCATTTACTTTACATATGTTTTGGGCTTATGTTTGGGAACCGATGTTTGATTCCGATCTTCCCTTTTTGTCATGTATGTTTTAGTACATATTACCTTGCATGCTTTGATGACACGCCATAAATACACGTAGTGGTCCACTTATCAAAGTTGGGTGATACATTCCTTCTACATCCCAGCTTGTCCATAACCGCTGGTGAGTATGACTTCAGATAATATTTGACTTCTCTGACATTGTCTTTGACTTGAGTGTTATTGGTATGCCAGCTAAGGCTTTGCCTTCAGCTGGTCTAGTCTTTGTCGCTGGTCTTCACAGCGACTCATAACACTTAGTTTAATTTAAACAAATCTAGACTGGGCCATAGTTAGAACTTTCATTGGCCCAACAATCTCCCCCTATTTGTTTATAAATTATACTCAGTCTGAATTATCGTAAGTGAGTACACAGCTTCTTTTTACACATAATTTAACAAACATACCTCAAATTTTATTAAAAGAACCTAACCTATTACATAAGTACCCATAGGTGAATAAAAATTTTAATATACACAAGATTCAATCTTCAAACATCAAGTTGTTGGTCACAGATTCTCTGAGCTTCCACCTTGTCGGCCCTTGAGTTGATGACAACTTCAGTTTCATACTCCAAGTCTCTAGCGTAGTCACAATTTAGTAAGAGCCCTTGTTTGAGTCTGACCAATTATACAGTGGAAGCAAGATGCAATTCATTATACCTTTGGAAAACATATTCACAGCCTCTGTTCATGAAGGCCATGTCTTTCTCTGGTTCCATGTATGCTTGTCCATCGACTAGCTTGGTGATTTCTTTAGGAAGAACCAAGTTTTTGTGCATGCCATCAACTACCACATCCTTAGTGATCAATTTTTCAATGAGTGACCCCATTGGGTTTTTTCTATTCCTCGAGATCTGAGGTTGATCTTGTGATAGTTGAGAGGGCAGAGGAAGCTTGAGCTTGTGGGCAGTCTTTGTCACCCAGTTGATCTTGGCTTTAATGTTCTTCATCATCTAGACTACACCATGTCCAGACTTCTTTTTAGCAAGTGACAGAACTTCCATCCACTCAGAGATCCCAGACTTTTTAACTTGAAGTCACAAATAACTTTGTAGTTTGTGATCTGGTTTCCTCTGTATAGAGTCATCACCATCTTTTTGTCCTTGTCAGTATAACAAGTATACTTGGTGATTTGCTCTAGATCATCCCTTTCATTTACAATCTTTAGATATTCATTTTTAAGATTGTTTCTCTTTGCTTCTAGTTCTTTGATATTTTTCTTCTGAGTTTCCCTAACAGCGGGTGAGAGGATTTGGTTTAGATCCTCTTTGCTTTTGAGTTCAACATCCTTTATGTCAGCAAGCCTCTTTTGTTCAATCATTTGAGCCTTTGCTTCTTCTGGCGTCATTTGTTATTCGCCAGCACTTCTGAACTTACTAAGCTATGGGAGCTTGACAGCGGATACTCCTTCCTCTTGCAATGAGTTTAGGGACATCATTTGATCATCAGTGCTTGTGATGCCTTTACCTTTGTCTAATGAAACTTCTAGGATGGGAGATGGTGAGAATGTTGTTTCATAGCCTTGGTTGAGGTGAGCAACATATTTATCAAAGGCAAAGTGCTTGGTAGGGATAGATCGCAGAGGAATGGGGGTGGGAATAATGATGGGTTTTGTTTGGTTGGTTGGCTGCTCCTCCTTGGATCCAGCGTCTTGTTCATCGGTGGAGGAAGATGTGGCAGATTTCTCCCCCTCAGGTGCAGCGCTAGAGGCAGCTGTGCCTGACCCTGCCTTGTTGTACTTCTCGAACTCTTGATGGATAAAGAGATAAATCTCCTTTAGTTCTTCTTGAAGAAATTCTTGTAAGAGCTTTCGAGATGGTTCAGAAGCTTTGGAAATGGTTTCGACATTTTCTTGGACTGCTTCTTTTAGAGAAGAGGAAAGATGCTGACCAAAGCTGGCACTAACTCCTAGAAGGAGATGTGTCTGTAGGGCACAACTAAGCAACTGAGGCAACAAAGACTTGAGAGTGGACTCCATTGACATAGTCATAGAGCTTTCTAAGTTGTTTGTTAAGTCCTCTATAGCATTTGTGAGACTTTTGAGTTCAGGGAAGATGACCTCTTTGGTGACCTTTGGTTTGGTTATTCTTATGTCTCCTCTTTTAACCAAGAGTTCTTCAGCTCCCAGAGCCTGAACATTTGTCATTTTGGTGAACGGAATGGGTTTGAGCTGATGCATGTACTCCCAGTGCTTTTTTGCACCCAGTTCCATAATATTTTCCAGAGTAGGAAATGTAACTGGGCTTGGTGTGATTTTCCTCTAGTCCCATACTTGCTTCGTATCAAGTTATTGTACGTTGCCATTGAGGGGAATGGAATTGGATTGAGCTCAACAAAGGACACTTGGTCATCAATATCACCCATGTCCTCAAATCCAGACACTGTGATGTCATCCTCGATAATGTAGACTTCATCATCAGGCATGGAGTCTAGATCTGATACAGCGAATAGATCAATAGTGGAGGCTCCAGCGATGTCATCCTCTGAATAAGTGAATGCATCCTCATTCATCTATTCATCATGTAAGTTTATTCCCTGTTATAAGAGTTGTTAGTTCATGTGAGATGAGTTTATAATATAGGTAAAGATCTCCATTCGATTCCCCTAGTAAAGTTGGGTGTGATTATCTACCCCCCCCCCCCCCTTAAGGATTTCTCCATGGGATTCTTTTATTATGAATTAAGATGTGATGAGTGGTCGCCATTCGCTGAACCTAGGATAGCTGCGTGTGATTATCCAGCTCCCCCTGAAGGATTGCTCCTTGGGACTCTTTGAAAGTGAAAACATGATATGGTGAATGGTCTCCGTTCTCTGCCCCTAGGATAGCTGGGTGTGATTATCCAGCTCCCCCATAAGGGTTTCTCCTTGGGACTCTTTTAGTTGTAAAACATGATAAGGTTTATGGTCGCCTTTCTCTGCGCCTAGGATAGGTGGGTGTGATTATCCAGCTCCCCCTGAAGGATTTCTCCTTGGGACTCTTTTAAGTGTGAATTATCTAAGGGTAATGATCACCATTTATACCGCTGCCCCTAGGAAGGCTGAGGATGATTATTCAGCCTACCCAAAAGAATAAATTCTTTGGGACTTTTTTAATCATGAGGGGACCCAAAGACTGAGTAAAGTTCAAAGACTCTTGGTCGGGACTTATAAATATTCTAGTTCTTATTTGCCAGAGTAGAGTCCAGAGGGTGCAGGATCATCCGGGTGCGTTATAAGCACAAATGAATCACATCTTGGTGCAGAGACAGAGTGTACAGAGGTCTTAGAAGGGCTAGGTGTAGACACAGACGCTTGTTTATTTCGTTTATTGCGCTTACTTTCTTTGGTGATTTATGCTAGGATTTTCTACATGATGCATTAAGTAATAACTCTTATTTGGAAAAACACATATTGGAATATAAAAAGGTATATTCTATAATCCTTGAAAGTTAAAATACAGTCAAATACTCATGAAACATTGTTCTTCATCAATTTCAGTCACAAAACACCATCTCATTAGATTAGATTGTCTCATTCCTCACTAAACAAAAATTCTGGTCATAGACACTGTCGGAACCCGTCAGATCCTTTTTCAATCGGTCTGGCCATGTCCGGCAAGTTCCCACCAAAATAATTTTTTAAAGTTTTAACTCGTTCAATAGTGGAGGCTCAAGCGATGTCATCCTCGGCATATGTGAATGGATCCTCATTCATCTTCTCATCATGTAAGTTTATTCCCTGTTATAAGAGTTGTTAGTTCATTTGAGATGAGTTTATAATATAGGTGAAGATCGCCATTCGCTGCCCTTAGGAAAGCTGGGTGTGATTATCCAGCCCCCCCTTAAGTATTTATCCTTGGGTTTCTTTTATTATGAATTAAGATGTGGCGAGTGTTCGCCATTCGCTGCCCTTAGGATAGCTGGGTGTGATTATCCAGCTCTCCCTGAAGGATTGCTCATTGGGACTCTTTTAAAGTGAAAACATGGTATGGTGAATGGTCGTCGTTCTCTGCCCCTAGGATAGCTGGGTGTGATTATCCAGCTCCCCCATAAGGATTTCTCATTGGGACTCTTTTAGTTGTGAAACATGATATGGTTTATGGTCGCCGTTCTCTGCCCCTAGGATACCTGGGTGTGATTATCCAGCTCCCCCTGAAGGATTTCTCCTTGGGACTCTTTTAAATGTGTATTATCTGAGGATAATGGTCACCATTTATACCGCTGCCCCTAGGAAGGCTGAGGATGATTATTCAGCCTCCCCAAAAGAATAAATTCTTTGGGACACTTTTAATCATGAGGGGACCCAAAGACTGAGTAAAGTTCATAGACTCTGGGTTGGGACTTGTAAGTATTCTAGTTTTTATTTGCTAGAGTACAGTCCAGAGGGTGCCTGATCATCGGGGTGCGTTATAAGCACAAATGAATCATATCCTGGTGCAGAGACAGAGTGTACAGAGGTCTTAGAAGGGCTAGGTGCAAACCTAGACGCTTGTTTATTTCTTTTATTGCGCTGAGTTTCTTTGGTGATTTATGCTAGGATTTTCTACATGATGCATGAAGTAATAACTCGTGTTTGGAAAAACACATATTGGAACATGAAAAGGTACATTCTATAATCCTTGAAAGTCAAAATACAGTCAGGTACTCATAAAACATTGTTCTTCATCAATTTCAGTCACAAAACACCATCTCACGAGATTAGATTGTCTCATTTCTTGCCAAACAAAAATTCTGGTCACAGACAGTGTCGGAACCCGTCAGACCCTTTCTCAATGGGTTCGGTCGGGTCCAAGTTCCCACCAAAATAATTTTTAAAACTTTTAACTCGTTTTTGGACGGGCCCTTCCCCAAAGAGTCCGTCCGGTTCTGTGATGTCTGAAGCAACATGCAAAATGTCATCATTATCTTCCATTAATTCTTTCATTTACCCAAATCACTCCTCCCTCTTTCATTAGTGATTGATAAAATCTTGACTGCACATTAAAACTTACCTACTCATCTTTTTCATTTCTCCAATCCAACATCAAGTCATTAATCTCCACATTAACTCACAAATCTCTATTTAAGCTCACTCTTTCTTTGTCTCATTCACCATATTTTCTCTTCTCATTCACAATCGCAATTTTCTTACCATCATCATCGCTATGACAAAAGGTACCTCCACACCCACTAAATCTAAGACAACAATCTGACTCCGTGTTAAACCATGTTGCATCAACACACAAACATCCTCACCACCATCACAACCTCACCATCACTATCATGTCACCACAAAGGCTTGAAGTCCCTCAACAAATAGGCACACTACTTCAACAAACTCGCTCTCCCGTCACACCTCCAACTACTAGAACACCCATTCCCACAACTCCACCACCCGCACCAACTCATACACCTCTCATCATATCTACCATATCAAGGAGACCAACCCTTCAACCAATGGAGCTTTTTGCCACACCTCCAACATCCCAAAATCCATTCTTGGATGAACAAGAAAATGTTCCACCTAGATCTCCCGCTCCCATACCTTCACCTACTTTTCTCAACACACCCCACTCACCGGATCTCCAACCAATGGATGGATTATACCTACCATACAGGGATTCTCCTTACATTCCCTCATTTATGGGAATGGAAAACTCAACATGGTTAAACGCACCTCCTCTCGAACTTTTCGTTCCCACTACTCACTTGCCTTGCTCATCCACGAGTGTGCTCCCGCCACCTCAACAAAGGCAAGCGCGCATAGATGAACTAAATCATATATATGCTTTTAATGGCATGATAAATATGCACCTTCATGAGGTGGATCATTTACGAGATCAAACAAATCCCTCCTCTTTTGGCACTCATCACAATATCCCTTCCTCAAACACCCCTCATACATGCAACCATTATCGCTTCACACAAACCGTTGTTACGGAACTTCGTGATGAAATGAGGTTTATTCTCACCAATATTGTACGGAGTGTCAATGCACTCCTACATCCTCCATCTTAGTGACATCTCTTTCTTCAAACACTCCGGGGCTCCTATTCGACTGTTTCTGTTTTCTGTCTGTCTACAGTTCCAATGGACCCCGTCGGACCCATTGCCCCTTGGGTACGGCAACCCAAATGGGTCCGTGGGTCTGAACTAGTGTCGAAGTATTTTATTTTCATCTTGTTTTCGTTTATCCTTTGTTATCCATTCACTTCCGAAATGTTTCACATGTTCTTTTGACTGTATTTTACTTTTGGAAATGATGAATGAATCTCTTTATTTTAGTGTGCTATAGTGTGCAAATAATGTATATGATTGTGATGTATGCCTTGATCATTATCAAGCCAAACTAACCAACTCTTTTTAGGACTACTCCTAATCATACATGAAACCAGGGGGAGATTCGTTTCAAGACTACACTCTTTAATTGTTTATTCATCTTACTTGTATCTTATAAAGTCCATATTTGGACCCTATATTGGGCTCACATTTGGGCCACTTTGTGTATGTATAATCCACATGTATGCATGACTAACGCTTTCTTGCAGGATTTTCATAATCCATGGCCCCCCGGTTCTCCAAATTATGGGGAGTATATACCGAGGGGGAGTCATGGAAAATTATTTGATATCAATATTGCTCAAATTAGATTCACGCAATATCTTTCTTAAATCTTTTCATCTTACTTAACCCTTCCCTTTTTCTTTCGATAAAAAGGGGGAGACATGAAATATGAAACATGTTAATCATTTTATGATCATATTTCTACACGTAACTTATATATTGATATAAATTCCAACTAAAAATAAGTTAATGTTTTATCTTCAACAAAAAAAGGGAGATTGTAAATGCAAATATCGCACTAAAACGATATTTTACGTTTTAATCATGCTTAACATTTTGTTAATGACAAAACATCAAACATATTTTTATGTTAGAAATTATAAGCACACATAAGTTTCTTCAAACTTATACAAAAATGTTTTATGTACAAATGTGTATTACAAAATATCATAAAAATGATATATGTTGACTTCATAAAGTCAATAGTTGACTTACAATGTCAGATTTTTAAGTCAAACCAAGTAGATTTTAATGATTGCTTGAAGACATGGCCAGACATTTATGAGGCAACAAAAGTCAGCTCTGCCGGACCCTGGCGGACCCAAAGGTAAAGGGTCCGACGGGTTCCGCGGGGTCTGGCAGTTTGCCTATAAATTGAGCCTTTGACCAAGCCTCATACTCACTCTCTTCTATCATCTCTTCTCTCTAAACTCAGTATATAATCTATCTCTCTAATCTATCTTGCTCATTCTCTTCTTTCTTGTGATTAGATCATAGTTCATCAAAAAGATCAATCACGAGAAAACCTCAAGTCTAAGCCTTGATCCTTCAAAGCTTCACATTGCGTGAGAGTGTTAAACGTTACCTACACTATCATCAAAGTTCCGGATCAACCAAAGTTCCGGATCAAGGAAAGTTCCGAACCAAAAGTTCCGAACGAAAAGTTCCGGATCAACAAAAGTTCCGAACCAAAAGTTCCGAACGAAAAGTTCCGGATCAACAAAAGTTCCGGATCAAGAAGTTCCGAACCAAAAGTTCCGGATCAAGGAAAGTTTCGGATCAAGGAAAAAGTTCCGGATCAAGGAAAGTTCCGGATCAAGGAGAAAGTTCCGGATCAAGGAAAGTTCCGGATCAAGGGAAAGTTCCAGATCAAGGGAAAAGTTCCGGATCAAGGGAAAGTTCCGGATCAAGACTTCCGAACCAAAAGTTCCGAATGAAGGTATTCCAAGCCAAATCTTCCGAATCAACACTTCCGAATCAACAAAAAAGTTCCGAATCAAGGGATATTTTACTTGTTTTTTCGACGATTTTTTAGAGGATTTAATCTTGGTTTCTTACAACAAAAACTCAACACAATTCACAAGCTTTACTTCACTGCTCGATCAACCGATAATCTTTGTCTCTTTGAAGTTAACAAAATGAATCCGAATTCAGTAATGCCTCAGATGACATCCCTTACGGATATTTCCGTCATTACGGGAACGGATAATCGCCCTCCAATGCTCATCAAAGAAGTTTTTGAAGCATGGCAAGGCCGGATGATGTCTTACCTTAAGGGAAAACCGGTTTATGGGAGGCTTATGGTTAAGTCAATTTTAAATGGTCCACTTGACTATGGTACCATCGTGGTTAACAATGTGACTCGACCAAGGGAGTTTGAAGAACTTACACCAGCACAACAACTCGTTGCCGATGCAGACGAAAAGGCTCTTCAAACCATTCTCCAAGCTCTTCCACATGACATCTATCGGATGGTAAGTCAGTATACAGTGGCAAAGGATTTATGGGAACGTCTAAAGGTGTTGCTACAAGGTACATCTCTTACCAAACAGGAAAGGGAATGTCAGTTATATGACCTGTTTGATAGATTCACGTACAACCCAGGGGAAACGCTTCACGATTATTACTTCAGATTCACCACTCTCATGAATGATCTGAATGTATATAATCTTGTGGTTGCTCCATTCCAGGTTAACACCAAATTCTTGAATACTTTACCTCAAGCTGAATGGGGTGAGTATATTACCGATGTTAAGTTAACCAGGGATTTGCATAAGTGCAATTTGGATCAACTATATGCTTTTCTTCAGCAGCATGAGAAACATGTGATCATGCACCGTTCGCCTCGAGGTATGTACCCTGATTCATTAGCTTTGATGGCGAATCAACCAAGATTGTCTCACAACAACACTCCTTATATCTTGGGACATCAAGCCTATCATCCATCACCTTACATGACACCAACCTTCCCCCAATACTCGATTCTACCGCAACCACCCACCTCACATCAGCAACAATATCGGTTTAATGCACCTTCATCACAATATGCTACACAACCTCACCCAGCAAGCATTGCGCCTTATGCTCAGCCTTCATATTCTTCTTATCAAGAGAATGCAGCATATCCATCAAGCTATTCTGATCACATGAGTATTCCTTCTGGTGATTATGCATCTCAACAAGACCAAGCGATGTATTGTGATGATGAGGAAGTCCCCATTCCTGTATTCAAACAAGGAGCTGACCCAGTTGAAGTGTTAACCACTATGTCTGCTTATCTCACAAGGACATTAAGCAAAAGAGGATTTAGAGGATCAGCTCCAACTAACAATCAGTTGAGGAATTCATCCAATTCTCGCCAACAAGCTACTATTGAGAATGGCAGGGTAATGGTTAAACCTATTCAACCTTATCAGGGGAGACCTACTACATCAACCACCAATGCTCGCACGGTCAATCCTGCTCCAATGGTCAACAATCCTCGACGGGCTAATTCCACAGGCAAGTTGAGAATGATTACATGCTACAACTGCAAGGAAGAAGGACACATGTCCAGGGATTGCAAGAAACCCAAGAGGAGAAGGGATGGTCAATGGTTTGCAGAGAAGATCTATCTGGTGAATGCTCAGGCACAAGGTCAAGGCAAGGAAACATGCTCAAGACTAAAGTCAAAGATCACATCAAGCATATTCACAAGAACAAGATCGAAGACTCAAACATAGATGCTAGGTTTAAGATTTTGTAAAAAGATGTGACCTCCCTTAGGGGGAGATTGTTGGAAATACGTTTTTCCCAATAAAGTCTCGGTCACATATTAGTTAGCATAGATCACGAGCTATAGACTATTTAGAAATTTGTCTCTTGGAGCGACCTCCCTTAGGGGGAGATTGTTGGAAATACGTTTTACGTATTTATGAAGGATCGGTCGCTCCAACGATAATTATGTAATGGGCTCGTGATCCATTTAGTTAATGTATAGTCCATATAGCCCACATGTAGGGTGGGCTATATATATCCCCTCCTAGCATGTTAGGAGGGGTTGTTGGTTATTCATTTTACACATTTTTTCATAATTCATCTTTATTTTCTCTCTCTACTTCTCTCCCTTCTCTCCTTTCTCTCTCTACTCCATCATCTCCTTCATCTCATCTTCTTTATATTTCTTATATTAATCAACCATCCATATACATCAAATCTATCAAATCCATCATGTAGAATAGGCCAATGATCACGTAGACCTTCAATTGGTATCAAAAGCATGGTTAGTTTGGTTTATTCTTGTTTTTATTTTGTTTGATTTTGATGGGTTTTTATTTAATCAAGCTTTTATCTTAAAAAGTTTGTATTTTTATGCTTTAAATCATGTCAAATTTTTAGATTTACTTACTTTTTAGATAAAAATCACAAATTTTTATACAAAAATCAAAAATTTTATTATCAAGTCTTAAAAAGTTTGTGTTTTTATAAAAAGTTTGTATTTTTTAATCACAAATTTCTATAAAAAGTTTGTATTTTTTTATTTTTCTTGTTTTTTAATCTATCAATTTTATCAGTTTCTAGATTTTTATCAATTTTATCAATTTTTTTATTTTAAAGTTTGTATTTTTTTATTTTATTTTTATTTTTATCAGTTTTATAAATTTCTCTTGATCTGGGTTTCTGTCAAGTTTTTTTCCAACTGTCTTTCTTTATATTTTTTATTATTTTATTTTTATTTTTAGTATCATTTTTTATCAGTTTTCTAAGCTTCTCTTGATCTGGGTTTCTGTCAATTTTTGGTCAACTGTCAAATCTGTCCAAATCTTTCTGTCCAACTCAGTCCCAACAAAACTGTCATTCTAAAAGTTCCGAATCAAACCAAAAGTTCCGGGTGAACAAAAGTTCCGGGTGAACAAAAGTTCCGGCTGAAAGAAAAGTTCCGGGTGAAAGAAAAGTTCCGGGTGAAAGAAAAGTTCCGGGTGAAAGAAAAGTTCCGGGTGAACGAAAAGTTCCGGATGAAAGAAACTTCCGAATGAATGACACTTCCGAATGAATGACACTTCCGAATGAATGAAATCTTCCGAATGAACACAATTCAAACATAACGGGAACCTTCTTGACTCGACACCAATTTTCGACCAACACTCAACTCTCGGACTCACCCTCGACACAAACACAAACTCAATTTTTGACCTCTCGTCTCACACGACTCACCCTCACTCTCGACTGTCTTTCCCTCACACTCGACACACTCGACATCCAACTTCACTCGATTTGAATCTCGTCCACAACACACGACACAGTAACAAAAACTTGACTCAATAATCCACAACTCTCTCGACTTACACCAACACCCTCACAAACCTTAGACCCAAACACAACAAACAAAAAACTCTCACACCAACCTCACCATACCACCCTCGAGACCGACTCCTCACTCGAACAAAAACTCTCGTCTCTCATCAACACCTTCAAAAACCTTAAACCCTCCCCACCAACACTCTCAAATCCCTCGACTCCCTCGACTCCCTCTCTCGACACCTACACTCAACACATCAACCCTCACCCTCGCTAACTCCTCTCTCACACTCGAAGAACTCTCACTCTCGACTCACTCTCTCGACAACAAAACACTCGACAAAAACTTTTGATTAATTATCACAACTCCACCAGACCCTCGTCGCGGCTCGCACACCAAACACACAGAATGACTCGACAGATGAGAGAGAGACTACGATTAAAACATAATTAAAAAAAAACCTACCCGAGACCCTTTATTGGATCTTGAAGCCAGAAAAACCCTCTGTTTCTTCTTCATGATTGATTGATTCGATCTCTGAATATGAGACGATTGTGATTTTGGTGGCTATTGAGTTGTTTAAGATTGGTATAAAGACAATTTGGGGGCGGAATAACCAAAGAGTGAGATTAGTTTTTTGTTAAGTTTTAAAGAGAGAGAGACGGAGGAGTCTTTGGTGGGAGAGAGAAAATTTTCTGTTGAGTATAAAGAAGGGGGGCAGAGGTTTCAAGGAGAGTTTTAGTTAGGGTTGTTGACTGAATTGGGTTATTTATATAATTTTCAGGCGGAGGTTACAAGGTGTGGTGTTTTATTTCTTTTTAATGTTTCTCAAGTTTACACGTGTGTGGTGACAGGCTGTGGGTGCATTACTTGATTTGTAACGTTTTATCTTTTACACGTTTATTAAAATTTAATTGGTGGTGATCTGATTTTTCTTTGTGTGTGGATGGGGGAAGAAATATTATAATATTAGGGTAAAGTAGAAGTGTGGGGTTTTATATCGTTAACTGTTAGGTTAAGTTTTGGGCCAGATTGGATCATTTTTGGGCCAGATTGTGTCTTGGACCGAATAGTGGATTCATTAAAACCATTGGCACAAACTTACCATATCAAAGATTAATTTTATTTTGTATATTTGTCAACTTGGTTTTGGTACATCTTGTTAAGGCGGATATTTCGAAAGAAACAAAGTGGTAAAATATTTGACGGGCCGATCATTATATTTATCGTAGCTTGGATTGGTTTCCGGTTTATTTTATCAACGTTCGAGCCGACAACAATTTTTGAGCCGAGATCATCACTCGAGGATTTTTTTTAAGAGTTATTTACGGATCTTTCGTTTCTTCCCGTATTGTTATATTCCGAGAACAACGACATCCACATCATTCTTCATCGATATTCAATGGCTTCGTTCGATTCAACATGTCAAAAGGGAGAAGCGCATAAAATGCAAGAAAAAGTTAGTGATAATGGTATCACTTCATTTCAAATGCTTCAGTGTCATCTAATTACTCTTTCACGGATTCAAGGAGGGAGCGAATTTGTGACCATCTTTGGACAAGATCGTCATATATTCATCGACTCAATATTCACCACTTTGACCCAACTCGCCGAGCAACTCAAGAATGAAAACTTTAATCACTCTGCATCGGCACTTGCTTATAAGGCTCTTGTGACACAACTCACGCCTTTCCTCCAATTCAATATCATCAAGACTGAAAGCTCAGTGATTTGCCAATCATTTCTTCGAGATACACATACCGAGCTTCGAGTTATCCGTGATACGATTTTGAAACTCATGTCATCGGTCTCGTCTTCGATTTATGAAAGATCTCGACTTCAGCAAGGGTATGATAATGGAGTGCAAGACTCTTCGATGCAAGAGGAAACTGGTCATACGGTTGACAACTTGGAGCATAACGATGGCAAGAGCACGAAATCGGAAGGACAACATGATACCAGTGGCACGTCAGGGAATGTTCACGAGATCTCTCTTAATGACACCTTACCCGTTTATGACGAAGAACCGGCAAACATGGTACAATGTAATGTTGTTTATGATGTATATGCTGATGATATGCCGCATATTGAGCATTTTGAACCTAATTATGACAAACATGGGATGGAAAAGAGTGATAGCAATACCACTTCCAATTCATCCGATGTAAGTCATAATGGGGGAGAAAGTGTACAAAATGCTAAACATCATGATAATTGTCTTCTGACTGCTTCTGATTTCAAGATTAGAGAGCTCGAAACGATTGTAGCTCAACAATCAAAAGATCTTGAGGATGCCAAACTTGAATTTTCTAAGAAAACGGACAAATTTGAAACATACTTTGAAAAACTTGAAAAGTCAAACGTTGTTCTTGAAAGAAAATTGGATCAAACTGTTCTAGATTCTAAAGCTGAAAAGGATAATCTTTTGAAACAAATTAAGTGGCTTGAATCTAAGTTGGCATCCCAAGATGAACTGCTCAAAGAGAATGAGACGTTACAGGCTCATGTACAGGAAAAGGTCTTTGCTATAGCTGCATTGAAAAACGAATTGAGGAAAACTAAAGGAACTAGTGTGGATACTAAGCTTGAAAAACCATCAATCTTGGGGAAACCGCCTACAAATCAGTTCGTCAGACAACCGATTGTCAGACAACCTACTGCATTTAGATCCGAGCGACCACAATCCTCGAGACCGCGGTTTGCCTCCCAAGTTGATTTGGTTCATCTTTCTAGACCAGATACTCCAGCAACTAGGCCCTATGTGATCACTCCAGCTTTAGCAAGACCAAATCATATGATTGCCTCTAGTTTCCCTAAAAATACCAAGACCACGTCTAGAACTAGTTCAAATGACGTTGGCCATAAATCTGGTCTAAGGGAAGTTATGCAAAAGACACATGTAAGAGATAGCAATGTCAATCCTAGTCACATGCCTTCTAGATTACCCAACACTGCTAACCGTAGCATGTCATTTCCTAGGAGCATCGATCAATCATCTAGGAATTACTCGGACATTAAATATGCTACTTGTAAAACATGTAGAAAATGTGTCTTTACGGCAAATCATGACTCTTGTATCAAAAAATTGCTTAATGAGGTGAACTCCCGTGCTAGACTTAAATCCCAGTGGGTTGCTAAAATCAAACCCGTTGGCAAAATGTGGCGCCCCACTGGTAGAACTTTCACTCTTGTAGGAAACGAGTGCCCTTTAACTAGGATAGTCTCTGATTCTACGAAGACTACTAGGGAGGAAATTGCAAAGGATGATACATCACTTAAGCCTGAACTTAAGGTTTTCTATAAAAGGAAACGTTTGCCAACAAAGACAAGTGAATCATCCCCTCAGGCCACCTCTGACACAAGAAAAGAAAACCGTGAACCCCCACGTGCTTCTAAAATAGATATCTCTAACCCATGCAAAAGTATAGAAACTCCTAATGAGAATGCAGGTACCAAAGTTGATGTTCCAAAAGAACGAAGCGGTCCAATCATTGTATACCGTTCAACTAAGGACACTCTTAGAGTTTGGTTGCTGAAGAAGCAGATATCGGAGAAACAAGTGTCTCAGGGGATTCATGGCTAAGCTTACAAGGACTTACAGTCACATAACAGACTGTAACTCGATCTCAAAAGACAGGAAAGTTCATCCCGATGATGACTTATCCTAAAAACGAGAAATTCATTTTTCTCGGGCATGAGCTTATATTAAAAACATTCCACGTTTTTAAGCTCATGCACAAGGACTTATAGTCACATCACAGACTATAACTCGCTCTTCAAAGAAAGGAAAGTTATCGCCGATAATAAACTTATCCTTATAACGAGAAATTGATTTTTCTCGGGCATGAGCTTATATCAAAAACATTCCAAGTTTTTAAGCTCATGCACTATGGCTCCTCGTTAAATGACAGACGACGACCCGGACTTCAGAGACAGGGAAGTTTATCTACGCAACGATAACTTACCCTTTTAACAAGAAATTAATTTTTCTTGGACACGAGCTTATCCTAAAACCATTCAAAGGTTTTAAGTTCGTGTAAATTGGTTTATCATTAAATATCAGATGGTAACCCGTGCTTCAAAGAAAGGAGAGTTTATCGCCGATGATAAACTTATCCTAACAACGAGAAATTAAGTTTTCTCGGGCATGAGCTAATATTAAAAACATTCGAAGTTTTTAAGCTCATGCACAATGACTTACAGTTAAATGTCAGACTGTAACTCGAAATTAAAATAAAGTAAAGTTTATCTTTTATGATAACTTATCCTCTTAACGAGAAATTCACCCTTCTCGGTCATGAGCTTGTATTAAAACATTCGAAGTTTTAAGCTCAGAAAGGAAAGTGTATCTTTTAAATAAGAGAACTTTTCCTCATAACGAGAAATTAA